>CM034155.1:355725707-357048207 GCA_019776745.2 Taxus chinensis | reverse complement strand
AAGAAAAAATAAAAAGGGTAGAGATAAAAGGTCCGAGTCTAATAATAGATCCAAGACTCCATATCAAATTCATAAAAAGTGTTTGAAATGTGTTAAAGGAAGGAACTTTAAGAAGGATTGTAGGTCGAAGAAGGGAAAAAACCCAAAATAATTGACATTTTAAAAAATGAGAAGGAAACAAGGATAATAATGATGCTTACCTTGTATCCCTGAACACACATGGATGCACTAATGCATACAAATTATTGATTCGGGTGAATAATTTCACATGACCCCTCACAAGGAAGGATTTTGTAAATATGAGGTGTATGATGGCTGCCAAGTGTTTCAAGAAGATAATTCAACATACATAGTTGTGGGGAGAAGAATATTAAAGTTGAAGTTTAGAGATGAGAGGACCAAGATCAACCTCCCTACTATTTTACACATACAAGACCTTACTAGAAATTTGTTTTAAATAAGTAAGATGAATGACGTTGGATTAACAATCCCATTTAATAAATAATGATAAAGGGTGCAAGAAATGACTCTATTGTATCACAAAAAAACTCTAAAGAGGATTCCTTGTACTGTACCAAATATAAAATTTCAAAGGAAAATTTGAATGAAATATCAATGGATATCAAGTTCTAGTGGATGAAACTAAGACTATAAAGGAAATATCATGACAATGAGATTTATAGAAAAATAAAGAATTGCTTCAAAAAGATAGAGCAATGTTTTGGCATGAAATATTGGGCCATATTGGTGAAAAAAGGTTGCACATCTTGTAATCAAAAGGAATGGTTAAAGGAATTTCAAATTTTCCCTTAAAGTTTCACACTTTTAGTACTCATTCAACTTGAATTTTACATATTATACACAACAATGTATTTGGACCAGTAAAGATGCCCTCACATGGAAATTCAATATTTTTTGTTTTTATGTATGACTATTCTTAGAATACCTAAATATATTTTCTCAGGAAAAAAATTAAGTGTTCAATGCTCTTAAGAAGTTCAAATAATATTTTGAGAACCAGTCTGAGAAAAAGATAAAGGTTTTCCACATAAAAAATGGAGGAGAGTATTGTTCAAAGAAGTTTGATGAATTATGTGAAAATTGTGAAATTATCAGGAAGAAGAAAATTCCTTATACTCTAAATCAAATTGGGAGGTAGAGCACATGAAAAAACGTTGATGGATAAGGCCGTGAGTATGCTAAGTGGTGACAACTTAGATCAAAAGTTTTGGGTTGAAGAAATAACTACTGTATCTTATTTGGTAAATAGATCAGCTAAATAAACCATGTGTTGAGAACCTAAGAGTATTTTTTTGTGAAGCATATATACATATCCTAGAGGAGAAGACAAAAAAAATTGATGTCAAGTCCAAGAAGTGCATATTTGTTAGGTATGGGAAATGTGTAAAAGGTTACAAGTTATGGAATCCGCAACTCTAACAGGATTTTTATAAAATAAATGTTTTCTTCGGGGAATTGAAAGGCATGAAATTTGTGGTAGAGAAATATTTGGAAAATACAACTCAAGAGGTAAAGAAACAAAAGGTAGAACCTCTGGAGGAAGTCTCATTATGAAATGAAGGAGACGCTAGGAGAGATGATAATCGAGTCAATCAAGAGGTGTCGCTGCAATGATATCTCAGAGATAATGAATTGATACAGGATAGTTAAGATCACTCATAGGAACATTGGAATTCGTGAGATGGTAGACTCTAACATCACACAAAAGTGAAATCTAGAAGTTTATTTCGATGATATTACTACATCTAGACTTAGAAGGTCATTAAGAGTTCAAAGAGAACCCATAAGTCTAATTACTATTCAATATTTATATTATCAGTAACAAATAATGAGGAACCAATGAAATTTAAGGAATCTCTTGGTTCAGATGAGAGTAAGTCTTAGATCATGACTATGGAGGAAATGAAGTCTCTAAAGGAGAATGACACATAGGAATTGTTACATCTACCTTATATAAGAAATCAATGGGTTGAAAATGGGTTTTCAACAAGAATTTTAATTTCTAGGGAAACTTGGAGAAATACAATTCTCACTTAGTTGCAAAAGGGTTCTCTCAAGTTGAAGAAATTGACTTTGGTGAGGCATTTTCTCCTATTATAAAATTCATTTCTATTAATTTATTTTAGATATTGTTGTAGAATATGATTTGGAAATAGATGAAATGGATGTTAAAACAACATCTTTACATGGGGGAGATTTATGAAGAAATATACATGAAGTAACCTTATAGTTTTAGAATCAAGGGTAAATATGATATGGTTTATCTCCTAAAGAAGCCCTTCTACGGCTTGAAATAATTGTCAAGGATGTGGAATCGGAAAGTTAATGGGTGTGTTTATATTTTTTTTCCTTCAAAGAAGGAAGGTGGATCTATGTGTACTTGAAATATGAAGGGGATAATTTTATTATCATGATGATATGTTGTTGGTTGGCAACAACAGGGAAATGATCAAATATTTGAAAGTTCATTTTTTAGTAGTTTGAAACAAAGAATCTTGGTGTTGAATAGTTAATTTTGGGCATGGAAATAAAAAGGAGTTATGTTAATACAAAGGTTTGGGTAAATAAAAGTTAGTATGTGAAGATACTATTGGAAAGGTTCATTATGCAGGAAAGCAAGTCATTAAGAACACCCTTTCTAGTTGATCATAAACTCTTTGTTGAATAATCTCCAAAGACATAAGAGGAGTTGGATGACATGGCACAAGTCTAATACCAAATTATAGTGGGAAACCTAATGTGTGTAATGGTCTACACAAAATATGACATTGTACATGCAGTATGAGTAGTAAGCATATATATGGCATGCCTATAGTAGGAGCATTGGGATGTGGTAAAGTTATTTTTTAGATATTTACAGGGAACTATTGGTCATGCTATTTTCTATCAAGGTAAGGTTGTTGGTTCAAGAAACAATTTGAGTCAACATGATTTTGTGGATTTTGATTTGAGTGGTGATTTTGATCTTCAAAGATCCACTAGTGGTTATATTTTCAACGTTTTTAGTGGAGTGGTAAGTTGGATGAGAAAATGTCAAGAAAGTGTTACTATTTCCACTAAAAAGGCTGAATAAATGGATACAACACATGCTTGCAAGAAATAATTTAAGGTTTAAATGGTATGTGCCTTGATTATGTTCGTAGAAAAGAAAAGAAAGATATATTTTGAATCATAGAGCATAATTCCTCTTGCAAGAACCTTAAGAGTCACACTTGAACAAACTACATTTATGTACAATATCATTTTGTTAGAGAAATGGTAGAAGAGAAGAGGGTGATGCTAGAAACTTTTGAGACAATGGTGAATGTGGTGGATTTGTTGACTAAAGCAGTGAATACGAAGAAGTTTACTTGGTGCAAGAAAGCAATAGTCTTAATAGACCACAATTGCTAAAGAATGAGTTTGTGTTCTTCATCATGGAGTAGGAGCTATATGGGAAAATTATAAGTAGTTGCCTACCCATGTAGTGGCCATGGTAAGGATGTTGAGCTATTTTTTAGTGCTTTAATTTAAAGCAATGGCTGTTCATAATAAGAGTAAAACTAATTTAGCTTTGTAACTTGAGTTCATTGTAAAATAAACGGCTCTACTTTGAAGTACTATTCTAATACTTTAGCTTACGTTTTAAGCAAGGTTAACTATATGATGTGTTTTGGTTATAAAGTACATGTTCTCATTGTGAGAGACATGTAAAAAAAAACTTAATTGTTAGAGGCTAAAACTTTAGGTGATGATTAGTATATTTGCAAGCTTTTTCAAATTAATACAAGGTTGAAGTTCCCAAAAGGGTTTTCCCATTATTTCATATCTGCTTACTTCTACATATTCAGGTTTATTTTATTGTTTGCATGTTTGCACAAATCCCAACAATTTACACCCAGGTGCAAAACTCGACTCGGTTATTAGGCTATTGTGTATAGATGTTCAGACGTTGAGGATTTATCAATTAAGTAAATGATTCTGGAAAATTCTTCACTCCTAACGAGAATATAATCAAGTCCTTTTAAGTTATTGAGACACACCAGACAAGAGTCTGGTAAACATTCCAACTTTTGGCAACTTACTACTGTTTCAACGGAGAGCACAGATTTCCAAGGGGGGTTGGCAGCTTTGAACTGATTTCAAACATCATTAGGGAGGATGCATTCTGTATAGAGCGTGGTAAGCTTGTCAACCAATAACTTCCTACTATTACGATTTCTAATTTTCTGAGTTGACCGATGTTAGTTTCCACTTCCCTAATGTCGGTCTCAGGTAAATAGAGCTCTTTTAAGAGTTTCTATTTTCTATGTGACGATGCCAGTCTTCCATATTGAGAAAATTTCAAATACTGGAGTCTTCTCATGTTTTCCATAATGTCTAAGTTCACTAACTCGATGGTGAACTATCTACGCCCATTTAAATTAAGAGAATGCAAGAGTTTAGTTTCTTATAAGAAACTAGCAACGTCCTCAACCGAGAGCGCCACTTCATTTCTAGATGTTGGAGGTTTGTCAAATCTTTAAAAAGGTTGGGCAGTTATGAAAGATTCGACCCCTCTAAATATAGATGTGGTAGGTTGTTCAAATCACCAAAATAACTAGGAAACGATGAAAGATTTAGGACAAAATCATAAATCTAGATGTCAAAAGTTTTTTAAATCCCCAAAACATCTTGACAATGATGAAAGATATCTACAAGCTCATAATTACAGGTACTGTAGCGATTAGAGAAGGAAAATTTATCTAGATGCTTCATTTGCATTTAACTTCAAGATTTTCAAATGCTTTGGAAGCCCTATTGACCTTGGAAATCCTTTCAATAAATCTTAACTACAAATGAGCTTGCAATAAATTCTAGATACCCGCCCTTTGAATTCTCAGCATAAAATTGTTACAGAATTAAGCGGCTTGATGAATATCAAAACTCTTTTTGTTGTTTAGCATCCAAAGGAAACTTATTTTTCTTACACATTGTACAAAACTAGAAGCACATATTAGAGTTCCAATCAAAGAGATTTACTTCCCATTGATTCACAAGCAAGATGAGACACATTTTCATATATTATGGCACCTCAAACATAACACTTCAAGAAAAAATAGATTTATACATATATTATTACAAGTGACCATTTCCACATCGCACATAAGTTTTTCTTATGTGGAAATTGCCTCGTATAATCCGGTACTCCTAACTTCTTTAGAAGCTATTCGTATTAATCTCTGGAATTATTTTCTAAATCTGCCTCTAACAATTAAATAATTGTGTGAAATTGGATATTATCCTAGAAAATAATAATTTCCGTATACTTTTAAATATTTCCAACTTATTTTATTACTCATTTATTTTAGCCTAAGTCTTTTATGTAATTAATATTATTTTACTTATTTATAGCTAATTAATTCCTAATTATATCTCAAGTATAATTTATAAGTACATTACTTATGAATTTTATTGATTGGTTAATTAAGGTTAACGAGTCCCTTTCCTAGTGATTTACTTTCCAAATACTAGAGTAATAACCGATCTGGAGCACAATCGGGGGCCCCGGATCCCATTGCACCCCTAACTAATCGGCAAAAATTTAAACTAGGGATGCACCCCTAGGCGACATGCAAATACCCCACTCCACATGTTACATGTAACTAAAGATATGAAATCTTGGGGGATGGGTTTGAACCAGAGTAGTTGGCTTTACATTCTAAGTGCCCCAATAGTTCACCATATGCTTAAAAATTTTGGTGTTAAATGCTTTAAAGATAATAGAGCTATGAACTGGTGTGGTTGGTGGATAACTTTATCTTAGTGGGACATGGGGTGGGCTTCACTCATTAATGTCCGCTAAGTGATCCGCATTTGGAGTACCTCGCTATGTTCTGCTTGGTCCATATGAAGAAGTTCAACCCCTACCTCAAGGAGTCCCCATGTCCACTTATTGAAAGCGTCCAATGAACTCAATGCGAATGAAACTTGGGTTGATGATTACAAACTACTTGTATCTCACCAATAGCCCAAGACATTGAGTTCCAATAATTTATACTAGGGATGGACCCCCTAGGTGACATGCAAATACCCCACTCCACATACCGCAGATAAATCAGGATATGAAATCCTGAGGACTTGGTTTGAACCTAGGTTGTTAGCTCTACATAACGTATGAAAATATTAATTTCCATACATACACTTAATAAACTAGCATAATTATCTTAAATACATTGAAAATATGCTGAGAGATATTAATCTCGAGGCACCTATCTAGTTATTCTAGATTTAGTTTTTTGAATTATTTAAGAAAAGGGGGAAATGAAAAAAAAATTCAAGTGACAGTCTAATGGAAGTTAATTTTATGGATGAATGGTATTATGAAAGTTAAATGGAGGTCAAATTTAATGTCAAAAATAACATTGAACTTGCTACATTACAACCTTGGTTATAATTGTAGGAACATCTCTCAACATAATAAGTCTATAAATAATATAAAATGTAAGGTTTGTGAAAATTGCATCAATCAAAACCCTATTTTAGAAATTATGGCTAACATTAAGTGTATATTTAAAGTTTCCAATAACAATATTTTTTTATTTTTTTTCCATTGGCTCTTACATGTGTTAGGCATAGAAGAAGCAATATTTAAATAGATATGTTTTAATCCTTGAGGAAACGATATCTTAAATAAAAGATGTATACGTCGCTCACCAAAACTTCATTGCTGTTAATGATATCAATAACAAAGGAAGAAAATAACAATGTGGCTATGAACAAGTTTAATTATTTATTCACAATGGAGTAGCATTTAAATAGTGTACAATTTAATTATCATAGAATAAATTACAAGATGTACTGAATAGGCATATCAGACTTCAGATAGTAAGGCACATGTTTAAAGGATATTGTACATCAGTTGTTTTTGGATTATCAAGCAATATAGGAGTAACATGGGAAGGTCAAGACAAAATATAGTTTCCACAATAAATCAGACATTATATTAGTATGTGAGAAACTTTCATTATGGTATTACCCCTATTGGCATAATGATAATGATATATTGGGGAAACCAAAAAACTAATTTTTGGGATTATTATTTTTAATTTAATGAGTATTTTTAGAGTCATAAGAGAAATTTCAATACTTGTTATAGAATCATATATTGATTCAATTAAATACAATTTTATTTTAGTGAAATCTAAATCTTGGTATGCTACAAATGATATAGAATGAAATAAATATGCTAAGAAATTTTACAAATGTAATTATAAAAGTAAATGAGAGAGTTAGGAAATTTATCTTGATTTAGCTTCTCCCGAAGTGTGTCTGGACATGGTAGGACTGATGAAATAAAAACATAGAATGTCACAACCAAACCTAGAAAAATATAGCAATGTCGGGAATTTCGGGAAGAGGTCCTTTGAACATGGTCGAGGGCACCTGGGGCGCAAGAGACCTTCCTAGGGCACTTGTGAATGCTTGGAATCTTTGGAATTCAGTTTCATGGGGTCACGAGGTATTCACTAGTTGTCACCTATAGGTCACAGCTAGATCGTTGTGGTACCTTTAAATTTACAACACAAACAATGACTTGTAAAATCCCAAACTACATCAAATCCTAAGAAAGAAAGTTATAAAATGGGAGGTTAGACTGTCCTAAACTGTCAACAAAGTGAACTTATGATTGAGCATTACACTACATTTCAGACCCCATGTAGTTTTATGTGCTTGTGTGTGGAATAGTGCTCCTAGTTTCGCTCACACCAATGATGCTAATATAGCGGGCTAAAATCTAGATAAAATGCAAATGTGTAGATGGAATTCAACACTTCTCATTCATATGTACTGTATGCAGAGTAAATATCCCAAAAATGTAGTCCCTTTGGTAGTATGTATGTAGATAGGCCTTGACCAAATTGGCTACCATTATAATGGTATGCATGTTATGTTTATATAGGAATCTCTTATTTGAATTTTGATACTAATGACACAACATGCCAACTAGTACCTCATGATAGGAGTAAGAAAACTGAAATGTTTGAATATAAGTATAAAAATTGTGACCAAGAACAAACAGGACAAGAGCACCTAGGTTGGATAGAAGTGCCTATGCACTAGTGTCTAGCCTAGGTGCTAATAATCAAAGACAATTGATGATAAATGTGAGAAACTGAGGATTTTGGAATCCTACTACCAGAGAAAAAGTTTTAGGGAGATATGTATAGTTCTACCCTCTAACTTTAACTACATCCTCAAAAGTTCTAGCCATTGCAGATGGACAATGACCAAACTTTTGTTCATTTCTATCCAAAACAAATAAACCATATAAGAGAAATATAGGAAAGGAAATGATGTCTCTTTGCTCCCACTCTAAGGGTGTTACCGTAATATGTATGGCTTCCATATTAGGTGATCTGGAAGTGGTAGAAAATGTGAAGTAACTTCTCATGTTAGGTCATCTGGGAAAGTGTTTATGTAACTCCCAAGTTAGGTCATATGGGAGGAGTAGTAAAATTCGTTGTGTTGTGTCGATTGATTGATGTGATTTGAGTATAAAATATTGTGTTAAGATTTGAATGTATACGATAGTTTACTAAGGGAGATATTTTTTGTTTGTTGCCCCCAGATTAGGTCATTAGGGGGAATCACTAGAAATTTTTGTGCAATATCACATATTGTATGCATTTTTTCGATAATGACAAATTAGAAATGTGAAATGATCATGTAATTGTGTGAGTGGGATAATAGGGTGATCTTGAATGTTTCCCCCCTTTCACTAAAAGAGGGAATGATAGTAATAATGAACATTGATCCAAAAGTACATGTGAAACGATATAAGATTGAGTAGAGTGAATAATAACATATATTGCAAGAGTGTATATGGATCGGGTGGAAAATATGTTAGATTGAGATATAACGATGCAGAATGTGAATCATATGATAGTAGGTAAAGTTCTAAACCAGACGGTGCATATGAAGAAGAAAACAAACTAATGGAGCTTTAGATATGAGTTAAAATATGTTGTCTGTATTAGTTAGAGGGATATGCATAGATAATAATTATAGCCAATTGGGTAATTGAGAGTTTTTATATATAGTAATAGGAAAAGATGAATAATTAATTCATTTTAACTTTGAATGAGTGTTATTTTGAGCTTTGATTGTGTGAATATGCCATAAATTAGAGCAACAACATTGATCTGATTTGAGATTGTGGTGGTGGCCATGAAATTGCATACCATAGTTGAGGTGGTAAGCTTGATTTTCTTCAAAAATTGTGTAGGAATAAGCTCATTTTTTGTGAATTTTTCGTTTTTGAATTTTTAAGCATTTCTAACCTGAGAAAGAGTTCTCAAGGCACTAACATCCCTCAGAATGCCAATGCCAAGATCTAAGCACTAGTGACCTTCTTGTAAGTACCCACATCTTACTCCTCGATCTTGGTGATCCAAGAAGTTGTTTTTGTCCTAAAATGCAATGAATGTGAAAATTAATGTTGTTTCATGCTTTTTGTAGTTGGTATTGCATGTATATGAGATACTAATATAGTATTTTTACTAGAATTTAGAGTTGTATAGAGGGATATCCATTTGAGAGAGTTTTGCACAGGTATAAACTTCAGTATGTTTTTTGGATTGGGCTTATCAGACGCAGAGTGGAATGTATTAGATTATGTCGACCTGCGACACATAGCTAGATTAGGGGAGGTACCCTATAATATGCCAATGATTACTACTTTGTGTGTGAGGTGGTGAAAAGACACTTTCACATTTTGGTTTCCTACTAGGGAGATGACTATGACCTTGGCGGATGTGAATCACATATTGCGATTACCATTGTGGGGGAAATGGTTCAAGTGATGGTAATAGAGGATGCACATAAACATATGAGAGAAGCTAGGTAGTATTTCACAGGAACATGGATTCATACTAAGAACTCTTTTAGTCTAGATGTCATACTGAGATTGGTTGTTCCGTGAATATGGAAGTTTATTGCAAGAGTGATTTCTTATTCAGTGGCAGTGGAGGGTGGAAGTTTAGGAATCTTGTATAAGACGTATGATATATGGCAGTGTGTATAGGAGGATGGTACCAGATATGCATAGGTGCAGTGTATACTATCACATTTATACATGGACTAATATAAGTTCATGTAGGTGAACCATGGTGGTGGGATTAGAGATACCCAATTATTACATATATGGGCCTATAAGAACATTGTGATACTAAGGCCAGTTAGTGGATCGTCGGAAAATTGGGCCAGGTATGAGATATTAGCAGCGAGGTGGATAGGTACATAGGGTAGGTAACTGGATACTACTACGTAAAAGTATATCCTAGATCGTATGGGGCCAGGGGCCATTATATGGAGGCCATATCAAACCTATGGATGTGGCTAGAGGATGGAATGGACGTGTGATGTATTCACTAGATGATGTGGTTGGAGGATCGATTTACTGCGGTGACCGAGCTATTTTAGGTGGAGCTTGTATCCTAATAGTTTGGTATTTCTCTGGATGTGCCCTCAGACCCATATTTATGGCTGCGATCTGATTGAGCACTAAGGATACTATTGGTGAGATTGGGACCCACAAGAGCACAACTAGTGTGCTCTGGTCTAGGTGAGTCAGATGTGGTGATAGAGTTAAGATAGGTTGATGATGCGAGGTGTACTGAGGCATATAGTGATCCAGGAAGCACACCGATGGGATTTATTTTTTCCATTGATTTTGTATGTAGCAGGAACACCATCATTAGGAGTAGGAGAGAGGAAGGCACCTATCCCTGGTGGTTATGATGTAGCAAAAACGACAACATAGCGTGAGTATATTTGTATTGGTAGTTGTGGATTATCACTTTTTGTTTTTCGTATTATGCGTAGGAACTAATGTGATGTTTTGGATGGTTTTAGGGGATTCTATTTGATTTTTTATTGTTGATACTTCAATCCATAATTTTACATGAAATTTTCTTATGGATGTGCTCATTGGAGGTAGAATTCTAGAGTGAGCAGATGTTGTTATGGGTGAGCATGCTCATTTGTTCAATCTAGTGGTGATAGACGTAACTATTTCTACTCTATTGTTAAGTGAGTGAGACGAGGTAATAGTGGAGAAGCAACATGTTATGGAGGATACGTGTGGAAGATCCCTAGTTTCGGATGCATTCACAAAATTTTTGGAGCTACAAGGCTGTTTCATGAAGCATTTGTTTTAGTTAGCGTTATTATGTAGGTTGATGCTGAGATATAGGAGCTGCGACCAAGAAAATAGTTTAAGTGGAGAATCATCTAGTTCTATAGCTCCGACAGTTGTATATATCGATAGTGATGAATATATATGATATTTATTTATGTAGTGATGTATGGGGGATTTCCCATCAGAGATTGAATTTTGTAACTATAGACACCTATAATTTGGTCTACATAATCTAATTACTAAGATTGTACTAATTGTCCTAGTTACATGTGAATTGGCTACACTACGCTAGTTAATTGTCTTATCTAACCTTCTCTAGCCCCCTAAACCATGCTAATCCCTCTCTAACCAGATTATATAAACTTGTTTCTCTTAAATAACCTTTCTTTAGGTTAGTTAACCCTCCTATTAACATTATAAAAGGATTTGACTTTCTAAACAAATATCTTACCTTTCCAAAAATCCACCTAGATTTCTAAAGTCATGTTCACACCTTCAAATGTGTTTTATTGAAAATCACATTTTTGGAACCTTTTTAGTCCCACATGCATCCAAAACATCCCTGTCTCAAAATCCAAAAACTATAAATAGAGGCATACCCCTCCAACCTTTTTACTAAGAACTCTAGCTCCCTCTTATTTCTGATTTATGCCATTTTAGGTTGTTTAGAGTTTCCTTCATAGTTTATTTGAGATATTTGTTTATCATTTTCTTTTTCCATTTCAAAGCTTTAGGTAAATGGGAGAAGCCATTAATGGCGAGCTTCCACTCTCAACCTTTTGAAAGATCAACAATAAAAAATGATTGCTAGAGCTTTAATAGGTTCATTTATTTATAGCTTTCATGGAGTATAGAACTAATATAGATATGTTAGAGATTGATTATTTGTTTTAAGCTTCATATCTGCATGCAAATAGGTAGCTCTTGTTTATCTCCAATTTGATGGTCCATTGATTTGTTTTCTTAAAGCTTTTGGGGTTTCTTAAATGTTCTTACCCCATTTCATAGCTTTTGCAACTTTTCCTTGTTCACAATTGGCACACCTGGTGGGACTTGAATTCCATAATCCATTAATGGAGGTATTTTGAGCTTTTCATGTCCATATTTAACAAATTTCATGTTTTTTTAGGCTTAAAAATATTTTTTTGACAGATTTATAACTTTAGGTGGGCTAAATATCCCTTTTTAATGAATGTTTAATGGATTAAATTTGAAAATAGATTTTACTGGTTAAAAACAAACGTGTTTTCTCTTTTGAAATTTTCATTTCTTTAGATTTCTTCGGTTTTATAGGGGTACGCGTAGGCATTCTGAACCAAAGCGTATCTATTGACATGGGCACGTATATGTCATTCTGGCCGAGTACACATCTACATGCTTTATGACTGACAATCCATTTTACAAAGGATTGTGTACGCATCCTTATCCAAGTGTACCCATTGACTGGAACATGTATCAACCTCTTGGGACATGTAGGTGTTAGTCCAATGCTATGTTAAAATCTCAAATTTTACTTTGTAAGTGTACCTTTGTTGGGGATGTGTATCCACTAAAACCCACATGTACCTATCATTCTACCTTTGTAGGCGTAAAGCCACACAGTCTACTTGCATACCCACGTGTATCCACCATTTAGGGTGTGTATCCATCAGTATGGGTGCATGTCCTTCATTTTGGGTGCATAGGTGTCACTGTCAAATAATTAAAATTTTGTTGTATGTTGCAAAGTCAATTTTCTTGTTTTTCTAACAACTTGCAGGTTTCTAACAGTGGTTTGAAACGTCTTTTGATATTATTTAGCATAAGTTAGTTAAGTGTTTGCATTTTTAGTTTGAATGGGTCTCTTGGAATGCATATTCTCTTTCTTTGCACCTTCTAGGTGATCTTAGGAACCAAAAATGTTTCAAAAACCTCCTCTTTGCTTTCAAAAACACTTCAATTCAAGTTTATAAGGGATCAAATTTCAAATTTGGCTAAATGGAACTCTTTTTCATAATTACTTAAGTGTTTTTTCATTGTGTACCACGTTTTGAGTAGGATGGCGTGTTGTTTATGCTCTTTCCTTATGTATTAGGTTGATCTGGGAAATTAAAAGCAATGTCTTATCCTCTTTATTTGATGTTATTGGAAAACTACTAATTTTGGTGTAGGACCACAATTACTTGTCAAAGAAATGTGATTCAGAACACTAAAACTACTAATACAAGTGTTATAACAGGTTTGCTAAATGGTATGCTACAAAAAACCACACTAAGCTTAAAAAAATTTAAAAAAAAAACAAATTCATCACATTATATATGCAGGTTTTTGAAAAGGGTATATTCCTATCCTCTTAACTAGAACGTAACCCATTTGGCATAACACCTTAAGCTACAACAATGGGGGTGGTTCTAGGAACCCTAAAGTAGTCCACCACTAAGTAACCTCATGGACGACACAGGAAGTGTTCCGCACACCCACTTAACTAAATTTTTACATTGCGAGTTAGATTCAAATTTGTCTGTAAACCAAGATTAGTCATTGCAACATTCTTGGAAAATTGAGCTCGCGTTAGACAAACTTGTGACACCTAGATGTACTTTTCTATTCCTAATCGTGTCTTGTCCAAAATTTCACCAAGTAACGACTTACTTGAACTCTAAAGCTTGTTTTTTGAACAAGGAAAAGATTCCACTTAAGTTGAAATAAAGTGTCACTCATCACGAGATTTACAATATATTACTTAGCTTAGTTTCTTTCTCAACTTAGGACAAGGTGAAACTCTGCCCAAGTGATTCTTAGTTCATTTCCACCCCATTTGGGAAAATGAAATACATGTTTCATGAGTGTTATCAATAGATTGTGTTCACCACTTTTATGTCCGTTAATGCTCATCCATGTTTTCAAATGAGTTATTAAATGTCTAAAGTGTGTGAGTACAATTTAATAACTTGATAACCAATTTATCTTGATTTCAAGATCATCATTATCGTTAGGATTGATTCATCATTTGATCTATCTTTGATGTGTTACCTTGTTTATATTATATCAACATAATTAAGATACTTACATCATGTTTCTTATAAATACAATCTAAGTGTACAAATTGTTGTGTCGCGCTGCCCAAAATTTAGCACATCCTTAGTATACTTTGACTTATTTTTACTTCAAACATTGTTCAAAATATTGAAGAGTTTCCTTTACTTTGTTTGCATCATTTCAATACAACTTTGGCACTAACATATCGCTTCTTTGCAAAGCTTGATTCATGTGTCCAATTAGTGTGGTTATGTAGCTTACATTTGTAATCCTCGTCATTTGATGTTTATGCCTTGTTGGTTACTAAACTCATTGTGGTATCATTTGATTGAGAGTCACGTCCACCCCTTGCTAATACTTACGTATTTTTCATTTTGAACTTTATTTAAGCATTAACATTGTGTTGATCATCTTTCCATAAAATTTTCATTGAGACATGCATTTGCACAAGGATGGTTTCCTTATTGATCGGTTTTGTGTTTTGCAGTTGCATGATTGTTTCCTTGTGATCATTCATCTTGTATACTTGTTTGTGTAGGGAAAATACTTTTATATTCTTTGATCCTATATACTCGCAACTTGTAGTCCAAACCTTGATTAGATCGTTGAAATTGTGTCATCGCAATGTATATTTTCCTTAGAGGTTCCCTTTGGAAAATCATGTAAGAATCTCTGCACTTACCAAATGTCTAGTTGGTTTCTGTTATGCTACCCAAATTGACATGGAGCCTTCTCCATTTACGTTTAGGCACTTTGAATTAGTTTGATCACACTATCTAGGTCTAGGTATTCACATCTACACCGACGCTAGCAATGACTGATTATCACATGGTTCCTCATAATTACAAAAATACTAGGTTTAGGTATTCACATCAAAATATTCCCATTATGACTAAACCTCTTTGGTTCTTATGCTCGCACTAGAGGGACCATTCAGGTACCTCGTTCCCCACCTTCATCTCATATTTGTTGATATGGTTTAGACACTTCTTATCCAAATTATTATTCATGATCCCCCCGCTCTTCTTCTAATTCTTATCTAAATTATTATTTTGATGCCTCTCAATCCTCTAAGGCTTTAGATCCAGACTATTATTCAAAAGTGAATCCTATGTCATGGTCCTTCATTCCTTCATAAGAACCCCTTTATCCGTTGCCGCAAAACCTCTTCCTTTATTGAATATCCATACAACTCAAATTCCTTCTATTTGATCTTCTAAGTTGACTCTCATGTCACACTATATGTCAACTCCCATGTCACACTCATTCAAGTTGAATCCTACGTTGTAATCTATGGACTTTAGACTCAATCCTACTAGTTTACCATCACCATATCATCATATAGGTAAATTGTTTCATCTTCTTTGTATCTCGAGTCATTTTCTTCTATCAATCATAATCCAATCCCCCTTTGGCCATTGAATCCTTTCAACCATGTTTTACCATATCCTTATCAATCTTCTAAAGATCAATTTCTACGACCACATCAAACCATTAGAAAAAAACCATGTGCTAAGATATCTTTTCGAAGCACTATCAAAACTCCTCATGGGAGTGATAAGGTTAAGCCTTGCCCTCGTCTACAACATTGAACATACTCATCTTCTCATGTTGATCAATCTTCCCTGCTTATCGGACCCATTTATTTTAGTCAACCTCCTATGGATGAAGAACAAAAACCTCTACTCATCAATTTCTCTCATGATGGCGGAATACATTGACTACATGAAGATACTCCTATAGAGGATTACAAAAAATGATTCTTTCTAGAACGAAATCTGCTCACATATGGGGAGGAAGAAGTTGATTCCTTTTATCATAACATAGAGGAAAATCCTAAGGTCATGCAACTTAATTCTTCTTTTGTTATTCCATCTTCACCTTTCTCTAAGCATAATGAGATGTAGGGGTCTACCATTGATCCATGGCCCTTCTTCTTGTTACCCAATTCTTCTTTATATATCACAATTACTCATTCAAAATCTCACCTTCGGTCTACTCCTGGTAGCACATCCTCATATTATCTAGGGCCACATCTTAGTAGCCCTATGTTTTGTTTTAGTGAATCTTATTCATGTAGCCCTATACCCTCCATTCTTGCGACATTTCCTAGTATCCCATCATCTTCTGGTATCCTTGGGCCACTATCTAGTAGCTCTCCTTCCTCTACTTGTGGGTCACCCCTAGTAATCCCTCACCATATTTTTTTATTCTGGGACCATTTTCTAGTAGCCCTCCATTATTTCTATTTGTGAGTCACCTTGGGGTAACTCATTACCTTCTATTCTTGGGTCATGTCCTCGTATCCCTTCATCCTCTTCAATTTATAGGACACCTCTGGGTATCCCATAATCTTATATTATTGTGCCATATCCTTTTAGCCCAATTTATTCCATCTTAGGTCCATATTCTAATAGCCCTTCATCATCTTCTATCTGTGGCTCACCTCCTAGTAGCCCATCTTCTTCAATTCTTGGACCATATATTTTTCACCTATCACTTTCTTCTTCTATCAATTACCAGGTAAATCCCACTATCATTTCTCTCATTCCTATCATCAATCATAAACATCCACTTTCTTCTCCCACTTCTCGGGACTAGAAAAGTCACATATTATCTTATATAAAACCTAAATGGATTCTTCATCAAGCTTAGGTCATACATCCCATGAGCTCCAAATATCCCAACAACTTGGAAAATATCAAATCTATAAATCAAAAAAGATTCAAGAATGCACACCAATATAACCATCAAGTATGTTGCAAAGTGAAAAAACCTATGGATAGGGAACTCAATCTCCCTCTTACAAAATCCATGTTTCAGGATAAGTTGGAGTCATTTGTTGAGTATGATATCACCTCGATCATTGAGATTGTGGATAACATAACTCTTGATAAGAAAACACGCCTAATATACCTTATCAAAGAAGTTGCAAACATTTTAGTTGGATCCTATCACATGGAGTGACTTTGTTAGTCACAATCTTCTAAAAATTATCAAAAATCTAAAAATCAAAACAATTGAAAAATACAACAAAAATGAGAAAACATAAAAATAATAAAACATACAAAGATCACACATTGCAATAAACTATTGCATATGCATGGATGTTCTTTCATCCCTTCCTTATTATCCTTTTGCAAGTCTTCCTAACATTTTATGGCTATCCTTCTACTTTCCATTCACATATAAACTTTAAAAATAAAATATTCCCACACATTGGCTAGTTTTTCCTCGTTTATTACCTATGAAATATTCCCTTCAAGAGGTAATTAATTTCAACGTGCTCACACTATAACTCTATGATAAAACATGATTAGTATGTTACCAAGTGTCTTTTTTTGGACCTTATTTAGACTCTTGCTTTAGTCCATATATTATCTCATGATTTTTGCCTTCGGTTAATCAATTTTTTATCGTGAGTATCCTAGCTACATTTTTAATATCCGTATTGTTCCTCTACTTTGTTTAGGACATCTGTATATATAATATATCCTTTTAACATTGTTTAAGTGAAATTGTGCCTTGTTTCAAAAACAATCTTCTACTTCGTTTCTATCATGTGTTTCTTGGCCAACATGCAGTGGAGGAATCCTGACTCCTTCCTTGCACATCATTGGTTTACATTCATTATCATGATTAAACCTATACATATTGGCCTTGATCCAACCTTTGTGCGTGAAGAATTTTCCTTTTGAATACTCCCACCTAACACTGGGGAATTTTCACATCTTCACTTTCTTGCACATGCGTGTGGTAGTATTCCCTTGTACATCCCATCTATCGCTGGGGATATCCACTCTTCTTTTTCTTCCTGTACATAGCTTCAAAAAAAATTCAAAATAAAAAATACATTCAAATCTCATGGAAAAATCAAAACATTCAAATATGTTTAATAAAGCTTCTAAAAATCAAAAACCATCCTACAAAATTTTGTTCTATGGTTCTCATCTTTTCATGTGCATTACTTGCAGATCATCTGTATCTACCTCCATTAACAAACTATAGTTTGTATGCTTCTTCTATACTTTGAGGCACAACAAGTTTCCCAGTATTGTTTCATAGTGCACAATGCTTTATGATAGGACCCAAGTGTCCTCCATTATTCCCCTTGTATCTATCCTTGGGGCACCATCACTAACCCTTATTGTTAATTTGAATAGGTTAGAATTGAAGATTGATAAAAAAAACATTACATTATGTTTCTCTGTTAGGTTAGCTTGTTTACTTTCTCATATTGCATTACATTATGTATGTTGCATAGAGTTAGGCATCTTTTTCTTTCTCGTATTGCATTGCATTTTGTATGTTGCATGGATTTGGTGTTTTTACCAATGGAAATTTGTTCGTATATGGATTTTCATGTCATACTACACTTTTGTTCATTCTTTTTAGTAAGGATCGATGATTAAGATAGCTAGAAATATGATGAAAAATAATTTTTTTTAAAAGGCACTAGATGGATATTATCTCATACCCCCTTCCTCATACTCCTTTTCTTTTATATCCACTTTCATTTCTTCTTCTTCACACTATTATTTCTTATGTTCTATTTATATCATATTTTCAATTGTCGATCGAGTTCTTCCATCACCCCATCCACAATTGAGGGGAAATCCTTCATTCTACTCATTTTTCTTTTATCCCTTTCAAAGTATTTACTTTTTTATGCTTATCTACTTCCTTTGTAGTGACGTTACTTATGCCACCATAAGGAGGTGAAAATATAGACACCTAAATTCAATTCACACCTATCGTCTCCTCTGATTCGGTTGATTGACAACACTTCATTAATTAGATACTCTTCGCTCCATTCTTGGATGATTGATTGCGACACCTTCTTGCTCATATTCCTCCTATATTCAACCCATTTGGTTAATAAACCCCCTTTTATTATCTAAAAATCTTCATCTTTCCCTCTCAATCACTTCTATAGGCTTTCTAGGCTATCTATCTATCAAAAATGATTAACCAAACCCCTCCCAACTCTTAATGAGTCTCCAATCACTTGCTAATCAAGTTTAGCTAGCCTAAACCTGGCTTAACTATCCTAAATCATGTTTATCCTAATATAATCTAAAAGTACTTTTGGAATTTTTTCCCACATGCTTTATAATTCCAAACTCTTCCAAACCAAAAACTATAAATACAAGCCTAAGGCTTTCCTTTCAAATGGTCCTTCTCTCTCACATTTGGAGATCTTGGAATTAGACCTCATTTTCATTAGCCAAGCTAATAAGGCATTTGATTTTGGCTATCCTCCATTGAAATAGCTTTACCTTGCATATTTTATTCAAGTTAGGTTAGTAAGGCATGATCTAAACATGGACTTGAAGCCATAATTAGAGATATTTCTTCATCCTATTTAAGTAAACAACAAACCACTTTGATTTATTTAGGATATTAATATGTTCATGTTTTATAACAATCATACAGTAGTAGAGAGAATATGATAATTCTTTAGTTTAATTCATTATTGTAGTGGTGTATCTTGTTTAGCACCCATCTTGATGTTTATGATAGGTTTGGTTAAATCATGGAACTACTTAGTTTAATTTCTTGTTTATTAACATAGATAATCTTCTCATGCATACATTTAGCACGCCAAGTGGGATGCTTAGTTCATACTCAATTAATGAAGGTATTTTGAGATTTTTCATGTCCATTTCTAACAACTTTCATGATTTTTAGGGTTAAAAGGCTTGTTTTTAAGCAAATTTATAACTTAAGGTGGGCTAAATATCTCTTTTGCATGAAATTTTAATGGGTTAAAGCTAAAAATAAGTTTTAATGGTTTAAAATTAACCTATTTTCAGATTTGAAATTTTCATTTCTTTAGATTTCTTCGGTTTTATAGGGGTACGCGTAGGCATCCTGAACCATCATGTATCCATTATCCTTGACATGTATCCATCATTATGAGTGTCTGTATGTCATTCTACACATGTACATGTCATTCTGGGTGATATCCTCCTATTGCTACTCCTGGTGATATTCCCCTAATACATGTGATGTTGATGACATTATGTACATTCCACATCCTTCTCCTCTTGGGATTAACCCCAATGCTATATATTTACACAATCACTTTTCTATTGGAACCCATGATACTCCTCCCATTATGTATCACTCTTTATGGACTTCTATTTATCGTATGCTTAGTGCTTCAAATGTTACATCTCTTGTTGTACCTTCTTTATCACAAGTTAGAACATCGTATTATTATTTTACTATGATTTCTAATTCTCTCAATTTCCAAGATCCTATGTATGATTTATTTACTATGGGAAAACTTATTTGGTTATATTCATTCAAGAAATCCATTCCCCTCTTTCTAAATTTGTTTTATGATCATAGGGGAAAGTCCATACTACTCTATTGCTTCCAATATTCTAAAATTGCACCTATTGCTCTTGATATGTCTTAGGTCTCTCCCACCATCACTTACCATTTCTATTGATAAGCCTCCTAGCATTAATTAAATCACATCACTTGAATCAAATATTGATACTTATGTTTGTGCTTACTTCTTCCATTTTTGCCAACAAGCCCCACCTCAAAACTATGCCATGTTTCCCTAATAGAAAAATTATTATTTCTTACACAATTCCTATTATTTTGGTTGGTATATTTGAATCTATAGTGTTCTCCTCTCACTATGTTGACATTATTTTCTGGTAGCTATTGCGTTTCTCAAAGTTATACCTATCCATGTTTTTCTACATTCATGACACAATCCTAATCCACAAGTTATGATACATGCCCTATCACATGACACTAGGTCCTTCACTCATATTCACTTGTGTTTATCTCTTTACATAAGTAGATCATGAGCCCTTATCTCCTGCCATAATTACATAGATCATTATTTTGTAATTCAAATATGGGGGAATCCATCTTCCCCCACACTACTTGATGACAAAATCTTGTTCATGTTTCATACTTAACTATCGAGGGAATCCTTACATAGATCTCACTTTGCACAAAATACACTAGGGGGCATACTTATTTTTCCGTTTTCATTGTTCTCTTTCACATATTTTCATTTAAAAATCCAAACACATATTTACTTAGATCTTGATTGGATATACTCTTTCTTCTTTATACTACTATATGTTGCACCTTTTCTTATCATGTTACCATGTCTCAAAGTATTCTTTATCATTCTTCATACACACATGTACATTCACATGGTCTCTTGGGGTGAATGTAGGAAACTTACAAGTTGTTCCATGATGCATGATTGTTGGTCCTACCCATTACCAATCATATTGAGAATCTTGGGGGAGTCTACCTTTTCTCACTTACTATCAGGTGTTATTGTTACAATATTACACATTTTGTTGTAGGTGTTATAAAAGTACAAAATTTATATTCATGTCATTATTTATTCTAAGCTGGTATATATGAGCACACACATGTATCAAAGTGGGACATAATATAGATGCATAGAAATGTCCTCTATGAATATCATAGAGTTATTTACATGTTATGCTATGTATTTACTTGTTACCTTATTTTCAAAATACTTGACATCTTTGATTTTCTTGTGACATCCTAAGTGGTGTTACATGTATGCAATCAACTACTTGTCGTGTCTATGTTTACTATTTTCCTATATGTTCTTTCCTAGTTGTTATTTCTGCTTGCATCTCTTGTTAGGAAATAAGGGATAAAATGTGTGGAAACTAATAGGTAGAAAATATGACATACATGAAATAAAAGAACAAAACATAGAGACAATATTTAACGTGGTTTACCCAATTTGGGCTACATCCACCAATAATCTCTTTCTCATATTTTATTACAAGCCACAACTTTCTCTTAATACCATACCCCGATATATTTGGAGTTGTGTTCAGCAAAATATCTTGAATTCACACCTGGAATCACACATCTACTATGTTCTATGTCACCTACCATATAACAAACACACAAATAAGAAACTACTTAAGCAATTATACAATACTGCGGGTATTAAAACCATAGGCCAAAATGGCCGCACAAACCTATTGGTCAAAAATATTACCCATATGAGAAGAGAGCATTTCACGAGATATTATACATGTTTTTTTAGGTTAAAAAATATTTTTTGGGGCTACCATCCCAAACCCCTATTAGCGGGGGTTTCCACCCTTATACCCATGCTCGAAGCACAGCTCGACCTCGAAACTTGGCAAGAAAATTATGTGTAGTGTACATTAATTTTAGTGTACAGTCTTCAACAATTGCACACATGAAAAAAGGTCCACAACATAACATTGCTTTTTTATCAACGACACTTGTATGTTATCATTTTCCCATTATTTTTCTTATACCATACTAACTACCATCCGTAATCCCTATTCCATTTTAGGATTCATATATCTAATATGCACATCAGTTTCATTTTTACTCATGTAGAATCCATTCACTGTTGTTCATCTCGCCCATCCCAAAAAAGAGGGAAAAAAATGGGTGGACCTTGTCGATATCCCAATAGTTAGATAAAGTTGTTATAACATCTAAGAAAATAGGAACATAATATTTAACAATTACAAAACAAGTTTATAAATACACTTGGCCACAAAACTTAGTCTAGATAGAAGCACTGAGTGAAGATAATAATAGTTGGTGCTAGTGTCCCACATGGGTGCTCTTGTCTTGGTAAAAAATAGTTACAAAAAAGTTTCAATAGTTGTATAGTTTTAGTATCCTCCAATTTTGAGTACTTGCACATCCAGTTTTAGATTTCAATTTGTTACTAACATGAACTACCTACTCAGGAACTAAAGATGGAAACAAATAAGGGAATGACACCTAGGGCATATGTAGGATAATGATATTCCTAGAAAAATGTGACACTGGAAGCAAGTTACAAATTTGGCTTTTGATCATCTTTAGTTTCACTTATTCGTGGGGAAACATTAGTGGTTTGAGGGAAAAATAGAATGCTCTCCCAATACACTTTCCCTTAGTGGTGACATGAAACCGAAATCTAAATTTTAGCACCAGGATGGTTAAATCCCTAGTTTTGAGACATGATGCTCAAGTCCTTTGTGTTATTCCAACTATCTCTTAAGCATTGCTCGTCTACACACATGAAAAAATTTATGCCCCTTTCTCTTTTAACACTCCAGGTGTGCTCTAACCCCTTTGTTTAGATTTCTTAATACGTATTTATATTTTTATATATTTTCCAAGTTAAATTTCAATTTCATTTACGTAGAGCATGGACTATAATTTTTTTTTTCAAGTCATATCATATCTGAATGAAGGAAAGGAACAAAAACAACCATGAAGCAAACCTAAAACACGCTCTCAAAAATATGAAATTCGAAAGATCCACACACACACAAACACATCATTATCACTCCATACATGTAAAGGCCACCTCTAGGATCCTTATCCTTCCCTCACCTTATAATTCCATGCTACACATTTTTCATGTTTCCATTTGACAAGCTATAAGACTCATTCGACATGGTACTAGGAACACTCTATATTTTCATCTTTGCAAAGATGCTTATAGTTATATATGTCTTCTCTTTTTCTTTCAATATTTATCTCTTTGACCTAAAAAGTGTAGTCAATAAATTATGCACTTACTATGTACATATAACCTCTAAATGCTGTCATCAATATGCATTATTCCTATTCAATAGAATTACTCGTCAATAACCCATGTTACTCTGATTTGACATTAATTTTTATCATTTTCATCTTTATTGTTTGTTGTCTTCTGGACTTGAGAACTTACATTTTTACATACCATGTCCAACATCCTACTTAGTCTCTAATTCCACAATTTGTGATCTATTTGGCAACCCTATAAAAAACTAACCCATTAGGGAACAAGATTGCACCTGGATACTACTCTCCTCTATCGGTGCTTCTATCCTCATTCTCTCTTTTTATAATCTTTCAGGATGTTACTTCTTTATTATATTTATTTATCACCCTGGTTTGAGGTCTTTCACTTTTTAATGATAAAAATTTGAGAAAATGAATCATATATATAGGCCTTACTTAACCTCAATAAGGGGAAATCATTCTAGAGTTACATACATATGTAAGGAGATAGTATTTTTTATCTACTATATGAAAGACTGTATTTTGGAGTGCATGCTTCATTAAACAGGGGGAGATATTATTGATTCCCTATAACACATTTACAATTTGGGAAAAAGTATTTGTATCCTGCTATCTATTTTTGTGACTGGCACTAAGGAAACCTAGGTCAAGGTACATTATAACAATCACACAAACACACACACACACACACACTAGGACTATGCCATTGAGTCTGAAATTTAGTGTAGCACTTGGTTACAATTAGATTGGGGTGACTGTCAAGGTCAGTTTGACTCAAACATATGCGTTATTTATTCATCTAAAGTGTAATTGAGTATTGTACAGATAGATGGGGCCTATTTTGTAGGTAAAAACATGATACATCAAATCTAATGTGATCTAAAGTGAATTTGAAGAAACACTATGTGACCTAGAAATAATCATATCATGAGTATTTCCACAAACACCAACACCTAGATCATACACTAATGTGTGAGTGGCCCTGTCAAATTCCAAGTGTTCATAACCCTAAGACTGATACATTCTAGAACCATACAGAGAGTTTATAAAGTCCAAAAATTTCCTTCTCAACATGTTCATCTATCAAGACCTATAGTTACAAGATGAATCATCTTTATCTCCAATCTTTCACTCTTGCTTATGTTTCTTTATATAAATCTTACTTAAATACTATTATATTTATCTGATCAACAATGTGATTATTTTATATTTAATTTTATTAAATCAAACATATAAGCCTTTACATCCTTGTGAGCATATTATCAAATATTCTAGACCTGATATTTTCTTAACTTTGTGGTAACCTTCCAATTCAAATTCTATTACAAAATTCAATTATATAATATTTAGAAGAGAACCTAATTCTCTGATATCAAATATCATGAGCTTCTCCAATAAAATCAAGTCTTATAAAACTTCTATCTTCTCAACTTTATGGAAACCTTTCAATTCAAATGTTTTTAGAGAAGTGAATTCTACAAAACTTTAAAGCCTATCTAACTTTAAACAACCCTTTATCAGCATCTCCTTCAATTATCTCAAAATAATCTAAAACTTATATTTTCATAACTTTGTAGAAACCTTTAGATTCAAATTCTCTTACAAAATTTAATTCTACAATATTTGGAAGAGCACCTATTTCTCTACAATAACATATCATGAGTTTCTCTATTTTATCTCAAATGTTCTAAACCATCTATCTTCCCAAAATTGTAGCAACTGTACAATTCAAATTTTTTAGGGAATTTAATTATTCTAAATATGGAAGAACATTTAAACTACCCAATTGTTTATATTTAGCATTTGAAGGTTTACCAGAACACAAATAATCCTTATGTATTTCAGTATGTTGGAATAAACCAATTTTATCATCTTGATTATTATTGGCAAGGTCTTGACCTCATTTAAATGGTTAAAATATTAAAGGATAAGAGTTCTAAGGAACGGAAAAAAATCACCAAAAATTGAAATATTTGACAATTCAATGTTATATAGTTGTGTCTCCTTCAATTTACGTTGGTAGTTATATACCTATGCAATTCCCACCTAAGAGTTTTGGGCTATTTCTAATTGTTTTTCTTTAAATAAATGGTTGTTCCTAGTAATACTAAGATAAAATATATTTTTTAATTGAGGTTTTTGTAAAATAATAGCTTTGTTTTTAAATTATTATTTTATTAATTTATCTTGTTTTCCAAACAAAGTTAATTTAGTGATTTTTTAATTATAAAAGTACATGCTCTCATATGAGAAGCATGTAGAAAAGAATTACCTGTTGGAGGCTATAATTTTCAGTATTGGTTATTGTATTTGTAAGCCTTTTTAAGTTAATACAAGGTTGAAGTTTTTTTTGGTTTTATACCTTAAAGGGTTTTCCTAGGGTAAAATTTGTGTGAATATTCTTGGTATGTTCTAATTTATTTCAGTTTTTTTTTTTTTTGCATATTATGGTTTAATATATTGTTTACATGTTTGCAAATACCAACATATAATATTAGAGATAGGTTCCAAATTTGGTGGGGATTTGTTTACCTTGGTTTTATATTTTTGAGTTGTAGATTCATATTTAGTAGAATCTCTAATATGAAAACTAGTAGCACAAGAGTTGAGATTTATAGATTTGATGGGATAAAAAAAATTGAGTTATGAAAAATCAAGATGTAGGATCTTTTGATAGATAGGGATTGGTGGATAACAATTACATAAACAACTCCCATAAGTTTAACACAAGATGAGTGGGATAATATTTATACGAAGGCTAGAAGTATTATCAAGTTATATTTTTATGAATTTATGTTATTGAATGTTTCTTCTGAGAAAACATCAACGAAGTTATGGGAAAATATATGGACACTATATTAGGCCAAATATTTTGTGAACAAGTTTTTTTAAAGTTAAAAGTATTCATTATGGATGAATGACGGTGATTCAGCTGTAGACCACATGAATAGTTTTATCTCTATCATCTTTAATTTCCATTTATGAGAAAATAGATGATAAGGAGAGGTGTATTAGTATTCTTTATTCTTTTCTAAAATCTTGTGAAATTTTGGTGATGTTTATTACCAATACCACTACAAAATTGAAGCTTGACAAAATAATCACAAATTTACTATCTGAAGAGATGAGAAGAAAGTTTGTCGAGGACTAGCACTCAAATAAAACTTTTTCAGCTTATGGGAGAGAGAAATAAAGAGGAAAAAAGAAAAAGGGTAGAGATAAAAGGTTCAAGTCTAAAATAGATCGAAGACTCCATATCAAATTCATAAAAAGTGTCAAAAATGTGGCAAAAGAAGGAACTTTAGGAAGGATTGTAGGTAGAAGGAAAAAACCCCAAAATAATTCACATTTTGAAAAATGAGAAGGAAACAAGGATAATGATGATGCTTACTTTGTATCCCTGAACACACATGGATGCACTAATGCATACAAATTATTGATTCGGGTGAATAATTTGACATGATCCCTTACATGGAAGGATTTTATAAATATGAGGTGTATGATGGTTGCCAAATTTTTCAGGGAGAGAATGCAACACATAGTTGTGGGGAGAGGAAGATTAAAGTTGAATTTTAGAGAGGAGAGGACCAAGATCAACCTCCCTACTATTTTACACATACCAAACCTTACTAGAAATCAAGTTTCAACAAGTAAGATGAATGACATTGGAGTACAAATATGATTCAATAAAGAATGATGGATGGTGCAAGAAATGATTGTATTGTATAAAAAAAAACTCTAAAGTGTATTCCTTATACTGTACCAAATATAAATTCTCAAAGGAAAATTTCAATGAAATATCAATGGATATCAATTTCTAGTGGATGAAATTAAGACTGTCGCGGAAATATCATGAAAATGAGATTTATAGAAAAATAAAGAATTGCTTTTGAAATATAGATCAATGTTTTAGCATGAAATATTGGGCCATATTTGTGAAAAAAGGTTGCATGTCTTGCAATCAAAAGGCATGGTTAAAGGAATTTCAAAATTTCCCTCATAACTTGAATTTTGTGAACATTGTATATATGGAAAATAATGTAGATTAAAATTTCAAACTTTTAGTACTCATTCAATCATTATTTTACATATTATACACAACAATGTATTTGGACCAGTAAAGGTACCCTCACATGGAAATTTAGTATTTTATGTGTCTTTCATATATGACTATTCTAAAAATACCTAAATATATTTTCTCATGAAAAAAATGAACTGTTGAATGCTTTTAAGAAGTTCAAATAATATTTTCAGAACCAGTCTAAGAAATGTAATGGAAGTGATGCTAACATTTCCTTGCCTATGAGTAACACACACTTTTTACACTTCTTGATCCATGTGTAGTAGTCACTAAACACTGTGGGCCAATAGCATCCCCCCTTAATTATTTTGAGAGTTGTTACCCATGGAGAAAAATGACCTCTGGCTTCTCCATCGTGAAACTCCTGTAACACCTTCTCAATTTGAATTGTCCCAATGCATCTTAGTAGAACACCATTGATATATTTCTTAAACAAAACACCTTTAACAAGCACATACAAAATGGCTTGTAATATGAAGTATCTCCTCTTTTCTTCTCTCATTTATAGAGGGCATAGGCATGTTTGTAGGAAGTGTATCATATTTTGAGTCCAACAAGGACTAGGCACATTATCACTTTCTTGCTCTTGATCATCCTATAGTACCAAGAAAATCTCTTTTCCATCACCTCCTTCAACATGTTTAATTCAGACCAATTATTTGCATAATCCTTTTCCACCAACTAGCTTAGTGACCTTAATTTCAATGTCATATTCTATGACATGATTGATCTATCCTGCACGTTTCTCATTTAGGTTGTTGTTCAAAAGGAATTCCTTGACTCCCGCATGGGAAACTAGCAGTTGAATCTTGTTATTTGAGACTAGGTGTTTGAACTTCTTCAAAGTCCTAATCAAAGCAAGTGAATACTTTTCAATGAAGGAGTACCTCACTTCATAGTCCTCCAAACTTTGACTGAAGAAGGCCACTAGCTGTTCAAGTCCCTCTTTGTTTGGTTACAATAGGATCACAGAAATCGTGTCCCTACCACCAAAGGAATAAAGCATGAAGTCCTTAGAGAATTCCAGATTGACGAGAGTTGGGGCTCGAGATATAGCCTCTTTTATTGCTTCGAAACTTTCTTTACCCTCTACTATCCACTTAAATTCCATGCTCTTCTTCAGCATCAGTGTTATTGGCTTCACAAGAGTGACAAATTTTGGTATGAATCTATGGACAAAATTTATCCTTCCTAAGAATATCTTAAGAGCCTTCTTATGACTTGGAAATGACAATGCTCGAATTGCTTCAACTCTTTCTAGGTCAATTGTCAATCCTTCTTTTGACACTATATGGCCAAGGAGCTTTCATTTTTGAGCCAAGAATATGCATTTTTGTGGATTCAATGATACCCCAAATCTCCTACACCTTTTACATACCTATCTCAAATGAAAGAGGTCATATGTTGCATTTTTAGAGAATACCGTGATATCCTCAAGATATACTAGCACCATTTTGTTGATCAACCCCTTGAAGGCCATATCCATTTCACTTTGGAAAGTGGCTCTAGGATTTGATAGTCCAAATGGAATTTTATTGTAGGTATAGGTTCCCCACTTAGTGGTGAAATATGTTTTGAACTGGTCATCTTCTTTTACCATTATCTGATTGTACCCCGAGTAGCCATCTAGGAGAGAGAATCATTCCGCACCGGCTACCCCTTGTAAGATTTGCTCCATTGAAGGGAGTTGATAATGGTCTTTGAGAGATGCTCTGTTTAGGTCTCGAAAGTCCACACACAATCTAATTTCTCCATTATTCTTCCTGACTGGTACCAAGTTTACAACTGAACTCGAGTGTTTGATTGGAAATATAATACTTGTCTCTATCAACTTGTTTAGCTCTTTCTTCATTAGAGGCTCAATGTGAGGCCTGACCGGTCTTTACTTTTTCCTGATGGGCTTAGCATATGTATCCAATTCTATTGTATGGTGTGCCAACTTCAGGTTGAATCCTCTCAAGTCTTCATAGTTCCAAACGAATACATATAGAAACTCTTGGAAAAGTTGTATAAATTCATATCTCTCTTACTCGGTGTCCACTTTTCCAATTTGAAGCTCTTTACCTTCCCCAACTGGAATTGGCATTGAATCTTTTCCTTTGACCTGTATGTTAGCCTTCTATTTACGAAACTGGTCATTAGGATTGAATATTGACTCCATTGTTACTAAACCCTTTGGAACCTTGTTTATTCACAGATGGACTACTTGATCCTAAAACTGCTGCTCTAATTTATCTTGATTCTTAGCTGAGAATTCAACCTATTCTTGCAAGAAATTAATGTTCTCTTGATCATTATAAAACACTTGCTAGCTTGTGTTGTTGTTTGGAACTGCTGGCATTACAATCACATGGATATGTGGTTTTGTTTTGTCTGTTTTGATACTATCAACCACATCAAAAGTTACTCCAACTGTTGTAATCCTATCGGCAACTTCATTATTCTTACTAGGTATGGACTCAATGTTGAATGCTTCAAAGTCATCAATGAGGTCACATACCCTATCTTTTTAGCTCTTGAGTAGGTCAATCTTTGCAGCATGCTATCCTTTGACTTTGTTCATAATTAGCTCACTATCCCCAAATACCTGTAAATTATTTATGCCTCTTTTCCTTGCCCAATGAAGTCCATGAATCAAAGCCTCGTATTCAGCTGTGTTGACTGAAAAGTAAAAATCGAAATGAAAATTTGAATAATACTTGATACATTCTGTGGTGAAACAAACATTGCACCTCCTCCATCACCTTTTTGCTTCTTGAACCATCTAAAAATAGTTTCCATACTTCATTGTCATCCTTATTTGTTGGCTTGGTGATGTTAGGAATGGGTGAATTTTCTTTGTGTACACAATATACATCCAACTCGGATTCTTCAATTTCCCTGTATGGGTCAAATGCATGCCTTTTGTTTGCCCATACATCCAGAGTCAAATATAGAATTCCCTCGACCTTAGTACCGGTTTCCAGATCATTTTAACACTCTCCCTAATAAAATGCTAATATTTTTTTTTTGATTGGGCTTGGAACATGAGGCTTAATGTGGAAATTGGCAATTGGTTCTGACCTGATTGTTTTTTGTGTTCCATATCTTGTTCTAAAAATCATGTGTGACCAATCTGTATATAGATATCCACCAATTTTTGTTGTGAAGTCCCTTGATAGACACAACACAAAGAGTGGCGTAAGGTCAATTAAAACACATCCTAAAAGACTGTGACATTTGGGAAAGCATGTAGTGTAATACTTAACCATTTGATGATCATAACCATTCTTATTTCTATCCCATCCAGTTACACCACTCCTTTTAGCACTGGCTCATACTTTAGACCCAATTGATCTAGTATTTTCTTTGGCATCACTGAGCTACTTTCCCCCGAATCGATCATATAATTGTGTACTAAGTAGTTCCCGACAATCAATGACACATAGAAAAATGGATGCTTCAAATTGTTGTTTCATTGACCACCATCCTATTGCACTGCATTAGTGAGAACATTTTCCTATCTTTGGTTTGATCCATTCGAGGCAGACCAATTGGCCATTGCAACTTGCAACAAATCTCATTGTCCTGGGATTACTAGTGACTCCCACATGTAAACATTCACATGTGTTTTCTTTATTTGATCGATGATGTTGCAAGGGGATGGATTATATTTTTTCTTTCCCTTACTTGGTAAAACTTTCTCTTTCACATGGAATGGCAATTAGACTGCTGCAACATGTGTATTAGATTGATTAGATACATTTAGAGTTGTATTTGGTCTACTAACTACTTGTTGTACAGGAGTTGGATGAGAAACAACTGGATTAGATGGTTGTCCCTCTTCTATGTTTCTCTTCTTTGACCATGTATTGGCAGCCATACCTTGGAAAGGTGGTTGGATAACTCCATAAAAGTCTTTTGTTTTCCAATTGACCAATGTCATTTCTATCGGAGATGCCTTTTGTTGGGTCTCTTGCTACTGATTTCCTTCTTGACTTGGTTCTTGGAACACACCAATGGTCTGTACCATCAAGGCCTGATTTAGTGAACCATTGAAACACGTTGATTGAGTGTGGGGTAGATTATAGGGGTAACACCATTTATACTCCTATGTCATGTTGTTTTGTGTTGGAACCAAGGCTATTGATGTTGAAGCTTCATTTGGATCATATGGTCAGAATGGCCTGACAGCTTGAGGTTGTCCTTGATTTGAATTTTTATTACAAGCCTAAGTTGATGGTATATTTTTCTGATATGGGGGCCTATTTTGATACTTATTTTGAGGATGATATAGTCTAGAGGTTTGAGCTTGTTGTCTCTTGATAATCACTAGCTCATTCCCTAGGTTATGTAGTTGTTTCATAACCTCTTATAATTCTTTTGAAGCGCTTAAAGAATTATAAGCCTCACTATTACTTTGATTCTTAGGGGTGGAATGGGATTCAAATTTGGTGTTTGACTAGCTGTAGGAGCTCTCATGTCTTGATACAGATGCATTGGTGGCCTTGGCGTAAGCTTACCATCTTGAATTAGATAGTTTTCCACTCTGATAGCTATGTCGTAGGTCCCTGGAAGTGTTGTTCCTCCCATTGATTGGATCATCATAGCAATGTTAGAATTTATACCATCCAAGAAGTAAAGGAATGCTCCTTCTGCTATTTGTCTAATAGTTATTGGAATCCTATCCCATGTCTATTGGAGATGAAATTTAAAATATGTCATTTTCTCGTCAGGAGCCCTTTTGATTATTTTCAATTATTATAATAAAGATATATTATCTGCCCTCTCTCCTAATTGGTTGCAAAAAGTTCAACACATATGGTTCTAATTCTGAATAGACCCTATTGTTAGGCTCCTAAACCATTGTAAAGCTTTAGCTTTGAAATATGAAGCTAACAATTTAACTTTTATATCCATTTAATTGATTTCATGAATTGCACAGACATTGGCAATGTACTTGATGTGGTCAATAGCAGTAGTATGATTTTCTCCTGTGAAATAAGGAATATTATTTAGTGTTGTAACCGAGACCTGATTTTGAGCATTTAGGGCAAGTGGGCTACTTCCTGTGAAGTTAAAAAAGGGATTCAGTGGTGGTTGTTGTAGATGTTCCATTTTGATTGGCCTAAGAACACTGGCTGATTGGAGAAAAGGTCTACTGGGTGGAGGTGTAGACAAAGTCCTGCTAGGTGTAAATGGTGATATTTGTGATCTTCTTCCTCTCCTTCCTCTTCCTGGTGACAGTTGTAGGTAGAAAAATAGTCCCTCTTCTCTATTATCAAACCTAGTTCAAACTCTTCTCATGTACTTTTGAAACTTGTGTTGTTACACCATTGAATTCTATCCCTTTGGATTCATCAGATGTGTTGGGGAAATGAGCCTCTAAAGACTAGATTTTTCCAAGTTACACACCAAACTTGACAAAATTAAAAGTAAAACTTTGAAGGACCTGTTTATTTGATATTTTGGATGTTGAAATTATTTTCAAATGAAAATCTTGAAAACCTGAAAGTGCAAGACCTCCGAATGTCTGAAATTCTGAAACCCAAAATTCTGAAATCCTAAGACGTCCGAAATCCACAAACCCGAAATTTAAAAAACTATGAATTTTTGAAAATCAAAATCTCAAAAAACTAAAAATAAGCTTTTGAAGATTAGCCCTTGATCTATCAACTGGTGAAATTTGGACTTTTTTTTAGCAAGTTAAGCCACTAAAAATTGATTTCGGAGTTCAACCTTAGGGGTGAAAGGTCTGAAATTGAAAATCTGAAGTTTTATAAGTCCAAATTTCTTTAAAATGCCTTCAAATCTTGCGGAATGAATTCTTGGTCCCACCGGGCGTGCCAAAACTATAGATGCATAATCACAACACTCCTGACTATTTGCAATTTGAGATCGTTAATGTGATTGCATAACATGGAGTTTTTCCCAAATTATGGAACTTTGTAATCAGGAAAGCTCTCCAGATGAAGGTTGGTTCTTATTCCTCTATTTGTATTCACACATCCAAATTGTAGAGGATCTATTCTAAAAACTACTCTAACTTGCCAAGGAGAAGAGGTTAAGAAGATTACAAGAAATTAAACCTAAACTAACAGAGATGATGCACCAAAGGAATTTTGAACACCTTATTTGCATGGAGATGAAAACCAGAATCAGATTAAGAAGAATGAAAATACACCACAGATAAAGCCACTGATGAGAATCTACCAACTATTAAACACAAACCATTAAAAATGTAATCCATACACCATGAACATGTAACTAGGATTGTAATGAGAGATCTAGAAGATGCAATGAATATAAGAGAGGGTTGAAATTCATCCATATGCTGTTATTATTTCTCCACAAATTTTGATACAATGCATTACAATGGCCAAGAGTAAAGATTACATTTATAGATTTGATGGGAAGTTTAAGCTCCACAAATTCACTTATAGACAAGAGAAGAAGGGAGGGTACAAAGCAAAATTATCCAACATTATAAAAATGACCTTCCTTACAATATATAGGAAGAATGAGAGAAGGAGATAGAAGAATTCAAATTATTGCTACAACCTCCCAAAAAATGAATTTCATTCACTACAACAATGATGGGTGCCACTGCAAAACCCATACCTCCATGTATTATACCTTGTTGGACAAGAAAGGAAGCCCATCCTTCATCATTTTGGTAGGTGAGAAACACAGAACATTCCTCTAAAATGGCAAACTATATTTCTTCATTTCGAGAGCTTTCCAAAAAGTCCTTTCTTGTGCAAATTCGAGCTCCCATTTAAAATCTATGGCCATCTGAAGATTGGGGTGTCATACTGCACTAATGGCGAATAATTGGCTCTCTTTCTTCGAACTCTGAAATGCCTCATAACCTCTGAAAATCTGAAATTTAGACTTTTAGACATCGATACTTTAGACATTGATGCTTCGGAAGTCATTGGCACTGTTAACTAGAAAATCAGCTTGAGAGTTCCAAAACTCTAAAACCTAAACATCTGAAACTCTAAATTCCAAAATTCGGACTACAGGTTTCAAAATTTACTCCTTTCGGAATTCTTTCTACTTCAACCCTGAAATGAAACTCCGAAACTGGGACCTCTGAATGTCTGAAATTGAAACCTCTGAAATTCTGAAAATCCCTTTGTGTTGACCCCAAACTCAAGTTTGACCTTAAAAATCGGAACCCTTTCGGACTTCAAAATTTCAGAATTTCAGGCTTTTGGTTGATGTTATCTGTTTTACTCGGTGAAGACTCCTAACCTCTGAAGTCCCAAATTAGGAACCTCAAAATTCTAAAATTCAGACTTCGGACTTTCAACCCTGTCATTCCTAAAATTTCCAGTATCATTGACCCCGAAACCAATTTTGACCTCTAAAAGTCAAAAACCTTTCAGACATCAGACTTTCGGGATATCGGGTCTTTTCTTATTTTTACCTGTTTCTTTTACCTCCGAAAGGTTCCACCTCCGAAGTCTGAAATTCTTACTTCGAAGCTTCTTCACTTCCCAAACTCCTCTTCACATTTTTGGGCCTGCTTCAACATATGGACCAACCATGAAATGCAAGCTCCCCCGACTGAATGAATCCCTCCATTTTATCCTATGGAAGGTCATGTTTGTCTAATTTTGCTTGAGGGGAAAAATTGGATAACAAGTATTAAAGTAGATCTATTTATTGTAATTGCATGGCTAAGTTCCCTAAGTTTGTATAAGGTATTTATAATCTAGAAATCTAGGGTTAGAAGTAAGGATTGATGATTATTGTGAAAATTATTGTATGAGAAATAATTCTTGGAGAAGAAGGAAAAACTTGAGAGAAAGAAAGTATTGTACATCGTGAGAGGTGTGGAAGATTGTAAATCTTCATTGTATATCTTCTGAAAACTTGAGGTAATAGATTGGTTTGTTTCTTGGTGGACATAACCCACATTGGGTCAACCACATTAAATATGGTGTTGATTTATATCTTTTTTTTTATATTTCTTCTAGTAGAATATCTTATTTTATTGCATGTATGTTTAGATCTGATATATTATCTGTAAAAACGGTGTGCTAACCCCAACAACTGATATTAGAGTTTTATTTGAGGGTTTTTTTTGTTGACAGATTTACTCACATAGGGTTTTATGATTTAGTAGGAGCTACAACAATGGCAGAAGAAAAAATACAAGTTAGAGAAGCTCGACGGCCGAAATTATCAACTATGGAAGATGCAGATTGAGGGATATCTCTATCAAAGAGATTTGAACTTATTGTTGGATGAAAAGTCTAGACCTAGGAAGATGATTGATGAAGAATGGAATATTCTTGAAAAAAGGCTTTGAGATCTATGAGATTGAGCCTTGCAGAATCTGTGGCTTCTAATATTATAGAAGTGAGATCTATGGTAGAGTTAATGAAATATCTTGCTAATTTATATGAAAAACCTAGTGCTTCAAATAAAGTTTAATTGACGAAGAAACTATTTAGTTCTGAGATGCATGAAGTTGGATCTACATCTAGTCATTTGAATGATTTCTGATTTATTGTAATTCAGTTAAAATCAGTTGATATTCCATTTGATGATGAATTGAAAGAACTCTTATTCTTATGTTCTTTGCATGATAGTTGGGATAATTGTGTAATGATTGTTATTAATACAACATCTGCTAATAATATTTTGAATTTTGATGATGTGGTTAGTATAATCTTGAATGAAGAAATTCGCAGGAAATGTATAGAGGAATCATCATCTGGAAATGCTTTGAATGTAGAAAGTAAGGGCAGGTAGAAGGAGATATCTAAGAGTAAAGATAATGGGAAATCAAAGTCCAGGAATGACAGATCTAAATCCAGAGGTAAGGGAATGACCTGTTGGAATTATGGAAAGAAAGGACATGTAAAGAGAGATTGTTGGTCAAAGGATAAAGAGAATCAACACCCAGATAAAGGTAAAGAGGTAAATATTGCAGCAGAGGTAATGCAAGATGCTCTTATTCTTTATTTGGATAATAGAATAAAATTATGGGTTTAGATTAAGAAGTTTATTTCCATGTAACCCCTAATAAGGGTTATTTCAGAAATTATGTCCAGGGAAATTTTGGGCATGTTTATTTGGGTGATGATGAACCATGGGGCGTTCATTAGCTAGGAAATATCCTAGCACGTGAGTTCATATTGAGGTAATTAAAATTAATAAAAGTAAATTCAATATACCGGTAGACATTACGGGATGAAAGGGTTTAATTTATTAATATTTTGAATCATGCATTGAGGGTAGGTTAGAAAGATGGGCCAAAGGAAAGAGATGTTTAATTTTAATATAAAACTAACATATTTGAATCCTATTTTTTAAAACTAAATACCTTAAAATTGTAATTTAAGGAGTGTGGTCCTAAAGTTAAATTATAAACTTGATGGGTTGAGATCCTCAGTGTGACTACACAACATGGAGCATCTCTCAAAGTGTGGGACTTTGCGAGTCGAGAGATCTCTCCGGATGAAGTTTGGATCCTATTCCTCTGTTCAAGTGCACATGTTCAAATTATAGAAGGTCTAACTTAAATCCTATTCTAACTTATTAAGGAGATAGGGTTGAGGGAATACAAGAAATGAAACCTAATCTAACAGAGGTGATGCACCAAAGGAATGATGAACACTTGCATTGCTCTTAAACACAAACCATTAAAATGTGATACAATATCCATGCAAAAATGAAAATAAATTGCAATGAGGGGTCAGGAAGAAGAAAATAAACATAAGAGAGGGTTGAAATCATCCACGGACTTATTCTATTACTCCAAGAATTGATACAGTGCATTACAGTAGCCAAGAGGTAGAAATTGCATTACAATTTGGATGGAGGGGTTCGAGGCTCCACGAACTCATCTGAAGAGAAGAGAAAAAGGGAGGGCGCAAAGCAAGAATGTCCAACCCCTTGAAATTTTCCCTCTTTTACAATATATAGGAAGAATGAGAGAGCGAAAAGGAGGGAAAATCCCAACCCTATTCCAACCACCCTTGAAGGAGCATTGAATTCTCCTGCCACAATGATGGGTCTCACTACAACACCCATTCATTTGTCATTATTCCTTGCAGGGAAAGAAGGAAAACCCATTCTTCATCATGGTGGCAGGTGCGAGAGTTAACGGCCTAAAAAATGGTAGGTTGAGACATTAATGGCGGCAAGTGGGTAGCAGGTGCCGAGAGCTCTCTAAAACATCCCCTCTCGCTCGATTATGAGCTTCTGATCGAAAGATATGACCACTTGAAGGTAATTTGGGTCTTGAGTCTGTTCGTGCATATCCACATGGTGGCTTTGTGTGTCTCAAGGTTTCACCCCCTACTCTACACTCTTGAAGTTGCACCAAAGAGACACGTGGCACCTTCCGCTGGGTCTGCCCTGTTTCCTTTGTATTCTGCCCAAGACCCTATGTTGGCGGAGACACTGTGCCTGACCAGAGACATGTAGAGAGTTGGCACATGTTTGGGAACCTCTTTTGGATCTTGCCTTTGAAGTTACGTGGATGTGACACGTGGAGTCCTCCACAGGCCTGTCCCGGGCTTGGAATTTTAAACAGTCGGTGTTCCCTTTTTCAAACCTGGGACACGTGGAGGGCATGCGCTTGTTTGGGACTGGCCTTTGGGTCATGCCTTTTGAATTTTTTCCATTGAGGCACGTGGCACCTTTCACTGGTTCTTCTGTGTTTCCTTTTTATTCATCTGATTCTGTCTTTTCGGGCTCTGGACACGTGGCAAGTCTGCACTCGTTTGGGGGCTACCTCTAGATTTTCTTTATGAAATTATGCCGATAAGTCATGTGGAGGATTCCACTTACATTTTTTACTTATCATATTCGAGCCTTCTCCCTTTCTCGGTCTCTGACTACGTGGTAGGATGTCGCATGTTTGAGTCTCCACTTTGGGCTACGCCTTTGAAGTTGCGCTGATGAGACACATGGAAGTTTCCGCTAGCCCTTCCATACTTATCCGATTAAACGGTTCTACTATGTTTTTTTACTTCTGTTGGACCCTAGACACGTGGAGAGATGGCACTCATTTGAGTCTCTGCTTTTGATCACCTCTTTGATTTTCTGCCAAGCTGACATGTGGCTCTCTTCGTTTCCCTGAGACTTTTCAATTGTCGAGTCTGTCTCCTTTTCAGACCTGAGACACGTGGAGGCTTGGCACTTGTTTGAGTCTCTACCTTTGGATTCGACCCTTGAAGGTGTGTCAATGAGACACGTGGGGGATTCTATTGACCCTCTTATACTTAGTCGATTCTGGGCCCACCTATCCCTTTTCCACCCATTTAGGAGCAACTCGTCAGACCTTAGACACGTGGAAGCTCCGCGCTCATTTAGGGAATTTTCCTTGGGTCTCACTTCTGAAATTGCACCGATGAGGCATGTGGCACCCTCCATGGGTCTGTTCTTTACTTAGCCAATTCTGGCTGACCCTGACTACGTGGCGAGCTGACCTTTTGGGACCACCTTTCAGGCTTGACCTTTGAAGCTGACGATTTGGGACCACCTTTCAGGCTTGACCTTTGAAGATGTGCCGATTTGATGCATGGAGGCCTCCGCCAATCTTGTTGCACTTAGTTGTTTTGGGCTTGATCCTCCTTTGTTTTTTGGTTGGGTCCCTTCTGCTTGACTATGTTGGGTTCTAGAAACGTTGAGAGTTGGCGCTTATTTGGGGTCCCCGCTTTGGATTCTCCCCTTGGAATTGCACCGATAAGGCACGTGGGTCCTTTGTGCTTGTTTGGGGACCACCTTTTGGTCTTGAACTTTAGAGTTACATTGTTGAGGCACGTGGCAGCTTCCGCTGATTTTCTTATACTTAGCCGATTTGGGCCCGAGTGAATGTTGCCTTTCTCCATTTTTCTCCTATGTTCCTCTGGTCTCTTCGGGTTGTTTTCTTCTTCACCGACCATTCCCCTTCATTGTCGAATTTACCCACCCCTTGATTTGGGATTGATTGCGAGCTCATAACAATGAACCGACCCTTTCAATTTTCTTCTATGCAGGGGTGTTTTTTATTAAGTTTTCCTAAGGGGAGAAATTAGTCAACAATTTGGTGACTCGCGGGATCACCTGCTTAATAGGTGAAAAAATCAGCTGCATTGTTGTATCCATTGGGCACGGTGTCATGGGTGGTGGCCTGATACTGGTCCTGCTCTTGAAGCTTGAATTCGATGCTTGCACCTAGATACCTTGAACCTGCCCTGTTGTTCTGGAAATGGACCCCTCGAGACCTGATTTTAGTTGCTCTGTATTTGTTCTATTTTAAAATTAGCAATTGTTATGACAACTATGGGTCTCCCTGTTGTAAATGCTGAAGGGCCTAGTGCATTCACCTAGAGGTGCATTGAACTATATAATGATGCAAACTTGGAGCAAAAAAACTTGTGCAAGAGCAATTAGGGAAATAAAACCTATGCTACCACAAGACAATGTACACACGCACTTAGAGAAATTAAAATCCTATGTTAATATTTACAAGGGGGAGAGATTCATTTTCAGTAGCAATGTTTGAGATGGGTCCCATTGACTAGAATCAAAATTTCCTCTCCTTTTAATGTAGACAATTAGAAGGCATTTCTACATTTACATCCTGTGACCCTATAGGGGCCACTCCAAATGGTGTCAAACTTGGAATACCTTCCCAGTTTTTCCCGATCTACATCCCATTTCAGAACTAAGTCCCCTTCCTGAAAGGTTCGTGCTCTTGCTTTCTTATCAAACCATCTCTTAATTAAGGTTTGATCCTTTTCCATTGTTTGAATTACATGTTCCATGATTTCTTCTAATTCAATCAGCTCTACATACCTAGCCTCCATTGGTTCGAACTCCGACAACTCCAACTGCTTCATGAGCTCTAATGCGGGCAATTCTAATGACATAGGCAACACTGAATATTTCCCATAGACTAATTTGTAGGGATAATTACCTGTTGACCTCTTGGGGGTGACTCTATCTGCCCAAAGATCCGATTTGATATTTGTGTGCCAAGTTCTCTGATTCTCATCAAGAGTCCTAATGATTCTCATCAAGTTCTTGTTTGTGGACTCTGCTTGGCCATTACTTTGAGGGTAATAGTTTGAAGAGGTGCTGAGATATACCCCATTCTTGACATCCCATTCAGTATTTTTTGTGCCAAGGAATGCCAATGCATTTTCTGATATGATAGTAGCATGGGCACCAAACCTTGTGATTATCCCTTCATAGAAATCCAAGATGCTGGATTCATTTGCCTCCTTAAGTGCCATTTCTTCAATCCACTTGGTGAAATAGTCATTCATTGTGAATATCCACTTGTGGCCCTAGCTTGAATTTGGGTTGATCACTCCAATGAAGTCCAATCCCCATTGCATGAATGGCTGATTTTATTTAAATTGGGCGAAGAGGCAGGGCTACTAACCTTTCCTTCCCTATGAAGAATGCACACTTCTTGCACTTCTTGATCCATGAGTAGCAATCCCTAAACACCGTAGGCCAATAGTAACTAGCCCTCATAATTTTGAGTGATGTTACCCATGGAGCAAAGTGGCCTCCAGCTTCTCCATCATGGAACTCATGTAACACCTTATCAATTTGGACTGTCCCAATGCACCTTAATAGGATGCAATTGATGCCCCTTTTGAAAAAATCACCGTTAACAAGTGCATATGGGATGGATTGTAATCTAAAGTACATTCTATTTGTTCTGCTCATTTCTGGAGGACATGAACTCGTTTGGAGATAATGCACCAAATCTTGAGTCCAACATGGAATGGGTTCATCATTAGCTAGATGTCCTGGCTCATTCTGCATTAATAGGACAACCTCTTCTTCATCCACTGACTCAGTTTGTTTCTTGGAAGAAATCTGTTCACACAGACCCTTGCCACGATCTAGCTTGGTCACTTTGATTTCAATATCATACTCCATTACACGAGTGATCCAACATGCTATCTTCTCATTCAATTCCTTGTTTAGAAGAAAGTCCTTGACACCAGCATGAGACACTAGCAGTTGAATCTTGTTGTTCAAGACCAAGTGTCTAAACTTCTTCAAACTCCTAATGATAGTAAGGACATGATTTTCAATGAAAGAATAATTTACCTCGTAATCTTCTAAGCCATGATTGAAGAAGGCTATGGGTTGTTCTGAACCTTCCTTGTTAGGTTGAACCAAGATAGTTGATATTGTGTCTAACCCTCCAAAAGCATACAACATGAAGTCCTTTGAAAAGTGTGGGTTAATGAGAGTTGGGGCCTATGATATTGCAATATTGGTGGCTTCAAAACTCTCTTTGCCTCCTGTTTTCCATTTGAATGCAAGACTCTTCTTTAGCATCATCGTTAAAGGCTTTATAAGAGTGGAAAAATCACGCACAAACCTGCGGATAAAGTTTATCCTTCCTAAGAAGCTTTGGAGGGATTTCTTGTGATGTGGCAGTGGTAGTGTTCTAATGGCTTCAACTCTTTTAGGGTCAATTATCAACCCTTATCTTGAGACAATGTGGCCCAAAAACTTTCCCTCGTGTGCCATAAATACACATTTATTTGGATTCAATGACACTCCAAACCTTCTACACCTTTGAAATACTTTCTTGAGGTGAAAGAGGTGGTCTGCTGCATTCTTCGAGAAGACAGTGATATCATCTAGATATACCAGCACCATCTTGTTAATCAATCCCTTGAATGCCATATCCATAGCTCACTGAAATGTTTCTCCGACATTGGATAATCAAAATGGCATCTTCTTGTAAGCGTATGTGTCCCATTTTGTGGTGAAGGCCATCTTGTACTAATATTCTTCTTTCACCATTATCTTATTATAGCCTGAGTATCCATCTAGCAATGAAAAAATTTCAGAGCCAGCTACAACATGCAAGATATATTCCATTGATGGAAGTGGATAATAATCCTTGAGTGATGCTTTTTTCAGATCACGAAAGTTCACACACAATCTGATTTCTCCATTTCTTTTCCTCACAAGTACCAAGTTTGCAACCCAACTTGAATGCTTGATAGGGAAGATGATGTTGGCCTCAATTAGCTTGTTCAACTCTTTTTTCATGAGAGGTTCAATGTGAGGGTTTACTGGCCTTTACTTCTATCCGAAAGGATTAGATCCTAGATCTAGCTCGATAGTGTGTTGTACAAAACTTGCGTTGAAACCCCTTAAATACTTGTAAGTCCAAGCAAATACATCTGGGAATTCTTGACAAATTTGAATGAATTCAGATTTTTCTTATTGAGTACTTACCTTGCCAATTCGCAAAATTTTTCCTTCATCTATGAAAATGGGCTTTGAATCTTCACCCTTTACCTGAATATTTTCTTTTTCCTTCCGTAATTGATCATTTGGGTTGAAGATTGACTCCAAAGTTACAAGACCCTTTGGTAATTTTTTGGTTCTCAGCTACACCACTTGGTCACCATACCGCTATTCCAACTTGTCTTGGTTTCTAGAGGAGAATTCAGCTTCTTCTTGTAGAAAATTGACAATTTTCTGATCATTCTCGAAGACTTGCCAACTTGTGTTATTATCTGGAATGGCTAGTCTTACAACCACTTTAATATGGGGCTAATATTTCTCACTCTTAATACTCTCTACCACATCGAATGATGCTCTAATTTCTGCCAATATATCTACTGCTTCATTCTTCTTCCTTGAGATGGAATAGATGCTAAATGCTTCAAAATCTTTGATGAGATTCCATACCCGATTCTTTTAGTTTTTTAACAGATCATTCTTGGCAACATTTTGTCCTCGGACTTGATTTGCAACTAGCTCACTATCACCAAACACTTGTAAGTTTTTAATCCCTCTCTTTCTTTCCCAATGCAGTCTATGGATCAAGGCTTCATACTCTGTTGTGTTGTTTGAGAAAGCAAATTGGAAATAGAAGGCTGAGTAATATTTCGTACCTTGAGGTGAAACAAGCATAGCTCCTCCTCCAGATCCTTGTCTACTTCTTGAGCCATCAAAGAATAATTGCCATACTTCATTATCATCCTTGTGGTCTAGCTTAGTGATGTTATGAAGAGGATGATTCTCCCCACACAAACAACAAAATCCTAGTTCAGATTCCTCCATTTCCTTGTAAGGGTCAAAAGCATGCCCATTCATTGAGAGTCAAGTATGGAATACACCCAACCTTGGTATCTACCTCATAAGTGCTTGGGAGATCTTCCTGATCAAAGGCTAAATAATTTGCATTGATTAGGCTAAGTACATGAGGCTCAATATGGAAATCCGCAACAGGCTCAGATCTGATCATAGCCTTAGCTCCATACCTTGTTCTAAAAATCATGTGTGACCAATCAACAGACAAATAACCTCCAATTTTAGCAGTGAAGTCTCTTGACAAACACAATGCAAAGTGTGTTGGCAAGTCTATGACTGATACATTTTGCAATATGGTCACATTAGGGCATGTGTGCAATGTGAGGCTCAAATCCTTGATGACTCCAACCATTATTACCGTCGTCCCATCCAATTGCACTATGCCCCTAGAGATGACTTCGTATTGAAGACCCAACTAATCAACTATTTGCTTCGGCATGACTAAGTTTTTTTCTTCCGAATCAATCATGAAATTATGTACCAATTTATCCCCAATGATCAATGAAACATAGAATGGAGGGGGCTTCATATTCTTACCTTGTTGTCCTCCATGATTTCCTTCAGGATGAGCTACATTGGTAAGCACTTTCTCTTGTTGGTTGGGGGCTGATTTGAGGTTGACCAATTGGCCATAGCATCCTGGAAAAATTCTCTCTATCCTGGGATAGACATTGAATCCCACATTTATATGTTTACAATTGTTTTCTTCATCTGTTCAATGATGTTAAATGGGGATGAGCTATATTTTTGCTGCCCCTTTCCTTACACATTCTTCTCTTGCACATGGGTTGTTACAACCGGTGCCTGAGCGGGTCTGGAAGGTGGCTTAGGCTGACTCTGTACATTGGAGTTACACTTTCTGGGGTAACAAAGGGATGTGGGCCATTTGAATTGGAGGATTGCCCCTATCCAATATTCCTCTTCTTGGATCATGTATTTTCTGCCACAGTATGAGGAGGTGTTTGATTCATACCACAGAAATCTTCAGCCTGCCAATTGACATGCATGGTCTCACTTGGAGGTGCCTCTTTCTGGGTTACTTCCTGTTGTTGATTCCCTTCCTGGCATGTCTCTTTTTCCACACTAGTTGTTGTCACCATAAGATCTTGATTCAAAGCACCATTGAAACACATTGACTGGTTATGGGGCTGATTGCATGGGAAACACCAATCATATTCTTGGGCCATGATGTTTTGTGTTAAAACCAAGGCCCTCAATGTTGAAGCTGCGTTTGGATCATATGGTCAGAAAGGCCTAGCAACTTGATGTTGTCCTTGGTTTTGCTTTTGATTTTCAACCTAAGATGGTGGTCTATTTTGTTGATATGGGGGTCTAGCTTGATATTGAGTTTGAGGTTGATACGGCCTAGAAATCTAAGCTTGTTGTCTCTTGATATTCACTAGCTCATTTCCTAGGTTCCAAATTTGTTTCATAACCTCTTGTAGCTCTTTTGAAGTGCTGGGAGATGAGGTGGAAGCTTCATTTCAACTCTGATTCCTTGGAGCAGGTATGGGAGCTAATGTGGGTGTTTGACTAGTGCTTGGAACTCCTAGTTCGGGATATAGAGGCATGGGTAGCCTAGGTACAAGTTTACCATCCTGAATTAAGCAATTTTAAGCTCTAATAGCAATGTTATATGAGGCAGGTAAGGTTATACCTTCCATTGATTGAATCATCATGGAAATATCAAAATTTAAACCTCTAAGGAAGTATAGAAAATCACATTCATCTGTCGGTATCACGGCCACCGAAATATTTTCCCACGTACGCTGGAATCTGAAGTTGAGATCAGTCAGCTACTCATTAGGAGCCCTCTTGATGGTTGTCAAATGTTCCAACAAGGATAAATTATCTCCCTTCTCTCCAAATTGATTGTGAGGAGCCATGCGAAAATGGTCCTAATTATGGATGGATCTCATGGTTAGACTCCTGAACCACTGTAAAGCTTTACCCTTAAAAGATGAAGTAAACAACTTGACCACAACATCCATTTCAATGATCTCATGAATTACACAGACATTTGCAATATCCTGGATGTGGTCAATTGGAGTCGTTTGTTTATCTCTGGTGAAATATGGGATGCTTCTTAGTGTTGCAGCTAGGACTAGATTTTATGCGTTGAGAGCCAGTGAGATGCTGCCAATGCAATTGACGTAGGGATTTGGCTGCGCCATCCTGATTGGTCAAAGGACTCTAGTCGATTGAATGAAAGGCCTACCCAGTGGAGGTATCGACAGTGTCCTGTTTGGTGGAGATGGAGACCTTTGGGTTCTTCTTCCCCTTCTTAATCTATCTGGGGATAAATGTAGATAGACAAATAGTCTCTCCTCTCTAGTTCTTGACCTTGTTTGTATTCTTCTCATGAACTTGACAAGCTTGGATTGCTGAAACCAGTGGGTTCTGTGTCTTTTAGAATCACCAAATGTACAATTTTAGATCTTCTTACAAGCTGGGAACTCAAACCAAGTGCACATCAATCTTGTTGTAGTAAAAATGAAGAATTATTGGTCCACCGGGCATACCAAAACTGTTTTTGCAGAATCACAACACCCCTAAAATCAGTAACTTGATGGGTTAAGATCCTTAGTGTGACTGCACAACATGGAGCATATCTCAAAGTGTGGGAATTTGTGAGTCGAGAGAGCTCTCTAGATAAAGGTTGGCTCCTATTCCTCTGTTCAGGTGCACACGTTCAGATTGTAGAGGGTCTATCCTAAATCCTATTCTAACTTTCCAAGGAGACATGGTTAAGGGAATACAAGAAATAAAACCTAATCTTAACAGAGGTGATGCACCAAAGGAATGATGAACACTTGCATTGCTCTTAAACACAAACCATTAAAATGTGATACAATATCCATGCACAGATGACCAGAAATTACAATGAGGGATCAAGAAGAAGCAAATAAACATAAGAGAGGGTTGAAATCATCCACAAACTTATTCTATTACTCCAAGAATTGATGCAATGCATTACAGTAGCCAAGAGGTAGAAATTGCATTATAATTTGGATGGAGGGGTTTGAGGCTCCATGAACTCATCTGCAGAGTAGAGAAAAAAGGAGGGTGCAAAGCAAGAATGTCCAACCCCTTGAAATTTTCCCTCTTGTAAAATATATAGGAAGAATGAGAGAGAGAAAAGGAGGGAAAAATCTAACTCTGTTCTAACTAACTCTAAAGGAGCATTGAATTCTCCTGCCACAATGATGGGTCTCGCTGTAACACTCATGCCCCCATTGTTGTTCCATGTTGGGAAAGAAGGGAAACCCATTCTTCATCATGGTGGAAGGTGGGAGACTTGATGGACTTGAAAATGGTGGGTCGAGACATTCATGGTGGTAGGTGAGTAGCAGGTGTCGAGAGCTCTCTAAAACGTCTCCCCTCTCACTCGATTCCAAGCTTCTAATCGAAAGATATGGCCACTTGAAGGTACTTCGGGTCTGGAGTTTATTCATACATATCCACATGGAGGCCCAGTGCATCTCAAGGTTTTTCCCCCTCCTCTACACTCTTGAAGTTACGTCGAAGAGACATGTGGCACCTTCCGCTAGCTTTGCTATGTTTCCTTTGTATTCTGACTAAGCCCCTCTATTGGCGGAGACATTGTGCCTGACCCAAGACATGTGGAGAGTTGGCGCATGTTTGGGAACCACTTTTGGATCTTGCCCCTTGAAGTCGCGTGACGTGACATGTGGAGGCCTCCGCAGGCCTATCCCGAGCTTGGAATTTTCAACGGCCAATGTTCCTTTTTTCAGACTTGGGACACGTGGAGGGCCTGTGCTTGTTTGGGACTAGCCTTTGGGCCACACCTTTTGAATTTGTGCTATGGAGGCACGTGGTACCTTCCACTAGTTCTTCCCTATTTCCTTTGTATTCATCTGATTCTGTCTTTTCGGGCTCTAGACACGTGGTGATCCTGTGCTGGTTTGGGGGCTTCCTCCATATTTGATTTTTTAAATTGAAATGTCGATGAGGCACGTGGAGGATTTTTCTTACCTTTTGTACTTATCCTATTCGAGCCTTCTACCTTTCTCGGTCCCTGACTACATGGTGGGCTAGCACATGTTTGAGTCTCCACTTTGGGATGTGCCTTTAAAGTTGTGATGATTAGACACAAGGAAGTTTCCACTGGCCCTAATACTTAGCCAATTCAAATGGGCCTGGTGCCTTTTTGACTTCTATTAGACCCTAGACACATGGAGAGTTGGCACTCATTTGAGTCTCCATGCTTTTGATCGACCTCTTTGATTTTGTGGCGAGATGACACGTGGATCTGTTTTTTCTCCCTCATAATTTTCAACTGCCGATCTGTCTCCTTTTTAGACTAGGACATATGGAGGCTTGGCACTTGTTTGAGTCTCTGCCTTTCACTTCGACCCTTGAAGGTGCGCTTGAGACACATGGGGGACTTTCACTGAACCTCTTATACTTAGTCGATTCTAGGCCCGCCTGTCCCTTTTCTACCCATTTAGGAGCAACTTGTCGGACCTTACATGTGGACACGCTCATTTAAGGACTATCCCTTGGGTCTCACTTGTGAAGTTGCGCTGATGAGGCACCCCATGGGTATTTATTTACTTAGACCGATTCTGGACGATGATACCATTGAGACCCTGACACGTGGCGGATTGGCACTCGTTTGGGACCTCCTTTTGGGCTTGACCTTTGATAGATGTACCAATTGGATGCATGGAGGCCTCCGCTGACCTTGTTGCACTTAGCCATTTTGGGCCTGCTCCTCTGTTTCCTTTCTTCATTGTTCTCTTGTGCACCTCTGGTCTCTTCGACCTATTTTCCCATTCACCAACCCTACCCTTTCATTTCCAAATCCGTCCGCCCCTTGATTTGGGATCGAATATGAGCTCATAGGACTGAACAGACCCTTTGCGATTTTCTCCTACGCAAGGGGCGTGTTTGATTAATTTGCTTAAGGGGCAAAATTGGGGGCATTATAAATTGAATTATTAGAGGTAAAAAATAGAATTGAGGGTACTCTTTAATACCCTTTGAACGAACGTGATATACCATACTTTTACTAAGTGAACCCCCTGTGTGATGAACCTTGCAGTATTACTGGTAAAGGGGAAGTTCGTCGAAAAATTTAGAATGGAAATACATGGGTATTGAAAGATGTGAGGCATGTGCCAAGCCTCAGGAGGAATCTTATTTCTGCAGGGAAAGTAGGTAAAGGTAGTTGTATGGCTACATTCACAGCCGAATCTTGGAAATTCACCAAGGGTTCCCTTATTATGGAAAGAGGTAATAAGGAAGGAATATTATATTTATCCACATGTGTTGCTGATTCCTTTTCTATATTATCTACTTCAGATTTAGATGCATGCATGTGGCATAATCATTTGGGCCATATGATTCAAAAAGGAATGTAGATATTAAATTCTAAGGGTAAGTTATCATATTTGAAATATTTAGATCTTGATTTCTGTGAGCATTGTATCTTTGGAAAGAAAAACAAGTTGAGATTTCTTAAAGTTGGGGTAACTAAGAAGGATCATAAATTGGAGCTTGTACACTTAGATGTGTGGGGACCATCCCAGGTAGATTCTCATGGAGAATTATAATATTATGTTACTTTTATTGATGATGCCAGAAGAAAGTTATGGTTTTATTGTATTAAATGTAAATATGATATTTTTGAGACTTTTAAAATAAGGAAAACCCTTGTTGAGAATGAATAAAATTTAGTGTTAAAGTGCCTTAGATCTAACAATGGTGGTGAATAATGTATAAAGGATTTCAATGATTATTATTCAATGAATGGAATACGTAGAGAAAGGATGGTTCGAAGAACACCATAAGAGAATGGTGTTACAGACAGAATGAAAAGGACAATCATGGAACGTGTTAGAAGTATGAGGATACATTTTAGATTGTTCTAATAGTTTTGGGTAGAAGCAGTTGACATAGTGGTTTATTTAATTAACTATGGGCCTTCAAGTTCAATAAATGGAGGAATACCAGAGGAAGCTTATACCAGGAAAGAGGTAGATATTTGTTTTCTTAAAGTTTTTGGTTCAAAAGATTTTGTGCATGTTGATAAGGAAAATAGAAAAAAGTTGGATGCAAAATATAAGAGATGCACTTTCATTGGTTATGGATCTAGTGATTTCAGATTCCGTTTTTGGGGTTTAGAGAATTCTAAAATTGTTAAGAGTCATGATATTGAGTGGAATGAAAAGAGAATGTATAGAGATAAAATTTGGGTACCCAAGGACGAAGGGGTTGAGAATTTTATGAATAAAATGAACTCTCGGATTTAAAACTCATACATACATGGTTACACAATAACTAGTGTTGGCTGACCCCTGACCGACATTGAGTACAGGTGACTGGAAACAGTCACGGTCAAAATTGGAAAGAAATGTTTATGAGGTCAAAAATGAGCCTCTGGTACCCCAAACTCCCGTGAGAAGGTCACAAAGGGTAACTAGTCCTTCAGAAATATTTACACCTTCGCTATCTTATTTATTATTGACTGATAATGGTTAGCCGAAGAGTTTTGAAGAAGAAATACAGGATAAGACCCATGTGCAGTGGGAGCATGGCATGGATGAGGATATGGACTCCTTGGAACAAAACCAGACTTGGGATTTGGTTAAGTTTCCAGTAAGTAAGAGGACATTCCAGAACAAATGGGTTTATAGGATTAAGGAAGAAGAGGGTGAATAGAAAAGGTACAAGGTAAGGCTTGTAGTAAAAGGATTTACACAGAAAGTAGGTATTGACTTTGGTGAAATATTATCTCTTGTTGTTAAAATGACTTCTATACGTAGTGTATTGAGTATAGTTGCAGTAGATGATTTGCATTTAGAGCAACTAGATGTGAAGATGGATTTCCTTCATGGTGATTTGGATGAACAGATTTATATGAAGCAACCACTTGGGTATGAATTCAAGGGTAAGGATAAATTATTGTGTAGCTTGAAAAAGAGCCTATATGGGCTCAAGAAATATCTAAGGAAATGGTACATGTGGTTTGATAGTTTCATGCATGAGCACAGTTATTTGAGATGAGAATATTACCATTGTGTTTATTTCAAGAAGCTTGAAAATTGGAGCTATATTATTTAGTTATTGTACATGGATGATATGCTTATTGTAGGATCTAGTATGCATGACATTAGTGAGCTTAAGGGAAAGATAGCTCACACATTTTCTATGAAGGATTTAGGAGCCAAAAAAAGAATCATTGGCATGTAAATACATAGAGATAGGAAGAACAAGAAGTTGTATTTATCTCAGGAGGATTATATCTGCAAGGTGTTAGAAAAGTTTAAAATAAAGAATTCAAAAATTGTAAATACACCTATGGTTGGACACTTCAAATTGAGAAGAGATCAGTGTACTTCATCACATGAGGAGATCAAATACATGACACGAGTACCATATGCTTCAACAAATGGGAGTCTCATATATGCTATGGTTTGTACCATACCAAACATTCCACAGGAAGTGGGAGTTTTGAGTAGATTTATGGCCAATATACGTAAAGATAATTGGAAAGCAGTCCAATGGATACTCAAGTATTTGAGAGGGACATCTAACATGTAGTTATGCTATGAAGGTTAGAATATTTTTGTATATGGCTATGTTGATTCAGATATGGCTGGAGATATGGATGGTAGGAGGAATACTACTGGATATATTTTCATAGTAGGTGGGATGAAAGTTAGCTGGATATCAAGATTGCAGAAGGTTGTGACTTTGTCTACTACAGAGGTAGAGTATGTTGCAGATACAGAGGCTAGCAAAGAGATGATATAGATGAGAAGGTTCATCAAAGAGTTGGGAAAGAAGAAAGAGTATTGTAAATTGTTTAGTGACAGTCAGAGTGAAATTCATTTGGAAAATAACTCAACATTTCATTCTAGAACAAAAAACATTTAATTGAGATATCACTTCATACGGAAGGTATTGGAGGATGGGCAGCTGAAACTAGAGAAGATTCATACGAGTGAGAAATCTATGGATATGTTAAAAAATCCATTGACAAAAAAGAATTTGGAGCTACACTCCACTTCTGTTGGTCTTCGATTTTGAGACTTGAAGAGGAAGAAACAAAGATAAGGAAAGGATCCAAGAATGATGATCTACAAGTATAGTGTAGTAATTTATCTCGAAGTGGGATATTGTTGAGATGTGGAGCTTAATTACTTAAGTTTATAATTCTTTATCAAGTTGCTGGAAAACATAGTAACCAACATCGATTATGTAGGGACCGACATCGATTAGGAAAGGAGGAACTTTCATTAGTTACCTATACGTGAGTGTCTTATTCAACTCATGGGAATCAAATATAATTTTAGTATTAAAGAAAATCTATTGATTGTAATTGCATGGCTAAGTTCCCTAATTTTGTAAAAGGTATTTATAAGCTATAAATCTAGGGTTAGAAGTAGGTATTGATGATTATTGTGAAAATAATTACGTGAAAAATAATTCTTGGAGAAGAAGGAAAAGCTTGAGAGAAAGAAAGTATTGTACATCGTGAGAGGTGTGGAAGATTGTAAATCTTCATTGTATATCTTCTGAAAGTTTTGGATAATAGATTGGCTTGTCTCTTGGTGGACGTAACCCACATTGGGTGAACCACATTCAATCTAGTGTTGATTTATATCTCTTGTTTTGTATATTTATTCTTATATAATATATGTTTTTATTGCATGTATGCTTAGATCTGATATATTATCTGTAAAACTCGTGTGCTAACCCCAACACTAGATGTTTGCGCATGCTTTGGAAAATAAGTGGAGATGTGTATTCACTTGAACAAAAATGGTGTAAGAAAGGGAAAAAATTACTTTAAAAAATCCTTGCGGGAGCAACAAGCATAAGTCCTATAGTGAAAACCTCTTTGAGGCAGTGGACAAACAAAACAAAGAAATCATAGAAAAAATGGTGTACCCTTTCAAATATGATGATGAGCCACCCATAGAGGTTGATCTTACTCTTATCCCTAATCCCATAGGGATGGAAGATGATTCTAAGATGATCATTGAAGAAACAATTAGTGTTAATATTGGTTCAGAAGAAAATCCTAGAATAATCAAGTTAGTAGCTTACCTCTTAGCGCAAGAACAGAAGGAATTCGTAACATTGTTACGAGAATATGCAAATATATTTTCATGGTCATACACAAATATGCTAGATGCAAAACCCATCAAGAAAAAGTTAATAAATATGCATCTAGAGGTTACACTGCTTGTTTAAAAATAACTTTAAAAGCTAGTAGCAACAAATTTTATCAAACCGATTAACTATTTACATTGCATATCTAATATAGTCCCAGTTCAGAAGAAGATGATAGGTATCATTATATGCACTGAATTTCAAGAAATAAAAAAGCATGTCCTAAAAAATAATTTCCTCTACCAAAAATCGACATGATCATTGACTAAACTACCGGTTATGTCATGTTATCCTTAATGGGTGGATTTTCAGGTTATAAAAAAGTCAAAATTGCAGAGGAAGATCAACACAAGATTAATTTCATCACCACTTGGGGAACATTTTACTATAAGGTCATGCCTTTCAGACTCAATAATGTTGGGGATACATATTTACATGCAATGATGGTAATATTCCATGACATGATGAATGGCATCATGGAAAATTATGTTGACGATATCTTAGCAAAATCCAAAACCAAAGGCAAGCACCCTGAAGTGTTGAGATGTATCTTCCAGCATCTCGGAGATTAAAAAGTTTTTCTAAACACCAGAAAGTGCATCTTCAACGTATTATCAGGAAAGCTCATGGGTTTCATTATCTCACAAAGAGAGATAAAGGTAGATCCAGCTAAGTTTACAGCTATCATAGAGATGCCTCCACCAATGAGCCTAAAACAACTAATAAGCATATAAGTAAAAAGTAAGGCAATCCACTGATTCATTTTACAACTTGTGGATAAGTGCCACCCTTTTACAAATCTTCTTAAAAAGTAGGTTACCTTCAACTGGGGACCAAACTTTCAAAAGCCATTTGAATTGCTTAAACAATATCTAATCAATCCACCTATTCTCATGCCGCCTACCCCAAAAAAAACCCTCCTCCTATATATTTTAGCCACTCATTTTTCTATTGGTGCACTAATTTCCCAATATGATCCTAATCATAGGGAAAGGGCATTTTGTTACCTCAGCCACACCTTGATTGCCTACAAATTTAATTAAGCGCAGATTGAGAAGGCTTATCTAGCAATGGTCTTCACTTTCCAAAAACTTCGCCATTACCTCAACAAAAAACCCAAATTAATATCCAAAGTTTACCCTCTCAAGTACCATTTATCCAAACCCGCATTTACAGGAAGAATGGCTAACTAGATTATTCTCCTTAGTTAATTTTACATTGAGTTCATTAACCTAAAATCTCTGAAAGGACAGGTATTAACAAATAAGCTGGCTGAAGCTCCCTTACTAGGAATGTAACCATTGTGTATAGATCTCCCAGATATATCTATGATGTATGTCTAATAATCTGTCCTGTGGCAAGTCCACTATTACAAGTCATTTTCATTTCTTGGGTCAAGGGATGCAGTGGTTTTCATCACTCCTAAACGAGATTTTTTTCCATGAGTATCCCATTTGGGGTTCCCTTGTACAAATAACATGGAAGATTATGAGGCACTCATCACCGGTCTTAAGTTACCTATCACTTGGAATATCTGATAGCTACGAGTCATTGGTGACTCCAAACTAATCATTAAACAATTTAATGAATACAAATTTAAAGATGAAAAACTTGTTCCATACAAGAAAATGGTGAAGACCTTAAAAGAATTATTTTTCCAGATTATCTTTGAGAAAAGGCCAAGATCACACAATCGCTCCATGGATTGGCTACTGTTGGATCACTGTTACAAATTCTGCCTCAGGAAAATAAAATTCCATTCTTTGTGGAGCACTTACAAATGCTCGCATATGACATGTCGAAATCTTGTTTGGCATGTGAATTTTTTGGTCCGTTCTCCCCTTGGTATCATGCCATATTTAATTACCTACAATATCCTATGTTTCCCCCAAAAATCACCCATACTGATATAAAATCCCTTATCCGCCATATAGCCTGTTATAACCTCCTATAAGGCACCATCTATCGTCATGGCTTCGACGGTAATCTACAAAGTTGTTTGGATGTTAATGAGCTATTCCAAACTATTAAATAAGTGCATGGTGACATCTGTGGAGAACATACTAGCGACATGGACCTAGGTAAGGAAATATTTAGAGTGGGCTATTATTGTCCCACCATGAAAGTTGATTATTGCAACTTCATCAATAAGTGTGAACTATGTCAGAAATATGGTAATTTGATACATGTGCTAGAACAGGCTTTGTAGACTATCACGACTCCTTGGCCTTTTTCTAAATGGGGACTAGATCTCATAGGGAAGCTCACTCCTACTTCTTCAGATGGTCATACCCACATTATCACTACAACTGAGTACTTTACTAAATGGGTAGAAGTTGTGCCTCTCATTTACATAACCAGTGTACAAATTTCAAAATTCATCATGAACCACCTTATTTTTCATTACGGAATCCCTTCAGCCTTTGTCACATATAATGGTTAATCTTTCAAGAACAAGATGGTTAAAAATTTATGCCGACACTTTCAAATCCAAATCAAGTGGTCCACCCTCTATTGCCCTCAAGGTAATGGACAGGTAGAAGCCACTAACAAAACCCTTGTTCTAATCATAGAGAGAACGATTAGTAAGACTAACTGTGATTGGCACTTACAAATCCATCCCGCCCTCTAGGCCTATAGAACGTCCATCCACACCCCATGTGACTCCATATTCATTATTCTATGGAACTGAAGCCATCATACCATTGGAAATTGATCTTCCCTCTCTAATAATATCCTTTTGAGTCTAATTGGATAAATATGAAGACTGCAGGGTTGCTCAACTGACATAATTAGAGCTATCAGATGAGAAGCGTATGAGCGCACTCAATCATCTAAAATTTTATCAAAATTGGGTATCAAGACAATACAATAAACTGATAATTCCTTGATAGTTTGACGTAGGTGATATTTTTTTGAAGGAGAATCAGAAAAACAATATTAAAGACAGAGAAAAGAAAGGAAATTTTGAAGCAAACTAGTTAATACCTTATGTGGTCGTTGCAAAGTATGGATCAGGAGCTTATAAACTGGCCTACTCAGATAGAGAATAACTCCTAGATCCCATGAACGCCATGTACCTCAAGTAGTTATACACTAAAGCATGGGTGATATATCATAAAAGAACTAAAAATAAAAAAGAAAGAAAAAACAAGCAAAAAAAAGAAAAAAATCAAGAAAACAGTAAAAAGAAAAAAGGTCACCCAGGTGTGAAAACCACACAAATGTGGTGTATTGGGAAAGTCCTTGAATGAAAACTAGTTTCCGGTGCTTAAGGAGGATTCGTTGTTCCCAATCCACTCTCACATGTAGATGGGTAACTCTTTCTTCTATCTAGGGTTAGTTTCCCTATCAGGTCTAGGAACCCTGTTGGACCTATCTTGCAAGCCATGATCTGGATCCTCTATTATTGTATCTACGTCAGGGAATCACCCTTATATTTTCCCATCTAATGTTGGGGTAACCTTTACATATAAAACTTCCTAAACATAAATGTGTGGCATTGTGACTTTGTATATTCCCATCTCACGTTGGGGGCATTCATGCTTATTTGTCATTGTACATTGATTTCAAAACTCACCTCAGAAAAACACAAAACCATTCATAAAACGGTGTAAAAAAATCTAAAAAATCCAGACAACTCCCTCTTAGGGATGACACTACACAAACCAATATAACATTGTCTTAAATAAACCCCGAAAACAATGTGAACAATAGCCTTATAAAACTTATCTTTAGAGATAACACCAAAAACATTAGAAAATATATCAATGTTGTCCCGCAAAAATAAAGTAGTAGTTTGATTACTTTTAGTTGACGATTTTTATAGTATTGATTTTAGATTCTTTTCATGTATGATTTCAAGAGTGATTCATTTTCTCACCTTGGATTAAATCTCATTTAAGTTGATTTTGTATTGTGTTCATTTTGTGATTTCATACTTGTAAATATTGGTATGTTTTCATCATATGTTGTGTGTGTCTATTAGGATTCATTTACTTAGATTAACTATCAATTTAATCTATTGTTAAGATTGCTTGAGTTAATTTTTAGTTCCATGTTATTGTGTTGTTTTGTCTATATATATTTGTTTATTTGATTAGTTTTGTTAACTTTTTTTTTGTTTTTTTACTAAACATTTGTTTGTTATCACATCTATTATCTAATACATAATATATGCAAAAAATGATAAGTTTTACATCAACTTGTATAATAAGCTAATAATCACATATCGTATCATTAATGGGACATGAGCGATTGCACATGATCACAAATCTATCCCCCTCACACCAATATCATCAATATCATCTCATACATTAGAAATAACAAAACATTTCATGTACAAAACACATGATATTATATAAGGATATATCATAAATACAAAACATGTGATACATCATCCACATCCATCGTGATACATACATAAGAAGTAAATCCATACAACATCATAATATAATCATCATCCATAAATCATCATCATCATCAGTCATATAAAAATATGAAAAAGTATAAACATAAATTGTCCATATACATCTATGCAATGTCTATCTCAAAAATATATACATCATCAATAAAAAAATTCCATCATAGGGCATGAATCAAAATGAGACTTCATCATGAGGCATAATCCAAACATGATACATCAATACATAATCGATCAAAACTGATCCTTGATAAGAGGTATACATCAAGAGTACATACATATGTAAATATACAAAAAGATAAAGAGAGTCATCCATAACTCTTAGCCTCTCTTGGGATGTCTGGCCTATGACCTTGAGGAGGATGTTGTGGCTGATGAGATGGACTTGATGAGGCTACAAAACTCGGTTGTACAATGTTTTGTTTCACTAATCTCATTTATCAAGAGATCCTTCAGGACCTAGATCTAGATATGCTCACATCTATCTAATCAAAAGGAGTGACTCTAAGCTACTCAGGGCTGCCTCAAAATAAAATGCCTTGTAATAGGAGGCCTCACCACTATCTCTCATGAAATATGATAAAATGTGTGTCATCTCACCTGTCATTGGTGCCTGATGTAAGGCATCATGTTCCCTTATGACCCATGCCACATCTTCCTAAGCATATCGTATCATCAATGGGGCAAGAGGTATTACGCATGATCACAAATATATCCCCCGTACCAATATCATCTTGTACATTAGAAATAATAAAACATCTCATATACAAAACATATGATATTATCTAAGGATATATCATAAATCAAAAAAATGTGATACATCATCCACATCCATCATGATACATACATAAGAAGTAAATCCATACAACATCATAATATAATCATCATCCATAAATCATCATCATCATCAGTCATATAAAAAATATAAAAAGTATAAACAGAAATTGTTCCATAACATTCTATGCCCTGTCTAATCTCACCCATATATCCCTCACATTTAGACATATCAATAAAAAAATCCATCTAGGGCATGAATCAAACTGAGACTTCATCATGAGGCATATCCAAACATGATACATCAATACATATCGATCAAAACTGATCCTTGATAAGAGGTATACATCAAGAGTACATACATATGTAAATATACAAAAAGATAAAGAGAGTCATCCATAACTCTTAGCCTCTCTGGGAATGTCTGGCCTATGACCTTGAGGAGGATGTTGTGGCTGATGAGATGGACTTGATGAGGCTACAAAAACTCGGTTGTACAATGTTTTGTTTCACTAATCTCATTTATCAAGAGATCCTTCAGGACCTAGATCTAGATATGCTCACATCATCTAATCAAAAGGGTGACTCTAAGCTACTCAGGGCTGCCTCAAAATAAATGCCTTGTAATAGGAGGCCTTCACCACTATCTCTCATGAAATATGATAAAATTGTGTCATCTCACCTGTCATTGGTGCCTGATGTAAGGCAATCATGTTCCCTTATGACCCATGCCAACATCTTCCTAAGCATATCGTATCATCAATGGGGCAAGAGGTATTACGCATGATCACAAATATATCCCCCCGTACCATATCATCTTGTACATTAGAAATAATAAAACATCTCATATACAAAACTATATGATATATCTAAGGATATATCATAAATCAAAAAAATGTGATACATCATCCACATCCATCATGATACATACATAAGAAGTAAATCCATACAACATCATAATATAATCATCATCCATAAATCATCATCATCATCAGTCATATAAAAATATGACAAATGATAAACATAAAATGTCCATAAAAATCTATGTAATGTCTATCTCAAAAAGATATACATAGTCGATACAAAGTTTTCCATCATAGGGCATGAATCAAAATGACCCTTCATCAGGAAGCATAATCCAAACATGATACATCAATACATAATTGATCATAACTGAGCCTTGATAAGATAAATACATCAAGAGTACATACATCTGTCAATATACAAAAAGATAAAGAGAGTCATCCATGACTCTCACCCTCTCCTAGGATGCCTAGCCTATGACCTGGAGGAGGATGTTGCAGCTGATGAGATGGAATGGATGAGGCTACAGCACTCTACTATACATTGGGTTGTTGCATTAATCTTGTTTAGCGAGAAGTCCTTTGTGAGTTGGATCCAGATCTGATAACATCTAGCTGATCAAAAGGACTGACTCTGAGCTGCGCAAGGACTGCCTCGAAATAAGAGGCATTGTAATATGAGGCCTCATCAGTAGCTCTCATGAAATATGATGAAATGTGTGTCATCCCACCTATCATCGATTCCTAATCTAAGTCATTGCACTCCCCTATGACCCATGACACATCTTCCCGAGCCTGTGACACTACAACGGATAGCTGATCTCTAGTTGCACTCATAGCTTGCTCCTGGGACAGTGCCTAGTCTCTCTCTACTGTAAAGGACAGGACATCAACCTTGGCATGATCCCTCTAAAATACTAATTCTTGGGCCTATTCCTGAGACTGTTAGATCAAACCTAAAATTTTTGTAGGCTGATATGCTAGCTATTAGATCTACTGGAACCAAGTAGCACTATCTCAACTATCTCCATGGATAGCCTGAGCCCTAGCCTATTCCTGCTTTGTTGTAACTTCCTGTAGCTATGTTCTATCCTTATCTCTCTTTTTCATGACCTGAATTTGTACAATTATGACCTTCTATAGCTGATATTGTAGTGCAACTATATGTCCATACAAACCACCTCCATCTCCACCCTCAATGTCATATCCTCCATCACCTCCTAGAATATGTGGCAGATTAGGAGGAGGACCCTACTTTGGAACCTATTGCCTTACCATATGATGCTCTAGGGAATGATAAGGAGGACCCTAATGTATCTTCAGGTATACCTACTATAATGGAATGTGAACTCTAACTAGAATACCAGCTAGAGGTAGATGTACCTGTGGAGCTATGGGTACCTGTCTCTACCTCTGCCTATGACCCTATCACTATACCTGACATAGTGGAGGACATTTTCCTCCATTGTGATGCTATCCATCAAAGGGATCATCGTCATCATCCTCATCCCCACCCTCATCCTCATCATCACTACCTGGCAGCCCCTCCAAAGGTGGCCTAACCCCTTCATCCCTAGCTACCCATGAGATCATCAAATGATGAGGTATTACTGCATGATACCATACGGAATACTCTACTGTCACCCTAGGATCCCTCACATGTCTCAATGGTACCCATGGTACTGGCAAAATCTACTCATAGCTGGTTGTATCCATGTCCATATAAATCTGTGGCCCCATGTCAAATAGCTCACGATCCCTATGTGCATACCACATGTCATGCAGGGGCACATCCTTAATGAGGCCAAAATGTCACTGACTTCTGTCCCCTCTATAGAACTCTCTTATATAGCGTCAGATACCAAACTTGAAGTGGCCTATCATGGTGAGGTTGAGCTCTAACCCATCCTCTAGCCATTGAAAGTTTCTACAAGGCCTTCACATTATCGTGGCTTGTTGTAGCTCATCAAACTCACGATGATAATGATAAGTATCCCCCATGTTCGGCCACACATCATCACTAACCGGAACCCAACCTGTACCAGATGGATGCTCTAGATCACCAGCTCATATTGTACCTGTGGGATGGCCTATGACTATGTGATCCATGGCCTATATCTGCAATAACCTAGTAGGGACTACTATCTTCTGATGATAGTATGTGATAAGTTAGATATCACACTATAAATGTGCTAGTATACACTAACCCCAATAGTATCTCTCCCCTTCCACTAATCCACGTATAAATCTAATGAGGCCTAAGGAAAATGTGGCACCGGTCTTTTCATTAAGAAGAACGCTACTGATAAAGGCCATCAAATAGACTACCAACCAATCTAGCTTCGATTCTACTATGCATCGATGAAGTTGAACAACCATGTCATGATGAAGTATATCCTCTACTCCAAATAGATCAAAAATATAATCTCTAATATCAGTCTAAACACTCGTATACTCAATGAGCTGATGTTGGATTGGTACCCACAATATCCTCCATACATCCTCTAAGGTAATGGTGATCTCACCAGCTAGGATCCAAAAACCTGACTCTCATTATACCACCTCTTAGCTAAGGTTGTCCAGAGGCTGTGATCCAAAGTAATTTTTGGCATACTAACCACGTGATCCAATCCGGTAAGATATAAAAGGATTTCCAGGCACTCCATGTCCTCCTCATCAAAACTGGCCTCTATCATATCCAAGCATCCATACCACTCCCTGGTCTGTAAGGATGGTGATCATCTCTAAAAAATAACAAAATACACTTGTTATGATCTACTTCTATCTATTATTCTTCTATTTTTATTCTTTTAAGTCCTATTTTTCAATTTTTCTTCTAAAAATCTAGCTTGCATTCTCCTACACTTAACCTATTTTTCTTAACAATTTAGCTAAGTGTTTCTTCTGGTGTATACACTCCATTTTATATGCCTACATGCCTATCCTGATGTATACGCACCTAACGCATATACACATCCTTTCCAACATATACGATCCTATCACAATGTGTCAAGCCTAACTATTTCCCCTCCAAAATTCTAACTCCTCCTAGTGCATACGCACCTAGTTGTGTGCCTATGCGTCCCTTGACACGTATGCATGCACACATGTGTGCTTATTCCCCTAATGCATACATAACCCCTTTGATAAGTATGCATACACGTACCAATTTTTTAACGTGTACGTGTGCGCATACCCATGTTTTTACCCTAATCTACCCTAAAAATGTGCTAAAAACAACATTAAATAAAAAAATAGACATGAAAGGATAGACCACTCACGTAGTGTCTATCGGCCTTGTCCTAAAGGTACTCCCAGATCTGGTCTGCACGTCTGAGTCACCTCTGAACTCTTTTCATCTATCTCGCAGCTCACAAAGCACTCGTGGTGAAAATTTGCAAGATCTCTACAACAAATGAACTGATCATGATTGATTTACCCCCCCCCCCCCGCCCTTGGGAAGGGTATATAGGGTTATTTTGACCCATCGTGATGTCTAAAACACTTCATTTGATTGTCGTGGTCATTTAAACACTTTCTTCTACTCACTAAGATAATTATTTTTACTAATTTTTGGTATGCTAGGGTACTACGTGCCACCTAACATTCATTTCTTCTCCTTGTGACATTTTAAAAAAACAATCAAGCAATATTTTCTTCTAGTTCAACCGTCGTGATTATTATTTTATTAAATAATGATTTTTTGACACATTTTCTTCTCATCGGGGGCGTAAATCTGCTACCTGATGTTTGTTTCTTCACCCTAGAGAAATTCTAAGTGCTTAAAAATAATATTCTATTTTCTCAATTCTTCTGACTGATCAAAAATTCTAAAAATTGTAAAAATCACAATTTTCCTAAAAATTACAAAATTTTCAACAAAATTTCAAAAAAACGTAACAATTCCAAATTGTCAAAATTAGTACAAAAGCTCATTTGCAGCTGAAATCTGTGTCTCTCACATGGCACTCATCTCTTATCTTGTTGATGTTTTCACATATTTTGAAATGATGACTCGTGGATCACCCGAATCTACAATCATTTACAAAAGATACGTTGCTTACTTTTTCTGTACTCTGGGGCACAACGAGTTGCTTGGTACTATTTCATGGTGCACACTACTTTTTCATAGGACCTACACATCCTCCATTTTTCCCCTTGCATTTACAATTTTCTTTGGGCATTATTTTAACCCCTATCATTTATCAAAAAAAATTGGGACTACAATTAGATAACAAAATATTTGTGCAACTATCTTGAACATTGTTGGTTTAAGTGTGTGTGTTTATACTTATTTCCCTATTATATAAGCTTTTTTACTTCTCGTATTGCATTGCATTCTGTATGTTGCTTGGAGTTGGTTTTTTTTAGCAGTGAATTTTTTTCGTATATGGATTTTCATGTCATACTACACTTTTGTTCATTCTTTTTCCTAATAAGGACCAATGATTAAGATTACTAGCAATATGATGAATATAATTGTTTCTATAGCACTTGTTTGCAGATAACTCAAAATCCCTTTTTTTCTCTTCTATCTCCCCTTTCTTCTCTTCACATATTTTTGTCTTTTGTTCTCTTTTTATCATTGATCGATTTCTTCCATCACCCCATTGACACTCGAGGAGGCATCCCTTCAGCTAACTAATTTTTCTTCTAACCCTTAAATTTTTTTAGATGTTTTTATTTGTCTAATTTTTTTGAAATGACGTCAATTACTCCACCTCAAAGAGGGAAAAATGTAGACACCTATAGTTTGGTCTACACAATCTTATTACTAAGATTGTACTATCCTAATTACCTGTGAATTGGCTACACTACGCTAGTTAATTACCATATCTACCCTTCTATAGCCCCCTAAACCATGTTAAACCCTCTCTAACTAGATTCTATAAGCTTAGTTCCCTTAAATAACCTTTCTTTAGGGTTAATTAACCCTCCTATTGATTTTCTAGAAGGATTTGACTTTCTAAACATATATCTTACCTTTCCAAAAAGTAACTTAGCTTTCCAAAGTCATGTTCACACCCCGAAATGTTTTTTTATTGAAAATCACCTTTTAGAGCCTTTTTAGTCCCGCAGGCATCCAAAAAATTCCCTTTATGAAAATCCAAAAACTATAAATAGAGTCATACCTCTCCAACCTTTTTTCTAAGAACTCTCTCTCCCTCTTATTTCTGATTTATGCCATTTTAGGTTGTTTAGAGTTTCCTTCATATTTTATCTGAGCTATTTGTTTATCAATTGATTTTTTCATTTCAAAGCTTTAAGTAAATGGGATAAGCCATTAAATGTGAGCTTCCACTCTCAATTTTTTGAAAGATAAACAATAAAAATTGATTTTTATAGCTTTAATAAATTCATTTGTTTATAGCTTTCACGGAGTGTAGAACTAATATAAACATGTTAAAGATTGATTGTTTGTTTCAGGCTTCATATATGCATACAAATAGGAAGCTCTTGTTTATCTCTAATTTGATGGTCCATTGATTTTTTTTCTTAAAGATTTTTGGGTTTCTTAAATGTTCTTACCCCATTTCATAGCTTTTGTAACTTTTCCTTGTTCACAGTAGCAATGATATTTTGATGACAGAGATAGATAGATGGATGATTGACATTATTTTATTGTGTTGATGTTGTAATGATGTTTGAAATAGATAGATGGGTGATGTGTGAAAATGATTAAGGATAATAGATAGTGTATAAAATAAATAATGTGATTGAGTAATGTGATAAATAAGTGATGAAAAATTGTGTTGTATATATAAATAGCGATAAATGTTAATAGATGTATCTATATAATGAATGATGTGAAAAAGCAATGTGAATGTAACAATTGCAAGAGTATATGTGACTTCATGTTAGTATGATGAAGAGGGAGGGAAGAATTTTGATGCCCCGGGATGTGTGTATGAGGATGAGGTTCATTTATATAAGACCCCTCAGCAATCAAGAATAAACCTTAAAGAAAGAGTGTGTCATCAGGAAATGGTATGATAGTGTATGCTAGAGAGATATATCAATGAATCATATGGTGTAAAGATTGAATGCAATTAGTATTGTAATAGATCCCTCGACAATCATCTAATAACTGTAATAAAATGAGTGCATCATCAGGGGTGAGGTGAAAAAAATCACCTATCAAATATTGAGTGGGTGAGAAGTGGTAGAAGCATGTGAAGCGGAAGCGGAATGTGTGTATGAGACAAACTAAATTGAGTGGGTGAGAAGTGGTAGAATGCATGTGGAGTGTGCAAGCGGCATGTGTGTATGAAGCACAAACGTAAATGTCTAATGCATGGGAGGTGCTAATCTGAAGTGGGAAGCACAAATGCGTGGATGGACTTAGGAATCTATATCTGAAGTAGGATGCACTTGCGGTGGAGTGCATGCATGAATGGTGACATAAGGCATTGGATGGGATGAATGAGGTGGAGTGCATGCATGAATGATGACATAAGGCATTGGATGAATAACGACCTTAGAAGTAGGAGGAGGAGATAAATGAACCAAAGTAATAGTGTTCTTCTAGAAGATGCCATCGCATGCATGCTCCTCCCTGGGCCAACCTATCATCAAGCTGACATCTTATCCATCATCTATGATTAGTGTAAGAGTTATTATGAGGGAAGATACGACAAACAAGAACCATAGGGCTTAGAACGGCCTCTAGATCATTGCAGTCACTTCAGACTGAGTCTTTAATAGAATCCAGATAATATATATATAATGATAGAAAGAATTATACAAGCATTCATACATAGCATGAAAGGAAAGAGAACTCATATGAGATATTTATGCATTAAAACCATTGATATCCATGTCTATTTATAACAGGTAACCTCATTACACTCCAGTATCGAGTGTCACAAAGAGAAGACTTTTATCACTGGACTGTAACTAAGCTAAAAGAAAAAAAGAAAAAATACTCCCATGTTAGTACATTCCCAGATTCAACTCACATTAATTTTGTAGAGCTCCGCCCATGCATCTCTCAAACTCGCTTGTATATCAAAACCCCTTCTCTCTCGAGGTGATCATATTGAAAGTGATCTTCTTACTCATATTTATAATTCTCCTGTGCTACCAACTCACCATCCAATGCACTCAAATCCGGCACCAAGTGTCCCTTAACTCTTTCTTTTGTGCACTTTTGTCCTGCAGTGCCTTTTCATAACCGGGACCCTGCTGCCCATGCGCCTTCATACTTGGTATAGGATTATAGGGGTCCAACATCACCCCACACTACGCTTGTTCTCCGTCCTCAGAAACACTTAACCAAGATGCATGCTATCCAGGGAACCAATCACCCCACACTAATAGTCTTATACTTTACAAAGAAAAGAATAAGGAATGAAAGAATCAAGAAAATAATGAAGAATGGGGGGGACATCAACTCAACAAGCTAGGGAAATATTTTTGGAGGTCGGCCTATAGCTTATTCCATACTTCAACCTCGCCCTATGCCTTCTGGAAGAGGTCACCCACCAAGGTGCTCACTTCATCAAAACTCAGGCCAACTCCCTGGGTGCCCAAGTTATCCACAATTTGCTCCATCTCTTTTCCCAGGTCCTCGAGTTTATCCATCCACCTAGTGATCAGAGGGTATAGTTCCTTTAGCAAGGCCTTAATTGAGCTCCTTAAGGCCTTAATTGCCTATGATTTCTTCTCTACTTCGGGCAGAACCTTGTCTCTCTCCACCCTATTCTCCTTGTTCTTTTCCTGGAATTCTTTTAGTTCCATCTCAAGCCTGGAGACCAAGGAGCTCGCCACCTTATCTCTATCCGTGCATGTATCATATGCGACTTCTGCAGACAGGGCAATGACCTTAACCTCTGTGAGTACCTGGCTGTACTCTGCAATGAGCGCTACCACCTTCAACCGGTCTTCCTCTTTCAAGTGCACAATCACTTATTCAACAAATTCCAGGGATAAGGTTCATCTCTCTATAGTGAGGACGCGTGTTAGATCTTCTATACAGTACATGAGGGACGATTATTTCTTTGCAGGTGGCGCTAAGTCCAAGTGCTTGAGGAGGATGGAACCTTTGATAGACTCTATTTTCTTATAAACTTCCTACACCTTTACTTTCTCTTCCTTCAACTCGTTCCTTAACTATGTGCTGATCAGTTCTTCCTATTTCAAACTATTGGCCTTCTCCGTGAATTCTTCCTCCTTCTTCCCTAACTTCACCTCCAACATTCTAATCATGTCATTGCACGTGAATAATCTACCTTCGGTTTCGAACGCGACCTTATTTAGTGCATTGCACACTTTCTCAACCAAGAGCCCCTGAGCATTCACGAAGGGATTGACCCCCTTAGATTCTAGCAGGGTGATGAGTGCTTCATGGTAGACTTCGAAGTATAGCTCATCAACGTGAGACTCAAATACCCAAGAGAGCATCTTCTTGGTTCGGGGGTACACGTCATATCCTTCTCAAAAGGCCCCATGGCTATGAACCTATCCGTGGGTACGGTGCTCTGGAATCACGCACGTAACACCTTCCTTGTGTCATCAACATAGCTCATTACTGGTATTTGTTTTGGCATCAAAAGTTCTTCTTCCCAAGCATGCACCTTTGGGGAAGCTTACTATCAGAGAAGGGCCTCACAGGCTGTCATGCTCTTTTTTGATGTTCTCCTCCTTCCCTTCCTTCAGCACTATGTCCGCACTACACTCCAACTCTTGGTCTACCAGGACCTTGAGCATCCTCTGTGCTTCTCTTTCTGCCACCTCAGTGATCTGATCCTTTGTAAAAACTATGGCTTCCTCCTTTTTCTTGGCGTCCTCCTCATTCCCCTCTATGTCCCCAGAGCCTTCCTCATCATGTGCGCCCTTACACCGTGTGAATACAAACTCCTGCTTCTCATCTCCACTCTCCTCTTCCAAGTCATAGACGCTAACCACATAGGGCTCTTGGTCTTTCTCTGTTTCTTCTTCTTTGTCTCCATCTTCTTCACTCTCATCCTTTTTTCCGCCCATGTATTTTTCCAAGCTGTCGGTCGCCTCTGAGTCAGCTTCCTCATCCACCCTCTTCTTCTTTCTGAGAATTGGCTCCTGATCAAGGGATTCATCCTTATCTTCTTCCTCAGGTGATTCTTCCTTGGAGATGGGTTGCTTACGTGCTTCTATCTCTGGTGTCTTCTCCTTCACTGGAGACTTCTTTCTCTGCACATAAGTGCTTGGTTTGGTGCTCATGGATGGCATGCTCACTATCTGAGAATTCGGCACACTTGGTGCTTCTCTGTCTCTTCCTCTCTTCTTTAACAGGGGCCCCTTCTTACCCAAGGGATTTTCAGGTATGAAGACTTTGTTCTCTAGATACACGCCCTTCTTGAACTTTGGCCTTATGCGCAAGTACACACACACCACGGATCCTCCAGTGATGGGAAGCGTCATCGGCCTAGTCATCTGAGTCTTGTGCAACACATACTTCTCCACGTACGCGTGCTTACCACTCAGGTAGTTCAGCTTCTTTCTCATCTCCCTGTGTTCCTGGTCCAGCCTACCTAGTTCTAACCTTAGCTTCTTTGATTCTTTAAACCTATTGACCCCCGCTTGGAAGTATTGAGCAGTAAATGCAAAGGAGAGCTTGTACCAAGGGCTCCATGACTCGTCTATCAGCTTGAATCTTCCCAAGCAAAAGTGTTGATAGACCGCAAATTCAGCCTCTCCCTCAGTGGTTGCTGGGAGTTGTTAAGGGATTCTCCACTCTCCTCCGAATTCATTCCTCAGGCACATGTACCATTTTTCCAGCAGTGCCTTGTGGGTTGTTGTCATTGTTTCACAAGCATACTTTTCAAACATCTTTGCAGGCGAAGGATCCTTGGTTGGGTACTCCCACATGAACTTGTCTAGTGCATCGGGCACTCCAATCTCCATGAATACAATGGTGAGCAAGACATTTCTGAAGAGGATCATGTCCCCTTCCCTTGTGCACTTAACAATTTCTTTAGCGATGTACACTGATAGGTTGTATATAGTTCCCTTTGCAGTCTTCCTGTAGACATGTAGCCAAGGTTTTTTTACCTGTGTCCACCTTTCCTGGCCATTCATCTTAGTCACCATATGCATGGCCATTTTCATTATGGGGTCCTTGATGTCTAAAATGTCATAGTACCGCGACCCTTTCTTACAGGCATACTCGGTGATGGTTTCTTGAATGGCCTCCTTGTCACCAAGGTCATCTTCCAAGCTATCTCCCGCACATATGAGGCCTGTAAATTGTGAAATTAACTGGGGAGTCACACACATCTTGCCCCTAGAAAAGTGGAAGTAATCTTCGTGCACCTGTGACATCAACCACTAGTACAGGCACTCTGGCTTTCCAAAATAAGGCAACTCATAGAGTTGCAAACAGCCCTGCCTTCTCCATTTTCACCTTCACGTCATCATCGTATATAGGCAAACCCTTAGGTGTTCATTTTTTTGGTGGGGCGTACTAACTCTAACCCCATTTCCTTTTATATGGTATTTTTGTGGTGATTATAGTCACTAACAGGTACATTTCTTAAGTGGGATTCCCATTCCTTTCCCATCATCACCCCATATGGGTATTACATCTCTGCATACCATTCTTCATTTGTGTCTACCTTGGGTTATGGTTGTTTAGCCTTGGTCTTTGCTCTCTCCTTTCTTGGGTCTCATGGTCAGGGTATTTTTATCACTCCAATTCTCTCCTTGTAACTCTATTTTACTTCCTCCAATCCTCTCGATCTAAAATCTATGATATAGCTCTTCTAAACCCATGCCCTAGTTTTTTGAAGCCTAACTGGGATAAAATATTCACAAGAAAGTGCCTCTTCAACTCTTTCCACGCCATGTGTAACCCCTTCCTTCTAGTTCGCAATCTCAAATTGCCTACTTCAATCTCACAGATCTTCCTTCACTCGATCGAATATGAAAGCCCTAGTTTGTCAAACTCGCTTATATCTCCAACTCTTCTATTTCACAAAGTAAAAATGAGAGTGCCCCCGACCCTCTACTTATAGTTTTTCTCTTTTCTGAAGCATTAAATGCTACTTCACCTACCACCGTACTTTACTCATTTAATGCATTTAATGCTTTTTCAAACAAATCCCGTCTTCAGTGCCTTCACTTACGTGCCCAACCTGTGCGAAACTCCTCCAACCTTCTGGTGTGTAACAAATCCAACCTAAAAGGATACTCTTGCGTGTGCATCACTTGCACCGAAGGCACTTCTTCTATCCTAATCCTTTCTCTTGCCTACCTCGTGTTGTTTTCAAATGCACTTTCTCCTCCTCAGTATGTGGAATCTACCAGTAGCTTTACCTTGACACCAACCATTCTTTTATCTTTTCTCTTTATATAACTCTTTCAACCCGGCTACTCAACAAGGATTTTCAACACAACTTCCTTGGTACTTTAATCACGTGCTTCTTCACATCTCTCCACCCAACACTTTAAGCGATGCGTGGTCCTCTTCACACTCACAAATTCTCCAAAAATAACAATAAGGTTACTGGTGCCCAAGGTGCAAAACAAAACAACAATGCAAAATGGAAACACAAGAAAGGGAAAATGCAAAAGGAAACTCCTAAACTAACTGGCAAAATTTCCTTATTTACAAACACCAAGAAGATTTATTTATAGTAGGGCTTCAACCTACTACCATTGAAGTGTCCAAGAAAATTCATCCCATCCAGAACTTATAACTAGCATGCACCCGAATCAAGGATGTATGATATTGTGTAAGGACCCAACCAATGTACTTTCAACTTCCCAGGATGGCACAAAAATTTAGAAGCATATAATAACACTATCTACCCAACCTCAAACTTCTTGTTTCTAATATGGAAATCATGCCAAGCCTTTTTCTTTTCTTTTTCCACTGTTTGGCTCCATCGGGAAAGTGATCACCTCTCATCTGGTTTCATTAGTTCATCAATTCTTTCTTCCAGTGCTTGTTCCATCAGCTAACCCTCCTGTGCATGCACTATTCGCAGAGAAGGCAACATAAATTCAACTAGAAAAATAGCTTCCCCACCAAACACCAATTGAAAATGTGTGGCTTTATTTATTCTTTTATAAGTTGTCCTATAAGCCCATAATACTACCGATACTTTGTTATCCCAATCAAGTCTTCTGACATCACAAATATTGGTCAAGGTATGACTCTGTATTTTTTTGAATGCTTCCATGGTTCCATTTGTCTTGTGGGTGATAGGGTGTAATCTTGTGATGAGCCATCATGAACTCAAATAACATGATCCTCATAGTCTCATTCAAGAAATGCATACCCCTACCACTGGTTAGACTTAAAGGGCATCCATACCTCGTGATAATGTTTTCTGACAAGAACCTTTCTGCTGTTACTACCGTGCAATATTTTGTTTGGGCTGCCTCTTCCCACCTTGTGAGATAATCTGTGCAAGTGATGACATAACGTGACCAGTCCTATGCACTACCGGTGTAATAGGTCCTACAAAGTCTATCGCCCAATTTTCAAAAGGCTCCACGCTAGGAATAGGGCACAAAGGCTTTTCATCTCTCCTTCCTGGTTTGCCAATGCGCTGACAATGGTCACACGCTTTACAATAATCTTTACAATCTCTGTACAAGGGTTCCCACCACAAACTTGCCATTAATATCTTGCGCACACGGTGGCATCACCTACATAATTCCCACCCACACTTCCTCCATGATGGTCAAGTGCTCATGCTCTAAGACACACCTGCAAAAAATTTCATCACACCCCAACTTTGTATAAGTCTCCACTAAATTAAAATGTAGGGCACGACGCGTATGGCCAACTACTTCTTTTCCAATGCCTTCATTCCACCTGACGCTAGAGCTTCCTTTAAGAATACTGAAATATCCTCTAAATCCGAGGGCACACACCACAACCTAAATAGTTACACATCTTGCATTGCTTCCTTAATACTCTGCGTGTCCTCCCATGAATCAATTCTTGACAAATGATCAGGCCCACAATTGTTTTTCCCAGGTTTTACTACAATGGTGAATTCAAACTCTTGAAACAACAACACCCATCTGAAAAATGCGCCCTTGTAGAACATGCTTGTTCACCAAATACTTCAATGCCATGTGGTCGGTGTAAAATACAAAGGGTGTTGCCCAGCAGATACTGTCAGAAACTTGAAGAGAACGTAGATCATTGAAAATGTCTCACGCTCAGTTCGTGGTGTAGATTTTACTCTATCTGGTGTCAACTTCCTACTTGCAAAATAAAGAGGATGATCAAAAATCCCTTCACCTAGTTGTGCAAGAACTGCTCTAATAGCAGTGGTCCTTGAGGCATCTACATGGACATGGAAGGGCTTGTCCCAAGAGGGAAAATGTAAAATAGGCATGCGGTAATAAGCCTATCTTTTAATGTATCAAATTCCCTCTACTGCGCCTCTCCCCAATGGAAGGCACTTTTATGTCTAAGAAGCTCCTCTAAAGGCATTCGATGATCTTGGCATACCCCTTAATGAATTTTCTATAATACCCCGTATGCCCAAGGAATCCGCACACTGCGCTCTAGCTAATAGGCTCCCTTAACCCCACAATAACTGCAACCTTAGTGGGATCTACCAGCAAGCCCTCCTTACATATGATATGCCCCAATAAATTCCCAAAGGGTGTAGCAAACATGCATTTCTTAATGTTGAGGGATATCCTCAACTTCCTACACCTCTCAAACATTAACCTCAAAATTGTCACAATGGTCCTTAACTAGACCATATACTATTCAATCATCCAAATAGACTTGAAGAAACTTATGGATGAAGTCTTGGAATGCTTGCACCACTATACATGAAAAGGCATAGTAGGCGCATTCTTCAACCCAAAGGGCATGACCGTATATGCAAAAATTCCCCACTCGGTGGCAAAAGTTGTCTTCTCCTGGTCTTCCTTTGCAATCTGGACTTGGTGGTACCCTCAAAAATCCATCCATAAAGGAGTAGATTTCGTGCCTAGCGACTCCTTCCAAAATTTCTTCAGTGAAGGGGGTCGGAAATGGATCAATGACACAAACTACATTCAATTCCCTTTCATCCACACAAATCCTAATATGCCCATCCTTCTTGATGTTGATTACCATCAGACTTATCGACTCCGATTCTTCCACTTCCTCAATGATCCCAGAAGCTATCATTTTGTCTATCTCCTCCTTAACCATCACGACGGAAATTGGGATTCATCCAGTAGGGCCTTTTTCTAACTGAGGTACGCACCGTCCTTCAGCTTTATCTTCATTTCCCCCAAGAAGTGGTGAACGCCTTTGAGCTCATGGTACCCTGTGTGGGAATAAATCCTCAAATTCATGCAGTAGATAAATAATCTTTGATACTTCCTTCTCTATCTAGTAATCTCCAATAATATCTTCTTTAGGTTCTTCTCCTGAATCGATGTTAACTTTTGTTGTCTTTAAAGGCTCATGGTAGGCATGCTCAAGCATCTACACTGTCCACTACCTCGCGCATTCCTATAGAATGGCTAACATCTAAGCTTTCCGATTCCTCTCCATCAATCACATATACCAACTTTCCCGTCTCCTTTTCCAAACACGCACGCTCAAGTTGTAACTCTTATGTTTCCTCTACTTCTTCAAAGCACAGCCTCTACACCTGGTTCACCTAATAATTCTAATAGCCTATCTTCCATCCTGCCACTATCCCCCATGGTAAGGTGCTTGATACCCTGCAAGGCCTTATCAATCTGATGGTTTGGTACTCTGATACTCAAAGGTTTGAATAATGTCATCCGCGAGCTCTTGCCAATTCCTTGTCTGGTGGAGTGTCTCCAAATGAATGTACCATGCGTGTGCATAACCCTACAATGTAGAATACAACTTTTGCACCTAAAGGGATGGTAGAAAAGCTTCCACGCTTTCTCTCGATATCCTCTCACACTCCTAGATATGGAAAGAGATGGGCTTCCCATGCTAGTCCTTCTCTCTCCTAGACCCGTTCACACTCCTGGATATGGAAAGAGGTGGGTCAACATCCCCCTCCATTCCTTCTCATTCTTCCACTGAGCTTCCATCTTCCACAGAAAGATCCTAGGGAAGGCTCCTTCTAAATACTTAGGTATCTCCTTTCCTCCTAGGCACCGGATTGTGCATGCCTTTTTCACCTTCCTCACTAACCCTCTCAATTTCCATCCAATAAATTCATAAGTTCAATGCACCAAATTGCACATGCTATACTGGTGGTATCACTTTCTGACTGAGAATCTTCAAACTAGATAACTCCATTGGTAGGATGTGAATCCAGCTACAAGAGGTTGAAATACCTCCATAAAAAACACATAAACAAATATACAAATAAAACCAAGAGTTTCAAAATATCTTACTTCTCATACTAGAATTAATACCGATCTATTACATCATTACAATCCTCCTTTTATTTCAAGACTACTCTAAAACCCTAAAATGCCAACAAACCCTAAAATGCCAAAAAACCCTAAAATGCAAAACAACTCGGATTGACCCCAAAATTTGATGCGTGTCAAATATGCATTTATAAATTAGGGCTCACGCGAAATTTGGACTTATTATGACATGCAAAACAAAAGTTATTAAACTTCTAAGACCAAGTCAAAAGCGGAAAAAAACATTCGAAGCCAATTTTAGGCCACTAGATAAAGGAATTCGAGCCTGAAAAATGTGCCAAAATGAGTACAACCTTATAAGCAAAGTTGATCCTAGCATAGTACTAATGTATATCTACCACCCTGTAAAATTTCAGGACGATCCAATGGTCGGATCAAAAAGTTATGGTATCTACAAGTTATGCTCCCACATCATTCTCCCTCGGTTGAAAAGAATTCAGCTCCTATGAATTCTGGTGACGGAATTCATGTAATTTTTCACTATCAATTTTCCTCAACTCCCAATCAGGAATCCAAGTATTTTCTTCTTGCTACAAACCTTCCCAATTTACCAAATATCTGTTATAGCTCCCATCTCTAGTAGTGATTTTCTTTTGGTCCAAGACAAGCATTACCCTCTCCTTTTTATTCATTGGCATCTGTTGCTTCCAATTTATTTTCTTCCTCCTCTGCAATATTTTCATCATGACCTAAAAACTTATATAATTCAGAAACATTAAAAACTGGTGAGATAGAAAAGTTTTCCGGTAGTTCCACCTTGTAGGCATTATCACTCATTTTCTTCATAATCCTACATGGCCCAATCTTCTTATACTTGAGTTTATTATATGTCCCCTTTGAAAACCTCTCTTTTCTAAGATTAACCATCACCATATCTCCTTCTTCAAATACACTTACTCTCCTACTGGCATCTACAACTGTTTTATATTGTGCATTACTCACTTTAAACTTTTCCCTCACTTCATCTTGTAGTTGTAGAATGTGTTATGCAAATGCTTCTACATCATCACTAGATTCATCTCCACCTGGTAGAAAAATTAGATCTAGGACCCCCCTTGGGATTCCTACCATATACAATCTGGAAATGAGACCTCCTTGTTGACCTGTTTACCAAGATATTATATGCAAACTCAGCTTGAGGTAAAGCTAAGTCCCATTGTTTTGGCTTTTCTCCAACTATACAACATAGGAGATTTCCCAAGCCTCTGATTCACTACTTCCAGTCTACCCATCAGTATGGGGGTGATATGCACTACTGAACTGTAGTTGTGTCCCCAATTTCTTCCATAGATTCCTCCAAAAGTGACTCAAAAACTCCGTGTCCCGATCTGAAGTGATTGTTCTTAGAATTCCATGCAATCTAACCACTTCTGAAAAAAACAAATATGCAATTCTAGAAGCATCATTCAGTTTTTTTACAAGAAATGAAATGTGCCATCTTAGAGAATCTATCAACCACAAAAAAGATAAAATCATTCCCTCGTTGTGTGTTAGGAATCCCTAACAAAAAATCCATACTCAGATCAACTCATGGCCATGTAGGGATAGGAAATGGCATATACAACCCAATATTTTGTGCATAGCCCTTAGCCATTTGACACACTCTACATTTTGCTACAACCCTACTTATGTCCCTCTTTACCTTTGGACAATAATACTTTTCTACAACAAGAGAAATTGTCTTACTTATACCAAAGTGTCCAGCCAACCCCCCACTATCCAATTCTCTTATAATATATTCTCTCATTTAAACCAACAGGGATGCAAAATTGTTTCCCCCTACACAAATAACCATCTTATATCAAATAATCAAAATAATCACTTACCTATTGTAGGCTCCTTAAGTTTTCTAATAACATCACCAAAATTTGGATAACCTTCATACAATTCCTTAACTGCCTCAAACCCTAGTACTTTATTTTCCATTGTTGTCAAAAGGGCTACACGCCTACTTAAGGCATCAGCAACTTGATTATGGTTACCAGAATTTTGCTTTAAAATATAAGTATATTATTGGAAAAATGAAACCCATTTTGCATGCCTACTATTTAGTTTCTTCTCTGTGTTTACATACCTCAAGGATTCATGGTCAGTGAAGAGTACAAATTCCTTTACTACCAAGTAATGTCTCCAGTTCCTTAATGCCTGAAAAATAGCGTAAAATTCCCACATCATAAGAAGAATATTTCCTCCTGAATTCATTTATACTTTTCACTAAAGAATGCCAATAGTCATCCTTCTTGACTCAACATAGCTCCAATCCCAACATGTTAGGCATCACAATCAACCTCGAAGACCTTGCTAAAATATGGCAATACCAAAACAGGTGCTTCTGACACTTTCTTCTTCAACAATTCAAAACTATCTATTGCTACCTTGGTCCATACAAACTCCCTCCCCTTTTGTGCACTCTGATATGGGTGCAGTAATGCTACTAAAATTCCTGATGAACTTCTTATAAAAAGTTGCCAATCCATAAAAAACTACAAACCTCTGTCACATTCCTTGGAATAGGCCATTCTATAATTTCCTTTAGTCTTTCCTCATCCATCCTCACTCCATCCTCTGATATGACAAATCCCAAAAAAAAAAGACTCTTCTGAAGGAATCTACACTTCTATAAGTTTTCATATAGACTCTCTTTACGTAACAATTCTAGCACCAATTTCAAATGTAACAAGTGTTCTTCGACTGTCTTACTGAATATCAAAATATCAACAAAATAGACAACAACAAACTTACCATTGTATTCTTGAAGTACTCTGTTCATCAACCTCATGAATGTACTGGGTACATTAGATAGCCCAAATGGCATCACCATCCACTCGTATAATCCATCTTTTGTTTTGAAAGCAGTTTTCCATTCATCCCCTTCACAGATTCAGATCTGGTAGTACCTATTCCGTAGATCAATCTTGCTAAAATATTGGGCTCCCACTAGCACATCTATCATATCATCCAATCATGGAATTGGGAACCGATACTTAATTGTGATCTTGTTTATGGCTCTACTATCTACACACATTATCCAATCTCCATATTTTTTGGGATTTAATAATGCTAGGGTTACACATGGACTCATGCTTTCTCTCACAAATCCTTTATGTATTAGATCTATCACTTGTTTGTTCAACTTTGCACTCTATGTCAAACTCATCCGATACACTTCCTGGTTTGGAAGGGACGATCCTGGGATCAAATCAATATGGTATTAAATATCTCGCTTCAGAGGTAACCCATCTGGTAGCTCATCTGGTATGACATATTGGTTTTATTTTAGTATATTTTCTGCACCAAAACAGGTATATTAAAGTCTTATTTCTCTAGCTTCTTTGACATTAGTGCATAAAAACATCCAACTTCTTCCATTTCTGTAATAAAATCTTTTGTATCCAATAAGCCCTAACTCTTCTCTTCTTCCTTGAAGGGTAACAAGACCACCTTTACACCATCCTTCCAAAAGGTATATACATGTATTTTTCCCTTCATCATGTGTAACCTTTCTGTCATATTTCCAAGGTCTACCCAGTAATATATGACATGCATCCATTGGGATAACATCACATCACACCTCACCCTTGTAGGTATTCCCAATTGAAAACTTTATAAGGCATCTTTTATCTATGGTTACTTCATTTCCTTTCTTGCACCATGATATAAAATAGGGATATGGGTGCTTCTCACATTTCAAATTCAATTTATCAACCATTACAGTTGAAACCATATTTTCACAACTACCACCATCGAATAATAATTTTACATACCTTTTACTCCATAGGTGCATCTTGTTCGAAATATATTTTTTTGAAGCTACGAATCAACTTCAGCAACATCATGTTCTTTCTCCTTCCTTAGTGACAATCATAGTCCTCCTTATCATGAGTGTTTCATCTAAGTCTACAACAACCTCCATTTCTTCTTCCTCTTTAGCCTCAACCAGATTCACTCGTGTCTTTTCTCCTTGCCATCTATCTTGGGTAGGATAGTGCGGACACTCAAAAGCTTTGTACCCCACTTCACCACATTTGTAACATGTATATTGCCATTGGGGGTTATTCTAGCCCCATCCTCCATTATAACCGCTTCCCCTCTCAAACCCCCTACCTCTTTGGTAGTTACCATGGATTTGACCAGAATATTCATGCCCTTATGTATTACATGATTCACCTTTTGTAGATTCAAATCTACCCCCGCCCCTCATTGGAGATGATGATGGAACTCTCTTCACACCTCTTCTAAAAGTATTCCTCTTGTTCTGTTTCCTCTTCCTTTGATATGCAAGTTGATAAGCATCATCTAGGCTATGGATCCGAAGCATACTCAACTCATCTTGTATGGTGTAACTCAACCCATTTATGTACCGTGTAGCCTTTTGTTCTTCAGACTCTTCCTTGTTCCACCTTGATTGATAACTTGTAAAATTCATTAGTATACTCCTCAATGTTGATATCCTTCTGTCTTAGGTTTTGTAACCTTCGAAAGAGTTTCTGAGCATAATATGTAAGAAGAAATTTTTCTTTCAGCTTCTTTACCATTTTATTCCAGTTTCAGATCTTTTCCTTTTCCATTCCTTTGTCTTTGATTTTTTAGGTGATCCCACCAGATCAATGCATGTCTAGCCAACTTAGTGCATGGAAACTTAACCTTCTTCTCCTCTGAAATGGTTTTCCATTCAAAGAATTTTTCCATGCAATTTAACCAGTTAATCAAATCCTCTGGTCGTAACCCTCCACCATAATTAGAAACATTAATCTTGATGCCATCATTCTTTTCCTCTAAAGCCTTGATCAATATCTCCTCAAATTGTCTCTCATTCAAGGTTTATTAGTCTCTCTCATTTTCTTATTCATCTCCTCCTTCATTCATTAATGGAGGCTCTTCTTCAATATCATTATCTGGGTTTGCATCCCCATTTGCATGTCTCCTTCTAAGGTGGGTAACTTCCTCCCGTGAGCTCAGCAACTTGACTCTGTAGCTCCTGCTATATGCCTATTCATCTGGGAATAGCCTCCCCTCCCACGTCTAGTCATGGTTATATAAAATAAAGGTAAAAACTACTCATAAAAATGTAATATGTTACCTTAACTATTTCCACAAGATCAAAATCCTGCTCTGATACTAATTGATGTGAATCCAGCTACAAGAGGTTGAAATACCTCCAAAAACATACATAAATAGCTTGTACAAATAAAACTAGGAGTTTAAAAATACCTTACTTCTCATTCTTGAATTCAAACTGATATATTACATAATTACAATCCTTCTTTTATTTTAAGACTATTCTAAAACCCTAAAATGCCAACAAACCCTAAAATGCCAAAAACCCTAAAATGTAAAACAACTCGGATTGACCCCAAAATTTGTGTGCCAAATATGACATTCATAAATTAGGGCTCATGTGAAATTTGGAATTATTCTAGACATGTAAAACAAAAGTTATTAAAGTTCTAAGACCTAGTCAAAAGTAGAACAAACATTTCGGAGCCAATTTTAGGCCACTATATGAAAGAATCCGAGCTCGGAAAACTTGCCAAAGTTGAGCAAAAACCTGCACAAAAATTTGACCTCGGCATATTACTAATGTATATCTACCACCCTGTAAAATTTCAGGACAATCCAACGATCGGATCAAAATTTATGGTCTGTACAAGTTATGCTCCCACATCAAAAAGGCTCTCCTGATGTGTGGGCCACCACTGAGATGATGTGCCGAGAAAGACATAACATCTTCCTTCATTCCTTCTAATCCTTCCACTGAGCTTCTACCTCCTGTAAAAAGATCTCAGGGAAGGCTCCTCCTAAATACTTGGGAAGTTATTTTCCTCCAAGGTGTCGAACCGTGCGCACCTTTGTGACCTTGGTCACCGACCCTCTCAACTTCCATCCCATTAATTCGTAAGTTCCATGTGCCCAATTTTCACAAGCTATAATGGTGGTATCACTTACTGACTGGGCATCTTCAAACTGGATAACCTTGTTAGTAGGGTGTATCATCTCAGGGTCTCTGATTGAGTAGACATAAATCTTGTCCAAAACTTCTTCTCCCAACAATTCAATATAGGGCATCAACTTCCCATCAACCAGGGGTATAATGACCCATTCCTCCTTGTTCTCAAAGCTGATGTACCCTTTTTTGAACCAAAGGTCTACATTATTCTTGTAACACCAATGGCACCCAAGTAGTGCTAGGAAATTGTCTGCCTCAGCGAGTGCCAAGACTTCGAAGTCCCTAGTAAACTTGGCTCCCTGAATAGTAATAGCTACATCCTTCAAGACACCGATGGGCATTGCCTTAGTTTTTTTTTCCATATACAACACATTTGAAGATGGTTGTAATGCAGGTCTCCCCATCTGATGCCATGCATCCAAAGTCAAAACATTAACCTCTGTGTCTGTGTCAATGAGGATATTGTTGAGGAACCATCCATCTACAACCACATTCAACGTAATATTCTTTTCGTAGTTGAGGATGTGAGGGGGAAGGTTCTCGTGTAATACCTATATCTCACACTCTTCTCCAGTGTGTGGTACCTTCTCTCTCAACCAAGATCCTAGCAAAGGAATGATGTTCTCATGCCTTAGCATTTTACACACCTTGACCTCATCCAGGTCATCATTTTGCGTCTCGACTCTCCTCCCTTGTTCCTTCCTCTTGGATTGCTCCCTTAGACACTGGATCTCCCCTTGTAAGCTTCAAATAACATCCATAGTGTCCTGATATATCTCCTTTTGATGTGCAGGGTCTGGATACTTCCCATGAACGACCTTCTCCCTCGTAACCAGGACCTCTCTTGTGCGAATGTAACTTCTACTCTTGTGGTTACCAAGACAGGTTCCAAACCTGCATCCCATGTTACCCGAGGTATCCATTGTATGTATGCCTTCTTGATGCTGACCATTGCAGCGCCCTTGTCCTTCTAGTGTTGCCAATTCATATGCTCAAATAATATCGGGCACTCCTCATACTTATGCTTCTTTCCACACCATGAGCACTGCAAAAGGTCCGAGCACTCAAGGTTCTGTAGATCCACAGTTGAAACATGTTCCGCATGGGAACTCACTCCTTCCTCTGTGGTTACCTCGACCCTGGAATCCTCCTCGAAAACCTCTTCCACGCGCACCACTATCTGCGTGCTCATAATAGCAATCATTATTTTTAGAACCACTGGAAATGCTGGTCTGGTGCATCCCATGCTCAATGGCCTCATGGATCTGATCAATGAGCCTACATTCCTTAGTATCATGGGTTGTGGAAATGCAAATTTTACAATAACAAGATACAATCTTCCTGATCACGTGCTGCAGCAAGGGACATCTACTTGCATCATGGTCCCCATGACATATCTCATAATCTACTGTCATAACGCGTACCGTCCTTCGGGGGGTAATTTTTTTTAACGTGCCCCTCTATCTCACAATATGTGCACCACAAACCACTGCGAGTCTCATGGACTGAGTTCGCATAAAAATTCTTCCAACTGTTTGGCCATAGCAACAATCTAAGCCTCCAAGAATGGGTTAACACCAGTATCATTACTACCAACAGCCTCGGCATGCAAGGCAGCTTCCAATAATTTGCGTGGATTTGTAAAAGTTTTATGAGACAAGGCCCTTCTAAAAGGGGTGATCAATCCTCCAAAAAACCACTATGCATGCTATGAAGGGTAAATATCATATGATAATTTAGACAACAGAGTTTTAAAACGTGCATCATACTCCCACACACTCTCTTTCCATTCCTTGCTGAATCTTCTTCAAAGCGCTAATGCTCTTCTGCTCAAACTCAAGAATGTGGAACTCTATGAAGAATACATTCTTTAAAACAGTGTAGTCCACCACCATTTGATGAGGGTCATACTTTCTATACCAGCTATGCGCATGCGCCCTTGGAATGTGGTTGCAAAATAACTAGCCTTTCGTTCTGTTGTTGTGATACCCTTCGCGCACCATAGTTTAGCTCGCATTTGTGAACATGTTCCACTACATCATCAATGCCCTTGTAATCTAGAAAATGCAGAGAAATTTTAAAGAATACTTGAGGTGGTGGCTTGGGTCCCTGTCCTCCTGATCCAGAGCCTTGGTTCCCTTCAGATGTTTCCTCTATCACCTGATCCACTAGGTCCACTGGGTCCTATGCCTCCAGAGCCACCAGATCCACTAGAACCACTAGGCCCGATAGGGCCTGTAGGAGTTGTGCCAAGTGCCCCCACGGTCCCACTAAAATGTGCATTGATGGTATGTGATAACGCCCCACTAGCACTACTTTGTCTCATGCCACTCCCTGATGCGAGACCGAAATCTTGTATATTTTCCCCTTGTCAAAAGAATTCTACAAATACTGGAATATGTGTAGCCACAGAAGAAGGAACTGAAAAATTATACCTCCTAGGCATGGATCTATCTCTTCCACTGATATTAACTGGGTCAATAACACTTCTTCCTGGATCAAGAAAAACAAGTGCATCATGGCTCAGTCACTGGGTGGGTTCAGATATTTTCCAACAACTCTCCTCTCTCCATGCAACGAAATCTCACCAGAATCCGAAGGGGTCTCCCTTACGCACTTACCAAGATGGGGTAGCACAGACTGCTTAGGTTCCACATCCTCCATGTGAACCTTAACTCCTTCCCACAACATTCTGTCTCCATAGATCCATCACACTAGCAGCCTTGCGTCATCTAGTAATCTTCCTTTCACACGCTTCACTATACTTAAGCTATCTTTCTTCCCTCTCTTTTTCTGTCATGATATTTTCCATCTTCCTCCACCCAAGTTCCCTTACCCAGCACTCAGAACGGTTTAGCCGGCCATTGGGAGCGCCTCTAAACTCTTCGTAACCATCAATATCTTCATAGCTATAGGAATAACATGTAGAAACGTTCTTCTAGGTTCTCGTAGAAATTCAAACTCAGTAACCTTGCACAAGAATACGTAGAAATGGCATACTCCAGAGTGTAGCTAGCTAGTACTCCTCTTCACCAATGATCTACAGCATGGGTCCACATCAAATCTGCATCCTGCAACCTTTTGTAGTCTTCTTGGGTCCACATATGTGATCCATAATGCCAACTTGATCTAGAAACATAGGCTGAAAGCCATTCATATAGTTCTACTGGGAAGCAGCAAAAGGTGGTCTCATACAAATCATGGTAGAGGTTCTCTTTTGCCCATCTGCGTGTATTAAACTCAGGTCTAATGCTATATCTCTGAGCAAATTCATCCTCTGTGCTCTTGAACCACGATTCAACATTTTCCAATGTCAACCGCTCTGTCATTACTCATTACACAGATCATGATGTATGTTATATCCCACTACAACTTCAAAAATACGTCCTGGAAATGGAACCAAGATGTAGTCAATTTTACTCCCATTATAAAAAGAAGGAATCCCGTGCACGGCAGCCTATCATCCAGCAGAAGGTGAGTTCTCACCCAAGGCACATGCGGGTACTGAGTCTCTCTTTTATGTGAGTTTAGTGGGAAGCATCATCTATTATTAGTGTAAGAGTTTCTAGGAGGGAAGTTAAGACAAACAAGAACCATAGGGCTCAGAACAACCTCTAGATCCTTGCATTCACTTCAGACCGAGTGATTTAACAAAATCCAGAACATATACTATAACAGAAAGAATTATACAAGCATTCATACATAGCATGTAAGGAAAGAGAACTCATATGAGAGAAACATGCGTTAAAACCATTTATATCCATGTCTATTTGTAACAGGTAACCTCATTATATTCATTGATTCATTACAAAGTGTCACAGAGAGTAGACCGCAGTCATGCATACCACTAGACTTATGTAACTAAGCTAAAAGAAAAAGAAAAATTACAATCCCATGCTTAGTACATTCTTTCATGAATCAAATATCCACTCACAGTAATTCTGCAGAGCTCCGCCCATGCTATCTCTCAAACCCGCTATGTATATCAAAACCCCTTCTCTCTCGAGGTGATCATATGTTAAGATTATCCTCTTACTCGGTAGGCACTTGTATTTATAATTCTCTTGTGCTGCCAACTTGCCTTCTAGCACCCTCAAATCCAGCGCCAAGTTTCGAATGTGGTCATTTATGCGAGCATGCTCCTCCAAGCCTGATATTTCCACTCCATCTCATGATGATCTTCTAGAAGATTCCATCACAGGCATGCTCCTCTCTAGGCCAACCTGTCACCAGGTTGACATCTTATCCGCACACAACCGATCACGCTTTTCACGTGTTCTACCTTTGGTGCCAAAATTGACTAAGTCCCAACCATCCTTTTGTGCATCACGTGAACTATGTGCTTCCTTAACTCTTTCTTTTACGTGCTTTTTTCGTTTGTGCCTTTTCATAACTGGGACCCTGCGTGCCCACATGCATTCATACTTGGTTAATATTATAGGATTCCAACAATAGTCCTAAATATATTATGTTTTTCTTTGATGTAGGCTAGGAAGGCAGTCACATGTGGCATTAGGACTGTTGTTTAATATACAGCATCTAAGAAAAGCATCTTCCATTTCACAAAATGTACTAATGGACCTAAAAGGTAAATGAATGTACCATTGAAGATTTTCATTGATAAGACTATGGCAAAAGGATTTTAGAAATAATCGATCATTTGAGTAAGAAGACATAATTAAATGGTAATGCTTGAGATGTAAATATGGACTGCCAATACCATCAAAACATGAGAATGTAGAAATAATGAAATCCTTAGGAAATGTCGAGTTATGAATTTTCTTTGGAATAGGATTTCCATGTAAAGAATTGTTATAGGTAGAATCATATTAGGCCTTGCTTTCAAAGGTGAGAGAATTAGACCTGAGATTGTAATTATCCTATAATATTACTGAGTGATAAAATATAATATGGACAAATAGTAGGAGATGTGAGAGGTACATCGAGTGGTTGAAGCTTTCCATTATCAGTGATTAGAGGAATATCAGATGAAGAAGGAGAGGATGAAGATGATATAGGCACAATAGATGTAGATGTAGATGTAGAAGAGCTAAGTGGTGGTATAGAAGAAGTAACACGAATAACATTGCGAGAAGAAGAAGAGGAAAGAGATGGAAATGAACATGTAATAACAACGGCAACATCAACAATTGGAGGAGAAGAAACCGTAATAGGTGCACTAGTAGAAATTAAAGAATCATCATGAACATTAGCAGAGGCCATCTTAGAAATAGATGAAAGCAGAGTGGAAAATTCACATTCAAAAGCCCTATGCAAAGTAGAATTTTTACTAACATGCTTATGCTCATACATTTCATCAGAACAAGTTCCACATGAAATTATTCATGAAGCGAGTCACGAACATAGTTTGAATTAAGAGAAGATCTATCTTATGATGTGCCTTTACAATCGTTAAAAGTATGTTCAGAAAAGAGGAGAGTCATTAGATACAATTGTACATTCATCCTGACTAGTATGAGAAATAGCATCATACACATTTTCATTATGATGTTTATCTATATTATCATAATGAAGACCAACCATATAATAGATAATATCATCATCAACTATTTCTACATAAATTGAAGAAGGTAGAGGAGGCCTACTTCCTCTAGAATAACGAGTATATCCAGAAAATGTTTATGGGTCATAAATAATGCTAAAAGAAGAATGAATGAAACTACTAGAAATATTGCATTCATTGGCCAAAATAATTATGTAAGTATCATCATTAACATGAGGATTGTGATAGAGATATCTAATTTAAGCTGTAGTAACCGGCTTATCATAAATAGTTTTAACACTCTCATGATGCATAACTTGCCTAGTAGAAGGAGATCTATCCTTAGCCATTAGGGTTTAGTGGATCCTAGGGAAAGGAGTTCTAAGATTTCGGTTTACCAAAATGATTCAATAAAACATAATTTTATTTCACTGAAAACTGAATCTAGGTATGTTACAAATGATATATAATGACATACAGATGGAAGGAAATTTTACAGATGTAATTATGAAATTAAATGAGAGAGTTAGGGCGCTTATCTTGATTTCACTTATCTCAAAGTGTGTCTATACATGGCAGGACAGATGAAACATCAACTCAGAATATTGCAACCAAACCAAAAAAATGCAGGAGTGTCGAGAATGCCAGGACTAGGGCACCTGTGTAGGGTTAGGGGTGTATGGATCACCAGAGACCTTCTTGGCGCTCCTATGACTTATCAGAAGCTTTAGAACTCAATTTCAAAGGGTCATGAGGTATTGGTTGGCTGTCACCTTTTGTCACTTGTATGTCCCAATTAGATCGCTGAGGTACTTGTAAATATCCAACAGAAATAATGACCTGCAAAACCCCTACACTACATCAAATCCTTTAAAAAAAATGCAAAATGGGAGGTCAAATTGTCCTTGAATGTCAACAAAGTGAACCTACGACTAATCGTTGCACTACATATAAGACCCCATGTAGTTCTATGTGCTTGTGTGTGCAATAGTGCTGCTAGGTTGCCCTCACGCTGATGACGTAAAGATAGCAGGCTAAAAGCTAGATCAAATGAAAATGTGTGGATGGAATTCAACACATCCCCTTCCTATATAGTGTATGCAGAGTAAAAAGCCAAATAATGTAGTCCCTTTGGTAATATACATGTAGATAGCCCTTGAGAAAATTACTCACCATTATAATGGTATGTATGTTGAGTTGATATAGGAATCGTTTTCTTGAATTTCAACAGTAATGACATGACATGCCTACTAGTACCTCAGGATAGGAAAAAAAAATAGAAAAGATAGACTACAAGTATAAAAAAATTGACTAAAAACAAAGAGGACGGAAGCACCCAGGTTGGACAGGAGTGCATGGGCGATAGTGTCCAGAGACAACTAACGAGAAATGTAAAAATAGTGACAAACATGTCCTTGTGACCTGACCAGAAATGGGTGCCGAAGTGAGAGATAAAAAACAATAGAGACGCTCAAAGAAAGAAGATGAACTAGGAAGTGTGTCATTAGTGAATAATTTTCTTATGTAAGATCCATATATAAAACAACATACTTGGCGGTATAGAAAATAATAGTAAGTGTGTGATTTTATGTCTACATATACGACTTGGGGTAGTCAGGGATGTATTTATAGGCAGTTGTATATGAATAAAAATTGGATAAATTTAAAATCCATAAATGAGGACATGGGGAGGAATTTTTTTTTAAAATACTCATCCTACAACCAATCAACCATTATGTTAATAAGAGGGTCACTTTTATTGTGGTCTCACCCCTATTGGCATAAGGATAATGATATGTTGAGGTTTATATGCTACCACAGGACAAGCCAACTAATCAATATAGGATTAATTTGTTTAATTTAGTGAGTTTTTTTATAGTCCCAAAAGGAATTTCAAGAAAAACTAAAGAGGCATATCTGGCTTGAGGTAGTAAGGCATGTATTTAGAGGTAATTATCGATGGTATTTTTTGGGATTGTGAAACCATGGAGGATGACAAGGGAAGTATGAGAAAGAAAACATCCTCATCCCAAATGTAATCAACCATTATATTAGTAATCTCGAGTCACTTACATCGTGATGTCACCCTTATTGGTGTAAGGATCATGATACATAAGGGCTCATACATTATTATAAACTAAGTCAACCGACAGATGCAGGATTAGCTTTTTATTTAATGATAATTTTTAGAGTCATACAAGCAATCTCAAGATGCACTAGATAGAAATAGCTGAATTAGAGTAGTAAGGCATGTATTTAGAAGAAATTGTACAAAAATATGTTTATAAGGATTATGAAGCCGCAAAGGAGAGGGGAAGACCTTGCAAGAAAACATATTGATCCTACAACCCATGAACCATTACGTTAGTGAGAGGATCACTTCTATAAATTGAACATGGGGTAGTAAGGCATGTATTTAGAAGTGATTAAACATGATATTTGTTGATGTGATTATGAAGCCACAAAGGAGAAGTTAGGAAGGTTGTGGTAAAAAAATATTAGGGCCTCTTCCATTGGGGTGCCACCCTTATGCACATAATGATTTTGTGATATATTATGGTTTATATGTTATCACTGACCAAGCCAAATAACCAATATGAGATTAAAGCTTTTTTTAATGATTATTCTTAAAGTTGCGAAATAAATTCCTAGATGCACTAAAGAGCCGTATCCAACTTGGGATGGTAGGACATGTAATTAGCGGTAATTCTATATGAAGTTATTTTTTTTGGAGTATAAAACCACAAAGGAGGAGATGGAAAGGATAAGCAAGAAAACATACTTAATCCACAATCAATCAACCATTATGTCAATAAGAGGGTCACTTGTATTGTGACATTATCCCAATTGACATCATAAAGATAACGAAAGATTAGGCTTTTAAGAAAATGTTTGGAGTCATAAACATGATTCTAAGACGCGTTCAAGACGCATATCTAAATTGGGGTGGTATAACATGTATTTAGAAGTTAATATACATTATTTAATTTTTTATTATGAGACATCAAAATAATACTTACAAAGACCAAGCAAAAAAACATATTCATTTAATGACTAATCAACAAAATAAATGACTAAACCATAAAAATATTAAACAAAAAAGTAAAAAAAATAATCCAAATTTAAAAAGTCACCATCAATTTTGAAAATAACTTTGCTCTAGATTTAAATAATATCTTTCATTTTAATATATCAATAACAAAATCTAAGTTTAACATTCTTTATATACTTCCTACAATTATCTATAGAAATGATTTCTTTAAAATTAAATTTACCTTTCAATTTTATAATAAATATTAATGTGATTTTAAAATCATCCCAAATAAAAATATTTATTAGTATTTTTTCAAGTCCCTCTTTTTAATAAAATATGTAGCCGTACATTAAATTTAACACATAAAACACGTACAAGTGCATAAGTCTTTACCTATGCTTATCTTGCAAAGGTATGGAAAAGGTGACGGAAAGACTCATCTTCGCCCGTCATTAACCACGCGCTCTCAACTACATTATTTTCATCGGAAGCCTCTTGAAATATGCGGTAGTAGGGTCGCCCATACCAAGCGGACTCTTGTGTGAAGACGCTCATCCATACCCATTTTCCCTGTCCCAGATTCATTCTGAATTTCGTTCCATGACGGAAATAGGGTGCACTTATATCCAAGTCTATCACCGGAGACGCAACATTTATAATAATGCATATTATAATGGCATTCGCACTGGAGGAGGAACGCTTATTGTACCTCAATTTTAACTGTTCCACCGATCCGATTTTCTTCATGGCAAAGGAGTCCAACACAGAGAGATTTGGAAAGGCTTGCGAGTTGACAAATGAGCCCACATCACTCACTGCTCTTGTGCATATTATCAATTCGTCAGGCCATTTCTGCACAATGCTTGCAAACAGCTCAGTTATCACAAAAGCAGATAACGATGAGAAATTGGGAATAACACATTTAAATTTGTAACAAGTATTATTACCTGATGTATCGTGGGTATGCAGTGTTCAACAACTGATTTCTCGTTTGCTACCACTATCACCTTCCTCAAATCCCTTGCCTTCTCCAACCTGATAATGCATGGCACCTTCAAGCAGGTATATGCTTCAAACTCCTTCAATGATCTCAAGTCTTCTAAACCTTCTATCTTCTCAACTTTGTGGCAACCTCTCAATTCAAATGTTTCTAGAGAAGACAATTCTGCAAAGCCCGGAAGCCCATCTAACTCTGGACAGCCGCATACCTTCAGCTTCTCCAATGATCTTAAATATTGTAAACCTTCTATTTTCTGAACTTTGAGGCAACCTTCCATTTCAATTTCTCTTAGACAAGTCAATTCTGCAAAATTTGGAAGAGTGCCTAGTTCTCTACAGTCACATATCCTGAGCTTCTCCAATGATGTCAAGTCTTCTTTATGGCAACCTCTCAATTCAAATGTTTTTAGAGAAGACAATTCTGAAAAGCCCGGAAGCCCATCTAACTCTGGCCGCATACCAGCTTCTCCAATGATCAAATATTGTAAACTTTCTATTTTCTGAACTTTGAGGCAACCTTCCGAAGACAATTCTGCAAAGCCCGGAAGCCCATCTAACTCTGGACAGCCGCATACCTTCAGCTTCTCCAATGATCTCAAATATTGTAAACCTTCTATTTTCTGAACTTTGAGGCAACCTTCCACTTCAATTTCTCTTAGAGAAATCAATTCTGCAAAATTTGGAAGAGTGCCTAGCTCTCTACAGTCACCTATCGTGAGCTTCTCCAGTGATTTCAAGTCTTCTAAACCTTCTATCTTCTCAACTTTGTGGTAAAACCTTAATTCAAATGTTTTTGGAGAAGTTAATTCTGCCACGTATAGAATCAAATTGAAATCCGCACAATTCGAAATCTTCAGCGTTTGAAGGTTTACCAGACCGCAAATACTCCTAATGTCCTTCAGCATTTTCATATTGCAATCAACAAGTTCTAAGACCTCCAATGCTGTTGGCAGGGTTTCGACCTCCATTAAACCGTAATTATCACGAACTTCAAGAGTTCTAAGGCAAGGACAACAGTATTCAGAAATTGAAATCTTGGACAATTTAGTGTAACGCAGATATATCTTCTTCAATTTGCACCCAGGCCCAAAACTCAACTCGCTGATCGGGCTTTCTATTTGCAGACTTTGAAGATTAACCAGTCGGGTAAACGATTCTGGCAAAGTCTTCACACCTGAGGAGATTATCTTCAAGTCCTCTAACTTATTGAGACACCCCAGAGAGTCCGGTAGACATTCCAACTTGTAGCAATCCATAACTTCCAATTTCAAAAGAGAGCACAGATTCCCGAGAGTGGTCGGTAGGCTTGTCAACAACTTACAAGAAATGATTTTTAAGGTGGTTAGGGAGGACAAATTCCCTATAGAAGATGGCAAGCTTGTCAATGAATCGCTTCCTACTCTTAGGATTTCCAATTTGCTGAGTTGACAGATGTTAGCTGGCACTTCCCTGATGCGGGTCCCACCTAATTTTAACTCTTTTAAGGAGGCTCCATTTTCTATGCAGGGACGAGGCAGGTCTTTCATATTCCCGCACTCTGAAAAGTCCAAATACTGGAGCCTTGTCATGTTTTCCAGAATGTCTAAGTTCTCTGACTCGATGGTGAGCTTACTACACTTTCTGAATTTTAGATGCTGCAAGTTTGTCAAATTGCCAATACTGCTCGGCAGTGATGAAAGATTTTTACACACTGATAAATTTAGATGCTGCAAGTTTGTCAAATTGCCAATACTGCTCGGCAGTGATGAAAGATTTATACACACTGATAAATTTAGATGCTGCAAGTTTGTCAAATTGCCAATACTGCTCGGCAGTGATGAAAGATTTATACACACTGATAAATTTAGATGCTGCAAGTTTGTCAAATTGCCAATACTGCTCGGCAGTGATGAAAGATCTATACACCCTGATAAAATTAGATGCTGCAAGTTTGTCAAATTGCCAAAACATCTCGGCAACGATGACAGAGATCTACAACGTTCTAATAGCAGGTACTGTAGTGATTGCAGTAAGCAAATTTCTTTCGGAAGGCTCGTCATTCCATCTAAGCCAAAAAACTTTAGGATTTTCAAATGCTTGAGAAGCCCTATTGACCTTGGAAAATCTTTCAAATTCCTGCAGTGGCCAAGAACCAACACTCTTAACTGCAAAGGAGCCTGCAGTAAATTTTAGATACAGTTAACACAGGACCATTACAACGGAAAAATACAAGTACATATTTAATAGAAGCTAAAACAAAAAAATTGTTGTGCCATATTTTGGGCGTAAATTAATGTCTCGATTTTAGACTTCTCCATAAGTGATAAATAATATAAATTGTAACATTTGTTTATCTAGCGGAAAAAAAATTACAGCGACGGTCATTTTTTCGTTCTTACCCTTCAAATTGTTACCGATACTGATAAAAATAAAAGGGTCGTTTTTATTATGCTTGAAAAAGACGGGTATTTATCCCTCTACTTTGGTGCTTTATGAACGCTGACACTACTTTTTGAATTCTCGCTCTCACTCTTCTTTGTCTAACATAAGGTTTTCTAAATTTTTACAAATAAATTAAAATATTTTCCCATCTATTAAAAGATGATATACCATATTTTAAAAAAATATATATAATTTGATGCAATTAATATTAAAAAAATAAATTAAATTTTCAACAGCTCATAAAGCATATTTTCAATTGATGTCTGTTGGAAAATTGTTGCTGCTCAAAATTATTAAAAATAGTAATAAATAAAAAATATAAAAGAGGATATATTTTCAAAAAGTGATGACAAATAAAGCCATATGAAAAGACAATAAATTATATTATTTTTTTAAAACATATATTTTTAAAAATAAATACATTGTTTTAATCAAATAGATCTAGATAAGAGTCTATTTCCAAAGACTGCATGTGCAAAAATAACCAAGGATGCCAAAAACAACTCTAAAAAAATTAGCTTACTGAGGTAGTGATCATTCAAAGTGGTTAAGTTGTAGGATCTAAAGAGACAATTTGAAGAAAAATAAAGAACGTGGTCAATAAGATGGGTACTATTAGGAGAAATGTTGGACAACTGGGTTCTCATGAAAAAAAATATTAAGAAATTTGATACCAAGGTGGAAGAAAGTGATGAGAACATTTTTACCTCAAAATTAACGATACAAAGAATGAATGTCCAACACTAGCTAAAAAAGAAGCCAAGGACAAGACACAAAAAAATAAAAGTTATTCAAGAGGAGACAATCAGAGAATAAGCGGTTCAGATGCAAGAGGAAGAGACAAATGTGATAAGAGAAATATTCAATGAGTTTAATACTACAAAAGGTATGGTCATTAAATGAAACATAATACCTTTTTAAAACTAACAATGAAGGAAGAAGTGCTAATTATGAGCTAGCTAATGAGGATAAGAAGGAATATCCAAGTAGTTTGTTCTTATCATTTGCTAAAATAGAAAATAGTCATAAAGAGGTTTGGTAAATATATTTTGTGGGTTTTGTCACATATATAGAACAAGCCAAGGCTCAATTAGATTCAATTTATTATTCAATAAGAAATAATACATTATATAGTTCAAGATGACCTCCTTAAAATAGGTAGTTCAATTTTATTTCAAATCTCCCTAAATATTTCACAAATGCATAACTATCTCCTAGAGTCTCTCACATAACTCCTATTCTAATGAACTATTACATGAGTAGCTATTACTTACATTATTTGTTATTCACATGCACACACGTGAGCGCAAACACACACCCACACACGCGCACACACACACACGCGCGCGCGCACGCACGCACACACACACACACACACACACACACACACACACACACACACACACACGCACGCACGCACACACACACGCACGCACGCACGCACACACACACACACACGTCAACAAATAATAAATTGGAATACTAAAATCCTAAGCTAAGAAGCCATGTGAGGATTATTCCTAACATTCCCCCTTTATGTAAACACGGGAGAAATGCCACTTTGAAGCTACAACAAATGATCAACCTATGTCATCATCTTCCTAATTGTTGTGTACTCAATAGGTTTAGCATTTGGGATCAAATATTACATCCTCCCCTCCATAATAATAAATAAATTGGCCACCTATTTCTATCATAAATCCACCCACTTACAATTGAAAGTTTTCCATTATATTGTTTTTTCCCTGAAAGAATAAGTAATTACCCCTTATCATATATTTACCCCCCCCCCTTTACAAATATAATCACCCTTATTCTTAAAGATTTCAAATAAAATAATTTTAAATAAAATTATTGGCTAGGGGTATTAGAAGGGCTCGACCCTTCAACCTACCAACTCACAGTTCTATTTAACAGTAAGGCATAGAAAAAGGATGGAAAAAACTTCAATAATATAAATGCAATAATTGTATTTTATATGTTTGATTATCGATTGTCAATTTTGATGAATTAAAATACTAAATACTACCCGATTTTAGGGTTAGAATATTCTTGTTGTGACGAGCCTTGAGAGTTTGTGCACCAATGTTGATATGAGTTGTATCCTTCGTTGTCGTGAGTTGGACTTTAGACGAGCTAAGGGAGCTAAGATAGAGCTAGGCCACAAGTTCGGAGTGATCAAACTATGTCATTCAAGGGAGCCAAGTTCTTGAGGTTGCGGAGAATTCGAACCTCATTGTTGGTTTTATGCCAAATGAGAGCTAGGGAGATGAAGTCACCTCACCAAGAGTAAAGATCTAGATTTGAGGGACAAGGGGTATATACGATAGTGTTATGATGGATATATGAGCCAAGATATCTTAAAATAAGATTGGTTTTGGATCGAGTGCATCGGATAAGACTGTGAGGTCTGAGTTAAGAAAAGTAGATCAAGAGTTGTATGAGCTTAACATGGAAATAGAGGTGTGTGATCTAGAGTGGAATCACTGAGTTCAATATCTGAAAAGGACTTACCAAGACTAGGGTCTAATTATTGGAGTGAATAAATGACTAAGTATTAGCCATGCACGGAGGTTAAATATCATGCACAGGAGGGCACACACAAATAGTAAAGAGATATGTAGTTAAAATATGAAGGAATGCATGGAAGTACGCTCACAAGCATAAGGTTAATAGAAGACAACACGCGGAATCATGCACACATGGACATGCAATGAATCAGGTCAATAAACAAAGATGCACACAATACAGAGGAGGATCATCACGTAAAATGGTCACACATACACATATGGTTCTAGGGATTAAGCATTTTCCAATCCAAGACTAAAAATAGGAAAACTAAGATGGATTTACATGCAAGGAATTTCCAGAAATAGGAAAATCACATGCAATAGAACATGAGGATGACGCATGAAAACACATTATTTATAATATTAAAGCATGAGGATGAGTTATTTAAATCTCGAACTAAAGTAAAAAAAAAATATAAAGGCATGCAACCTATATTTAGGATGCCTATTATTAGGAATAACACATGAAAGAGGTGAAGGGAAAGTCCCCACCATGTATAAATAGGTGTTGTGTCTCCTTGTAAAAATATGATGAGATATATAGTGGTTCTATATGTGATTATGAGTCTATTAGTCAATTCAATATGTGTGTATGGATGTACGCAACACATGTGTGTAATCAGTAGGTTTACGCAATGAAATATTTTTGCATTGGACAATAATGTGTGATTTCAAAGGTTATTAGACCTGAATATGTTGTAATGTGTAGTGCCCACTTCCCTTCGACACTTTTATTACTGATCATGATACTGCTGACTATATTATGGATATTATTATAGTTTTGATTTAGTAATAGGCTAGATGTTAGATCATAGATTATGGTTGACTTTTATTTATATATGATGCATGATGATTATTAGAGACACTTTATATATTGATGATGATATATTGTTCGACATGGTTATATTTATGGATGTTGTTCGGAAATGTGATATTTGGATATTCTGAGTAGACCTAGAAAATGGAATTTATTTGATGATGATATAGTTGTTGATAAAATTACAAATGATATTTTTGTTTTCCTTGATGTTGTTGTGATTCATATATATAGATGATTTTGGAATTATATTTATATGTATTTTGGATGTTCTGATGTGGCCACGAGGCCGAAGGAGGTATTTTGTTTTGCATGTTAAAATATCACAACAAACATCGGGGGATTGGAGACCAACCACATTGGAATTCTAGATGAATTTAACAAGGTCACCATGGAAACTTGTATTGTTTGTGTGTGTGTGTTTGATTTTTGTTAGGGATTCCCATGGGGGGGATCACCTTTAAATGTGACCAAGGGATTTATGTTTTTCTTTTAATTGGTCCTTTGTTAATGTTGTATGTGTTTTATAAGTGATGTGCTTTCCCTTTTCATTATTGAATTAAATTGTGGTAAATAATGTGAGTAATCATATTGTTAAAATTAATTAATCAAATTGGGTCATAAGAAAGTAATTATTAGAGTTGTTTTCCTAAAATTAAACTATTGTACGAAATGTGTAAGTGATGTGTAAGAGATGTGTAAGTTGATTTTGGAGGCTTGTGCAACAAGTTAAACTTGTCCCATATCTCTTAAATTTGCATACCAACCTTACCTATGGTTGTGTTGTATATATCTCCCTCCCCGGGTAGCACAAAAGAGAAATGTATTTAAGTTAATGTCTGAATGATTTTATTACATGAAAATGGATGCGCCCTGGCGCATGTGTCGCAGGAGTGTATAAATACAGGAGAGAATGTGGTTAAGAAAATGGTAACGCAGGTCAAAAGGTGTCGACCTGTAACTGAAAGGTCAGGTTACATTTAGCCACACTAATTATGAATAAATGTAAAATAATGTCTAAACTGATTTTATTCAATGTGCCAGGAGTGTATGAAATACAATCTGGAGGTGGTTGGGGTAGAGAATGTGGTTAAGAGGTAACCGCCTGTAACTGCCTCTTGGCAAGGTCGGTTACATTTAGCCACACTAAACAATGTATTAATTATGCCAACATTCCCCCCCCTTAATACATTGTTGTTACAAATCTACCCTAGATTCATCATCTTGTTACGTTCATGTAATCATGTCCTATCTGCAGACTTCTTGATAATAAGGACTTTGTATGGATTTTCTTGAATCTTTGCAAGAGGTAACATATGATGCTCTCAGCCACACTTTGTAAAAAAAATATAGATGAAGAAGTGAGCTCAAAAGCTCATGTGGTGCACCACAACATGTGCCTGAGGGAATTTAATTTTCTTGAATTTGTCATCTGGATCGACACAACTCTTCTTAATCTATATGTCGAACAAGACTCGAACAAGACTCAGTCCATTATGTCCTTGAATTGCAAGTTTTGGAGATTGGTGAAGAGTAGATACCGATGCTCTTGTGGGCTTGACTTTGGCTCTCTCAAATGCATCACGTCTCTATGGTTGCTTGCAATGTTGCTAACATCTTTTTGCACGACTTTTATTCTCTCAGAATTTTGCATGGGATCATAGGCTGGTTTTTCGCATGTCCATCTTTGATAGAAAATTTGATGAATGAATGAAGGGGCTTAATCTCGTTTTGTTCCAATTTGATTCAAACAAATTCCACATGTCTCTTGATCTTTTGTACGATGTGCACATGTATAGTCCTCTCATTAATTCGCTCATCAAATAAAACACCTGCTAGGACATTTAGCATTTTGAGGCAAAGATGTTGTAGGTGACCAGATTATTGTAGGCAGAGCATTCTGTTTCCTCTTTGCCATAACAAATGCCTTGCATTTCTCTAAGCGATAGATTTTTCATTGTCTTCTCTTCAAGTTTTTTTTTTTTACTGAAGCGGTTATATTTCATAACTGTCTTCTTCCACCTCTATTGTATTTATCCCCTCTCTCTTCGATGAATGTGAATCAGTGTGGAAGTGGGAGTAGAAAAAGAAGAATTGTATTCACCCTTCCATCGTACTCGAATGGGGAATTGTATTGCGCTACGCTGTACAGGGAAAGTTAGGGTTCCCACGGCGAGCCACTCAAACTCTCCTGCAACTCGGACGCCTCCTCTCCAACGTTGTAATCAGCTCACAAATCCTCCAAACCTTCGCCCTGCCATGTATCGAACATCCCACCTCTTCTGCTCTAGCGCCAGGCTTTCCTCTGCTTTGGGAGGGGCTTTCTCAAATTTTTTGGGCACGTAGAAACTAAAAGCTTCAAGTAAAAAAAAACTTGAAGAGTAGACAATGAAAAATCTATCACCTAGAGGAATGCAAGGCATTTGTTATGGCAGAGAGGCAACAGAATGCTCCACCTACAATAATTTGGTCACCTACAACATCTTTGCCTCAAAATGCTAAAAGTCCTGACAGATGTTTTATTTGATGAGTGAATTAATGAGAGGACTATACCTGTGTGCATCATTGGTATTAGAGTAGGAGAATTTTTTGGGCGAAGGAAGACTTGCAGAAGGACCCGATTGATAGAAGTATTCTGTCAACATAGGAGCCATCATTGGCACCTTGGCATACTCCTCGTTCTTCCCTTGAATGTAATCAAACAGCCTAAGAATGTCGGTTCTTGTGGCGTTGACGAAGGAGATGTTGGGAATTGGGGAGGTGGACATCCAGAGGGTGTGGTTGTAGCGATGAATCTCATACCCATCTCCTAGCTTGATAATGTCGTACGCAGGGCATTCAATGGATTTGCAGGAAGGGGCTAGGGATGAGCTCCATGTGACCGTCACACGTGCAGGGAGAGTAGTAACACCAGATCCAAAATAGATCTTCACGCAGAGATTGGTGGGGAGTCAGGACAGGTCGCGTTTTATTCCTCCACGCTCTTGCTCTAAACAAAATTTATCCTCCATGCTACTTTGGTGTGCTACTCCCACTTCCACACTCTGATACCAATGTTAGCATAGGAGAAATGTAAAATAATGTCTGAATGATTTTATTCAATGTGAGGAGTGTATAAATACAGGAGAGAATGTGGTTAAGAGGTAACCGCCTGTAACTGAAAGGTCAGTTACATTTAGCCACACTAAAAAATGTATTAATTATGCCAACAGGTTGGAGAGTTTAAATCTAGGCATTTTTGTAAGTCAAGTTGTATGATTTAATTGCACTTTCTTACATGCTTTCAATTTTAGTCCATATGGGGTGTGGGCTTGATTTGAGTGTGTAAGTAAAATTTTCATTTATTCACCTACTTATTTATTATGCATTGGAGAAGAGTTGAGGATGTGTGAAGTGGGATCCTACATGGATCCACCTTATCCTCTTCTCTTCCCTCTTGTATATATTCGAATTCCATGGCTTGTTTTTGGGGTTGCTTCACTTTTATCACTTCATTTTTGGCGACTTGCTTTTGGTTTTTGGAGCTCTTGCAAATTGGGAGAAAGTTGGAGATTTTTGCATGCTTGTAGATTGTTGATCTTGGACTATTTTGCATTAGAAATCTTGTTGTGTTTGAACCTTGGAACAAAATCCATCATGGAGAGGTAAGAGCTTGGCTATTGAAAATGCTCTTCTTTCCTTTTTATGAATATGTGAATGGTTCTATGTTTGTTATTGATTGTTGGCTAGTTGGGTAGACTGCTTAGGGATGGTGTGGGAGAAGACTATGGGGTATTCTTGTGGGAAGCATAAGTGCTTTGGGGAGGTATAAGTGTGGATGGAATTGGGATTTTGGTTCCACCTTGTAAAAAGAAATAGCTTGCATTTATTTACTTGTTATGGGGTGCCATAAGAGGTTGGGAAGGAATAAAGAAATGTGAGGAATAAGGGGTACTTGCGGGAGGCATAAGGGCATGTCAAGGATTTGAAATGATATATATTTTAGCGGTTTGTTCTCAGGTGATGATACCCATTTCCCCTTTGGGAGGCATAAGCAGCATCCCCCATAGTTACTTGTTCCTTTGGCTTGCATGATGAACCCTGAGTATTGTTTGTTGTCATTATTCTGTGGTTGCAAACTGTAGTTTGTTTTCGGACTGTATTTTAAATATAAAATTTGCATGTGTGTTGTCGAAGTCTATTGTTGCTATGAGTTGAACCACATTTCTTATTGCATTGTGGTTGGGGCTCAGGGGCCAATAAAGAGGGCAGCTTCCCCTTGTCATTGGATGTCTTGATTGGGTGGACAACGTTTCCTTTCCCCCTGTTCTGTTGTGATCAAATTGAAATAAAGAAAATGGAGGATATTCATGTTGTTGTTCTGGAGCAGAGGAAAAAGACAAGTTGACAGTCCTTGTTGATATTATTCTTATTGTAACCCTTTTCTCACTTTGAAGTGGATGACCTTGTACATTATTTGTGATGGAAAGATGTTTTGTATTGGCTATGAAAGTTGCAATTTGAAATGTGAAAGAGATATACTTGTTTTCTTGTTTTGAATAAATGTGGAAGAAATTGTATCATGTATATTGTAATTGAGGAAGAAGAAAGAGTTCTGACAGTCCCTTGTGAAACTTCTTTTGTAATTTTTCCCACCTTGAAGTGGATGATCTTGTATATTATTGTGTTGGAAAGACTACTTTGTTTTAGCTATGAAAGTTGTAATTGATTATGGAAGAACATATGTTGTATTTAGTTATGTGAACAAAAAAGAAAGATATGTATTTGGTATGTTGTATTTTGAAAATAAATGGGAAAGAAATTTTAAGAGATTCCCTTGAATTAATAGAAGTGTTTTGCCTTGTTCATATGATATTATTTCCATTGGAAATCTGTGTTTAATATATAGTAGGAAACCTCTGTTTGTAAAAGTGAAAAGGAAGCACATATGAAGAAATATTGCACTGCTCTGTCTCATTTGAAATGTTTAATTTTGGAAAAAATATAAGTTGTATTCTTGTCTCTATAATTTGATTGAAGGAAAGAAAACTATTTAAAACTAGCATGGAATAAATTCAATGTTTTTATTGCATGGCAAAAGAGATAGTTTAATCTCTGTTCTTGAAATGTACAAACTTCATTTCTACTTCACTGTATACTTTGCAAATTCCTTTTTATCAAATGTCGAAAACAACCCTACAAATCTATAAGAGAAAAATGAAATATTCAATTGGAATTAATGAGATCAAAATGATCCCAAAACTAAACTAAAACACTCAAGAAAATTTTAAAGAACCTTTCAAATCGAGTAAAGGTGAAATTCTAGGTATTCTGTTGTGTAAACATTGGTAATTGTTGAAATGAAAATCAATCAAACAAATTGACCTTTGTTTTCTACCCCACATTCTTCCAAATGCAGATCTCCATGTTTGTTTGACATGTTGAAGGAGAAAGAATGACAAATTTGAACAAAATTCATAAGTTAAAATGACCAGTTCACTTTTAAGTGACATAAAAAACGTTTTGTCAAAATTGACCCTTTAAAATTTATCAAAATTAAATTCTTAAGGTTTATGTGCAAAGAGAACGTTCAGATATTTCTCAAAAGTCCTCGTTTACCAAAAAATGAGTTCCCTATCGAAATTTATGGCCTTCTGAAGTTTTTACTTCATTTGGCTTCAAAAAATTTCTAACTATCAAATTTAATTATTAAAATATTCCCTGGCGAACCAGCGATTGAAATCTTTCCTTTTACACTTTTTACCTTAAAAATGCAAAAGACACAATGTTTCCCGCCGCTCCGCTAGCCCAAAACCATCTTTTTTATCAAGAATATTCTAAGTTCGAAAAAGGAAAATTTGGATAATTTTCCCTGCGGCCCCGCCACCCCATTCTTCGCTTTTGGAAGCATTTCTGCGGGTGCACGGGCCCACAAACCTTAACTTAACCTTTCCAAATTTAGGCAAAAATTCTTACTTTTCTCTGCAGCCCCACATCCCCGCCCTTGCGTTAGAAAATCACTTCCGCAGGCGTGCGGACCCACGTTCTAAAACTTAACCTTTTAAAATTTTAAAGAAAATTTCTAAAAATTTCTCCACCGGCCTGCCTCCCCGCAACCTATGATTTGCTGACATGTGGCTTCACAAAACAATGGAGGAGCAGTTGATTTCTCAACCTTAACGTTTTAAAATTCTTTTGGCGAAAATTTAAAAGTTTCTCTGCGCCCCCCGCCGCCCGTAGCCAATGAGAGCCTAACACGTGGCATCGTCTGACGTCGGCGGAGGCACAGGTTAATTTTAGCCTTTGTGCTTTTTATCACAAAAGTATTAAATTCTTAAGTTTCCCCACAAGTCCATTTTCTCCGCACGAATCAGGGCTTGACACGTGGCGCCTTGGGCGATAGCAGAGGCGCGGATCATTTTGATCCCTTAGCGTTTTTCGGCAAAAAGCTAAATGTCTTAATTTTTTCCGGTGACCCACCTTCCCTTTGGGTTTAAGCTTTTGGACACGTGTCCCCTTACAAGCTCACGGGTGAGCAGAGGTAAATTACACCGTTGTCCCAAAAGGGAAAAAGTGCTAAATTTTTCCCCGCTCCACCAGCCCACGTCTGGGAAAAGTTTGCTTCCCCACTCTACCGATCCGCATTTCTCCTCCAGGCAAAATTTCTCTCCGAAGCCTACAGGCCCGAGCTAGGGAAAAGTTTCCTCCCCAGGCCCGCAGGCCCAATCTTGGGGAAACTTTTCATCCCAAGGTTCGTCGGCTCATATCTTGAAAAATATGAGGAGTTAAGAGGACTTCTTTATATCATTGGAAAGGTGAGGGAATTTCCTATCTAATGGGAATGTTTTAAAGAATTTTTGATTGAATTAAATGTGATAAAAATCAAGTTAAATCTTTTAAGTTAGTTCTGGGAGTAAGTAATTTACCCCTTTTAATTTTTAATGTATAGTCTAATCCTATGTTTTGACCTTGTAAATTAATACCCTAGGGAAATTTGAGCTAGGTATGGATTTATCATACTTAATATTTTATAGTGTGGTTTTATAATGGAAATGTAAATTGTTGAGTTTAATTATCCTTGAAGCCTTGTGAACACCTTTTAAAGAAAAAAATTATTCCATAATTTTCTAACTAAACCTAGGTTGTTCTGGGTCTCAAGTGGTAGATTTTAGCGGGTGTTACATAATGGGGATTCAAATATTGTTGATAATTGTACATGTGGATTGAATTCCTTATTATATGTGTTCTCATTACTATTATGTTATATCTCCATTCATGTGTGTTGTAATGGTTATTATGATTATGTATTCTTTAACCACTACTTGATAAGTAAACAAAGGAGGGACCTAACTTGGTTGCGCGCGCTTTAGGCGAGTGTTCATACCTTTGTCTAGATGAAGTGCCAGCACATCCGACTAAGCATCAGTAAATAAAAAAGACTACCTTTTGGTTCCATTTTCGAGACCTCTTTTCGATCTTCTCATCAAGATGTTTTTGCATGGCGTTCAAGTTGAATTTTTAAAATATTGATCATTGGGTGTACAATGGGGATGAATTTGCATAGATGTACAATACTAGTAAAGGTTTTGATCCATGGAAATTGGTGGAGGACGACTTGTATGATTGTATGTATGTGTCATTTTTCAGTTTCTTCCCAAGAGAGCTATATGAATGGTTAACATCATACGTGCAGAATTATGGACAAAGTTTGGGAAAGAAACATGTGTGGAGTCAAGATCATTATCATGCACAGTAGATCTGGATGAACCATGGACGTGGGCTATAGATCCCTGGTGAGAAGGATTGTTGCACATTTATACTTTGGAGTGTGTATTGTCATGTTTTCCAAAATGTCATGTACTTAGGAATAACACATGTAAGAAGTGAAGGGAAATTCCCCACCATGTATAAATAGGTGTTGTGTCTCCTTATAAAAGGATGACAAGATATATAGTGGTTGTATGTGTGAGTAAAATTCTGTAAGTAAATTCTTTATGCATGCATGGTTATGCACAAGGATGTAAGCACCACATGGTTATAATCAGTAGGTTTATGTAATGAAATATGTTTGCAAGGGAAAATAATAAATGGACTACCAAGGTTAATAGATTTTAATATATTGTAATGGGGATTCTAATATTACTGATAATTTTCCATGTGGATTGACTTCCTTATTATATGTGTTGTCATTACAATTATGTTGTATCCTCATCCACGTGTGTTGGAATGGTTATCATGATCATGTATGCTTTAACCACATCTTGATAAGTAAACAAAGGAGGGGCCTAGTGGTTGCACATACTTCAGGTGAGTGTTTAGTCCTTTATTTGGATGAAGTGCCAACATCCCTTACTATGCATTGGTAAATAAAAAGACTAAATTTTGATTCCATCGTTGGGAATTCTATTTTATATTTACATCAACATGTTTTTGCAAGACATTCGAGTTGAAATTTTAAAATATTGATCATTAAGTGCATGACCAGGATGAATTTGTGCAGAGGTACAATACCGGTAAAGGTTTGAATCCATGGAAATGGGTGGAAGACAACTTGTATGATTGTTTATATGAGACATTTTCCAATTTCTTCCCAAGAGAGATATATGAATGGTTAACAACATACATGTAAAATTAGGGAAAACATTTGGGAAATAAACATGTGTGGAGTCAAGATAAGTATCAGGCACTATCATATCTAGACGAACTGTGGATGTGGGCTATATATCGCTGGTGGGAAGGATTGCTACATAGTTATACTTTGGAGTACGCAATGTCAACATACTTGTGCCCCAAGGAAGAAAATTTTCAATTCATGCATGAGCCCGTAATATCATATCTGTGTGGTACCTTTAGTAATGAATATCTTGATAATTGAACTAGAAATGGAGAATATGCCATGAGTAGCTAAATATTGTCATGCGCGATGGAAAGGAAAGAGTCTGGGGCAGATTACGCTGAGCCAAATGGAGAGTACAGATAGAGAAGACAGAATACGTAAGTATAATGATGTGTGAGCAAGGGTATTCAAGGAATTAAAGTATTGAGATTGAGAGGAATGATGATTAGAGGAGATTATGAGCACCATGCAGAAGGTGAGGGACCGCAGGATCATGTCCTCCCAATATTAGGAAAGCGTACTAGAAGGATTCAACATCAAATGAGAGAGAATTTGAGGAATATTTGAGAATGATAGATATGCATCTAATCTCTTTCAAACCTCTAGCCCCTATGCATGATACTTGGACTCTAGAAGTTCATATCTAAGATCATCATAGTGAAGGTGAGAAAAAAGGAAATAGAGAATCTCCATGTTGGGAAGGATATGTAGGCAGGAAAATATTAGTACTAACTCAATATGCACATCAAATTAACGATGCACACATGGTTGTACAACAAAGTCTGGTGATTGGATATTTTTTTTGGAAGCAGTATGATAGGAACGACGATAGTGAAGACCATTGACACGCTTCCGATTGGAATTACTCAGGAATTAGTAGGACAAATAATTGGTGTGTAGTTCAACACTACCACAAGGACACAAGACAATACCTCTACCATCCATGGGTTTTAGAAGGACAAGTAGGAGGCATAGGTCCTTCGGTACATGGAGGAAACTCCAGTGGAGAATCAAGCTCAGGATTTGGCCCCACCCCAGGAAAAGGACCACAATAACCAAAATAACAACCTAAGCAGCAACAACAACAAACCCCTCATATATTCTTTGATATTTCCTTTCATTTTCTAGAGTATCAAGGTGTCGAAGATGCAACAAAGTGTGTGCATAAGTGTGAGCTCTTATAGAGACCCAAGGAAATAACTACCTTAGAGAGGAAGGCTAATCAAATTTTTACCACACTTCAGGGTCATGCACATAGTTGTTATAAAAAGTATGATCCACATCAAACAATGGTATATTATGATGTGTTGCATGCCACTTTCTTGGCTAAATTTCACATACTTGAATTTGATAATCAGAGCATTGATGCGCTAAAGGATATCAAGTAGGGCTTGTATGAGAGCATTAGAGAGTATGATGTATGTTGCAAAACCTTATTATCTAATATTTCTTATAACATCCATCAGATCCAACATGCACAATAGTTTATCAGAGGCTTGGTTACACCTTTTCAAAGGGTGTTATCACACAAGATATTTACCAACTAGCACGAAGCCTTAGAAGCAACATTGCACAAAAAATAAGTTAGTTGTGTAAATACTGGGGTACGTGCATTCCTTAAGGCCCATATTGTAGTGATGGCAACCCATCTTTAGAATTTATCTGCCAATTCATCACATGAGACAAACATTGGAGTTTGGTGCATTAATTGTGAAGCAGAGAGGAATTCTAAGGATATGTGTACATGTAGGAATGTGTGCACCCTATTGACAGCGTTTGAAAATTTTCACCAGAACCATGATGTTCGTAATTTTCCACTTTTTCAATGTTCTACACATAAGAACATTTATTTGTATTTCAAAATATGTGATGCACATATTCATGACACAACCAACTCTCATATGATTGATCGCATTCATGAGGCCTATCAAACATGGTTTTGCTAGACTAGTGTGGAGAGTAGCTCGTAGGCATAAGAGGGGGAAAAAATGAGGGGCCTAACAATGGAAATGGAGGTTTTCAAGGAAGATATTGAGGCAAAGCCATGCTAGAAGAGGAAGGTTCACTAGGGGAAATCTTATACTTGTGGATTGCCTAATCACTATCAACGCGAGTGCCCAAAAAATTAGGTTTGTGCATATTGTGGTAAAGGAAATAATGTTGAGAATTGCCTAGATTTGTATTCCCACTTGTACAAGAACAACAAGAAGGATAAGGGGACAACCATGATTCAGGTTAAGTGTGTGAAACAAGTGTAGTGGGAACCTAAGAAAGTGGTTGTAATAGAACCGCAACCATTATTGGTCACCACACACGTAAATTTTTCACGCATGTGTGAGAAGTTTCAGGAAATAAGGGATAAAATGCATAAAATAATCCCACACAGAATTGTAATAGTAGAAACTAATATGTGGAATATATTACAGATCTGAAATAAAAGTGCAGAATAAAAAAAGAACACAAAAAATAGACATTATTTAACATGGTTCACCCAATTTAGGCTACGCCCACCAAGAATCACTTGCTTAGATTTTATTTAAAGCCACCTCTTTCTCACAATACAATACCCAGATTTGTTTGGAGCTATGCTCAACAAACTCTACAAAATTCACCTTTAAACTGAGACACATCTGCACTGCTACATCACCCCTACCATATGCAAAAAAGCACATAAATAGGAAACTTCTTAATCAGTTTTACAATACAGTGGGTACCAAAACCATGGGCCAAAACTGACCCATAAACCCATGGGTTAAAAATCCCGCCCATATGAGAAAATTGTGGATAGTGTACAATACATTTAGTACACAGTATTTAACACTTCCACACATGAAAACATGCTCCACAACATAAAAAACAAGTAAAGTCAAATCCACTCATGAGGAAAGATAATATTCTTTAAAAAACTAAGTATCTAGATGTGGCACAGTAGAAGGAGGTGTATCAAGAAACCATGGGAGTCATTAGGGAGCTCCAAGGAAAGATGCATTACCTAAAGGATCGAGCACATGATAAGGAATGAGAAAAGAGTACTAAATTACCTTATAAGAATGCTGATGATATTTGAGAAGTGTGTAAGATGCTTAGACGGGAAAACATCATACCTTTGTTGGGAGAGTGGTTACAGGACAAAATGTTGCATATAGAAAGGGAGCACCAAATACTTCATGCTAACTTACCTCCCCAAGTTCATGAGTATGATAAAGAAATCACATTAAATGCAATAATTGACATTTGGCTTGTCAACAATATTCTCATTGATATAATCACATATGTTAATGTCCTCACATTAGTTGTGTGGAATGAGATGGGAAGGCCACCTTTACAACCTTCCTCAAACGTGTTTTACATTGTCACTAAGATGAGGGATATTCCCATTAGGGTCCACGAGAATGCTTATATTACAATTTAGGGAGAAAATTCACTAGAGATTTTGAAGTTTTGGATCTGCTGGAAGCAAACAAATTTCCAACATTGCTTGGTCAACCTTGTCGTTCTGCCAACAACATGTACTTTCCTTTAACAAAGTGCAATGTAAGTTCTAAAAATAAAGAGGAGCGAACTGTGATAACAATGGATGACATGAATATCGCGCCCTATAGAGAACCAATAAATGAATATATTAACAAGATCTACATGCATACAATGTGTGACCCAGAGAACATAGAGCCACCAAAGGAGGGCATACTTCAATGGGAAGAAGCACAATCGTTTTGAGACACTACTAGTGTTTCTTGTTATAATTGGGGTTGTGGTACTTAAGAGATGATTGGTCTCATGGGAAGAGTGACAAGAGCAACAATTTCATGATCCGTCTGACATATGGTGAAGGTTAATTTTCCAAATTAAACTGGAGAAGAAAATCCTGAAGTATTTTTGTGTGTCATGCAAAAACAAATACACAATGAGGGTGATAGAAGAAATATGTTGGTATATCCATTACAAAGAACAATGATGCATTGGTAGGATGTGCATAGGGACAACCTATTTGACTAGTGTAGGATAAGGGTGGCTTTATTGACAAGGGTTTTTAGGAATAATCTTCTTTCACAAGTTGTAGATTATGATGGGAAGACATCTCCAATGGCTCACATCCAAATTTTTGAGAAACATTAGATGAAGGGGATAGACATGCTACCGCCATCCCTTTGGGTGCATAAATTTTATTCTACATTGTGCAAGTGCACGCATACCTGGTACATTCATGCTGAGCTCAAACAGGAAACAATAAATTAGGGTGACCTTACCAAAGATATTGTTCATACTTTTGATTATTTGTCATCCAAACCTCTAGTATATGAGACTTTAGAGATCATGGAAGTGTATCACATTAGGCAATAGTGTCAGAGAAGAAGAAATTATGATTCAGTTGTTTAGTGAGTTTTATTCTAAGGTGCGCAATGATATGGTGGAGACAAAGGAAAATATTTTGGGGCGTGCATGGAAGGAAAAGGAGAAAGGAATGCCCATCTACCTTATAGACAACGAAGAGGTGAAATATCTAAATGTTGAACACAAATAAGGTGTGTGGGAGGATATGGATTCAGCAGATGAAAATTTTTATGCGTATTATGTGTCGTTAAATACAAATATATTCAACATTGGGACTGAGGACGTGCCAAAAGAAGCAATTATCAGTGATTACTATTCTAAACATGAGGTTGTGTAGACAAAAACTCATGTGCTTTAGGTAATTATCTAGTCCCAGTTGCATACTACTATTCATATGATTCCTAAGTAATAAAATTACTTATTAACTCATGTCTTTAACCACCTTTATTTTTTCTATTGTTATTATCAGTCTTGCACCTTTACTTGCTCATTCTACCTTTTTACTCTTCGAAATTTGTCATTCTAGACACTAGCTCCCATCCAAGATATTAGCATCAGGCGCTCTTATCCCCTTTGGGCACCCCTGTCCTCTTTATACTTTACTTACACTTTTTAGGTCCTTTCTAGCCATCTGAGAATCTTATCTTTTTGGTATTCATCCTTTTCAGGGTTAATTATGAAATTTAAGCAAGGGAATCATACAAATATAAAGTTATGTGACTATAATAAGGGACGAACACTAAGCACTATCTATCACCACCTAAGGTTGCATCCATCAAGGCATCTAAGAGCTCCATTATATCCATCTAGCACCATCACAATGGATAAAGGCTAGTTATTTTCTATCACACTTCATAGGAAGGGAGTCTATTGTTTCAATGCAAACATTTACAACATTCTACATCTAGCTACTTGATCGATATATAAAGTGTGACACGCACAAGAGCAACCTATTGCACAATTCTACACACACAGAGAACTACATTACATCTGAGATGTAGTGTAGTGCTCAGTTGTAATTCCATCATTATGGCAGCTGAGGATAGTCTGACCCCTCATTTTACATCTTTCCTTTTTAGTATTTGATGTCTAATTGAGGGTTTTGTAGGTCTATTCTTTATTGTAGGTTTCCAATGACTTTGGCGACCATTGTGTGAATCCATAGCAATACAAGGTAAGCATCATTGAACATCTTGTGACCCTGAGAATTTAGGTTTCTGAGAATTTTTGAAGACCTAGGTGCTAAAAAAATGTCCTAGGACACCCATGGGCGCTCCTATCCCTCTCCAGGAACCCCTATTCATCCTCCTTGATATTTACAATTTTTTGAGCTCCAGTGCGATGGTCAGTATACATTTATCTTTTTTCCAACTCTTTGCAATTTCCAGAACTCGATTAATCATCTAAGGATTTTTACCCTCTCTTTGCACATTAGGGTTTTATTATTCATTTCTTAGTCTTCTTGTGTAATTTCTATCCTTCATTACATATTTATTTTACTGCAATCTTGCATTCAGATGAGGCTCTATAAATCACATTTTAGCTTAATAATTTTGGTGAAACCGATATTTGAACACACCTTCTCTCTGGGTTTTCTTTCTTCTTATGTGCATCACCCATAGTAGTCATTTTGGGTCTTTTCAATAGTTTGAGCTTCCTTCATTTGTCCGTAGAATTTCCAAATCAATGGCCAATATCTCTACATTAATGGCTATAACAAAAAATCCATTGGATAACTCTCGTAATGTTCCTCTTACTAAAATAGAAGCATCTGATAGTGAAAATTTATACGATGAAGACACCAATGTTGACTAAGAACAATTAGACATGCTCACTGATTTTTGACAAGATTTACAAAGTAGTCCCACTCATATTCCACATATTCTACATTCTTTGATTACTTTTAAGAACACTTGCAATGCTTTGACATCTCTTATTGTGCACTCTTCTACTCCCATGAGCTCCACCAAATCACTTTATGTTTCATCCCCCATTCCTACCACTACCACTCCTATCATTTACCCTAGCACTCCTAATGCATAGCTTGGATATTTTTCTAGTATTCCTAATTTAACTTCTTTATATTAGGATCTGCAAACACAAATTTTCTAGCTCCAACTCACTACCTCTCGTCTATCACCATCTTTGGATTCCACTTCAATTTTGCATACTCCATTCGCACCCACCAATTTTGCTTATTCATTACCACCTAACATCATCTCTCCCAGATTACTCATCCTTAAATGCCATGTGGCACACAGGAGCATATCCAATCTTTTCATGTGGCATGCCTCAATTATGTGGATGACCACATCATATTGGCAAAACTCTTTCCCTGTAGTTTTCAAGATTATGTGATGTGTTGGTTCTATGGCCTACCTATCCACTCAGTAACATATTTCGTGCATATGGCCGATGCTTTTCTTACTCACTTATCTATTAACATCGGCTCCAATATCTCCTATGCTCAACTCACACAACTTAAACATGGATCTAATTAACACTTAGCAAATTATGTTTAGCAATACAAAAATAACTTTGTTAAGATGTCAAATGTGCTTGCGGACTCTCAGCTTCAAGACTTATTTATTCAGAATTTATTGCCACCTCTCTAGGAGAGTTTTCTCTTTGAGACATCTCCTTCATTCAATCACCTATGTCATACTCTTAATCTTTGGGAACCAATCTCTTATCTATAGGCAAGCTTAAATATTAAGAACAAGTGTCATCCTCTACACGTTTTCAATATAAGTCAACATTCAAACCATCAGAAACCAAACCAGCTGACATAAAATTCATTGTCAACACAATATCAACCACCAAATAACTTCAATTGCAACCGCCTCGGCGTACATACACGAAGTTAACGGTTCTTCCACATATTTTTCTTCCATAAATTATCGAAAGTAATATTATCATGCTTCATCCTCTGCTCCAATTATATCCCTCTCATCCAAAAGGTCATAATTATAATGAAAACTCCTATTGTGACTATCACCAATCCATAGGGCATTCTATAAATCATTGTTTTAGGATTCGTAATTATGATCTGATTGACAATTGTAAGATTGAGCTTCCAAAACTTACAACTTATGCACCTATAAATACCAACCAAAAGATTAAAATATTTAACAATCCTCTGCCAAAACATGAAAAAAAAAACAACTGAATCCTTATCCAATCATTCGTATCATGTAGTGCCTCATAATGCATCAAGGGCTCTTGATTTCCTAGTTGCTCATACTGACAATTTTCCATGACTCATTTCTTTCTCTTCCCATGATTATCATGCAACATTCTCTTCTAATCACTTACACATTATTTCCTCTATCGGATCTATCCCTATCAATATCACCAAGGTTGATCCGTCATGGCCCATCAGCACATGATCTATTCCACTTCTTATTGCTATTGGTTATCAACATTCAAAAATTTCATATCCAATGAACAATTCATATGGTGTCGTCAAGATTCATGTTACGTTCGGTCCTCTTACTATGTTAGTACCCTTCCTTGTGGGACAAGGAATCAATGGCTGTGAGATGCTCTTATGCCTCAATTAGATATGTAGGTCTCAATCCATCCTCTCTATGAATCATTTGTGTCTAAAATTCATTCATAACAATCAAGTAATTTTTATCAGTGGTGTGCCTCTATCCACTCAATGGTCGACGTCTCCTCCAACTATTGTCAAGGCATCACCTAGTCTATCTCTTACGCCATGGTCTCTAGAACCTAAAGAAAAAATTTATCCTAGCTCGAATGTTCACACACAACCTATGCAGTCTCAAAGCTCTGTTATTCTAGTACATTAGACTAGGTCCATAGTTAGGAAAATTCCTACATCTAGACACACTTCACCACCTCATCTTATTCCATGTGGGTGTTCATCACCACTGTGTTATGGTTCACATAGGTCTCGATAACCCACATATGTTATTACACCAAGGTGCCCACAATATACTCATCTGTCACATGCATATAGAATTCACTCAACTACACAATATCTATCTCATATACAACCACTCTTAGAGCATGGTCGTACACATTTATCATCACAAGGGTAGAGGACCTTCCTCCTTTAATTTTATCGGATAGGTCATTCATCACTACATACTTGGGGGGAATTGAACTTATTACTTCCCCCCTTGTATCGACACTCATCTTACAAGTACGTTATTACACATGAAACTTGCAAATGCTAACATCTTCATTTCCCTATGATGCACTTTTGTGCTTTGGTTCACACTTGACTGTTGAGGGTATACTATACACACGAACCTCACACACTTCAAAATTGACATCACGCATTGTGTATCTTCATGCATTATGCACTTTTGTACATCTACATCATCCTCATCTTCCATATACTATACAACATCATCACTCTATGATTTTTATACCCATACATTGCACACATTATACACATTATATTATTCTACATCTTACATTATTTTCATCTTTGACATCACACGCACTTTGTATTTCCACACTTATGTAATCTACGCATCTTGCATTGCACACTACACATTTCACATTACACATTACACGCTTTAGATGTCAAACACCTATGACATTTTCTCATCACTAAATCTACTATGCATCATATACATTTTACTCATCATCCTCTATGTGTTGTACTCATTACCCAGTGACATACTCTAGTCCAATGGTTCATACTCGATTATTGATAGTCTTAAACAAAAGTGAACCTCACCTCATCACACCTACATCATTCTACACTTTGTTCTTCATTATCAACTAATCAATATTTTTATCATACTATGCAACATTTTTAGCCATCAGCTTGCCCATACATTTTGTGATATACACTTTTGCTACGTCATCATGTTTTCTACCATCATCACATCCATACAGCTCGTGATATACGCTTTTTGCTATATCATCAAATTTTCTACCATCACCGCACTCATCTATTTTGTGATATATGCCTTGTGGTACATCATCATGTGTACTAGCATTTTACTCACTTGTCTAGTTGTATACGCTTTAGGCTAAATCATCACGCATAAAAAATCTATAATCCATATGTCACATTTATTATCATATACACACCATCATTCTACAATCAACACTCCAAGATTAATCCACTAACTCTTTTTATGTACAACACAACATTGAAACCATTTCCCGATGACGCACTCTCGTTTATGGTTCATTCTTGAATACTGAGGGGGCATAAATAAATGAACCTTATTGTATACATCATTAAATTTTCATTCAATTCCATCAACTCCACAACATGCTGCATATCTTGGTTGCAATTAGAATTGCTTATATTTACTTGTTACATGATTCACTTTATTACACATGCTAGATAGATTTATTCTATTTGATTATCTTTATCATACACACATACACGTTCACTTTCATTTCTAGTAGTGATCTCAAATTCTATAGGTCTCCACACACAGCATATGCTTGGTGCAATACATGTTACCAATCCCATAATGGCTCATGGGGGCATCTAATTTTGTAGATTATAGGATTTATTGCTTCATTTTGTTTCATAGCAAATCACTTTATCATATTATACACACCTTGACATAATTTTTATCTTTCTAACATGATAATGGGCACTTCATGTGAAACATTTGTTTTTCAAGGCTATTTGTTTCCATGGTTGTCTGCTACACTGTTTTCTTTTACTTCTCATTTTTTATGGGCTTTTCCATATATCTTACTTATTATCTAATTGTTTGCGGCCACTATGACCTTGATTGTCTTGTGACATCATGAGTGATGTCCCATGTTTGTAACCCACTTTTCATGGTCTACATTTTCTTATGCTTGCATATTAGCCTATACATTGTCTGCGTAGCTTACATTTCATCTTTTTACATGAGTGTTTGTCTTTTATTTTACTAACAATTATTTTTCATAGCCACTTGTTTGCGTGTGCCTTAGTTTTTACCAAGAATGATCCCTTCCTCCCTGTAGGGCACAGTTTCAGCACAATGGTTAGTCACCCTTTGTGATACATACTCCTTTAGTGATGTCGCCGCACACACCCCAAATGAGGGGGGAATCATTTGGGTGAATCAATCACCCCATATGCCATTATACATAGCATAGTACTGGTACAACACAGTTTTAGATTCAAATAGGGATTACATTCAAACTTGGGTCCTTAACACAACATCCTTTCTTGGATTCCTACAACCAGAGGGCAATAGATAAGTCTTTCCTCGACATCTAAAATGAGGGGTCAGTTATACAGCACTTGGTAGTTCAGCACAGTCTATATAAATCCATACACATCATCTTTTACAGGGAAGATAGCCATTAGCACATATGCACACCATTTGCAGTGGTGTTTTATATAGTGGGAAGTAATTAAAGGTTGGAGTATGACACCAAAAAATTATCCCTACACTTGTTCCATTTCACTGGCATGAGATCACCCTAAAAACTCATGTGTCGACATCATCTACAAGATCCTTTCTACACCCATCTTCTCATCACAAATCAGGTGCACATGTTCCTTTTTCACACTTTTGGCATTTTTATATACTTTCCTGACACACTTTTAACATATTTTGATCATATACATACGTATTTGACTACTTGTCATCTTCTCTTTTGCAGGTCCGTCCATATTGGAAGTGGTATTCAACAACAACAACATCACAATGACATCGATATTGAAAACAAGTACATCATTACATCTACACATGCACTTCCGCCCTAGGTTCATTTTCATAATCACTTTTTACACATTTTCCTTCTTAGCATCCACGCTTCACATTTTGTCTAGTTCCTCAACATGCTTTCATCGTTGATCTACATGGTTATCAGGTATGCATCTCTATCTACTTTATGTTACCAATATTTCTTCACTCTAGCATAAAGTGGGGACAAATGTAGACACAAAACACACACTTTGGGTAATTATCGAGTCTTGGTTACATACTATTATTCATATGATTCCTATGTAATTAAAGTACTAATTAACCCGTGTCTTTGGCCACCATTCTTTGCTTTATTTTCTTACTTTCAGGCTTGCACCTTTACTTGCTTAGTCTTCCTTTTGACTCTTCAATATTTGTCATCTTAGACACTAGCACCCAGCCAGAACAGTAGCACCTAGAGCTCATGTCCCCTCTGGATGCCCCTATTCTCTTTATACATGACTTACATTGTTTGGGTCCTTTCTAGCCGTTTCAACATCTTATCTTTTTGGTAGGTAGAATTTTTGGGGTTAATTATGAAATTCAAGAAAGGTAATCATATAAATAGAAAGTTATGTGACCATAATAAGGAACCCAGAACTAAGCACTATCTATCACGACCTAAGGTTGCATCCATGAAGGAATGTAAGAGCTCCATTGCATCTATCTAGCACCATCACAAGGGAAAAAGGTTGGTTATTATATATCATATTTTGTAAGAGTGGAGTCTATTGTTTTCATGCACATATTTACTACATTTTACATCTAGCTACTTTCTCACTAGTTCAAGTGCCACACACACGAGCAACTTAGTGAATAATTTTACACACACACAAAACTACATTAGGTATGAGATGTAATGCAACGCTCAGGTGTAAGTACATCATTGTGGCAGCTGAGGATAGTCTGACCCCTCATTTTACATGTTCTGTTTTTAGGATTTGATGTCTATTTGAGGGTTTTGTAGGTTTATTCTTCATTGCAGGTTTCCGGTGACTCTAGTGACCATTGTGTGAATCCGTAGCAAAAAAAGGAGAACATAGGTGAACATCTTGGGACCCTGAGAATTCAAGGTTTTGAGCAGTTCCACAGACTCCACAACCCAGAAAAAGGCCTAGGGCACTCGTGGGTACTTCTGTCCCTCTCCAGGCACCCATGTTCAACCTATTCATCAATATATGCAATTTTCTGAGCTCCAGTGCAATGGTCAATTCTTCACATTTCTCTATTTTCCATATCCGTGTACTTCCCAAAACTCAATGAATCATCTAGGGCTTCTTACCCTCTCTTTACACATTAGGGTTTTATTATTCATTTCTTAGTCTGCTTGTGTAATTCCTATGCTTTATTATATTTTTATTTTACTGCAATCTTGCATTCATATTAGGCTCTATAAAACACATTTTATCTTAATCAAGTTGTAAAAACCATTAAGATACTTCGCAACTTCCAGGATTTATTTCCTCGAGGATATAATAGGTTAGAAGGATTCCATCCTTTGTTAGGATAAATAAAGATAAAGTTAAAATATGGCACTTGACCAGTTCAGATGAGACCTTACCATACGTCAAAGTTAAGGATGAGATTGATAAGATGTTGATGCTAGGAACTATTAAAACAATCGAATAATTAGAGTTGATAAACATAACGGTGATCAACATCAAGAAGGATGGTAGGATTTGAATTTGTGTTGACTACATGGTTTTAAATGCCTCATGCTTAATCGTTCCCTTCCTCACGCCTTTTACATAAGAGATACTAGAAATTGTTTCTGGGTATGAGATATATTCCTTCACATATGGATTTTCATTTTATCACCTGGTACAAATTGTGTGTAAATGCTATGAGGAAACCAATTTTACAACTGAATGGGGATTTTTTGCATACACAATTATGTCATTTGGCCTAAAGAATGATCCAGTATTATTATCGTGCATAGTGGTTCAAGCATTTCAAGATTTCATTCCCATGTTTTTACAGGTATACATGGATTATTAGACCGTTTGTGGGCTAGTGAATTTTTTTTGTGATTTCTTGAGATTGATGTTTGAAAGATGTAGGCAGGTTAGCATCTTCTTGAATATCAAGAAGTGCGTTTTTGTAACTCCTATTGGTACCTATTTGAGGAATATCATTTGTAAGGAAGGATTGTTGGTGGATCTAGCCAAGATTGTAGCTATTTTTGGGCTGGATGAACCCACCAATCAAAGAAAACTGTGCAGATTCTTGGGACATATGGGATATTATAGGAAATTTAACAAAGGGTATGCCAAGATCATTTCAACCTTGGAAGAGCTATTTAATTCTAAAGGAATATTTCATTGGGGTGATGTGCAATAACTCACATTTGAAACATTGAAGGAAATACTTACTACTACACCTATTCTATGTTTCCCTTCTTGGATTATATCATTCCATGTCTATGTAGATTCCTCTAGCACAACCATTGGTGCGGTACTTTTCTAAACTTGGCAGGGAAATGTTGATCATCGTATCTATTTTACGTGCAGAAATTTGACACCAGCTAAAAATAACTACACAACTACAAAGCGTGAATTATTGTCCATGGTTTACGTGTTGCACAAGTTTAAACATTTCTTATTTGCCACCCCTTTCATCTTTTACAATGATCACATGACATTGAAGTACTAGGTTAATAATCTATTTTTATAAGTGTGCATTTTTCATTGGATACTTCTATTTCAAGAATTTGACCTCTAAGTGACAGTGAAGCTAGGAAAAAGCAATTTGGGACTAGATCACTTATCAAGGATCAAATTTGGTAAGAACGTGCAGATCATAGAGGACACTATGCTTGATGCTCATTTGTTTAGAATAAACCACGTGCCAAATGAGTTAGAAGAAATTATATTATTATTGTGCAATAGAGTTGGGTCTGAAGGTATGAAGAAACTAAAGAAGAAGCAACTTGATATTTGCTCAGTGCCTTACCATTGATTGGGGGTGACTTATACAAGATGGTTCGAGATGAAGTATTACACATATGTGTATCTGAGCATGAGAGAAAAGCCATTATGGAATAAACACATGGTGGGATTACAGGATGCCACAATACAGGTAAAGAAATGACGCACAAGATCTTACTAGAAATCTTATGGTGGGAGGCACTTTATAAGGATACTAAGGATTTTGTCAAAACATGTGATCATTGCTAGAGGATAGGTAAACCATGGCACCAAGATAAAATGCCATTTTGACCTATAATAAGTGTGAAACCTTTTGAGAAGTGGGAAATTGATTTTTTTGGACCAATTGCACTAGATGCGCATAGGATAGGGGCGCATTATATGATCACATGCACAAATTAGTTGACAAATTAGGTAGAGGTTGTGCCAACAAAATATTACAATACAACAACATCACATACATGTCTATGTCAGAACATCATAAGTAGGTATGGTTGTCCATTGATCCTTACTAGTGACAGGGGAACTCACTTTTTAAATGCAACAATCAGAATATTATTGGTTGAGTTCATGATAGTACATGAAAATACTACCGCCTATCACTCACAAGAAAATGGTACTACGAAGGCTTTCAATAAGATCTTGGGATAAACATTGACAATGATATGTGTTGTAGGTAGGAAGGATTGGGATGACAGAGTCTCAACTGTGTTATGAGCATATAGAACTACTTACAAATGGTTAAATAATTCCTGACCCTTTTAGTTGGTGTTTAGCACAGAGACAGTTCTCCCAGTCAAGTTCATGTTACTCTCTTTGTGTATTGCATGTGTAGGAGGATTAGATGATGAGAAAAATTGATGAGCGCATTGATAAACTGATGCAATTAGATGAGAGGCATGTGATTTCAAGGTGGATCCTTAATAAAGTGAATTCTAAAAAAATTCTTGGCATGATAGGCATATCAAAAATACATCATTCACAGTGCGGAAGATGGTGGTCCTGTATGTCTCAAAGTTTGCACATCACACTAGAAAGTTTAAAGTGCATTGGTTGGGACAATTCATAGTAACAAGGATCTTATGATCTAGAGCTTGTAAATTATAAGCATTAGATGGAAAGATGTTGTCTGGTTACTTCAATGGGAGTAGGTTGAATCCCTATTATAAATAAGATTCTTTTGGTGTTTTTAATAGGGCAGTATAGCCACTTAGATTAAATTTCCCTTCTATTTTGTTTTCTTTGTTTTTTTGTAATAAGCGCATTTTTATCAACGAGTTGATTACTATATTCTATACTGATGCGCAGAGGACCATGCATATTTTTAGTGTGGGGTTAAGCAGATGTAAGAGTGCAACACATACTTGGTATGAGTATAATGAAGACATATGCAAAGGAGTGTGAACATGGTGCGAGAAGGAAGAGTGTATTGATGCGCGAGAAGAAGGTACAAGTGCGTTTAAGAAATTTTTGAAGGGATGTTGGAATGTGCCCTTGGGACTGGATACAAAGGTGATTATAGATGGAAAGTGTGAATGAATTTGAAATTGAGGCATTTCTTAGAAGAAAACCACAAGAATAAAAACTCGTGTAGTGTAACACAAGGAAGGTAGAGAAAAGGTACACTACTTTCAAGGTGGCACAAAAGAATTTGTGCAGATCTAAAATATGCATGCAAGAGTGTTTGTAGCTGGGGAAGTAGTAGTGCACTTGAAGGTTACGAACTGTCATGCACAGAAGAAAGGAAGATAGAGAAAGTAAAAAGCACTTTAAAATTAAAAAAAATTGGTGGTATGTGAGGAGAAATTAATGCGGATAAAATTGGGAAGTCTATATTAGGGGTACGAGCAAAGTCATTCTCACTTTTCTATTTGGAGAACTTGTGTGAAAGAAAGCTTAATTGCAATAAAGAGTGAAGTGAAAAGCGTGAAACGAACCAGATAAGTTTTGAACGAAGTGTGAATCAGGGTAAAGTGCACACGACCTTGGGTTTAGAGACCTCTTTAGTCAAAGTGGAAGCTAGGAGACTAGTAGGTGTTGAAGCAACAAAAACTAGGGTTCAAAGGTGAAGATGCGGAGCTAAGGTTTATAGATATAGGGAAAGAAGTTATTCACACATAACTAGGGCATGGGGTTGAAATAGATAGAAGCAACCAAGTGAGAGGATTGATCATAAAGATTGGAATTTTGGAATTAACTGCACGATAATAGAACAATGGAACCCAATAAGTCACCAAAGGATAAGAACAAGAAGACTATGGAATAAGCACCCGAAGAATGGTATTTAGAGATGTAATACCTACCCAAAGTCATAGTAGGGAAACCATGGGATTCATAATTGATCAAGTGTGAGATCAACGATTATAATGATAGGACTCAATCCCATGAAAAAACTATCAGGAATGATGTTCTAAAGGAAATGGAGCAAAGAACGATAGAAGGACAATTTTTTTAATGAAACATTTCGAAAGGATTTGGAGAGCGCAAGAGCCTTCCAACTATATGAGTTTTCATACGTTGGGAATCTTGTGTGCTTTTATTATTGGCTCATGTCAAGAGTGCATGAAGATTACTTATATTTCGCACGTAGGAGAATGCGCTTAACTGCGTATTTGATTGGGATATTTACAAGGTTGTGTGAAATTGGATGAGAGATAGTACTAGACTCAAATGATGATGATGTAGTAGAAGTCACAGCCACAAATTTCAGTTACCATAAAGGAACTCACGCATTCAATATTGTGAGTCTAATTGATCTAGGTACTAGAGTTGTCGCGCACCTTATCAGTTATAAGTTGGTAGTCTCCAAGCATTGGAAAAAGGTAAATAAGATATTTCTACATGTCGCACATGGGTAAGTGCATGGAAATGGGGGACCAAAAGGGGGTCAAAAGTGGACACATTTTTCTTGAAATCAAAAAAACCCTAACTTCATCTAATAATTTTGCATGCATATGCTCAAAAATTGACAATGTGATAAGAATAAGTACTATAGTGCTTGGAATCTAGTTTCTAGACTGCTATTGTTTTTAAATGGTGGAGATTAAGTAGGTCAAATTTGGTGTGCACACAAAGTATGTCTATTTTGTGTTAACAAGATAAATACCTATTTTGTGTGTGCCCCCCATTTTTTGAGTTCTATAAATTATTTTTCAAATCCCTTTAGTAGAAATTTAGCTAAGACCATTTACTAGGTCCCACTAATTTTTCATAATTTTTGGATGAATATATAATTTTATATTAATATTCAAAGTGCACGCATACCAAAAATGACATATTTGTGTGTACACCCTAGTAAATTTGAGAAAAATAGTCATTTTTTTTCTTTTTTTCTAATGTGTGTAGAATGGAGTTTAGAAGAAACCAACTTTTAAAAAAGAAATTGGATCAAAAAATCAAAAAAATTGTACACTAAAGCGTATGCATACCTTTTTTCCAAGAAAAGAGGGCACTAATAAAATAAATTGATGAATAAAAGCCTTAAAGCTAATTGGATTTTAGAAAGAAGTATATCATCACCAAGGTAAAACTAATCTTGACGTCATAGTATAATGTTTTTTGGAATATTATGTTATAACACATGAGATATTGAGGTGCAGACGTGAAATTTTGATGCTTTTTTTTGTAAAACATGGATTTATTCATGGATTAGGCAGTTCAAACCTTAGGTTTGAATATCCAAAGAAAATCCAAGCCTATGGATTGGGAATTTCAAATCCAAATTAGATGAAATTCAGCTTGCATTATAACGTGAATGCACTATAATGAAAGAAAACTATAATGCGAGTGTGTTCTTGTTTGCAATGTGGCAATGTGGTATATGTGCTTTTGGGAGGGATACATTAATTAAAATAAATCCCTTTATTAATCTTTATACTTTATTACTTCTTATCCTTTAAATTTATTTAGTAAATATAATAAATTAAGGTCACTGTACACCTTATGGAACTAGTCTCATAGCTCCATCCACTCCATCAATCATGGTTTAGAAGATAGTTTTTCATATTCTAACCTGGTCAGTATATAAGTATTTTTTAGGATTTCAGCATTCAGCCTAAATATTTTAGGGTTTAAATTCTACAATCAATGTCTATTTTGGGAAATAATATAGTCATTAGTTTTGGGGTTTTTTTTTATTGTTTACTAACATTTGTAAGAGTGTTAGATGTGTCAAAACAGAATTTGCAAACCTCACAACTCCTAAAGGCAGTAACAAAATTTATCGAAAGTATGTTCTCATGAATTTTCCTATGAGCACGGATTTGAATCCCTAATTTCATCTTAGAATATTAGTAAAATCATACTATCTAAGAGTACTTACTTTACAGGCTTAGGGCATGCATATTTAAGAGGACCACTCGAGAAATCATCACAATAAATAATGCAAGGGAGTGACCTTGGTTCCCATCTTGGCATGTATATAATTCTTTGATCCTTATAATATAGATTAACAATATAGTAAGGTGTGGGAAAGAAGATCATATATCTAAAGACCCGATAATATCTTCATTTGTTTAATTGAAGAATAAGACATACCTTGAAGTTTATAAGCTTCCATAGTTTTCTCACATTGAGGTATTTAGGGGCGCTTCCCAAAAAAGGGTAAAGATTAGGTTAGGGATTTGTTTAGTGGAAAATATTCGTAATTTGGCAAAATTACATTTGTTCAGTGTCTTGTTCGCTTCAAATTTCAAGTATAATTTTTTTAGGGATCGGCTTCGCTTACCATTGAAAAATAATCCTATATAAACCTAGGTAATTCATCAGGTAGTATACTAGTAACTTACTACTAGCTTAAATTGAGGTACCAGCATATACAGTATCATGAATTTGTAAGACAGGTTATTGACACATGACAGGATGGTTTTGACACATTCGGGTGATTCTTGTAGATGCACGACAGGAAGTTTTTTAGATGCATGACATGAGGTGGTTGACATGCGACAATCCTATGTTGTTGATACATGACAAGATGTTGCAGATGCACTATGGGATATTTTAATTTTATAATCATGTGATATTAAGTTTGTTTCTCGATGTAACAAATTGGGTCATGAACCACATTAACTATCTGTGAAAGAAACTTTGTTGTTAGGCAACAATGTTCATTTTCGCATTCAACAAGGTTATTTGAGATCTGTACAATATTTTACATATTGTTGTCTACTGTCAGCAAGGATTTGTGAAGAAACCTTATTGTCACATGATTTTATCCCTTATTGTCCTAACAACATAGGTTGTTGTAGGATGACAGTAAACTTGATCTCATCTCAACAACCTTTTTGTCGCATGTATCTGAAAATCATTCTGTTCAAGTAGAAGATTTTGACGTAACCCTTGAAAAGTTAGAAGATAAAAGTGGTTATGGGGATATTCACATCGATATTCCACCTTTATTTCCCAGAGGTCAACTTAAAGTGAAGGGTGGAGTAGGTGAAAATTTACAAAATCTTCGACACATTCATTTACTTTCTATGGATAAAGAAAATTGGGACTCTTCATCAAGATTTATGCTAAGATTAAATTAGTTATATTCTCACCCTATTTTAGGAGTAGGAAGTTTGATTTAAGTGCCACATACTTCATAAGTACTCAAATCTACATCAACATTAAGAGAAATGCTTTTCAGATATCCTTTGGTCTTATTTTCCAAGAAACCCTTGAAATAATTTCATATATCGACAAGACACCAATGAAATAATTTCATGCATTGTAAAAAAGGAATTTGGTGAAATTGGTAAGAGGGTGTTGTCATATAAAATGTATGGTATGAAAAAATTAAACTTTGAGCATGAAAACTAAGCCCACGTTTGAATATTTTACTTCCTGGTCATTGGTGAATCCTTCACCTAGCCACCCTTCCTAAGTACCACTCTCAATCTCACTCAAAATAAATTATTAACAAGGTTTTTATGTTTTTTTCAATATGCATGGATGGTTGAATACGATGATTGATGATTTTAATGTGACTTGATGGAAGATAACTTCCTCTAGAGGCCTAAAAAAGCCATTATGAGCTAATCAAACGCCCTCTGGGAGACTTAAAGAAATATAATAAGCATACGAAGGTGATGTCAGGGAATATTTGAAGTGTTAAGGAAATTTAGAAATATTTAGGAAATTGTTTATCATTCAAGGACAATATGCTCAACAATGGGTTTTCTAAGTGTAGGGAACAAACACTCTAATGGTGAAATATGACTTCTCCAGATGATTTCGGAAGCTTCGTAAGGAATTAGGAGGAAAAAAATAGGCACTAGAAAGATATTTGAATCTAATAAATTTTGTATCATCCATTTTCTCTAATACTTGAATATTTCATGAAGAATTTCAAAACAGTGTAGCTTCCCCTTTCGGTTCTCAACAAAAATGGCCCTAAATTGGAAAGCTCTAGAGAGATGGTCACCACATAATGATAGGTGAATATTTTTAAATGTTGATAATTACCTATCGGAATGGATACTATCATAAATTGAATATTATTTACCATGGGTGAGGATATCATGAAGATGGCGCCAAATTTGGTGAGCTTAAAACACCTTCCTAACACCCCAGTTTGTGTTTTTGAGGGACGAAACTCATAACATGAAAAGAGGTAAAACATTGAGTTACCATGAGTTGAAATCATGTTTCGAAAACATCAGGTGATGACTTAAGTGTTTAAAAACACTTTTATGAGATCTTTATTATGATGGGAATAGGATGCTCTCTTCTAATTATAAGGCAAGAGAGAGGATCACTCTTTTAACTTTCTAGGCCTCCATAATGAAACTTAGTGATCAAAAATAAAATCCATGATGCTCAAACCATTTTATGATTATCTATCACTTACTGAAATATGTATTCACGATGTATATGGAAGGATTTTTCACTGAATGAGATTATTATAATGTGGCCACATGTTGGAGTGAAATGAGGTTGTTGAAATGTCCTTCCTCCTTTGAAGTGTGATCACATGACAAGGTTCAAATACGTGTTTAAGAACACTACCAACTAAGTGACATCAAGTGAAACTCATATTCTCATTCTTACATATATGGTGCTCTATATGAATATCATCCTCTTACCCCTCCTGTTCAAGAATTCTCCTCAGGTGGAATCAACTTCAGGATACACATACACATCTTTGCTCGTATGCATCTCATGGAGATAAATGGTGTCTTGATCCTTCACACATGATGGTCCTAAATGCCTATGTAGCTTGAATAACTCATACTGGATTTTTCCTTAAAGAGGTTTGAACATGATGGAAGATTCAATAGATGATGATCCTCAATTCACAATTCACTTCCCTATGTAGACACTAAATCATGCACTTTGAGTAATTATCTAGTCTCGGTTTCATACTACTATTCATATGATTTTTAAGTAAGAAAAGTAGTCATTAACCCATGTCTTTGGCCACCTTTCGTTACTTTCTATTGTTACTTTAAGTCTTACACCCTTACTTTCTCAGTCTATATTTATTCTTTTTTGCATTTGTCACCTTGGACACCACCGCCCAACTAGGATGTCAGCGTCAGGTGCCCTTGTCCCTCTGGGTTCCCTTGTCCTCTTTGGACTTTAATCACATTTCTTGGGTCTTTTATAGTCGTTTGAGGATCTTATATTTTTGTTAGTTGGACTTTTCAGGGTTAATTATGAATTTCAAGCAAAGAAATCATATAAATATAAATTTATGTGATCATAATAAAGGACCAAGCACTAAACAGTAGTAATCACCACGTAAGGTTACATTTATCAAGGAATCTAAGAGCTCGATTGCATCCATCTTGCTCCATCGTAAGGGACACAAGGGTTGGTTTTCTACATCAAAATTTTTAGGAGGGAATTTCATTCTAATCCATGCACACATTTATTACATTCTACATCTAGCTACTTTCTCATTATCTAGGTGTGACATGCATAAGAGTAACCTAGGGAAAAAAAATTCACACACACAGAACTACATTGGGTCTGAGATGTACTGCAACACTCAGTTGTAAGTTCACCATTATGATAACTAAGGGCATTCCAACCACTCGTTCTACATCTTTCTTTTTATGGGGTTTGATGTCTATTTGAGGGTTTTGGAGGTGCATATTTCATTTCAGGTTTGTAACGGCCTTAGTGATCTTAGTGCGACCTCAGAGTGACCAAAGGAAACTAAAGTTGAATACCTTGCAATACCTTAGAGTAGGTTTTCTAATCATTTACACAGACCCAAGCACCCATGAATAGGTTTTTGGCACCCACGGGTGCCCCTGTCCCTCTCCAGGCGCCCCATTCCAACTTGATCCTCCAAATCATAATTTATCAGGGCTTATGTGTGATGCTTATTCCTCCATTCTCAGCTGGTCAAATCTTCTGTCTCATCCAAAATTTACTGCGAATCAACTAATGATTTTTACCCTCTCTTTATAATTAGGGTTTTATTATTTATTGTTTAGTTGTTTGGGTATTTATTGTTGTACTTAGTTATTATTCATTCATTACTGTAATAGCATTCAGAGTAGTCAAATATTTCCATATTTAGCTTAATCACCCTGGCCAAGATATCACGTAAGTGGAAAAATCCTTATAGTATCTGAACACATCTTCACTCGATTGTTCCTCGTAGAAATAGGTTTCCTCCTCTATATGGAAGGATTGATCCCTGAATGAGACTTGAAGGAATATTTGAGGGTGAGCTCCATATTTTTGAACTCCAACTTCATTGAAGCACTATGAAATCCTCTTCCTGAATTGCAAGATGTGAGTACATCGCTAATTATTGATTAAGTGTTTAGAAAAAATATCAAGAGATATGCACCATTTTTGATCTCGAGATGACTATCATACCACTCATAGTGATCATTTCTCATCATGCTCATGATGATTATTCCCTTGATAAATTGAATTTCAATTAGGTTCTTGTTGTTTTAGATCCTTTACATACCGCATGATTCTCCTAATTACATCCATTGTCCAAGTGACTATCTATAACACATTTTGATGCATTTTTTACCTCTTAACTCATTCAGGAAACTCCCAAAATATTTCATAAAAAAAATTCACCATTGAATCTCTCGTTCCTTACAACCTAAATACATGTTGTTGAATAGATGGATCTTGAATGATATTTTCTTTCCTAAAGTTTCCTAAGTTACTTCAGACACCAATTCTCTCGAAAATCACCCTCAAGTGCTTTAGAATTTCCCTGAACATTCCCAAAGTGTGTTTCTAAGCTGCAAAATAGCCTTTTTAGGCATTCAGAGGAAGTTATATTTAACTTAATCTTACTAAATTAATTTATCACCTTGTGTAATCATCCTTGCATAGTAAACAAAATTTTAAAACCTTGTTAGGAATTTCCTCTGAGATAGAATGGAGGTTGAAATGAAGGTAGGATGTTCAGAGGAAGGATGCATAGTTATTGGAAGGATGCACTTATTGATGTGTATCAAGAGGAAAGGGATTGAATATTTTCTACAACCTTAGTCCTATAACTTATACTTGCATATTGTGATAATGTTTCTTCATTTTGGTGTTTATAGTGTTCTATTTCTATTGATATTCAAATCTAAGTAATTTCATTACAAATATATAGTGGTAATTCATGACACCTAGCCTTTACTTCCAACCTTGACTTTGTTTTATTAATTCTCATGATTTTTCTCACCTAAAGCTTAATGTTGGGAGAATATCAGGCATCCACAGATCTGGCTTCTAAAAGAAGAAACTTGAAATTAATCCTCATAAAGCGTATTCAATAGGTAAATTAGTTAAGAACGTTTGTATGATAAGAAATATGAATTTACTCCCTATGAGGTTATCTAAAACCCTATTTTTTGGTTTCAACAAGAAAATATTAATATCTCAGCTGATAAGGATTCTTATAAAATAAATCTACCTAGAATTGGGTTATAAAACTTAGGAGTCTTCTTGATTCACACCATTGCGGAGAAGACTCTGATACCATTATGAAGAACACACATTTGATCAATTTCATCCAAGTGGAATTAAAACTTGAAGGTGAATCACAAGTTCTTAACCTCTACAATGTATTGAGCTCATTACCACACACTAATGAAGTGTTTCGAATGTTCACTCTTTGGAGGTATGCATTGCTTGATAGTATGAGATGATTGAGAACATCATCTTTGATGGCCTTGGATAAAAATGGATGCTCCCACGATGTAAAGGATTATTAAATATTTATGGTACCTACTTGTTTTCCTCCTGACTCCTTATGGAGCTCCCAGAATCAGCTAGAGAAGTCAAGGTTCGCAATTTGACTACTCATTTCGTGCACTTGAAAACTTGTTGTTGAACAAACTATCCTTAAATGATCAAACCTTTCCTAAACATTCCTAAACTTCTTCCAACACCTTCAAGTATTTCAAACACCACATTTTTGTACTTTATATTTTCATAAACCTCCCGTAAGATGCACACATGATCTGAAATGGCCAAAATTGGCCTCTTTAGGCTTGCCGAAGAATTAGTATTTTTTTGCACTTTAATAAATGGAATAATGGACCTTGTTAAACCTTTTTGCAAACTTATACATGTTAACCCAATGTGTTAGGACTACCTTCAAGGACAAGGTGATCATGACATAGGAGGCAGGTTTTCCCAGAGAGGGATTCAAGAAGAATTGGGAGCAAGATTTCACATTATGGCTTAGTTTTCATGGTTTAAGTTTTGCATTTTTAGGGTTATTCGATTCACATGACAACATCTCCATATGTATATCATCATATTACCCTTTCAAGATTCAAAATCATCCTTAAATGGAATCATATTTAGGATTCTCATAAACTTCTTTATCATATCCCTCTCATGAGAATAGGTGACTTCTTGATCCTTCACACATGATGGTCTTGGATGCCTCAATAGGTTGACTAGCTCATTTTATTTGTTTTTCAAAGAGATTTGGACACAATGGTTGAGTCACGATATAATGATCTTTAATTCACTCCATGAGCCTCTTAATTCACCTTTGAACATGATGATCTCTTCTTAACCTCACAATTCACCTCCATGCCCAAGATGTCACCTGAGTGGAAACATGCTTATGATTTTTGGACACCCTCCTCAATTTTTCCTCATGGAGATATTTTTCCTCATCCTTATAGAAGGATTGATACCTGAATGAAACTTGGAGGAATATGTGAGAATGAATTCCATGTTCTTGACCTCCACATTGTACTAGAACATTACAAATTCCACCTCCCTGACTTAACAAGATGTGAGTTCATTACTAAGAATTGATTAAGTGTTTAGAAACATTCTCATAAAAATAGTCATTGTTTGTGAGCCTTAGATGATTGCCACCATAACTCATGGTCAATTTCTCTTATCATATACCTGATCACCGTTCCCTTCATGATTTGAATCTCAATGAAGCTTTTGATGTTTCAGGATCCTTCACAGACCTCATGATTTTCCTGATTGCACCCATTATCCTCATGATGCTTCAAACATTTCACAGACCTCATGACGATCATTCCCTTGATTATTTGAATCGATAAAAACTTACATGTGTTTTGATTTATCATGTGTTATAGGGAATTGCATGAGACCATATACTCATCAATTGTTGCAATCTTTAGGAGTTGTGAGGTTTGTAAATTATAATTTTGACACATTTAACACTCCTAAAAATTTCAATAACCAATCAAGAAGGCCCCATATAACCTAAAAAATGACTATATTCTTTCCCAAAATAGACATCGATTGTATAATTTAAACCCTAAAATAGTTAGGCTAAATGCTAAAATCCTGAAAAATTCCTATGTATTGACCAAATTTGAATATGAAGAACTATCTTATAAACCATGACTGTTAGAGTTGTGAGACTACTTCCATAAGGTGTAGAATGACCCTAATTTCTTATATTTATTAAATATATTCATCCCAATAACACATATACAACATTATAAACAAGAACGAAGTGAGTTATAGTGTTATATCATGATGTAGCACGTGCACACACGTTTTTGGCTTGGTAATTACCATTCCTAGTAATTCATAATGTGATTATACTTTATAAAACACACTCGCATTTCTCTTCAAATTAAAAAATTGGCCATTTTTTGTTCCCCCATCTATGTTCACTTACCCACATAAGATGTCACAAAAGATGAAATATAGAATTACTTTGTTCATAAAGGAAAGCATTATAGAGGAGACAAATAATCAAGTAGCCAAAGGTAAGAAGATAAATTGGGATTCCATTCTCCTTTTAATTGTGTTTTGGGAAATTGAGGTACCTGATGGCCCAAAAGACAAGATGTGGGTTTACCCGATCGAAAAACAAGTCCCCAGCACAACAATTTGCATAGTTTACTTATGATGTAAAAATCGCAGGCATTATAAGGTGCTCTTAAAACAATTGTACATGAGATTGGGAAACGCCTTTGAGAATGAATGGCATGTTCCAAGGGAGTTGTTATAACTCTTGGATGGAAAAGCAGAGTTCGCAGTAGTACAAAATTTATGGCTTGGATTCTTTATGCTTAGTAACGAGGAGATGGGGCCATGGTGTAAACTACCATTTGCATTCATAATAAATTACTTTTACGCTTCCATGAATCACATAAAAGATGTGCAAAATTTAGTATTCAATGAAGAAAAAGTAGATACGGAATACAACACTCTGTGCCAGACATATGCATATCCCTCAAAGGCATCATATGTGGAAATTGTGGAGAAAAATAAAAAAGTCACGAGTCCCACAACTGTGGTAGTCGGTAAGAATGCTTATAGGGTATACATCTACCTCAAGCTGAAGGTAAAAGTGGGGAAATATGTTAGTGTGCACAAACTTAATCTACTGGAGCCCCAAGGAAGAAACAAATGGTAGGAGTTGCCAAGCGCAAGTGTGAGGACACTCCAGAAGAGGAGGAGGAGGAGTAACATCTAACTAAGGGTCGGTTAGACCACAATTAAAGAAAGAAGGTGAGACAAGAGTGACATGATGCAAGAACCTCGCACATGCAACGAGAGTCTTCAAACAGCAGGGGAACCCAAGACAAGTTCGGAAGAGAAAAATTTAAGTCCGATGAATGCAAATCCAATTCTAGTAAAGAGGAAGCCTCGAGTAGTGTATGATGTGGAGGAATAAAAAGAGGACTTAAAATAGAAACTTCATAAGGAAGAGACATTGTGCATAAAGGAGCCACTATATGAAGAATAAGCACCAGTGAATAATGAATAATATGGACATGATAAGGGTTCTCGTGATGATGAAAAAGAAGGAGAACATGAAGAGGATACATGGGATGCACACAGGGAAAAGAACCAAGGATTGAAGAAAAGTTCAAGGATCAAGGTGAGAGTGGAGAAGCGGTCCATGAGAAGATCAACATTGAGCAAGAAGCACCAAAGAAGCCACACTTAAAAGTGAAGGAACGAAGGTGACGCCCACAGGCACCCTCAATATTGTATATCAATAACCTCTTAAAAGTGTTGAAGGCCATATTCCAGAGTTTAGTTCCATAGAAAGACCTACTTGCATGGGAGATGATAGATAAGGATGAAGCACTTTCACATAAAAAGAAGATGCTCTCATGGAATATGCATATGCATATAAAATAACCTGGCTTTAAGGTAAGTACAAAATCATACTCAAATTTGAATACGAAGAAGGAGCCGAGAAATATATTCTCTGTTATTGACCCCACCAAGCTATCAAATGAGCAAGCCAGCAATGCGTTTAACAAAATGGCCACTGAAATGGGAAGAAGGAATATTGTAAAAGGGGATGACTTAAGAAACATAAAAAGGGATACAAAGGAGAAGGACAATAAAATCAAAAGGCTCATGAGGATCTCATTGCTAAGAGGAAGAGAACAGTCAATGCGTATAAACAAAAGCTGATATAATAACTACTATTACGCGTGCGTGCATAGAATTGATAGAGTAGGACAATAGAAAGTATGCCATGGAGATAATACTATTTTGAACATATATTTATATGTTGCTACGCAAGGTGAAGAGCGGACCAGGGCTATGAACATAAGAATTGGTCAGAATAAAGAGAAAATGGGAGAAAAGTTGTAGGATATGAGGCACTGGTTGGGGAAGTCAAAGAGGCTGCGAAGAAAGATTAATAACCTCTTGTTAACTTTCAAGATTTTGATCCTATATTTAGTGCGCTCACTACATATGAAGAAGTATAGTTGAATAAGATTCAATCCGCGATGAAAACAAACAAATCCGAGCGTGAGCAATTTTTGGAAAAGATCGCAGAAAGGAGAAAGCTGATAAAAGTAATAAAGGACACATTTGCAGAGAGGCTCAAGGAGATCCAGCCTATGGTCATGAACAATATGGATGGTCTCACTCAAATGCAAAGATCTGAGAACAAAATCTTAAAAAAAAAACTCTTCAAAACAATTTATTCAAACCCTTATTTGAAAACCTATAGATGAGGAGTTAGACATAAAAGACATGTTGGTTGCACTTTGAAAATAATTTTTTTGTCATTGTTCTTCTATATCCTCGTGAAAATTTGTAAACCACCCAAGAAGATCACATTTGACTACAATGAAAATAAATCTTGGTTATAGAAATTCCTATCATTTTTGGACAACTCAAATGTGAGGCCTGCTTTAGTTTTAAATGATGCAAGAAAAAAATGACCCACACAAGTGCTTACACAAACACACTAAACACATAACTAGGTTAAATACACCTGATATAAACAGATTGAAATTTGTAAATAGTGTCAGAAAAATAGAAAAAGGTAGGTGATGTAAGTTAATGATGAATGCCACTAGGTTCACACGTGGCCTATACTACTACTACCATTAACAGTGTAGTAAGAGTAAATAGATAAATAATGGATCTTGTGTGGCCTACACCACATCCATTATATGAACGTTTTGATATAAACAATAAATTGGTGGTCATGGATAAAGGTAATGGGGTCATTGCGAGGTCTATGGTATCTGATCACTGGTTGCCTTAGTTTACTTCACAAAATGAAACATGGGTGGAGTGAATATCAAAGAAGCCTCTTTTGAAATCTATTTTGATACCAAATGTGAGTTTTACCTCATATATGGAATGATCCAAGGCTTAATTAGATTCCATCAACATGTTATTTCAATAAGAGACAATACATTATATAGAGAGATGATATCCTACAACTAGGGAGTCAAATCATTTCTCAAAACTCCATAAATATTTCATAACCCAACTATCTCCTATAATGTCTAACCCTAATTCCTATTTTCATTTTAATGTTTTTTGAGTAGCATAACAACTACTTACATTGTTTATTATTCTCTCCACATATTATTTACACACATAATAAACATATAGTAATGAGTACCTAATTCTAACCTAAGCACCTATATTTTGAGGGTTGTTCCTAACAGATCGATACTTTTCAAATTACCTGTTAAGGAGTACTGAGATATTTTCTACAATGAATAAAATTTTAAAACTAAGATCAAAATTGGTGATGAAAAATATTTAAAGGTTGTATTATAACCAACTATGGAGGTGAATAATAAATAATGTAAGAAGTGTATTAAAATTATAATTAATATACTTCAAATTTAAAACATAATTTGTTGAGTGTTGAATAGATATATGAAAAATAAATATAAATTTATGGTTGATGATAAGAAATGTATGATTTGAGAAAAAACATAGGGAAATAGAGTTCTAACATTCATTTCAATGACCAAGAATAGGTTGTTTCCATTAAAGTTTGGAGAACATAACAATAGTATTGCTAATACAAGGGTTGAAGATTAGATTTAGTTGTCACATCTCAAGTATGGACACTTGAAATTTCAAAGTTTCAAGTCACTAACACAACAAGAACTATATCATATTTTCCCAAGAGTCATAGAGTACAAGAAGGTTTCTTACGAATGTGCTCAAGGAAAAAATGTAACATAAAAATCTCAAAAAGAGAGTAGAGGGAGGTCTCCTTATTCATTTCAATCTGTTAACTACGATATTTTTTGTTCTGTGAAAGTAAAATGTTTGGGTAAGTCATCATATTTCATTACATTTATTAATGATTACTCACAAAAGTGTTGGCTTTCATTTTGAAACAGAAATATGAAACATTTGATATATTAAAGAGGTTGAAGGACCTCGTAGAGAATGAGAGTGGTTGTAGAATAAAGTGCTTAAGGAATAATAGTGGAGGTGATTTTTTTTCAGAATATTTTATAATTATTTTCATATGAATAATATCAAAAGACATGTCACAACTTCTTATACTCCTCAAAAAATGATGTACCATAAAGGAAGGATTGTACAATGGTTAAAATGGCATGGAAGATGTTATAAACAAAGGCATTAGATAACATTTTTGGCACTTATGTAGTTGCTACATTAGCATACATTCTCAAATTGAAGTCCCACTAGTGCACTTGATGAGATGATTCTTTATGAAGTATGGTATGAAAAGAAGCCTAATGTCAAACATTTCAAAGTTCATAATTATTTATCCCATGTTCATGTATCTGATAAATAGAAAAAAAAAAGAGATCCAAAGAGTGAGTATTATACATTTGTTGGGTACAATAAAAAAATATAGCTTATAAACTTTATAATCCCCTCAATTTTAGAATTTTTGTGTCAAGAGATATAGTTGTTTGCTGAAGGGAGAGTTTTTGGTGATAAAAAATACCATGGTGAGGAGTACAAATCAGTTTCTAATGGTTGTATTTATTATGATATTGCTAATGAGAATTTTGCTAGTATTTCAATTCCAAGCACTATAAATCCACCAAGAAACCCCTCATCTAGTTCTTTAATTCCAAGCGCAAGACCAACATCAAGTCCAAATTCTTCAAGGAAGATAATAACTCCCAGTGAAGTATATCAGGGGAGTAACCAAGCTAAAAGAAGTCAAACACATTAAGCAAATTTAAAAGATCTAAGAGGTGAAATAGTAAATTTTGTTTTATTTTCACAAGATGACTTTGAAATGTCATTTTTTGAATATGGATGTGTCAATGATATTTAGGTGCAATTGATGTAGGAACAAATGATTTCCATTAATGAGAATAATACTAGGGGCTTACAAAACTTCCACATGACAAGAAATGTATTAGTACTAAATGGGATTACAAGAGTAATTACAATAGTGATCGTAGTGCTAAAAGAGATAAGGCACATCATGTTGTAAAATTATTCACACAAAAATATGACATAGATTATAATGAGACATTTGCAATGGTGGCAAGACAAGTGACCTTTAGATCAATGATATCCCTGGTAGTTCCAAAGAAATGGAGCATAAAACACATTGATGTAAAAATTACCATTTTGAATGGGTACTTAGAAGAGGTAGTCTTGGTAGAATATGTACAAAAGAAACAAAATTTTGAAGCACAAGGTAAATAGCACCAAGTCTACAAGTTAAAAAAGGATTTGTATGGCCTCAAACAAACACCAAGAGCATGGAATTCCCAAATGGATGAAATATTATCGATAGAATGGCTTTAAGAGAAACAAGACTTGGCTTATTGTTTACTACAAGTAAAAAGAAATGATATCCTTATTGTAAATTTTTATGTTGATGATTTGTCATTCACGAATGATAGTTCTAAGATAAAATATGAATTAAAAATTTATATGATGAATGAATTTGAAATGACATATTTATGTATCATGCAATATTTCAAATGGCTATGGGCTCATGAAAATGATAATGAAATTTTCATTGTCAAAAAAGTATGCAAAAGATATGCTGAAGAAATTCAACATGATTCATTGTAATTTAGACTCAACTCCTACTACTCATGGACTTGTGTTATGTAAATTGGTAGTACTGAAACATACTAAAAACATTGATGAGTTAGATTATATTTAAGTATTGTTGTAAAATTAATGTTTCCAGCTCACACAAGACCAGATGTTGCTTATTCAATTTGCTTTGTTTAGAGATATATGCCTAAGCTATTGAATATATTCATATAAAGTCAATTAAGAGGATATTGAGTTTTTAACTTTTTGGTTTTAATCATTTTGATTGAAGATTTATTTTAGATGATTGAAATTCAAAATTTGGCAATTATTTTTCCCTTAACTCGAGTTTGGTTACATGGAGCTCAAATAAGCTAAGTTCAATTTCCCTTTCTCCTATAGAAGCAAAATATTTTGCAATCACGGGTTACTGCATAATCATTATGGCTCTAATAAGTTCTAGAAGAAGTTAGAGAGAAAATAAATCAACGTAAAATTATTTTTTAAGAAATCAATGGGCCGAAAATCAAATTTATCACATATGGTCAAAGCAATTTTTATTTGAAATACTGTTTTAGTTGAGATTTGGGTCATAAGAAAGAGGTGGAATTGAATTATATAAATAGTCATGAACAACTTTCAAATATGTTCATTAAATTTTTTGCAAAGGTATAATTTTTAAGCTCCAAAATTAAATTGTTAGTTTGTTCAACTTCAAGTGAGAGAATGTTGGTTTTGGTAGCCATTGGAATAGGTTGGCTCAATCTTCTGCTAAATCCGATGGTACCCATCATCCCTGCCACCATTACCCCCTCTGTCACATTCGGGAACGAGGTTATCAAATCTGAGCACTACTACGAGGAACATGCCTTGATCTATAGATTCAAGGGATTCTTCCTAGTTTACCTGTCCTTCATGAATGGATCCCAAAGTTTTGGATCCCACTCCTTGCTAGAAGGTTAGACCTCTATCTTTGTGCTAAAGGAATTTTTATTGCAACTTTTTCTTTTGTAGCTGATAAATAAACCATAACAAGTAAACTTTGGGTTTGCTAATCACACTACCTTCCTATAAAACCCTGATTTCCTTCCTTTAACCCAATCACATAATCTTTCCCTTGTAAACTTGTGTGGATTAGGTTGCCCCATCCACCTCTATAATTTTGGGACCATGAATGTCTGATCACCACTGGAAATGTTCTAGGTAATATTCTTTATTTTAACTCTCAAACCACTTATTTCACCCATATAGTTTTTGCCAAAATCCTTGTAAAGCTTTATACCTTTAAGAACCTTCCTGCAAACATTGAACTCAAAGTGCAAAATAGAACATGGACTCAACCATTGGATTATGAAGGTTTACCCTTTAGATGCAAAAGGTGTTTCACCCTAAAACACATTGTTTCTGAATGTGAGATGGAAAAGCGTAACAATGAGAGAAACAATTGGTGGAAAAATGCCCTCCCTGAACACTTGGTCTTCGATGCTAAGGAAGACTTGGATTCATACAATGACACGGAAGGGGTGTGCTTGATGAGGTCCCAGAAACCCCTCTTTCTAAAATTCCACTTGTAGTAAAAAAAGGACAATGTACAAGAGGAAATTTAGACAAATAAAATTGCTGACCCAATAGCTTGTAATACGGCTAAGGAAAATATTCCTCCCCACTTTCGTGTTGAAAAAAGTACATATATGTCGATAGAAGCTATTTAAGTCTTTCTTCCTATTGAGGAGGTTGTGGATGGTTGGAAAATAGTTCTCAACAAAAATAAATCTCTTCCCACGAAAATTGCTTCTCCTACCTTGCTGAAACTAGCTGTGAAGATGCTGACTTAGTGCTGACTTTTTGTTGACTTCAAGTTGATTTCATATTGTTTGTTGTCAGGTCTCTTATCCTAGACTAGTTTTACTTTTTTTCTTTCATTGTATATATGGGTGTTGACCTCTTTGTACATGGGTAGGATCCCAATCAAAAAACCTTTACCCTTAATAAAAAAAAGTGGGAGAATGTTGGAAAAGTGTTGATCAAACACTTAATGCCTGTTTTTTGTAGTATATTTATTTCGATCTAAATTTGATAAGATTATATATTTATAAATAAACTATATTAAAGAGAATATCTTAATGCAAAAAAGGGATATTAATATTTAAAGAGAATGGATACAAATAACGTCTTGTAAAGATTGTAGCTTAAAGTATTTTATTATAAGTTAATAGTTCGACTTTTTATATGTTTTTTTAAGAAAGGTTTAGAATAGTCCACAATAAATATGTCTATATCTTAATTTTTAACATAAATATATTGTTTTGGAGAATTTTTATTTTAAGAATAAAGTCAGGGAAAAGCTTGTGAAATTTTATAGTTTTTAGATAAAAAAATACAAGAATATTTTGTTTCAATTTCTTATACAAATTTTTTGATGTTTTTTATATTCTCTTATTGAAAGCTTGTCTTTGCTAAACAACGAGACATATGTTTGTTAAAAAGTTCAATGCAACATCCATTTAGTATCATATGAGTTAAATATATGCCTATATTTTTATTTCATTGTCATTGTCTTCTAGCTTTGAATGGGTGCAACACGCTAGTTTTACATGAGCTATTGTTCTTTATTCGTACATGTAGTTCTTTGTTATTTTTTTGTTGGGAATGGCAGAAACATTGTTGAACAAAGATAAATATTCTTAGTGGTAAATGTGAAGTCAGAGTTGTTTAAAATATAAGGTATAACATCGATCCTATAAACTATGTACCCACCTAAGACTAACTTTTGGATTTCTTAAGATTTGGTCTCAAAACAATTTTCATGGTGAAGACATGAAAAGTACAAGGTGAAGCACCCAACAATGGACCTTCAATTTGAATGAATGGTTGCATTTATCACCAAATTCAACAGAAATACTTGTTTTGGGTAACATAGTAATTTTTTTACAAAATGTTTTATACGATATATTTAAATTATGGAAAATATAAAATTCATTTTTAAAAATATGATAAATAAAGAAATATGCGATAAATTGATTATAAGTACCTAATCTTTAAATCAAATATTTATGCACTTAAAATTATTTATTCATAGAATTTATAACTAGAAACTACTTCTGAATATTTTGTTAAATAATTCACATACCGTATATTTTATAGATTTAAATGAAGAATTTTCTTAAGCAAATTGTAAGACTCCAATCATGCACATTAAACTAAAACTTTTTATGTGTAAGACTTCTTCTTGTTCAACTTCAACTTTAAATTGCTCGTATTTAATTTTAACTAATAACAAATTTGTTTATTTTCATTTGAAAAAAATCTGGTGATTTGGTGAACTCAATATTTTTTAAGTATTTTAGACCAAGTAAGTTGAAAGATACTTACATCCTTTTCAGCTTCCCACAATATTTCCAAATTCCGAGCGTCATCAAGTCGTAAGATTCTTAGACTCTCCAATGAAAGCCACGAGGGAAGATTATTTTCCTCAAATTTATGACAACGAACCCAGACGAGTTCTCTTGATCCTTCGCTCACCGTCTGATTAAGGAACCGTCCGCTACCATAAAAAAATTTCAATCCAGAAATGAAAGGGTTGAGGTTACGAAAACCTTTGGTTGTGTTAACTCTGATTTCCCCTTGGGAAGAAGGATGAAAGCCGTCGAGATCATGACGCCTGCTTTGTAATCCTCGGATGCATATTTCTTCCTAAATACCAAAAAAATATTAAAAATGAGAACTTGGACGGGCAATGAAATATGCTATCAGCGCGCAGAGATAAAAGAAGCTTCCTATTAAACGAAAAACAGTAGTTATAAGTTTTTAACTTTACCGTGGGCTGAATGTGAATGATTTGCCGTTTGGACCAAAGACGATACGGTGATTTTTTATTGGCAATGTCCCTTCCCAAATCGCGTAAATGATCATGCATTCTTATCCTATTATATTTGTCTGGCTCATCAACAAGACATTTATTCACTAGACTCTCCCAACCGAGCAGTCCATTCCACCCCGATCCGTCCCATACAGTCATGGCTGTACTTATCTCTTCTCCAATGAAAAAACAAGCCGTATCCAAAAACATCTCCTGATCTTCTTCATCAAGCGCATCATAACTTATTTTTAGTCTCTCTTTGATGTCGCCGGGCAGTACTCTGGATATCTTTTCCAACTGAGCCGCCCAATAATCCATTTGAGAATTTCCATAGAGCTGTCCTCCCAGTACCTCCAGAGACAAGGGTAATCCTTGGCAAGCTGTTAAGAACTTTTCAACAATTTGCTCGAATCCGGAGCGGGGAGAGGGTTGTAAGAATGCATGCCAACAAAAAAGATGCTTGGCATGAGACGGATTCAGTCCTGTCATTTCATAAATGGCAGAGATGCCCCAAGATTGAAGGACCTTCCGCTCGCGAGTGGTCACAATTATCAAGCTGCCGCCCTCAAGATTTTCAAGGTTGTCCTTTCCCGGCAGTAGAGCCTCCAACTGACGTGGATGATCCACGTCATCCAAAACGATAAGCACAGAAACAGATGTCAGGCGGCTTGCAAGAATCACTTTGCCTTCATCCACATGGTCAAAGGATGGAACATGGAAATTCAGGTTCTCCAGAAGTTTTTTTGGCTTCTGGTGCAAGAGGCCTTTTTCAGCAGCATCTCGAATATCAAAGAGAAAGCTACACCTCTGCATGCTCGAGCATTTCTTGTTATATACTTCTTTTGCAAGAGTGGTTTTGCCGGAACCACCCATGCCCCATAATCCCACTATTTGAACATTGCCATGACATTGTTGTGCAATCCTTTCAAATTCTTCTACGGCTTCATTGAGACCCACAGAATGTTTTGCCACGTATAACGGCTCCTTTTTCATGTCTTTCAATACACGGTTCACGACATTTTTCACAACCCTCTTCTCATTTTTCACAAGCCTCTGCTCATCACTACCCACACAGCCAATATTGAAACAAACATTATTATTCAGCAACCTTAGCATGCCACTAAAAATAAAAAGATAAAAACACCAAAACGGAACAATCTTAACAATGCATGAATGAGAAGATTGGGTTATAAGAAGATGGGAGGCAGAGTATCAGGTACTTACTCCTCTTTATCAATTATGTCGCCGGTATAGAATGAAACTTTCTTGAGTGCCGTCTTCCACTCCTCCAGTTTTTCTAAGCTATATCTACCCTTCTTTTTATGCTCTGCAAATGCCTTCATATAGATTCCTTTTCCATGAACCACGTGTCGTAAATCAACTGGCTGAACTTTATAGAAGATAGGGATAATCTGTGTGCCAGTTTGCAGCATTAAAGCCAGTTCGGCCAAACACCATGTGGACTGCGCGTAGTGCTCAGAAAAAATAGCTATATGAAGTGAAGCACCGGCAATTGCTTGCTGTAAGACTGAAGGAAAGAAATCTCCAAGCTCCAGCTCTTCGCTATCTAAAAAAACTCGAAGTCCCCTAGCATCGAGCGCACGATAGATATCGGTGGCCAATGTGTATTTCACATCGTTTCCATGATGATTTATGAATACATCATACGGCGGTTGTTTCATTGCAGCAGAAGTAGATGCGGATGGTGCAATTCCATCAAAAGCATCTGGTTTTCCAGCAGTGCCAGAAGTGGAAGCAGCCATGGATAGAAACAAAGAAAACCAGAAAAGCGGGGTCTTTAGGGTTTCAAATGTTTCGCAGCGCGCAGGGTTTGCTCGATAAATCGTAATCTAATTAGTAAAGGTGAGTCGTGACTCGTGAGAAAGCGCGTAAAATGAGTGGGCCTCGAGATGCTGCATGTCGACATTAAAGAAGACCATGGTGCGGTGTTTTGATTATTAATTGGAAATTGACAGGCTGTGGGCCGTTATTTATTTTTTTTTAAGCAGTATATTATCGCCATCGCTAATAAAAATTGGACTGAAATTTTATCAAAAACAGTACGATTTATAAATATATGGGAATATAAAAACGAAATTATTAAAAAAACAATTAAAATTTTGGAATTTACACTCACCCCAAAAAAGTTGGGCGGTTCAAAAAAAATATATATATATATATTGACAGCCAGAGATAATTTGAAATTTCACGCCTGTTTGACTACGACTTGTAAACGTGGCGGAGGCGAACTTGGAAAGTAATGGTTTGCGGCATCTTTGAATTGATTAATTTGGAATCGAGGCATCCATTTCCAACCCCTTTTCACACAGTCTCTGTTTCGGATTTCTTTGGGATCAGTTATTACCGGCATTTTAATTTTAGGCTGTTTTCTTTGAAGTTAATTTAGCGGAGCTCTGTATGTGCATTGTTGGAGATTCAGACTCTACTCTGCTTACTAAACACTTTCTTTTCTACATTTGGCATGGAAAATAGTTAACAGTTAGATTTCGCAGAGTGAACGAATACCGTTGAGCTGTTATACGTCTGTTTTCGAATATTCAACTCATGATTAAAGATTTAGATACGACAAAGAGTTGTTTTTTGGTTTGTTTCCTCGAAAACATAAAAATGAATGCTGTCTAAAATGCTCGATATTCGATGTTGTCTGGACCATTTTTGCCTATTTTAGTTGTATTTTACAATGCTTATTTAAATTCTAGTTTTAGACATAAAATTTCGTTTGAACCACAGATTTGAACAATTCTATTCGTAGTAAACTAGGTAATTATTATTATAGACATAAATGTTTGTAAGTTATATTTTTTTATTGTTTTGGAAACTATAAATGTTTTTTTATAAAAAAATATAGAATTTAAATATAAAGTTAAATTTAATGAATAGTTAGTTGACTTCAAATATCATGCTCAAGAGGAGAAGATACTTTCAGAATGTTTTGAAAAGAAAAATTAAATTTGAAATGGAAAAATTACAATAATTTTATTTCAAATTTTTTCAACTTAAAATACAAAATAAATTATTATTACTATTTATTTTTGTCGTTTTTACATTTCAAGTAAAAAAATAAAAATTAATGATTTTTATAATCCGTAAAATTCAGTGATTTGTTATTTATTATAAGAATATTCCATTGAGGGTGCGAGAAAGAAATGTGAAGAAGCCACGTTTTCTCCTAATAAAATTTTCCCCCTTATGTAGAAAAACAATTAAATCTTAAATCCACTTATTATTTGTAAATGGAATTTTTTTAATAGAATTTTAAATGAGTTACAACTTAAAAGTCCATGTTACATTATCTTAAAAAAAATTCTTGTCTAATTATATTAAACTAAATATTTTTTAATACAAATTTAAATGAGTAACAACTTAAAAGTCCAGGTTATATTATCTTGATATTTTTATTTTGTCTAATTATTTTAAACTAATCATTTTCTGGACATTGAGCAGACATGGGAAAACATTTGAGGTGCAACTCCAGAAATCTTCCAAACTTTGGATGGGAAGGTGCAAGAAACTTCTTGAATTGTAATGTTTCTCTGGAAATGTAGTGTCATGTAGCAGGTTCTATGAAATCTTTTTGGTTGAGTTGTCATTTGAATGTTTTAAGGAACCTAAATGAGTTCAGTCAACTTAAAAGTCCATGTTACGATCGAAATGTGTAAAACATGCAATGATTCTTGTTCTAATACAACAAATCTAGAAATTAAAACCTCTTTGAAATTGACAAGGTTGGAAATCGATGAAAAATGAATGTATGCAAAGTCCAGATATTATAGATATTTTTAAATTACAAACTGACAACTGTCTAAATGATTTCCCAATGCTAAGAAGCAATGGAAAGCATGAGGCATAAAACATGAGGTGCAAGCCCCGAAAACCCGATTTTCAGGTATCGGAAAGCATGAGGCATAAAACATGTTTTGGATTAGGCATGTTCCGATGCGCCAGGAGCCCGAAAACTTGAAATCATGTCTAGCTGCTGATAAAACCCGGATTTCTAATTCAACTTCAAAAATTTCGTATGGGTTATCTAATATGCAGATAATATTGTGGATTACACCCCTGTTAAATGATTTCCCATGCTAAGAAGCAATGGCCATCTATTTTAGAAATGCCCTTGCAAAAAGTGTAGTTGCTTTGGGTGTCCTGCCGTCAAAGTCTTCGTGTGAATCCCTAGAAAATGAATTCGTTGCATATGAAGCAAGTATGTGTGAACAGAAGAAAATGAATTCTTAGAAAGTAGTAGCACAATGTCCCTGAACGAGGCTCGTAATGATTAAGATGAAACCGTTTTTGAGATGCCTCGAAAGTAGTAGCACAATGTCCCTGATGTCGAGCCCTTGCAAGTTAGGTCAGTTAGGGGGAATGTGATGAAATATCGCATATGTTGCCCCCATATGATGTGGTTGGTGCATCTGTGATGTTGTGTATTTTTATTTTCACTTTAGCATTTGTTTCAACGATGCTCATTTATTTCATTCTTGTTTGCATTGTATTGCATGAAAGCCCTATCATTCTTTGTGGTATTCAACATTTATGTTTGTAGGAAGATCAAATGAGGAGAAATGTGTCTCTTTATATAGATTGGAAGCGATGCCACAAGATGGGAGTATGTTGACAAAGGTTGTGGAGTCTATCTTTACAACTACCAAATGTAATCACTAGAAAGTTTAGCAAGCCTTTTCAACAAAACCCACCTTTTGCATATCTTGCAATCATTATAGTCTGGATAAGACCACACCTCTTCGAGAAATTTTTTCAAATAATTTGTGTGCCTTAGAAACATGACCTAACATTAGAAATACACATCAAAACACTTGGTTTGATGTTGGCAATCATGAAAGGCATTCACATTACAAATCAGGTCTCTGCAATTAATCCAATAAAGTTGAAACGAAGCTTTTGATTCGGTGTGAAATAATGAACAATTCATATTACGTTATGAAAAACCTCTTGTAGAGTCTCCAAAAAGAGAACAAATAACCAAAATCATTTCCCATGAATAAGGAAAATTTTAAGACCCCTTACCATAATCTAACTTGGAATTTTTTTTAGAATTTGTAAAAATGGATTTCATGTTGATGATGAATATGAGAAAAATGTATTTAGTGATGCAAGTGAATAATTTATCTGGGAAAAGGCATGCGAAGAATGATTGTATGGGAACAACCAAAAAAAGGCTCAAATATATCGGTTGTATGGAACTCCAGTAAACATGTGTCTCCAAGTATAGCTGAGTCATCTATACATAATCACTAGATGACATACTGATTAACTAAAATTGGTGTCTTTATATCTAATCTAAACTAGGAACAACATTGAATAACAGTAAAGGAGTACAATAAATAATTATAGAAAGTGACCCAAGCAACTTAACTAGTGAAAATAAAAAGCATAATGTGCAATAAGAGTAAGGAAGCGACTTCGCTGATTCACAAGTTGATCTGGACTATGTCATAAAATTAAATGAATATTCTGCAGGTAGGAACGAACATGCAAAGGTTATGAAAAGGATAAATCTGAGTTGTCTGGTTGGACTGGGGCACTTGGAGAGGGATGAGGGCACCTGGGGTACCCTGGTCTGCAGCTCTGGGCGCTCTGGTCTGTGCAGAAATTCCAAAACTGAATTTCACATGGTCACTAAAGTGTTTAAAACCCTTGTTGTATGTCGCATCTAGTTCACTGCACTATTTCGGGTGTCGCTGATAATCAGTGAAGAAGAAAAGACTTGAAAAAGACTAAAATAAGTATGAAAACCCTAAAAAAAGAAAGATGCATATGAATGGGTAGGATTGACCTTAGTTGTCACAACGGTGGGCTTACTAAACTGAGCACTACACTACATTTCAGACCCAATTGTAGTTTTGTGTGTGTGTGTGTGTGAACATTGTGCCCTAGGTGCTCTTGTGTTAGTCAAACTTTGTGAAGTAACGAGCAATAACTAGATGTAGAATGTAATAAGTGGTGGATGAAATAGAATATACTTCCCTCCTATGTAATGTGATGCAGATGAACTAGCCTTGTCCCTTGTGATGGAGCTAGATGGATGAAATGGAGCTCCTAAATGTCTATAGAGTGGATGCAACCTTAGGTGGATTAGTAATGCTTAATGTTTGATCCCTCATTATGGTCCCATAACTTTGATCTAATTTCATAATTAACCCCAAAGAGGTCAACAACAAGAAGTATGAAAATTTGAAACGGTTAGAAAGTGCCTAAAAAGTGGAAGGAAAGTGAGAAAAGGATCAGGGCACCTTAGGTGGGCCCAACGCACCTCGGGAGCCCCATTATTGGTTTGGGTGCCCCATTCAAAGCTAAAATGATGCAAAACGAAAATAAATGACTGGGCATGTTTGAGTGAGAGGTTGGTGGTGACGACAGAAAGCAAAGTAAAATGGCCAAAAGACAGGGGTTAATTAGTAATTTCTTCACTCAAGAACCTTCTAAATAGTAGTTTGAGAATAGGACTAAATGGTACCCAAAGTGTGTCATTTAGTGACTACATTTTCCCCCACATTAAATTAGTGAGTGGAACATTCGGTAACATAAACTAGATAGAAATTTGTACCCAATGTCCATGTAGAGTGATGTAGCGAGCATGCCGAAGGACTAAACAAAGCATGGAATTCAAAAATAGTAAAGCATGGAAACTAAAGATGAAAGTGTAAAGGGTGATGACAGTGAACCTAGTGCGAGAACGTGTATGTAGTTGCTGCATATTGTAGTGTACATGTATAAGAATGTGATGTGTGTGGTGTAGTGTGCTACTGCAATGTGTTGTTTTTATTTTTGTTGATGTTGTACACTTCATGTTGTGGTTGACTATTTTTTTCTCATACAGACAGACCTACAAGGACAAAACGATCAAGTAGTAAAAAATGCATGTATATGTAAAATCACATGTAAAAGACGCGTGTATTTGTATGTAAAAGAATGTAAATGGAAAATACACAAATGAAAAATGGAACATGTGGTCTTGATCCATGTCGAGAAATAAAGTGTAGAAGGATATCTTGTATTACAATTTTTTTGGGTGATCTCACACCATCGTGGCCGAAGAAGTATAGGGAGAAAATTACGTTATTATCTAACCTTTAACTACTTCCTTGAAAATGTATGAAGAGATATTTGTACTTCCTGTGGTTTTTCGGTGATCAGACGCCACTGGCTGAAGTAGTGTAGGGAGGCGCACCCAATGTAACCTCCAATCCTCTAACTACTCCCGAGAATTTTAGGGACACCATTTCCTGTAAAAGCTACTATGTATGGGGTTCGTAGATTGTTCTTAACTCACTCGTTGTATATCCCACAATGTCAATGGTAGAAAACTAAATTGAACTCTATCGATAGAGAGCTCTGTGTAGTATGTAAAACCCCAAATGGTGTCCCCCCTCTTTGGGGGTGCATGCAACATCACTGATAGGAAGATGTGGCCCTAAAAGAGGACCAACCACATGAAATGTACCCTGGAAAGTACTTGGTAGAAACCAAGGCATGCACAAACAAATGGATAGCCAAAAATAAGTGTTAGTAAAAACAATCATGCACGTAGAAGACAGTGTGTAAGCTACGCAAACAATGTATAAGCTACTAATCAAGACAGTAAAACACGTGAGAAGAAAAAGTATACCGCATAATGCGGGTCACAAACTTGGGACACCACTCAAAGTGTTGGAAGACACTCAAAGGCCATAGTGTTTGCATATAAATAGACAAGTGTGCACACCAAACATAAGGAAAGACCTGCATACAATGGAAAATAAGTACAAGCAAGTAGAAACAAACAAACAAATACATAGGCATGGTAACATGTCTATACATGAAGCACCCATTAGTATGTTAGAAAGATAACCAATATGTCAAAGGTGTGTATAACCAAGTAATGTAAAGTGCTAAGTAAAAAATGAAACAATAGCACCTGTATGAGACAAATGCAGATGCCCCCAATAACCATTATAGGAGCGGAGCTAGGAGAACATCCATACTGCATGTAAGAGTCATGTATCTGTGATCATCACTAGAGAAAGATGTGAATGTGTATGTGGGTATGGTAAAGATAATGACATATACGAAATCAATCTAGCATGTGTAGTAAAGTGAACATGTAAAATCACAAGTAAGCAAGAGTAAATGCCCCCAAGACAATGCAGTATGTTGTGGATGGATGGGATGGAATACAATGTGGATGGTAGGAGCCAAGTGTTTCCTGAGTGAATGGAAATGTATGCAATGAGGTTAATTTGGTTTTCCACCTCAATAGTCAAGAATGAACTGTAAATGAGAGTGCATCATCAAGAAACAATCATACTGTGTGTAGTATGTCTAATGCGGTGTGATAAATGTGTATGTATAGTGGTGATGACATGTGGCCTAGGGATGATGTGTGCGTAAACCTTATAGCATAAGTGCATATCATGAAAAAATGATCGAAAGAGTGATGATTTATCCTGTGGTGTATATCTCTACATGGTGATTAGAATAGGTGATGCAAATGCAAGTATAAGGAGTGGTGATGTAGCCTAAAGCGTATACCACTACAAGGTGATGAAAGGGTGATCATTTAGCCTATAACATATGTCACTAACCTAGGAATTCCACATGATATAAGGTCGAATGATGAGCATGTGAGTATGATAAGGTCCATTTGATTACTAAATCCTCGGAAGTCGAGTATGGATCAAGGAACTAAAGTGCATCATAGGGTAGTTAGTGCAGCATGTAGATGTGTGATGAGAATAAACGACCATGTGATGAGTAAAAATGTGTAAATATGTAATGTGTAGAATGTAATGCAATGTGTGAAAATGCACATGATGTAGTATGTAGGATAAATAATGTATGATGCTAGGATTGTCAATAATAGAAGTGTGATATGATGAATATAAGGATAACATAGATGATATGTCTGGTGTATAGAAATGTAAAAACATGAATGATGTGAAATAATGCAAGATATGTAGATATCCTGAGAGTGTAAAATGCGCATGAAATAGAGATGCAGAGTAGTCAATGTGTATAACCGATGTGATGAGTATGGACAACCATGTAATGAATGCAATGTGTAATGTGTAAGATGAAATGCAAAGTGCATAATCAACCAAAGTATAGGTGTATGTATGATGAAGTCTAATATGATATGTGTAAGATGTGTAAGATATGTGTGTTATGTGTGTAATATGTAGACTAAACATGTAGAACATAATACCTAAGATATATGATGTATGAGAAGACACGATGTGTAATGCCTACAGTGCAATGTGCGAGGTTCATGTCTAGTATGCCCTTAACAGTCAAGTGTGAACCATAGCACAAGAGTGTGTCATCGGGGATTGATGATGCTAAAACATGTGATGAGTATGCATATGCGTGTAATGAAATTACTTGTATAATCCATATCAGGAACAGAAATAGAACACTAAAGAACATAATATAGCATATAAATGATCTCAATATGTAATTAAATAGCTTTGCCACTTTGAGGGGGTAACCTCCAAACCATATAGTAAGACTCAAATGCTTGAATGATGATCAAGTACTCCCTACAATCCCTTATATATATTATTCATATGTTATGGCCATCACCAAGGCCAACCTACTAAGCATGAGAAATTATAAATGACCCTTCCCCTTCAAACCAATGTTTTCCTCAACATTGAATAATCTTGGATATTGTTGTAAAAAACCTTCATCCTCCTAGGTTGCATCCTCTATTCTCAGATTCTTCATCTTGATTAGATATTCCTTAATGTCTTTAGTTCTCAGCCTCTTAGTACATCTTTGCAGAATCTTATCTGGCTCTAAAATTACTCTTCCTTCCTCATCAATTTTTGGTAGCCCTTTCTGGGCTGCAAATTTTTTTCCAATAACCTTTTTCAAGAAGGAAAAATGGAATACTGGGTGTATGCATGAAGATTGAGGAAACTCTAGTTTATAAGCATCACTTCCAATTTTTTGTAGAACCTAATAAGGACCATAATATTTAGAATCAAGTTTGTTGTCCTTTTTCTATTACTTTAGGGACATCTACTTGTAAGGATATAGACATACAAAAACCCAGTAACCAATTTCAAAAGGTATTTCACTAAGGTGTTGATTTGCTTGTTGTTTCATCCTATTTTGTGCCAATGCCAAATTTTCCTGCAAACCAACCAAAACCTGTTGTTGATGTTGAATGTGTTCCTTAACATCTTTGACCTTAGTTTGCACCCTCAAGGAAGAAGTGATAGATGGTGGATGGTAACCTTATAATGCCAAAAATGGGGTATACCACCATTTTGCAAGTGGTAGCCATTTAACCCAACGTTCTTGCTTATTTGATACAAAACAATGTAGATACCCCTCTAATCATTTTTTACCACTTTCATTTTCTCGTTAGTTTGAGGATGGTAAGATGAACTGTGAGCTAGCTGAGTACGCAAACATGAAAATAATTTTTTCCAAAAATTACTCGTGAAAATAGGATCACGATCACTTACAATTATCTTTTGGGTTCCATGTAGCTTTTGAACTGTCTCCAAAAAAATAGTTGCGACTGTACTGGCTGCAAATGGGTGTGACAGGGCACAAAAATGGCCATATTTTGTGAGCCTATCCATAATCACCAAAATAACATTCTTACCCTCTAAACAAGGAAATCATATGATGAAATCCATGGAGACCTCCTCCCATCTTTGGCTAGGAATTGGTAATGGTTGCAATAGAACTAGTGTCTTAATGGTTTCACCAAATACTCAGATACAAACTTTTGTACATCACCCTTGAGTCACTCCCAAAAGAATTATCTTTTTATTCTATGATATGTCTTCAAAAACCTAGAGTGTCCTCCCACAGGTGATGCATGTAGCTCTACAAGAATCTTATGATTCAACTCAGAATCTTTGCACAAGTATAACCTATCCTTGTACCATAGGGAATTACCTTTCCACTCAAATTTTTTAGATGTTATAGATCCTTGCTTGATATTATATATTAGAGATTGTGTATCCTTATCATGATCCCATCCCAATCTTGCTTACTCTACCCAATTAGCCTTCAACATGGACATTGCATATAGTAATGCATCTGCGGAAGTATCTTGTCTAGACAGCGAATTGGATACTACATTTTCTTTACCATTTTTGTATATGATTTCAAAATCATAACCCAGCATTTTTTTACCCACTTTTTTTGTTCCCCAGATGATAACCTTTCTCCAAAAATTATTTGATATTATCATGATCAGTTTTCACCTTGAAGTATCTACCCATTAGATAGGGCCTCCATTGCTTGACCGCATCAAGAATAGCCACCATTTCTTTCTCATAGAAATGTTTGAACAGATATTTTCCTTTGAATTGGAAACTCTCAAATGCAATTTGTCTTATTTCTTGCATTATAACTACTCCCAATCCTGATCCTGAAGTTTCACACTCAACAATGAAGGTTTTTAAGAAGTCGGGAGTAGCTAAAACCAGGGTTGTGCACATGACTTCCTTCCACTACTCAAAGGATTTAGTGGTTGCATTTTTCCAATGGAAGGAATCCTTCTTTAGCAATGCAGTGAGTGGAGCTATGATTCTCCATATCCCCTCACAAATATTTTGTAGTACCCTGTTAATCCTAGGAACCCTCAGAGATTTTCAAGAGTTTTGGGCCTTGGCCATTCCACCATAGCTTTTATCTTTTGAGGATCAACTTTGACATCTTCATGTGATAAAATGTGACCCAAGTACTCTACCTCTTGTACACCAAAAGAAAATTTGGATGAGTTTGCATAGAGCTTATGTTTCTCCAACACTTTATCTACATGCTGCAAGTGTTCTTCCCATGTCTTATTGTAAACCAATATGTCATCAAAGAAAACTAATAAAATTTTCCTTACAAATTGGCCTAATATAAATTTTCATCAAGCTTTTAAATGTTGAGGGAGCATTTTTAAGACCAAAGGGCATTACCAAAAACTCATAATGGCCCTCATGAGTCCATAAATCCATTTTATGAACATCTTCCTCTCTTATTCTAATTTAATGGTACCTCGAACGAAGATATAATTTTTTGAAATAAATACCACCATGCAATTCATCAAGTAAATCATCAATTACTTGAATAGGAAACTTATCTTTTATGGTGTACTTGTTGATTTCTCGATAATCTGGACACATCCTCCACGTTTCCTCCTTCTTACGTGCCATGACCACTGGTAAAGAATATGTGCTCTGGTTATGCCGGATGATACCTTCCTTCAACATTTCCTGCACCATTTTCTCGATCTCAATTTTTTTGGAATATGGGTATCTGTATGGTATGATGTTAAGTGGTTAGCTCCCTTGAATTAACCAAATGGCATGATCATGATCTCTAACTAGTGGTAGTCCCTTTGGAATCATATCAAAAATAGATGAGTGAGCATCAACAATCTTCTAAAAATCAGGTGGCATTGAAGACTCTGTAATTTGTACCTCTATGGAAAATAAATTTTCTACAAATCCATCTACTCCTTTTCTAAGAACCTTCTACATCTAATGAGAGCTAATAATCAATGGATACTTAGATACCATCCCTTTCAATTGTATTTTCCTTCCTTTTGAATGAGACCACATGAACAATTCTTGGAAATTCATCTCTATAGTACCCAAGGTTGTGAGCCATTGGACACCCAAAACAATATCTACCCCTCCCATAGAAATAACAAGCATAGGTGGGTCTAACATGTAGTCTCTCATGGAAATATTGATACTATGACACTTTCCTTTTCACTTGACTATACCACCATCCAAAATCATAACTTGCATTTTTGGAGCTGGGCGAATAAAACAATTGCGGCAGGAAGCCAACTTACTATTTATGAAATTATGAGTACTCCTTGAGTCAATCAACACCATCACCTTCTTTTCTTTGAGATATCCAATAACCTTGAGTGTTTGAGGAGTAATAATACCTGAGAATGCATGGAAAGAATTTGTAGTTTGGTGATCCTCTACTTCATCTTCTATTGGTTCCTCAGCCTCTCCTATAATTTCAGCTTCCTCTTCATCTTCTACTGGTTCCTCAACCTCTCCTATAATTTCAGCTTCCTCTTCATCCTCATTTCCTCCTTCAATATAGAACAACATCTTCTCAGCACATTTATGTCCCGATCCATATTTGGTGTCATAGTTAAAACATAATTCTTTTTCTCTCTTTTCTTCAATTTGTTGAGTGAATCTAATTGGTCAAGCGAATGATGGGGAAGAGGTACTACGGTCTCTGGTATTAGTGAAAGGTTTCCTCCTATTGCAAATAAATTTTTCCTCTTCTCTACGTGCCATAAAAATAGAATCATAAATTTGGAGTGGATTAAACATACGTACCTCATGCTCAATATGGTCCTTAAGACCCCTAAGAAATAGGTCATTCATATTCCCTTTTGTAATATTCTCCACCCTTAAGGATAGGTTCTGCAATTGATGCACATAATCTTTGACTGATCTTGTTTGTCGTAACTTTTCCAATTAACTAAAGTAGTTATCTGAAACACTGGAACTACAATGTTACTGCAAATCCTCGGTGAAATAATTCCAGGTGATACGGAGACCATTCTTCTACCTCTAAGCAAATAACCATCGATATGAGAGGAATTGTTCTGGTTCAAGATACAAGGATGCTAAGGTAACCTTTTTACCTGATGGGGTTTGATGTAACTTAAATAAGTTATCCATTTGATTTATCTAATTCATTAGATCCTTCCCATTAAATTTACACATATCCATTTTCGACATCATGTTTCATGGTTGCGAATAAGTTAGATTTTGATTAGGCTGGAAAAGTGATCCAACATGGTTAGTTTTCCCATTATTCGGAATTGAATATCCTCCTTGATTGAGTTGGGGCTGATTTTGGATAGACTATTTACCCTTTATATGTTACATGATATCATCCAACCACTGATTGATTTGGCCTATGTCTCCTTTACAGTCCATCTCAAATTGTAGATTTCGCAGATCATACTCAAGTTGGCTCACCTTATGATCAACTGAGGTAAACCCTAGTGTTGAGGAATTTTTATTTATCCCTTATGACTCCAACTCTTCAACTACTACCCCATCTTTATCTCGGGTTTTACCTAAAGTGACATGATTCTTTTTTGCTCTTGTGGAACCTGCCCCACCATGATGTCAAACCCTAGAGTTTAGGGTCTCGATAATACCAATATTTTTTTGAGTGCTTTTCAAAAATGTAAAGAACTTGGACAAATTCCACAAATTCCGGCCTAGGAAGTGATTTTATGAAGAACCCTAAATTTGCAATAAATTTTGCAAACTAAAGCAAAAAAGTATACAATTTTTAGGGAATCGTACTTGGAATGATTCTCAATTTTGGTAAAATAATGTCTAACAAATTCTCTTTGGTTCGAAAGATATAGTGGAAATAAATAATTAGGATTTTGTCCTAATTTTGGCCCGTATCACAGCTCTAATACCACTTGTAATGAAATTACTTGTATAATTCATATTATGAACAAAAATAGAACACCAAATAACACAATATTTCATATAAATGATCTCAATATGCAATTAAATAGCTTCGCCACTTCGAGGGGGCAACCTCCAAACCATACAATAAGACTCAAATGCTCGAATGATGATCAACTACTCCCTACAATCCCCTATATATATAGTATTCATATGTTATGGCCATCACCAAGGTCGACCTACTAAGCATGAGAAAGTATAAATGACAAAATAAAATGATATACTAAGCCACAAGTTGGCTATGCATATCCTAATACAAGAAATAGGTCAAGGGTGTAACAATTCGAGGATATGAGTGTATGAAAATGCATAGATGAGAAATGAACCTATGCTAATATGAGGAGGAGGGTAATATGTGAGTGTTATGCCCCCCAAATGCATGTAAGGAGATCATGTAAAGTCACTGAGAAGATTTTCATCCTATGGGATATAATCAAATGGATAAACATTAGTGATTTGGTAAGCAATGTTAGGTTGGTCACACAATTAGCCATTGAGGTGTAAGTTGTACATACCCATAGCATACTCCTCGTCGGTGAATGGAGGAAGTGGACAACTGTGTGCATACCAACAAGTGATATTTTTTGTGTATCCTAGGAAAGAGCTATTGCAAATGAAGACACGGCTAAAAGGCATAGGAAATGAGATATCTGTATGAATAGGATCTAATGTGCCCCCAATGTATTAAATCCAAGATTGTCCTAAAGTGAGTGGAGAAGTAGAAGGAGAATGTGCAAGAAAGATGGTAAGATGAAAGAACAAAAAACCATAAGCAAAAATGATATGAATAATCACGTGATATAAATGAAGGTCATATGATGGAGGATAGATGTCATCGATAGAAAATCCTAATTGATTCAATCCCTCATGAGTGCATATAGTTTCAGGTGATGTAGGATCAAATGGTATATGTTCCCAAAACTAGTCATTCATAGATTGTACATGTAAATGGCGGTCGTGCTAATGGTGGTGGTGTGTGTGAAGGTGTAGATGATAGAGCAATGTTTGTGGATTGGACGGGCCCCCGATAAATGATTAGAGTGGTAGTAGTAGTGGGTGTAGGAAATGGTGTAGAAGGAATAACATCTATCACACAAATAACACCCTCAATTAGTGGTAAGTGAGGTGGCTTGTCCATAGGTTGAGGATCATATGTAGTATCAGTGCATGGAATAGGAAGACAAGTATTAGGAGCTCGTTCACAATATTGGAATGGATCATGATCACGAAAAATAGTATGCTCAATGCCTTCATGCATGAATTTAATGTAGTGATGTATAGAAGAGGTGATTGCCTGCATGGCATGGAGCCATGGCATACATAGCAAACAGTTATAAGAGGATGGGAAATCAATAACGAAAAATACCGTGTTGACAGTTTTTGGCCCTACAGTGATAGGTAGTGTAATGTGACCAACACATGGATGAACAATACCATCATAAGCACACAATGAAATACAAGATGGAATAACGTCACGAGTGGAAATACCTAGGACTTCAAGGAATGACATAGGACACAAGTTAATTTTCAATCCATTATCAGTTAAAGTGCATTTGATGCCTACATTTTGAATACAACACATGATATACACAGGTGGATCATTATCAAAAGTATCAGGATGTTATGTGTTGATAAAATGCATCTACAAAGGTTTGGTAGAATGAATCAGGATGTATGTTAGCACTAATGTAAGTAGTAGTAAGAATATATTAGACTCTAGTTATGAGATCAAGATTACAAAGAAAATAATTAATAATATAGATACTCATGATTCCTAACCTCTAGGATGACAAGCGATGAATGAAAATCCTAGGATAATGAATTCCTTAGAAGATGTGATGATAGAAGGTCAAGTTTGCCAAAATGATTAACTAAAATTGGTGTATTTTTAGATTATATAAACTAGAAACAATAGTGAATAACAGTAAAGAAGTATGGTAAAATTTGTATAGAAAGTGACCCAAGCAACTAAGCTAGTGAAAATATAAACCGTAATATATAAGAAGCGTAAGGAAACGACTTAGCTAATTCGTAGGATGATTTGGACTTTGTCCTAAAATGAACTAAATATTCTAGAGGAAGGAATGAACATGCAAAGGTTCTAAAAAGGACAGATCTAAGCTATATAGTTAGATTGGGGTGCCTGGAGAGGGATGGGGGCACCTAGGGAACCCTAGTCTGTAGCTATGGGTGTTCTGGTCTGTGCAGAAGGTCCAAAACTAAATTTCACAGGGTCACTGAAGTGTTTGAAACCATTGTTGTCTGTCGCATATAGTTCAATGTAATGTATCGGGTGTTGTTGATAATTAGTGAAGAAGAAGAGACCTATAAAAGACAAAAAGAAGTATCAAAACCCTAAAAAAATAAAGATGCATATTAATGCGTCAGAAAAACCTCAACTGCCATAATGGTAGGCTTACTAAACTAAGTGGTGTACTACATTTTAGACCTAAATGTAGTTCTGAGTGTGTGTGTGTGTGTGTGTGTGTGTGTGTGAACATTTTTCCCTATGTGATCTTGTGTCAGTCACACTTTGTAAAGTAGTGAACAATAAATAGATGTAGAATGTAATAAAATAGAATAGCCTTCCCTCCTATGCAGTGTGATGTAGATGAACTAGTCTTGTCCCTTGTGATGGAGCTCCTAGATGCCTATAGAGTGGATGCAACCTTAGGTGGAGTAGTAATGTTTAGTGTTTGGTCCCTCATTATGGTCCCATAACTTTATATTTATAGGGTTTTCTTGATCTAAATTTTTAATTAACCCCAAAGAGGACAACCACAAGAAATATGAAAAGTTGAAATGGCTAGAAAGTTCCCAAAAAGTGGTGTGAAAGTGAGAAAAGGATCAGGGAGCATTGGGTGGGCCCAGGGAACCTGGGGCACCCCAGTACTGGCCCTAGCGCCCCATTAAAATTGAGGAAGTACACAAAATGAAAATAATTGATTGGGCATGTATGTTGCAAGAGATCGATAGTGACGATAAAAAGTAAAGTAAAATGGAAAAAATATGGGGCTTAATTAGTATGTTCTTCACTCAAGAACCTTTTAAATAGTAGTATGAGATCAGGATTAAATAGTACCCAAAGTTCATGATTTAGTGACCACACATACACATGCATTTACATATGCCCATCTACATATGCAACTGGGCAATTATACATACATACGTCATCTGCATATACTATTGGGTGACTACATATGAATACTCGTGGATGCATGCAAAGTTAGGTATATGTCCATGCAACCTCCTAATTGCATTTGCAAAAGGACTTCTATGTGCACAGATGCTTAGATATACATGAATTTGGTCATCTATGCATGTAACCACCCAGTTGCATGTGTAGTCAAGAACCTACATGCAAGTGTCTATTTTTTGGTCACTATGCATGTAGTTTCTCAGTTGTGCATACCACTTGATGCCACGTGCCATCTCTCTCTCTCTCTCTCTCTCTCTCACACACACACACACACACACACACACACACACACATATTGAGACATAGTTTTTCCTCAATTTTCCTCATTCCTCCACACTCCACTCCAGTCACTACATCCAAGCTCTAAGCTCATATGGCTATCGGACCAAGCTATAGAGTCCAAACATCTGCATCTGCATTCTGCAATCCAAAAATAATGTGAAATTTGACATCCTCTTAGTCTCAATTTTAACCCAAAATTCAATTCCAATACCTTCTTTTCCGGAAAATTTCAACATTTCTCAAAATGTAGGACACATTCAGTGATTGGGTAGATAAAAAAAAATTGATGTCAAAATAATTTTCTTTAAGAACATTTCCAGAAGATATCCACCACTTAACAGGGCCTCCATATGTGAATGTTAACCCTGTGACAAAAAAACCTTACTCTCTAACTCAGAAAAAAAGTATATGGAGTCCCACTTCGGCATACAATTTGAAGGTAATGATCTATTTTTTACATTATTTCTTTATATTATTATGACAATAAGCTAATAACATGTTTTTGATTTTGTGCAGGTATTGCTAACTCCTCTAAATAAGAAGAGGATTATCTGTGCAAGCTATTCCACACACATTTTTACATGCCATGATTGATTTTTTTCAGGCTAGAATAGTCTTGTAGGGAAGACAATCTAACATCGCATACTGGGTTTTTGTTTAAATCCTCCATTCTCTAAGTGTTCAATAATTCGATTAATGGTGTACAAATATATCCAATATGATATTTCATGATTTTACATATACTGTTTGCATTGAGACTGCAACCTTTTCATGTTGTAATTATATAATTACATTATATTATGAAGCCTTTCTTGAGTTTCCCTCACAAAATACTTGATCAAAAAATGAAAGTTAAATGTCTTCCAAATGATGAGCAAGAGGTAACTTTAAAGTTTAACTGTAAATTATTTGAGAAATAGAGGTAATTTTTAAATTTTTTCAGAAGAAATAAATTTTATCGCATGTAAGAAGACAAGCTATATTTAGAGGTCGTCAACCTCCTGAGGATTTTGAACATTCATCCAGTTCTGAGACAAAAACAAGTGAGGAGTTTTATTACACCCCTTCAATTGTTAGTGCTACAAGAAACTTCATCAGTTTTTCCAAGTATTACTACTATCAGTCTGTCAAGTTATGAATAATGGAATATACATTATTTTAATTTTTTTATTAATAGAATTATACTTGTTTTTAATCATTACTGCATATTTACAAATTCCTCTAATATTTTTCATCAAACTTCCCCATGTGAAGATGAACCAACAGAATCCACAAGGATTCAACCACTAACAATTGAAGGAAATACACATAGGCATACTCTACAAGGCAAGTACATTATTAGTATCACTTGAAACTTTAAAATTTATGCTAAATTTACTAAACATTGAATTCTTATGTGTTTTTTTCACATTTTAATTTTTCAGCTCCACTTCCCACTTCTAAAACGAAAAATATGCCACCACTGCCCCTACAAAGAAAAGTTCAAAAAAGGGGGAAATGAATATCTTTTACATCTCAAAGTGGTAGCATGGTTCATTTGACAAGAATAAAGTTTCCAAATTTATATTTTGGTTGTCTACCTAGTGCAATGAGCACCACCATTTTACAACAGATTGATCTTGATGATGATTTCTTAGGTATCAAGAGTGGTACTGGGGATCCAACTACTTTTGATCCACATAATATGATTCAGGGCTCACAAGTACCCAAAATAGATCATTTTTTACATGAATGTACACTTGCTATGTCAGAAAAGTAGCACCCTAGGATTTGTACTTTACAAAACCCTACTTTTGACTAACATGGGATTGTCTCAAGGTGTGGGACCCTTACAAATGAGAAAAACCTCTAGAGAAGGTTGGTTCCTTGCCTATTCTAATGCTAACCTACTCCTAAACTATCAATTCCAAGGGATCATAGAGAGAGAGAGAGAAATGCATAAAATGTAAATCCTAAACTAAAGGAGGCGATAACACGAAAACAAGTTTAAAGAGACCCCTAGTGAGTGAAAGTGGAGGGAAATGGGGGAGAAGAGGGTAGATAAAATTCCACAATTCCAAAACACATTCAAACCTCCAATATCGTGGAGCATAACAAATTTAAGCCCTACAAAGGAACACAATATGCACAATATACCTACAAAATATAATGGAAGGCAAGAAGTGCAATATAAATCAAGCTAGGGAAAGAAGAGCCACAAAACACTAATTTTTATTGCTTAAAATGATGCACAATCCATTACAATATAGGCACAAGGAAATAATCCTTCACAAAATGCATAAATTTGAGGCATGCAGCTCACAAAAGTGTTAGAACAATTTTGGCAGAGTTCCTTTACAATTTCAAAATCTCTCCTCCTTAAAATGAAAAGAATTTACATATATATAGAGAAAAGGGGATACCAACCAACATCCTTCATTAATTACCTGCACGGAGGTATGGGTGACCATGCTGGTTCACTTTCCAATGGTACTTTTCTTGCATGGTGAATAGGGGTGTCATACCTCATTAATCCGGTTGTTGAGCTACCATGTACGGTGTCATTGATGTCTGGCAGTTTCTAAAACTCTTTTTTATCGTTTGACAGGAACCATTTGTTGATGCCCAATAGGAAACATGAAGAGTAACTACTTACGAGGGAAATAATTATCGCATGATAAGAAGAAATGATGTCACACAATAGTGAAAGGAGGTTGTCACCCAATAGGAGCTGTGTTGATGCTTGACATGAGCTGCGTTGATGCCCAACAGGAGCTGCGTTAATGCCTGATAAGGAGTTGATTTAACAGCTCGATAGGAGCTTCATGTTAAAGCCCAACAGGAGCTGCATTGATGCACCAATAGGAGCTTCATTGATGCACCCGATAAATCGAGGAGCTACATTAATGCCCGATAGGAGCTGCATTGATGCCTAATAGGAGCTGCATTGATGCCCAACAGGAGATGTGTTGACGCCCGATAGGAGATACGTTGACACCCAACAAGAGTTGTGTTGACGTCTGACAGGATCTGTGTTGACGCTCGATAGGAGCTGTGTTGATGCCCGACATAGGATACTGCATTGAAACCCCGACATGAGATGCATTGATACCCGACAACAAGGTGACAATCCGTAATTTTTTCCAATTTTTACTATTAAAGAGAACCAGGCTCCAAACCTTCGTCACGGCTCACAATCTCATTGCGAGATTCCCTATAAAATGCTCTCATTAACTGTCAATGACCAGACCTATAGGTTGATCCATTTTACAAGGGGGTGCAAAAAATGGAAAACAATTGGTGACTTGCAATGTGGTATGCCTGCTAGATCTGAAAGACCAATGGTTTTACATCCATTAGGCATGGAGTCATTATGATTGTTGAAACTTAGTTGATGCCTGAATCTCCTTAAACCTATGAATCACTGCTGTGACATATCTTTATAATTGGATATCATCTAAAACCTGAAAGTATAACAACAACAAAGAAAACCCATGTATAAATAATTAAATCATACATATCCCAAATGGATCATGAAAAGAATGCACAAGCACTTATCTGAAATCAAACGTAGCTACAATAGAACAACGTGTTGTAAGCACTTGGAGGAATTACAACTCTAGGATAATATGTACAAGAAAGATACCCCCATCAATAATAATGCTTGAGATATATACCATTGACTAGGATATGCAATTCTTCTTTGTCCAATTTTTCCAATTGGAAATCATTGTTCTCTTTGCACCATGAAATCAAGTAATACTCCATATTGCATCAAACTTAGAGTTCCTTCCTGGCTTGGATCTATATGCATCCCATTTCAGAACTAGGTCTCCTTATTGAAAATTTATGTCTTTGGCCTTTCTGTCAAAACTCATCTCAATTTGAGCTTGGTTCTTCTCCATTGTTTTTATGGTCTGGTTTCTCATCTTCTCCAACTCCATGAACTCTGCATACCTAACCTCCATAGCTGGAAAGTCAAACAACCACCTACTTGATAATCTCGAAGGCTAGTAATTTAAGGGATATTGGCAGCCTTTCTTCCCTTCCATAAACTAATTTGAAAGGGGAATAACTAGTTGAATTCTTGGGACTGATTATATCATCCCACAAGGTTGATTTCAATTTGGTATGCCAAGTCCTCTGATTTTCATCTAGGGTTCTTCTTATGATTCTCAAAAATTTCTTGTTCATGGACTCTACTTGTCTGTTACCTTAGGGGCAGTAGTTAGAAGAAGTTCTCAAGTAGATTCCATTTCTAACAACCCAATTAGATATCTTTTCTCTAAGAAAAGCTAAGGAATTATCTGATATTATAGTGGAAGGAACACCAAACCTTGTTGCAATACATTCCTAGAAGTCCAGAATGCTAGCTTCATTTACTTCCTTAAGTGTAATTGCTTCTGTCCACTTAGTGAAGTAGTCTGTGGCTATAAGAATCCATTTGTGACCTAGGCTGGAACTTGGATTGATCATCCTAATAAAATCAAGCCCCCGTTGCATGAAAGGCTTCTCAAATGAGATAGGAAAGAGTGGGAGGGCTGCTAGCTTCTCTTTACTTATCAATAAGGCATACTTCTTGCATTTCTTGATCCATGAGTAGCAATCATTGAAAAGATTAGGCCAGTAATGACCAGCCCTCATGATTCTAATAGCTATTTCTTTTGGGGGGAAATGACCACCTGCCTCTCCATCATGAAAATTGTGCAGTACCCTCTCTATATGATCTGTCTTGATGCACCTTAGGAGGACACCATTCACATCCCTTTTGAACAAAATATTATCTACAATCACATATGGGATGCAATGAAGTCTAAAATACCTCCTTTTGGACTTACTCAATCCTTGAGGACTTTGACCTATTTGAAGGAAATGTACAATATCCCGAGTCTAACAAGGAATGGGTATACCATCTGTGGTACATGTTCTTGATTATCTTGTAACATCATAATAGCTTTCACCTCCTCTTTTGATTTAGCATGTTTTTTAGAAGCTAGCTTCTCACATAACCATTTCCCCCTAACTAATTTTGTCACATTTATATCAATATCATACTCCATGACCTTGGTTATCCAACTAGATCTCTTTTCATTAAGGTCCTTGTTCAAAAGAAAATATTTTACAATAGCATGTAAAACCAATAGATGAATTTTTTTGTTTGACACTAGGTATCTAAATTTATTTAAAATTCTAATCACAACAAGGACATGCTTCTCAATGAATGAATATCTCACCTCATAATCACGAAGGCTTTGGCTAAAGAATGCGATAGGCTGCTCCAGTCCTTCTTGATTTGGTTGTACCAGTATGGAAGATATTGCATCCATGCCCCCAAAAGCCTATAAAATAAATTCCTTCGAGAGATCTGGATTTATGAGGTTTGGAGCCTTTGTAATGGCCTTATTTATAGCTTCAAAGATTTCTTTCCCTTCAATATTCCATCTGAAAGCCATGGTCTTCTTCAACATCATCATTAGTGGTTTGACAAGATGGGAAAAGTTAGGAACAAACCTCTTAACAAAATTAATTTTCCCCAAAAAGCTTTGGAGTGCCTTCTTGTGACTTGGTAATTGCAATACTCGAATGGCTTCTACCCTTTCTGGGTCAATTGCCAACCCTTCCTTAGACACGATGCGGCCTAAGAGCTTGCTTTCATAAGCTAAGAATATGCATTTTTTGGACTTAAAGACACTCCAAATCTCCTGCATATTTGGAACACTTGTCTGAGGTGAAAGAGATGACTTGCTGCATTTTTGGAGAATACAGTAATGTCATCTAGATACACAAGAACTATCTTATTGATCATCCCTTTGAATGCCATATCCATTTCCCTTTGAAAAGTGGCTCCGGTGTTTGATAGTCCAAATGGCATCTTCCTATAAGCATATGTGCCCCACTTCATAGTGAAGGTTGTCTTGAACTGGTCATCTTATTTCACCATGATTTGATTATAGCCTGAGTAGCCATCCGGTAATGAGAACCTTTCACATCCAGCTATAACCTGTAGGATTTTCTCCATGGAAGGAAGTGGAAAGTGATCCTTGAGAGAGGCCATGTTCAAGTCTCAGAAATCCACACATAACCTGATTTCCCCATTTTTCTTCCTAACTGGCACCAAATTTTCTACCCATGAGGATTGATTGATTGGAAATATGATTCTTACTTCAATGAGTTTGTTTAGTTCCCTTTTCATGAGAGGATCAATATGAGGATTAATTGGCCTTTGCTTCTTCCTGATGGGTTTATCCCCCGAATTCAGTTCAATCATGTGTTGTGTCAGCTTAGGATTAAATCCTTTCAAATCTTAATAGCTCCAAGCAAACACATCTAGAAATTATTGGAAAATTTGTATAAATTCATTTTTTTTTGTTTAGTGCTTACCTTTCCAATTTGAAGTGTTTTTCCTTCTCCAATAAAAATTGGCTCTAAATCCTTTCCTTTGACCTGAATGTTTGCTCTTTCCCTCCGGAATTGATCATTAGGATTGAATATTGACTCCAGAGTCACTAAACCCTTTGGTAGCTTATTTTTCCTCAGTTGAACCACTTGATCACCATATTGCTGCTCCTATTTCTCTTGATTTTTAACCGAGAACTCAGGCTCTTCTTGCAAGAAATTAATGATTTGTTGATCATTCTCAAATACCTTCCAGCTCGTGTTATTGTCTGGCATAGCTAGCCTCACAATTATATGAATATGTGGTTGTGCTCTATCTCTTTTAATATTTTCCACCACATCAAATTTTGCTCCAATTGCTGTAAGCCTATCCGCAGCCTCATTCTTTTCCTTTATATTTCTTGAATATTGAACACTTCAAAATCATCAATTTGATTCCATAGCCGATGCTTTTAGGATTTGAGTAGATCATTCTTAGCAACATGATTTCCCCTAACCTAGTTGATAATTAATTCACTATCCCCAAACACTTGCAAGTTTTTTATACCTCTCTTTCTTGTCCAATTCAATCCGTGTATCAAAGCTTCATACTCAGTTGTATTGTTTGAACAAGAAAACTGAAAAATAAAAGTTGAGTAGTACTTCATACCTTGTGGTGACAAAATCATTTCTCCTCCTCCAGTGCCTTTCCTATTCCTTGAGCCATCAAAGAATAGCTGCCATATTTCATCATCACCTTTATCATCTAGTTTGGTGAGGCTAGGAAGGGGTGTGTTTTCCTCGTACAAACAATAAAATCCTAACTCAACCTCCTCTATTTATTTGTATGGATCATATCCACGAATTTTGTTTTCCCATTCATTAAGAGTCAATTCTTGGATGCCCCCAACTTTTTTATCTATTTCCTGAATGTTTAGGAAGTCCCCTTGATTAAAGGTTGAGTAATTTGTGTTTATTGGGCTTGGTACATGAGGCTCAATATGGAAATTTGCAATATGTTAAGACTGGATTGTATCCTTAGCTCCATACCTTGTTCTGAAGAGCATATGCGACCAATCAGCTGATAAGTAGCCTTCGATTTTGGTGGTGAAGTCTCTTAACAAGCACAATGCAAAAAGTGGTGGCAGGTCTATGACTAAAACATCTTGCAATACAATCACATTGGGACATGCATGCAACGTGAGGCTCAGATCCCTGACTACTCTAACTGTTGTTACTAATGTCACATCTAATTACACAACACCTTTAGAAATGACTTCATATTGAAGGCCCAATTGATCGGCTATTTTTTTGGCATGACCGAGCTACTTGCTCCCGAATCAATCATGTAATTATGCACCAATTTATCTCTGATGATCAATGAGATATAGAATGGTGGGGGCTTAAAATTTTTACCTTGGTGGTCTCCTTGATTTCCTCCTTGCCGAGTTGAATTGGTAAGCACCTTTTCATGTTGATTAGATGACTAATTTGATGTCGACTAATTCACCATTGTATCCTGCAATAGGTCTCTTTGTCCTGTGATAGCTAATGACTCCCACATTGAGATGTTTACATTCATTTTCTTCATCTATTCAATGATGTTAAATGGAGATGAGATATCTCTCTATTTTCCCTTTCCTTGCACATTCTTTTCTTGCACATGGGCTATTACAACCAACACTTGAGCTGGTCTAGAAGGTGGCTTGGGTTGACCCTACACATTTGGAGCTGCACTTTGATTACTAATACCTTATTGAGTGATAGAGGGTTGTGTATAATTTGAATTAAATGATTGTCCCTCTCCAATATTCCTTTTCTTAGACCATGTATTAGCTACTTCACTTTGATAAGGGGGTTGATTTATACCAAATAAATCTTCAGCCTTCTAATTGACAAGTGTGGTCTCATTCGGGGGTGCCTCTTGTTGAGTTGTTTCCTGTCGCTGATTTCCTTCTTGGCGTGTCTCTTATTCCACACCCATTGTTTTCACCATAAGGGCTTGATTTAAAGTACCATTGAAACAAATTTAATGGTTATGAGGTTGATTGTATGGGAAGCACTAGTCATATTCTTGAGCCATGTTGTAGTGCCCACATTTTTATAGCCTCAATTATTGTTGTTCCTTCTAATCATAGACATGTTTGGACAAGGATTTGATATATGTTGGACAGTATGTTATGATTTTTGAATTTCTTGGACATGGATGCATATTTGGGTGCGCAGCGCGAATTTGACTCTATTAGCATGTTGTGCTACGCCCTTAACCTATTGCTTGTATTAGGATATGAGTAGCCGACTTGTGGCTTACCATATCATTTTATTATATAATTTATACTTTCTCATGCTTAATAGGTTGGCCTTGGTGATGGACATAGCATATGAATAGTATATATAGGGGATTATAGGTAGTATTTCATTATCATTTGAGCATTTGAGTCTTGTTATATGGTTTGGAGGTTGCCCCCTCGAAGTGGCGAAGCTATTCTAATTGCATATTGAGATCATTATTCTGAAATATTGTGTTATTTGGTGCTCTAATGTTTCTCTTAATCTGAATTATACAAGTAATTTCATTACAAGTGGTATCAGAGCTTCGATCTGGGCCGAAATTAGGGAAAAAACCCTATTTTTTTGTTTCCACTACATATTGCGAACCAGAGCGAATTGGTGAGATATATTTTTACCATAGTTTCAAAACATTTCAAGTAAGGTTTCTTGAAAATTTCAGACTTTTTTGATTTATTTTGCAAAATTTATTACAAATTTAGGGTTTTTCATAAAATCGCTTCCTAGGGTGCAAATTGAGGAAAAATTTTAAGTTCTTTACATTTTCAGAAAGCTCTCAAAAAATAGTATTAGTATCTTCTCTGTGTTTTTTCCTGTTCGGCGGAAATTGTATCGAAACCCTAAACCCTAAGATTTGAAATCATGGTGGGGCCTTCCACAAGAGCAAAAAAGAATCTGGTTACTCCGGGTAAAACCCCAGATAAAGATGGGGTAGTGATTGAAGAGATGGAGTCAGAAGGGGTAAATACAGATTCCTCAGCCCTAGGGTTTACCTCAGTTGATCATAAGGTTTTCCAACTTGAGTATGAGTTGCGAATTGTACAATCTGAGATGGCCTCTAAAGGAGACATAGCCCAAATCAATCATCAGTTGGATGATATCATGCAACATGTAAAGGGTAACCAGTATGGCCCAAATCTGGCCCATATCAACCAAGGAGGACCTTCAGTTAAAAATCATGGACAAATTAACCATATGGGATCACTTTTCCAGTCCCATCAAAATCAAACTTATCCACAACCACGAAACATGATGCCGAGAGTGGATATGCGTAAATTTGATGGTAAGGATCCCCTGAATTGGATAAATCAAATGGAGAATTTCTTTGAGTTACATTAAACACCATCAGGACAAAAGGTGACATTGGCATCCCTATATCTTGAACCCGACCAATTTGTTTGGTATCGTTGGTTATGTGCTCAGAGGCAGAAGAATGGTCTAGGTGTCACTTGGATAGTTTTTATCGAGGAGTTGCAATTGCACTATAGTTCCAGTGTTTCAGAGAACTACTTTAGTCAATTAGAAAAGTTACAGCAAACATGATCAGTCAAATATTATGTGCATCAATTCCAAAACCTATCCTTAAGGGTGGAGAATATTCCAGAAGAGAATCTGAATGATTTGTTTCTTGGGGGTCTTAAGGACCACATCGAGCATGAGGTATGGATGTTTAATCCAATCAAGCTATCTGATTCTATTATCATGGCAAGTCGTGCAGAGGAAAAAATTCTTTGTAGTAGGAGGCCACCTTTTATTAACACCAGAGACCGTAGTATCTCTTCCCCTTCATTTTCTAGGCCAATTAGACTGACTCCTCAACAAATGGAAGAAAAGAGATCAAAAGGATTATGTTTTAACTGTGATAGCAAATATGGACCGGGACATAAATTTGATGAGAAGAAGTTGTTCTATATTGATGGAGGTAATGAGGATGATGAGGAAGCTGAAATTATAGGAGAGGCTGAGGAACCAGTAGAAGATGAAGTAGAGGATCACTAACCTATAATTTCTTGCCATGCATTTTCAGGTATTAGTACTCCTCAAACACTCAAGGTTATTGGATATCTCAAAAAATAGAAGGTGATGGTGTTGATTGACTTGGGGAGTACTCATAACTTCATAAATAGTAAGTTAGCTGCCCGCCTCAATTGTTTTATTTACCCAGCTCCAGAAATGCAAGTTATGATTGCGGATGGTGGGACAATCAAGTGCATAGGAAAGTTCCATAGTATCAAGCTTTCCATGGGAGACTACATGTTAGACTCACCTATGTTTGATATTTCTATGGGAGGGGAAGCTATTGTTTTGGGGGTCCAATGGCTCACAACCTTAGGTACTATTGAGATGAATTTCCAAGAATTGTTCATATAATTTCATTCAGATGGAAGGACAATACAATTGAATGGGATGGTAGCTAAGTCTCAATAGATTATTAGCTCTCATCAGATGCAGAAGGTTCTCAGAAAAGGAGTGGATGGCTTTATAGAAAAGCTATTTTCCATAGAAGTACAAAATACAGAGTCTTCAATTCCACCCGATCTTCAAAAGATTGTGGATGCTCACTCATCTATTTTTGATGTGATTCCAAAGGGACTACCACCAGTTAGGGATCATGATCATGCTATTCAGTTGATTCCACGGAGCCAAACACTTAACATCATACCATACAGATACCCATATTCCCAGAAAAGTGAGATCGAGAAAATGGTGGAGGAAATGTTGAAGGCAAGTATCATCAGGCATAGCCAGAGTGCATATTCTTCACTAGTGGTCATGGTACGTAAAAAGGATGAAACATGGAGGATGTGTCCAGATTACTGAGAACTCAAAAAGTACACCATCAAAGATAAGTTTCCTATTCCAATAATTGATGATTTACTTGATGAATTGCATGGTGTTGTTTATTTCACAAAATTAGATCTTCATTCGAGGTACCATCAAATTAGGATAAAAGAGGAAGATGTTCATAAAATGAATTTTAGGACTCATGAGGGCCATTATGAGTTTTTGGTAATGCCTTTTGGTTGTAAAAATGCACCCTCAACCTTTCAAAGCTTGATGAACACTATTTTTAGGCCTTTTTTTAAGGAAATTTGTATTAGTTTTCTTTGATGACATATTGATTTATAGTAAGACATGGGAAGAACACTTACAACATGTGAATAACGTGTTGGAAGTTTTGGAGAAACATACTCTATATGCAAAGCCATCCAAATGTTTTTTTGGTGTACAAGAGGTAGAGTATTTGGGTCATATTGTATCCCATGAAGGCATCAAAGTTGATCCTCAGAAGATCAAAGCTATGGTGGAATGGCCAAGGCCTGAAAATCTCAAAAGTCTGCGTGGGTTCCTAGGACTAACAGGGTACTACAGAAGATTTGTGCAGGGATATGGTAGAATAGCAACCCCACTCACTGCATTGCTAAAGAAGGATGCCTTCCATTAGATAGATGTAGCCACTAAATCCTTTGAGCAGCTGAAGGAAGCCATGTGCAGCACCCCAGTTTTGGCTACTCCCAACTTCTCAAAAACCTTTATTGTTGAATGTGACGCTTCAAGATCAGGATTGTGAGCAGTTATAATGTAGGAAGGAAGACCAATTGCATTTGAGAGTCGTCAATTCAAAGGAAAATATCTGCTCAAACTTGTTTATGAGAAAGAAATGATGGATGGCTATTCTTCATGCAGTCAAGAAATGGAGGCCATATCTCATGGGTAGACACTTCAAGGTAAAAACTGATCACAATAGTCTCAAATACTTTTTGGAGAAAAGGTTATCATCTGAGGAACAACAAAAAATGGTAACAAAAATGTTGGGTTATGATTTTGAAATCATATACAAAAAGGGCAAAGAAAATGTAGTAGTTGATGCGTTGTCTAGAAGGGATACATCCACAGATGCCTTACTATGTGGAATGTCCATGTTGACATCTGATTGGGTGGAAGAAGCAAGATTGGAATGGAATCAAGATAAGGATACACAATCTCTAATACAAAATATCAAGCAAGGATCTATGACATCTAACAAATTTGAGTGGAAAGGTAATGCCCTATGGTACAAGGATAGGTTATACTTGAGTAAAGATTCTAAGTTGAAGCATAAGATTCTTGTAGAGCTACATGCCTCACCTGTTGGAGGACACTCTGGGTTTTTGAAGACATATCATAGAATAAAAAGAGAATTCTTTTGGGAAGGACTCAAGGGGGATGTACAAAAGTTTGTATCAGAGTGTTTAGTGTGCCAACAGAATAAAGGGGAAATAATTAAGACACCAGGTCTGTTGCAACCCTTACCAATTCCTAGCCAGAGATGGGAGGAGGTCTCCATGGATTTCATCACCGGATTTCCTTGTTCAGAGGGTAAAAATGTTATTTTCGTGATTGTGGATAGGCTCACAAAATATTCCCATTTTTGTGCCCTATCACATCTATTTGCAGCCAGTACAGTCGCATCTATTTGTTTGGAGACAGTTCAAAGGCTACATGGAACCCCAAAGATAATTGTGAGTGATCGTGATCCTATTTTCACAAGTAATTTTTGGACGGAATTATTTTCATGTTTGGGTACTCAGCTAGCTCATAGTTCATCTTATCATCCTCAAACTGATGGGCAAACAGAAGTGGTCAACAAATTCTTAGAGGGGTATTTACGTTGTTTTGTATCAGATAAGCAAGAAAGGTGGATTAAATGGCTACCACTGGCAGAATGGTGGTATAACACATCTTTTCATACCTCTTCTCAAATGACCCCATTTTTAGCATTATATGGTTATCATCCACCTTCTATCACTTCCTCCTTGAGGGTGCAAACTAAGGTCAGAGATGTTGAGGAACACATTCAACATCAACAACATGTTTTGGCTAGTTTAAAGGAGAATTTAGCATTAGCACAAAACAGGATGAAACAACAAGAAAATCAACACCGTAGTGAAAGACATTTTGAAATTGGTGACTGGGTTTTTGTACGTCTCCAGCCTTACAAACAGATGTCCCTAAAGTAACATAAAAAGGAAAACAAACTTTCTCCTAAATATTATGGCCCTTATCAGGTTCTACAGAAAATTGGTAGTGTTGCTTATAAACTAGAGTTGCCTCCATCTTCACACATACACCCAGTATTCCATGTTTCATGCCTGAAGAAGGTTATTGGATAGAAATTTGAAGCCCAGATAGAGTTACCAGAACTTGACGAGGAAGGAAGAATCATTTTGGAGCCAGAGAAGATTCTGCAAACACGTACTAAGAGGCTGAGAATTAGAGACATTAAGGAATATCTGATCAAGTGGAAGAATCTGAGCATAGAAGACACCACCTGGGAGGATGAAGGTTTTCTGCAGCAACATCCAGGATTATTCAATGTTGAGGACAACATTAGTTTGAAGGGGAAGGGCATGCTACGCCCTTAACCTATTGCTTGTATTAGGATATGAGTAGCCGACTTGTGGCTTACCATATCATTTATACTTTCTCATGCTTAATAGGTCAGCCTTGGTGATGGCCATAGCATATGAATAGTATATATAGGGGATTATAGGTAGTATTTCATTATCATTTGAGCATTTGAGTCTAGTTATATGGTTTGGAGGTTGCCCCCTCAAAGTGACGAAGCTATTCTAATTGCATATTGAGATCATTATTCTGAAATATTGTGTTATTTGGTGCTCTACTGTTGCTCTTAATCTGAATTATACAAGTAATTTCATTACATGTTGTTAGTTTTCATTCGATGTTGTGGACATTAGTTTACAATGATGTTGTTTAGACCTAATTGAGATACGTCAAATGTTTAGTGTAGTTACCTGTTTGGATTCTATGGATATATGTCACTTTATCATTATGTCTAACTTAAGGTGAATTGTGTATAATTGTGCAAGTTGTCACATTTTCGATTCCAGAAAGATAATATGCTAGTTTAGAATTAATTGATTTCTTATTAAGTAGCTGATTCACATTTTATCAGACATGTACGTTTAATGTGTGCAATGACTGTGCAGGTGATAGGTCACAGGAGAACATGGGATTCAGGCCAGCTACACAATTTTGTACAAGCAACCCACGGGGCTAAGTCCTAGCCATGTTTAATGTATGAGGCCTTAGTATTAGAGTTTATTATTTTGGGCACCATGAGTGACCCTCATTTGTAATGTAATATGTCTTGTAATATTAATCTTGCTTATGGTGTTTAGTTGTGTTGTAAACGTGTTTTGGGGAATTAATGGCCCCACTTACATTAAGTTTTGAGTTTGTATAATGATGTAATTAATCAAAAGGGATTAGGGTCACATGTGAACCCTTGGGTGGGCCCCACACCCTCTACCCTTGTGCCCAAGTGTGCCAAACCCGAAATTGGGCTATTTTAGGCATTTTAAGGGACCCCTTTTTAGTTTGGGAGTTCACTTAGCATGAAAATGGGCCCTTGGACCCTACCTAATAGGTAGGGGGCTTATTTCCAAGGCTTAGAGGGAGTTTCCCTCCCACTTTGCCTTCCTTTGGTCACATCCATGTAAGGTGGATGAGGATGTGTGTTTTGTTAAAAGTTACACAAATTTTTTTTGGTTATCAATTTAGGTAATTTGGGAGAAGAGGGTTAAAAGCTATTTTATCCTTTCTCCCTTTTTATTTTGAGAATCTTTGACATTGAGGGAAGAGAGGGGTGACACATGTCATCCCCTCATTTGTGAGGATTTTTTCTTGCTCCTCTTCAAATTCTCCCTCATGGGGAAAGAAGATAATTTTTTTGGAGCTTTTGTTTGGAGCCATGTGGATATTGGAGCTAGAGCTTGCTTGGGTCAAGAAGTGGAAAAGTTAGAAGTTGGAGAGCTTTTGGAGGTAGGCTCTTTGAGCTCATTTTGTGTGTTTTATATCATGTTAGATATTAGTCTTGGTTATTTAAAATGTTTGTTTTTGTATGTTGATTTTAATTGTTCTTTTACTTTATTTTTCTCCATCCATCATATGGCATGATGGAGTTTTAGAGTTTGTGGGGGAAGAGAGAGGGATTTTCCCCTCCAAATCCTCATGGTTTGATGGGCAAGCCTTGTATGATTTAAGTTACTCCCCTCAAATGGTTTGAGATGGAGAAGGTGGTTCATATGGCTTGAACCTCCTCCCCCATTCTTGGTGAGGAAACCCCTTTGGAGTTTGAAAATCCTTTCAAGAAGGATTTGGTGAAAGGATGGAGAAATAAGGAGGATTTGAATGAATTTGGAGGAATAAGGAGGGTGTGGAGTTCTTGTTTTTGTGCAACCAATGTTGGTTACCACTTTTGGCATTTGGAGAACTCCTTTATTCTCTTCCCCATTTTAGAGGTAGAACATGGTTTCTCCTCTTTTTCATCTTTGCAAAATTGGTGTCTTCTTTTAATATTTGTCTTGTCTTTATGTGAATGTAATGTTGGTTGTTCACCCGCACTATTGTGCAAAGTTATGGATAGTAGTCCTCTTTTCCATGGGCTTGGGGGAGGCTAGCATGCCTTCCAACCTTAGAAAGGCATGTAATGATGTCTAAAGGTTAGGTAGTTAAGCAAGCCTTTTTCTCCTTGTGTTGGATTCTTGGAAGCTTTTGAAGTATTAGATCATGTGGTGGAAATTTGGAGTCTCTTATCAACTTGGTCTCTCCTTATCATCTTAATTATCTTTGTGGAAATTACCTCGTTGTATCTCTTTTGGAGATGGCTATGTGGAAACTTTCTTTTATTGTAAATCCTCCTTTTTGTATTTGAAAATTACTTGAAGACTTGAGTAAGGTTTAGTTGAGCAATCTCTTTTATCCTTGTAAAGAAGCTTGGGATGGGATTTATTTTGAGTAGTTGTGTATTTTAGAAATATATGGCACATTGAGTTTGAGCTTCTTGGAGATGAAATATTGTAACAAATGTTCCTTTAATAAGAACTTGTTGTTACCCCATTTGAAAGGAAAGCTTTAACTTTGGGAATATGTATGTTTTTCAAAAGAAATAATATAGATGTGTTTTCTTGTAAGACATTCTACCTGAGTAAAAAAGTATGAAATATGTTATTTTGATAGAGCATCAGAAAGGAAATATAGTCTTAGCGTATTCCTTAGGATTATCATTGAATGGAAACTTTTCCGTTCTTGCAACATGTCTTTTTTGTAATTGTTGGTAATATTAATAAATGGAATGAAAGTTAGTTTCTTCTTTATTTCCTTCCCATGAGAGAAATAAGAATTTATCTAAATGTGGAATTAACTTTCTCCCTTGCAAATTTTTAAGTAAATTTCAAAACTCTTCCCTACTTCATCTAGTTTATTTAAGTTTTCTTTTACAAATGGTAAAACAAAAACATTTACCTCCATATGTTACAAAAGTGATTAGATATAATTTGTATAGTTGCATTTCCTTTTAAATATAAATGTACAAGGTTAAATGGATGATTATTATTTTAAAGGATATTATTTTAGTTAGTCACTTTAAATTGAAAATCCTGAGAATTACTATACCTATTGTTTTATTTTATATATATACTTATTGTTTTATTATATATATATTTACAATTAGATATATATATATATATAATGTTATATTAAATAGACATATAATAATAAATATTATTAGATATAAAATATGTAGTTAGTACATAGAAATAAAAATAAAATAATTTTTAAATAAGAAAAAAAAATATGGAGTTTGGGGGAGGGCCGAACCCTCCCCACACCTACGCATTTTCCTGGGCCACCTTCCATGCTGCACTCCCCACTCTCCCCACTCCCCACATCGCCACCCCACTATTTCCCCCCTGCGCATCTCCCTATCACGACCGCTACCCCCTCACACCCTGCTGCCACTGTAGCCACCGCTGCCCAACCACTGCCACCTCTGCCGCTACACATAACCCACCCTCTCCATGTGTGTCTACTACTGGCGCCGCTGGTCTTCACAACATCCTCCCACACCCATGCAAAGACCTCCCTCCCCCAAAACCACCGCTCCCTCATCCTTTACATTGAAAAATGCACTTGCCTGATACATCCCCTCCGTTGTTACCTTGCAAACCCGCAGAAATATGCAAGCAGTTGTTCTCATACACAAAACAAAAAAAAGTTATCTTCATTAAAACTTAGGCTAACAATAAATTACGAAATGAAAGAGGAGTAGTGGGTACCCATTAGTCCAGCCTTAATGTCTTCTCCATCCTAAACTGCACAAGAAGAAACAAATAAATAAAACCAAAATGGTTTGGAAAAAAAAAGATAGAGATGATTAGGGCAACTTTAGGGTAAGTTGAAGATCTAGGGCCTAGATTTGTTTAATCCTAGGGCTCACAATAAACCCTACACACTTTAAGTTATGGGAAATATAATGGGAATGAAAATTAAAGAAGGGGGTGTGTGGGAAAACAAATAAAAAGGGGGAAAACAAATTAAATTAAAAGGGTGTGTAGACTTATTTAATTTTGTTCCTCTAGTTAATACTTAGTAGAATAAAATAATCAATTCAGTTATTGGGAAAGTAGTTTAATTAATTTTGGGTGAAAATTATTCTAATATAATTAATTATTAACTTGAAAGGGTTAAGCAGAGTGTTAGTAATTATTGTCCACTTCAAAAAAAAAATTATCCCAAAATTTTAGTAACTTTTGGTTTGATTCCATTGTCTCGAGGTGGGGCATTACATTTGGTATCAGAGCACAGGTTCGCACACGCAGATGCTCTGGGTAATTAATTAATTAGTAAATAATAATTTAATGACATTAACAAAAAAACAATTTAACCACATTTCTGCAACCATTATAATTTAATAACCATCTTCATACCTCATTCACAAGATGAAACCCATGAGACGACGATCGGTTAGGGGTTTGGGACATGGTTCACCGACACCCAAACCGTAGGCACCTGAGTTAGGGCCTCAGATCTTAGAGGCTCTTCAGCAGTTGATCGGTGTTGTGCAGCAGTGTCTCCCACCACCGCAGGAGGTGAGAGAGGAGGACATCCAGTTGGGAGACGAGGAGCCGATAGGTGAGGATGTGCATTCAGAGCTGCCAAAGCATGATACCCTGAGGCGGGAGAGGTCACATAGCCATTCCGTTCATCACGAGAGGGTAGCCTCGTACCGTTATAGCTGCTCACACAATCTTGAGGGACCATTTGGGGATAGGCAACCCCACTCACCTATTGGAATGCATCGTTAGGATTGAGATACAGGAAATGTGATTAGAGATCTTCTTCGCTTACAGCCACCTACTTACACTAGATCTATAGATGGCTTTGGGGCTGAGTCATGGCTCCTTAGCCTAGATAGTTATTTTGGCTTGCACTCTTATGAGAGAAATGTCAAGGCCAGGTTTTCCATACACCTCCTCCGAGATGCAGCAGGCGTTTGGTGGAGGAATGAGGAGTGGAAGCTCCATTTGACTTGAGAGACGGTGACCTAGGAGTTTTTCAAGGAGTGATTCAAGGCCCGCTATATGCCAGAGAATTTTGTGCAGAAGAGGATTGATGAGTTTCACAACTTACGATAGGGATCTGACACAGTAGCATAGTATGAGAGTCGGTTCTTGGATCTTCTGCAATATGTGGATTACCTATAAGATGAGAAATTGCAGGTTAACAGGTTTATTAGGGGCCTTAATGTAGATATAGCAGGAGCAGTTAGGATGTTATCTCCTCCCATGCTTGAGAAGGTCGTTGAGAAGGCCTACTTAGCTGAGGAGAATAGGACCAAGGCACATGAGCACTGAGATAGAAACAAGAGCAAGTTTTAGGATAGAATACAGGCCTTTCAGAGTTAGAGGTCACGGGGTACAACACCACCCCCTAGAGGAGGATTCTGGCCTCCACCAGTAGCCACAAGGGCTCCATCGCACCCACAATAGCAGACGTAACATCATGGCCACTAGTAGCAAAGGGCTAGACAGACACAGGGTTTTCAGAGAGGTGGTTCTAGAGGAGGTTTGGTGAAGCTATGGATAGGAGACAGGGTACTCAGCAGGTACAACCAGCTTGCTTACAGCAGTCTGCTAGAGTTGGGCCGGCAGGGTTAGTTCACCAGAGTACAAGAGGGACCCCATCTCAGAGAGGTACAGGAGGATGTTTTATTTTTGGGTCCCCTGACCACTATGTGCATATGTGTCCACACAAACCCACTACCATGGATACGCAGCGAGCTCCTAGATCCGAGTAGATGGTGGGTGACATGGGATGTGCTCATCATGTATATGTAGTAATTGACAATTACTAGGCTGAGCATTAGGCCACAATCATTGAGACGACAGGTACTATTAGGGGTATTTCTGTCTTAGTACTTTTTGATTCAGGTGCTTCAGATTCTTTTTTATCTCCTTCTATAGTGGACCAGTGTGGGCTAGTAGTGGCTAGGCAACCAGATAGTTGGCAGGTTGAGTTGGCCTCTGGGGCCAAACTCACCGTGGACTCGTATGTGGAGAGTTGTGTACTTGATTTAGGAGTCTTCTCCACTACACTTGACCTCCGAGTTATTCCTGTAGGATCCTATCAGATAGTGTTGGGTATGGATTGGCTCAAGGCTCATCGGGCTAAGGTAGATTGTAGAAATAAGGTCATTGAGTGTCAGGATGATCTTGGGAGTGCAGTTGTGATATCAGGGATGCAGAGGCCTATCTCCTTGCACATGATCTCGGCTAAGCAACTCAAGCAGAGCATGCGTAAAGGTTGTCAGTTGTTTGTTATCACCATCAGTGATCGATCAGAGAGCACCCCAGAGCATTCACCCTTAGATGATCATGCAGTTTTGAGGGAGTATGTAGATGTGTTTCCAGGTGAGCTTCCAGGGTTACCACCCCGTAGAGAGGTGGATTTCACCATCGATTTAGTGCCAGGATCTACACCAGTTTCTAGGGCACCCTATCGGATGATGACTCTAGAGCTTCATGAGCTCAAAATATAGTTAGAGTAGTTGTTGGAGAAGGGTCTTGTTCATCCTAGTGTATCTCCTTATGGAGTGCTAGTCATATTTGTGAAAAAGGGATGGTTCTCTCAGACTTTGTGTAGACTTAAGACAGCTCAACAAAGTCACAATAAAGAAATGTTATCTACTCCTTAGGATTGATGACTTGTTTGATCAGATGCAGGGAGCGAGAGTGTTCTCCAAAATTGATCTCAAGTCAGGGTATCATCAGTTGCGCATTTCAGATGCAGACATTCATAAGATAGCTTTTCACACATGTTATGGGCATTATGAGTTCACAGTTGTCCCTTTTGGTTTGACCAATGCCCCAGCTGTCTTCATGAGCCTCATGAATGGAGTATTCAAGACCTTTCTGGATCACTTTGTCTTAGTGTTCCTTGATGATATATTGATATATTCTCATTCTGAGGAGCATTTGAGATAGGTACTACAGGTTTTGAGAGAGTAGAAGTTGTATGGGAACTTGGAAAAATGTAGCTTCTTTCAGACAGAGATTCAGTACTTGGGTCATATCATATCAGGAGAGGGTATCTCTGTAGATCCCTCTAAGATACAGGCTATCATGGCTTGGCCAACACCCACATCAGTTACTGAGGTGAGGAGTTTTATGGGTTTAGCAGGTTATTACCACAGGTTTGTATAGGACTTTTCTAGGATTTCTCACCCTATTACTTCTCTTCAGAGAAAAGGGAAGAAGTTTGATTGGTCAGAAAAGTGTGAGCAGTCCTTTCAGTTTCTTAAGGAAAGGTTAACCATGGTTCCCATCTTAGCAGTTCTGGACCCTACAGAGGATTTTGTTGTTTGTACTAATGCATCACTAGAGGGTTTGGGATCCATTCTTATGCAGGAGCATCAGGTGATTGCCTTTGAGTCGCGTAAGCTCAAAGACTACGAGCTTAACTATCCTACTCATGACTTGGAGCTTGCAGCAGTTGTTCATGCACTTGTGTGTTGGTGACACTTCCTTTTGGGTAGACCTTTCATTTTGAGGATAGATCATCGTAGCTTGCAGCATATCTTCTCACAGCCAAACCTCAACGCTCGTCAATGGTGTTGGATGGAGTTCCTATGTGAGTATGACATGGAGGTACAATATATCAAAGGAAAGGAAAATGTTGTTGCAGATGCACTTAGTAGACAACGACATGTGCTTGCTTCATTGACATTGCAGTCAGATTTGAGAGGTAGGATTCTTGAGCATCTTCCAGAGGACAGGTTTTATGAGGGTGCTAGACAGATGTTGGAGTCACAGGGTTCATTAGAAGGGTAGATATTTGGGGTGTATTTTAGAGATAGATGGTTTACTTCAGTACCATAGGTGCATCTATGTGCCTAAGTTAGGTGAGCTACATAGCTTCATCCTCTCAAAGGCTCATCGAGCTCCATATGAAGCACATCCAGGAGTGAAGAAAATGCATGCTGATCTGAGGGAGTTATATTATTGGCTAGGTCTTTGACGGGACATAGACAGATTTTGTTGCATGTTACCTTGAGTGTCAGAGGGTCAAGGCAAGAGCATTCTCACCCGCAGGACTCTTACATCCTCATGATATTCCCAAGTGGAAATGGGATGTGATCTCCATGGATTTCATAGTCAGACTCCCTATGTCTTCTTATCATCATGATGCCATTATGGTCACCATGGATAAGTTGACCAAGGTCACCTATAATGCACAAGCCATCACCAAAGTATTTATGGAGGACATTGTTAGATTGCATGGGATCTCGAAGACCATCATCAATGACCGCGATACCATTTACACTTCAGTTGTCTGGACTTCCTTTAAGGCCGCTCTTGGGTACATAGATTAATTTCAGCTCATCATATCATCCAGAGATAGATGGACAGACAAAGAGATTTAATCAGGTACTAGAGGACATGTTGAGGATGTATGTGATGGACCAGCAGAAGAAGTGGGAAGATTACCTTCATTTAGTTGAATTTGCATACAACAACAAATATCACAGTTCCATTGGTATGGCTCCCTACCAGGATTTTTATGGAAGACCTTGCAGTACACCTTTGAGTATGGATAGACTAGATGACAGGATTATTTTGGGACCAACTTACCTTCAGGATTTAGAGCAACAGGTCATTCTGATTAGACAGCGTCTTGAGAAGGCTAGAGCACGCCAGAAGGTGTATGCGGACACCAAGAGGATTGATCGTCACTTCTCAGTGGGTGAAAAAGTCTTCTTGAGAGTTCATCCTCATAAGAGCCCAATCCGCTATGAAAAGGGTTCTAAGCTATCACCTTATTTTGTGGGGCCTTTTGATATTTTAGAGGTCATTGGTCTAGTTGCCTATCGCCTAGCTTTTCCACCACGCCTTGCATGGGCCCACGATGTATTTCATGTTTCTATACAACGTAGATATTTACCAGATGTTTCTCATGTTTTGGATTGGTCGGCATTATAGGTAGAGGACAGAGAACAGTGTAGACTGGAGCATGTACGCATATTGGAGCACCAGAGGTTGGCCCTTCGGGGTCGAGACTTGGACCAGGTTAGAGTGCAGTGGGATAGATACGATGAGACAACAACTACCTGGGAGGATGTTACACCATTGAGGGCTAGATATCCCTATCTCTTTTAGTGACTTCCAGGAGGAAGTCTAATTTTAGTAGAGGGGGATGTAGTGCCCACATTTTTATAGCCTCAGTTATTGTTGTTCCTTCTGCTCATAGACATGTTTGGATAGGGATTTGATATATGTTGGACACTATGTTATGATTTTGTTTTTACCTTCTTGGACATGGATGCATATTTGGGTGTGTAGCACCAATTTGACTCTATTAGCATGTTGTTAGTTTTCTTTCAATGTTGTGGACATTAGTTTATGATGATGTTGTTTAGACCTAATTGAGATACGTAAAATGTTTAAGTGTAGTTGCATGTTTGGATTCTATGGATATATGTCACTTTATCATTATGTCTAACTTATGGTGAATTGTGTATAATTGTGCATGTTGTCACATTTTTGATTCTAGACAGATGATATGCTAGTTTAGAATTCATTTCTTTCTTATTAAGTAGTTGATTCGCATTTTATCAGACATGTGCATTTAATGCATTTAATGTGTGCAATGAGTGTGCAGGTGACAGGTCACAGGAGAACGTGGGATTCAGGCCAGCTACACAATTTTGCACAAGCAGCCCACGGGGCTAAGCCCTAACCATGTTTACTGTATGAGGCCTTAGTATTAGAGTTTATTGTTTTGGGCACCATGAGTGACCCTCATTTGTAATGTAATATGTCTTGTAATATTAATCTTGCTTAGGGTGTTTAGTTGTGTTGTAAACTTGTTTTGGGGACTTAATGGCCCCACTTACATTAAGTTTTGAGTTTGTATAATGATGTATTTAATCAAAAGGGATTAGGGTCACATGTGAACCCTTGGGTGGGCCCCACACCCTCTACTCTTGTGCCCAAGTGTGCCAAACCCGAAATTGGGCTATTTTAGGCATTTTAAGTGACCCCTTTTTAGTTTGGGAGTTCACTTAGCATGAAAATGGGCCCTTGGACCCTACCTAATAGGTAGGGGGGCTTATTTCCAAGGCTAGAGGGAGTTTCCCTCCCATTTTTCCTTCCTTTGGTCACATCCATGTAAGGTGGATGGGTAAGTGTGCTTTGTTAAAAGTTGCACAAGTTTGTTTTGGTTATCATTTTGGGTAATTTGGGAGAAGAGGGTTAAAATCTATTTTATCCTTTCTCCCTTTTTATTTTGAGAATATTTGACCTTGAGGGAAGAGAGGGGTGACACATGTCACCCCCTCATTTGTGAGGATTTTTTATTGCTCCTCTTCAAATTATCCCTCATGGGGAAAGAAGAGAACTTTTTTTTGTGAGCTTTTGCTTGGAGGCTTGTGGATTTTGGAGCTAGAGCTTACTTGGGTCAAGAAGTGGAAAAGTTAGAAGTTGGAGAGCTTTTGGAGGTAGGCTCCTTGAGCTCATTTGTGTGTTTTATATCATGTTAGATATTAGTCTTGGTTATTTAAAATGTGTGTTGTTGCATGTTGATTTTAATTGTTGTTTTACTTTATTTTGCTCCATCCATCATATGGCATGATGGAGTTTTGGAGTTTGTGGGGGAAGAGAGAGGGATTTTTCCCTCTCAATCCTCATGGCTTGATGGGCAAGCCTTGTAGGATTTTAGTTACTCCCCTCAAATGGTTTGAGGTGGGGAAGGTGGTTCATATGGATTGAACCTCCTTCCCCATTCTTGGTGAGGAAACCCCTTTGGGGTTTGAAAATCCTTCCAAGAAGGATTTGGTGAAAGGATGGAGAAATAAGGAGGGTTTGAATGACTTTGGAGGAATAAGGAGGGTGTGGAGTTCTTGGTTTTGTGCAACCAATGTTGGTTACCACTTTTGGCATTTGGAGAAATCCTTTCTTCTCTTCCCCATTTTAGAGGTAGAACATGGTTTCTCCTCTTTTTCATCTTTGCAAAGTTGTTGTCTTCTTTTAATATTTGTCTTGTCCTTATTTGAATGTAATGTTGGTTGTTCTCCCTTACTCTTGTCCGAAGTTGTGGATAGTAGTATTCTTTCCCATGGGCTTGGGGGAGGATAGCATGCCTTCCAACCTTGGAAAGGCATGTAACGATGCCTAAAGGTTGGGTGGTTAAACAAGCCTTTTTCTCCTTGTGTTGGATTCTTGAAAGCTTTTGAAGTTGGAGATCATGTGGTGGAAATTTGGAGTCTCTTATCAACTTGGCCTCTCCTTGTCATCTTCATTCTCTTTGTGGACATTACCTCATTGTATTGATTTTGGATATGGCTATGTGGAAACTTTATTTTATTGTAAATCCTCCTTCTTGTATTTGAAAATTACTTGTAGACTTGAGTAAGGTTTAGTTGAGCAATCTCTTTTATCCTTGTAAAGAAGCTTGGGATGGGATTTGTTTTGAGTAGTTGTGCATTTTAGAAATATATGGCACATTAAATTTGAGCTTCTTGGAGATGAAATATTGTAAAAAATGTTCCTTTAGTAAGAACTTGTTGTAACCCCATTTTAAAGGAAAGCTTAAAGTTTGGGAATATGTATGTTTTTCAAAAGAAATAATGCAAATGTGTTTTCTTGTAAGGCATTCTACTTGAGTAAAAAAGTATGAAATATGTTATTTTGATGAGCATTAGAAAGGAAATTTAGTCTTAGCATATTCCTTAGGATTATCATTGAATGGAAACTTTTCCGTTCTTGCAACATGTCTTTGTTGTAATTGTTGGTAATAATAATAAATGGAATGAAAGTTAGTTTCTTCTTTATTTCCTTCCCATGAGAGAAATAAGAATTTATCTAAATGTGGATTTAACTTTCTCCCTTGCAAATTTTTAAGTAAATTTTGCAAAACTCTTCCCTACTTCATCTATTTATTTAAGTTTTCTTTTACAAGTGGTAAAACAAAAAAATTTATCTCCATATGTTACAAAAGTGATTAGATATAATTTGTCTAGTTGCATTTCCTTTTAAATATAAATGTACAAGGTTAAATGGATAATTATTATTTTAAAGGATATTATTTTAGTTAGTCACTTTAAATTGAAAATCCTGAGAATTACTATACCTATTGTGTTATTTTATATATATACTTATTGTTTTATTATATATATATGTGTATATATATATATATATATATAATGTTATATTAAATAGACATATAATAATAAATATTATTATATATAAAATATGTAGTTAGTACATAGAAATAAACATAAAATAATTTTTAAATAAGAAAAAAAATATGGAGTTTAGGGGAGGGCCGAACACTCCCCACACCTGCGCATTTTCCCGGGCCACCTTCCATGCCGTACTCCCCACTCTCCCCACTCCCTACATGGCCGCCCCACTGTTTCACCCCTATGCATCTCCCTGTCACCACCGTTGCCCCCTCACACCCTGTTGCCGCTGCAACCACCGTTGCCCCACCACTGCCGCCTCTACCACTACGAAGAACCCCCCCTCCCTGCGCATCCGTTACCGGCGCCGCTGGTCCTCACACCATCCTCCCACACCCACGCAATGACCTCCCTCCCCCAAAACCTCTACTCCCTCTCCTTCCACGCTTACACTTTCTACATCCCCTCCGCTGTTACCTCAAACCCGTGGCCGGTAGCAGGCAGTTGTTCTGAAACACAAAATAAATAAAAAATGATCTTCATTAAAACTTAGGGTAACAATAAATTATGAAATGAAAGAGGAGTAGTGGGTATCCATGAGTCTAGCCTTCATGTCTTCTCCATCCTAAACTGCACAAGAAGAAAGAAATAAATAAAACCAAAATAGTTTGGAAAAAAAAGGATAGAGATGATTAGGGAAACTTTAGGGCAAGTTGAAGATCTAGGGCCTAGATTTTTTTAATCCTAAGGCTCACAATAAACCCTACACACTTTAAGTCATGGGAAATATAATGGGAATGAGAATTAAATAAGGGGTGTGTGTGGGCAAACAAATAAAAAGGGGGAAAACAAATTAAATTAAAAGGGTGTTTAGACTTATTAAATTTTTTGCCTCTAGTTAATACTTAGTAGAATAAAATAATCAATTTGTTATTGGGCTAGTGTTTATTTAATTTTGGGTAAATTAATTATTAATGGGAAAGGGTTAAGCAGAGCGTTAGTAATTATTGTCCACTTCAAAAAAAAAATTATCCCAAAATTTTAGTAACTTTTGGTTTGATTCTGTTGTCCCGAGGCGGGGCATTACACATGTTATTTTGTATTGGTACTAAGGCTCTATACGTGGATGCAACATTGGGATTTTAAGGATGAAATGGCCTATTAGTAAGAGGTTTGACTTGGTTCTTATTTGCAGCTTGAACGGGTGGCCTATTAGGCTAATATGGAGGTATATTGGGTTGAGTTTGAGGCTGATATGATCTAAAATTTTGAGCTTGCTTCCTCTTAAGTGTCATCAACTCATTACCCAAGTTTTTAAGTTTCTTCATGACTTCTTGGAGCGCATTTGAGGTACTAGAAGATGAAGGAAAATCTTCAGTCGAATTCTGATTTCTTGGAGCAAGAATGGGAGCTAATGTAGGTGCTTGACTAGTTCTTTGAGCTCCTGTTTTTGGATAGAGAGGCATAGGTGGCCTAGGTGCAAGTTTTCCGGCTTGAATTAAGAAATTTTCAGCTCTAATAGAAATATTATAGGTTTCGGGTAAATTTATACCTCTCATGGATTGAATCATCGTGGCAATATCATAATTTAAAGCTTTAAGGAAGTATAGAAAATCACCTTCAGCTGTTGGTCTTACAACCAATGGAATTCTATCCCATGTCCACTAGAATCTGAAGTTGAAATCGGTCATCTGTTCATTAGGAACCCTCTCGATTATTGTCAATTGTTCCAATAAAGTTATATTATCTCCTTTTTCACTAAATGGATTGTGAAGTGTTGTGCACAAATGGTTCCATTTCTAGATAGACCCTGTTGTTAGAATTTTGAACCATTGCAAAGCTTTACCTTTAAAAGAGTATGCTAACAACTTAACTGTAATGTCCATTTAAGAAATTTCATGAGCTGTACAGACATTTGTGATGTCCTGGATGTGGTCAATCGGGTTTGTTTAGTTCTCTCTAGTGAAATATAGAATTTTCTTCAATGCTGCAGCTGGAATTGGATTTTGTACATTGAGAGCAAGTGGGTTGCTTCCTGTGATGTTGACATAGGGATTGGGATGCGCCATCCTGATTGGTTAGAGAAATCTAGTTAATTGAATAAAAGACCTACCAGGTGGAGGTGTTGATAAGGTTCTATTCAGTGGAGATGAATACCTTTGAGCTCTTCTTCACATTTTTGTTTTGTTTGGGGATAAGTGTAGATAGAAAAATAGTACTTCTTCTCTAGTTGTTGACCTTGTTTGGATTCTTCTCATGAATCTTCCGAGTCTAGGATACTAAAACCAGTGGATTCTATCTCTTAGAAGTCGCTAGATGTCTAATTTCAAAGCTTCTTATAAGCTAGAGTCTTACAACAAGTGCACATCAATCTTGCTGCAATTAAAATGAAGACTTCTTTTGGTCCCACTGGGTGTGCCAGAACTGTTATAAGTAGCACCCTAGGATTTGTACATTACAAAACCCTACTTTTGACTAACATGGTATTGTCTCAATGTGTGGGACCCTCACGATTCGAGGCAAACCTCCAGTGAAGGCTGATTCATGACCTATTCTAATGCTAACCTACTCCTAAAATATTAATTCCAAGGGACCAGAGAGAGAGAAATACATAAAATGTAAATCCTAAACTAAAGGAGGCTATAACACCAAAACAAGTCTAGAGAGACCCTTAGTGAGTGAAAGTGGAGGGAAATGGGGAAGAAGAGGGAATATAAAATGACACAATCCCAAAACACATTCAACCTCCAATCTCATGGAGCATAAAAAAATTAAGCCCTACAAAAGAACACAATGTGCACAATATACCTACAAAATATAATGGAAGGCAAGAAGCGTAATATAAATCAAGCTAGGGAAAGAAGAGCCACAAAACACTAATTTTTATTACTTAAAATGATGCATAATCCATTACAATATAGGCACAATACAAGAATACTTCACGAAATCTCTCCTCCTTAAAATGAGGGGAATTTACATATATATAGAGATAAGCAGCTACCAACCAACATCCTTCATTAATTACCTACACGGAGGTATGGGAGACCATGTTAGTTCACTTTCCAATGGTACTTTTCTTGGAGGGTGAGCAGGGGTGACATACCTCATTAATTGGGTTGTTGAGCTACCTTATACAGTGTCATTGATGTCTGACCGTATCTAAAACTCTTTTCTGTCATCTGACATGAACCACTTGTTGACTCCTGACAGGAAACATGAAGAGTTGTCATTGACAAGGGAAAGACCTGTTGAACGACAAAAAGAAATGTTGTTGCACGACAGTGAAAGGAGGTTATCACCTAACAGGATCTGCATTGACACCCGAGAGGAGATGCGTTGACGCTTGACAGGAGCTGCGTTGATGCCCAACAAGAGTTGTGTTGACACACGACAGGAGTTGCGTTGACACCCGACAGGAGCTGCGTTGATGTCGATAGGAGCTGTGTTGACACCCAACAGGAGTTGCGTTTGTGCCCGATAGGATCTACGTTGACGCCTGATAGGAGCTTTGTTGACACCCAACAGGATCTATGTTGACCCCGACAACAAGGCAACAATCCCTACATTTTTCCATTTTGACTATTAAAGCAAACCCGGCTCTAAGCCGTCATCGTGGCAAGCTTCTAACTATCAATGCCCAAACCTGTGGGTTGATCCAATTTACAAGGGGGGTGCAAAAAATGGATAACAAAACCCATTTCACAACATGACACACGCTTTCTAACATAGATACTTGTACCTCCATTTGATGATAAATTAACTAATTTTCTATTGCATAATTTGTTAGCAGAGAGATGTTATGCTGCCATTAATGATGTTGTTATGCAGGATTTAGAAACTTTCAAAAGATGGGAATTCTAGGCCAAATATTTGATGAAGGAAATAAATTTTCATTTTCACAACCATTCCCAAAGAGATCAGTTGTTTTCTTTAGTTCAAAATTAGCTAGAAAAGATAGATGTATTACTGAATCAATCTCTCTCAGGTGCCATTATAGTAAGCAATGACTACAATGATAATGTTTTAGATGTAATGTTAAAAAGGATATAAAATTTAAATAGTGAATCCCGAGCTTACTATAACAAATGGGCTAGAGACAAAAACCTGGTTTTCATTGCAAATGTGGAAAAAATATAGCTATTGTAATTTTAACTCTTTCTTTGTAATGAGATTTTATTTTTACATATTCTAAATTTTAAATTAATAATATTTATTTTTTAGATGTATTCAAAATATGAAAAATTGAAGAATGAAGTACTGGTATTGGATCTTCATCTGAAGAATGCATGTAAAATTTTAAATGTTTCTTTTTCACTGAAGAAAAAACATGCACTTTAATAAACAAAACAATACATTGAAGAAAATAATTAAGGAGCATGGCATGAATCTAGAAATATTTTTCAAGCAGAAATCAAATGGATACTAGTTTATTTTCAGTAGGTCATGAGGCCAATCAAGATAGAGAAAATTCCCCTAGTATCAATTTCACAGCTGATGATCTAATTAAATTAGGAGCACTAGTCATAGAAGATACAAGACCAGAGGGAGTATCTTAGAATGATACTATATTTCCTTATATTGTATAAATATAATTGTAATATTGAGAATTGAAATGTAAATATCAAATTTCAATTGATATATTTTACACTTTTGTAAATTATTTTGAAACAATCTTAATCGACACATTATTAATATATATTATTTTCATAACATCTATAGTGTTTTGTTTTTCATAACAATGTAAAGTATAATATCTGAGTTCGACTCATAATTATTTTTTTCATATTTTTTATTGTATAAAAATAATAAGAAATAAGGATATAGAAATCATTTATTAAAAAACATACAATTTCATATGAATTTTTAGATAGGAATAAATATTTATAAAACATACCTCTTACCAAGCTAAAATCCTAAAACTTGGTCACCTAAAAGAAACCTTGAGAAGCCATTTTTCTTTATAGACATTTGTATTTAATGTGTCGGTAGACCATCCACTTGCTAGGTCGATATTGAGATCATATTTGTTGCTCACTGTATCAATGACTCTTCTTCTTTCAATAAGTGATGTCCAAACATAAGTTCCCTTTTCATAGAAAAATGCATCCACATGATAATGTGAAACATGCAATCTCAAACATGTCTCCATATTTTTATACAACCTATTTCAAAGTGTTGATTTAACAAAAGATAATGAACAAAAGACATGTTCATCTTCCAATGATCCCAAAATCATCGTTTGGAAAATTTCATATAATCGAAAATATTTACTAATATTCTCTTGCAAGATGTTGTTGGGATACAATTTTTTCTCATAGCTTTGTGATAGCTTCATTTTCCATTGGTTTAGTTAGATACCGATATTTATCAATCATTATAATTCCAAAATATTTTTACAAAATGCCTTTAATTTAAACTCCATTATCTCTACGTCCTTTCCGAAATGCTTAATCAAAGCATGCATATATTTGATAAATATATTACTTACTAATTCTTCACTATAACCATCAACAATGTTCCAAAATAAGGGATTCACTACTCCCATGGCCTCTAGCAGATCATCCCTTTTAAAATGATCAAGATAAGCTATGTGAAATCTTTCTCAATTTCATTCGTGTATCAGAAATAACAGTGTCATATAAAACACGTGTTACAAGACCTTCTTCAATTTATGCTCCCATCAAATCAAATCTTTTTTTAAAATTATACATTGGTATCTCCTTTTCATTAATAATGATACAAAGATAATTTTAATATAGAATTTCAAATATAAATTAGGATTCTTAACATCTGTTAATATTTTCCAATTCTCAAACACGTGAATTTTAAAACTATTTTGGGACAGGTATAAAATAGGGAAATTTTAAGGACCCCTCTAAAAAAATTTATAGAAAGCATGGTAAATATCTCTATAACTAGTTTTGTAGTTTTGGAAAATGTTCTCGTAACCAATTTCATTGTTTCGGCAAAAATCATAAAAATATTAAAAATAGTTACAGATCGAATGGTGAATCTCCTAAAACTAGTTTGAAAAATTCCCTCTATAAAATTTTCTCTCCAGTCACCACTACAAGTGGAATTTGGACTTGGAGATTTATTATTGGCTCGCACTTCAAAATAAATGATGGGACCCACCAAAAAACCAACATTGGGAAAATGGTATAAGTGTGGAAATTTCTTACTAGTTTGTGCTTCAGGGTGACTAAAAAAAGATATGTATAGTCTGACACTCAATTTCACTATGAAATTTATACATATGTGATGTTTTTTATATGTTCATACTTCGTAGTGAAGCATACATGACAAAAAGATCATATAATGGAAGGGTAAGTGCACCAAGTTGGGGGAAAAAAGGGGGCCTTAAGTAGACTCATGTTTTTGAAAAATAAAAAAACTTCAACTTGTATGATATTTTTGAAATAGTTACACTCAAAATTGGAAGATCTTATATAAACGTGAATCGTAGCATTTTGTGTCTAGTTTTTACGCTACTAAATTTTATTTAAAACCAATAAGTTTAAGTGGGTCAAGTAACTAAAATACCAACATGTGCTCATGTTTTTGTTAAAAAAACATAGCAGAGTAACTTTCATGCCCCCACCATTTTTAGCACCATTTAGTATTTTTGAAAACCCTTTAGTAGAAAGATAGATAGGAGCATCTAGTTTGGACTACCTTTATTTTAGATTTTTTAGCAAGTATTTATTTTTTATGATTTTTCTAATACATAAATTTTAAATTTAAAAACATAACGGAGCTCCGACCTTGTCCCCCTAACTACCTAAAAAAATAAAAAATAAGATTTTTTTTAATGTGTATAGAATTTGTCTTAGTTTGGGCTAGTATAATTATTTCCAATTTCAAAGAGACAAAAAAAGATATACGACGAAAGATAGACATATTTAAACTTCAAAAAATAGCTATAAAAATTAATTGTTAGAAAATAAATAATATGGAAACCATATATTAGTTAAAAAATTGAAAATTTATATTTTTAGAAAGTAGATAGTTTGATCTACGTCTTGGTATAAGTTTTTCTAAACAAATCAATCGTTTTATGTCAATTTATGATGGCGGAAGAGATATTTTTGCATTTTTCTGCAAAAACACATTGTTTCTTATGTTTATAAAGGTCCATGCCTTAGGTTTGGGGATCCAAACCGGATCCCCAAGCCTTGAGACATGGCTTGGAAAAGGGGAACAACATAACTTGTATGCGTTATGTTATCTACATATATATGGGGCCCCCAACGTCTTTTTCCCATCCTTCATGGGTTTTCTGTCATATTTCTGTCTGGTCTTGTAAATCCTTTACGAATTTTGAGTAGTTTATATTGTCACCTACCCCACAATATATTATTCTGCAATCATGGGCAGTAAATAATGATGTAACGATGCAAATAAACTCAATAACAAGACACCATAGCAAATGAAAGAGCTGAGAATTAAGAAAGTGAAGAGGATGTAAAAACTTCATGGAGGGAAAAGTACATCTATTAAATCTAATGTATCTGAGAATAATGATTTTTCTATGAATTTTGATATTTAATTCAATGATAATGTTGGTATGGATGAAGAAATTGATATGAAACCAATTGTTGAAGTTTTACCTGTAAATCTAAATGTTGAAGCTTTACCTGAGAATCCAAATGTTAATCCTAAAATTTGTATGGAAACACTGAATGAAAAAAGTAACCCTCATAATGAATCTTCACCTCTTAGAACATCTCCTTCCATTTTACAAAGAAAACTATTTCACTTAATTAAAATTGATGAAAACATTATAAAATCAATGCCTAACAAAATGTTTGACAGAAATGCGAGAAGAAAAGTTAGGGGAATTTGGGATAATTACTTTGCAAATTTAAATGACACAAATATTTCAATTATTTGTTACATTGATGAAATTAATTAAGATGAGACCTATAATGAAGACCCTCGGGTTAAGAACATCTAATGTTGTTGATCAAAATGTGTCAATTATTGAAAATATATATAAAGCATATCAAACTGTTGGTGCCAATGGACACAAAAAAGATAGTAATGTTACATGGCGTGCACTTACTAATTGTTTAGTAAGTGATAAAACTATTAATAAATGCTTGATTATAAAAATAAGCAGTGCTTTGAAGCTAAACACAAAAACACTAATGAAAGCAATAGAGAGATGCAAAATCCTTGAGTGAGTCAATAACACTGACTATTAGGATTTCTCTAGCAGAATCCCATGAAAAGACAAGAATACATCTAATATTCTAAAATAATCAATTGTAAAATTTTGGAATGATAACACAAGGGTGTCACCAAATAGAAGAGATACAGTAAAAAGAATAATAGTTTCTTGTAATCATGAATAGTGTGTAAAAAATTTCTTATATATGACTAAAACACAATTGTTCTCTAATTTTAAGAATGAAAATCCATAAATTAAAATTAGCCAAAGATTATTTGCAATGAACAAACCCTTTTATGTGAAAATCAATCACTCATGTACCACTTTTTGCTACAGGCATCATGTTGAATTTTCAATTCATTATGATGTTTTTTTTTTCAAATACATCATGTTTTGCATACTAAAATCATGTTGCATGAGTGTGTATTAAATATCCCACCAAAATCTTCAAGGGAATTTATTCCGACAATATTTTACAAAAAAACAACTAGACAATTTTGTTTATAAAAAAGCATGTTTAGATGGAATGTTCAATGTATATGGTGGCTTTCGAAATTTGGAAAGCTTCAACAAATATAAATCGGTGGAATATCAATTAAAAAATGGAAAAAAATCTAAGAGGTGTGATCTTGTTACAGAACAATGACCTGTAACAAAATATTTGGTCGAATTCAGAGAGGAAATCATTTATGAGTATGCAAGGCACACACATAGAGCTCAATGGTTGGATGAAAAATTTAAGTTAAGAAAGGAAACATTCCCACTTGGCACTACTATTCTAATAGTTTACTTCATGGAGAATTACACATTGCAACCACAAATAGAGGTTCAGTCTCAATACTATAACTTAGTGAAAGTTACTATTTTCATGCATATAGTATTCATGCACTCTCTAGAAAGCACTGAGCAAGATCAAAAATATTAAGAGAGTATCATTTCTACATCATTGATGATTGGAAACATTATACAGAATATGGGAAAGGGTATTTCAAGGTGTTTTATGTGAAATTGAATTAGAGGAACATTTTATTCAATCAACATTACATTTGGTTGGGTAACTATACATCACAATTCAAGAATGCACAGATGTTTTATTAGCTAATTAGGATTCACAAAGAAACAAGTGTACAAAATATGTGGAGTTTTACTGAGGCAAGAAATGGGAAATGAGAGAATGATGGTGCAGGAGCATGTGTGAAAATATCACTTGCAAGAGAAGAGTTAAACTCTAAGGATGGTGTTAAATTCACAGATGCAAGAAACATTGTTGATTAGTGTGTCAAGAATGTGGGCTCTCAAGATAGTTCAACGGTTCGTAGATATTTCTGATGTATAGAGGAACAACATTTGGCAAGCTATGAAGATTGTATAACAGTTGTAGGATCAAGTGATATGCATTCGTTCCGTAGTTCAGATGAAAATTCTTGAACACTTTATACTAGGTGCATGTCATGTTTTTGTATATCATGCATTGATTCTAAGTGGAATGAATGTAAGTCATAGTAGTGGGTGGATGAATGGATTTGTAGACCTCTAATTCCATTCGAAAATTTATATGAAGTTCCACGAACATTACAACTTGCAGTGTCTTCAGATCATATGACAACATCCCCTGACATTGACCAAGTCTCTGATTTAGTGAAACAAAGTACATACATGTATATGTCATTTTTAGATTTATAAATTATTAAATGATCAAATCATAATGTGTTTTAAATTTGAATTGAGTTTTAATTTTTGATGTAGGGCATGGTTTTGCATTTATTGTGATAGAATTTAACGAAGAGGGAACATACTACTTCTTGTCTAGTTATGTAGAGGAGAAAATTGACTTCCACAGTCACTGATGGTGAAAGCCTTGAGTATCCCACTAGGTCAGTGGTAGTCACTGGAACTTGTCTTTGATGATATCCTATAAAAATTAAAACACTTGGTTGTTTGAAGACTATGAAGTACATCAAAAATATACTTCATTATTCATATTTGGTTCTTGTAAAAAATATTAAATTGATCAAATATTGAGGTAGACAATTAAACAAGAATCTGTGGAAGGTTCATGAATCAGATCATGAAGAAATTCTTACTACTGTCAAGAGTAAATTTGATCCATACGATTCATTGGATTGAATTTACAAAGGTATGTTCTTCATGAATATAATTTGAATATTTACTTCAATGATTTTGTTTAAATTTTGTAGGATTTAAAATTCTATTTAATTACTTACTAACATATTTATGTAGGTTAGTGGTGCCAAACAAAACTCCACCTTCAAGTGGTTGGCATGATTAGTAGAGAATTTATTATTCTCAAATCCAAGTGAAGTTGGTGTCCCCGAGATTTCACCTTGAAATCTGGGACTGCCCCTTTTAAAAAAAATCATTCTTTTTAAAGTAACGGTTCGTTTTGTGTTTGTTTTGTCTGTAGTTGTTTGCATTGCTATAAGGTATTCCCAGAGAGTCATAAAATCCAAATTCAAAAAATACCCACATGCCAAAACTCACTCAATACCTTCACCAGACTTTGTCTGAAAGCGTTTTATTTATTTATTTATTAAATAAATAAAGTTATTTTACAAATAGATTGAGCTAAATTGGAGGATTTAGGTTATATAAAGCACTTCACCCCATCATTATTACCATATAACATTCACCCGGGGGGGAGAATTTTTGCAAATTAGATAATTGGAGAAATTTTTTGAGCAATTGCCCATGGCTTCTTTTTTTTTGTTTTATTTCTTTTTTTCTGTGTTTTGGTTTGTTTTTTCCATAAATTCCAGTAGCCTATTCATTCTTTCTATCAGACCTTTTCCCAGGCTTGGGGTTTTGAAAAGCTATCTAGTATTTTTAATTGCTAATATATCTAGAGGAAATCAGAGCTCAGAATTCTTTCAAAAGATTACAAGAAGTTGCTTGGTCCAAAAAGATGCAAAAATGGATTTTATGAAAATAAGAAAAATATCGTCATCAATGCGTAGAGCTCAAGAAAATATGTGCTTTTAGAGAAAATGACACCTAAAATGGAGCCAAGGAGTGAAATTTATGGCACTTGTAAGTTTTTGCTGCTACATCTTCCCGGACCCTTTCCAAAAATGGAAAAAAAATATTTTGTGCTTGTGTTTTCTTCATTGAAAATCCAAAAATGGAAATTAATTGTTTCTTATGAGTTTTCACGTGACTTTAAAAGCAGAAATCATGCAACTCGCACTTTTTGGGAAGAGCAATTTCTTTATGCAAGTCACACTTTTGGAAAGAAGCTTTCTTCCATGCAAGTCGCATTTTTTGAAATGATGGTTTTTAAGTTCTAGTGGGAATGTTGGTGTTTCTTAGAAAGTGGGAATTTTGGGGTTTCCTAGAAGATGAAAAATTCCCTTAATGGAAGTCAAGTCACTTAAGATGCCAATGGGAATTTTTGTGGTGGAAGGAAGCTGGGAATTTTATGCCTTCCTGGAAGGTTGTTTTTTTCCATCATTAAAGTCAAATCACTTAAGCCTCCAATGAGAATTTTGGTGGTGGAAAGAAGGTGGGAATTTTATGCCTGTCTGGAAGGTTGTTTTTTCCCATCATTAAAGTCAAATCACTTAAGCTGCCAATGGGAATTTTGGTGGTGGAAGGAAGGTGGGAATTTTATGCTTGCCTACAAGGTTGTTTTTTTTCCATCATTAAAGTTAAATCACTTAAGCTGTCAATGGGAATTTTGGTGGTGGAAGGAAGGTGGGAATTTTGGAGCTTTCTGGAAGAGTAAAAATTCTCATTAATTTTCCTTATTATTTTTAACATGACTTCTAGCCAAAAAGTGTAACCCATTATGGCATAGCTAAATGCCTAAAAGCTGACTTTTTTAAATTAATTGTCGAGAAGCATCCAGTTTTTGCAACTATGGTTGGAAAGGATTCCTTTTTATTATTCTAGATATCTGCATGTTGATGTGAGTGCACACGTGAATAAATTAATATTTTTAGCTTGCTTGACATGTAAATAAAGTCTAAAAATAGAGGGAAACATACTTCATAATCAGATCTCGGTGAAGAACTTAGATATTCATGTTATGGACTACATACTTGTCTGAATTATTTGCAAGAATACTTCATTTATGCCCATATTGGTGAAGAAAGAAGAAGTCAATATCTGATACATTGAATATATCTTCAAAATTGGAGGAAGAAATAGATCTGGCTCTCATAATTGCAAAGGATTCTGGAAAAAAAATTCATCCTCTTGTTTCTAATGCAACCATGTGGAAGTCATTACATGGAAAATTCCTTTCAGGAGCTTGTGCATGTGCTCCCAATCTTCCAGTTGAATCCTTCATTGAATTTACTTGTGTTTTCCTTCACCTGGAGTTCTTTCTAGAATTTAAAATTGCTCATATGCAATTAAAAATAAAAGGTTATGAGTTTTTTCTAAATTATTTATGACAAGCATTTTATTAGTGCATGTACTAGAGAACAATTGAAAAAACTTCAAGGATAAGAGGAGAAGACATGACAAAGGTAACAACAACAAGAAAATCACAGTCAACTACGTCCAGATCCAGTTTGGTAAGAATCAAAGGAAAGGATTAAACAACATATGAAAAATAAAAAGCATCTCGGATTCAAGGTAGATATATCATTCATGAGGCAGAGGTGCAATACAGGCTGGATCAGCATGCAGAGTATGGAAGAATAATAAGACTAGGAGTGTTGTAGCAGCTTTCTTCTAATTTCTTCTTCTCTTTCTTTCTCTTATTTTCTCCAAAAAAGTAATTGAGTAATTAATTAAATTGTAAACATTAGGTGATTGGCTTTAAAAAGTCGTTACTTCAAGTTATTGGAAGAAGTCAATTACTTGGAAATAGGTAGTAGACATGCAAAATAGAAGGTTTTATTTTCAGTTATAGATCATGCATGTCATACAAAGAGGAATTCGAGGAGGAAGATTTTCAATTGCTTCCCTGTTTCATAGCTTCAACATGTGGTAATTCATTAAAAACTTCCTATTTGTAATTGCCCTCGATACACTATAAATAGAGGAAGATCCTACGGATTAAAGGATCAAAATTTATAATCAACATTCTTGAGTTCTAGAATTTGTGATGTAACCTTTGATGTATTTTCTGTGAAAGCTGAGGAATTGAATAGAAGTGGATTTTTGGAGAACTTTGTGTCAACGATCCAGTACTTCTTACTATTGTGTGGATTTTTAGATAAACTTTGTGTTATCTAATATTTATATTAGAAGCTTTTCCTTTCCTTTTTATTTACTCTATATTGTGAGATCTATTATTTTTTTCTATGTGTATGAGACCAACTCTGTGAACTATTGGTTGGATTACACATCTTCCTTTCTTCTTTCCCCAAATCCTATCATTTCCCCATTGGTTGAAAATACTTCATTAACAATTGTTTACTTGTTGCAGAATTGCTTAGCTATAGTTCATGAAATTTGTAATTAAAGTAAAACCCACAGACAATTATTAAAATCCATAATTGATAGAAATCTTACACTGGAGTCTCACCGGTAAATGAGGGAGATTTATCTCATTACTGCCTAGGTTTTTGGCTGTGCAGAAAATCTAGCCAACAAAAGCTAAGTGAAATTAAATATTAGAAAGGAATAACAAACAAAAATTCTCATTTCACCACCTATATTGTAAAAATATCTTATTAAAATTTCCATTTCACCACCTATATTTTATGAACCACCTATATTATTCATGTGATTGGTAATGAACAACCTTACACCAACTCAAATTGGATTATTTGATGTTTTTGCATACAATAGGAAAATGAGAGGAAAAAATTGAGATGGAGAAAATACAGATGGGATTTCATAGAGGGTACCAATGTGGAGGTTTAGGATCTAACGATACGTTTCTATGTGCAACGGAGTCTGAGAAATCACATGGCGAAGTTATAGTGTTTTTTGGTCTCAGGGCTCTTAAGGGACTTTGTCCAAACGAGGTAGCTCGAAAGCACCAGGAGTGTAGGGAATCGAAATGACACCTCTCTTAGTGTTTAACAGGTCATCCTGACATGTGTGCATAGCCATTTTGGTCCCACAAGCTTCTGTTTGAAAAATATTGCACTAGACAACCTTACATAAACTCAAACTACAATATTTCACACATTTGCAAACAATAGGACAGTGAGATAAATAAATAGAGAGGGACAAAATAGAGATATAATTTCATATAGGGTCAATACGTGAAGGTGTAAGATTTGACGAGACATCTCTAGGTGTCATGGAGTCCAAGAAATCACCCGTCAAATTTATAGCACTTTATGGTCTCAAGGGTCTTAAGGGACTCCACCTGGATAAGGTAGCCCAAAAGAAAATACATCATCTCACACCAAAAACAATCCTCCACCTAAATTCACCTAGCCATCTAGACGTGTTGGCACAATAATTTTGGTGCCATGAGCTACTGTTTGTAAAATATAGTCTTTGGCAGCCTTACACTAACTCAAACTAAAATATTTCACGCATTTGTAAACAATATGACAGTGAGAGAACCGAATAGAAATGTAAAAAATAGAGATAGGATTTCATAGAGGATCCCTACACGGAGGTGTAGGATCTGACGATACATCTCTAGCTACCATGGAGTTAGAGAAATCACCCGTCAAAGTTATAACATTTTTTGGTCTTAGGGATCTTAAGGGACTATGCCCGAACAAGGTAGCCTAGAAGCAACGACACCATACAACACTAAAACAAATCCTCCACTAGTATTCACTGGTTATCTAGACATTTTAGTGTAGTCTACTTAGTGCCACGAGCTACCATTTGCAAAATGTCACGTTTGATATCCTTACACTGACTCAAATTGTAGCATTTCACATGCTTACAAACAATAGGACAACGAGAGAACCAAATCAATATGGAAAAAAATGAGATAGGATTTCATATATGGTCACTACATGGAGGTGTAGGATCTAATAAGACATCTCTAGGTGCCACTGAGTCTAATAAATCACCTGTAGAAATTATAGTGTTTTTTGGTCTTAGGGCTCTTAAGGGATTACACCCGAATGATGTATCCTGGAAGTAATGGCACCATCCCACACTAGAATGAATCTTCCACTAAATTTCACCTTTCCATTTGGATGTGTTGGTGTAATACGTTTGGTGTCATAAGATACCGTTTGCAAAATATTGTGTTTGATATCCTTACATTGACTCAAACTTCAGTATTTTGCGTGTTTACAAACAATATAATAGCGATAGATCCGAATCTATATGGAATTTCATAGAGGGTCCCTACGCAGAGGTGTAGGATCTAATAAGATGTCTTTAGGTGCCATGGATTCTAAGAAATCACCCATTGAAGTTATAGTGTTGTTTGGCCTTAATACTCTTAAGGGATTGCATCTAGATGAGGTATCCCAAAAGCAATGACATCGTCCTGAACCAAAAATAATCCTCCACTAGAGTTCACCTAGCCATCCGGATATGTTGGCATGGTCGTTTTGGTCCCAAGAGCTATCGTTTGAAAAATATTATGTTTGATAGCCTTATATTGATTCAACCTATAGTATTTTGTGCATTCGCAAATAATAGGACATCGAGAGAACCAAATCAAGATGAAAAATCCGAGACAGGATTTTGTAGAGGGTCCCTATGCAGAGGTATATGATCTAACGAGATGTTTCTAGGTACCACAGAGTCTGATAAATCACCCATCGAAGTTATATCATATTTTGGTCTCAAGGCTCTTAAGAGACTCTGGCTAGACAAGGCAGCTTGGAAGAAATGACATCGTCCCACACTGAAATAAATCCTCCACTAGCATTTACCTAGCCATCCAAACGTGTTGGTGCAATCGGTTCAATCTGGACGTGTTGGTGAAGTTTGTACTGTCCTCAACCAGTCATGCAACCAAGTGTTTTTGTACATTTTGATCTTGAATCTCCAAGAATCTTGAATATTTTGGTTGTTTCAAATGATATCTAACTTTGAAAAGATGATTTGATTATCCTATGGGTGAATAAGATAAGAAGGATGCCATTTTTTCAAGCATTATATTGAGAATTTTGAATGTACTGTCAGGCCTAGGATTACAACAATCAAATCACCTCTTTTTCTCATGAAATTTTGTACTAATAACAAGGAGGGAGTAGACCAAGTGTTTTAGGAGGAGTTATTCAATTTGATTGGATAATTTTTTAGATAATCATGACAGTCTTAAAGGAAGCTAGAAAATACAATGAAGGGATAATTGGGAGGCCTAATTTATAAAGGAAGTACTAAAAATACTAAGAGTTAGAAAATGAAACTTGGTACATAGCTCAAACACCTTAATGAGTACTCTAAACATTTATTACTTCCTCTTGAATTTCCCTACAAATTCTCTAGTCAATGACAGTGTCTTGTCATAGGCCTGGTCAAGGGTTCAAAGCACCAACCCCAAAAGGGAAGTATAAAGAGCTCTTGGCCTAGTCAAGATTTGAAACTTGTGGAACATATTGACCAAATTGAAGGTGAAATAATGATGCTATCATAGTTTTTTGGGAATCATTGAAATTCAAAGTGCACATTCATTCCAAGAACATGGTCTTAAGGGACTAGAAAGGATAGTTTTGTAAAAATGATGAAAGAGAGTGTTTTGGGAGTTCCAAATGAGTTATATAAATGAATTAACATAGTTAAGCATGTTATAACAGGGTTAAAGCTTCAAGGGACCTCAGGAAGACCTAGAAGCTCAAGTATTTATGTCAGCACTATGGACTAAGCAAGGAGCCAACTACAAGGAAAGTAAATCGTAGAAAGAAAAGTGAAAATATTATAATTTGATATTTGATAAGCCATTGTACGAATGTAAGAAAAACATGGGAGGAAGTAGGCAAGAGAAAGGATAAAGTTTCATGGTAAATCCCTCATAGGCCTAGAAATTGCATTCTTGCATTCAAGAAATAGAAGCCTAAAGGTGAAGGGTAGTCTGAGTTAAGACCATTTTCCCTTGATTTTAGACTAAAGGTGAGAAACAGATGTAGATTTTGGAAATCCAAACAAAGTAAATTCAAACAATTTTGCATTATTAAGCTAATCTAGTCATTGAACAAGAACTCCATTTTGCCAAAGTTGAAAAATTTGATGAATTGCTCTGTAGAAGGATTTGGAGTCTGAGATTTTGGGAGCACCTTAGGGATGGGAAAAGTGAACTATTTAACCTTGTAAGACTTTATGGGTATCCTTATATCCTTCTATCCATGATTGCTGCAAAAAACATTGTCTTAAGGGGCATAGTTGATAGTTTTGGTAAGATGAACATCAATAGTGTTTAGAGCCTTATGAATCAAGTTTGTGATGGCCCTAATGATTGTATGAGGTGTTTTAATAGGGGAGAAGACTAAGAAGCATTGAATAATGTAGTAGGTGCATGATAAGATAGGAACCCGTACAAAGAGACCATGAGCAAGAAGAAACGTAGGTAAGGTAAATACACATATACACATTGATAAATTGAAAGAATAATTACTCAGATTAGGTAACTCTTTATATACATAAATTATATAAATAGTGATTTCCAAAGTTTTATGCATATTATACATTGAAAACACTAGTATATGTACATCACCAATAAATGGAAAAATAATCCATGATGTCTTAAATATTGTCAAGTGCACAGCATATTAGTTTCGTACAAAAATAATCTCAGAAATGTAAGGTCTCATAAAAAAAATATCAAGTTCCAAATAGTATTAACATGCACAATAAATATAAAAATGCCTAAATAGGTCATATACTATCAAGTTAAAATGTCATATAGGTGTACATGCAATGTCATGCACATAGGCATACACAAAAATGTCATGTAAGACATATATATATATATATATATATACACACACACACACACACACACACACACACACATCCTAATCATCAAAATATATCCCAATCTTGGCCTTGCTCAAAGAAGGCCCTCCCTTAGATGAAGATGGATATCTATGAGATGACTTTGGATCGTTTGTGCCCATGCTATGAGTACCCTTCCGCTGAAGACTCGCATGTAGTTGAACCTGTAAATGTAAACAATTTTTTTGTCAAAACTTAATTTATATATTTTTTCAACATGTATTTAAGACTATGCTAATGAAAATATTTACATAAATACACAAACTTACCGCAAGCTCTTGGTCATGCTAAATCTGCATCTCGCGCTCAGGTGAGTCATTGAGAGATCTTAGAGCACGAACGGGTGTATCAAAATGATGAGATCGAGGAGTCGGTGCCCTCGAAGTAAAAATGGAGGGGGTTGAAGTTTCCTACATACACATAAGATCACAAAATCAAACATCAAAACTAGCCAAAATAGAACTAAGTACGTGTATGTGTAATGAAAATATTTTAACTAATTTTATCAATATAAAACTATTTTTTACCGTGCCACGCCTATGAATCAAATGAACATGGCTTCTAATTTTCATAGATAACTCTTGCATATACACAATGAAGGACATTATTAACATAATTTAATAATGTTGAATTGAAGGAAATTGTTACCATGTAATTTTAAACATAATATGAATTACACAAGAAAATTAACAAAAATACATGTTGTTAGAATACCTCAGTGAGTTGTTGTGCACATGAAATCGCAGCAGAAACATATTTTTCTACTCGTCACAGAGATGGTGGGGTGTCTAGTGAATTCATAATCTTTATCAAACATATATCACGTCAAGTTAGTTGAACATATAAGAACATACATATATTTGAGTTCACAAGTTATAGTTATATATATATATATATATATATATATATATATATATATGTACACGTGAAAATTTTACAAAAGTAACATTCTAACTTACCTCTATAAATGTATGTGTAGGCATGGTACTTGCAGCCTATGGTCAGGATGATAACACCCCTCCCGTGCGTTGTAATATCAATGCATACATATACAAATACAATTATTTCAAAAATTTAACAAATATATAAGTAAATCAAGTACTTTGATCTTTTTGTAACACACGTAATAAAACATAACAAATACCTGTGAAGGTGATGGCAATGACTGTAATCCAAATGTCTCACTCAAAAAGGCATCTGACATAGTGGCATTATCGTGTGCACCCCCAGCGCCAACTCCACCAAAACTAGTATGCATGAAAGTATCATCCTCCTCGGGCCCCAAACATATACTACCACATGACGAGCAAAGATGTGGCCTCATGCTAGTACTCCATGAGGGAATAATCTATGTACCTCCATGACCATCTAGATCAGAAATCTCCATCGTATGTTGAAAAAGGGTATCAGATAGCCCCTGAAGGGCATGGAGTATATCAATCTCTACTATCTCCTTCATTGTTAGAGGGACAGTCTCAAGGTGAGGGTGCTTTTGTGTGGGGAATCTACCCTGTTGAATAGATGCACGTTTTGCACATGGTCGATCCTATGTAGAGCCTTTTTCTCGGCCCAGGAAATCTCAGAAATCAAAATAGTTTGGGATCTCATTGAGAATAAACTCGCAATAGAGTTTCATCAAATAGTATAGTGGCACCTCGTTGTTATTGCAAGGTAGAAAATCAAACACCATCCACCATCGGTCCCAAAAATTATTTTTAATCAAAACATTATTGCACCAGTGGATGGGAAACCATTTGCATGAAAATGGAACATGCATATTGGTGCGGGGGTCTGTGAATAAGGTGTATATGAGGTCTTTTGTAATTCATTTTTTCTGTACATCCACATATGACAATTTACTTGAATAGTAAACACTACAACGCTCTCTATAAGATGTCTAATGATCAATTTTCCTCATTTCCACATCAACTTGAGCCACTAATGCCTCCAATGTGTTTGTAAGAGAGGCATGGTGGGGGTTTGTAGAATGTGAATCCATCATTGTTTTGATTAAATCCTCAATTTCAATCTTATTTTCAACTATATGGGTTGCTAAATTTTCTTGATTGCCCGGGGGATGTTGAGCAACTGTATGAGGGCTAGGAGGGATCACATGAATTGTATGGTTTGGTTGTGGTTGATTGCATCGACCTCAAACTGTAACAATAAAAAAATGTATTCAGTTAAAATTTTACTCTATAATTACCAAATTTCAATGCAATTTCGAGAAAAGAATTGTGCCTACCTCTTTTCTAAGGTGTCATCGTTGATTTTTATCTTCGCGGTGATTCTCACATGATCGTTTGAGCAAGATCCAGCTGAAAAATGAAATGGGAGGGTACGGTTTTTCTCTAAAACTCACCTGTGGGGGGATTTAAAATGATAAGGGCTCGAGCTATTGTTTTTATAACTTAACATAACGCGTACACGTTATAATGTGTATACATTCTAGGTTCATGAATTAATGAACCAAATAAAATTTAATGTGATCGCGTTATAATAGTATGCATATGCGTTTCATTCATTTTTGATTTTTGTCCACTTTTTGGCCCCCCAACTTGGTGTACTTACCCAAAAAATGGTCTCTTAAAACCATACATACATGGAGTCTTCTTACTAGCTCGCCTTTCGTACTCTGACATGGTTCTTATAAATAAAAAAACATGTGAAGCTATCAAAGCTTTCCACATGGAATTAACCAGACTAAGAGGTAAAAAGATAGAAAAAGTCAATAGAAATATTTAATCAATTCAAAAAACATATAAATTATTAAATGGTGGACTAGAATTCAATGTTACAACTGTATACTACCATTTTAACATGAATTAGCGATATTTACATGAATCTTGAAAGGAATTCATGCTCAAGCACATGGTATTTGAGTTATAGCCTATAACTAGGCTTTTAAAGTCTAAATTCAAGTGATCACAAGGAAATACAAAGTATTAGTGTTTTCTGAAATTGAGAGCTTTTAATGCCTATAGTTGCTCAAGTATTTTAAAGTTTATTATCAATGAAGGCTTACCCACGCACTTTCTACTCAAATAATCTCTTTGGAGACACCATTTTTTACAAACAAGTCATCAGTTTCGAGTATTATAGAACCTTGAAAATGAAGGTAGAAGAAGCTAGTTTGATAGATGACAATGATGATGTAGACCAAGATGAATCACAATTCATGGATAATATAGTGGCCATTGTATCGACTTAGTTTGGGGTATTTTTTTTTATAATGTAAGTTATGTTGAAAGAATTATAAAATCCAAAGGAGGAAATGTAATTGCTAATATAACTAAACAACCTATTATTGCTTACTACCATCTCCCTAGATACAATATTTAGTTTAATAAAGAAACAATAGAATAATGGGGAAAGACCAATAACCCAAAGACTGTGCTTAAAGATTGGGTAGAGGACCTGAATAGTTTTAAGTCTAAATTCTCAATAGAGAAGATGAATATAAGATATTCCATACATGGAGTGAGAGTGGGAATGGAACTAATGAATAGAATGTTTGGAGCACTAGATATTGTGTATGTCAATAAGACATGGGTACCCATGCTAGCCATGATAATTGATGATGAAAAGATACCTAATCTTGTTTAAGTTCTATCTTTTAACCTCTTCAACAATCTTGTGAGTTCCAAGAAGCCAGAGAAACGTGATAATTTCTATATGATGTATTACTTTCTTGATGTCATGTGTGCCATTTAACAATTTCATGGATTCCCCAGTTGGTCACCATAAAACAATCATATAGTCCCCAAGGTCTTTAGAAATATGAACATGTAAAAGTATATGAAGAACATAGAGGTTATTTGTAATAACTACTACCATGTGATCTACAATGCCATATATGACACCCTTATGCCTAGGGTAAGTCAAAGAAGCATCAATTCATTAAGAGAATGGGGAGATTTCTAGTATTACCCAAACTGTACAGTGATAAGAGTATAGGGGATTCTCACTATCCCTTATAAACTACCCAAATATATTTTAGAAAAACTAGTTGAGAAAGAGATTATATATCACTTTGTCCATGACATCAAACATGTGGAGAAGGAACAAAAGAAGAAAAAATATACTTGTCCTCCTTTAGATTTATTAATAGGTTTAGCGGTCTTCACTGATTGGAAAAATGCCAAAATAATAACAACCCATAAGACATCATTCCACTTAAACTATCATACTTTAAGGACTTTTGACCCAATGGGAAGAGTGGAATGATTCTTCAAGTACACTCCTGGCATGGAGACTTACAACTACAAACATAATCCCCACAAGGATGCCCTGGTTTATAATAATGAGGTCAACGATCAAGTTATGGCCATAAATATGTGAAAGTTCAAAGTTACTAATACACCTATTAGGCGGCAATCCAGAGTTTTTGGATTGGAAGTTAGGCCAAGAGTAGTAAAATTACAGAGGGAAGATGAGGAAGAAGATTCAGATGATGAAGGTATTGATTGAAGACAACTTCGTAATTTTTTTGTTTATGTGCCTCCTCCATCAAAAGGAAAATTTGGTCCTTCTCATTTTTCTCCTTCTCCAAGCATACAAATGACAAGCCTTGCAAGGTCTATTGGGATAGCCACACAGTCCATAAGAAATAAGTCCTCTTGTGAGTTTTATTGCAATTATAGATCCTATATCTATTCCATTTCTTTCTACGTATAAAATTACAAATTTTATAGGGATGGTTTCTTCTTCTTCTATTACAATTCCATATTCCCTGGGACCTTTCAGTAGTAGTATTCTCATTTCAACTAGTTCTTCTAAAGATGAAGCAAGAGGAGATCATGGGATATTAGATCCTATTGGTTATAAAACTCCTCCTTTATCTTCCCCTATTTCTACGAATTCTATTGTTTCTACTTCTCTCCTTGATTTTATTTTGGCATGGGTTTATATTCTTATACCTTCTTCATCTTCACCCATTGATTCAGTTGTTTCTTCTCCTTGTTTTTTATCACCAACGATTGTATCATTCTCTCCCTAAGTTATTGCAGTCACCTCTTCCCAGCTTGTTGTAGTTACTACAATGGTATTAGAATCAATGAGTGTATCTCCGAACAATCATTTATTCTACTTTTTTAATTTCTTATTCCACCCCTCTTATTGTTGTATCATCTTCAACTCCAACATATCTGGCAGTATTTTCAGAAGACCTTCTCAGGATAAGTTGAAGGAACCAATGCAACCTTCTCCTTCTTTCCCTGATCGTCCTTAAATTTATCACTAATATAGTCGTATTATTCATCCACCTTTGCTTCCTACTATCACACCATATGTTTCCCAAACTTTCTTACCATACATGTCTGTGTCACTCCTTCTAATTCCCTCTTTCATTCTTGTTTCTTCTTTCCTGGCTCTTATGGTCACTCATAGTTTCATGAGCCATCTCTTGGCCCCATTGGGACCTATTCAAGCTAATACAGCTTTTCCTTGGGCACAAGACATATTACCAAAAGTGGTAAGGCCTTCTTCTACCTTTCCTTCCATAACCACAATTATATCTGCTACTCCAGAAGAAACATGAACTCCTCCTACTGGGAAACAACTAATGGATTTTACAATGACACAATTTAAATACCTAAAGGTGTAACTCGAATATGATACTCCCATAAGAACCCTCAATATGGTCACAAAGAGAATGTTTACCCAAGGAGGTACTCTTATCTACATGGAAATAGAGGAGGACATTTTGAGGATTTCCAAGAAATCACACATGGGGGAAGAAGTCATGGATGCAAACCCTCAGTTATTTATTGATGTCACTCAACAGATGATAGTTTATTTGGTTAAGAGAATATATGCTCTGTTCAATGATCTACATACACAAAACTAATTTAGTGTGTCAAAGAACACTTAGCCCAATGTGCAAATGTCCTTGAGAACTTGCACTAGCTATTAATTTCTATACGAAGTCATCAAGATGTAGCAGAGAAAGGGTTACAACACGTACAAGGCCAACACAAACATATGACCAGGATAAATTCCATGATGGGAAAACTAATAATTGTCATAAACATGGGTCTTTGTCTCAATATATTACGAATCAAAAGTCAAGACTTGAATACAAAAAATATTTGCATGACTAAGAGTTTCAAAGAATTGGGTGATTTGATGGCCACATTGGAAGGATTGTTGATAGAGCTACGGGGTTTATTAGAGAAGATATCTAAATTATTAGCTAAAGCTCATATTATCTCTATGCATCAACCATAAGGAAATTTAATTCATAAGTCCATCTTTGAGCAACAATTGCAAGCATCCATTACTACTCTAAGAGTTATCTTTTCTAAAGTAAATATGGTTAAGAAATTAGATATCATGGCATTGGTGACTTCTACAAATGGAAAAATGGAGAAATCTTCACTGCTGAGTGAAAATTATAAACCTATTTATAAAAAAGTACTAGTACTAGTACTAGTAAAAAAAACGTTCCTAATATGATGAGGCCTCCTATTCTAGACCTCAATTATATTGAGAATGAGTTCAAAGCATGTATGACTAAACTTCAGGATAGTCAAACATAATTTATACAAAAAACTTCTAGTGGTCTAGTAGAACCTATATAGATCTTGAACAAGGAACAAGTAGTAGCTTTCCTATTAATGTTTTAAAAATTGGAACCGGCTAAGGGTCAGACCAAAACCGAACCGGAACCGGCCCAGTTTAAACTTTTTGAACTGATTTGCTAAAAAGTTCATAAAATTTTATATTTTTAATGAAAACAATATATTTGAAAGATTAAAAACCATGATTCCAACAATTACACACAAAAAATACAAAGATTTCTCTTGTATATATGTAAGAAAGGTGTTTATAGAAAAATGGCATGAACTCCAAGTCCAATACATAATACATATATCATACATGAGATTCCGAAACAAAATACATTAAAAATGAGGCTCTAAGTGGCCTCCATAGTCTGAGAATCCAAAAAAACAACATGCTATGATCATTGATACATTACAAATACTACAAGTTACAAAACTCTATAACAAATAAAAAATAGAAAATGTATTAATTTTTTTTTTAAAAAATCATCGTATACAGCTACGTAGCGCCAAACTGGCCGATTTGGGTCGAAACCAGAACTAGTTTCCCCGTTTTGGCCTCAAACTAGTCAACTAATCCGGTTCTTTCACCAGTTTGTGCAAAAAACTATTAAACCGTTCGAACCAACCGGTTTCAGCTCGACCAGTTTTTAAAAACATTATTTCCTATTATTAGGATTTAATATTGTTACATATGTAATCTTTAAAATAGGAAGTATTAACTTTCTTACATTGAAGTTACAGTTTTTATCCTTTAATTAGCCACTCACAAACATTTTGATTATTTGAGTTTTTTTTAACTAGCTATAGTCTATTTTTAAGCCCCGCAACGGTGGTAATTTTATATAACAATTTAACTATACTAGTGGTTTACCCTCTAAGGGTTAAGATTGTTTATAAAGAAAGATTTTTTCATCTTGATAGTCCAAGAATTGTTCAATGATCGCGTTTCAATTTCTATGTATTGCCCTCTCAATTGTGTTGCAAACTCAAAGTTCCTTAAATCTATTTTGATTGATTAATCATTATATAATTTTCTTTGTCATGAAATTTATTGATATGCAAAAGCCATTTGCATAGTCATAAATTTTATTAGTTTATTGTTTATTACTTATAGAGACCTACTAACACTATAAAGGTTATAATGTGAACAAACTTGAATACTTAGCACTATAATGACCAAAAAATATACGTGAGCACTATAAGAAATCATTAAGACTTAGTGATGCAATATTATCTACACGATGTCAAAAAATCATTTGAAACATATTCAAAAAGATCCCAAGCATTACATTGAAATTAAGTATATTTTTATCTGCTTTAATTTCATTGTTTTGCATTTTTCTTTTCATTTTATCTTCTTATGGTATGCCTTATCAAAATATTTTACCTACTAACCTATAGAAGGCTGTATAAGAGAGTCAATATCACTTTATAACAAGTTAAGAACAGTCACACAAGAAGTTTCCAATCATATTGTCAAAGGTTAAGGTTTAAAGGATTGAATTCAAAACTACAAAAATTATTTCATGACCATATAGTAGTTATAACTTATATAGTCTTGTCCCTTAAAGCAGTTCCAAGCTTCGTAGTGGTACCAAATAATTTGTAATCTTTGATATGCATGTTTATTTATGTTTCACATTTAGATCATTCCTTCTCTTTCCTCTATAGTTATGTTTCTCTCCTCTCTTGTGTATTTTCAAGAAATTACTTCACATTTATCAAACGTTACTTGGTTTGAACACATAATACTAATAATGAATGGTTAATTTGGAAGGCAATTGATCAAAAGTTAATATTTGTTTGCAAAAGAAAAAAAAAATTATCTATGACAGTTTGTAGAATTTCATCACAGTGTTAGCTAACCCATCAATGTTTATTCCGCTATGAAACTACATGGAGCTTGTTGAGTCATTCTCTATTCACAAATTGACAGGACAAGTACTTCATGAATCTTACAAACCCTGACTTCTCTGAAGAAAGGAAACTACATGGAAGCTATTCATTTGTGTGTTATTGCATCTTCAAAACACTTACTGAAGTCTGAAAACATTATAAGTGTGGAGATTTCTTGTTGGTTTGCACTTCAGGGTGACTAATAGAGGATATGGAGATTCTAACACCATGAAATCCATACATATGCGGTTTTTTTTATTGGTTCGTGTTTTTACTTTAAGTGAAACATAAATGAAAGAAAGATCATTTAATAGAAAACAAATCATTAAAACTGTACATACATGGAGTCTTCTTACTGGCTCGCCTTTCAGACTCTGACATGGTTCTTACAAAGGAAAACAACATGAAAAAGAACATGGAGATGTCTTATTGGCTGGCTTCTAACTATTTTTGACCAAGTCTTAGCATAGATTGGCTATGCAAAAAATAAAGTAGCATGGAATATTCTTATTGGTTAACAACCGACAAGGTTATCAAAGGACTAACATTTATTAACAACCGACAAGATTATCAAAGGAATAACATTACGAAATGTGAAGTAACTAGAGGTTTTCTGTTGGTTTGTGCTTTGAGTTCGAGGTGAATAATAGAGCATATGCAGAGTATGACATTGTGAAATATGTACTTACCTGGTAATTTTTTAGTGGTTCGCACTTCACAATGAAGCATACATGACAAAAATGTTATTTAATAGAAAATTGTTCGTTAAAGATCATTTAATACAAATTATGTATGCTTCTATAAAAAAATTCCTATTTTGTAGTGCATTTCATAATATTTTTATAATCAAGTGCAGGTAGAAAATATGTAGAACATCTCATAAGCTTTGTATAATTTTCTCCAACTAGAAAATATGTAGAAGATCATTATCTAACCTTGGGTAAAGAAGTTCACATTAATGCAACAAGTCTTCATGGATGTCATGCACTTCCTCTAAGACATCACTTTATTTATTAGCACAAATTTTTCCCTGTTTCATCTTTGGTATTTTGGTCTCTATTAGATCTAGGAGTTCATCAACCTCAACCTGCGTTAATTATTTCAAATTAGCAGAGATTTTAATAATTAAGCCCTTGCTCTCTTTGGAACTAACAGCTTTAGAAAAGGGAAAAACCAATTGTAGTAATAATATATTATGTTGATGTTCATAATTCACATGTAAAGCCCCGTTTATTGTAATACCTTGAGAGGGAACACTTTTGAAATGAAAATTTTTGTATAAGAAAAAAATTTCACTCCCTTGAAAATTTTTGCAAGCTTCCTGGATGCATTTGTCCTTCACAAATAGTGTTTTCTCAATACTCCTCTTAGCAAAATAAAACCACTTATTTATCCTCCATTGAACAAACCAAGGAACTTACTAGCCATTTACTTCAAACATGGAAGATGGTTTGATGTACTTGAGCAATGAAAACTGGTTAGCCTTGTCCCTGGAGCTGGCCTCAACCTCAAAAGAATCAATCTTTTTCTATTGATCAATGTTACCACAGTCCAATATGGGTGTGCATAACACAATCTACTTCTCTGTTTTATCTCTAAGACAGTCAACATTGTCAGAAATATTTTCTTTAATGTGCTTTGTACTAGTTATAGAACTATTACCATTTGATGTCCCAATGTTCTTTTCACCATGTACCAGAATTTCTTTGCTCTTTGTATCTCCTTCCATTTCATTTGAAACAAACATTTCACCCTTATCTTGAAAGATAGTTTGAAAGAGAATTTTCTTACCTTCAATGCTCTCTGGCCTAAGAACTATGAAATATTCATCTTCCATCAAGCTTAGGACATGTTGTTAAATCAATTTTCACCAAAGGGTTATCGATATCTCTCATTAATAGAGAGAAGTGCATGAAAAATGTATTATTGTTTGGATGGTGCTTTTGTAAATTTTGAAACAACTTTCCTTTAAATTTATGAGGTAAATATTTTTATATGCTCATCTTGAAGTATTTTGGTAATAACTTGCATATCACATTGATATAAAGTTGTGTTATTGACACCTATCAAGCAAAGCATAATGATAAAATGCATTGCCATTTCTGGAAAATATATTTTGCTGTCAATATTGGAAGTTTTAATCCATGAAAATGTTTCGAATTTAGAATTTACTAATAGCTTCCAAACTATATCACACATGCATCCATAAAAAATTTTGATTCTTCCCTGGCATCTCGGTTGACGTTTTGATTAAAGTAAACAAGCACACAAGGATTTTCCTTGTTCCCCAGTTATAAACTCTACACGAAATACCTTGGTAAAAAGAATCATCTAGATAGATATTTACATGAAGATGTAAAAAAGAACAGCTTCTTCAGAAGAGAGAAAAACATGTGGAGCAATGTAATCAATTTGGTTCCCCCAACTCTCAAAAGTACTGATTATAGCTACTTCAAATCTTTCTATTAGACTCAGTCTTTTATCCTCACAATTATTTCTTGTAAACATTTCCATATGTAACCACAACAATTAATTATTATAGAAATGCTCTGTTAGGGAATAAGGGATAAAATATGCAGAATAATCCCTCACATAATCGCAACAGTAGAAACTAATATGCAAAAAATATTACAGATATGAAATAAAAGTGTAGAATAATAAAATAACAACACAAAGAGACAGTATTTAACGTGGCTCACCCAATTTGGGCTACATCCACCAAGAATCACTTGCTCAGATTTTATTACAAGCCAACGCTCTCTCAATATAATATCCAGATCTGTTTGGAGCTATGTTTAACAAATTCTACAGAATTCACACCTAGATTCATACACATCTACAATGTTACATGAACCCTACCATATGCAAAAAACCACATAAGTAGATAACTGATTAATCAGTTGTACAATACCGTGGGTATCAAAACCATGGGATAAAACCATCCCATAATCCTATAGGTCAAAATCTGCCTATATGAGAAGAGCACGTTTCTCGGTATATCGGGCATGTTTTTTAAGGCCCAAAAAAAATTATTGGGGGCTGCGCCCTTGGACCCCCACTCGGGGCCTGACCTAGCCCTGAACCCCAGCGAGACAACTATGGAAAGTGTACAGTACTCTTAGTGTATAGTCTTCAACACTTTCACACATCAAAACAGGCTCCACCACCTAACAATCTCCCACTTGGAGACTATTTTTCCTCTGAGCAAGCTTCTTAACCCTTCACTGTCATCCATGACTACCTATAAAAGCTTAACACAACTTCATTTTCTCCCTTGTGACCACCTTGATCATCATTTATGCATGATTCTGACTTTTATGAATCTTCTCCTGCTTCAAATTTTCTTCCTCTAAAGTTGTCTTGATGAAATGGTACCTTAACTATATATGCTTCATCCTAGAGTGGAAAGTAGAGTTCTTCACTAGGTTTATAGCACTCTGATTATCATTATGCAGCTTCTTTTCCTCCTTTTTATGCCCTAACTCCTCAAGTAATTTTTGTAGCCAAATCATCTCTTTTCTTGCCTTTGTGGTTGACAAAGCCACCAACTTTTGTAGTCATGAAATCCAACTCAGCCCACCTATAGTGTAAATATAACCTATCATGCTCCTCCTGATGTCTACATCTCGAACCATATATGAATCTACATAATAGTGTAAATCTAACCTATCATGCTCCTCCTGATGTCTACATCTCCAACCATATATGAATCTACATAACCATGTAAAGTGGCGTTCGATCCATTGTAGCACAAAACTATCCCCATGGCCCCTCTCAAATAGTGAAGGATCCACTTTACTTCTTTTCATTGATCTTTACCTAGATCACTCATAAATCTACTCACTGCTCCCACTGCATGTTCAATATCATGCCTAGTGCACACCATGGCATACATCGTACTACCAACTGCTGATGAGTAAGGTACCTTGGACATTTGGTTTCTCTCCTGCTTTTTCTTGGGACACAACTCCTTTAATAAATTGAAATGGCCTGCCAAAGGAGTCCCAACCGGTTTAGCATATTGCGTATTAAACTTCTCTAAGACTTTCTTAATGTACTCTTCTTGAGATAAATTCAGTCTCTGTTCCTTCCTATTCCTAGATATCCTCATACCAAGGATTTGTTTAGCTGTACCCAAATCCTTCATATCAAAGGAGTCACTTAGCTCCTTCTTGACTACTTTTATTTCGTGCATGTTCTTTCCTACAACCAACATGTCATCCACATACAAACACAAAATAATATAATTGTCATCCTCAAATTTCTTTAAAGATACGCAATGGTCAGAATGGCATCTAAAATAACCTTCCTCCATCATGAAGCTATCAAATTTCTTATACCATTGACACGGAGCTTGTTTCAGGCCATATAAGCTCTTCTTCAGTTTGCACACCATCTCCTCTTTACCTTTGACCTCATAGCCCTCTGGTTACTACATATATAGTTCCTCCTCCAAATCACCATGGAGAAATGCAGTCTTTACATCAAGCTGTTCTAAGTGTAAGTCTTTTACTGCCACTATTCCTAAGAATAGTTCTAATAGAAGTCATTTTTACTACAGGAGAAAAAATCTCATCAAAATCTATACCTTTTTTCTGTGTAAACCCCTTGACCACCAATCGGGCCTTGTATCTTTTCTTGCCTCCTCCTTTCTTTCCTTGACTCTGATACACCCACGTTGTTCTGTAATGCTCTTTTGCCTTTGGGTTAGCTTCACCAAATCCCATGTCTGGTTCTCCATGAGAGTCTTATGCTCCTCATTCATGGCTTGCTCCCACTTCTTCCTGGCCATCTACCTGCATTGCTTCATGAAATATCTCTGGTTCTCCACTGTCAATGAGTAATAAATAATAAAGAGAAAGAGAAAATCATTCAGGTTCTCTTCTTACCCTAGAAGACCTCCTCAATATAGGATTTTGGGGTTCTTGTTGAGTAGGTTCCTGAACTAATTCATGAGTCACTTTCCCATCCAGAAGATTCTCTACCATTGCATATTCTTTCTTGGATTCTTCCATGTTTTCTTGCAACTACTTCTTATACATGACTTTCTTCATTAAAGACCACATCCCTAGATCGATTGATTTTCTTGTCCTTAATACTCTAACATTTATATCCAAAGTCATCACCACATATAACCAATGAAGGTACATTTTTTGATTTAGCCTCTAGCTTGGTCCTATCATCCTTGTCTATATGAACAAACACCTCACATCTAAAGACTCTAAGAAATGAACAATCAAATTTCTTGCCAGACCAAGCCTCCTCGGGTATGCCTCCACCCAAGGCACTTGAGGGTCCTCTATTTATCAAGTACACAGTTGTGCTCGTCACTTCTGCCCAAAAGTAAAGAGGCAGTCTCGCATGTAACCTCATGCTCGTAGTACGTTCCATTATTGTTCAGTTCATCCTTTCTAACACCCCATTCTGCTACGGAGTTCCTAGAACCGTCTTTTGCCTGCAAATTCCATTCTTAGAACAATAATCATCAAATTCATTGCTGTAATACTCCCCTCCATTATCTGACCTGAGACATTTTAGCTTAAGACCTATTTCATTATCTACCAATGATTTCCATTTAAAAAAAGTGTCAAAGACATCAAAGTTATTTATAATACAATATACTCAAACTTTCCTTGTTGTATCATCAATAAAAGTAACATATAAATTCAAACCTCCAAGAGATGATACCTAAGCTAGTCCCCGTACATCAGAATGTACCAGATCCAGCTTATTATCTTTCTTCATAGGTTCAACCTTGAGGAACCTTACTCGCTTTTGTTTCCCATATATGCAGTTCCTCACAAAACTCTAAACATGTTTCTATATATCTAGGAAAATTATTTTTTATGATCTTCATGCCCTTATGGCTCATACGACCGAGCTTAGAGTGCCACAATGTTGTATCTATGTCTAAAGCCACAAAATTACAAGTATTAGTACTATCAGTTGTTAAATACAAGGTTCCAACCTTCTTACCTTTTACCACAAGAGACACCCTTGGTAACCTTCCAAGAGTCTGTTTTAAATATCACAATACAACCATCACTTCCTAACTACCTTGCCGATATCAAATTTTGTCTTAATGTAGGAACATGTCTGACATCCTTCAATAGACAAGTATTCACATTCTGCATCTTAACCTGAACAAAACCTTTTCCAACTATGTTGTAAGGCTCATCATCATCACCAAGAAAAACATGCCCAAAATCTCCTTGAACATAATCAACAAAATAATGCCTATGTGGAGTAGCATGGAAAGAAGCCCCCGAATCTAAAACCCAAGATTCAGTAATATTGTGCAAAGAAAGAATCAAAACATCCTAACATACATTACCCGTTGCCAAATTTTCCTCCATGTTTTCTTCCTGTTATTTATTCTTGTCCTGAAGCTCCCAAAAATCCTTCTTTGCATGCCCATACTTTCCACAGTGCCAACATACTATCTTGCTTTTAGATGTTGACCTTTCCTGATCTTTCAATTTTCCATGACTTCCTCTATTATTTTGTCTCCCTCTAGTTTCCACTGTCAAAGCATTCCCTGAAGTAGAATATTCCCAAGATATTTTTATTCACATTTCCTCACTTAGAATCACCCCTACGACATCCTAAAACTTCAACTTTGAGTTAGTTAGAACCGAGTTGCTTACCTCCATTATCAGGTTATTCCAACTCTTAGGTAAAGAGCACAAATCTAATAAATCCCTAACCTCTTCATCAAATTCTATTGTAACCGAATCTAGCATATTTACAATCGTAATAAAATCATTTAAATGACATGATATTGAACCATTCTTAGACATATTTATAGTAAACAAATTTTTCATTAAAAATATCTTGTTAGACGCAGAGGATTTTTAATACAAATTCCTGTTAGTGCATAATCACAGCACCCCTGGATGGCATTTGGTGTGTGTGGGTGATTTTTTGTGATTTCACAACATGGGACCATCTCTCAAGTTGTGGGACTTGTCGACTTGAGATGGCCCTCCAAAGAAATCTAGTTCTTGCTTCCTAGTCTAACTGCCACAAGCTACTCCAGTCTAGTCACAATGTAATCTAATCCTAATCTAACCATTCCAAGGAGACATGAAGAGAGAGAGGATGAAAGAGCCTACACTAAGTGGTGATACACTAGAAAAGGAAGTGGCATGATAATTTGATGAGGAAGAATGAAATAGGGAAAATTGGACTAAGGGAGGCCAGACAGAAGTGACATGGACCCAAATCCAAATACACCATCGAAAATCCACAAAGCATGACATCTTACATCTAAAAACATGAAATACATACATAGGGAGAAAACATGAGATAGAGAGGCACAAAGAAACAACAAAACGATGCCAAGGGTTGAAAGACGCCACAAAACAAGATTTTATTGCTCTATAAGGTGCACAGACTATTACATAGGTGCTCAAAGGCACAAATATGCTCAACAGGCATAAGAGAAGGCTTACATCTCAAATGGAGTCAAGAAACAACTTTGACAGAGTTTACCCACATCCCATAATGTTTCCCCCCTCTCTAATGAGAAGTGTTACAATATATAGACGATAAAAATCAGTGGGAAAGAAGAGAAACTCGGCTCTACTCTTAAAGTCCAACCACCAACCATCAATTCCCACTACGGATCCACCCACAATATATCAAATCTTCTTGTTGTGCCTATCTGGCATGTTGAAGAAAGAAGAATGGCGGATTAGATCAAATCTAATCTGGTAGCTGAAATAATCAGATTCTACATTAATGGCCTAAAATACATTATCCCATGTTTCACCCACCAAATCCTACTAAAACTAGTATTTTTTACTTCCATGGTGTAGAGGGTGTTGAGATGTTTCCAAAAAGTCTTCTCCCGCTCAAATCTGAGTTTCCAGTCAAAAGATATGGCTATTTGAAGATCATGGTCACGGGCGTGCAATATTTAAAAGAGTCTATCCGTACCAAGTCCACGTGGCAGCCTCACGTACCTTGAAGATTTGGCCCCTATCTTTCACTCTTGAAATCATGTTGGAATGACACATGGTGACATTTGCGAGCTCCTCAGGATCCCTTTGTATTTTTTCTGAGTCCCTTATGTTGACGGAGACACTGTTCCTGACCTAAGACACGTGGCGGCTTCGCGCATGTTCAAAAATTGCCCCTAGACTTTACCTTTGAAGTTTCATTATCTAGACATGTGGAGACCTCTGCAGGCTCTTGGAATTTTCAATGGACGCTTTCACCCTTTCAGAATCTGGGACACATGGCGAGCTGGCACTCGTTTGGGGACTACCTTTTGGGGTGCGCCTTTGAAATTGCACTGATGCGACACATGGTGCCGTCAGCTAGCTTTGTTCAGTTTCTTTACATTTTGGCTAAGTATATTTTTCTCGGCAAAGGCATAAGTCTGACCCTGGACACGTGGAAGACCCGTGTTCATCTGGAAACCCGCTCAGTATTTTTCCTTTAAGTAGCATCGAGTCGACACGTGGCCCCTTCCACCGACACCTTTATACTTAGTTGTTTTAGGCCCGATCTATCCCCCTTTTTCGGACCTGGGACATGTGGCGAGCCTACGAATATTTGGGGTTCCGCTTTCATAGTTGGTCTTTGAATTTTCACTGAGTTAACACGTGGTACCTTCTGTTAGCTCTGTGACTTTTCAACAATCTACTCTGTCCCTTTTCAAACAATGGGACATGTGGAGGCTTGGCACTCGTTTGGGGTCTCCGCTTCGGAGTCTATCCTTGGAGTTGGGTCATTGAGACATGTGGCACCCTCCACGGCTTTGTGACTTTTCAATGGCAGCTGAGACCTTGTGGGCTCGCAAGCCCACACTTGAAAACTGTGCCATTTGTGAAAAGTGAAAACGTTTCAAAGTCCCCCGCAGAGCCACCGACCCACTTTCATATTTTGGGAAAAATTTCCTTGATAGCCCCACAGACCCACCTTTGGAAAAATGTTATCCCCGGGCTGGTCGGCCTACATTTTCCTTGGAAAAAAATCTTCCCTAGTCCCGCCAGCTTACTTTTGGAAAAAAATCCCTCGTCGGCCCGTCAACCCGTAACTTGAAAAATACGAAGAGTTAGAAGGACTTCTTTATATCTCTGGAAAGGGGAAGAAATTCCTATCTATTGGAATGCTTATTTGGGGCCTTAAGTGCTTGGGGTATGTGAAAATTCAGACTAGAGCACAAAAAGGGGAAAATGGTGTCACTTGACCTCAAAAGATGTCTGAGCTTTTTTTTGTCAACACTTCCCTAATGCATCCATGAGTTTTTTTGTATTCTTCTCCTTTGAAACATTAAATAATACCAAAGATGCAAGACACATCCATATTATACCAAGTGCCTTCCTATCTAGAAAATCCCATTCCGCATTCGTCATGCTCGAGGGTTTGCAAAGTTTCTCATACAACGGAATATAAATATCATTCTGATAAAAGTAAATCCTCCATCTTCATCTTCCAAAGACTGAAATTCTTCCCATTGAATTTATCAACCCTTGATCTTCCATCATTTTCCATAGCTCCCACTAAAGATAAAACTTTCCCTACGATTCAACACTTCAATAAACCAAACTAGGCTCTGATACCAAATGTTAGGGAATAAGGGATAAAATATGCGGAACAATCCCTCGTAGAATTGCAATTGTAGAAACTAATATGTAGAGAATATTACAAATCTGAAATAAAATTACAGAATAATAAAAGAACAACACAAAGAGACAATTTTTAACGTGGTTGACCCAATTTGGGCTACGTCCACCAAGAATAACTTGCTCAGATTTTATTACAAGCCACCGCTCTCTCAATATAATATCCATATCTGTTTGGAGCTATGCTTAACAAATTCTACAAAATTCACACCTGAATTCACACGCATCTGCAATGTTACATGAACCCTACCATATGCAAAAAACCCGATAAGTAGACAACTGCTTAAGTGTTGGGGTGTGGAGCCTGTTTTGGTCTTCTCAAATCAGTATTGAAGTGTGGAGTTTGAATTGGGAAGATGAAAGGTCGTGATAGTTTCTGTTCCATCCATGGGAAGATGAAAGGTCATGACTTTCAAACTTCTAGGGTCAGCTTTTGGACTTCTTAAAGGATTGTAATCTTATAAATATAGATGTTAGGGTATCTTGAAGATATCTTGTGTGTTAAAGAGGTCTTGAGTCTTACTGATCAAGAGATGATCAAGAGTGATCAAGGTTAAGCAATTGGATGTCAATTATGGTTTAGATGTGGTTTAACATCTTTGGAATTCTGTTATGAGTTCATAACTAAGAGAAGACTGTGAGAGCTATTTTACTGTTGTTGATAATAAAATCTGAGCAAGTTCTTGGTGGACGTAGCCCACATTGGGTGAACCACGTTAAATCTTGTCTTATCTTCTTTTGTGCTTTATTTATTTATGTTGTTATATTTCTGCATGTATAATTCTGCTATATAGTTTCCTACTGCTATGGTTTGAGGAATTGTTTCCACATATTTGTTTTGTTAGGTTGTGGAGCCTATTTTCATGTGATAAAGTGTTGAAGACTATACACTAAGAGTACTATACATTTTTTGAAGTTGTCTCGCCGAGGTTCAGGGCCGGGCCGGGCCCCGAGCGGGGGTCTGGAGGTGGCAGCCCCCAGTAGCAGGGGTTTGCGGGTGTAGGCCTCGAAAAAAAAAAGTTGGCCTTAAAACGTGCTTGATATACCGAGAAACGTGTTTTTCTCATATGGGTGGGATTTTTGACCCATAGGTTTATGGGACGGTTTTGGCCCATGGTTTTGATACCCACAGTTTTGTAAAACTTCTTAAGCAGTTGTCTACTTATATGGTTTTATGTATATGCTAGGTATAATGTAACATTGCAGATGTGTTTTGAATTCAGGTGTGAATTCTGTATAGTTTATTGAGCATAGCTCCAAATAGATCTAGGTATTGTATTAAGAGAGCGGTGGCTTGTAATAAAATTTGTGCAAGGGATTCTTGGTGGACGTAGCCCAAATTTTGTAAACCACATTAAATATTGTCTCTTTGTGTTGTGTTATTTTATTCTACAATTTTATTGAAGATCTGTAATATTTTCTACATATTAGTTTCTACTGTTGCGATTCTATGAGGGATTATTCCACATATTTTATCCCTTATTTCCTAACATGTTCTCTAATTCCTAACAACTGGTATTAGAGCTTTGGTGGTTTTTTGTTGAAGTAGTAAATCACAGAGAAAGTTTAGCTTGAGTGGGAGTAATGGCGGATGAGGGAAAATCAAGGGTTGAGAATTTCAATGGGAAAAACTTTGGTTTGTGGAAGATGCAAATGGAGGATTACTTATATCAAAAGGACCTCCATGTTCCTTTGGTTGGAAACGCAAAGAAACTTGCAGCCATGTCGGACAAGGATTGGGATTTGTTGGATAGAAAGGAACTCGGGGCAATTCAATTATGCCTTGCATATTTGGTTTCTTTCAACATATCGCAGGAGAAGACCACATAAGTTCTCATGAGTGTGTTGGGGAAGTTATATGAAAAACCCTCTACCTCTAATAAAATATCTTTGATGAAAAATTGATTTAATATGAAGATGTCTGAGAATGGTTCTATTGATGTTCATTTGAATGAATTTAATAAGGTTCTGAGTATGTTAAACTTGATAAAAATTGAATTTGATGATGAGGTTAGGGCTTTGTCGATTTTGTGCTCCTTACCAGATAGCTAGGAAAACTTGGTTATGGCTGTAAGTAATTCAGTCTCTAATAATTCAAAGCTGAAGTTTGAGGATGTAATAGGTGTGATCCTAAGCGAGGAAATGCGAAGGAAGGGCACCAAATATTCTTCTACTTCTAGAAATGACTTAACATTGGAGAGAAGAGGGAGACAAAAGAACGAGGGAAATGTAACCGTGGGAATTCGAATGATCACAGAAGGTCAAAGTCCAAGAGTAAGTTAGAATGTTGACACTGTGGGAAGGTTGGTCATGCTAAGAAATATTGTTGGGCTCTTCACGATAAGAAGAACAAGGAGGAAACTAAAGAGGTAAATGTGGCAGCAAGTGATGTTTGTCAGGATGCCTTAATTATTTCTTTAGATAATATTACTGAGTCTTGGGTGTTAGATTCAAGGGCTTCTTTCCATGCCACCCCACATAGACATTACTTTACTGATTTTGTTCAAGGAGATTTTGGACATGTATATCTTGGTGATTATGAACCATGCAACATAGTAGGGAAAGGTTGTGTTCAAGTTAAAATGCAGAATGGGAACACATGGCTACTTAAGGACCTCAGGCACATGCCTAAGTTTAGGAAAAACTTGATATCAGTGAGTCAGCTGGGTAGTGATGGCTGTACGGTCAATTTTACAACAGATTCTTGGAAGGTTACCAAGGGAGCTCTTGTGGTTGCAAGAGGTAAGAAAAATAGTACTTTGTATTTAACCAATGGTGTTGATTATTGCAATTTAGTTGTTGCAGATGGAGATGTAACTTTGTGGCACCAAAGACTCGGTCATATGAGTCAAAAGGGCATACAGATTATAAAGGACAGGTTTCCTGGATTAAAGGAGTTAGATTTAGACTTCTGTGAGGACTGTGTTTATGGAATACAAAAGTGGGTGAGATTCCTCAAGATTGGACCCTCCAAGAAGGAGGGTAAGTTAGATTTAGTGCATACAGATGTATGGGGGCCAACTAAGGTAAACTCTATTGGTGATTCATGTTATTATGTCACTTTCATTGATGATGCAACTAGAAAATTTTGGGTATATTGTATTAGAAAGAAATATGATGTGTTTGAAACCTTCAAAAGATGGAAATACTTGGTTGAGAATGAAATAGGTCTCAATTTGAAATGTCTCAGGTCGGATAATGGAGGGGAGTATTGCAGCAATGAATTTCTTGATTACTATTTGGTAAATGGGATCCACAGGTAAAGAACGGTTCCAAATACTCCACAGGAAAATGGAGTGTCAGAGAGAATGAACAAGACAATCATAGAGCATGATAAGTGCATGATATTACATGCGGGGCTGCCACTCATGTTTTGGGTGGAAGCGGTGAGCACATTTGTTTATCTGATTAACAGAGGACCATCTATGGCTTTGGATGGAGGTACACCTAAGGAGGCTTGGTCTGGTAAGAAAATTGATTACTCATTTCTTAGATTATTTGGATGTGAGGTATTTGTTCACGTTGATAAAGATTATATGACCAAGTTATAGGCTAAGTCTGAGAAATACACCTTTGTTGGATATGGTGAGGACGACTTTGGTTTATGTGTTTGGAGTCTTAAGGACAGGAAAATATTTCGGTCTAGAGATATTGTCTTTAATGAAAAATTCATGTATAAAGATCAGTAGCAGGAACAAAAAGAGGAATCAAAGAAAGAATACATAGTGTTAGAGGACATTGTGGACAACAAGGTGTCCAAGGGGATGGTTCAGGTGTAGCATGTTCCGACATAGCCAATTCAGGAACCTACTCATCAGGAACCCCAAACTCCTAAGGTGAGAAGGTCTTCTAGGGTAAGAAGGGAACCTGAACAATTTACTCCATCTTTGAATTATTTATTGTTCACTGACAGTGGAGAGCCAAAGTTCTTTGAGGAAGCATTGTAGGTGGATGCCAGGAAGAAGTGGGAGCAAGACATGGATGAAGAGCATAGATCGCTTATGGAAAACCATACTTGGGATCTAGTAGAGATACTTGAGGGCAAGAGAGCATTATAGAACAAGTGGGTGTATAGAATCAAAGAGGAAAATGGAGGTAAGAAAAGATACAAGGCCCAGTTGGTGGTCAAGGTATTTGCACAAAAGAAAGGTATATACTTTTATGAAATTTTTTCTCATGTTGTTAAAATGACTTCTATTAGAACTATTTTTGGTTTAGTAGCAGTAGAAGACCTGGACTTAGAGCAGTTGGATGTGAAGACTACATTCCTTCATGGTGAGTTGGAGGAGGAATTATATATGCAGAAACCATAGGGTTATGAGGTCAAAGGGAAGGATAGGTTAGTGTGCAAATTGAAGAAGAGCTTATATGGCCTGAAACAAGCTCCACATCAGTGGTACAAGAAGTTTGATAGTTTTATGTAGGAGAAGGGTTACTCCAGGTGTCACTCAGAGCATTTTGTGTACATCAAGAAGTTTCTTTATGGTACTTATATTATTATGTGCCTGTATGTGGATGATATGCTTGTTGTAAGGAAGAACATGTAGGAAATAAAGGTACTTAAGAAGCAGCTAGGTGACTCCTTTGCTATGAAGGATTTGGGGGTTAGTAAAACAAATCCTTGGTATGAGAATAACTCGAAACAGGAAAGAGAGGAAGTTGGTGGTATCTCATGAAGAGTACATAAAGAAGGTCTTGGAGAGGTTTAGTATGCAAGATGCTAAACCAGTTAGTACCCCTTTGGTAGGTCACTTTAAATTATCAAAGGAGCAGAGTCCCAAGACTGAGGAGGATAAAATATAGATGTCCAGGGTATTATACTCATCAGCGGTTAGTAGCTTGATGTATGTTATGGTATTCACTCGGCCTGGTATTGCTTATGCATTAGGAGCAGTGAGCAGGTTTATGAGTGATCCAAGTAGAAAGCAATCGAAAGAAGTGAAGTGGATACTTCGGTATTTGAGAGGGACCATGGGAGAAGCATTGTGTTTTGGTGGATCGGACACTACATTACATGGTTATGTAGATTCAGACATGGCAGGAGATTTGGATAGCAGGAGGAGCATGACAGGTTATCTATTTATGGCTGGTGATACAGTGGTGAGTTGGATTTCACGGTTACAAAAGGTTATGTCTTTGTCAACCACAGAGGCTGAGTATGTTATTTCCACAGAGGCAAGTAAGGAGATGATTTGGCTACAGTAGTTTCTTGATGAGTTGGGTCATAAGCAGGAAGTTGGGAGACTACACAGTGATAGTCAGAGAGCTATTCATTTAGTGAAGAACTCCACTTTTCACTCTAGGATAAAGCACATTCAGTTGAGATGTCATTTCATCAAGGAAACTTTGGAAGAAGATAAGTTGAAGCTAGAAAAGATTTATACCGGTCAGAATCTTGTAGATATGATGACTAAGGCAGTCACAAGGGAGAAGTTGAAGTTGTGTTCCAATTTGATTAGCCTTCATGTTTGATAATGAAGGGTTGAGAAATTTTCTCAGTAGGAATAGTCTCCAAGTGGGATATTTTTGGGGTGTGGAGCCTGTTTTGGTCTTCTCAAATCAGTATTGAAGTGTGGAGTTCGAATTGGGAAGATGAAAGGTCATGAAATTTTCTGTTCTAGCCATGGGAAGATGAAAGGTCATGAATTTCAAACTTCTAGGGTCGGATTTTGGACTTCTTAAAGGATTGTAATCTTATAAATAGAGGTGTTAGGGTATCTTGAAGATATCTTGTGTGTTCAAGAGGTCTTGAGTCTTAGTGATCAAGAGGTGATCAAGAGTGATCAAGGTTAAGCTATTGGGTGTCAATTGTGGTTTAGATGTGGTTTATCATCTTTGGAATTCTGTTGTGAGTTCATACTGAGAGAAGACTATGAGAGTTATTTTACTCTTTTTGATAATAAAATCTGAGCAATTTCTTGGCAAACGTAGGCCACATTGGGTGAACCATGTTAAATCTTGTCTTGTCTTCTTTTGTGCATTATTTATTTATGTTGTTATATTTCTGCATGTATAATTCTGCTATATAGTTTCCTACTGTTGTGGTTTGAGGAATTATTTCCGCATATTTGTTCTCTAATTCCTAACATTAAGTAGTTTTACAATACCATGGGTATCAAAACCATGGGCCAAAACCATCCCATAATCCTATGGCTCAAAAATCTCGCCTATATGAAAAGAGCACGTTTCCCGGTATATTGGGCACATTTTTCAAGGCCAATTTTTTTCTTGGGGGTTGCACCACTGAACCCGGGTGAGACAACTGTGGAAAGTGTACAGTACTCTTAGTGTACATTCTTCAACACTTTCACTTATGAAAACAATCTCCACAACCTAACATGCTCATTGTGGAGAGTCTCAACAATTTTCTTACCCTAATCTATCACGAGATCCTTCAACAAAAAGGGTAGCAATACTTGCAATATTCCAATCTAGCCAAGAGTAAAGTGTTTATGGATTTTTCTTATGATATTTACAGTTATGTCTTTTAGAATCAAACTGCTTGTTGGATTCTCATGCAAAGAGATAAATTCCTTCACATTTTCAAATTGTGTCTTCAATGGGGAAAAACCTCAAAGAAACACTCTTCAAGGAAATCATTCCCAATCAACCTCATCACCATTCCAATCTCAACCAACTTCCTTTCTTCCAAATCTTTTGTAACTTGATATAATTGTAGTATCAGAGTGCCTTATATAATAAGAATGTAGGGTTGATTTCCGCAAGAAAGAAAGATATCTTCTAGTTTGTTAACAACGTTGAGTCCCACAGAAAAGAGATCCATTAAAAAAAACATTTTTGCATGCATAGAAAAGTTTTGGATACTAATCTATGTAGATTTTTCTACTCTCTCACATAGTTCAACCCTCTTACCATCAAGCCAAAAGGATTCACTATTAAACACAATGCATAATCTATTATTTTGGTTGATTATTGTGCCAAAATATTCAAAGGAAAATTCAATGTATACTTTATCTTGCTCTCTTGCTCGGTGCTTTTCTACTTTTGAAAGTGAATCCACTAAAAATAACATTTCTTCCTTCCATGCATTCCAAAGAAACATTTTTTTTGTTGAAGAGAATCCATTCTCCAACAACATTTTGGAATTATCTTCCCAGTTGAGTGAGATCCTCTATTGCTCATGTTGAAATGTTTTTAAATGATCCAAAAGTTGTATTGTTTTGCACTTTATGAAGTAGTGAAGTATTCAACTATCGACCACCACTACATCAGTCTTAGGAAGTTGTCAAAAAAGTATGGGTACACACAGACAAAAATCCTTTTGTTTTTTTTTTTAATTTTTAAAAATGACAAAATACTTAAAGGCAAATTTTGGAGTAGAATGAATTTAAGAATTCGAAATAAATATAGAACAACAATTTATAGACATTATGAACAAGTCAAGGCCAAAATCAGAACAAGTGAAAAAATGTCAAAATACTTTGAAAGCGACATTAACGCCTAATAAGAATATTTGATGTCCCCTAGTTTGTCTGGGCTATACATTGATTTGTTAGAGTTGATAAACAAAGTTGGAAAAGAGGTTGATTAGCTAGCCAACCATGTAATAATTATACTCTTATATGTGGTTTATTTTATTGTCATTGTAAAAATAATGCCTCACTTAAAAGAATATATGAGTTGCCACTTGATCACAAATGACATAAATGAGTGTCATTATCACTAGAAAATATCCTTGAATTTAGTTGACTTGTAGTATTTTAGTTTGATACTAATATGGTTTGCAACCCCTAAGTTAGTGAAAAACCTAAGGTTGGATTGGCTTCCTTCCTCCATTGCCTCAAACATCATGCTTCCTCAATTGACTATGTTAAGTTGCATTTCATAATTTATAAGAAAATTTCTCCCCACAAATTTAACTAACTCATTTGATTAGATGTTGGGTTCTATAGATAGTACATCCTTACAACTAATGACTTTAGTAATGACACACAATGACTTACTAACACAAGAAAAATATTGTAAATGATACACATTTAGACTTGGAAATTAGTAGGACAATTTATTTTTAGATAAATAACTCTACACTTTCATTATAGCTAAAAACTAAAAAATGATTGCACATTTTTTATTGAAAAAACTCTATTGATGATATGTAATTACTAACAATCTTTCTTGTAGGCTAACTTTTCTTGAGGCATTGTTTGATGATAGATGTGACTTTGATATTTTGGAATGTGATTCCATATCATTGATTTTTTGTATGATTATTATTGTACTTTTAATGTATTGTTAATATTTTTGTCTTTTTCAATAAAAATGACAATATATTAACTATAGACTCTACCTTTTAAAGCCGATCAAGATATAAAAACTATACAATAAAAAGAAATTTAAAAACTAAACAATTAGTAGTCATGCTCATAACAACAAAGAAATCCATTAACACCAAACTAAATAAAAAATTAACAAATATAAATCTAATGTCTATTGATTTAGAAACACAACGAGTACTTCATGTTTGTGTGTGCTTATTAATTATTGACATAGAATTAATTATTTGTTTTTATATTAATATGTTTGTGCATTTGGTAATTAGTTTATTGGTATGGACCTATTTAATTATTATAGTACTAGTTTATTTGTTTTTTACTTATTACTATTTGATTAGTTGATTATTAATTTATTTGTGTATTTGTATTTTTATTATTGGTGTGGAACAAGTCAATTGTTATAATATGCATATATTAGTGTTTTTTTATTATTGGTATGTGATTAGTTAATTGTTATATTACTAGAGTGTGCATTTATTAATTATTTTATTAATATATGACTAATTATGAATTACTAAATAACAATTATTGTATTGTATTTTGTTAACTATTTTAATTGGTGTGGGACTATTTTTTTTTATTATATAGGTTAAAGAACAGGATTTAGAGGATCCTATAGCTAGAACAAAAACTAAAATATATACAATGAATATATAAATAACCAACAAAGATACCACAATCCCAAGGAATTCAACAAAAATCTCCCACAAAACCATCAACAAGGTTCTGTAACAATCGCTGAAGTTTGACGTATAAATGAACACCAATAATACTTCTAGTGACTTTGTCACTCTGCTGAGTCATGCTCTTGATTCTGAATTTTTTATTTTGTACTCTATGCCAACCATCCTCCACCTCTTCCTTAGCTCTATTTCTATTTGTATTATTCTCTTATAATATTCTATTCATTTTAAGGAAGTTTCTATACCTTTTTCCCTCCCAGAAAGCCATCACTAAGTTTTTTAGGATGAATAACCCTAGTACCCTTTTTGCTATACTATTTATTTCTTTATCCGGAGGGATTTCTACCTCTTCATCTATTTCCTAATCTTCATCTTCTAGCCCAAAATCCTCTAAGCACCTTAAATTCTATTGGGAATCCTCCACTGCTTCCATACTCTCATCATCTTATTCCTCTGAGACAAATCTCATATCATTGTCTTCCTCTGAGACCATTTCCTCTCAGTCATCTTCTATTGTTCATCATGTCGATGCTTAGGGGAGTCAATATTATTCTCTAATTTTTCCAACAAAGTAATCTCATCTAACTTTTCTCACTTCGATCGCTCCTCTCTTTTGGATCTCTCCATGACCTTGTTTTCGTTAATGGGTTATTACATCTATGGGGACCATAAAATATGCCCTTCTTCCATATCACAAATCACACCCTTAGGTTGACCATTTGTTTCAACCAAGTTGTTTTGTTTGTAGGATGTTGGACTCTCCATCAATCCTTCCTCCCTGTAGTCTCAATGGGTTAATTAGTTTGTACCTCACTATCATCTCTTACCTTAGATTCTATAGCCTTCTCTATAGACTTGGAAGAAGATTCATATTTCCACATTTTCTCTTTCAACGAATAGTTCTTTGGGTTGTGTCCAACAACTTTGTATCTTCCGCACAAAATAGGAGACAGTTCATACTCAAAAGTTTGAATCTATTCATCATTCCTAGAAAATAGCTGAATGGAGGAAGGGAGAGGAACTCCTCAAAAATGTTGATACACATCCTAGAATATATCATCACACTTTTGGATTTGGTAGTGGGATATATGAACAATAGTTGACCCAAAGCCTTAGATACACCTGCTAAGACCTATGGTTCCCAAAACTCAAGAGGAAGACTTGGAAGTCTAACCCAAACAGATACATTACAAGGTATTTCCTCTTGGAAGGAGCCAAGTTTCCATTTATAAATAAAAAGAAAAAATTTTCCAAAAATCAAGCGCCCCCCCCCCCCCCCCCCCCCCCCCTCCAAAAGCACATTGAAGCTCTCTTTACGCAAAAACTTGAATAAAAAATAATCATTGGATAAAGAAATAAATTTGTGGTTGATGTGATGGATAAGAATGGTGTGTGATTTTCTTTTACAAAATTGATTCAATTTTTTTCTCAAACTTATAGTTGAATATAGAAAACAAATTCCTTGATTAAAGTGAATAACAAAGGAAAAAGTTAAGAGACCAATAAAATATGATATGTATGTATGTATGTATGTATAAGTCAAAAACATTTACCCTTAAATTAAAGTATTCATATAATCTGATTTGATTGGATAAAAAAAGATTGATTAAAAATTGAAGGCTATATACCTACCTTCCACATGATAATAAAGACAAAAAAAGTGACAAAATTGTATAGGTTAATGATGTAAGATTTACCATGTATTTGAAATGCATGAAATATATAAATATTGAATGTGAACTTTGAGAGAATTGTTGGGTGGCTTATGGAGGTGATCCTTGAATCACTTTATGATGTGGAGACCATAAGTATTTTGAACACTGCTCAACATATTGGAAAAATAAATGAGCACACATAATATGCATGAATGGTTTGCTAACATGGCATTAGTACTTCACTGTAGGTGAGTGACTACTTGATAATGGGTTTTGGATGCACATGTGGAGATGGTAGAGTAGATACATGAAGAGGACTATCAATAGAAAAATCCAAATAAATTTGTGTTTTTGTGGTAAAATACTATTAAAAATGGCATGCGACAACTTAGATTAGTAAACTTGAATATGCAATAGTATGAGTCGATACTCTTTCACAAGACATCACTATTGTAGATGTTGTTTTTCGATCGTGGGGTGAATATTTGTGAAGATCTCTAATAAGTTTTCGAAGCATATAAGACATTGAAAATGATGCTTTAAAAGACTAATCTATTGTAGAAAAGACTCTAAACACAAAGATGTGATTTATGTATGCACAAAAGAAATATCATGGATTTGTAGAAGAATTTACCAAAAATGTAAGAATTATACCAAGAATTTGAGTGAAAAGAGGATGTTAGCATTGATGTTATAACAATGTCATAATATTCTAATCAGCCAAGCTATACAAAAAGATTTGATATACGTCAATCTTCTTAGAACAATATTAAATTTTGTAAAAAATAATGATTTACAGACAAAATTCAACTTGCTAGGGACTATCATATAGATTCTTTTCTCAAAAATTGAAAATCTCTCATGATTAGGGGAAATATGGAGAAGGGTTACGAATTCATGTTGATTAAACCATTTAGAAAACAGAGGTAACATGGCTCTTATACCATATTGGACAAATATCACATTACAATCCAATAATTTATTGATGATACTAGAAGTTATATCTAATGTAATGATATCATATTAATGGGGAGTTATCCATGTAAGATACAACTACACAAAGCCTAGTTTGTAGGGGTGAATTTTTAATACAACTCATGTAATCTCTCTCACACACACAAATAATTAATACTAACAAATAATGCTATGACATACTAATCTAATAGCTAATAGTAACTATCCACATAACTTGAGTACACATAATATATTTCTAGCAAGTGACTTCCTCAAAGAAAGAAGGCCAAATATACAATACTAAAATGCCAATTTCCTATGCAAATATGACCCAAAAATGACATTTTTTGCATTTTATGTTTTATTGAAGCACTTGAATATCGACCAACGCATCATTCTTAGAAACTTGATTGAAAAACATATAGGCAACCCAAATATAAACAAGGTTTTATTGTTTTGTTGGCTTTCAAAAAATATATGACACAATACTTAAATGCAAACTTTGAAAAAGAATGGAGGAACAAAGTACCAAATAAGTATAGAAAAAAAATTTATGTACATTAAGAACAATTCAAGGCCAAAATCAGAGCAAGTGGTGGAATGTCAGAATAATTTGTAAGCAACATTGATGTCAAACAAGAATGCGCGATGTTCCCCAATTTGTTTGGGCTATGCATTGATAATTTAGAGTGTATAAACAAAGTTGGCCGATGGGATGTTCACCTAGCCAGCCATGTAATAATTTTACTCTTATGTGGATGATCTTATCTTAATTTTAAAAAAAAATACATAGCTTGAAAAAATATATGAGTGTTTTAGAGATCTTATGCCAAGAGATTAGGATACAAGCAAACATTAGCAACACCAAATTAATAATATTTTCACTACAAAAAAAAAAGAAGCAAATTAACTTATTATTTGGAGAAAACCTATTGAAAAAAGTGAAAGAATACAAATAACTTCAACTTGATTTTAAAAAAAAAACATGGTTAGGAGACCTATAAATGATACAAGGGGGTTGAAGTATTTATATTCATTATAGAATAGATACAATGGTGCAAAATTATGGGGCTGGAAAACTGAGAACCTTGTTTGGCTTGATTGCCCCCTTATTGGTCGTATACAGAGATAAAGTTTGGGGCAACAATATGTCATGTCTAAAATGGCGTCAGGGAGAGACATCCAAAAACACTTCATCACAAACAGCCTCAAGGTCAAAACATAAGTTCCATATGATATTGTAATAGCTATATTAGGCACTTTCCCATTGGAGGCATCAGTGATGACTCAGAGATTAAGTTATTTTAAAAAGTTACTACGTATGGAGACACATTGATGGCCCAAAATGGTGATAGAGGAAGGGATAAACAAAAGGAAAAAATGTGGATGAGTAGGTGGGGCATTAACATGCAAGAGTGTCCAAACACCAATGAGGAGATTAAAAAATGTTGAGATAATTCCAAAAATCTGTAATGTCCCCACTAAAATTTGATGGTAATATCTAAGGGTCAATAATAAAAACCTAGTGGTTATAATGCAAAATACTGAATGCAGATATTACAATATGATTTATGCTAGGAATTGCGATTCGGATATAGAATAAACCACCATAAACAACACACAAAATATGATGTTTTTTATGATAATTTTGGAGCGGCTAATTTATAATTATTTTTGCAAATAGAAATATCAACAATTGAGCCAAAAATATATAATTTCTTTATTGAAGAATGACTCAGATCTGACCTGTAATTCCAGCACTGGAAAAGTTACATAAACCCTTGACGAAATACCTGAAAATGTTGCAATAACCTTTGGAAATATACCCTTGTATTAGTTGTTAACAAATATATATTTTTCTAGGCTGAAATAGATGAAAATATACCCAAACTGGGTCGCTCTACTTAAACATTTATAGTGGAAAGATGCAAATTAAAATATGAACTTGCACAACACAAAATAGAGAGGGTTTTTGTTCCCCCTTATGACTTTTTGGAGGCTTTTCGTCCTCAAAATTCTGCTGTAATATTTCTTTAGCACCAAGTCAAGAATAGTAAAGTTGCAAATGATAGAATGGTCCTTGCCCAAGTTAGCTTCCTCCCATATGAAATATAATTGACCCAAAGGCTACCAAAAAAATAGCCAATCAACAAATGTTATCTTTTCTAAGCACTAAGCACCCAAAAGACTTCCCAAACCTAGTCGCATTTTCCCTTAGAGGGATTACAAAATTTATATTTTAATTTTATTCTTTCTAAGACCCCCAAGTCCCTCTAATGCAAGTCGTCAAAGTCCCTAGAGTGAATAAAAATTACATTTGCCAACTATAATAGTTTTTTAAGTCTTATAAATTATTATAAGTGTTGGAAATGTATTAATTTTTATATTCACACTTAATAATAATTTATAGATGACTTAAGTCTACCTTGTTGATGTCCCTTAGTTGTCGGTAAAAAAATAGGCCAAGGGTCTTCAAGATTTTATTCTGGAAAGAGGGACATTTTAGTCCTCTTTTCTCTAATTGCTTGCCCACAAGCAATTGTAGATTTCGATGCTCCAAGATTTATGCACCTTCCCATGTAACATCCTCTGTAGCTAGCCCTTTGCACTGAATCAAATACTCCTGAATAACTCTATTCCTAAATCTCCTTTCATGTACCTCTAAGATGATTTTTGGTTCCAATACAAGTTTTCCTTCATCATCAAGAGGAGTAAATTCTGTGGAGGGAACAATACGCTGGCCTAGTGTTTTTTTTCAAGCAAGATACATGAAACACATTGTGTATTTTACTTTGAGCCAGAAGTTAAGCTCGTATGCTATCTTTCCCACCTTTCGTATAACCTTATAGGGACCATAAAACCTTGGTTTTAACTTCTCTGAACCTTTTCCTTTGAGAGAGGATTACCTATAGGGTTGCAACCTTAGAAAAACCATGTCTCCAACCTCAAAAGACCTCTCTATCCTTCGCTAATCTACATATAATTTTTGTTGATTTTGGGCATGTGCAAGGTTATCCTTGATTGCTTTCAAGATATATTCAATTTGTTGTATCAAATCCTTAGCACCTGGTACCCTACCATCCAGAAGAAAAACATCAAAAAATGAGAATGCATCATAACCATATAATGCCTTAAATGGAGACATACCGATGAGCATGTGATAAGAGGTGTTGTAGAAAAATTCTCCCAAATAGAGCCACTTAATCCATGTTGATTGTTGCCTAGTAACAAAGCATCTCAAATACCCCTCTATCCACTTGTTTACAATTTTTTTTGCCTGTCCTTTTGTTGATGGTAACTTGTGTTTGAAGTAAGTTCTATGCTTGCAAGGTGAAAGAGCTCTTGCCAAAAGGAGCTTAAGAACCTATTGTCCCTATCACTCACAATATTCTTGGGTAGTCCATGAAGTCTATAAACATCCTTAAAAAATATTCCATCCACCAAAGGTTCATCAAACTTGGTAAGAAGAGGAGAAAAATGAGCATACTTGGTAAAACAATCTACTACCACATAGATAACAACCTTACCTTGAACCGAAGTAAGACCAATAATGAAGTCCATTGAAATGATTTCCTATTTCTGATTTGGGATGGGTAGGGGCTGTAAAACTCCTGTTGGAAATTCATGTTGTGCTTTGCTTTGGATTATAAGGCACTCCCTAATGTGCTGAAATATCTCGATCTTCAATCCCTTCCATACAAACTTCTCTCTCACCTGTTTATATGTTTTAAAGTACCCCTGGTGTCCTGTTGAAGGTGAGTCATGCATGGCTGATAAAATTATGTGTTTTACCTTAGATTCAGGCACCAAAAGAACTCTGTTTTTATAGAGGATGAGACCATTAATCACTTGGTAATTATCATTATCAATTTTCCCATCAAATATATCACAAGAAAACTATTTTTTGGCATATTCCGCCGTTATATCAGCCTTCCAGTCTGTTGTAATTTCACTCATGGGACAACAATGAGGTTTCCTTGACTATATAATTAATTTTAGTCTATTGTTAGACTAGGTATTTACCTTAGCTCATGTTCACCTAGGTACTTTTATTTACCTTTATTGTATTTATCCTCACCCACTTACGTGTGTGGATATTTCTTTTTATTTATTTAGATATTAGGGGGATATTATCTAGTTGTTAGGTATAGTTCTTTCCTTGATCTATGGTATTGACTAGTTTTGTCATTTATCTATGGTATTGACTAGATCCTTGATGTCTATTTCTCTCCTAAATCTATGGTCTTGACTAGTTCTTTGATGACTAGTTTTTCCTTTATTTATGGCTTGATCTACGACCTTAACTATTTCTTAGATTGTTATTCCTTGCCTATATAAGCAATGCCCATTCTCATTGTATTTCATTGAATTCCATAACAATATATGATATTGTTGTTCATTTTCTTACAAAGGTTTATGTAAATTTATTCTAGTGAATTTCTTTCGTCTTATTGATCGTGGTGTTTGATTAGCATCTGTGTTTTTGGCTTAATACGATTTGGTTATCGTTCCTTTTATGGTATCAAAGGAGGAGAATGATGTTGACATCTGTCTGTAAGTTTCATTTTGCAAGCATTCTTTGTATATTCATATATTCAGGATTTGCTTGTATTTTGTTGTTATGTACGTTTTTATGCAAAAAAGAGCCTTGCATTGGATCCAAAAGGTGGTATAACCATAAGATCAACTGTAAACTCTACCATTTCTAGAGGCAGTCAGTTTTTGAGTTTTTTATTATTGCACTGGTACGAACTATGCTTTGGAATCCATGCAAATGAGGAACAACCCAAAAATTATTTTTATGAGATTTTTTGGGTTTCTCGAGATCTACACTGGGAATTTTTCTGTTGCGTGCAGAAGGCTTTCTAATCTTTCCTTCTTTCATTTTTTAACAGGATACCAGAATAGCACAACCCATTGAAATCCTTAGCCCCTGGTCATATGAGGGCTTAAAGCTTATGATTCCTACTAGTAGGTGTTTAACTTCAACCCCCTTTCATTTTATTTGTGTGGTGAAGACAAGAGCATTCTATTTTGTTTTAGTGGAAACTAAAATAAATAGCAGAGCATACACATGTAAAGCTTGTATCTTTTGATCGGAAACTTGTATTTGAGTGTCTTTTTTGCAAAAGTGTTTTTTTTTGTGTGCTATTTCCATTAGAAATATTTATTTTGAGAATCGTAATATAATTATAAAGTGCCATATTGTAACACACACTCATTATACAGTGCCAAAATCTTGGGGGGCGCTTGTTGCATTTTTTGGGGGTCTTGTTGCATTGCTTGGTTCTTGCATTTGTTTTGGTGATTTTTGTGTAATGGCGTATACTTATGCATTAGATCATGTTGAGCCATTAACAACACATAATTACCACACATGGAAACCAAGAATGGAAACAATAATTAAGCAGAAACGATAATAGGCTTTAACTTCTTCAGAATAACTAGTGTTCACTAGAGAATATGATAAATTTCAATACCAATGCAAGTTTGATGAGTGTATGGGTTTGATAGGAACTTATGTAAGTGAGAGTTTTTTGTTTCATTTGGAAAAAATTGACTCTCCTTTCAAAATATGGGAGAAATTGAAGGATTTATTTGGTAAGGTGGATCATACGAGAGCCATGCAACTTGAAATTGAGATCACCTCTCTTAATCCTAAAGATTTTCCAACAATTATAGACTATCTTACCAAGTTCAAGAATTTGTTGACACAGTTGAAGGGGAGTGGAAGAGATAAGAAAGATGAAGATTGTGTTTACTTGATTCTCTCCAAGTTGAGAGGACCATTCCAAATTTTTTCTTCTACTTTTTTCTCTAGCATGGATGCCTTAGGTGACACATTCAAAATGTCTAACTTAGAAACATTTTGTGAAAGACTTACTAGGGAAGAATCCAAATTGTCTAACCTTGAGTCTTCCACCACTCAAAAGGCATTAGTTGCATCTAATCCTAAGGGCAAGGGAAAACTAAAAATTAAAACCAAATTCACCACTTCTCCATCTCAAAATGATCCTAAACCCAAAGAAAACAACTCTAAACCCAAGGATTATTCTAAATCTAAGAATAAGTTTAGCCTTCATGCTCTTTTTGTGGGGGTAGTGGTCATGAAGAACATAAGTGTTATAAGTGAATGCAAGCTTTAGAGGATGCACTCAAGAAACACAAAATTTATATCTCCACTCCAACTTCTTCTAATCAGTATGGAAAATCACTTAATGTTGTTGGGAGATCTTAGTCACCACTTGCAAATAGTTAGGTTATAGATTATGGTGCTTCTCATCACATGACTTCTTCTAAGGAGTCTTTTGTTTCTCTAGATTTGAGTTATACTTCCAAAACTGAGGTTGGAGATTCTTCCTTTCTTTATGTTAAAGGAAAAGGTGATATATAACTTGATGGTGGCAGTATCCAAGATGCACTATATGTTCCTAACATCACTACAAATTTTCTTTCTGTATATCAAATTTGTCATTCTGGTCAAGGGAAAACAATGAATTTTACACCACACGGGGCAGAAGTACAAACTTTGTTGGAGCCTTATTCACTTGTTGCTCAGGATATTGTTGATCATAGTTCTAGACTATATCACTTTGAGGGTTTTGATGACGCTTCTTCTATAGGGACAAGATTGGTTTCTCATGCAAATTCAGAAAGTAAGCTTTGGCACGAGAGATTTGGGCATCTCAATTACAGATATTTAAAGGAGCTGAGGACTCATGGTATGGTTAATTGTCTTCCTATATTTTCTTATCTTGAGGGAGTTTGGCATGGATGTGCATTAGGGAAACAACAACAAGACACATTTCCTAAGAATTTTTCAAAGAGAGCTTCTTCACCACTTGAGCTTGTACATAGTGACTTGATGGTTTTCCTACCCACTCTTTCAATGGAGCAAAGTATGCACTTACCTTTATTAATAATTTCTCAAGGCACACTTGGGTTTATTTCTCAAGTACAAAAGTGATGTTTTTTCACACTTCAAAAGTCTTCAAGGCTTTAGTCGAGAAACAATCTTCTAGTTGCATAAAGAACCTTCGTACTGATAATGGGGGGAGTACTTTAGCAATGAGTTTTCTAATTTTTTAGAAACTCAAGGCATTATTCAATAGAATTTTGTTCCTCATACTCAAAAATAGGATGGCTTAGTAGAATAGAAGAATACAACTTTGAAGGAAATGGCTAGCTATATGATGCATTCTAGATATTTACCTCCTATCTATTGGGAAGAAGTAGTTAATTGTGCTAACTACATTCAGAATCGCACACCACACAAAACACTTGAGAATTTGACTCTAGAGGAAGCTTGGTCCAACATTAACCCAAATGTCTTATTTTTTTTATTATTTGGGAGCCATGCTTGGGCCTTTGTGCCAAAGAAGAAAAGAAAATCTTTTGATAAGAACAAAACCTTGATCTTTGTATGGTATTGTGAGGACATGAGAGCTTATCGACTTTTAGATCCTGATACTCATGATGTTATTTTTCGAACACATGTTCAGCTTGATGAGCGCTTCACTCCTCATGATTCTTTATCTTCTTCTATGTGTCCTTCTTCTTCATCTCATTTTGATTATCCTTTCTTTGAGGAGGTTGATGAGGAGGTTATATATGTCCTTGATGATCTTATTCCCACTGATGTTGTCACTATGCCTATGTCATCTCGTACTACAGTTTCTAAGGCAACACCTTTCATACAGGATCTTCCACCCACCAGACATCATGATGCACATTCTATAGGTTTTAGACTTTTGTGTCAGATAGTTTCTAAGGATCCACAGTATTTTTCAAAGGCTCATGGGATACAAGAGTGGGATGATGCGATGGAAGTTGAGTATTCTTCTTTGATGAAGAATCATACTTGGGATTTGGTATCTCTTCCTAAAGGAAGAAATATGGTTAGGTGTATGTGGGTATACTAAACAAAATATGCAACTGATGGGTCCATTGACAAGTATAAGGCTCATCTTGTTACAAATGATTTTTCATAAGTTGAAGGTATTGATTACTCTAAGACTTTCGCACCCGTTGCCAAAATGGATTATGTACGCCTTGTAATTGTTATTGCTACATCACAGGGGTGGCCTGTATACCAAATGGACATGAAGAGTGCCTTCTTACATGGATATTTACAAGAGGAAATATACATGGAGTAACCTACTGGATTTGTTCAGGATTCTTCTCTTGTCTGTAGGCTCCGAAGGTCTCTTTACGGTCTCAAACAAGACCCTCGGGCTTGGTATGAGAAGATGGATTATTTTCTTCTATCTACTAGTTTTGTTCATTATCACTCCAATCATACAACATATCTTCAGTATGTTGGTGAGGATATTGAGATACTTGTCTTGTATGTTGATGATCTGTTACTAACAATTCTTCTTCACACATTGTGACTATTCGGTTGGCTAGATTTTTTGTACAACATAAAACCTAGGAAGTCATGAGATAAATCTCCCTCATGTATCGGTGAGGCTCCCGTGTATGATTTTAATCAATTATGGATCTGAGTAACTGTTTTTGGGTTTTACTCTAATTGCAAAGCTCATGAGCCATAACAATACAATTCTATAGCAAGTAAGCAAATGTAAAGAAATATTTACAAAAGGGGGAAATAATTGAATCTGGGAAGAAAGAAGAGAAAATGTGCAATCTAACCAATAGTTCGCAGAGTTGATCTCATGCACATAGATAAAAAAAATAGATCTCATAATACATAATTTAAAGGAAAGGAACGTTTCAAATCTAGATCTGAGGTAACACAAATTTTATGTGAAGATCTACATAGGAGTAATAAACAAATGCACTGTGGTGTCCCTAGAATTCATCCTGAAATCTGTGACTACCCTATCCGAAAAAAAAAATGTACTTTTAAAATATGGGTAATGCAAACCGCCTTTCCATTTCTTCCTTTGTTTTATGGAATAAAATCTTTATGTACTGTTGCAGGTGTTGTGCTTGAAAGAAGGAAACGTACTGGTGAAGGGAATTATCTACAGATTTGTTTCCATTCAAGGCGAACATTTATAGAGATGGAAATATCTACAAAATTGTTGCATTTTGAGACCAGTCATGTAGAGATGGAGGAATAGCTTGAAGTGATTTTTGTACAGATGAGAGACATATCTATCATCACGTGGGCCACGGTGTTTGGATCTCGACTATAGAAATTTGCAGAGTTCCCATTAATAATACTTGCTATGAAATTTACAGAATACCCATTAAGAATACATGGGTAGCTGGGTGGATAATTGGGACAACTGAGTATTGTTTCCCTTATTTTGACAAGGGAATTGATGTTCAAACCATTGAATGCATAGGGTTTTGAAAAAAACACATGATTTATAAACATGATTTGTAAGGAGGGATAGTTTTTGTTGTATTTAGTTGTATATTTGGTTGTTAATCGAAGATAGCAACAGTTTTGTGCTCATGTGTTGCATACGGGGTATTATTTTTCAGAGACACCTAAAAAATTAGTAATTTTTTGTTTGCTCTAAAAGATACAATCGGTGTGTATACTTTGTCTCTTTCTGTGAATTTTTCAGGTTGTAGTGAATGATAACATCTCCCGTAGCTTTAATGACATTCATTGTAGGTGTATGTATTGTAACTTAAGTTTCATGGGTTTTGATAGTATTATGTCTTTTTGCACCTGTGCTAAATGTTCCCGTTTTCTATGTTAATGCTTATTGAGTTGTTATAAGGTAAATGAGGACCTAGATCAATACATTAGACATTACATATTTTTCTTCATTCTAGACATGGATTGTTATATGGCATGTTTTATTGATTTCTAAGGCTTTATGGTTTTTGGGACTAGGAAAACTTGGTATATCTTGAAACAAAAATGATTTGTTGAATGGTGTGATGCAAGTATGAGGATATACTAGAACTTGATATATGAACTAGGTGGCTAAATGCATTAGGGTTGTTAAAGGTTAAGAAAACACTTAAAGGTTCCTTTGTAATGTCCTAGATTTCATAATGTTTTAAAAATGCTATTGCTTAGACTCTGATGTATCTAGCCTGAAATTTCTAGATACAAACGGTTGACAAAGATTGATCCCCCAATCTTGGTACCAGATATGTGGTCATAGGTAAACCCATTATCAGAAACAACTCCTACATCAATAAGAGCATCATGAAAAATACAATATGTCATTGTATGAGGATAGGCCAATTGGTAACTTTTTTTATCCACCAAGTGATATGATTCATTCACAAGATTCCCATCCCATCTTGCACCTTCAACATTATCAAGGGCTTCTCTGGTGTAAAATCCTGCATTATGAGAGCTTCCCCTCCCAACACATAGGATATGTGATTATACTTCATTTTCTGAAACAAATTGTTGGAGGGTGAGGTTGGGGCATTTTCTCCAACATTTTGTGAAAAATTCTCCAGCCTTGTAATGTTTTCATTCCCATATGCAATCCCTCCTCTTTGCAATAGCAAAACTGTGAAGCTCTGTGAGAGTGTTGTGTTAGTCACAGTCAGTGGAAAAACTATAGTTTAGTTCCCCACTTTTATGTTCTCATAAAAGGGGTAAGTTTATCAATTTCTATTACACCCATTTCAAGTTTGAGGATTACAATGTCAATTCCCATCATACTTGTACATAACAGAAGTTTGATTTTATTTTATGAGATTCAATAACTTGTAGCCATATAATAATAGGAAATCTGCATGTACTACCAATATGATAAAAAGTAGGTTTTATCCATCCAGCATAATCAAATTTGTATGATGTGAACCAAAGATAACCTAATCAAATAGCTTCTTTCCAGAAAGTGATATGTATGTATGCCAAATGAGAACAATATGCAATTAACAAGCCATGCTCATTATCCCTGATAATTATTATTTAATTTGATATGCATGTAACTTTGTTGCGATAACTAACTCTGCAGTATATGTTCTTAATGGGACACAAAAAGAAGCTTGATATCCCTGAGACTCCCAAATTTTATCTTCACATCATTTCATATTTTTTTTTATAAAAAATATACATCATGGAGATCGAAGTACTTACAGTTTTTAAATCCAAAAACTCAATTGGGTTTACTTTTGTGTCTATGTACAACACATATTTTACAGTTACGAATAGTCTCATTTCCTAATTATTTCTAGATATATACAAATTTTTGTCAATGCAAAAAATGTCAAGTGAAGGCAAGAAGTTTTTTGCATTAATCACTAAAAACTAAGCCTCCTCTGGCCAAGATCAGTCCAAGGCTTCTTTGGGTGGATAGGCTAGTGGATCTGGCTTAGAGCTTGAAGCTCACTGATTTCCCTCTTTTTATAATTAGAAACTTTAGTACAGTAATCAAAGGACTGCCCAACCAACCCTCGACTAATATGAGGTTTCTCAGGAACTGTCCCTGCTTTGGTCTCTTCTTCCTCTTTTTGTTTTTGCCACTTTTTGCCAGTAATAAGATCTATAGTACAATGAACCTCTCCACCATCAACTTTCCTTTCCCTATTCACTGGTCGACCTGTAAGCCTACCCTAGCTTTTCATCTCATTTATTGAAACTATTTCTTTCTAACTTTATTTTTCCTTCAGGTCATTATCAGTAATGATAGAGTTTCTTCCCAATGGATTCCAATAAAAAGAATCAAAAACTAAATCATGATCTTGTTGTTTCACAATTTTCCTTTCATATTGCTCAAAAATAGGACTTGAGTGGCCGTGTACAGATAAACTTTGGTATTTTACAGAACCAAAATTTACATTTGGAAAGGTATGTGCCATTTGCTGGAAAAAAAGTTCTTACAATCTCCTTGCACCTGCCTGCAACTGTATTTGCAAAATGTTAACAGATAAAAGATGAATCCCTTGTTAAAATCAAAACACTAGAGACATATCATTAAAGAAAACTTATGATACCTTTGCAGAATTTCTATGATACCTTTGCAGAATTGTTATGATACCAAATAGGATTTTCAAGCATTAATCACACATCTACTGCAAAGTCTAAAACACTGGCATACTCATAGTGATCAATATGTTGCATGATTTTTTGAACAATTATAGGATTGGAGATAACCCTAGAGTAGCCTGGAAACTTGTCCCACTTATGAAGCTCCACTAAGCGAGCTACTCTTTGCCTTGCATCCATCATCACTAAACTCAACAGTTTGCTGAAAACATTTTTACACTGCAAACAACAAGGCCATTTTGTAATTTCCAGAGTTAATATATTAGACACTAGAAAAATAAATAGAATTCCCACAAGAAGCTAACATCAGAACCGATAGATATAGTAAAGGCATTTGCAGGGCAGCATCACAATTTCTCGGACATTAATTTGCAAGGAGTTCAATACGAAGCATTTAGAAATACAAAATATAATGCTCTTAAATAAATAGGCAATGTGACAAATCTATTTTTCAGTTTTTATCACAAATATAAAAAGCCATCAGATTTCGTTACTGGTTGGACTCAAAAATATGTAGATGATTTATACAGTTATATATACATGATGTGCATGATTTATACATTTATATATACATATGCATATATATATATATATATATATATACATATCATACATCTCTCTATCTACATATAACCTCCAGAAGACAAGATTTGGAAAACCTAGTGACTGAAAAGTTCAGTAATTATTGCATCGATACATATACATAACTTGGTTTTCTTATTATTTTACGGCGTTAAGCATCTTATGTCTTAAGATAAACTCTAGCCAATGTTAAACATAATATACTGCCAGAACAGATAACTTACAGTACCTTTTGAGTGTTCACACATAAAATGCTTTCACTAGCACATCATGAAGTCTCAACAAGTTCTAAGGGTTTATTAAACTTTTTGGATTTATCCACACAATGATTGAAAACTTATATTCCTATCCAGCAACTTGTCCTCACATACATGCTCAAGAAGTCTCTGCCTCTTTAGATGCACACCACTTTCCATGGATCCATGATTGAATGGTTCCCTTACAACATTTTCTTCCTGGTTAAGCATTGTGTGTAATCCACATATTTTGGGTCTCCAACTCATTGTCATGGAATTTCTCATAGAAATATGGGCGTAACTTCACTACAGACCACTTGTGGCAATGTGATCCACTTCGCTTCCATTTTCTTTTTGTTAGTAGAAGGTACGTATTTCTCCTCACCATCAACCCTTATTACAAAATATAACTCATGACATAAATAAAAAATACTAGAATTCTTGTACATTATGAGTTTTGGATAACTTATATAAAATTAAATCTTACCATCAATTGTTGGGAGTCTGGCTTTACCTATAAGGCTGCCAAGGATACAAATTTTTTAGCAGATATAGGTTTATTTAGATATTAAGTGGGGATATTTATCTGTTTTAGGTATATTTCTTTCCTTCCCTTTCTTGATCTATGGTTTGACTATTTTTTGGTCATGTTATCTATGTATTGACTATATCCGTTGTCCCTATTTCTCTCGCTAAATCTATGGTCTTGTGACTGGTCTTTGATGCTAGTTTTTTTCCTTTATTTATGGCTTGATCTACGACCTTAACTATTTCTTAGATTGTTATTCCTTGCCTATATAAGCAATGCCCATTCTCATTGTATTTCATTGAATTCCATAACAATATATGATATTGTTGTTCATTTTCTTACAAAGGTTTATGTAAATTTATTCTAGTGAATTGCTTTCATCTTATTGATCGTGGTGTTTGATTAGCATCTGTGTTTTTGGCTTAATATGATTTGGTTATCTTTCCTTTTATGGTATCAAAGGAGGAGAATGATGTTGACATCTGTCTGTAAGTTTCATTTTGCAAGCATTCTTTGTATATTCATATATTCAGGATTTTCTTGTATTTTGTTGTTATGTACGTTTTTATGCAAAAAAGAGCCTTGCATTGGATACAAAAGGTGGCAAAACCATAAGATTGACTGTAAACTCTATCGTTTCTAGAGGCAGTCATTTTTTGAGTTTTTTATTATTGCACTGGTACGAACTACATTGCTTTGGAATCCATGCAAATGAGGAACAACCCAAAAATTATTTTTATGAGATTTTTTGGGTTTCTCGAGATCTACACTGGGAATTTTTCTGTTGCGTGCAGAAGGCTTTCTAATCTTTCCTTCTTTCATTTTTTAACAGGATACCAGAATAGCACAACCCATTGAAATCCTTAGCCCCTGGTCATATGAGGGCTTAAAGCTTGTGATTCCTACTAGTAGGTGTTTAACTCCACCCCCCTTTCATTTTATTTGTGTGGTGAAGACAAGAGCATCTATTTGTTTTAGTGGAAACTAAAATAAATAGCAGAGCATACACATGTAAAGCTTGTATCTTTTGATCGGAAACTTGTATTTGAGTGTCTGTTTTGCAAAAGTGTTTTTTTTGGTGCTATTTCCATTGGAAATATTTATTTTGAGAATCGTAATATAATTATAAAGTGCCATATTGTAACACACACTCATTATACAGTGCCAAAATCTTGGGGGGCGCTTGTTGCATTTTTTGGGGGTCTTGTTGCATTGCTTGGTTCTTGCATTTGTTTTGGTGATTTTTGTGTAATGGCGTATACTTATGCATTAGATCATGTTGAGCCATTAACAACACATAATTACCACACATGGAAACCAAGAATGGAAACAATAATTAAGCAGAAACGATAATAGGCTTTAACTTCTTCAGAATAACTAGTGTTCACTAGAGAATATGATAAATTTCAATACCAATGCAAGTTTGATGAGTGTATGGGTTTGATAGGAACTTATGTAAGTGAGAGTTTTTTGTTTCATTTGGAAAAAATTGACTCTCCTTTCAAAATATGGGAGAAATTGAAGGATTTATTTGGTAAGGTGGATCATACGAGAGCCATGCAACTTGAAATTGAGATCACCTCTCTTAATCCTAAAGATTTTCCAACAATTATAGACTATCTTACCAAGTTCAAGAATTTGTTGACACAGTTGAAGGGGAGTGGAAGAGATAAGAAAGATGAAGATTGTGTTTACTTGATTCTCTCCAAGTTGAGAGGACCATTCCAAATTTTTTCTTCTACTTTTTTCTCTAGCATGGATGCCTTAGGTGACACATTCAAAATGTCTAACTTAGAAACATTTTGTGAAAGACTTACTAGGGAAGAATCCAAATTGTCTAACCTTGAGTCTTCCACCACTCAAAAGGCATTAGTTGCATCTAATCCTAAGGGCAAGGGAAAACTAAAAATTAAAACCAAATTCACCACTTCTCCATCTCAAAATGATCCTAAACCCAAAGAAAACAACTCTAAACCCAAGGATTATTCTAAATCTAAGAATAAGTTTAGCCTTCATGCTCTTTTTGTGGGGGTAGTGGTCATGAAGAACATAAGTGTTATAAGTGAATGCAAGCTTTAGAGGATGCACTCAAGAAACACAAAATTTATATCTCCACTCCAACTTCTTCTAATCAGTATGGAAAATCACTTAATGTTGTTGGGAGATCTTAGTCACCACTTGCAAATAGTTAGGTTATAGATTATGGTGCTTCTCATCACATGACTTCTTCTAAGGAGTCTTTTGTTTCTCTAGATTTTGAGTTATACTTCCAAAACTGAGGTTGGAGATTCTCCCTTTCTTTATGTTAAAGGAAAAGGTGATATATAACTTGATGGTGGCAGTATCCAAGATGCACTATATGTTCCTAACATCACTACAAATTTTCTTTCTGTATATCAAATTTGTCATTCTGGTCAAGGGAAAACAATGAATTTTACACCACACGGGGCAGAAGTACAAACTTTGTTGGAGCCTTATTCACTTGTTGCTCAGGATATTGTTGATCATAGTTCTAGACTATATCACTTTGAGGGTTTTGATGACGCTTCTTCTATAGGGACAAGATTGGTTTCTCATGCAAATTCAGAAAGTAAGCTTTGGCACGAGAGATTTGGGCATCTCAATTACAGATATTTAAAGGAGCTGAGGACTCATGGTATGGTTAATTGTCTTCCTATATTTTCTTATCTTGAGGGAGTTTGGCATGGATGTGCATTAGGGAAACAACAACAAGACACATTTCCTAAGAATTTTTTCAAAGAGAGCTTCTTCACCACTTGAGCTTGTACATAGTGACTTGATGGTTTTCCTACCCACTCTTTCAATGGAGCAAAGTATGCACTTACCTTTATTAATAATTTCTCAAGGCACACTTGGGTTTATTTCTCAAGTACAAAAGTGATGTTTTTTCACACTTCAAAGTCTTCAAGGCTTTAGTCGAGAAACAATCTTCTAGTTGCATAAAGAACCTTCGTACTGATAATGGGGGGAGTACTTTAGCAATGAGTTTTCTAATTTTTTAGAAACTCAAGGCATTATTCAATAGAATTTTGTTCCTCATACTCAAAAATAGGATGGCTTAGTAGAATAGAAGAATACAACTTTGAAGGAAATGGCTAGCTATATGATGCATTCTAGATATTTACCTCCTATCTATTGGGAAGAAGTAGTTAATTGTGCTAACTACATTCAGAATCGCACACCACACAAAACACTTGAGAATTTGACTCTAGAGGAAGCTTGGTCTAAACATTAACCCAAATGTCTTATTTTTTTTATTATTTGGGAGCCATGCTTGGGCCTTTGTGCCAAAGAAGAAAAGAAAATCTTTTGATAAGAACAAAACCTTGATCTTTGTATGGTATTGTGAGGACATGAGAGCTTATCGACTTTTAGATCCTGATACTCATGATGTTATTTTTCGAACACATGTTCAGCTTGATGAGCGCTTCACTCCTCATGATTCTTTATCTTCTTCTATGTGTCCTTCTTCTTCATCTCATTTTGATTATCCTTTCTTTGAGGAGGTTGATGAGGAGGTTATATATGTCCTTGATGATCTTATTCCCACTGATGTTGTCACTATGCCTATGTCATCTCGTACTACAGTTTCTAAGGCAACACCTTTCATACAGGATCTTCCACCCACCAGACATCATGATGCACATTCTATAGGTTTTAGACTTTTGTGTCAGATAGTTTCTAAGGATCCACAGTATTTTTCAAAGGCTCATGGGATACAAGAGTGGGATGATGCGATGGAAGTTGAGTATTCTTCTTTGATGAAGAATCATACTTGGGATTTGGTATCTCTTCCTAAAGGAAGAAATATGGTTAGGTGTATGTGGGTATACTAAACAAAATATGCAACTGATGGGTCCATTGACAAGTATAAGGCTCATCTTGTTACAAATGATTTTTCATAAGTTGAAGGTATTGATTACTCTAAGACTTTCGCACCCGTTGCCAAAATGGATTATGTACGCCTTGTAATTGTTATTGCTACATCACAGGGGTGGCCTGTATACCAAATGGACATGAAGAGTGCCTTCTTACATGGATATTTACAAGAGGAAATATACATGGAGTAACCTACTGGATTTGTTCAGGATTCTTCTCTTGTCTGTAGGCTCCGAAGGTCTCTTTACGGTCTCAAACAAGACCCTCGGGCTTGGTATGAGAAGATGGATTATTTTCTTCTATCTGCTGGTTTTGTTCATTATCACTCCAATCATACAACATATCTTCAGTATGTTGGTGAGGATATTGAGATACTTGTCTTGTATGTTGATGATCTGTTACTTACTAAAAATTCTTCTTCACACATTGTGACTATTCGGTTGGCTAGATTTTTTGTACAACATAAAACCTAGGAAGTCATGAGATAAATCTCCCTCATGTATCGGTGAGGCTCCCATGTATGATTTTAATCAATTATGGATATGAGTAACTATTTGTGGGTTTTACTCTAATTGCAAAGCTCATGAGCCATAACAATACAATTCTATAGCAAGTAAGCAAATGTAAAGAAATATTTACAAAAGGGGGAAATAATTGAATCTGGGAAGAAAGAAGAGAAAATGTGCAATCTAACCAATAGTTCGCAGAGTTGATCTCATGCACATAGATAAAAAAAATAGATCTCATAATACATAATTTAAAGGAAAGGAACGTTTCAAATCTAGATCTGAGGTAACACAAATTTTATGTGAAGATCTACATAGGAGTAATAAACAAATGCACTGTGGTGTCCCTAGAATTCATCCTGAAATCTGTGACTACCCTATCCGAAAAAAAAAATGTACTTTTAAAATAATGGGTCGTTTTGTGTTTTTATTTCCTGAAAGTTCTTGTATTGTGTCAGGATATTCCCAAAGAGCCATATTAGCCATTTTCGGCAAATACCCAGATGCCCAAAATTGTTATATTCTGTCACCAGGATTTGTCTGCGGGAAATTTGTATTTAATTATTTTGAACCCCGTTTGAGGTAATTTGCACTCCGATTTAACCCTGTTGTGATCGAACATATCATTATTCCTATATACCAGAAGGGTTTTAACTAGGAATAAGTTTTGGGCTTTATTTGTGACTTTTGGCAATTTTTCGTGTTTTCCTGTTTCGTTTTCTGTGAAATTTCTCTAGATCAATTCCTTTACCAGGTTAGCCTGATTCTTGGCCTGGAGTATTCGGAGATCACATACGCACATTGTGCCAGAAGGAAGTCGCCATCGGAGGTCCGGTTCACTGGGAAAAGGTGAAGTGCACTAAAAAGCCCCTGCGGGGTTGGGCACATTTTTGGAAAACAAAGGATTTAAGTGGATCATGGGAAAAATAGAAGCAGCAGGCAGGTGGGATTTTATTCCCTGCCTTGTAGGGTACTTTTTCCCATGATGAAAAAGTCACTTAAGTTGCAGTGGGAAAATTAGAGGCAGCAGGCAGGCGGGAATTTATTGCCTGCCTTGCAGGATAAAAATTCCTATGGTGAAATAAAAGAAAAGTGACTTAAGTGAAATCATGGGATTTTATTTCCTACCTTGCAGGGTAAATAATCCCATTATGAAAGTCAAGTGACTTAAGTGAATCATGGGATTTTCAAGGCTGCCTTGCAGGGTAAAAAATCCCATTGTCATGTGATTCTTAAAAATAGAATCATTCATGTCAAAAAGTGAGACCCACCTTGGGCGAATAATAATGCATTAAATAAATATTCACCCAATTTTGGTGCCCAGGCTTGTGGAAAAGTCAACAAAGGGAAGTGGACAAAAGGAATTTAAAAATAGAATTCCAAAATTAAATAAATTTAATTTATATAATGCAACCCCATTTGGGAGAGAAATAATACTTTTTAAATGATTAAATTAATTCCTATTTTCAGTGGCTAAGGTTAAAGCACATTGTGAAGCTTCAGTTGAGTGAAGAGTGGATGTTTATATTGGATTAATTTAATTAATTGGATGGTTGTCCTTAAACATGCTACTTTAACACATCAGTTAAAGAGAAGAGCATGATTTTTAATTAATTAATTGCCAAGAATATGAAGGGAAATTATTAATTATAGAATTATGAGGGTTATATAAGTAGGGGCTACCATAAGGATGAATTAATTAATTTACAGGTGAAGAATTGCAGCCCAGAGGAAAAGTGCGCCCCATTTGGAGAAGGATTTTGCTCAGAGGAAGGTGGATTTGATGCTAAAAGCTTCTAGTTTTTACGCATGCCTTTGAAGAAGGCTGATTTTTGTCTGCATAATTGTTTGTAGAAGTGATACATGTGCTCAGGTGATGTTGGTAAAATTCATGCTTGCTTTGCATGCAAATAAAATGTCAAATCTTGGGGCAACAGGCTTGAATTATCCAGATTTTTGTTATTAAAATTCAATGTGCATGCTCCGGTTGCCATCTTTGTCTGAATTAATGTCCAATACATTGAATATTTCCTCCGAATCTGAAGGATTATCCAAATCTGCACCAGTTTTGAAGAATTCCAGTCAAATAAGAAGAAAAGGAGTTGTTCAGACAAAGATAGACAAAGCTATGGTGAAGAAAGATGAAAAATAAAGCACAACGGAGTCATACATCACTTCTAAATTTGCAGATATTGGAGACACGGATCTAGGCTCGGAACCTCTTGCTGAATTGATAGACGGATCTAGAGCAAGAAAGACTTCACTCATGCATGCAAGAAAAACTTCACTTATGCGTGCAGATTAAAAGAAGTGGAATTATTTGAGCTACAACTTTTCCATCCACAGCCCAGTTGCCAAAGTTTGTTATGCAGGTGCAGATCCATATCCAGATGCAGATGCAGATGCATATGCAAATCCATATACAGATCTAGATCCAGATCTCATAGTTGTAAAATCTTCTGACACAAAGGCTTCATCCTCTTGTTTCGAATGCAGCCCATAAAGAAGTCAGTGGGTGGAAAATTTCATCCAAGATCTTGTGCAAATGCTCCTATCTTCCAGTTGAAGCCTTCATTAAATTTTCGTTCATCCGGAGTGCTTTCTAAAATTTTAAATTGCTCATATGCAATTAAAAATAAGGATGATGAGTTATCTATGACAAACATTGCATTGATGCATGTACTGGAGAAAAACTGTAAAAGCTTCAAGGATAAAAGAGAAGACAAGGCGAAGGCAAAATCCAGTTGTTTCCAATTCTAGCTTGTTGTTTCCAGATCCAGCTTGTTGTTTCCAGATCCAGTCGTTTCCAATTCCAGTTTGTTTCTAGATCCAGCTACTCCCAGATCCAGTTTGGTGAGAATTAAAGGCAAAAGAATCAGCTGCATGCAGACATGAAAAAGGACAAGACTGCAGCTTTCCTCTTCCTTCTTTCCTCTGACAAAGTAATTGACCGATCAATTAAATTATATAACTTAAGTGATTTGTTTAAAATCCATTACTTGAAGAAGTCAACTACTTGGAGATAGGTGGCGGATGTGCAAAATAGAAGGTTCTATTTTTAGTTGCAAATCATACATGTCATGCAAAGAAAAACTCCAGGATGGAGATTGCCAGTTGTTTCTTTCCTCTGACTTCCACATGTGCCAGTTCGACTAAAAGCTTCCAACTTGTAATTGCCCCTCTACATTCTATAAGTAGAGGAAGAACCTTCAGGTTAATGATCAAAATTTGTAAGCAGCATTCTTGTGTTCTAGACTTTGTGCTAAACCCCTGAGAGCCACTTGAAGCAAAGGAATACAAAGGAGCAGATTTCCGGAGAACTTTGTGTCACGGTGCATTTTGTTTCTAGTTTTTTATCTTAGATCTTTTAATAAACTTTGTGTTATTTTAGATCTAGAGCTGCCTTTGTTTATAATTCTATGTTTATATCTATTGGTTTCTTCTATGTTCATGCAATCATCTCTGTTATCTAGTGATTGGGATGCACATCTTCCCCATTTCTTCTCTATGTCTACATAATTTCCTTCTTCTATAAATATTTCCTTTCTCAAACAGCAGCTTACTTGCTGCAGAACTGTTCAGTTATGGTCCATGAACTGAGTGGTTAAAGTAAAACCCCCATATAGATATTAGCATACTTTAATTGACAAATCTGACATGGGAGCCTCACCGGTAAATGAGGGAGATTTATCTCATGACTGCCTAGGTTTTGTGCTATGCAGAAAATCTAGCCAACACACTATTGACAAAAAGTTCTCTGGAAATCTATCTTCTTTCAATTCCTTATCTTTCAGAAAAATATCAAGGGTTTCAGCTCAATGTCTGGAACACAGGAATATTGATTACAAATTCTGATCTTTAACCTGTATGATCTTCCTCTATTTATAGCGTATAGAGGGAAATTACAAATAGGAAGCTTTTTTAATGAATTGCCACATGTTGAAGCTACGAAAAAGGGAAGCAACTAGAAATCTTCCTCCTAGAATTAATCTTTGCATGACATGCATGATTTATAACTAAAAATAGAACCTTCTATTCTGCATGTCTTCCACCTATTTCCAAGTAATTGACTTCTTCAAGTAATGAAATTTAAACCAATCACTTAAGTTTTATAATTTAATCGATTTCTCAATTACTTTGTCGGAGAAAATAAGAGAAAGAAAAAGAAAGAGGAAAAGAAATTAGAAGAAAGTTGCAACACTCACAGTCTGGTTCTTTCTCCATATTCCTCATGCAGTTGATTCTTTTTCCTTTTGTTCTCACCAAACTGGATCTTGAAGACGCTGATTGTGATTTGTCTATGGGTGCTACCTCTGACCTACCTTCCCCTTTTATCCTTGAAGCTTTTGCAATTCTTCTCTAGTATATGCACCAGTGCAATGTTTTCCATAAATAATTCAGACAAAAACTCATCATCTTTCATTTTTAATTGCATATGAGAAATTTTAAATTCTGGAAAGCACTCCGGGTGAAGGAAAATACAAGTAAATTCAATGAAGGCTTCAACTGGAAGATTGGGATCACATGCACAAGCTCCTGAAAGGAATTTTCCATGCAATGACTTCCACATGGGCTGCATTAGAAACAAGAGGATGAATTTTTGCCAGAAGCATTTGTAATTATGAGATCTGGATCTATTTCTTCCTCTAATTCTAAAGATACATTCAATGTATAAGATATTGATTTTAACTTCCTTTCACCAATATGAGAATCTGTGATGAATACCTATAATTGATTCAGATAAATATGGAGTCCATGACATGAATACTCAATTTTCATCACCAAATGTGGTTATAAAGGTTGTTGCCCTCTATTTTAAGACTTTGCTTGCAAGCTAATCAAGCTAAAAATATTATTTTATTCACTTGTGCACTCACATCAACATGCAGATGCTTTGAATAATAAAAATAAAGCTTCTCTAATCCTATGCATCAAAACTGGATGCTTCCCAACAATTAATAAAAAAATTCAACTTTTAGGCATTTAGTTATGTCAGAATGGATCACACTTTTTGGCAAGAGGAATTGCTAAAAAAATAAGAAGTCAAAGCAATGGGATTTTTCACCCTGCAAGGCAGGCAATAAATTCCCACCTTTCATTTAAGTGATTTGACTTTCATAATGAGAATTTTCACCCAGCAAGGTAGGCAAGAAATTCTCGCCTTTCATTTAAGTGATTTGAATTTCATAATGGGAATTTTCACCCTATAAGGCAAGCAAGAAATTCTCACCTTTCACTTAAGTGACTTGAATTTCATAATAAGAATTTTCACCCTACTAGGCAGATAAGAAATTCCCGCCTATCTACCACTTCCAAAATTCTCACTGGCATCTTAAATCCTTCCTTCCAAAAAGTGCAACTTGCATGAAAAATAACCTCCTTCTTAGAAATGTGACTTACATGGGTGATTAAACTTTTTTGATGGGAAAATTCAACCTGCTAGGTAGCTCCAAAAATATGATTGGTACATTAAGTGATTTTTCTTTCATAATGGGAAAAAGTAACCTGTTAGGCAGGCGATAAATTATCACCTTTCACTTAAGTGACTTGACTTTCATAATGATAGTTTTTACCCTGCAATGCAGGAAATAAATTCTCATTTTTCACTTAAGTGACTTGACTTTCATAATGATAATTTTACCCTGCAATGCAGCTAAAAGATTCCTACCTACCTTCCACTGCCGAAATTCCCACTGGCAGCTTAGATCCTTCCTTCCAAAAAGTGTGACTTGCATTATGACTTCAGCCTTTAAAATTGCGTGAAAATTCGTCACTTAAGGTACCGTGGAAATTGGACGCGAAAGGCAACCTTGAAAATTGTGACTGACATGAAGAATGGATTTTTTTCCTTTTTTGGTGAAGAAAACACAAGTATAGAATAAATTTGTCATTTTTGGAAAGGGTCCGAGAAGATGTAGCAACAAAAACTTGCATGTGCCATAACTTTCATTCTGTGGCTTCGTTTTAGGTATCGTTGTCTCTAAAAGTGCATATTTTCTTGAGCTCTACACATTGATGGCAATATTTTTCTTATTTTCATAAAATTCCTTTTTGCACCTTTTTGGACCAAGCAACTTCTTGCAATCTCCTGAAAGAATCCTGAGCTCTGATCGCATGTAGACAGATTAGTAATTAAAAATATTGGATAACTTTTCCAAACCCTAGGCCTGGGGAAATATTTTGCAAGAAGAATGAATAAAGAAAACCAACCAAAACACAGAAAAAAAGAAATAAATCAAAACAAAAGAAGTTGCGGGTAATTGTTCAAAAAATCTCCACTAAGTTGATCTGTAAATATTCTTCCCCTCAGGTGAATGTTCTATGGTAATAATTATGGGGTGAAGTGCTTTATATAACCTAAATCCGCCAATTTTAGCTCAATCTATTTTTAAAAGAAATTTATTTATTTAATAAATAAATAAATAAAATTCTCTTAGACAAAACCTGGTAAAGGGAAAGAGTGAGTTTTAGCGTGTGGGTACTTGGGGGATTTGGCTTTAATGACTCTATGGGGATACCTTAAAGCCATGCAAACAACTGCAGGCAAAACAAACACAAAACGACTCGTTACTTTGAAAATAACAATTTTTTTAAAAAGGGGTAGTCCCAGATTTCAAGGTGAAATCTCGAGGACACCATATTAAAAGGGTTCTTTCTACATAGTTTGACATGACAGATCTTGGGTTATTGCATTATTTCCTTGGTTTCTAGATTACTCAGACATATTCAGGGATTTATTAGGGTCAGCAAAAATACACCCATGATCTTCTTCACCGCTTTGATATGGTTGATTGTAAGCCAAGTCCATCTCCTTTTCAGTTTGGGGTTACTCTTACTTCCACATGTACCGCACCACTTTTTGATCCTACATTGTATAGGAAGTTGGTTGGGAGTCTCATGTACTTGACCCATACTCGCCCTAATATTTCATTTATAGTATGGCTTGTATCTTAGTTTGCACATTCTCCTCATAGTAGTCACTAACAGGTTGTTAAAAGGATTTTGCGCTATTTACAAGGCACTTCCCACTTTGGCCTAAACTATACTAGGGGTTCTAATTATTTGGTTGGCTATATAGATTCAGATTGGGAATGATCTATTGATGACAGACGTTCCACTTCTAGCTATCTTTTTTGTCTTAGTTCTTCTCCAGTTGCTTAGGCGTGCAAAAAGCAACAAGCTATTACAATTTCATCTTCAGAGGAAGAGTACAGGGCAGCAGGTACAGTGAGTCAGAAAATTATTTGGATTCGACAGTTATTGACAGAGTTTGAATTCCCATGGGATTCATCGACAGTACTTTGGTGTGACAACCAAAGTGCAATTCACATTTCTTGTAACCCAATTGAACAACATCGGACCAAGCATATTGAGATACACATCCACTTCATTCGTCAACACATTTAGGGTGGAGTTCTTTTATTGGAGTACATTATGACTCAACAGCAGGTTGTGGACATCTTTACAAATCCTTTTGCATCACCTCACTACCTTGAGTTGTGTGGAATGTTTGGGGTTTCAAAAGTTGTTCTTCGGGGGTGTTCGTGAGAACATCTTCCTTTTTCTTCTTCTTTATCTTTCCTTATAACAAGATTCTTTCCTTCTTTTGGTTCGAAGATTTCTTCATGGAGAATATTGTACATGAGTGCCTCATCAGGCCTAGTTGCTTGGGACTCATACTGTGGACATGCCATCTTCTATTTTGGCCACCTAACTTCAAACTTGAGGGGGGTGTTAGAGTAGGTATTTACCTTAGCTCATGTTCACCTAGGTACTTAGATTTACAGTCTTATTGTATTTATCCTCACCCACTTATGTGTGTGGATATTTCTTTTTATTTATTTAGATATTAGGGGGATATTATCTAGTTCTTACTGTATATTTCTTTCATTCATCTATGTATTGACTAGTTCTTTCCTTGATCTATGGTATTGACTAGATATGTCTATACTATCTTCTATGGTCTTGACTAGTTCTATGAATAGTTTTTCCTTGATGTATGGCTTGATCTATGACCTTGACTAGTTCTTAGATTGTTATTCCTTTGCCTATATAAGCAAGGCCCATTCTCATTGTATTTCACTTGAGTTCCATAATAATATATGATATTGATGTTCATTTGTTTGCAAAGGTTTTTGTAAAGTTATTCTAACGAATCGCTTTCATCTTATTGATCATGGTGATTGATTAGCATATGTGCTCTTGGCTTGGTACGATCTGGTTATTGTTCCTTTTATATATTAGCCTTTCAGTCTACTGGAATTTCACTCATGGAATAACAATGAGGTTTCCTTGACAAAGCATCAGCCACTATGTTCATTTTTCCTTTCAAAAACTCAATCTCAAAGTCAAAGGATTGTACTTACCCATTTTTTTTGCCTATCATTTAGGTCAATTTGGTTAAGAAAATACCTCAAACTATTATGATCGGTTTTGACAAAAAATATAACACAAACAAGATATTTCCTAAACTTCACTAGAGCATGCATTATGGCCAACATTTCTTTATCATAAATAGAGTATCTCTTTTCCACATCCTTAAGTTTTCTACTTTCAAATTCTATAGGATGTTTGTCTTGCATCAAAACAACCTCAATTCCATCACCGGAGGCATCACACTCCACCACAAAAAGGCTTTGAAAAATATGGAACAACGAGTACTGGACAAGAACTCATTAACTTTTTGAGATGCTCAAATGCTTGTTGGGTTGATTGTGACCATGTGAAAGATCCTTTCTTTTTCAAATTTATTAGGGGAGTTGAAAGCTGTTTAAATCCTTTCATAAATCTATGGTAATAGCTACAAAGACCCAATAAACCCCTTAGTCGAGTCAAAGTAGTGGGAGTAGGCCAATCCAAAATGGCTTGATTTTTTTGTTGGTCCACGTGTACCCCCCTTGCATTGATGACATGCCCTAGGTACAAGATTTCTTCCGTACCAAATTCACATTTGGATAATTTTGCAAAGATAGGTTGCTACTCCAAGATGCTCAAAACCATATCCAGATGTTTCAAATGCTCCTTCCAAGATTTGCTATACACCAATAAGTCATTGAAAAATACCAAGACAAACTTTCTCAAATGCTCTCTAAAAATGTGATTCATGCATGATTGGAAAGTAGTAGGAGCATTAGCAAATTCAAATGGCATCATCAAGAATTCAAAATGACCAAAGTGGCATCTAAATGTTGTCTTGTGTACATCTTCATCTCTTACCTTGATTTGGTGGTAGTCGGATCTTAGATCAATCTTTGAAAATAAAATATCCCCATGCAATTCATCAAGCAATTCATCTATCCTTGGTATAAGGTACCTGTTCTTGATGGTTTTCTTAGTTAACAACCTATAGTCTACACACATCCTCAATGCCCCTTATTTCTTTTTAACTAATACAATCGAAGAAGTAAATGGGCTAGAACTTGGCCTTATGTGGCCCATCTCCAACAACTCCTTAATCACTTTTTCTATCTCTTCTTTGAAATATCTGGGGTGACGATAATGAAAAGATATAATCGGAGTTGAACCGGGTTCCAACTCAATTATATGCTGAAATCCTCTATCTGGGGGCAACCTATGAGGTAAATCTGAAAAAACCTTATTATGTCTATCCAAAATAGATTGGATATCCACATGATATGTTGGCTGCGATGAAAAATCTAAATTTATACTTACCAAACAATGTGCAACCCTTGCAATCTTTCCTCTAGTAAAAGATATCTCCATGCTCTTGGCGGTCACTACCTACAAAATTCCACTTATCAAGATTGGAAATATTACTCCCTTGCCTTGGGACTTAAATCTCAACTCCATGGTCTTTTAGTTTTAAGTAAACTCACGCTAAAGATTGTAGCCATTGAACTCCCTAAAACAACATCAGTTTCACCAATGTCAATGACATAGAAATCATCACATACCTTATGTCTTCCCAATGTGATTTCAAGTTGAGGAATTTTCTTTGAACATGCAAGAGTTTATCCATCCGCAATAATCACATTGAAACCTTGAAAATCTTCTACCTTCAACCCCATTCTTGTCACTAAGCCCTCATCAATGAAATTATGAGCAGCTCCGCTATCAATCAAGGTTATGATTCTTTTCCCATGAAGAACTCCTTTAATATGGAAAGCATGATACCTTGGTGCTCCAGATAGCGTGGCCAATGTTCCATCTTTGAGTCCTCTTTCTTCCTCGGTTTGATCTTCTTCTTCTTCTTCATGACCAAATCCCTCTTCTTCTTCTTCTTCGTTCTTCATCTTAGATAATCTTAATGTAGTGGGCTGTCGCCTTTTGGAAGAAAACGATGATTAGGAGTTCCATGGATCCCTACAATGGAAGCATAACTTTTTCCTCCTAAGCTCATTTCTGGGACTCTATCTCCTTGTTGTTTTTTGTTCCAATCTTTCACATTTAATTTGCCTATGAAACGACTTACCTTGCTGTCCATAATTTGGTGCCTTTTGCCCACTAGATGAAGATGACTTTGGCTTCCCAAACACCCCTTTTGGCTGCCCAAACGCTGCTGATTTTTGTTGCAAATTTTTACTCCTTGGTACTGATTTTTCCAAGTCAAATGCTTTCCTATTGGAGGCATCTGTGATGATTCAAATGTTAAGTTATTTAAAAAAATTACTACGTATGGATACATATCGATGGCCCAAAATGCTGATAGAGGAAGGGATAAACAAAAGGGGAAAATGTGGATGAGTAGGTGGGGCATTAACATGCAAGAGTGTCCAAACACCAATGAGGAGATTAAAAAAAAATGTTGCAAGAATTCCAAAAAACTGTAATGTCCTCACTAAAACTTGATGGTAATCTCCAAGGGACAATAATAAAATCCCAGTGGTTATAATGCAAAAAACTGAATGCAGATATTACAATTTGATTTATGCTAGGAATTGTGATTTGGACAAGAGAATAAATCACCATAAACAACACACAAAATATGATGTTTCTATAATAATTTTGGAAGGACTAATTTTATAATTATTTTTACAAATAGAAATATCAACAGTTGAGCCAAAAAAATCTGATTTCTTTATTGAAGAATGACTTAGATATGATTTGTAATTCCAGCGCTGGAGAAGTTGCATAAACCCTTGACAAAATACCTGAAAATGTTGCAATAACCTTTGGAAAAATACCCTTGTATCAGTTGTTAACAAATATATATTTTTCAAGGCTGAAATAGATGAAAATATACCCAAACTAGGTCGCTCCAGCTACAAAATTACAGTGGAAAGATGCAGATTAAAATCTGAACTTACACAACACAAAATAGAGAGAGTTTTTGTTCCCCCTTATGACTTTCTGGAGGGTTTCCATCCTCATAAGTCTGTTGTAATATTTCTTCAGCACCAAGCCAAGAATAGTAAAGTTGCAAATGATAGAATGATCCTTGCCCAAGTCGACTTCCTCCCATATAAAAGAGAAGTGACCCAAAGGCTACCAAAAACATAGCCAATCAACAAATGTTATCCTTTCTAAGCACTAAGCACCCAAAAGACTTCCCAAACCTAGTTGCATTTTCCATTAGAGGGATTACAAAATTTATATTTTCATTTTATTCTTTCTAAGACCCCCAAGTCCCTCTAATGCAAGTCGCCAAAGTCCCTAGAGTGAATAAAAATTACATTTGTCAACTATAATACTTTATTAAGTCCTCTAAATTATTATAAGTGCTAGACATACATTAATTTTTATACTGACACTTAATAATAATTTATATAGATGACTTAATTCTACCTTGTTGATGTCCCTTAGCCGTCAGTAGAAAAATAGGCCAAGGGTCTTCAAGATGTTATTATGGAAAGAGGGATATTTCAAAAATGATTTATACAAAACAACTTGGATGGAAGAAAGCATACTATATCAAGGAGTTTAATCTCACATGAGCACATGATGAAAAGCATACATACGAGCAGAAATCAAGTGGAAGGAAAAGCTATTGACAAATTAAATAAGGATTAGCTCACATCGTCTTAGGTGTAAGATCAACAAGAGGACAATCCCTAAGGAGTGAGAAATAAGAACTTTCCTATTGTTTTAACAAGGGCGTGGTAGAGACAAGATAACACTACATTATGAAGTGTGCAACATATAGTGATATCCATATCAAGTATGAAGACACTTGTGTGTAAACGAACTATTCAAATTGTTTGAAGATGAATGTAAGATAAAAACAAGACGTTTCTTGATCAAGATGCAAGACTAACAAGGCAACTCATGTGATAGACATATGTGATTGCACATAACACCTTAGTTTCAACTCTTGGTCCCATAAACTACTTAGTCTCATGAACATTATTGAAATATTTCATTCATTCATTCATTCAAACATGACTTAATAATATCAATATTGTAAAATCAAGCCAAAGGTATAATTTCTTTATCATTTATGTTATATTTCTGGTTACCATTACATAACACAATGTTAAATTTCTTACCAAGGGTTTGTGCAAGTCTACCAAGATAAGTTTTAATAAGATATATTATCAAAAAGGAAGAGCTTTCCAAAAAGAGGCCCAATCATCACTAGCAGAAGATCATGGATTCAATGGCTTTTAAAACCATGTAATGTCATATATAAATTTAACTTATAAACACCCACATATCTTCCTACTTTTATCTTGTCATCCTCTTGCTTTTACTTTTTCTTCAACCACTCTTTAAATTACATCGTTCAATAATTACATACATTACTCAATCCTATATACACTCAAAGAACCTTTCTACGTTTACTTCCTCCTCTTACTCCCTTTCTTTTTTCCCTTTGGCTTTTGATTTTGATTTTGATTTTGATTTTGCTTATGCTTATGCTTACTATTAGATTGGGCTGCTTGAATCGACTCGGTGACGGTTTGGGTGTCATCCTCAAATACAGACTTAAACCTGTCCAATCTGTGCTTACTTTTCCTCTAATCTGATGGAAGTATGGCCTATGACATCATTCTCCAGCCATTCAGTGTCACACTCTTCATGCTTCTTGTGCCTGCGAACCAAATAATGGGTACGCTTCTTAAGACTAGATAACTGTATAAACAAAGTATGCATGCTTCTACAAACAATTCCTATTTTGCAGTGCATTTCATAAGCTTTTTATAATCTGGTGCAGGTACAAAATATGCAGAAGATTTCATAAGCTTTGTATAATATGGTGCAGGTAGAAAATATATAAAATATCATTGACTGACCTTGGGCAAAGAAGTTCAGATAAATGCATCAAGTCTTCATGGATGTCATGCATTTCTTCTAAGACATCACTTTCTTTATTAGCACAAACTTTTCCCTGTTTCACCTTTGGTATTGTGGTCTCTATTAGATCCAGGAGTTCATCAACCTCAGCCTGCATTAATTATTTCAAATTAGCAGAGATTTTAATAGTCAAATTCACATGCAAAGCCCCGTGTTTTTTAATACCTTGAGAGGGCACGCTTTTGAAATGAAAGTTTCTGTATAAAAATAATTTTCGCTCCCTTGAAAAACTCTACAAGCTTCCTGGATGTATTTGTCTTTTACAGATAGTGTTTCCTCAAGACTCCTTCTAGCACAAGAAACCCACTTCTTCATCCTCCATTGAACAAACCAAGGAACATACTGGCCATTTACTTCAAACATGTAAGATGGTTTGATGTCCTCGGGCAATGAAAACTGGTTAGCCTTATCCCTGGAGCTGGCCTCAACCTCAAAATAATCACCCTTTTTCTGTTGATCAATGTTACCACAGTCCAATATGGGTGTGCACACCACAATATCCTTCTCTGGTTTATATCTAAGACACTCAGCATTGTCAGAAATATTTTCTTCAATGTGCTATGTGCTAAGTACAGAACTATTACCAATTGATGGCCCTGTGTTCTTTTCACCATGTACCAGAAGTTCTTTGCTCTTCATATCTCCTTCCCTTTCATTTGAAACAAACATGTCACCCTTATCCTGAAATATAGTTTGGAGGAGAAGTTCCTTACTTTCAATGCTCTCCTCCCTAAGAACTATGAAATCTTCATGTCTGCCATCAAGCTTAGGACATGTTGCTAAATCAATTTTCACCAAAGGGTTATCGATATCTCTCATTAACAGAGAGAAGTGCATGAAAAATGTATTCTTGTTTAGATGGTGCTTTTGTAAATTTTGAAGCAGATTTCCATTAAATTTAGGAGGTAGATTTTTTTTTATATGCTCATCTTGAAAGATTTTGGTAAGAACTTGCATAGCACGCTGATATAAAACAGTGCTGTTGACACCTATCAAGAAAAGCATAATGATCAAATGCATTGCCATTTCTGGAAAATATATTCTACTATCAATATTGGAAGTTTTAATCCATGAAAATGTTTCGAATTTAGAAGTTACTAATAGCTGCCAAACTATATCACACATGCGACCATAAAAAAATTCGAGTCTTCCTTGACATCTCAGTTGACATTTTGATTGAAGCAACCAAGCACACGAGGAGTTTCCTTGTTCCCCGGTCATAAACTCTAAAAATAAAGACCTTGGTGTAGAAAATCTGCAGTCTTATACAACAAACAACATAAAAGAAATAAACAGAACAATTAAATAACTTACATAAACAGAAGAATATTCAAACCAACACTACTACTACTATGAGTAATCTCCATTAATTAACTCATACTCAGAGCTTCGGCTCAAATTACAATGAAGTTTGTGCGTGCAACACTTCTCTAATTCTGCCTATGTAGATTTCACACTTATGTGTGTGCATACAAAGCAATTACAATTGTTGTTATTTAAATAGAATAACTCACCCACTAACAGCTCTTCAACTGAGCATTCTAAATTTAAACTCATGCTTTAAAACAGTTGCAATGTGTGCATGATTTAAAACAAATTTATTTGAATTAAATCTAATCCTAAAAATAGGATAAAGATGAGTTAACTAAAGAAAACTAAAACAAAACAAAATCTATTTTTAATATTCCTAAAAAGCTAAGGTTGGAATTACATGCATATTTCCAACCCTCCCCCTTAATTTCAAAGTTGTAGCTTTAATTCTTCTGAAGCTTCGTTTGTTTTTTCAAATCTACCATGCGCAAGATCACAAACTCCCAAACAATCTCTCAAATATTCAAAAACTTCTTTTGCCAAAGCCTTTGTAATAATGTCTGCAAATTGATCTTCGGATCTGAAAAATTCAAGATGAATTTCCTTGTTGTTTACCAGCTCCCAGATGAAATGATACCTCGTATGAATATGCTTGCTCCTCTTATGAAAAACATGATTTTTGGATAACGCTATGGCTGAGTTGTTGTTACAAAAAATCTGCGTACCTTCCTCTTGTTTTTGTTGTAAATCTATCAACACTCTTCTCATCCAAACAACTTGGCATGTTGCTCATGTTGCTGCTACATACTCTATTTCTGCTGAAGATAACGTGACAATGGGCTACTTCTTTGATGCCCATGAAACCACTCTTGTTCCAAAGTGAAAAGTATAGCCGGATGTGCTTTTCTGATCATCTATACTTCCAACACTGTCACTGTCTGTATACCCAATTAATTTGAACTAATATGAACTTGAATAAATAATTCCACGATTCCTTGTTCCACGTACATACCTCAAAATTCTTTTTCTAGCTTGCCAATGTGAATCTTTTGGAGATTCTATTAATCTTGATATGAGGCTCACACCATACATGATATTAGGCCTTGTGGCCGTAAAATACATAAGACTTCCAATCAACTTTTTACACAATGTTGGATCCACAATCGATCCTTCATCCTCTTTGCTCAACTTCAAACCTACTACAACTGGTGTTGGCGCTGGATTACAATTCAACACGTTAAACCTTTTCAAAACATCATTTGCATACTTTTCTTGTGATATAAAAACTTCACTTTTTGATTTTTGAACTTGAATGCCCAAAAAATAATGCGTAAGACCAAGATCTATCATCTCAAACTCCTTCTTCATGGCTAATTTGAATGACTCTATAAATAGATTTCTAGTAATGATCAAATCATCTATGTATAAACAAACAATTAAAATTTTACCTTGCTCATTTATCTTGGTGTATAAGGTAGGCTCATTGTTGCTTCTATTGAAACCATTCTCAATCAAATAAGAATCTATTCTGTTGTACCAAGCTCTAGGTTCTTGCTTGAGACCATCGAGTGCTTTTTTCAATTTGTGTACTTTTCCTTCATGACCTTCAATCTCATAACCTTCTGGCTGATTTACATAAACTTCCTTTTCAAGGAATCCATTTAAGAATGTTGATTTAACATCCATCTGATAAATAGGCCATTTGTTTTGAACTGCAATTACTAAAACCATTCTTACTATATCTAAACGTGCTATTGGTGCAAACGTTTCATTGTAGTCCACTCTATATTGCTACGTAAAACCTCTTGCTACCAGCCTTGCTTTGTGTTTCTGTACTTTTCCATCAGCATTTTATTTGGTCTTGTAGACCCACTTGACTCCTATCACATCCTTTCCTTTTGGAAGATTCATCAGCTCCCATGTCTAATTCTTCTCTATAGCATCGATCTCATCATCCATGGCTTTTTCCCAAACTTCATTCTTTATAGCCTTTTCAAAATATACTGGATATGCAACCTGAGAAAATAATGCAAAAACTGAAAATGAATTAGTTGTATCAATATTATAAATCTCACTTAGAATTCTTGTTTTCCGTTGCGCAGGACTATTTGATGCAGGACTGCTTTGTGGTGATGGAGTAGCTTCGGGTGTTCTTTGTGGTGTCTCTTGCATGGCTGAAGATGGATAAAATATTGGTGACCTCATGACTATAGATGGAGGTGTAGCTTGTGCTACAACTTGTGGTGCATGTCCAAGATTTGTAGATACAGTACCTTGCTGCTCTAAAATTTCATCTGCCATATCCTCATGCGGAATAACTGTTGTTATACTCACTATTTTTTCTATACTTCCATCCCATGATTCATTGTCGATAAACTGTACATCCCTGTTGATCACAACCTTTCCAATGACTGGATTGTACAACTTGTACGCTTTTGTATTATTTGAATACCCAACAAAAATACACTTTTCTCATTTGTTGTCTAACTTCTTTCTTAGCTCATCAGGTACATGTGCATACACTACACAACCAAAGACTCTGAAATGTGAAACACTATGTTTCTTGTTAGTCCATGCTTGTTGAGGAACCATGTTCCTAACAAGTTTCGTTGGACACTTGTTCAAAATATAAACAAAATTTGTTAGTTGCTCCATGATGGTTCTATTTTCTCTCTCTAGCACACCATTCTGCTATAGTGTATACCTGGTAGTAAACTGCTTGTGTCTACCATGATATCTACAAAAATTCATAAACTCATTAGAAACATACTCACCTCCTCTGGCCGTTCTGAGAATTTTGATGTAGTATCCACTTTGCTTCTCCACTAATGCCTTGAACTGCTGAAATGTATCAAAGGCATATGATTTATTTCTCAGAAAATAAACCCATGTCTTCCTAGTGTAATCATGAATGAATGTCATAAAATAAATACAACCTCTAGTAGAAGTTGTCTACATAGGTCCACATAAATCTGAGTGTACAATCTCAAGTGGTGCACTTACTCTTGATGTTTTGCCAACTGGGAATGAATCTTTGTGTTGCTTCCCCAAAATACAACCTTCACATACCCTTTCCGGTTTCTGAATCAATAGAAAACCTTTAATCATATTCTTTCTATGTAATAAATTCAAACCTCCAAAATTCAAATTTCCATACTTTAGATGCCAAAGCCATGATTCATCCTTCATGACTGAATGAAAAGTTGATTGTGTTCCTTTAACGTAGGACTCAACTGTATTTACACAGGAATCAACACAGGACTCGCTTGTTGTAGAATAGACCTGATTTGCATTAGTGCAGGACTCTGTTTCACTAGCACATGACTCTTTTACTTTGGCGTAGGACTCATCTGTTTGAGCGCAGGACTCAGCAAAAGGTTGATTTGGCTTAGTGCAGGAATTTGCTGCGAACTGAGCTGTTGATTTTGCGGCAAACAGATTTGATTTCTTTTTTTTTCCAAGTTTTAAAATCAATGAAAACATCATATTGCCGTTCATCTTCACTTTTACAATCAACTGAGTGCTAAGAGCTTTGTCCACAATCACGCACTCATTGTCTTCCATATAGACTCGGTATCCTTTCTATACCAGTTGTCCAATACTCATAAGGTTATGTTCTAAACCTGCAACATAGTAAACATCTTGCATACTTGTTTGCTCCCCCTGTCTTGTAGAATACTAACCGTGTCGTTTCCTTTCACAGACACAATATTGTTATTTCCAAGAGTTACATCACTCTTAACTGAATCATCCAAACTAGAAAACAAATATAGATTACCTGTCATGTGATTACTGTAACCTGAATCCAAATACCATACATCACATGGACTCTCTTTTGGCAAATTACATTCAATAGGGGATAAAGAAGGTATTGCTTCGGCAATCCTTATGCATGCAATAAACATAGATTTAGAAATAGAATTTCCAACCTGATTTTGATTTTGCCTCTCCTGATCATATTGCTTTTTCTTGTAATTGTAAGCATAGTGCCCATACTTTTTACAATAATGATACTGAACATGAGAATTATCTTGTCTCTAACCATAACTTTGTCCTTGATTCTATCCTCTTCCACCTGAGCTTAATGAACCACTGTCACATCCTCTAGATGGACTTCTTCCTCTGCCTCTTGAGCTGAAACTACCTCTTCTTTTTCCACGACTACCTGATGTTTGAGATGCAAAATTCTGATCTACACTTGCATGTGATCTATTCATCCTTTATTCATGATTGATTAGTGATGCATGCAACTCATTAATAGAAAACTGACTCAGATCCTTAGTTTCTTCAATAGCAAAAACTAAAGGATCAAATTTCGTAGGCAAACTTCTAAGCAATTTTTCAATAATCCTTCTATCTTCAAGAGTCTCACCATGTGATTTGATTTGATTGACTAAGCCAACTACATAAATAAAAAATGATTCTACGGAATCTGAATCTTTCATTGCTAAATTCTCAAAATCTCTTCAAAGTAATTGTAGCTTGGCGGTTTTTACTTTCTCCTTACCTTGATATGCAACTTGTAAAGTATCCCATGCGGTCTTTGCTTGACTGGTTGTTGCCACTCTTGGTAGAATGCTTTCGTGCATCCCCTGATGAATATAGAAAAGAGCTTTGCCATCCTTCTTTCGTAATTCCTTCAAAGTATCTTTCTCTGCTTGAGAAAGTGCAGTATATGTTGCTGCATCTGCGGGCTCTGTGTACCCATTTTCAACAATCTCCCACACGTCTTGAGATCTTAATAGCGTCTTCATGGTCAATGATAAATATTCGTAATTTTTTCCATTAAATTGCGGTGTCTGTATGCCGGATGTAGAAGCCATAGCTTGCTACCAATTTAATAAGCTACTGGAATAACTTTACTTTGATACCAATTTGTAGAAAATCTATAGTCTTATACAACAAACAACATAAAAAAAATAAACATAACATACTTAAATAACTTGTATAAACAGAAGAATATTCAAACCATCACTATTGTGTGTAATCTTCATTAATAAAAGCTTCATCATACTCAGAGCTTTGGCTCAAATCACAATGAAGTCTGTGCGTGCAACTCTGTGCTTTCAATGCACATCCTTCCTGCTTGTGTAAATTTCACACCTTCTGTGTGTGCATACAAAGAAATTACAATTGTTGTTATTTAAATAGAATATCTCACCCACTAACTGCTTTTCAACTGAGCATTCTAAATTTAAACTCATGCTTTAAAACAGTTGCATGTTGTGCATGAATTAAAACATATTTATTTGAATTAAATCTAATCCTAAAAAAAGGATAAAGCTGAGTTAACTAAAGCAAACTAAAACAAGACTAAAGCTAAAATTAACTTTCCTAAAAAAGCTACGGTTGGAATTAAATATGCATCACATGCATATTTCCAACATTCAAATCGTGTCTTCAACGGGAAAAAAACCTCAAAGAAATGCTCTTCAAGGAAATCATTCCCAATCAACCTTGTCACCTTTCCAAACCCAGCCAACTGCCTTTCTTCCAAAGCTTTTGTAACTCGATATAATTGCAGTATCAGAGTTCCTTCTATAGTAAGAATGCAGAGTTGATTTCTGCAAGAAAGATAGATCTCTTCTAGTTTGTTAACAACCTTGACTCCCACAGAAAAAGGTTCCATTAAAAGAAACATTTTTGCATGCATAGAAAAGTTTTGGATACTAATCTGTGCAGATTTTCCTAGTCTCTCACATAATTCAACCCTCTTACCATCAAGCCAAAAGGCTTCACTATTAAACACATTGCAGAATCTATTATTTCGGTTGAGTCTTGTGCAAAAATATTCAAAAGCAAATTCAATATAGACTTTATCTTGCTCTCTTTCCCGACGCTTTTCTAGTTTTGAAAGTGAATCCACTGAAAATAACAATTTCTCCTTCCATGCATTCCAAAGAAACACTATTGTTGTTGAAGAGACTCTATTCTCCAGCAGCATTTTGGAATTATCATCCCACTTGAGTGAGATTCTCTCTTGTTCATGTTGAAATGTTTTCGCATCAGACTGGAGGTGTGCGTCAAGAACTTTACGAAGAGAAAGAACTTCAAAGTTTACACTTCCCATCTTCTGTGTGAGGATCATTTGTTCTGTTATCTCGCAGAGACTGTGAGACTGTGAGACTGGTCCAGTCTCAAACAATTTTCCCTTTAGGCAGGCATTTAGGCATTTAGAAATACAATTAGCTTTGGCATATGCACTTGCTGCGTCGTGCCAGCATAATTTCCTTTTGCAAAGCAATCTCCTGCATCTTGAAGCCGTGTTTCACTGCATTTTTCTTCATATATTCTGCCTGTTTCATCAACCAATGTAGAACCAAAAACATCAGCACATAAAATGGCTATATGCTGTTCTTAAATAACAATATGAACAAGATGGATTTATAAGAACATTTGACAATGGTTGTATGCAAAGTGAGACTAAAATATCCTTTAAATCTGCCTGTATATGCACTTTTGGCTTCGATGCATGCATAACGTCAATTTCAACACAAACAAAAGTTATTACACATCATACTCTGAAAGAGTTTCACCCGGCCCAAGTTGAGAAAAACCAAAGCTTACTTTCCCAAATATAACATTACCGATATTTGATAATGAATGCTGTGAATATCCCATTGAATTTTGTCCACTTTGCCAGACAAAAATACAAATAAAAGCATTCCTACTACTGTCTAATTATTAAATGCAGGATGTTAAAAATCAGATATTGAGCAATGAAATTGTTTTTGCCAATTAGAATCAATTTCCCTGTTAGACTGCTGCAAGAATCTGTATTTTCTTTTCAGAGCACTTAAACTCTTCTGTCGTGACTTGCATCCATCTTGTTGTGTGTCCATCAGAACTACTGTGACCACATATAGAGCATCAGCTTCTTACATTTTTATAATATACTTTTTCCATGTTGAAAATAGAAATAAGAGACTAGAATATCATATTTTAGACAATGTAAGATAATGTAATAACGTGGTCGCAAAATGCTGTAATATGTGTATATCAGTGTTAGTATCGGAATCATGTTACAAAATCTTGAAAATAATTATAAGGGACACTATTACCACAAAAATCGAATGTTCAAAAGGATGAGTTTTCGATCACATAAAAAAAAAAAAATTCATGCAGTCTTCTAAACAATGACAAATCTGTGAGAGATACTAGATTGATATAAATTTATCTAAGGCCATAGAGGCAATTGAAATATGGCCCCAACCATGGGATGTTTTGCAGGCCTCTTAGTATGAAATCCGCATTTTGAAGTGAGTAATAAAGTTTACTTTCCTCATTTTGAAAAAATGGCCAAAGAATCACAACAAGATTTCACAATGTTAATCTTTATTTGACTAATCCTAGATTTCATGTGATCTGTAAACTCTTCAACTTTGGAATTATCCACAGAATCACAAATTAACATTGTTGTTCTACAAAGATAGCTAGTGAATGAATTTTTTGCTTGTGCTTAGAGTCAACAATTGCAGGGAATGAAAGAATATAAACTCACAAACACCAACAAGTTTTATCCTGGAAACCTCCAGAGGAGGAAAAATCAGTAGGGAAGGGCAATTACTCTTTCTTCCCCCTTTTATTGGCCAATTCAAACAATAAGTACAGAAATTACAATAAGTATGAAAGAGAAGTAGATAATATCTCACACTTCCTCCCAATTACTTGCTTTCTCTGTCTCAACACTCCTTTCTTCTACAAAACACAATTCCAGCACTAAGAACTTCTTGCTCACTTGCTTTCATGCTTCGATGATCTTGTTCTCTTCTACAAACATGTATTTATAGCCTTTTTCATGTCCTCCTGTGCACTGAAGAATGGGAAAGGTCATGGAGGAGAAGAGACATAGACAACCTTTCAAATTCTAGGACTGTTAGTTTAATATTTGTATTTTCTGTCTGAAAGAGTCAAGACCGCCGCAAAATGCAGACCGGCGGTCTCAGGACCGCCGCCTTGGTTGGGCGGCAGTTTTGTAACTGCCACTCTGCACAGAGCGGTGGTCCCATTACTATAAAGACAGAACCTCCGTGTATTTATTTTCCTTCTTCGTTCTAACTGATCTGATGAAGTAGATTCATTTTGGATCCCTATGGATCACACCTCATCTGCTTAGGAGGCTTTCGGTCCCACAAAATCTTAGTGGGGGAGTAGATGAGGAAATAATTCCCTCACTTGCTCCTTCGAGTACCACCGGGCCTGCCTTGGTGTCTTTCCTTTCAGCCCAATCTGCCAAGACTCCTGCAGACCTCTCCTAGTCTCTCTGACCTTCTTCTGCAACACTACATCCTCCTCCAATTCGCCTCATGAGTCCAAGATGCAATCCTCAATGGAAGGTAGCAATTGTAGTCCTTCATCTTCATCTAGCATGGATGGCTCATATAGGTGTAAGTTTTCATAGTTTACTACACAATACATCCTCATAAATGACAGTAAATCAAGCCGAAAGGCATTTTATCCAACCTACTCCAATATGGTGAAGGGCCCATATCCTAGTGGCTTGAGCTTCCATGCTTGACCTTGTAGCCTCTCCTTGGTCAAGTAAAGCCAAACTCTATCTCCAACATGAATCTTATGTTCCCTCATATGTTGATCGTGCCTAGCTGTGTACTTGGCTTGAGATTTATCTAGCTGTACTTTGACTTTGAGATGGATTTTCCAGATCCTCTCAATGAATTTGTTTTCTCTAGTCACCTATGTGTCTCATGTCTCGTGTCTCATCCTCCTCCTACTGCCCAATTACTATGTCCAACAAATTTGTAGGTAGATATCCCCAGCATGCTTCAAACGGTGATTTCATAGTGGATGTGTGTACTGCCTAGTTATAGGAATGTTGAATGTGGGCTAAGGACTCATCCCAAGTCCTTTGGTATTTGTTGTTATACCCTTTGATCAATTGTACCAAAGTCTTGTTCACCACCTCTGTCTGTCCATCTGTCTATGGATGAAAATTTGTGCTCCTCTCTAACCTGGTATTCATCTTGTCCCATTGCTACGCCCTTAACCTATTGCTTGTATTAAGATATGAGTATCCGACTTGTGGCTTACCATATCATTTTATTATATCATTTATACTTTCTCATGCTTAGTAGGTCGGCCTTGGTGATGGCCATAACATATGAATAGTATATATAGGAGATTGTAGGTAGTATTTCATCATGAATGGAGTATTTGAGTATTATTGTATGGTTTGGAGGTTGCCCCCTTGAAGTGGCGAAGCTATTATAATTTCATATTGAGATAATTATTCTGGAATATTGTGTTATTTGGTGTTATATTTTTTCTCATGATCTGAATTATACAAGTAATTTCATTACAAGTGGTATCAAAGCTGTGATCTGGACCAAAATTAGGGCAAAAACCCTAATTTTTTGTTTCCACCATATATTGCGAAAAAAAATGAATTGGTGGGAGATATTTTTACCAATGTTGCGAAACATTTCAAGTAAGGTTCCCTAAAACTTTCAGACTTTTTTGATTAATTTTGCAAACGTTATTAATATTTTAGTATTTTTCATAAAATTGTTCCCTAGGGTGCAAATTGTGGAATTTTTTCAAATTCGTTACATTTTCAAAAAGAAAAAGAAAATTTATTTTGGGTTTGTTCTTCAAGTTTTTTTATATTTGGCCGAATTCTTATCAAAATCTAAAACCCTAAAATTTGACCGTGATCCCTACATCCTACTATTTTGAGGCATCATGGCAGGGCCTTCCACAAGAGGAAAAAAGAATCCCATCACTCCGGGTAAAACACCAGAAAAGGATGAGATAGTATTTGAGGAGTTGGAGATAGAAGATATAACTACAGATTCCTCAGGGTTAGGGTTTACTTCAACAGACCATAAAGTAAGCCAACTTGAGTTTAACCTGAGAGACCTCGAATCTAGGGTGGCCAGCAAAGAAGATGTGGATAGGATTGGACAAAGATTGGAGGATTTCATGCAAAAATTCAGTACACATATGATGGGTAATCATACTTATGTCAATCAAGGTGGATCCTCAGATCAACATAATAAGCACTTGAACCAGAGTGGTTCTTCGAGTGTGCACAATCCAAATACGAGCACTCTGCAAGCCCATACTATGTTTCCAAAAGTGGATATGTGCAAGTTTTATGGAAAGGATCCACTCAATTGGAACAACCAAATGGAGAATTTCTTTGAACTACATCAGATTCCATTGGGACAAAAGGTGACCATGGCAGATTTGTATCTCAAACCTGACCAATTCATCTGGTATCGATGGTTATGTGCTCAAAGGAAGAAGAGTGGTCTCAATGTTACATGGACAGTCTTCACTGAAGAGTTGCAATTACACTACAGTTCTAGTGTGTCAGATAATTACTTCAGCTAATTAGCAAAGTTGAGACAGGTAGGATCTATTAAGGATTACATTCATCACTTCCAAAACCTTTCTCTGCGGGTGGAAAATATTACTGAAAAGAATCTGAATGACCTATTTCTTGGGGGTCTTAAGGATCACATTGAGCATGAGGTGCGTATGTTTAATCCTCATAAGGTTTCTAATTCGATGATTATGTCAAGAAGGGCAGAGGAGAAAATTGTTTCAAGTAGGAGACAACATTTCACTTATACCAGAGATCACAACACCTTGGCTCCAGCACTCCTTCGGCCAGTTAGATTGACACCTTAACAAATTGAAGAAAAAAGATAAAAAGGGTTATGTTTTAATTATGACAGTAAATTTGGACCCGAACATAAATGTGCGAAAAAGAAGTTGTTCTACATTGATGGGCCTAGTGAAGATGAAGAGAATAATGAAGATGCAGAGTCAAAGGTCTTGTTTGAGCCAAAGGAGGAGTCAAGATATCCTCAGCAAACGATCTCATGCCATGCAATTTCAGGTATTAGCACCCCCCAAACCCTAAAGGTGGTTGGATTCCTAAAAAAATAGAGGGTCATAGTGTTGATTGATTCAGGAAGTACTCACAACTTTACTAATCATAAGTTAGCAGTGCACCTAAACTGTTTCATTTATCCAGCTCCTGAATGTCAAGTAATGATTGCTGATGGAGGTACTGTTACTTGTTCTAGAAAATGCCATACCATTAAGCTTTCCATGGGATATTACATACTAAATAGTCCCATGTATGCCATTTCTATGGGAGGAGCAGACATTGTGTTAGGGGTTCAATGGCTTACCACTTTGGGAACCATTGAGATGAACTTCCAAGACTTGTTCATGCGATTTCACTCTGAAGGAAGGACTTTTGAGCTAAGAGGCTTAAGAGCAAAGTCTCCACAAATAGTAAGTTCTCATTAGATGCACAAAATGCTAAAAAAGGGTGCAGAGGGATTCGTGGCACAACTCTTTTCATTGGAGGCTCATCATTCTAAGGACATTATACCATCAGATATGCAAGCAGTGTTGGATGCACACTCTGTTGTATTTAAAAATATACCAAAGGGCTTACCTCCAAAGAGAGATCATAATCATGCTATTCAGTTATTACCAGGAAGTCAACCGCCTAACATTAGACCTTATAGGTACCCATATGTGCAAAAGAGTGAAATCGAGAAGATTGTACAAGAGATGTTAGAAGCAGGAATCATCCGCCATAGTTAGAGTGCTTATTCTTCTCCAGTAGTGATGGTATGGAAGAAAGATGACATGTGGCACATGTGTCCTGATTATAGGTAACTTAATAAGTACACAATCAAAGATAAGTTTCCTATTCCTGTTATTGATGATTTGCTTGATGAGTTGCATGGTGTTGTTTATTTTACAAAGCTTGATCTTCGTTCGAGATACCAACAAATCATAATCAAGGATTAGGATGTTCATAAAACCACCTTTTGGACACATGAAGGCCATTATGAATTCTCGGTAATGCCTTTTGGACTCACAAATGCACCTTCTACATTTCAAAGTCTGATGAATTATATTTTTAAGGCATTCCTACTGTTGTCCTCCCAAAATTTCCCCTCTTTTCAAAGTCAAAAATTGAAAAAAAATTGAGTTAACACCTTTTTCTGATGTTCTGGTAAGAGGAAAATTCAAGAAGTTAGGAAAATTCTGTGTTTTTTTGAGTCATTTGTGTGATTTTCAAGTCTGTCCGACATTTTTGTCCCATGTGTCCCAAGTTCACTTGGGCTCCCTATTCACCGATCAGCCGCTACATCTGAAATCTATTTTCTTGCAGGCCCATCAGAACTTTTTGTTCCAACTGTCCTAAGTTCACTCGGGCTCTCTATTCTAGAAATGCCTGCATCGGCCGCATCATGTACTTCACGTACTTTTTTCCCTCATGTCCCAAAAGCATTTGAGCATTCTGTCCCCGCATCACCCACATCGGTCGAATCACGCTTTCGCGTCCCGCGTGTCCCGAATGTAACAAAGGCCATCCGGGCTAATTTTTCCCGCTCTTCTCGATGCTTGCTTTTTGACTTGGTGGATATGAATTTAACGTGCATTTATGACCTTCTCTCTCCTAAACGGCTATTTAATAGACTTCCCCCCTTGCATTTTCGGATACTACTTTCTCATTTTCATTTACTCATTGCTCTTGTGATTGAAATCCCTGCTCGCATCCCCATTTCCCTTGCGTTTTTCATTTCGGATTCAAACTGTGAATTTTCTTTTCCAAATACATTTAGTATGAATATTAAATTCCAAGGCTAGGAACAAGTTTCCCCACTTGAGTCTTTCGTTCCCTATATCGGGGATAGTGAAGTTCGCCACCTGGACTTCGCCAACTTTTGGACAGGTTGACAGACACGAACCCTTCTCCAATGGCGCAAATGATTAATGATAGTGGTTTGGCATTCGCTGCTGGTTTTCCCATCTCAGTGCAATGTGCAGACAAAGTACTCGCCTACGGGGCTCATTTCAACTCAAGGTTGAGTGAATTAACAAATGTACATGGGGAGCTCATCGCTAAGCTCGATGCTACCGCCACTGCCGCTGCCCTAAGAATCCCAGAAATGGACAATTCTATTCTGATTTCCCAAAACCAAGCACAGGCACTCTTTGACCAAGATAGTGAAAAATACAAGGCCACAGTGGCAAAGTCATGGCTTCAAAACCCTAAGAAAGGGGCATCCCGTTTATCCAAAGCTCTGTTCAGGTCTGATTTCAATGAGGAGTTGTCCGATTTCATAATCCTGTTAGCACGGGTCATGGGCTTGCCCTCTACTAACGAGTTTCACTTTTGGATGTTCCCGCTCATCAACATTGTGTGTGATGGTACTCAGTGCATCAATTAGGTAGAGATTATCTACATGAACTTGATAGATCAACTATCCAATGTGCATCATACTAAGAAGCTCTACATGACTTCTTATCTGATGTATACCCATGTAGCTTCCAGATAATGGTTTGGCTTCACCTACATTGATGCTCAGAAAGATGATCCCATATATGATTACTACCCTTAGTTCACACTAAACACTAGCAATCAAAATTTCAGGAGGGTGAATGATGCTTTCACCATGTATATTGTAAGACTTCTAGAAAGTGACACTGTCAGGAGATTCGCAGATGAAGCCATGAGCTTGATAGTGAAGAACGGAGCTTGCTTCATTCAGTTTAGAAGATTCTCTTATATCAGGATGGCAGGCTATGAGAGCACCCTCTCAAGCTCCCCATGTTCTGTAATGACAAAATGGCCTTGATTGAGGTATGCAGGCAATTAGACAAGTTGCACAGAACTTGTAGAGATAAGAAAATCACTGGTCTACACTTCCCCATATCTTTGGGGGACTACACATACAAGACGGCTCTGGATGCCCAAAACATAGAAAGAGCCCTAGCTTCCATCACTGTCCATTTCTTCAAGCCCAGAACCTACTTTGACTTGAAGAAATTTATTGAACAGAATCTCACAATCAATTACCACCATAGGGAAAACACTGAAGATTATTGGGTTGACTGTGCTGATGATTTTGAGGCAAGGAGGAGACATTATGGCAGGTTTCCCCTTTAGATAATACAGGAGCTTAACTTGTATCAAATTCTTGAAGGGTTACAAGATGACAACACAGACCTGTTATCATATGAGTATGAAACTATGATCAAGCATACTCCTATAGAGGAAATGGATTGGTTTAAGAAAGAAAAAGATGATTTGGCCGAGATCCTAGCTCCTGTCCTAGTAAGAACCAAAGTCTGGGTGGATAGAAATATTCGTGAGCTAAGGAAGAACACGGGAGAATCCTCTTCCAAAGACACTTCAACACCTGGGAAGGAGGCACAAACACCCAGTTTGGAGGTTCCTTTACAGACTCCTCCTGCCTCATCAAGTAAAGGACCTGCATCCTCAACTCCTTCCTCCTCTACTCAAGTCTATCAAAAGAAGGTGAAGGAGGTTAAGAAAGAGCCCATTGAAGAAGATCCTCTACTAAAGCATTCAGAACTGCCCTCTGGGCCAGAGAAGATCATTGTTCTCAGTGAGAGTGAAGATAATGAAATACCAACTCTTGCAAATGCTTCAGGAACCCCAATGGATACAGAGAAAGAAGTTCAAAGCACTAAGCCTCCAAGCACCATTGACTCCTTTGTTCCAAAAGCCTCAGCTACCCCACTCACATTGTAATGTTCCTCGTTCTCGATTAGTTCGGTCGAAGACCTTTTGGCTTGTTTTGTCTACCCGATGGCCAAAAGGGTGTTTTCAAGGGTGACTTCGGTTTATTATTTTATTATATGGTGCTCAAATTAAAGTAAAATATCATTAAAGCACATATAATGAATTAATAGACTGTTTGAGTGACTTTGACTTAGGAAAGTGTATTTAAATAAATTAATAAACTATTTAAATGCACTTCCTAGCCAAAAGTGTGACTTGTTTGGGTATGATTAATTAAACCCAAAAATGTGACTTACTTATTAAAGCAAAATAATTAATTAAATATTAATTATTGGGTTTTAGCCAAAAAGTGCAACTTGGATATTTGGAAGGGTTTTTGGCTATATGAAAGAAAATGTGACTTGGGGGAGAGGCATTTAGATTATTTTTATTATTTTCACATAGCAGTTAGCACAGAGCTTTTATAGAAAAAATCCAAGGATGGAAACCCTATGGATTATTACTCTTGCGGATGGAAACCCCAGGAGCAGTGAGAGAAGCTTCCACCCATGAATCTTCATTGTTTACGCAGGTTATTATCATTTCAGTAGCTTCACATAGAGAAATAAATTGCAGTGGTGGGCATTCAGGCAACTTCTAGAGTGGGGCGACTTGTTCTACAGTTGTTTTATGCATTATCAGAGGTATTTTTCATGATAGTTTATTGTTATATATTTCAGCCTCATATATACCAAATCGATTTGATTTGGATCCTTTCTGGCTAAGTTTTTGGGCAGTATCTGTAATATTCCATCTACAGATTTCTATTTTTGTTTGCCCTAATTATTTATCATTAGAAATCAATGTTGAATGTATGGCTACGTTATTAATGAATAAATCTATCATTTAAACCCTAGGTGCCATTTCTATATATACCCAGTTTGCGAGAGTTTGCAGTATTTTAATTATTATGCAGTGTGAGAATGTTGTTTCATGGATTTATTTGATATTACTAGTTCAGCTCCATACCTGAGCATTATATAAAAAATAAATTAAAAAAATATTCAGACAAAAATGGGTTTGTGATCGTTCAGTGGTATCAGAGCAGAGTATCCTCCCAACCTGTGTGGGAAGGAAGCAGACAAGGTATTAAAACAGAAATCAGCTTTGGATGCATCACAGAGAGGATAGTCCACACAGATACTACACCCGCAGACAAGCACGACTCGAAGCTGGTATTACAGGTGGTGACAGAATGGAATATTTGTGCGAGATACCTGAGAGTCCTCCTCAAGAGGAACATTGCAGATCCGGATAGGAATTTTATTTGAGATATGGTAGCCATGCAGAGGCAGTTATTACAGACCATGGAGCACATGGGCACTACTTTGGATAGGTTGGCACTAGATAGGCCACGGGACATGCACGGAAGGAGGGATAGATCTGCATCAGTTGCTAGTAGCCACAGGGATCATAGCAGATCACCTTCAGAGATTGGGAGTGTTAGGGGATCACCACGTCATGAGCAGAGGCATACTCATACAGAGGTGAGGAGACCTACATGGACTGCAGATAGGCCTATGCAGCCTAACTTCTTTCCTAGAGGTGACACACCAGAGATTGAGGGACGACCGGAAGAAGTATCTTTTCCAGATACTATCATGGAAGTCAACGATGAGTGGAGGAGTTTACCGCAACATGTGAGGGATGCATTTCCCCTCCCGCAGTATTGTGCTCAGAGGAGAGACAACATGAGGGCTGGACAGGACAGGAGACCTAGAGTACAACAAAATAGATATTTACAGCAGGTTACCAATAAGGTAACCCTCTCCACTTTTGATGGTAGTGGAAAGATCAGTGCCAAGGCTTGGATTCACAAGCTCAATACCTATCTTACCCTTAAGCCCATGAGGGAGCAGGAGGCCATACAGTTCGCTACATTGCACCTTAAGGGGGTGGCTTATGATTGGTGGCACCATGGGTTAGTTATGCAGGTTCATGAGCTTCTACATTCATACAGGTATTTCAGTGATAGATTGATTCCGAGATTTGATCACAAGGATGTGGAGTTATATTACAGGGATTTGGTACAACTCTGACAGAGTGGACATGTTGATTCTTACATCAACGAATTTCAGCAGATAGCCGTTATGGTTCCAGAGATGCCTGAAAAGAGGGTGGTGATGTTATTTATAGAGGGCCTCCATGACAGGATGAGAGGATTGGTCAAGGCTCTCAAGCCTAGGACATTTCATGATGCCATTCAGACGGCATTGGACTTGGACAAATCCCCCACTTCCTATCATCCCACTTCTTATCAGCCCAATAAGAAGTTTCCCATGAGCTCCAGGCCATTTTAGCACTCTACCGCCCCACATAAGAGTACACCATCTCCTAAGGTGGATCAGGAGACTCACAACGAGTTAAGGAGGAGGAAGCTTTGCTTTCATTGCAAAGACCATTGGGAGCCTGGACATCGTTTCCTTGGTAAGGGCAAGGTGCATCTCATTGAGGTGATTTCAGATGGAGAGGATGATCACTCGCCAGATAAAAATGCAGAGGATGAGGGCAGTGACCATGATGCACAGGGGGAGCAGCCCCAAATAGAGCTTGGCAAGGGTGAGGCATTGGATTCATCCAATGTTACTATTGCCACACTTTCAGGCGTTCCTAGGTACCATCCCTTTCAGCTGAAGGGAGTGCTTAAGAGACAACGGATTGTTTATCTGGTTGACAGTAGAGCTACGCATAACTTCATTGATGAGGGGTTGGCTGCGAAACGGGGATTACAGGTTGAGGAATTTGAGGGGTTTAGTGTACGGGTGGCAGATGGATTTTCTATCAGTTACACTAAGAGGATTCCACGACTTAGTATTCAGATGGGGGACTATACATTGACTGATGACTTCTATGTTATTGGACTTGGTGAGATTGATAAAGTATTGGGTATTCGGTGGTTACAGTCCCTGGGCAGATATGTGCAGGATTTCCGTAGGATGGAGTTGGAGTTTATGGTGGATAAGAAGAATATTGTACTACGGGCTCTTTTTGACGGTGGGCCTAGATTTTTTTCAGCACGTAGGATGGAGTCTATAGTGAGACATGGAGAGGTTGCGTGGGCAGCCCAATGTTTCATTTCATCCAAATCTTCTTCAAACAATGAGCAGCATTATCATATTGACATCCAGTCCATACTAGATAAGCACGGCCCAGTGTTTGGTGACATTCCTCCAGGGATACCACTAGATAGAGGGTTTGAGCGTGTTATAGAGCTTGAGGAGGGTGCTAAATCCGTGATGACTACACCTTATCGCCATCCTAATACATACAAGGATGAGATAGAGAAGGCCATTAGAGAGCTCTTGGAGATGGGGCACATTCTTCCTAGCTCTAGTCTCTTTGTTTCTTCAGTTGTGTTGGTAAAGAAGAAGGATGGGACCATGAGGATGTGCATTGACTATCGTGCACTGAACAAGAAAACCAGCAAAAACAGGTATCCCATTCCCCGCTTTGATGAGTTGTTAGATGAGCTGCATGGATCTATCTACTTCTCGAAGATTGATCTTCGATCAGGCTACCACCAGATTAGAGTTCGGGATGAGGATATCCATAAGACAGCCTTCAAGTGTCACTATGGGCACTATGAGCTCTTGGTGATGCCATTCAGACTCACTAATGCACCTGCTACATTTCAGTCATGTATGAACCATCTCTTCAACAGGCAGTTGAGGCAGTTTGTGTTCGTGTTTTTTTATGATATTCTAATTTATAGCAGGACATGGGATGATCATTTGAGGCATCTTGATGAGGTACTTAGCATAATGGAGACTCAGTCTTTGTTTTCTAAGATGTCCAAGTGTGAATTTGGACTTACGGAGATATTGTATCTTGGGCATGTCATTGGGGCCAATGGGGTCAAGGTTCATCAGGAGAAGATACAGGCAATGCAAAATTGGCCACCACCCAGGAATATCTCTGACTTGCGAGGATTCTTAGGATTATGTGGTTATTACAGGAGGTTCGTGAAGGGTTATTCTCAGTTGGTAGCACCATTGACAGATCTTACATGGAAGGGTGCATTCAGTTGATCAAATGAGGCACAAATGGTATTTGCGAGGCACAAGGTAATTATGAGTACATGTCTAGTTTTGGCCCTTCCAGATTTCTCACGGCCCTTCATTTTAGAGTGTGATGCTTCAGGATTGGGGATTGGTGCAATTCTTATGCAGGATCGCCATCCTATTGCTTTTGAGAGCCGGAAGCTGAGAGATAATGAGATACTGTATTCCACCTATGATAAGGAGATGCTTGCCATTATGCATGCTTTGGAAAAGTTAAGAAAATATTTGGTGGGTGGAAAGTTTGTGGTGAGAATCGACCACAATAGTTTGAAATATTTCCTGGAACAAAAAGAACTCAATGAGAGGAAACAAAAATGGGTCAGCAGGATCCAAGCATATGATTTTGACATTGAGTATGTTAAGGGGACGAAGAATGTAGTGGCTGATGCACTTTCTAGGAAACCACATCTCGCTGCCCTATGTTCTTTGAGCGATATTTCAGCAGATTGGAAATCTCAACTGTCAGTTGAATATTCCAAAAATGCTTAGGCATGTGACATTATGGATGGAAAAATTCAGGATGATCGGTATAAGGTAATGACTGATTTGATTTTGTATAAGGGCAGAATTTACCTAGTTCCTGAATCTGAACTTAAGGAGAAGATTATGCATGCTTTCCATGATGCACCCTTTGCAGGACATACAGGGTATTTTAAAACATATAGGTAGATTAGAGAGAGATTCTCCTGGAAGGGTCTCAAGGATGATGTCTTGCGCCATGTCCACGAATGTATGACTTGTCAGCAGAATAAGGCAGAGCATACTTTCACAACATGTTTGCTACAACCATTGCCTATTCTGGAACAGAAGTGGGAAAGTATTTCGATGGATTTCATTACAGGTCTTCCCGTGGTGCAAGGGAATGATCGCATTTATGCGGTAGTGGATCGGTTGACAAAATATGCACACTTTTTCGCTGTTCCTACCAACTTCAAGGCACTTCACATGGCTGATTTGTTCTTTCGTCAGATATTCAGGTTGCATGGGCTTCCGAAGAACATAGTTAGTGACCGGGATAGTAGGTTTATGAGCATATTTTTGCAGGAGCTTTATCGTTTGGTTTACACTGAGCTGACTCCTAGCACTAGCTATCACCCTCAGACAGATGGATAGACAGAGATTGTGAACAAATGGATAGAGGGTTATCTTCACAACTACATTGCAAGATAGCAAAAGGCATGGGTTAAGTTGTTGTATTTATGTGAGTATTGCTATAACACCACTTACCATATGTCTATTGGTATGACTCAATTCCGAGCACTTTATGGGTATGATGCGAGATCCTTTGTTGATATGACATTTAGGGATAGTAGAGCTCCCAAGGCTCAGGAGAGTTTACAGGGTATTTAGGAAATCCTTAAGGTGCTTAAGGAAAACATTCAGTGGGCCCAGAATCAGTAGAAAATGTATGCATATAGGCACCGAGTGGAGAGAACATTTGAGATAGGGGACATGGTTTTTTTACGAATTCAGCCTTACAGAAAAATTACTCTCAAGAAGAGTGGGGCTGAAAAGCTCAAACCGTGATTTTATGGGCCATACAGGGTGTTGAGGAGAGTTGGTGAAGTGGCATATGAGTTGGAGTTTCCTTCTGAGAGTAAGATACATAATGTTTTTCATGTGTCTTGCTTGAAAAAGGCTCTTGGGCAGAACATTATTTCCTCTATAGATTTACCACCCCTGGATGAGGAAGGGGGATTAGACCTAGTGCCAAAGGAGATCTTGGACAGCCGAGAGAGGAGACTGAGGAACATGGTCATTCGGGAGTTCCTGGTGAGGTGGAAAGAGTTACCAGAGGAGGATGCTACATGGGAAGGTGAGATTATATTACAGCATCCAGATCTACAGTTGCTTGGGGATAAGCAATCTCGGGAAGGGAGGATTGTAATGTCCCTCTTTCTCGATTAGTTCGGTCGAAGACCTTTTGGCTTGTTTTGTCTACCTGATGGCCAAAAGGGTGTTTTCAAGGGTGACTTCGGTTTATTATTTTATTAAATGGTGCTCAAATTAAAGTAAAATATCATTAAAGCACATATAATGAATTAATAAACTGTTTGAGTGACTTTGACTTAGGAAAGTGTATTTAAATAAATTAATAAACTATTTAAATGCACTTCCTAGCCAAAAGTGTGACTTTTTTGGGTATGATTAATTAAACCCAAAAATGCGACTTACTTAGTAAAGCAAAATAATTAATTAAATATTAATTATTGGGTTTTAGCCAAAAAGTGCGACTTGGATATTTGGAAGGGTTTTTGGCTATATGAAAGAAAATGCGACTTGGGGGAGAGGCATTCAGATTATTATTATTATTTTCACAAAGCAGTTAGCACAGATATTTTATAGACAAAATCCAAGGACGAAAACCCTATGGATTATTATTCTTGCGGACGGAAACCCCAAGAGCAGTGAGAGAAGCTTCCACCCAGGAATCTTCATTGTTTACACAGGTTATTATCATTTCAGCAGCTTCAGACAGAGAAATAAATTGCAGCAGTGGGCATTCAGGAAACTTCTAGAGTGGGGCGACTTGTTCTACAGTTGTTGTATGCATTATCAGAGGTATTTTTCATGATAGTTTATTGTTATACATTTCAGCCTCATATATATACCAAATCGATTTGATTTGGATCCTTTCTGGCTGAGTTTTTGGGCAATATCTGTATTATTCCATCTGCAGATTTATATTTGTGTTTGCCCTAATTATTTATCATTAGAAATCAATGTTGAATGTATGGCTTCGTTATTAATGAAAAAATCTATCATTTAAACCCTAGGCGCCATTTCTATATATACCTGGTTTGCGGGAGTTTGTAGTATTTTAATTATTATGCAGTGTGAGAATGTTGTTTCATGGATTTATTTGATATTACTAGTTCAGCTCCATACCTGAGCATTATATAAAAAAATTAAAAAAAAATTCAGACAAAAACAGGTTTGGTATCTTTCACACATCTCAACTAGAAGCAACAACAGTACATACTTTGAGTGCCATGAGTTCCCTTTCTCTTGGTCCTCTTTCCCCCCCTTCTTCCTCCTCCTCCTCTTTTCCATGGGTATAGCCTTTTGTTGATAGTAGGAAGAGGAAGTCCTCTTCTCATATCTCAGGACCCAACTTTGATGTTGTGGTAGCCTTGTTAGGCACTAATCCTTCTGCTCCTGCCAAGAAATCCAGGACCACTTCAAGAATAGTATCTGATGCCCAAGGTCAGCAATTCCTAGAGATAGCTAAGCCCAAGGTTGATAAGCCAAAATAGGATTTGCAGGCTTCTGATCTAGAAATTTCAAGGATCTCAATGGGAGAGTCTACCCCTGAGGGTGAAATACACAACCTTTAAGAAACAATCACCAGGGTCATTCGGAGGGTGGAAAAAGGGAAGCAAACTATAGAGCAGCTAGAAGAGTAGGCTCAAGTGCTTTCAAGTTTCATTAAGTAGTTGCTATCTAAAGATAAAGTTTTAGATCCCACTCCCCTGACTGCTCTTCCACCACCTGTGATCCTCAGTCAAGATGAAGTTCACAGCATCAAGGACATACACAGGTACTCCATCTATGGGAGGGCTATGGAGGCCATGGTGGATGACATGCTTGTTGTAGGGTTGAATTTCATTGGTGAAGCCTTCAAGATCAATGAGAAGGTAAATAATGTACAACAGAAGCTCTCCTCCACCATTGGAAATATTGATAAAGAGCTCAAACTATGGAGCAACTGCATAGTAGACCTTTGCCTCATGGGGTAGACTGATGAAAATATTTTGATGGCAAGCCATGTCTTTGATGATGTAAAAGATAATTTTTCAGAATCATGGGTATTCAGTGTAGAGTGGAAAATCAAAGTGCTGGAGGAAGCTTTAGGAGAATTGAGTAATAGTTGGTAGAAGGGAGAAGCTTTCAAGACTTTGGTTATTTATACTTTCAAGGATATTCATTGCCACCTCTAAGACGAGACCTCAGGTGTACCTTTCTCCCTGCAGGAAATTAAAGCTCAATTAAGAGCTTTTGTCAAAGAAAATATATTCAAAGAGGACTCCATCACTAAGGAAAAGATGAAGGAAATCTGCTCTCTCCGGTCTGCCATTGAAGAAGCAAATAAGGAGTATCATACGCACACAGAGTTTGAAAAAGAGATGGAGAAATGTCTTGGATCTTGGACCCAGGATACTGCCAACACATCAGTTCCACATAGCAGGGACATAGTAGATGCTTTAAAAAGGTTTAAACAGCGGATCGTCAAGTCAATGGGCCCTTCCTAATCATGAACACTTGTCTTCTCCTCCTGACATCTCTCCCTCTTTCTCTTCTCATCTCAGACTTATTGTAATTAGTTGGGGTTTTGCATTAAGCATCCCTTTAACTAAACATTCTAGTTAAAAGAAGTCGTTATCAGGTGTAACTGATTTGTAAAATTATATATTGGGCTCTCTATGCCATTTTGAAGGGTTGGAATTTGGATTATTTTGGAAAGTGTAAAGAGTAACAAAGAAATCAATACAAACATATTTCCTTTCTTTATTCATCTGATCCTATTATTAATTGTTATCTGTTGAATACTATTGAATCATTTGTTTACATTATGTCAAGAAACTTTGTATTCTTATAGATGTTACTTCTAGAACTTTGTGTCTTTGTAATAACATCTTACTAATTCAAGTGCAAATGGTTTTGTTCCTAATCATTTTTCTCGTGCATATATAAGGAATTATTTTGTTATCTATAGTTCTGGAGAATGCCTTTCTACTCATTTCCACTACTTCATTCCCCTGTGCTTTTGTATTGGTGATCCATTTTATATTAAAACACTTTCATGATATCCCAGTTCCACGTTGAAACTATGCATTGTATATATGTAAATAGGTTTTACTTTTGAATAAGGGAACCTCTCCCATTAAAGAGGAGGGACTTCTTGTCCCTTGACTGTTGTTCTCAACAAGGTCCTTTTTGACGACCAACAATTTTTGGTGACTCCTCTGGGGAATAGTTTTTCTTGAATTATTCTAGTTCTATAATCATTTCTTGATCATCCTTTGATCTGGCGACTCCACATTTTACTCGTAGGAGAAGGGATCTTGGTATTGAAGATTCTCAGTTTCAACTTTTGGAACAGTAAGGTTTTCCTTTCCCTTCAACAGGAAGAAATAGAAGAGCTCATTCAACAAGCACTCCTCCTATCAAAAATAGAACCCCTGTGGGTTGTACTCCTCCAGAGCAACTTAGTCCTAATCTCCATGCTCTGATTCTTGCTGGTGTTTTGGTTCCCCTTCAAGCCATTTTTCCAAGAATGGCAGCACCATTGCCTTGGGGCAATCGTGTTGGGCCTCTTGCCCTTCCTCAGCCTTTGCATGAGTTACCCAGAGGTAACAGAAGAATTTTCCCAAGTTCAGAGGTGATGGCAAGGTACATCCTGATGAACATATCACGGCCTTCATAGTTGCATGTGGAGTTCTGGGAGTTGAACACGAAGATGTCTTAGTGAGGATTTTGCTTTAGACCTTGCAAGATAATGCAGCTGATTGGTTCTATCACCTTTCAGCTGGGGCTATAACCTGTTGGAACACAATGAGAATGAGATTTTAGAATCATTTCAAATCGGCAGAAGACGGGCATGCTTTGTTGGCCCAAATTTCTCAAATAAAAAAGGAATCACAAGAACCCATGAGAGAATTTGTGGCTCGATTCAACAAGTTGATCAACAAAATCCCACCAGACACTCAACCTGTAGATCAAATCCAAAAATGCTTCTTCCTGAATGCCCAATTGCCTGAAGTTATCTATGCATTGAGAAGAGCTAATCTTGTAACATTGGCTGAGGATCAAACCCTTGTTGTTAGTGTCAAAGATGACTTAATCATGTCTGGCAAGTTGAAAAGAGATCCTTCTAAATCTAGGTCTTCTTCTTCCTCCTCTTCCACTCCTAGGCCTAATACTGATCTATTAGTACAAAAACTTGCAAATGACCTCATCGCCATTAAGAAACAATTGGCTCAGCACGCCCCCTATGCAGATGTTCCAAGGAGGAATTTTCAGCCCAGAAATCATTTGCCTGCTTCTCAGACAAGGCTAGCATTAGAAGGGCCACCTATTAAGGTCCCTATTAATGTAACCTATGAAGTTGAAGAGCCAGAGGATGAAGAGGTTAGTGAAGATGGTGAAGAACTTGTTGAAGAAGCCGATGAAGAAACAGACGAACTTGAGGGATCTCAAGTTAATTTCTTCACTACTGAAGGTGTTGACGAAGAAGATGATTATGATGAAGTAGTAGCAAACATGAATAGTGAATCATACATGTTGTCATGACTCGAGAGTAGACAAATAAAAGGGAAAAAGTGATGCATCCCGCTAAAAGGTCCAAGGAGCATCCGACGATTATCCCTGTGAGTGCAAAAAGAGGGTCTCCTATTCCCACTACATCCACACATAAGGTGAGTTCTGTCAATTCTGCTACTAAAATTTCTTCTTCTTCTTCGACTCCTAAAATTGATAAACCTAAGGTCCTAAGTGATGATAGCCCATCCACCTCTGGATCTTTCGATATCATTGATCATCTAAAAAAGACCAAGGTTCAAATCTTAGAGGCTGAGTATTATCAGACCCATCCCAAGGCTTTTGCTAAAATGGTTCACTTTGTCAATTCTCATTCCAAAATTACCTCTAAAGGCCTTTTACCCACTCCATCCTCCACACCACAACCCAATCTGGTAGCTTCCATCACCTCACCCAATGATAAGATCAAACCATTCTATGTGACCCTCCTTATAGCAGGCCATAAGCTCAGCAACTGTGTAATAGACTTAGGGGCATTAGACAATGTAATGCCTGCCAAAGTAGCCCATGCCTTGGGCCTAACTCTCACACACACTTATGGGTCTTGTTATTCTATGGAGAGCAAGGAAGTGCCCCTAATTGGAAGGATTAAAGATGCACAAGTAGCATTTGCTACTCTTCCTGAGAAAAAGGTTTTGGCTACTATCCTAGTAGCAGACATTCCCCCTTCATATGGAATGCTGTTAAGTAGGAACTTCTGTAAGGATGTGGGAGGAGAAATTCAAATGGATTGGTCACATGCCCTCATACCAGTTAATGGACAAATGAAGAAGTTGTTTCCCGAGAAGTAGTCTGAGTATATTGTACAAAAAGCAGATGATCCCAAAGCGCAAATACTTTATGAGGATATGGGGTATGGCAACTATATGATTATGTCTCCATAGGAGATCCAACTCCCCAAAAAATCACTTAAGGATCCTAATGGTTTTTGGATATTAGAGTTTGATGGAAGTTGTTCCTCAGCTGGTTCTGGAGCTGGTGTAGTATTGGTGTCACCTGAGGGAAAGGTTTGTCCTTTCTCATTCAAGTTACAATTTGAAAATACTAATAATACAACAGAGTATGAAGCTCTCATTCTTGGGCTTAATGTGGCAAAAGAAAAAGGTGTGAAGAATCTTCTAGCTCGCGGAGACGCGGAGCTGGTTGTCAAGCAAGTTAGAAACCTTTTCCAGGTAAAGAATAGAAGGTTGAAACATTACAAGAATCAGGTTTGGGACTCTATCGAATTTCTTGACGCCTTCTCCATTGAAGCAGTGCCTAGGGAGGAGAACACTAGGGCTGATTCACTAGCAGTCTCAGGGTCATTACTGATACCTCATCCTGACTTCTCTCAAGATAGGTTTACCATTGAGATGATCCATAGGCCTAGTGTACCTGATAATGCAAGTAACTGGCAAGTTTTCAATGATGATCAACATTTTCTTTCCTTCCTAGAACTCAGGGATAACTTTGAACAGTTGTACTTTGAAGGAAGTGACAATTTGCCTCGTGAAAGTGTGCCTTCCAATAAAGAGGATGTCAATGAAGAAGAGATAGATCAAGATGGGTGTATCAAACTCAAAGGTAACAAGATTCCAAAGGGACTTGGTGAGTTTAGAAGAATTGTTTGATAAGCATGATAGGCATATGAAGTCTAAAGTTTCTACTAGATCACAACAATCTGCTGAGTATGACAAAACTAATATTGGGAGTTCCGTTGACCCTAAGCTTGTGAACATTGGAAAATGTTGTACACCAGAAGAAAAGAAGAAAGTAATTAACCTTTTAAGGAAATATAAAGATGTTCTTGCTTATTCCTATGAGGATCTAAAATCCTTTCAACCAAAGGAGATGCAACATTTCATCCCTCTCAAACCTGGGATTAAGCCTTTTAGGCAAAAGCAAAGGCAATACAATCCTAAAATAGCTAACACTATTTTTCAGGAAATACAAAAGTTGTTGAAGGCCAAAATCATTTTTCCTATCCACCATTCAACATGGATTGCCAACATTGTGCCTGTTAGGAAGAAAAATGGTGAGATTTGTATCTTTGTTGACTTCAAAAATCTGAATCAAGCTTCCTTGAAGGACAACTATCCTTTGCCCATGATGGATCAAGTCTTACAAGTTGTGACGGGGTCTGAAATGTTGTCTATGCTTGATGGTTTCTCAGGATATAATCAGATAGAATTCAATACTATAGATCAACACAAGATAGCCTTCACTACCCCTTGGGGTACCTTTTCCTACAAGAGGATGCCTTTTGGGCTCATTAATGCCGGTGCCACTTTCCAGAGAGCTATGGACTTGGCTTTTGGAAGTTTGAAAGGAAAATGTATTGTGGTATATCTAGATGACTTAACTGTATTTTCCAAAGCAAGGGCAGATCATTTTCATCATCTGGAAAAAGTTCTTTTGAAGTGCAGAGAACATGGGATCTCTTTGAATCCTAAGAAATCTATCTTTTGTGTCACAGAGGGAAAACTGCTAGGGCATGTTGTCTCTAAAGATGGTATAAAAATTGATCCTGAGCGAGTTCAAGCTATTCAACAGATTCCTCTTCCAACCAGCAAGAAGGGAGTGCATTCTTTTTTCAGTAAGATTAACTTTCTGAGAAGATTCATCCCTGATTTTGCAGAACTAACCTTGAATATCTCTCAAATGATGAAGGGAAAATAGACGTTTGGCTGGTCTTCTGAAGGGAAAGAAGCCTTTGAAGGTATTAAGAAGGCTATTGCTAGAACTCCCATCTTAGCATGTCTAGATTTCAGCAAAGATTTTATTATCTATTGCTATGCCACAGATAACACCCTGGCTGTTGTTTTGACTCAAAAAGATTCTAATGATCATGAGCTCCCAATTGCATTTATGAGCTACATTCTTAAAAATCATGAGTTAAAATACACAATAATAGAGAAAAATGCTTTTGTAGTAGTTAAAGCTGTCAAGCAGTTTCATTTTTTATATTCTTAACTCTCACTCCACAGTACTTGTACCTGACACAACTATCAAGTCCATTCTCACGCAACAAGAGTTTGGATCCAAGAGAGGAAACTGGGTGGCCAAGGTACAAGAATATGATATTGACATCAGACCAACCAAACTAGTCTGTGGAAAAGGCTTGTGTGAACTCATCCCTGAGGGAGCTTGACATGAGTTACCCAAGGATAAAGTTGATCTTCCTACCATTTTGTTTCTCAGCTCAATCGATGAATGGTATGCTGATATCACACATTTCCTCACTTATGGAGAATGCCCCTCTCATTTGAATGCCAAATAAAAAAGAGCTGTTAAGTTAAGATGAGCCCAAAATGTATTGTGGGAGAATGCCTTGTTCAAGCATGGGTTGGATGGGAGATTTCTAAAATGTGTGGACAAGGAGCAACAGAGGAAGCTAATTTTGGCTTTCCATGATCAAGTGTGTGGAGGCCATTAGTCATCAATTGTAACTGCTCATAAGATTCTTCGGGTAGGATACTATTGGCTTACCTTGTTCAAAGACGCATCAACGTGGATTGATAAATGTGAGGCTTGTCAAACTTTTGTGGGTAGACCTAAGTTGGCTGCCTTGCCTCTTAAGCCAGTCAGGATTGAAGAGCCTTTTCAACAATGGGGTTTAGATTTCATTGGAACACTTAATCCCTCTTCTAGTGCCAGACACACCCACGTATTAACTGCCACAGACTATTTTACTAAGTGGGTAGAATCCATTCTAGTAAAGAGTACTACTTCTGAAGTAGTATGCAATTTTATCAAAGAAAACATCTTGGTAAGGTTTGGTGTGCTGAACAAGATTGTGACAGATAATGCCTCAAATTTTTATTCAACTGAGATGATGGATTTATGTTATGGATATGGCATCTCCCTGGCTCACTCTTTAGATTATTATCCTTAGGGGAATGGACAAGCAGAATCGACAAACAAAAATCTGGTGGCCATAATAAGGAAATTAGTTAATGAATCTCAGAGGAACTGGCACAAGAAACTCTATGATGCTCTTTGGGCAGATAGGATCACACCTAAAAGAGCTATTGGGATGTCTCCTTTTCAGGTGGTATATGGAGTGGAAGCTCAATTGTCAGTAACAGTGGAACTACCAGCCTTACATTTAATGAAGGCCATTGAAGACACCAGTTTCAATGATTCTTTGGATAAAAGGATCATGTACCTTTATAAATTGAATGAGGACAGGTTGAAGGTTGCTGATAAAATATCTGCTCACCAACAGAAGGTAAAGGCCTTGTTTGACAAGAGGGCCAGGTCCAGGGATTTCAAAGTTGGAGACATCGTTTTGCTATGGGATAAAAGACATGAACCTCGTGGCAGCCATGGCAAGTTTGATTCTCTTTGGCTTGGACCTTTCAAGATCAGGCACTTTGCTGGTGAGAATTCTTTTTACCTTGATTATATGGATGGTTCTTCTCTCCCACTTCCTTATAGTGGGCAGTACCTGAAATTGTTTAAGTCCTAGGTGATTAGGAAGTCCTTTGTATATTATGTATAGTGTGTGTGTTTCCCCTTCCTTTTTCTTGTTTTGGTGTGTTTTCTTCGTTTGGGGTGTTGTTTTCTGTATTGGTTTTCTTTTGACTCCATGGCCCAATGGATAAGACATTGGTCTACTTCCCCTAAGTTTTATGAGAGATCTTTCCTTGTCTCATTCCTTTGATTTTTAGCCAAGTTATCCCCAGAAGGAGCTAGCTGTTGTCCTCTCAAAATTTCCCCTCTTTTGAAAGTCAAAATTGTAAAATTTTGAGTTAACACCTTTTTCTGATGTTCTGGTAAGAGGTAAAGTCATAAAGTTAGGAAAATTCTACATTTTTTGAGTCATTTGTGTGATTTGCGGGTCTGTCAAACATTTTTGTCCCATGTGTCCCAAGTTCACTTGGGCTCCCTATTCGCCGATCGATCGCTTCATCTGAAATCTATTTTCTTGCGGGCCCATTGGAACTTTTTGTTCCAACTGTCCCAAGTTCACTCGGGCTCTCTGTTCCCAAACATCCGCATCGGCCACATCGTGCAATTCACGTACCTTCGTCCCTCATGTACCAAAAGTATTTGAGCATTCTATCCCTGCATCACCCGCATCGGCCGCATCGCGCTTTCACGTCCCGCGTGTCCCAAACGTACCAAAGGCCATCCGGGCTAATTTTTCCCACTCTTCCCGATGCTTGCTTTTTGAGTTGGTGGATATGAATTTAACGTGCATTTATGACCTTCTCTCTCCTAAATGGCTATTTAATAGACTGCCCCCCCCCTTTGCATTTTCACACACTACTTCTCATTGTCATTTGCTCATTGCTCTTGCAATTGAAATCCTTGCTCGCATCCCCATTTCCCCTGCATTTTTCATTTCGGATTCAAACTATGAATTTGCCTTTCCAAACACTCTCAGTATGAAGATTAAATTCCAAGGCCAGGAGTAGGTTTCCCCACTTGAGTCTACCATTCCCGATATCGGGGATAGTGAAGTTCGTCACCTGGACTTCACCAATTTTTGGACCAGGTTGACAGACCCGAACCCTTCTCCAATGGCGCAAATGATTAATGATAGTGGCGTGGCATTTCCTGTTAGTTTTCCTATTTGAGTGTAATGTGCAGACACGGTACTTACCTACGTGGCTCACTTCAACCCCAGCTCGAGTGAATTAACAAATGTACATGGGGAGCTCATCACCAAGCTTGACGCTGCCAATTGCTGCCCTAAAAATCCCAGAAATGGACAACTCTATTGTGATTTCCCAAAACCAAGCACAGGCACTCTTTGACCAAGATAGTGAAAAATACAAGGCCAAAGTGGCAAAGTCATGGCTTAAGAACCCTAAGAAAGGGGCGTCTCATTTATCCAAAGCTCTGTTCAGGTCTGATTTCAATGAGGAGTTGTCCTGATTTCATAATCCTGTTAGCATGGGTCATGGGATTTCCCTCTACTAACGATTTTCACTTCTGGATGTGCCCGCTCATCAACATTGTGTGTGAAGGTACTCAGAACATCAATTGGGCATAGATTATCTGCATGAACTTGATAGATCATCTTTCCAACGTGCAACATACTAAGAAGTTCTACATGACTTCTTATCTGATGTATACCCTTGCAGCTTCCAGACAATGGTTTGGCTTCACCTACATTGATGCTCAGAAAGATGATCCCATATATGATTACTGCCCTCAGTTCACACTGAACACAAAAAATCACAATTTCAAAAGGGTGAATGATGCTTTCACCATGTATATTGTAAGACTTCTTGGAAAGTGACATTGCCAGGAGATTCTCAGATGAAGCCATGAGCCTGATAGCAAAGTAAGGAGCTTACTTCATTTAGTTCAGAAGATTCTCTTATATCAGGCTGACAGGCTATGAGAGCACCCCTCTCAAGCTCCCCATGTTCTGTAATGACAAAATGGCCTTGATTGAGGTATGCAGGAAATTAGACAAATTGCACAGAACTTGTAGAGATAAGAAAATCACTGGTCTACACTTCCCCATATCTTTGGGGAACTACACATGCAAGACGGCTCTGGATGCCCAAAACATAGAAAGAGCCCTAGCTGCCATCACTGTCCATTTCTTCAGGCCCAAAACCTACTTTGATTTGAAGAATTTTATTGAACAGAATCTCAGAATCAATTACCATCATAGGGAAGACACTGAAGATTATTGGGTTGACTGTGCAGATGATTTTGAGGCAAGGAGGAGACATTATGGCAGGTTTCCCCTTCAGCTAATACAGGAGCTTAACTTGTATCAAATCCCTGAAGGGCTGCAGGATGACAACACAGACCTGTTATCATATGAGTATGAAACCATAATCAAGCATACTCCTATAGAGGACATGGATTGGTTTAAGAAATAAAAATATGATTTGGCCGAGATCCTAGCTCCTGTCCTAGTAAGAACCAAAGTCTGGGTGGATAGAAAGATTCGTGAGCTAAGGAAGAACACAGGAGAATCCTCTTCCAAAGACACTTTGACACCGAGGAAGGAGGCACAAACACCCAGTTCAGAGGTTCCTGTATAGACTCCTCCTGCCTCATCAAGTAAAGGACCTGCATCCTCCACTCCTTCCTCCTCTACTCAAGTCTATCAAAAGAAGGTGAAGGAGGTTAAGAAAGAGCCCATTGAAGAAGATCCTCTACCAAAGCATTTAGAACTGACCTCTGGGCCAGAGAACATCATTGTTCTCAGTGAGAGTGAAGATAATGAAATACCAACTCCTGCAGATGCTTCAGGAACCCCAATGGATACAGAGAAAGAAGTTCAAAGCACTGAGCCTCCAAGCACCATTGACTCCTTTGTTCCAGAAGCCTTAGCTACCCCACTCACATCTCAACTAGAAGCAACAACAGTACATACTTTGAGTGCCATAAGTTCCCTTTCTCTTGGTTCTCTTTCCCCCCCTTCTTTCTCCTCCTCTTTTACATGGGTATAACCTTTTGTTGATAGTAGGAAGAGGAAGTCCTCTTCTCGTATCTAGGACCCAACTTTGATGCTGTGGTAGCCTTGTTGGGCACTACTCCTTTTGCTCCTGCCAAGAAAGCCAGGACCACTTCAAGAATAGTATTTAATGCCCAAGGTCAGCAATTCCTAGAGATAGCTAAGCCCAAGGTTGATAAACTAGAACAGGATTTACAGGATTCTAATCTAGAACTTTCAAGGATCTCAATGGGAGAGTCTACCCCTGAAGGTGAAATACACAACCTTCAAGAAATAGTCACCAGGGTCATTGGGAGGGTGGAAAAAGGGCAGCAAACTATAGAGCAGCTGGAGGAGCAGGCTCAAGTGCTTTCAAGTTTCATTAAGTCGCTGCTATCTAAAGATAAAGTTTTAGATCCCACGCCCCTGACTGCTCTTCCACCACCTGTGATCCTCAGTCAAGATGAAGTTCAGAGCATCAAGGACATACATAGGTACTCCATCTATGGGAGGGCTATGGAGGCCATGGTGGATGACATGCTTGTTGTAGGGTTGAATTTCATTGGTGAGGCCTTCAAGATCAATGAGAAGGTAAATAATCTGCAACAGAAGCTCTCCTCCACCATTGGAAATATGGATAAAGAGCTCAAACTATGGAGCAGCTGCATAGTAGACCTTCACCTCATGGGGTAGACTAATGAAAACCTTTTGATGGCAAGCCAGGTCTTTGATGATGTAAAAGATAATTTGTCAAAATCATGGGTTTTCAGTGTAGAATGGAAAATCAAAGTGTTGGAGGAAGCCTTAGGAGAATTAAGGAATAGCTGGCAGAAGGGAGAAGCTTTCAAGACTTTGGTAATTGCTGCTTTCAAGGATATTCACTGCCACCTCCAAGATGAGACCTCAGGTGTGCCTCTCTCCCTGCAGGAAATTAAAGCTCAATTCAGAGCTTTTGTCAAAGAAAATCTGTTCAAAGAGGACTCCATCACTAAGGAAAAGATGAAGGAAATCTGCTCTCTCTAGTCTGCCATTGAAGAAGCAAACAAGGAGTATCATACGCACGTCGAATTTGACAAAGAGATGGAGAAATGTCTCAGATCTTGGACCTAGGCTACTACTAACACATCAGTTCCATGTGGCAGGGACATAGCAAAGGCTTTGAAAAGGTTTAGATAGTAGATCCTCAAGTCAATGGGCCCTCCCTAATCATGAACACTTGTCTTCTCCTCCTGACTTCTCTTCCTCTTTCTCTTCTCATCTCAGATTTATTGTAATTAGTTGGGGTTTTGCATTAAGCATCCCTTTAACTAAACATTCTAGTTAAAAGAAGTAGTTACCAGGTGTAACTGATTTGTAAAATTATATATTGGGCTCTCTTCACCATTTTGAGGGGGTTGGAACTTGTGTTATTTTGGAAATTGTAAAGAGTAATGAAGCAATCAATACAAAAGTATTTCCTTTCTTTGTTCATCTTGTCCTGTTATTCGTTGTTATCCATTGAATACTGTTGAATCATTTGTTTACATTATGTCAAGAAACTTTGTATTCTTGTAGATGTTACTTCTAGAACTTTGTGTCTTTGTAATAACATCTTACTGATTCAAATGCAAATGGTTTTGTTCCTAATCATTTTTCTCTGGCATATATAAGGAATTATTTTGTTATCTATAGTTCTGGAGAATGCCTTTCTGCTCATTTCCACTACTTCATTCCTCTGTGCTTTTGTATTGGTAATCCATTTTATATTAAAACACTTTCATGATATCCCAGTTCCACGTTGAAACTATGCATTGTATATATGTAAATAGGTTTTGCTTTTGAATAAGGGAACCTCTCCCATTAAAGAGGAGGGACTTCTTGTCCCCTGACTATTGTTCATGTGCACCACTCCAGTCTTGGCTACTCCATATTTTTCCAAAACATTCATTGTTGAATGTGATGCATCAAGGGTGGGTGTGGGGGTAGTTCTCATGCAAGAAGTCCGTCCTATTACCTTTTTGATCCGTCAATTCAAAGTTATGAGAAGGAAATGCTAGCCATATTTCTTGCAGTAAAGCAATGGAGACCATATCTCATAGGAAGACACTTTAAATTGAAGACAGATCATGATAGTCTGAAATACTTCTTGGAGCAGTGTTTATCATCTAAAGAACAACAAAAATGGGTCTCCAAGATGTTGGGATATGATTTTCAGATTATTTATAAGAAAGGGAAGGAGAATGTAGTTGCGGATGCACTGTCACAGAAAGATGACTCAACTGCAGCCTTGTTATGTGCCATATCCATATTACAAGAAGATTGGATACATAAGGTAAGGTCTGAATGGAGAAATGACCCAACCACACAAAACCTCATTCATCATCTCCAGAATGATCCAAGCATGTCTGAAAAATTTGTATTGAAAGGGGATGCTTTATGGTATAAAGATAGATTATACCTATGTAAGAACTCCACTCTTAAAAATAGGATTCTATCTGAGCTTAACTCTTCTCCAGTAGGGGGCACTCTAGATTGTTGAAGACTTATCATCAAGTCAAACAAGATTTCTTCTGGGAAGGGCTCAAAGGGGATGTCCAAAAATTTGTGGTAGAATGCATGGTTTATCATAAAAATAAGCGTCAAACAGTTCGATACCCAGATCTTCTACAACCTCTATCTATTCCTAGCCAACGGTGGGAAGAGGTTTCCATGGACTTTATCACAATATTTCCTAAATCTGACAGAAAAAATGTCATCATGGTTGTGGTGGATAGACTCACCAAATATGATCATTTTTGTGCCTTGACACACCGATTTGTTGCAAGCACAGTAGCAACAGCCTTCATGGACATAGTTCAGAAGCTTCATGGGACACCGAATATTATAGCAAGTGATCGAGACCCTAAATTTACTAGTCATTTTTGGACTGATTTATTCTCTTGTTTGGGTACTCAGCTAGCTCGTAGCTCTTCTTATCATCCCCATTCTGATGGGAAAACAAAATTTGTAAATAAGTGTTTGAAGGGATATCTCCGTTGCTTTACGTCTAATAAACAAGCAAGATGGGTCCAATGACTGCCACTTGCAGAATGGTGGTATAACACTTCCTTCCATACTTCATCCAAAATGTCTCCTTTTTTGGCACTCTATGGGTACCATCCACCATCCATCACATCATCATTGAGAGGACAACTGCGGGTTAGAGCAGTAGAAGAACACATTCATTATCAACAAGAGGTCCTCTCGTGTCTCAAGGATAACTTAGTCATGGCACAAAACCGCATGAAGCAACAAGTTGATCAACATCACACGGAAAGGCATTTTGAAGTCGGTGATTGGGTTTTTGTGTGGTTACAACCATCTAAGCAAATGTATTTGAAACAACAATGAAAGGATAACAAACTTTCACCGAAGTATTATGGCCCCTATCAAGTATTGCAGAAGATTGGTAATATAGCATACAAATTAGAACTTCCACAATCAACCAGAATGCATCCAGTATTTTATGTTTCTTTCCTGAAGAAAGTAATTGGATAGAGAGTATCACCCCAAACAGTGTTACCTGAGCTCGATGAGGAGGGGAGGGTCATCTTGGAACCTGAATGCATCCTTCAAACATGCACTAAAAGATTGAGGACATGGGTTATTACTGAGTACCTGATCAAGTGGAAGAATATGGACAATGAAGATGCAACATGGGAAGATATGGCATTCCTGCAGTAGCACCCAGAGCTTCTCAACATTGAGGAAAATGTTTCTTTGAAGGGGAAGGGCATGCTACGCCCTTAACCTATTGCTTGTATTAGGATATGAGTAGCCAACTTGTGGCTTACCATATCATTTTATTATATCATTTATACTTTCTCATGCTTAGTAGGTCAGCCTTGGTGATGGCCATAACATATGAATAGTATATATAGGAGATTGTAGGTAGTATTTCATCATGATTGGAGTATTTGAGTATTATTGTATGGTTTGGAGGTTGCCCCCTTGAAGTCGCGAAGCTATTATGATTGCATATTGATATCATTATTCTGGAATATTGTGTTATTTGGTGTTATATTTCTGCTCATGATCTAAATTATACAAGTAATTTCATTACACCCACAATGTAGTCCAAAAATTCCCCAAGAACCTGGAATCCCTATCAGAAACAATAGACTTTGGTGAACCAAAATGCACCCATACATTAGCAAAGAAAATATTTTCTACCTCATGTGCTTTTATTGTCTTTTTACATGCCATAAGAATACACATCTTACTGAATCTATCAACAACAACATAGAGATGGTCATGGCCATGTTTAGACATAGGTAATCCTCCTACAAAATCCATAGAAATGTCCTCCCATGAACGAGTAGGTACTAACAAAGGCATATACAAACCCTCCTTCCTAGTCTTAGGCTTGCTAGTACAACAAAGTTTGCATCCATGTATAAATTTTGATACTTCTTCTTACATATTGGGCCAATACACGTACCTTTGCAAGTGGAATAGGGTCTTACCAACACCAAAATGTCCCACTACTTTTGAGGTATGTGGTTCCCTCATCAATAGAATTCTTTCTTCTTTGGGCATGCAAAGCTTCCCCCATCAGTAGAGCATCTCATCCTTGAGATAAAGATCTTCGATCCCTATCCTTTCAGTTCCTTGGGACTATAACTGCTGAAATGTCACCCCAAAGTCTCTGTCCTGGGCATATGCTTCTCCATAAGCTTCCTTTGTGAAGGGATCGATCTGAGAGATAGTGGCCAAATAGGAGAACTTATCCTATGTGGGTGGCCTAGACAACATGTCTACCACAAAATTTATACTACCCTTCTTGTATTTGATCACCAGATGGAATTGCTAAAGGAACCCCATCCATTTGTAGTGCCTTGCCTACTGCAATTTAGACTGTGCTTGCAAATATTGGAGAGGTTTGTGGTCAGTGTGCACAATAGTTTCTCTACCCAATAGATAATGCTTCCATTTTTTACATATACTAAATATCCTTTAACTACTGAAGTGGAAGTTTCAGAATGATAGCATACAGGTTTACCTCCTTGAAGCAACACTACTCCCATAGCGTAATCACTGGCATCTATCTCTACTTTGAAAGGTTGCTACAAATTAGGAAGAGCAAGTACTGGGGCATGACTAATCTTGTATTTCAATAACTCAACGGATATTTCTTGTTCCTTACCCCAGTCAAAACCCTTGTTCTTTATGGCCACTGTGTGTAGAGGTGTTGCAATCGTGGAGAAGCCCGGAATGAACTTCCATGTGTATTGTACTACTCTGACAAAAATCCTAGTCTTTGTGGCTCCTATTGGTGTTGGCCAATTAGTGATGGCTTCCACCTTCTTTGGATCCACTCGTAGCTCTCCTCCTCCAACCACGTGCCCAAGATAGACAAGTGACTGTTTGGAAAATTCACATTTCTTCATAGTACAAAGTAGATGTTTCTCCCTGCGAACTTGCAAGACTTGTTGTAAATGAGTTAGATGTTCTTCCCATGTGGCAATAAAAATCAATAAATTTTCTAGATATACAATGGCACATGAATCTATGAAATCCCGCAATACATCATTCATCAATCTCATAAATGTAGCGGGTGCATTGTATAACTTAAAAGGAAGTACTAACCATTCATACAAACCCTATTTTGTTTTGAAGGAAGTCTTCCATATATCCTCCTCCTTCATTCTGACTTGGTGATAACCAGACTTGAGATCCAACTTCGTAAATAATTTGGCATGCTGAAGCTGGTCCAAGAGATCATCTATGCGGGGAAGTGGATATTTGTTCTTTATGGTGATCTTGTTTAAAGTGCAGTAGTCGATGCACATTATCCAAGAACCATCCTCCTTTGACACCATCACAATAGGTGAACCACATGATGAGGTGATCGGATGTATCACCCCTTGGTCTAGTAGTTCCTAGAGTTGTTTCTTTACTTCAGTACTCTCAAACAAGGATTTCCTATACAACCCGATGTTTGTTAGAGGGGACTCTGGCAATAGCTGAATCTCATGCTCTACTTCCTATTTTGGTGGTAACCCACTGGGAGCATGAAATACTTCCTGAAAGGACAGAATAATACTATCCAAATCATGCTTTCCCTGGTTAGAAATATCTGAAACTTCTACCCCATCTTGTTTATCCTTTAACAAAAGTAAACAAAATTGATTATGCTTTGCCTGAATAAGTCGTTTTGCTTGGTTAGCACTCACAATAGTAACCTGTGTCTTATGCTGGTGTGCCCGGATGTTGTAGCTGATCCCATCTTTGATCCATCTGTATCGGTTTTCCCTTCTCATAAATATAGCATCCCTAATATACAAGTAAGGACTCCTGAATACAACATCAAAAGCATCAAGTGGAATAGTGTCAGCTTCCAAAGCATCAATATACTGGGAATTTATCCCAAACCTGACCTTACATCTTCTTGTTACCTGAATTTCAACACCCTTCTTTACCCAACCCAAAGCATAAGGGTGTGGATGCTCATAAGTATCAAGACCAAGCTTCTTTATAACTGCTTCAGAAATCAAGTTAGACTGAGAAACGGTATCAACCAAAGCAATTACCTTAGTTCTCTTGATATGGATTTTGATCTGGAATAGTCTACTCATATCCTCTTCTTGGATGTCCATGTTGGTGGCCGTGCATCCAAGCCTTTCATCTACATTAGAGTCATCTTTGATTTCCACCTCCCCTTTTGTTTTTATAGTTTTCATGGACTTCTTTGAGTCCTTGGTTCGGTTCTTCAGATGTAACCCCAGATGCAACTTCCAACATGTAGCGTCAGTATGACCATTGATATCACAGTTCTTGCAAAAATTCTTGGGATCTTTACAAGTATTTAAAGTAGTGGCAGCTTGTTTACCTTTCCCTTTTCACTTACCCTTGTTACTTGTTTTCCAATACTCTTTTTTATGCTGATTTGTCGACTGCTTTGCCCTTGGCTCTACTTTTCCTTGCTTCTTTTCATCATCTATGTAGTATGCTTGTACACACACCTCGTTGAGATCTTTGGGATTAGTGGAGATGCTTTTTCTTCGAAGGTGAGTGTGAAGTCCTCCCAAGTACTTAGTCAGAATATCCTCATCCTCCAAGTCCATGTTTAGCAACATGGCCTACTTCCGAAACTCTATAGTATAGTCCTGCACACTTTGACTACTGCCTTGTCTAAAATACTACCATTTAATCATTTGGTTAGTCTTGTGGCCAATAGGATAGAAGTTAGCTCTAAGTAATTCTTTAAATTCTTACCATGATTTCACAATAGGACACTTCTTCTTTTCACAAGTGGTTAGATGGGTTTCCCACCAAACCAAAGTGTGGCCCTCCATTTTGAAACATGCAAAGGTGATCCTTTGTGCCTCAATGACATTATGGACACTAAAGTAGACTTCTGACTGTTTTAACCATTTATCAAGTAACTCTTCATCTACTTGTCCTTTAAAGCTTTTAATCTCAACTTTCGTTTCAACTTTAGAAGGAGTATGGTCAAATTTTACCTTTTCTCTTGCATTTGAAGTCTCTTCTTCATGCTCTTCCCCACAATCTTCCTCATGGTGGCTCCTCTCGATGCCAAAATTTTCAGCTAAGCCTCGAACCACTGAGTCCATGGAGTCTTGCTTGACCTAAGTTGTCTTTTGCAAATCTGTAAGTTCTTCTTACCTTCTAGACATCCTATCCATCATGGTCTCCAGCATCTCAATTCTACGAACCAAGTTCTCTTCCTCCATTTGTTCCCAAATTCTCTGTTTCCACTTCCTTGTAGAAATTTCTGGATCACAAGGTAAAGCCTCTTCGCCTTTAGATCTTGTCACTGTCATACAAATCCAAGAACGAATACCACGGTCATGGATACTTGTTAGCTCTGATACCAAAATGATTTGTAAACTCTTCAACTTTGGAATTATCTACAGAATCAAAAATTAACGCTGTTGTTCTACAGAGATAGCTAGTGAATGAATTTTTTGCTTGTTCTTAGAATCAAGAATTGCAAGGAAGGAAAGAATATAAACTCACATACACCAACAAGTTTTATCCTAGAAACCTCCAGAGGAGGAAAAACTAGTCGAGAAGGGCAATTGTTCTTTCTTCCCCCTTTTATTGGCCAATTCAAATAATAAGTACATAAATTACAATAATTATGAAAGAGAAGTAGATAATATCTTGCACTTCCTACCAATTACTGGTTTGCTCTGTCTCAACACTCCTTTCTTCTACAAAACACAATTTCGGCACTAAGAACTTCTTGCTCACTTGTTTTCATGCTTCTATGATCTTGTTCTCTTCTACAAACATGTATGTATAGCCTTTCTCATGTCCTCCCGTGCACTGAAGAATGGGAAAGGTCATGGAGGAGAAGAGACATAGGCAATCTTTCAAATTCTGGGCCCGTTTGTTTCATATTTGTATTTTCTGTCCGAAAGAGCCAGGACCGCTGCTTAATGCAAACCGGCGGTCTCAAGACCGCCGCCCTAGTTGGGCAGCGGTTTTGTAACCGCCGCTCTGCACAGAGCAACGGTCATGTTACTATAAAGATAGAACCTTTGTGTATTTATTTTCCTTCTTCGTGCTGACTGATCTGATGAATTAGAGTCGTTTTGGATCCCTATGGATCATCATGTTATGAAGCGCCTTCACTAATCTTATTTTCAATTCACTACCATAGTATATCAATTTAAAAATAAAAAACACCTTGATAAATATTTGGAAATGGATATTTCACTTAACCCAAGTACAATGAACTAGCAAACACCAATTTTGGAATTTATTTTATTTTATTTTTGCAACTGAAAATAAGCAACAAGTACAGCTGATCCTATGGACAAAAATATAGCAAAATGAATGGCTTCAACTAATTGAAAATGATGCCCTAGGGCAAATCATGGCTTGGTGCAAACCCTAGCACCCATTGCACCTTATATTGCAGCTATAATGGCTTCCAAAGGGGGTCATCCAGCTCCTCAAGGTGATGGCCCAGCCCTAGGAAATCTCCAAAATTCTCCAACAGCCCATCCAAATGAAGTTCCAACTAATTGTTGGCTGCCCTAGCTATAGAAATTTTGTGGGGCGCTCTAAATGGGAGAATTTCACTTTAATTAATAAAGTGACTTTTAATGTCTATTTAAGCATTAAGTTACTTATAATAGAAAGTCCCCTTTTTAATTTAATAATAAAACATAAGTTCTTTTAATTAATGTTACTTTTGCACTTAAATTATTAATCTATTAAACTTTATTTGAAAAGGGGACATGACAACCTCAGCATGTGGTTGGGGCTCACACTTGAATATGATTGAATAGTTGGAACTTGGCATAGGTGTGTATCCTGATTGAAGTTATTGGGTAATACAATTCATAGAACAGTATGTGAAGGCAAGGTGATCTCTCCAATACATGTCCTCGACATTTTCTCATTATATCAACACACTAATTGCAGCTTACCAGCGAAAGAGCCTATCTGTAACACCATAGTTATCTTTTCTTTGAGGCTCAACTTGGTATAGAGGGTTGTAACTTTCTTGGAGAGTGACCTGGGTTCCTAGATTATTTCACCTTTCCACTGGAAAACTGATCATCTGATCTAGCACGGTTGTAGTAGTGTTTACAGCCTGTAGTGTATGCTATCACGATAAATATGAGGTAAATTAGGGGCTGGTGGATGGATGTTTTATCGAATGTTGTAGAAATGATACCAACATGAAATCCAAGTCATCCATGGCTCCTCGCCATCACGAGTTTATTTAGTTTTATAACATGTTTTTGTTACACAATGATTATGACTGAATGATGCACGTCTTAGCTGTTTTTGTAATAATGCATTCATATGAACTATTTTATCAAGTCAGATATTACAGCCATATTTTTTTACCTTTCTGATATATGTTTGGGTGCAAAAGGCAGCGATACCAATATGGTAACAGAAATAGGTTTCTTCAAATACAAGTCTATATGGGAAACATGGATTGATGAAAAAGAGCACAACAAACTAAGCGAATCATGAAAAGCAGCCTGATATGTGACTTTAAAAAGAATGAAGAAGTGAACCCATCTATGGAGCATACCCCACCTAAGCCTCAGGTGCATTAGTTGATACTAGAAATGTAGTAATGATTAAGGATATGCAGACAGAAGGATGATCAACATCAACAAATAATGGAGGAAATTCAAAGAAGGCCCTCGGCATTGACATAAATACTGACGAAACAAATAAAAGAGTACCTACAAGAAAGCCTTTCAACAAAGGTGATATATCCCTGCACAATTATGACCGTGAAATAAATAGGTAAATATGAGAGGAGAGAAATGCCACCAAAAGTGGCTGTTGCACACACTTCATTAATGAGGTATAAATAGATTTACAAACATGAGGTTAAAGGTATGTTAACTGCCCTTGAGCTGAACATGCATACATTAAGTATATTTCCTACATGGTTATTAGTTACTAACTGATGTTGAGTTATAAACTACTTGCTACCTACCCCAACTATATTGCAATTGCTTTTAGCATAACTAGCAATCACATGCGTACAATGCAATGTGAACGCCGAATGGTATACGTTATTAGATTTAAAAGGATAGTTATTACTTTTGTAGTTGATGTTGATAAGGGGTGTGATTGACAATTCTGGTTTTCTATTAAAGCCAAAACAAATGTTGCAAAGTATATTAGAAGGGATGTTAAATAATAGTTACTTGTGTAATAATTGAATACAAATGCAAGTGAGACATGTAAGTTTGCTAACACTCACTCTCGAGAATGTAGTAAATGTGAAGTGTTGTCATCAAAGTAGATTGAAAGAATGACTACGTGCTTTAAAATATTAGCTCTCCATGAAACGCAAATGAGACAAAATATGCAAGCATATATAAACAAAGCTTAAATGGTTATGGTACATTCCAAATTACTTTATTACCTTAAAGAGTTTTAGAGAATCATTATCAAAGCTATTTTGTGCATATCTTACAATCATAGCATTCCATGAGATGACATCTCTTTGAGGCATTTTGCGAACAAAAATACACTTTCCATTATACTTTGATGGATGTTCGTACCATGTGCTAAGGCTCCCATATCACTATCTGGCTATAATGAAATTAAGAAACCAATCGAGAGGACATATCTCTATATGGAGGGGGCTGGCAAAGGGGACCTGATATTCAGAATGGATACTTGCTAGTTGCATTTGGCGAAACAGACTCAACGCTTCATGAGGATGTTCATGTCTTTTGTAAGCTACAATTATAATTCTCCATGAGAAGGGTTACAAATAATGAACCAATAAATATGTATTTAGAAAATCCATTTCTACAATATGCCAAATGTAACATTGTATCTTCCATAACAAAATAGTACCAGATTTTAGAATTTCTCTATAAATACAAGGGTATGAGCATAAACTGACAATGATCTATAAGTAAGTTTTGAATAAGCGCCCACCTTCCATTAGAAACGTATTCCTTGGGTATAAAGAGCTTTGAATATCAAAAGCGCATAGATGGAGTTCCTTTTGAATCACTTGTATCATATTGTGAATGTTGTTTTAATCTATTGAAGAAATCAGCTAATTGTTTGACAAAATGCCAGAATTCAGTCTTGATACTGTCTAGCATGTATGGGGACTCTAACAATGTTTTAATGTTTTTTTATTCATTGATAGGCTCTGGGAAAAACTTTAAAGAACCTGTATTTCTCATGAGTATTTGATTTTGGTTGAATTTATGTCCTAATTAGTTTAAATGGCCATATGTAAGAGTTTTTTCATGCTTATGGTAGGATTCTCTTTAGTTATCTCTAATCTTGATTGCACCACATCCTGTGTTACATTAACCCTACATGCATTTCTAATTAATCTCAGTCCACAAAGGTCAAAGAAAATTATCCCTCGCTCGAATAAGAAGTTCTGACTGGGCTGCTTACACATTCTCTAGAAGACCCTTCTAGGTATTGCAAAGCTCGAGCATAAGAAAAGAAGACATGTCATGGGTTTGGACTTTGGCTCATTACAATCAAATTCAAGGTTGCATCTACCTCATATTATCCTCCTGACAAGAACTATGTCCCATGCAAACATATGAAACTAGTTGCAAACAAAAACAAAAAATATCATGATATCCTACAAGGTATAAAGTTTTAAGTGATGACACCAAAATGAAAACACTTAAATTACTCACCAGTAATAATTGGTGGCACTCTTCTCTTAAGCATGTTAAGAGTGTATTCTACAACCTTCTGCGGGGTTGTTTTCTCCTTATATTCAGCACCAGGAGTTATCATACTAGGCTTTAACAAAATACCCTTAAACACCACATTATTCTGAGCCAAGTAGAAGAAAATCTCTACCCATACTTTCTTTGCTATTTGAAGGATTTTGTTAATGGAGTGATCACCATCCAGAATAATATTTGGCTCAACAATGGGCACGAGGCCATTGCCCTGTGACAGAAAAAAAAACATAGATCTTTGACACTAAAAAACTCCTACAGCTATGGAGCATGCACTACATAGTATAAAAAATTAGATAAAAACTATTGTAAATGACAAATATTCTTCCAAGGCTATGACGCAGTGGAAAGTGGAGCCCTTGAAGTGCAGGGGCTTTCCAGACTTTCATGTTCCCTTCTCACCCATACATAGCACCCCGAAGTTCTCATCCATCTTTAGCGTCACATCGGCAAACAACTCCATCACGATTCTTCCAACAAGTGCGCCACCTACTGACATGTCAAAGAAAACTCCTGGGTTTGCCATTGCCTTTTCCTATCCACAAATTATCCAAAAACAACCATTAACATGTTCTAAAAATCATAAACCAAGGAAAATCGGTTCCAACAAGGAAGAAACGAGACAAGATTTCAACCTATGCTCACGATTCACCCTCCGCAATGATGAATGTTTGCTCTCTTCCTTATCTTAAGCTCCGCCTATTATGTAAATCTTGAAATCAATCTCACCACAGATATCTGATTAAATCTATCTAAAATTGACACACAACGCCCCTTGGATAGATGAGTCAATCCTTTATTTCTGCTTCCGTTTCCCAAATTACAAAAATTGCTACTCAAAAGTGGGCATGCAATTGGAGTTTAGTCTGCTAGAAACAACAAAAACAACTTAAAACGTCAAAAATCCCATCTAAACCATCAAAACGGTCATTAAATTTAATCGCACACAAATTATCCAAAAATAACCATTAACATGTTCTAAAAAGCATAAACCAAGGAAAATCAGTTCCAACGAGGTAGAAGCGATGCAAGATTTCAACCTGTGCTCACGGTTCACCCTCCACAATGATGAATGTTTTCTCTCTGCCCTATCTTAAGCTCCACCTGTTATCTAAATCTTGAAATCAATCTCACCCCAGGTATATAAGTCAATTTATCCAAAATTGACAGACAACGCACCTCAGATAGATGAGTCAATCCTTTACTTCTACTTCCGTTTCCCAAATTACACAAATTACTTCTCAAAAGCGGGCATGCAATTGGAGTTCAATATGCTAGAAACAACAAAAACAACTTAAAAAGTCATAACACCCGTCTAAACCATCAAAACAGTTGTCAAATTTAGCATAATTCCGTGAATGTCCGCAAAGCCCTTTCCCATAGGGGGAACGCCTTTGGTGTAATAAATATGAGCAACATTGATGCAACCTACTTCACGGGGAAAATGAATGGAAAAAGGGTCCTAGCAATCTAAACAAAATTTCTCCATTGATTTCTCACCTATTTCATGCAATCCAACCTCTTCTAGTGAATGTCCACTTGAAAACTGGAATTTTGGTCTTTATAATTAGAAATTTAAACTAGTAAGCTAGTGAATTGCACTAAACTTAGAACTTGTGGGAATGAGGGAGGATATATGGCATATGAGTACTCAAAAAAAATATCTCTACCTATATAAACACAATCAAAGCCTTGGTTGAGCCTTACACAAAAATCAAATCAATGTTTTGGCCAAAATACAATTTTTGGGCCTCTTCAAAGGAAACACACACATGCATAAACAACACAAAACTCCTTCGGATGAAATTGTATTTTTTATTATTTAAAGTTCAATTCAAAAACACCTTAAAAGATCAAGTTACATACTCAACAACATTCTTTTTAGGCTAAAACACTCTATTAAAGCTTACCGACATTTTTGCAAACACCTGGGCATATTTTTAGTGCGTCAATACTCTCTCCACTATAGGAATTTCTATTGGGAGTATTTTGTTGTACCATCTGCCTAAAAAATCCATCATGAATATGGGTTTAGATCTTCCCCTCAAGGTCTCATTCACCTCAACTAATAACTCCCCAAAAAATACCTTTTTCGTTTCTTTCTTTCACTTGTTTTGTGTTTTTCTTGTTGTTTCCCTCTCTCTACTTATTGGTTTGTGATTTTTACCATCTCTTGGGCATCCCAAACACCTCCACTTCTGGACTCTTATTAAGGTTGTGACCTCCATCCAAAGACCTCTTTTTGACTGTTGTTTGGAACAATCCAACCACCTCATCAAGTGCTTCAAGGAGAGATTCTTCCAATCTTATTGACCTTATAAGACTTGTTGAGATACCATTATTGTGACCCTAAAATTTTCCCTCAAACACATGTATACAAGATGGATTACCAACCAAGTAGAAAGAGTATGTAATTACCTTTGCATGCATACCATGGGCCTTGGAAATAGGGTTACCTCTTAAAAATCCAATTTTAGTCTTTGTGCATAAAGCGACCTTTTTCTTGATGCATGCTTAACTTGGATTTTTCCTGAAAAGGTGTAAGTACCCCTTACTACTCAATGTGCTCTCCATTTTTCCCACATTTTTGTAAAACTGATTATGACTTGATTAGCTCCATGTAATGATGAACTAGGAATCAATAAATCTAAGATGTGTTTGTTCCCTAGACTGTCAGTAAGATATTCATTTCCCTTTTCCTTTTCTCCTGTAATTGGTGTTCACTACCTCCATACCTTGTTTACATGTGTTTGGGATGTCTTTGTGGCTCTTACCCAAGTCCAATTCTTCATCATTTTTCTCTTGATTGAATTTTGTCATAAACAAACCAGCAATATTACTGTTATCATGTCTATTTGTGAAATGGGTTCCAACCATCCCTTTCACTTCCCCTTCTTTCTCATCGCCCTCCCTTTCATCCCTAGATTTTTCACACCCTACACTAGTCTGGCACACACCCGTCTCAATAGCCTCATGAATATGATCAATCACTCTATAAGTAACAGTCTCATGAGTATGATATTTTCAAATCTTACAATACATAGATACATTCTTCTCGATTGCACGTTGTAAGAGGAGACATCTACTCGCATCATGGTCAAAATAAAAAATCTCGCAGTCCAATAACATGGCGCACACCGACTTGCAATGAAAGCTATCTTTGGTATGTCCTTCAACCTCGTAATATGTACACAAAATCCCACTGCGTGTCTCATGAACTGAATTAGTAGATAGCTTCTCCAATTGTTTCGCCATGGCTGCAATCTATGCCTCCAAAAATGGAGTCACTCTAGTATCCATGCTCCCAACTGTCTTAGTGCGCAGAACTACTTCCAAAGCGTCGCATGGATCTCAAAAAAATAATGAGATAATGCCCTTCTAAACGGAGTTAACAAGCCACCAAAAAACCATTGTGCATGCTAATTAGGATGTATTTCATAAGAAAATTTAAACAACAAAGTTTTAAATCGTGCATTGTATTCCCAAACACTTTCTGATAAGCCCTGCTTAATATCCTTCAATGTGCTGATAATTTTTTGTTCAACCTCAGTATGAAACTCAACTAAAAATTCACTGCGCAGACCATTATAATCCACTGTAGTTTGATGCGGGTTATACTTTTTATACCAACTATGCGTGTGCCCTTAAAGAGTACTTGTAATATCCCCTAATAGGATATTAACTGATTATTATTAAATACTTGCAAAAATAAACACTTAGAAGATAAACCCTCCTAGGTTTACCTCAACGAACCCTAGTGTCAGCTTCAATACAAACCAAATAGGGTTGGAGTGAGCCAATGTGAGGGTTTGATGGGCAATCCAGTTGGTATTTACACTCCTTTATCCAATACAATTTGCAGAAGTAAAAATAATAAATAATAACTGCTGAAAATTAGTTGAAACTTTGGAAATTAATAACTCCCAAAATACTAACTCTTTTAACTTGAAACCAAATGCAATAGAAAGGGAAAATTATGATCTTTTCATCAAAATAAATATCGGATCTTTGCATGCACTAGAAACCACTCAAATCAGCCCCCGAAATCCCAAACCCAGTCGCTAGGGTTAGGGTAAAATCTGTAAATTAATTCCAACACTTTTTCCCTTCACTTTAGAGTCAATAAATGTAGTTTCAGATCTGCAATTAATAAATCTAAAACAACAGCTTGATAATCACTTCAAAATCCCTCAAAACACTCTTAAAACATGCCTAAACAAGTTGATTTCATCAAGTAAAAACCAGAAGCATATAATAAAATATATTCACCATAAATCACATTCCAAAACCCTCAAAGCAAGCTTAGGTCTTCTCAACAAATGGCGCCTTATACATATATAGAGAAATGATTGCAAAAACTTATTACTTCAAGCTCAAATGGGCACACACACTTCATAAATGGTGGTGTTAATGAACACCTTTTTTTTTATCCCAAGTGGGCATACATCCCTTCTTCAAGCATGAAGATAAGTTTCATAAACCGTCAACATGCCCAAAAAGGAGTATCCACATCTTCTTTTATAACTTTGCCTTGCACATCCTCCAAAGCTCTTCTTCATTTTTGGCGCCAGGCTCTAGGAGGGGATCTTATTAAAAATATGCCTAAAAATCATATCGAACAACACACATTAAATGCATAGGGATTTTAAAGCAAATGAGAGCCATATAAATCGACCCATGCACATAAGGGATCACTTTATTTTTAAAATATTAAATATTAAAAAGTCTCCCAGAAAATGGGACTTGCTTAGTCACTTGAGTCACCCTTTTAAAATGCATTGATTAACCCAAGGTGAAGTCGACTTGCTCTTTTATTTTGATTTGCACAATTTAGAATTTTTTATTTTAAATGTACATGTACAAATCGATTTCCTTTTCTTGTTAATTTTTAATAAAAAAGGGGTACATTACAGTCCTCCCTTCCCAAAATTGTTTTCCCTCAAGTAATTACATACATGGATGATCCATTTCTTCTCCCATCCCATGGGGCCTTCTAGATAGTGCATCTGCAACTACATTATTCTTCCCCTTTATATACTCAATGTCAAAATCGAAGGCCTGCACTTTACTTAACCATTTCTACTAACTGTCATTTAGTTCTCTTTGGTTAAGAAAAAACCACAAGCTATTATTATCAGATTTAATGACAAACTTCCCACATACCAAATATTGTCTAAATTTACTCAAAGCATGCATGATTGCCAACATTTCTTTATCATACACACTATATCCTCTTTCATGTTCTTTCAATTTCCTGCTGTAAAAAAAAATGGGATGTCTTTCTTGAATTAGGACAGCCCCTATTCCTTCACCCGAAGCATCACATTCTACCATAAAAGGTCTAGAAAAATATGGAATTGCAAGAACTGGACACAAACACATTACCTCCTTCAATTTTTCAAATGCTTCTTGGGATGGCTTGGACCATTTGAAAGCCCCTTTCTTGGTCAAATTTGTCAAAGGAGCTACAAATCATGAGAACCCTTTAACAAATCTCCTATAATAGCTACATAGACCACAAAACCCTCTTAGTTGTGTGAGAGAGGTGGGGGTAGGCCATTCCATAATCGCTGCAATTTTTTGTTTGTCAACCTGCAAACCATTAGCACCAATAACATGCCCCAAATATCCAATTTATTTTAAACCAAACTCACATTTAGACTTCTTTGCAAAGAAAGAATGTTGTTCCAAGGTGGATAAAACCAGATCTAAATGTGTCAAATGCTTTTCCCAAGTTTTGCTATACACAAGGATGTCATCAAAGAACACTAGCACAAACTTTCTTAGATATTGGCTAAATACATGATTCATGCAAGATTGGAAAGTGGCTGGTGCAAAAATTTAAAATGCCCAAAATGACATCTAAAAGTTGTTTTGTGCACATCTTCTTCTCTTACCCTTATCTGATGGTACCCGGATTTTAGATCTATTTTTGAAAAGAAAGAAGCACCATGTAATTCATCAAGTAATTCATCAATTCTAAGAATGGGGTACCTATTTTTTATAGTCCTTTTATTCAACATTCTATAATCAATGCACGTCCTCATAGTACCATCTTTCTTTTTAACCAAAACAATAGAAGATGCGAATGAGATAGAACTAGGCCTTATATGTCCCATCTCAAGAAGCTCCCTAATAGTCTTTTCAATTTCTTCCTTATAAACTCTAGGACGGCGGTAAGGAGTGATCATAATGGGCTTAGTATCCTTTTCAAACTCTATAATATGCTCAAACCCTCTATGGGGAGGCAACCCATGTCGTAAGCCATCAAAAACATGAACATACTTTTCTAAAAGAGCTTATAACTCACCTTCTAATGACTGTTGTTCTGATTTTTCTGATTTTACTGTGATATAACAGCCATCTGCCCACTCAATTTGACCCCTTCTAAAAGCCCTTTCCATCCTCTTCATGGGTACCTCTTGTGGTGCACCATTCGCCATGCCTTTTAGGATGATTTTCTTGTCATCTTTGGTGAATTTTAGCTCCATTGTTTTGAAGTTTCGTGTGAAATCACCTAAAGAATGCAACCATTAAACACCCAACACAAGATCAATATCCCCAATATCAACAACATAAAAATCATCAGTTACCTTTTGCTTCCCAAGTATGAGGGGAAGTTGTGCAATCCTTGTAGAACACGGAAGAGTAGTCCCATCTGCAATGGTTACTTTGAAAGCCTTGCAATTTGTGGTTTCCAAACCCATTTTTCTTACTAGACTTCCATCAATGAAATTGTGGGTGGCCCCACTGTCAACCAAGGTAATCACTCTTTTCCCTTGAATGGTTCCCTTCACCCTAAATGCATGATAATTAGGCACACCCGAAAGAGAAGCAAGGGAACTTTCCATTTCCTCATTCTCTTGCACATGCTCAATAATTTCTTTATTAGTACTATGGTTAGCATCATCAAAATCAAATTCAAAATCTGAATCAATAATTTCAATGTAGTGGATTTTACCTTTACCTTTAAAATCGTGACCTCTTACCCATGGACTTTTACAGTCAAAACATAGTCCCTTTCTTCTTAGTTCATCCCTTTCCTCTTTTTGTGAATTGTTTTGAGGCTGATTTCTATAGGGCTAATTGACCCTTCTTGGCGCTTCTCTTGATGGCCCTAGGGACTTCCCTCCTTGCATTTTAAGGGGCTTTTGTAAATCAGACCTTGGTTGTCCTCTGAATTCACTCTTGGGAAGCATTTGTGAGGTATTAGAATTTTGTCCTTTAGGCACATAAGCCCCTCTATAATCTGCACATTCTAAATCAAGAGCCTTAGTAATACAATCTTGCAAAGTCATAGGGTTAAAAGCTCTTACCAAACCTTTTAGAGGTTCTATCAAACCCTCCGTAAAGAGGATAACCAACCTCCTTTCACTAACTTCGGAGACCATGACTACAATTCTTTGGAAGTCCGTAACATACTCATCAACATTTACCACTTTTTTGAGTTGGGACAATTCTCTAAAATGAAGTTCTAGGTCCTTCCTTTCAAACCTCTCCATGATCCTTCGGCTAAATCCTTCCAGTGTGTGAATCAAGTCATGACCTTGGGTGTGCATACCATGGAACCACCACTAATGTGCCATGCCTTCCAAATGGAGGGTAATAAATTTGAGGGCCTCTTCTTCTTGCATGGGATTGAGGGAGAAGTAAGTCTCCATCTTTTGCAACCAAGCTCTTACCGTAATCATATTAGAACCATCAAAGTTGGGGAGTGAAACCTTTCCCAATATTTGTTGAAGATTATTATGTGGTTTCTTGTGGAGCCTTTTTTACTTCTTTCCCAACTTGAGGGCACAAAAATCATCACATCCCAACATATCTCTTGTGGCTTGGCTCAAAGAACCATACTCCATCCTTTGAGCATCTATGAGTTCAGCTAGTGTGGGTTCTTCTTCTTCCTCTCTCTCTCTAAAGGTATCTTTAGGTAAGAAGAAATCTTTAAAAAACTTAGGAGTAGAGCCTCCCTTATGTGATCTCTCTTCATTGGAGCTTGCATATTTATCTTTACCCATAGCCTCTTTGATGAGCTGGGGCATTTTCTCACTCATGGATCTTTGTAGTTCTTGCTCACATCCTTGCATTAGTTCATGCAAGAATTTTACTTGATCCGGTGTGAATGCTCCTTCATCCATTTTCCCCTTATCTCTCCTTTTATAAAACAAACACTTCTTATCACCCTGCATGCACAAATCACCCACACGAAAAGAGGAAAGAAGCTTTGATACCACTGTAATATCCCCTTGTAGGATATTAACTGATTATTATTAAATACTTACAAAAACAAACACTTAGAAGATAAACCCTCTTAGGTTTACCTCAACGAACCCTAGTGTCAGCTTCAATACAACCCAAATAGGGTTGGAGTGAGCCAAGGTGAGGGTTTGATGGGCAATCCAGTTGGTATTTACACTCCTTTATCCAATACAATTTGCAGAAGTAAAAATAATAGATAATAACTGTTGAAAATTAGCTGAAACTTTGGAAATTAATAACTCCCAAAATACTAACTCTTTTAACTTGAAACAAATGCAGTAAAAAGGAAAAATTATGAGATTTTCATCAAAATAAATATAAGATCTTTGCATGCACTAGAAACCACTCAAATCAGCCCCCAAAATCCCACACCTAGTCACTAGGGTTAGGGTAAAATCTGCAAATTAATAAATCTAAAACAACAGCTTGATAATCACTTCAAAATCCCTCAAAACACTCTTAAAACATGCCCAAACAAGTCGATTTCATCAACTAAAAACTAGAAGCATATAATAAAATCTATTCACCATAAATCACATTCCAAAACCCTCAAAGCAAGCTTAGGTCTTCTCAAAAAATGGCACCTTATACATATATAGAGAAATGATTGCAAAAACTTATTACTTCAAGCTCAAATGGGCACACACACTTCACAAATGGTGGTGTTAATAAACACCTTTTGTTTTTAATCACAAGTGGGCATACATCCCTTCTTCAAGCATGAAGATAATTTTCATAAACCATCAACATGCCCAAAAAGGAGTATCCACATCTTCTTTTATAGCTTTGCCTTACACATCCTCCAAAGCTCTTCTCCATTTTTGGCGCTAGGTTCTAGGAGGGGATCTTACTAAAAATATGCCTGAAAATTATATCGAACAACACACATTAAATGCATAGGGATTTTAAAGCAAATGAGACCCATATAAATTGACCCATGCACAGAAGGGATCACTTTATTTTTTAAATATTAAATATTAAAAAGTCTCCTAGAAAATGTGACTTGCTTAGTCACTTGATTCACCCTTTTAAAATGCATTGATTAACCCAAGGTGAAGTCAACTTGCTCTTTTATTTTGATTTGCACAATTTAGAATATTTTATTATAAATTTACATGTGTAAATCGATTTCCTTTTCTTTTTAATTTTTAATAAAAAGGGGGAACATTACAGTACTAGAAAACTGACTTTCCTTCTTGTCTGAAGTAGTGATTCCCTTCATGCGCCGTAGCAACTCTCACTTGTGCACATGCTTTGCAACATCTTCAATACCTCTATATTCTGGAAAATGGAGATACATTTCATAATAAACTTGTTGAGGTTGATGAGGGTACACATCGTGCCCACCAGTTCTAGAACCATAACCACTAACAATATTTCCTCCACCACCTAATCCACTTGATCCTTAGCCTCTTGATCCACCTGATCCTCCAAGGGTGAGTGTTAAACCAGTGGATGTACTTCCTTGAGTCCCGACAGTAGTACTAAACTGAACTCCCATAGTTTGTAAATTTGTAGTACTTCAAGACGTGGCACCAAGGTTCTGCGCACCCACACAGTCTGTCCAGATGACGCGCTAGAAAATATTCCTCGAACCGGGCCTCCAAATAACAAAGATGATGTATGTGCTTCCATAAATGTATGTGTTGTTTAATGTACTTCTATATTCAAATGGAAATTATATCTACCCAATGTTGTCGGATTACCTACACTCATCTTCTTATTAATGGTTACTTTGGAACTGGAACACCAAATGTAAGGGCTAAGTCGCCAAGTGGGATCAAATACACACCCACGGTCCTTATACTTTCCTTTGATGTGCTCCCATCTGAATTCGAGAATGGTTCTCTGCCATGCTTACCAAAATGGAGGGAACTAGATCCTCTGGCTCCACGTCTTCCATGTGAGCTTAAAATCATTCACGATCCATCTCTCCCCTTAATGTTATGCACTCCTCAATATCACACTACTTCACCAAATCCCTCTCCTGCACTTCATTATACTTAAGCCTCCTTTCTTATCTCTACCTCTCTTCCACAAGGTCCACCATCTATCACTACACCTACTCATGCCCTTGCGCACATTGGGATGTTTAGCTAGCCATAGGTAGGTGCTCTAAAATTAGCACCACCATCAAGATCTTAATTACCAAAGGAATAACGCGGATGTAAGATCCTCTGGGATTACACAAAAATTCAAACTCTGTAACTTCTAGACAAGAATACATAGAAATAATGTACTCCAAAGTATAACTATGCATAATACCATACCACCAATGATCTACAACATGCATCCAAGGTTCATCTGCTTCAAACAAAGTCTGATATTCTTCTTGCATCCAAACCCTTGATTTATAACTCTAGTTTCTCTTTGATGTATATGCAGACAACCACTCATACAATTCTATTAGGAAACAACTGAAAACGTCTCATAGATCTCTGATATAGATTAACTTCTACCAACTTGCGCCCATTAAATTCAGGTCCACAACCATATCTTCACGCAAAGTGATCTTGTCCATCATATACCCAATCTTCAATGGTCACAAGATTCAATCAATACGCCATCATCATGCAACATCCTTGCAACAACTTGAAAAGAGGTCCCGGCAATGGAACCAAAATGTAGTCTTTATTTTCCTACTCAATACCCTAGGCCCACTAGAACTTCATCTAGATGAAGTTGAAGGCTCACTCGAAGCGTGCAAAGGTACCAGGTTCCTCTTTTAATACCATCTTTGTCAAGGAGTTAGCATGCATGAACATATATTCCATAACCATAACAACTAGATCCATGAGCTCAATTTGGAAACACACATAATGAGGAAAACATACAGATCACATAAGGATTAATATCAGATTTACCATGCAATAACTATGAACAGAGACATCAACAACCAATATCCATCCACAATGATCCATCATATTAATTCATGAAGTAACAGTAGTTGTATACATCATTAACACCATCATAAAGTCATGTCAGTGAATCATACCAACAATAAAACTTTGTTACAACTCAAAAACATACCATGATCCATCTAAACAATGAAAATCAATACATATATATAAGGGTGGGGACTTTCCCTTCACCACCCACACACTCTTAAAATAGGCCGCATGCTCGAAATAGCCATGGGCCATTACAAATATATCTAAAGAAGCATGCAAGCTTCGCCTACTAATAGATTACCTATAATTAACTCCAAATCTACTCATATTATTAGCTCGAACTCTCCATGTCTCTTGATCCTCCTCTTGTTCCCAAAAATAGAATTTGTGTATCCTTAGGGTCTTCATGTCTTTATTCAATGCATGTTCTGCACTCCATCCTATTTTTAGCCTGATCTAGGAAAAAAACGGCTAAGTCCCGAACTTTCTCCTTCCAGGCATGAAACCTCAGGGCACAACTCTATCAACCTTCGGCACTTATCCATAGGCCCCCTTCTTTCACTCCACTAGCATATGCGACTTTGATCCTTAGTCAATATTTTACCAGGCCAATAGATATCTTCTTTCAATCTTCTTATCTCTCCACCCTACACCTTTTCTGATGCCATCAACCCCTGTGTCTTTGCACGACTGATTCTATTAGTATTTGGGACAAAATACCATGGAACATATTCATAATGCCCTCATATATGTTGTCAACATCATCCAAAAGCTAGATCATAATATGAATTACATCATTTATGGAATTGGAGACCTAGAAATTGTTGTTTACTACTCCATCACAACTAATGAACCCCAAAATGATATCCCCATTTTGCATCCATTTACATATTTCTCTATGTAGACAATTTTGTAATAGCCCCTTCCCAATCAAAGACCTTTGGCCTATTTTGTCAACCCGATGGCCAAAGGAAAAATATAAGGGTGACTTAAGTCACAATAAATTATTATAAAGTGTTATTTAAAAATAATAAAATAAAATTATGAAAGCACTTATATTAATTTATTTTGCTTAATAGAAATAAATTATAATCCCTATGGTAAATATGATTTTCCTTGAGGGACAAATATCATTGTAAAGGGATTTATTATATTTTATTCTTCCTAGAAAGGATAATGGCTACTTAGGCCAAAGGGGAATAATGAAGTTGAGAAAGGATAAAAATATAATTAATTTTTGTATTCCTCTTAAGGAAATGTGACTTAGCCTAGGATAAAGAACCATGCATAGAGAAGACCAACACAACTGAATGATCTGAAAAAGAGGTTCCCATGGGTCACTTTTCCTTTATAAAGGAGAGTTCGACTTAGTAGAAGGCATCTCATACTTATTATATCAAATTTAGATTTGTGTCTCAGACCTTGAACTTTTGCATAAAAATACTAAGGATAAAAACCCTTGGTTTATACCTCTAGAGGAAGAAAACCCTCTTAGAGAATGTGAGGGATTTCCACACAGGGAATTCTATTGTGCTTCACTAGTTTCTAGTTATTTCCAGCAGTGTTGTTTGAAGAATAAATTACAATAGTGATTTCCAGGTTTTTCTAGAGTTGGGAGACTTACGTTTTGGTCAGTTTATGCCATTTCAGAGCCATTCTAGGTCTGATTTTGTATGTTGCTTATTGTACTGCATTTTTGGAATCAAAGGCATTTAAAATCAGAAATTTTAGACGGGTTTAAAGAGGTGTTTCAATCTGATTTTCTATGTAGATTTTTGAACTATTTATAGTTACTTTTTACCTCTTAAAAATTAGATTTGATTTTGGCTTTTAAAAATATTGTGATCAATTTGTGATATTTTTGGAATTATTAGAGTGTTGTTTGTGTTGGGATTTCCCTCAAACCCTAGTCACATTTCTCCTAACAAATTCATATTTGCATTAGTCTGATTGTCATAACCCTCATAAATCAGCTTTCAGTGTTTGTAATTGATCTAACAATTGTTGGAGGTCAAAGAGATCCATTTGGGGATATTACAGTGGTATCAGAGAAACTTTTCTATACTCTTGTGGGTGTTGTTTGCATAATCAATTTGAAATCAGTTGTGCACATGTCAGTTTGGAATTGGTTTTCCAGTTTAGACAACAAAATAAGGCATCTTGGGAAGGATGTCTAGCTACAAACAAGTGTGGAAAAAAATTGAACAATCACAACATCAGCTCATGCGTAAATTGCAGCATTTAGATTATTCATTTTCAAAGTTTGGACTCTCTAAAGGATCATTATCACTTTCTATGCACAAAGATCCAACGCCACAAGACAAAGAAGTGAATGCGATTAACATATTTGAGGAGTATAACATCCTTCCTCAATATGTTCAGGAGAATTTTAATTTCAAGGACTACTTGGACATGCACCTGAATCTTGACCACAAGATTGAGCATGCAAGGAAGGAATATCACACTATGGCTTCTGAATTGTTTATACATGGAAGGAATAGAGAATCTTCACATATGGTTGATACAAATCTTCATGAGAGTGCTTTGTTGTCTTTAAATTATAATGAGGTATGCAAAAATTTATATGATGAATTTGATAGACATGCTAATTCAACTTAGGAATACATGGGAACAACCTTGGATAATGATTTATTTACATCATCCTTGCAAGATATTTCACTATAAGCTTCTACTTTAGAGGCTAGCATAAAGCATGTTAGTGTTTTGGATAGCAATGACATGGATTCATTGGGATATCATAAGGCATCTTCTAATATGATAGTTAAATCCAATAACTTCACATCATCTACACATGAAGAAATCAGACTGTAGCAGCCAAGGATATTTGGAACAAAATCCTATGATTTGGGAAGCGGTTGATGATTGCAAAGAAAGCATGGAGGAGGATCCCAAAAATATTATTTGGGGAAGTGTTAATTTATCTTCTCCCTCTCATGAGATTGCAACCCTTACACATGGAGAAATGAATGAAGAAGAGTCTATAAGCATGGACACTCGAAGTACAAGTGTTGGATATGAAAATTCCACGGAAGATGCACTTGTGAAGCTTAAAGACATGGCAAAAGAGTATGATAGGTATTTTGATTTTTGTGCCAACAGTCATATTTCTTTACTTCATCATGAGAAAATACTCCTTCCACATGAGGATAATTCAAAAAATTTAGTTGATGATGATCATGTCCTTCATGGAGTTGAGGATTTTGTTGATGACATTCATAGTGGACCAACCACTCAAGAATTGTCTTTGATGGGTGTTGAAGACAACCATAACTCATCTTTGGTTATGTCACTGATTTATTATGATATGAAAACTCTCTATTTGTTGATTGGTGACTTCATCTTCATTGATTTTTCAGGGGTTAATATCTGTCCTACTTGGAACTCCATATCACTTTCTAATTTTTCAGGATCTACATCAGCTTTTAATAGGCATTAGAGTGTGAAAGACTAAATCCAAGAGGAGTAGACTTCATGGGATGCAGATTATGTGGTAAGAGGTACTTCATCTTTGTTGTTGCAACAATATTATCATGATGACATTCAACCCTTTATGGACAAGGATACACAGAATTTTGTGCAGCGAAGTCAAGATATTGTGAAGACATTGAATGAGAATAATCCAAGGTATGAAGTGGATGATAATAAGTCTTATTTGTTGTTACACATTCAGATTTCTTTCCCTCATGAGAAGCATGAAAAATTAAAGGACAATGTTTACATTATGGAGCATGTTGAACCACTTGTCCATACTCATGAGCATCGTGAGAGCCATATTTTGTGGTAAGATTTGCTTCATTTGACGGGTACAGGGGCCAGGCTTGTGGAACATTTCAGCACGTTTTGTCTCTTTTGCATGAAACTTGCACAAAAAAATATCAGAATTGCTTGAGGGCAAACAATTTTGGGAAGGGAGGATTGTAATATCCCCTTCCCAATCAAATACCTTTGGCCTATTTTTTCAACCCGACAACCAAAGGAAAAATATAAGGGTGACTTAAGTCACAATAAATTATTATAAAGTGCTATAAAAAAATAAAATTATTAAAGCACTTATATTAATTTATTTGGCTTAATAAAAATAAATTATAATCCTTATGGTAAATACAATTTTTCTTGAGGGTAAAATATCATTGTAAAGGGATTTATTATATTTTATTCTTCCTAGAAAGGATAATGGTGACTTGGGCCAAAGGGGATAATGAAGTTTGGGAAGGATAAAAATATAATTAATTTTTTGTATTCCTCCTAAGGAAATGTGACTTGGCTTAAGAGAAAGAGCCATGCATAGAGAAGACCAACGCACCTGATTGGTCTAAAAGAGAGGTTCCCTTGGGTCACTTTTCCTTTATAAAGGAGAGTTTGACTTAGTAGAAGGCATCTCATACTCATTGTATCAAATTCAGATTTGTGTCTCAAGCCTTGAGATTTTGCATAAAAAATACTAAGGATGAAAACCCTTAGTTTATACCTCTAGAGGATGAAAACCCTCTTAGAGAATGCGAGGGATTTCCACACAGGGAATTCTATTATGCTTCACTGGTTTCTAGTTATTTCCAGCAATGTTGTTTGAAGAATAAATTGTAGCAGTGATTTCCATATTTTTCTAGAGTTGGGCGACTTACTTTTTGGTCAGTTTATGCCATTTCAGATCCATTCCAGGTCTGATTTTTTATGTTGCTTATTGTACTGCATTTTTGGAATCAATGGCAATTAACATCAGAAATTTTGGGAGGGTTTAAAGAGGTGTTTCAGTCTGATTTTCTATGCAGATTTATGAACTATTTATAGTCACTTTTTACCTCTTAAAAATCAGATTTGATACATATTTTGGCTTCTAAAATTATTGTGATCAGTTTGTGATATTTTTGGAATTATTAGAGTGTTGTTTTTTTTGGGTTTTCCCTCAAACCCTAGTTGCACTTCTCCTAATAAATTCGTATCTACATTTGTGTGAATTTCATAACCCTCATAAATCAACTTTTGGTGTTTGTAATTGATCTAACAATTGTTGGAGGTCAAAGAGATCCATTTGGGGATCTTATAAATTCCATTCATATTTGTCTATGCCATTGGCCCCAATGCTCTAACATGGTTGATCCTATCTATATATATAACAACAATGGACTGCAATGTGGTACAAATAAAACAAATTAATCCTAGAAAAATCATCAAAAATCTGAATGATAATGAATTATATGTATGCCCAACAAGGAAGGTAAACTAATCAATATTACTCAAGGAATGGGTCCTATGGAAGAGTCAATCCTTAAACCTCACTCATAACCTATTAGTCATGGCAAGCATCCTACAAATGGAGTGACCTCTGACCAACCATCACAAACTCCATTACCAAAAAATAATACTAAGGCTTCTTCCACTCATGACCCTAATCCACCAACTGATCCTAATCTCAAGATTATCAAGTAATTGGATTGAATGGCCACTAAGTAATCATCCACCACTTCTCACATGCATTAGTTACAAAAATCACACCTAATGACCTCAAAATTCAAAATGTTCCGAAACCCACTTAGACCTCGACTTTATCTACATTTTGATTATCTTTGGGGCAAATTTCAGTAGCTAAATTGGCCATGAAATGCATTTTTTCTATTCTTCTCCTAGCTACACATTCCCAATTCAAAAACAACACCTACCGTGGGATTCACATCGTCTTGCGCCCTATCTCCGCCACTTCGTCTTTTGCCTCATACTCTCACCATCGTCACTAAATTTTCTTGATTTGGATTACCTTAGAGATCATATTATCTTAATCTCAAATTAGTAAAGTGACAAATGACTTCATCCCTTTACTATTTATAGTATTTTTTATAAGTTATGGTTTTTGTTGTGACTTCCTCCAATCTTCAAACCAACCTAAAAAACATTCCACAAATTGTACCACATTCATGGTGGTGAGCCACTCTTTTTGACATATTACACTACTTTATCCCACCCTTTCGCTAGAATCTTCATTTTTCCACCATTTAAACATTAGATATCAACCCTCCCATGAACCTCATAGCTAGTTGATTCATATCTTAATTTATTGATTATCTTCTATTATTTTTTTAATACGTACTTATACAGGGTTCTAAGTAGCTATTATGTCCACCACAAGAAAACCTAGTGACACCAATAGGTAAGTATAAGGTAGGTATATGTCATTTGACATTCATTTAACATTCGTTACAACACTTTCATTTCAACTTTACTTTCAACATTTCCTTTGATTTCATATTGCTTAGATATTTTCCAAAAGACCATCTTGTGATTCACTATTGTGACATACGATCATGTTCAATTGGGACATATGTATACACCACATTTTGACACTTTCTAACCATTTATTTTTTGCAAGGGTTGTTGATACATTCTCCTCCTAAGTAGGTGCCTTAAGGGCCCTGAAAGGATTGGGGTATGATCGGACTTGGTCATGTAGGATAGACCACATCATTTGAGAGATGTTGTTATTAGCCTTAGCTATCCTATACATACCTCATTTTTCCCTTTTTTCACACATTGCACTCATTGTGTCTGCTTACCCTATCATACCCACTTGTTTCCTCTTTTTGCATGTTATTGTCCCTAATTTTGGTCACGCTATACCTTCATCACTTGCCCCCATTCACATTCTAGCCTCTGCTCATCATGATTTCAGCCCATGACCTTAGGGAACCCACCAAGACAAATGCCATCACCCGTGGGTGATGGTGCCTGTTTTGTATTTTCCATAGTTGACACCATCGCCCATGGGTGATCATGTCATGTATATATGCCCCATTGCCTCCTTATTTTAACCAATTAACAATCATTTGAACACGACTATAATTGTTTTTTCTCTCACTATTTCACATGGCATGTACTTATTAGTTGAATTTGGAGTCTTGAAGCTTACCTATTTTGCATTTGGATCACCATAGTGAGTTAGGACCAGATATATATTTTTTAGCTTTTCCCTTCTCCGCCCATAGTTACTCTCTCTCTAGGTGTTGTTTATGGAGAGGATTATGCATCAGTGGTCACACAAACACTACAAGTAAGTATTTCTAACCCTCTTCAGTCTTTCATTTTGTATTTATGTTCCTATTGATATTGGTCATTCATTATTACAGATTAGAGTAAATGCAGGTTTACTTTGATATATTGTTTTGTCTTATTGTTACTACGCTCATTGGATTTATCTACCCCTTGTTTATCTCCCTTCCAATTTAAAATCCTAGTAGGATACCTATCTTTATATTAGTTGTAGGAATTGGAAACCTAAAACTATCCTAATGTTAGGGTTACTATCCTTTAGATTTATGACTCTATCGCTCATTGAGCACCCTGGTATCTGCTCAATGTGACCAATCTTAGATTGGATCCCACATTTGAGAACACAACTAAGAACCTCTCATTTACCCATCATACAAAATTCCTTCAATGAATGGGCTTGTTATAATAATTTTGTGTTGATGAGACATGTGGTATTTAAATAGTTATCGATTATATAAAATATAAATTAAAATTAAACACTTATAAAAAGAATTATAATCATGTATTTGTGGGTCAAAAGAAAATGGGAGGATAAAGAGAGGGAAAAGGATGATGAAATCGAGAAAGATAAGGAGGATGAAGTCATCAAGAAGGATCACGGTTAAGATAAAGGGGAGTACAACAATCACTACGACATTTAGGATGTAGTTCTATATTATTTGATTTGTAATTTAGAAGTGATAAGTTAATACCCCCTTTGAATTGTAAAGTAATGCATTCTTGTGTAAAAACAATTGGAATTGAAATACAATCTTCTATTATTATATATAACATTTAGATATTTTAAATTTTCCCTTGTTACATCAATATTTTTTTGATTTATTGAATTAAATATATTGAATATAATAAAATGTTCAATATAATAAAATTTAATGAATATATAATGTTTAATATTTGTAAATTGTATATGTATATGTATAAGTGTGTGTGTGTGTGTGTGTGTGTGTGTGTGTGTGTGTAGGCTGAGTTACCTAGGGAGAGGGCCCTAGCCCATGTGGCATCACTAGCCCACACCCGTCGTGGAACCATCCAAGGATGGTAGTTTAAGCTTTCAATGAGCCCATAGATTAAACCACATTATCGTGGCACCCTATCACTAGGGTATCCAAACCAATGGTAGTAGGTTGCCTTAACACGAAGCTGAGATTTGAACCTTGGACCTCCCAATTACAAGGAGACCTAAGAACCGCTACACCACTACCCACTGGATTAAAAATAAATTTATTATAATTATATATAATTGCAAATAATTATTTTTTATTTTTATTTTTAAAAATGAATAGATTTTACATCATTCTTGCATTGCCAAATAGTGGCACAAATGATGTTTAACATCACTTTTGAGTGGCCCAAGAACGAGACTATGATAGGGTTATAGTGGTGCAAACTGACAAACAAAAATATTTAGTTGCTTCATTTTTAGATCACTTTTGTGTAACCAAGAATTGTGTGATATCAACTAAATCTCACAATAAAATTTAATACTTTATTGAACAAACTAAAAGCTACATTGGTGTCTCCAAATTTTACCCTGAAATCTGAGACTACCCCATGTTTACAAAATTTCATTCTTTTAAATAGTGGGTCTTTTTGTGTTTTTATTGCTAGAAGATGTCTCTATTACGTTAAAATATTCCCAGTGAATCATATGAGCCAGTTTTGACAAATACCCAGATGCTTAAACTCATTTTATCCCTCCGCCAAGTTTTGTCTGCGGGAAATTTTTATTTAATTATTTATTAAATAAATAATGCCCCGTTTGAAGTAAATTGTGCTCCAGTTGAATCCTGTTGAAGCTTTGCATGCCAGTATTCACACATCTCAATGGGGTTTTCACCAGGAATGAATTCAGAGCATTGTCTGCAACTTTTAACAATGTTTTTCGTTTTTATTTATTTCTTTTGTGTTTTCCTCCAGTTTTCTTTGTTGATTGTCTGTTTAATTCCCCTGGGTCCATTCTTTGTTCTGTACAGTCTGTTTAATTGCCTGGAACATCTAGAGATCATTTACGACATCAACACCAGAAGGAATCAGTCTCAGAAGGCAAACTTCTGACCAAAAATGATGAAGTCAAGCACAAAAAACCTCTTCTAGGCAAGTCACACTTTTTGAAATAAATAGATCTAAACTGCAATGAGAATTTTGGTAGAGGCAGACAGGTGAGAATTTCTTACTTGCCTTGCAGGGTACTTTTTTCCATGAAGTCAAACTCACTCAAGCTGCAATGGGAATATTAGAGGTGGCAGGCAAACGGGAATTTCTTATCTGCCTTGCAGAGTAAAAATTTCCCTTATGAAATTCAAATAACTTAAATGGAAGAGGGGATTTTTGGAGCTGCAGTGCAAGGTAAAAATTCCCATCAAAGTTGACTTCCTATTTTTAGAAATTACCCTTTACAAAAAGTGCAACTCACCTTGGCATTAAACAATGTATTTAAAGATATTTATTTATGCCTTTTTCACCCAATTTTGGTGCCATGTATGGAAGGAAAGTCAATGCAAGAAGATAAGCTAAAGAGAAGTCAAGGATGCATGCTAAAAATAAATAAAATAAATTTATAAAAAACAACTAGCAGCATGCATACTTGGGCGCTCAAATTGGATGAATAGACATGCTTATTTATTAATTAAATTGCTAGAAATATGAATACCATTTATTAAAAATAGTATGCAGAGGGCTATAAGCATGAGATGCCATAATGAAGAAGCAATTAATTCTTTTTGCTAAGGATTTCAGCCCAAACAAGTTTTAGTGCCAAGGGAATGGGGTTTTTGCATTAAAGAGTGTTTTTCATTGCCAAGAAGCTTCAAGGTTTGGTGCCTAGGGTTGGAATAGCTTGATTTTTGCTATGATAATTATCTGCATGTTAGTATAAGTGCCTAGGTGAATTAAATAAATTTTTGCTTGCTTTGCATGTAAACAAAGCCTCAAATTTTAGGGCAGCAGACTCTATATGCAGGTTTTGGTGATAAAAATCAAATATTCATGCCCTAGACTCCATCTTTGTCTGAATTAATTACAGGTGCTCATATAAGTCAAAGAGAATTCAAATCAATGTTAGGTACATTGAATACATCTTCTGAATATGAAGAAATTGTCAGATCTGCACAAATTGATCCAATTACAAGGAATTTCGACAGGATTAAAAGAAAAAGAGCTCAGACAAAGGTTTCTCAGACAAAGATTGCCCCAACCATGATGAAGCATGATGAAAGAGAAGGATCAAGAGAATCATGCATAGCTTCCATATTTGTTGATATCAACGACACAAACATAGGCCCATCTCTGAATTAATTGACAAATCCAGGGTCAGAAGGACGTCTCTCATGCGGGCAATAAAAAACAGTGAACTTATTCAAGCTTCAGCATTTCCAGTCACAGCTCAGTTGCATGAATTTGTTATGGAGTGTGCAAGGTCATATCATCCTCTTTCCAGAATAATTCGGGATGCTGTGGGAAAGACAATAATCAGGCTGGATGCACAATTTATTAATTATTGTCCGAAGATTTTGACACGACCAGTGGTGATTGCAATTAACATGCTGGATACTAGAAACAACTGGGAGAAACACAAAATAGATTGTGTGGGCATAATGAATAGAAAATATATGAAGAAGCCTAGGTCTCCATCAAAGTTCCCAAGGACTATTCCAAGATCCAATTTGGTGTAGGAAGTGGATGATATTACTAAATTGCTTTGCAGGTTAAATGGAGAGGCCAACACTCATAACTTCCACTCATGGATGTATGCTTTCGTGAGAACCATTGAGATCAACAGAGCTGATTCAATAATCAATTTGGTGGAGATCATCAGTGACAACATCGGTGAGTAGCTACGAAGTGTGAGGCGAACGTATAACTTCAAAATGAATTCATACCTGGTATATGCAATAGCCTCATAGGGTATATTTTCTAAACTGGATAAACGGAGCATACTGTCAAAAGATCCTATTTTTGAGTGCTTCCCACAGTTGACAGTTCCTGAATGCCACAAAGATTACAAGGTGGTCGATGATGGGTTCTTCTACGGATTCATTTGCAAATTAAATAGTGATCTAAAGATCAGCAGGGTGAGTAAAGAAGCTTAGGAAGTTGTATCCCAGCATGACTGTATTTTCATCCAGTTTGCAGACTTCACGTATATCAAGGTAACCAACTTTTTGGGAGAACCAGTTAAGTTGCCGAGGTATCCAAGTGACAAATGGGTCATCATGGAGTTATGTAGGCAGCTCATGGAGATGCATGACTTACAATCAAAGCGACACAAGTCTACAGGTTTCTTTCCGGTCACAGTGAGTTATTACAGTTGTCAAAGCATCCGCAAAGCTAGAGGAATTGAAGCTAAAATGTTTTATGAATATGAGCATGAGTTCTTCCCAACACGGCTGAACTTTGATCCATATGGGGTAGCGAAGAAGACAATCTACTAGGAATACTCACATGTACCTTTGTTAGAAGACTTCTGGATGAAGTGCAAAAACAAGTATGAAGTAAGAAAGAAAGACTTCAGTAGGTTATCGGCGCAACAATTGTCTAATTATGGTTTAGCATGGATACCTACAAATATCGTAGATGATGGGCATGTGATACTTGACACATATCATCAGATGGGAGGGGATAGAGATGCCCTTCAGGAAAACATTGGTGGCTGTTAGACGATTGAGGAAAGATCTTCCGTGGTTCTGGTTAACACCTCAAACTGGTTGTTGACAAAGAGGTATTGCTTGGACGAAGCTTTGATGAATAAGATCATAGGTAACTTTACCGCAGGAGACTCCAACAAAAGAAAGCACGAGGGTGAAAGCAGTAGGAGGCCAGAGAAACTTAAAGTACACAAGAAGTCTTAGATACAAGAGAAGCCCAATTCTACAGCTATCGTGCTAGTTCCAGCTTCTCCAACGTCAACTCATAGCACTTTAGCAACCCCTGAACCCCAAGGAGATCTTGTCATTCCTCCATTGAATCTAGCGACATTTGTATTTTCTCCTCAACCACTCAGATCTTCACCTCTCCCTGCAAAAAAGCTGAAAGCACAGATGGCAGAGTTTGAAAGAGCATTGTCTTTGGACAATTCAGAGGGTGGCAGTCACAACACCGTGGAAAATTCAGATGGAGTAGAATCAAAGCATTAGATGGTGGTTCATTCAGTGATTTCTCATTCCCCGAGAAACAATTTTTCATCGTGGTTGGCTTTATAGACAATCCCATAAGCCAGAGAAGAGATCAACCTGGAAGAACATGACTTGCATCTGCTCCTGAGTTTGGGCGGAAAAGATAGAAGACCTAAAGTTGCCAAAATAACTTCTAGGTTGATTATTGAAGAATTAGGGCAGAAGTTCGTTGAGGTATCAGTTCCAGTAGAGGAAAAGCAGAAGGGAAAGCTCATGGCAGCAGATATATCAATGACCAAAGTGCCAATAGATCAAACTACCATAAAAGGATTAAAGAAAGACACACAAACACTAATGAACGCTTTATTCCTCAAGCTTGACAAAGAGAAGGCAGAGAAAGCCAAACTTCAAAAGCAGGTTTCCCAGCTATGTGAGATCATTGCTAAGGTTGCCAAACATTCCTCTCAACCAATTTCAGCACATGAGCAGGTGAGTAATCATCTGATTGAGGAAGTGAAAGATGTAGGTAACCAAGTTAAGGCTATTGACGAATGGAAGAGCCAGATCATTCACCAAGCTTCAATATAGCTCAGGGAGGTGCCATCTCGTCTAGAAGTTATGAAAGATGCATTATCTTAGTTGAAGCAACTAATGACAAGCATAGTGGTTGAGAATACAGTGGCTGAAAATAACCTGGGAATTTTGGTCGAAATAAATAAGTTGCCGGAGGATGTTTTGATCGCAGAGCAACTTGTGCCTAATGGATTGGTTAAAAGAGGTAAGCAGCTTGAAATTTGTAGTTTCTTTCCACTTGGAGATCTTCAAAATTATGCTGAAAAGAATGTGGTTGCTCGAGAATATGATCTTGTCATTGCCAAGCAATGTAATTGCTTTCACCGACGAAGAAGTGGTTGGGAACATTTCTTCCAACATAAGAACCATTCCCAACAAGGTGCCTGATTCTCTTAAAGGATTGCTTCTGACGATTTAGAAGAGGATTGATGAAACTGTTAAGACTTTCATGTTGAATTCAATCAGTAAGCTGATAATTCTACAATCAGATATTAAGAAATTCGGGCTTGGTTTGAAGGAGGTGAAAGCAAACATTAACGTTTTGACCGAGGGATTGTTGCAATTCAAGACCGAGAAAGAGGCTGTGATTAAAACAGATGGGAAATTGTTGAATTATATGTTTGAAAATTATATTCAGTATCAGAACAAAAAGAAAGTGTAGGTGTTACAGTTGGCAGATCATCTTTCTTATGTTCTCGGATAAAATTGTAAGATTAAAGTTATTGGTTTAAAAACCATTACTTGAAGTTATTTGGAAAGATTCTTTAAGATAAGTGACAGATGTGCACAATTTTGGTTTGAACTCCTGATGCATGTCACCAAGAGAGGAATTCTAGAAAGATGATTACTAGATGTTCCCTTTACTACTTCATATTCTAGTTCAGTTGTAGTTTCCCATTTGTAATTTCCCCTCTACATATTATAAGTAGAGGAAGAACCTACGGGTTAAAGGATCAGAATTTGTAATCAGCATTCTTGTGTTCCAGACTTTGAGCTGAAACCCTTGATAGCTTTATGAAAGTTGAGGAATAGAGAGGAGGCAGTTTTTTGGAGAACTTTGTGTCAATGGTGCATTTGTTTCTTATTTCTTTTTAGATCTCTGTATAAACTTTGTGTTGTCTTAGATCTAGATCTGAAACTTTCCTTTGCTTCAAAATCTTCATTTCAAGATCTATTTGTTTCGTCTATGTGCATGTGATCAACTCTGTCAACTATTGGTTAAGGTGCACATCTCCTTTCCTTTCTTCTTGTATTTAATTATTTCTCTTTCCTACACATATTGCTTACAACTGCATACTTGCTGCAAAATTGCCTAGTTATGGTTCATGAGCTACACAGTTAAAGTAAAACCAATAGATAGATATTAGGAAATATAATTGAAAAAATCTTACACGAGAGCCTCACCGGTAAATGAGGGCGATTTATCTCATGACTGCCTAGGTTTTTCAGCTGTGCAGAAAATCTAGCCAACATACATATATTGGCATGATATCCTATCAATGGGGAGTCATCCATATCAAATACAACTGCATGATTTGTAGTTTGCAAGGGTGAGTTTAAATACAATTCACGTAATCTCTCACAAACAAATAGTTAATACTAACAAATAATAGTATGCCATACTAATCTAATAGCTAATACTAACTACTTAGATAATGTGATTATTAGCAATATATTACCAACATTTTCCTTCTTATTACAAAAATAGGGAACGGAAACACCACTAAAGAAACAAAACAAACATGTACATCAATACACATTCTAATGACTGGAAACACATCAACCAACCCATGAAAAAACATAAATCGATCCATGATGGGAACACATCAACTGAACCAACAAGAGTAATGGGAATGGTGTCATCCAGTTCTCTACCAATCTATGATTGCATGTGGTGCATGGGCCTCCACTTGTCTTTCTCAAAATTTCCCCTTCGGTTGAAAAGGCCTCACTGACCAATTACAAAATTAAAAAAAAGAGGATTGGGTCCTCACTATGTTTGGTGAGTGTTGGGCTTCTCACCAAACTTCACATTTGTAGCCATTGTAAATGATCGTTGCCACTTGATCATGAAAGACATAAATGAGTGTCACTATCACTAAAAACTATCCTTGACTTTAGTTGACTTAGAGTATTTCAATTTGATACTAATATGGTTTGCAACCCCCAAGTTAGTGAAAAACCTGAGGTTGGATTGGCTTCCTTCCTCCATTGCCTCAAACTTCCTACTTCCTCAATTGACTATGTTAAGTTGCATTTCATAATTTATAAGTAAATTTCTCCCCATAAATTTAACTCACACATTGATTGGATGTGGGGCTCTATAGATAGTACATCCTTATAAATAATGACTTTAGTAATGACACACGGTGAGTTACTAACAAAAGAAAAAGATTATAAATGATACACATTTAGACTTGGCAATTAGTAGGACAATTTATTTCTAGATAAATAACTCTAAACTTTCATTACAGCTAAAAATGAACAATGATTGTACATTATTTATTTAAAAATCTCTATTGATGATATACAATTACTAAGAACCTTTTTTTGTAGGCTAACGTTTCTTGAGGCACTGATTGATGTTCGATGTGACTGATATTTTGGAGTGTGATTCCATACCACTGTTTTTTGTATGATTATTGTTGTACTTTTTATGTATTATTAATATTGTTGTGCTTTTCAATTAAAAATGACAATATATTAACTATAGACTACCTTTTAAAGCCGATCAAGATATACAAACAATATAATAAAAACACTTTAAGAAACTAAACAATTATTTGTCATGCCCATAACAACAACAAAAAAAACCGTAAACACCAAACTAATTAACAAATCTAAATCTAATGTCTATTGATTTTGAAACACAATGAGTATTTCCTATTTTTGTGTACTTATTAATTATTGACATATAATTAATTTTTTTTTTCTATTAATATGTTTGTGCATTTAATAATTAGTTTATTAATATGGAACTAGTTAATATTATAGTACTACTATATTTGTGTTTTTCTTATACTGTTTGATTAGTTGATTGTTAAGTTATTTGTGTATTTGTATTTTTATTATTGATGTGGAATTAGTTAATTGTTATGATATTAGTTTATTGTTGTGTATATATATTTTTTTAAATATTGGTAACGAGATTACTTAATCGTTATAGTATTCACATATTGGTGTTTTTTTCATTATTGGTGTGTGATTAGTTAATTGTTATATTATTAGTGTGTGTATTTATTAATTATTTTATTAATATATGACTAGTTATTAATTACTAGATAACAATTATTGTATTGTATTTCGTCAATTATTTTAATTGGTGTGGGACTAATTATTTTTTTATTAGATAGGTTAAAAATAGGGTTTAGAGGATCCCACAGCTAGAACAAAAACTAAAAGATATACAATGAATATACAAATAACCAACCAAGAGACCACAACCCCAAGGACTACAACAAAAAGAAGTTGAACTTCAACACAAATCTCCCAAAAAACCATCGACAAGGTTCTGTAACAATTGTTGAAGTTTGACATATAAATGAACACCAATAATACTTCTAATGACTCTGTCACTCTATTGAGACATGCTCTTGATTCTGAATTTTCTATTTTGTACTTTATGCCAACCATCATCCTCCTCCTCCTTAGCTCCATTCCTATTTGTATTATTCTCTTATAATATTCCATTCATTTTAAGGAAGTCTTAATACCTTGTTCCCTCCCAGAAAGCCATCACTAAGTTTTTAAGGATCAATAATCCTAGTACCCTTTGTTGTTATACTATTTATTTCTTTATCCGGAGGGATTTCTACCTCTTCATCTATTTCCTTTTCTTCCTCTTCTAGCCCCAAAGCCTCCAGCACCCTGAAGTCTGGTGGGAATCCTCTGTTGCTTCCATACTCTCATCATCTTCTTCCTCTAAGACAAAGCTCATATCGTTGTCTTCCTCTGAGACTGTTTCCTCCCATTCATCTTCTATTGTTCGTCACGTTGATTCTCAAGGGAGCCAATATTCTTCTCTAATTTTTCCAACACAGTAAGCTCATCCAACTTTCATGACTTCAATCTCTCCTCTCTTTTAGATCTCTCCATGACCTCATTGTTGCTCATGGGTTATTGCATCTATGGGGACCATAAACTATGCCCTTCTTCCATGTCACAAATCACACCCTTAGGCTGGCCATTTGCTTCAACCAACAAGTTGTTTTGTTTGTAGGCTCTTGGACTCTCCATCAAGCCTTCCTCCCTCTAGTCTTACGGGGATAATTAGTTTGTACCTTACTATCATCTCTTACCTTAGATTCCACATCCTTCTCTGAAGACTTGTATTTCCACATTTTCTCTTTCAACGAATAGTTCTTTGGGTTGTGTCCAACAACTTTGTATCTTCCACAGAAAATAGGAGACAGTTCATACTCAAAATTTTGAATCCATTCACTGTGCCTAGAAACTAGCCTAATAGAGGAAGGGAGAGGGACCCCTGAGCAACGTTGATACACATCCTAACATAAATCATCACACTTTTGGCTTTGGTAGTGAGATCTATGAACAATAGTTGACCCAAAGCCTTGGATACACCTACTAAGATCTATGGTTCCCAAAACTCAAGAGGTGGACCTGGAAGTTTGACCCAAATAGAGATGTTACAAGATATTTCGTGTTGGAAGGAGCCAAGTTGCCATTTAGAAATAAAAAGAACATTTTTTACAAAAATCAAGGCCCCCACAAAACACACCGCTCAAGGTCCTCTTTAAGCAAACACTTGCATAAAAAGAATAATTAGATAGGGCAATAATCTCTAAGTGGTTGCTAGGTCTTCATCATCTATTGAAAAACTTGTAAGTGCAAGCTGATATATATATATATATATATAACACAACTGTAAAAAATGTCCTCGCAGGAAGGGAACAAAGGAGAAGAAAGGCAAGATGCAACGACATGGAGGCTTGAGACTAGTTATTAATTACTATTGTATTAGTTTATTTGTGGTTGATGTGATGGATAAGAAAGGTGTGCAATTTGTTATTACAAAACTGATTCAATTTTTTCTCAAACTTATAGTAGAATATAGAAAATATTTTCCTTGATTGAAGTGAATAATAAAGAAAAAAATTAAGAGACCAATAAAATTTGAGATATATATATATATATATATATATATATATATATATATATATATATATATATATATATGTATATGTATATATATGTATATATATGTATGTACATGTACATACATATTCAAAAATTGAAGATATCTCCTAACTAGGGGCAATACAAAGAAGGGTTACCCATTCATTTTGATTAAACCATTTAGAAATTAGAGGCAACATGGATCTTATATCATATTGCACAAATCTCAAATTACAATCCAATAATTTATCGATCATACTAGAAGCTATATCTAATGGAATGATATCCTATTGATGGGGAGTTATCCATATCAAATACAACTACACAAACCTTGGTTTGTAGGGATGAGTTTTTAATACAACTCATGTAATCTCTCTCTCACACAAATAATTAATACTAACAAATAATGCTATGACATACTAATCTAATAGCTAATAGTAACTATTCACAAAACTTGAGTACAAATAATATATTTCTAGTAAATGATTTCCTCAAAAGAAAGAAGGACAAATACACAATAATAAAATGCCAATTTCCTATGCAAATATGACCCAAAAATGACATTTTTTGCATTTTATGTCCTCATGAAGCACTTCACTATTGACCAACGCATCACTCTTAAACACTTGATCGAAACAAGTATGGGAAACCCGAAGATAAACAAGGTTTTTTTGTTTTGTTGGCTTTCAAAACATATATGACACAATACTTAAGTGCAAACTTTGAAAAAGAAAGGAGGAACAAAGTACCAAATAAGTATAGAATAACTATTTATTTACATTATGAACAAGTCAAGGCCAAAATCAAAGCAAGTGATGGAATGTCAGAATAATTTGCAAGTGACATTGATGTCAAACAAGAATGCGCGATGTTCCCCAATTTGTTTGGGCTATGCATTGATAATTTAGACGAGTGTATAAACAAAGCTGGTGGATGGGATGTTCACCTAGCCAGCCATGTAATAATTTTACTCTTATGTGGATGATCTTATTTTAATTGCAAAAACAATACATAGCTTGAAAAAATATATGAGTGTTTTAGAGCTCTTATGCCAAGAGGTTAGAATACAAGCAAACATTAGAAACACCAAATTCAAAATCTTTTCACTACGGAGAAAAAAAGAAGCAAATTAACTTCCTTTTCGGAGAAACCCTATTGGAAAAAGTGGAAGAATACAAATAACTCCAGCTTGATTTTTCACAACAAACATAATTAGGAGACCAATAGGGAATAAATGATACAAGGGGGTTGAAGGCTTTACACTCATCATAGAATAGATGCAATGATGTAAAATTATGGGGCTGGAAAACTAAGAACCTTGTTTGGCTTGATTGCCCCCCTGATGGTCATATACAGACGTAAAGTTTGGAGCAGCAACAAGTCATATCTAAAATGGAGGCAAACAAAGTCAATCTAAAAACACTTCATCACAAACAACCTCAAGGTCAAAACATAAGTTCCATATGATATTCTAATAGCTAAATTAGGCACTTTCCCATTTGAGGCATTAGTGATGACTCAGACATTAAGTTATTTAAAAAAGTTATTACGTATGGAGACACATAGATGGGACAAAAAGGTGATAGAGGAAGGGATAAACAAAAGGAAAAACATGTGGATAAGTAGGTGGGACATTAACATGCAAGAGTGTCCAAACACCAATGAGGAGATTAAAAAATGTAGAGAGAATTCCAAAAAATGATGTATACAAAACAACTTGGATGGAAGAAAGCATACTATATCAAGGAGTTTAATCTCACATGAGCACATGATGAAAAGCATACATATGAGCAGAAATCAAGTGGAAGGAAAAGCTATTGACAAATTAACTAAGAATTAGCTCACGTCATCTTAGGTGTAAGATTAGCAAGAGGACAATCCCTGAGGAGTGAGAAATAAGAACATGCCTATTTTGTAACAAGGGCGTGGTAGAGACAAGATAACACTACATTATGAAGTGTGCAACATATAGTGACATCCATATCAAGTATGAAGAGACTTGTGTGTAAACAAACTATTCAAATTGTTTGAAGAGGAAACGTTAGATAAAACAAGACGTTTCTTGATCAAGATCCAATATCAAAAAGGGATTGGAAATTGTGCAAGACTAACAAGGCAACTCATGTGATAGACATACGTGATTGCACATAACACCTTAGTTTCAAATCTTGGTCCCATAAACTACTTAGTCTCATGGACATTATTGAAATATTTCATTCATTCATTCTAACATGACTTAATAATATAAATCTTGTAAAATCAAGCCAAAGGTATAATTTCCTTTAACATAGATGTCATATTTCTGCTTACCATTACATAACACAATGTTAAATCTCTTAACAGAGGTTTGTGCAAGTCTAGCAAGATAAGTTTTAGTAAGATATATTATCAAAAAGGAAGAGCTTGCCAGAAAGAGGCCCAAAAATCACTAGCAGAAGATCATGGATTCAATGGCTTTTTAAACCATGTAAAGTGATAATCACATATATAAATTTAACTTATAAACACCCACATATCTTCCTACTTTTATTTTGTCATCCTCTTGCTTTTACTTTTTCTTCAACCACTCTTTAAATTACATCATGTAATAATTACATACATTACTCAATCCTATATACAAGCAAAGAACCGTTCTATGTTTACTTCCTCCTATTACTCCCTTTCTTTTTGCCCTTTTGATTTTGATTTTGATTTTTCTTTTGCTTTTGCTTAGGCTTACTATTAGATTGGGCTGCTTGAATCGACTCGATGACAGTATGGGTGTCATCCTCAAATACAGACTTAAATCTGTCCAATCTGTGCCTACTTTCCTCTAATCTGATGGAAGTATGGCCTATAACATCATTCTCCAGCCATTCAGTGTTACATTCTTCATGCTTCTTGTGCCTGCGAACCAAATAATGGGTACACTTCTTAAGATTAGATAATTGTATAAACAAAGTATGCATGCTTCTACAAACAATTCCTATTTTGCAGTGCATTTCATAAGAATTTTATAATCTGGTGCAGGTAAAAAATATGAAGAAGATCTCGTAAGCTTTGTATAATATGGTGCAGGTAAAAAATATGTAGAAGATCATTGACTGACCTTGGGCAAAGAAGTTCAGATAAATGCAACAAATCTTCATGGATGTCATGCATTTCTTCTAAGACATCACTTTCTTTATTAGCACAAACTTTGTCCTGTTTCACCTTTGGTATTGTGGTCTCTATTAGATCCAGGAGTTCGTCAACCTCAGCCTGCATTAATTATTTCAAATTAGCAGAGATTTTAATAATTAATCTCTTGATCTCTTTGGGACTAACGGCTTAAACAAAAGGGAAAAATCATTTGTAGTATAATATATTGTTGATGTTCATAATTCACGTGCAAAGCCCCGTGTATTTCAATACCTTGAGAGGGCACGCTTTTGAAATAAAAGTTTCTGTATAAGAAGAATTTTCGCTCCCTTGAAAAACTCTGCAAGCTTCCCGGATGTATTTGTCCTTCACAGATAGTGTTTCCTCAAGACTCCTCCTAGCACAAGAAAGCCACTTCTTCATCCTCCATTGAACAAACCAAGGAACATACCTGCCATTTACTTCAAACATGTAAGATGGTTTGATGTCCTCGAGCAATGAAAACTGGTTAGCCTTATCCCTGGAGCTGGCCTCAACCTCAAAATAATCACCCTTTTTATGTTGATCAATGTTACCACAGTCCAATACGGGTGTGCATAACACAATCTCCTTCTCTGGTTTATCTCTAAGACACTCAGCATTGTCAGAAATATTTTCTTCAATGTGCTCTGTGCTAGTTACAGAACTATTACCATTTGATGGCCCCATGTTCTTTTCGCCTTGTACCAGAAGTTCTTTGCTCTTCGTATCTCCTTCCCTTTCATTTGAAACAAACATGTCACCCTTATCCTGAAAGATAGTTTGAAGGAGAAGTTCCTTACTTTCAATGCTCTCCTGCCTAAGAACTATGAAATCTTCATGTCTGCCATCGAGCTTAGGACATGTTGCTAAATCAATTTTCACCAAAGGGTTATCGATATCTCTCATTAACAGAGAGAAGTGCATGAAAAATGTGTTCTTGTTTGGATGGTGCTTTTGTAAATTTTGAAGCAGCTTTCCTTTAAATTTAGGAGGTAGATTTTTTTTTATATTCTCATCTTGAAAGATTTTGGTAAGAACTTGCATAGCACGCTGATATAAAGCTGTGCTGTTGACACCTATCAAGCAAAGCATAATGATCAAATGCATTGCCATTTCTGGAAAATATATTCTGCTGTCAATATTGGAAGTTTCAATCCATGAAAATGTTTCGAATTTAGAAGTTACTAATAGCTGCCAAACTATATCACACATACGACCATAAAAATTTTCGAGTCTTCCCTGGCATCTTGGTTGACGTTTTGATTGAAGCAACCAAGCACACGAGGAGTTTCCTTGTTCCCCAGTCATAAACTCTACAAAGAAAGACCTTGGCAAAAACAAACCTCCTGATAGATATTCACATGAAGATGTAAAAAAGAACAGCTTCTCCAGAAGAGAAAGAAAAACATGTGGAGAAATGTAATCAATTTGGTTCCCCCAGCTATCAAAAGTACTGCTTATAGCTACTTCAAAGCTTTCTATTAGACTCAGTCTTTTATCCTCACAACTGTTTCCTGTAAACATTTCCATATGCAGCCAAAGCAGTTCATTATTCCAGCAATGCTTGTCATGGAGAGTTTCAACAATTTTCTGACCGTAATCTGTCACCAGATCCTTCGGCAAAAAGGGGAGCAATACTTGCAATCTTCCAATCTGGCCAAAAGTAAAGTGTTTCTGCATTTTTCTTATAATATTTACAGTTATGTCTTTGAGAATCAAACTGCTTGTTGGATTCTCACGCAAAGAGATAAATTCCTTCACATTTTCAAATTGTGTCTTCAATGGGAAAAAAACCTCAAAGAAACGCTCTTCAAGGAAATCATTCCCAATCAACCTTGTCACCTTTCCAAACCCAGCCAACTGCCTTTCTTCCAAAGCTTTTGTAACTCGATATAATTGCAGTATCAGAGTGCCTTCTATAGTAAGAATGCAGGGTTGATTTCTGCAGGAAAGATAGATCTCTTCCAGTTTGTTAACAACCTTGACTCCCACAGAAAAAAGTTCCATTAAAAGAAACATTTTTGCATGCATAGAAAAGTTTTGGATACTAATCTGCGCAGATTTTCCTAGTCTTTCACTTAATTCAACCCTCTTACCATCAAGCCAAAAGGCTTCACTATTAAACACAGTGCAGAATCTATTATTTCGGTTGAGTCTTGTGCCAAAATATTCAAAAGCAAATTCAATGTAGACTTTATCTTGCTCTCTTTCCCGACGCTTTTCTAGTTTTGAAAGTGAATCCACTGAAAATAACAATTTCTCCTTCCATGCATTCCAAAGAAACACCATTGTTGTTGAAGAGACTCTATTCTCCAGCAGCATTTTGGAATTATCATCCCACTTGAGTGAGATGCTCTCTTGTTCATGTTGAAATGTTTTCGCATCAGACTGAAGGTGTGCATCAAGAACTTTACGAAGAGAAAGAACTTCAAAGTTTACACTTCCCAACTTCTGTGCGAGGATCATTTGTTCTGTTATCTCGCAGAGACTGTGAGACTGGTCCATAAGAATTGATGCTACACAATCAAGGGCATCAAGGGTAGGTCCATGGCATAGGTTTTGTTTAGCTATTTGTTTTACTTTCTCTAGCAGTTTATTCCTTTCAGGAAATTTCAGCAGCGGCCATCCTCTATTTCCCATTCCCCACAAAGAATTCAACTGCACGTGCAGTAGCATGGATTTAACTGCTTGTTCATATTTTGCTGCCTTTTCTAGCATGAAAGCCTCACATAACAAATCCCCTTTCCTCTCTGCCACCTCTGCAGCCTGTATGAAGTTCCCATTGGCCTCTTCAATTCCCAGAAGTTCATCAAAGTAATCTTTCCTCCACAGAAAAGATCTAATTAAGTCCATTGTAGGAAAGGCTTTTACAAATTTCATCATAGACTTGGTGTCCTTTTTCTGATGAAAATGTGTTGCAGACATTTTAAGATAGTCAGCTTCAACTTTTACCTCTTCACAACGCTCACATATTCCACAGTTTAAATTGCATCTTTCCTTTTTCAAGACTTCAATGAATCCCAATCCAGTCTCAAATAATTTTCCCTTTAGACAGGCATTTAGGCATTTAGAAACACAATTAGCTTTGGCATATGCACTTGCTGCGTCGTGCCAGCATTTTCCTTTTGCAAAGCAATCTCCTGCATCTTGAAGCCGTGTTTCACTGCATTTGTCTTCATATATTCTGCCTGTTTCATCAACCAAAGTAGAACCAAAAACATCAGCACATAAAATGGCTATATGTTGTTCTTAAATAACTATATCTGGGTTCTTCCCTATAGCTTTATGTAATGTGGTTTATAAGATAATTACTAAAATCATAGCAAAGAGATTGAAACCTTTGCTTACTAAAATTATTTCACCTGAACAAGGTGGTTTTGTACTAGGGAGACAAATTCATGATGATATTGTTCTTGCTCAGGAGATTTTCCATTCAATGGAAATTCAGAAGAAACCTTCAATGTTCATCAGGCTGGATTTGACTACAGCCTATGATAGGGTGGACTGGAATTTCCTTAAAAAAGTCTTGGCGCAGTTTTGCTTTTCTATGGATTGGATTCAATGGGTCTTTGCATGCCTCTCAACTGTTTCTTTTGCTGTTTTAGTTAATGGTTCTCCATCGGAATTCTTTGGAGTCTCAAGGGGAATAAGACATGGTGACCCTTTATCTCCTTTTTTGTTTATCATTCTTGCTGAATGTTTGGGTAGAATGTGTCATAAGGAGTGTCAGGGGAAGAACATTAAGGGAGTTAAATTGGCAAGAAATTTTCAGCCTGTCTCTTCTTCAGTTTGTGGATGATTCTTCAATGATGAGCAGTGCCACTATAGTAGAAGCTAAACATATTCAAAAGACTCTTCAATATTTTTCTTCTGCTACAGGGCAGAGCATAAATAAAGGAAAATCCCATATTTATTTCTTCTATTGCTCTCAAAGACAAGAAGAACAAATCTTACATATTCTTCAGTTCGAAAAAGGAGTTCTTCCGGTGAAATACTTGGGTATTCCTTTAGAACCAAATAACCCCAAAGATTGAAAATGGTTAATTGACAGGTTTGAACAGAAAATTCAAAAATGGACAAACAAATGGCTATCTTCTGGGGGAAGGATGACTCTTATAAAAGCAGTTCTTCAAGCTATGCCCATTTATGTGCCTCTATTTTGAATATTCCTGCTACTATATTGAAAAAGATTGACTCCATATGTCAAAAATTTCTTTGGAGTGGAGCTCAGGAAAAGAAAAAGTGGGCATTAGTGAAATGGTCTTCTCTTTGCAAACCAAAACAACAAGGAGGTTTGGGATTCTGATCATCCTCACAACAGAATATAGCCTTGGCAGCTAAATTATACTGGAGGATCATAAGCCATCCAGATGATCTATGGGTTGTTAATTTCAGAGGCAAATGTGCGGAAAGTAGTCAACCAGAGAGAATTATCAGAATTGCTCTTCCCAATAATGGCTCTCCTGCTTTAAAATTCATTAAAAGAGGTGAAAAATTGATTAAAAATTAGTTGTTTTGGATCATCCATAATGGTCAGCCTACCAATTTCTGGATGGATTCTTGGGATGGTCATTCCCCAATTCTTTCTATCTTTCCAAACCTTCATGATATTAAGGATCAACTGCATGAGAAAGGATGGATCAAGCTAAATCATTATATTCAGACTTCTTCTCAACCTTGGGGTATGGAAACTCATTGGAAACCTCCTAGGGAATGGCCAGTTAGGATAGAGCAGGAGAATCTAAACTTGTTGACTAAAACTTTGGCTAATAGATCTATTCTTTTTTCAGCTGAACTTGATGAAATTGGGTGGGCAGGTAGTTCTTTAGGAAAATATGATGTTGCTTCTGGATATGTAACTCTTTACAAGTTGTATTCATTCCCAGAAATCTTTGTTCCAGTGTATACGGCAGCCACATATATGGTCTACGGTAAGTTTATTTCTTTGGCTTATCATGCATAGAAGATTGTTAACTGGTGACAGACTCCAAAAAAAAGGATTCAGAGGACCTTTTAGATGTGTACTTTGTTATCATGATGAGGAAACATTGGATCATTTTCTCTTTCAATGCCCCTAGGTTTCTGTTCTATGGACACAACTAGCTTCGTTGTTTAAAATACAATGGAATAGATTGGGTTCTCTAGCACAGATAAATGAAACCTAGAAGAAAAAAATTCCCACAGGGAAAAATTTGTTTCCAGCTATGTGGAGTGGTATCTCTTTACTCCTTTGGAACAGCTGGAAAGAGAGGAATTATAGAATATTTCGCCAAACTAGCAAAGAAGTTTTATGTGTGGGATAATATTAAAAGTAACTTGTGTGAGAGCCTTAAACATAAGGTTTCTATGCTTGAACAACCAACTCAAGAATGGCAACATATCTTCCAACAACTATCTTTGGATCCTCAGCTAGCCACTATGCCATGTTTTCACAAGAAAAAGGAAAAGATAGTCATTCAGTAGAACAACTTTTGATGGTGTAATTCATACTGATGAAGCTTCTAGGGGCAATCCAGGAAGAGCAACTATGGGATTTATTGGGTACTATAGAGATGGAGAGGTCCGGTTTTTGCTTGCTGAAAATTTGGGCATCTCTACAAATAACATGGCTGAAATTAGAGCTATCCATAGAGGAATACAGGAAGGTATTAAAGTAGGATGGAAAAAAATCAACGTCCACTCGGATTCCATAATCATGATGATCTTATTGAGGGATTCTTGTAATGGTAATCCGCCACAGTGAAGAATTGCCAAGGAAGTGTGTGAAATTCGAAAGCTTCAGCATCAGCTTCAGGAGATTCAGTTCACCCACATCCCTAGACAAAATAATAAGGTTGCTGATAGATTGGCTAATTGGTCACTTGGCAACAAGGACATCATCTGTTATGGGCTACCTCCCCTTTGGTGGTCAACTAAGATACAAGAAGAAGTCAGGAAAATACTAAACCTTGACTCTTCTCAATGATTATTCATATTGTTCTTTTTGTTTATAGTGCTAGAGATATGGCTAATAGCTTCCATGCTTGGCATGATAGAGTATGTAATCCAATATTTTTATCAATATAATGGGTGACTGTTTTTTCGGAAAAAAAAAAAAAACAATATCAACAAGATGGATTTATAAGAACATTTGACAATGGTTGTACACAAAGTGAGACTAAAATATCCTTTAAATCTGCCTGTATATGCACTTTTGGTTTCGATGCATGCATAACGCCAATTTCAACACAAACAAAAGTTATTACACATCATACACTGAAAGAGGTTCACCTGGCTCAAGTTGAGAAAAACCAAAGCTTACTTTCCCAAATATAACATTACCGATATTTGTTAATGAATGCTGTGAATACACCAATGAATTTTGTCCACTTTGCCAGACAAAAGTACAAATAAAAGCATTCCTACTACTTTCTAATTATTAAATGCAGGATGTTAAAAATCAGATACTGAGTAATGAAATTGTTTTTGCCAATTAGAATCAATTTCCATGTTAGGGTGTTGCAAGAATCGGTATTTTCTTTTCAGAGCACTTAAACTCTTCTGTCGTGACTTGCATCCATCATGTTGTGTGTCCATCAGAGCTACTGTGACCACATATAGAGCATCTGCTTCTTACATCTTCGTAATATACATTTTCCATGTTGAAAAGAAAAATAAGAGACTAGAATATCATATTTTAGACAATGTAAGGTAAAGTAACAACGTGGTCGCAAAATGCAGTAATATGTGTATATCAGTGTTAGTATCAGACTTGTGTTACAAAATCTTGAAAATAATTGTAAGAGACACTATTACCACAAAAATCGGATGCTCAAAAGGAGAAAAAAGAATTATGTCATTGCAGTCTTCTGAACAATGCCAAATCTGTGAGAGATACTAGATTGATATAAATTTACCTAAGGCCATAGAGGCAATTGAAATATGGCCCCAAGCACGGGATGTTTTGCAGGCCTCTTAGCATGAAATCTGCATTGTGAAGTGAGTAATAAAGTTAACCTTCCTCAATTTGAAAAAATGGCCAAAGAATCACTACAATCACCGATATACTTTACTTTGACCATTGAATGTTAATAATGAAGAGACTGGGTTTGTTGTTACAAAATCGACCTCCAACATTCTCCATCATTCTCCAACAGCCCACCCAAATGAATTCCCAACTAATTGATGGCTGCCCTAGCTTTAGAAATTTTGTGGGACGCTCCAAATGGGGGAATTTCGCTTTAATTAATAAAGTGACTTTTAATTTCTATTTAAGCCTTAAGTTATTTATAATAGAAAGTCCCCATTTTAGTTTAATAATAAAACATAAGTGCTTTTAATTAATGTTACTTTTGCACTTGAATTATTAATCTATTAAAATTATTTGAAAAGGGGACATGATGACCTCAGCATGTGGTTGGGGCTCACACTTGAATATGATTGAATAGTTAACTTGGCGTAGGTCTGTATCCTGATTGAAGTTATTGGGTAATACAATTCATAAAACAGTATATAAAGGCAAGGTGATATCTCATAAACATGTCCTCGACATTTTCGCATTATATCAACACACTGATTGCAGCTTACCAGCGAAAGAGCCTATCTGTAACACCATAGTTATCTTTTCTTTGAGGCTAAACTTGGTATAGAGGGTTGTAACTTTCTTGGAGAGTGTCCTGGGTTCCTAGATTATATCACCTTTCCACTGGAAAACTGATCATCTGATCTAGCACCGTTCTAGTAGTGTTTGCAGCCTGTAGTGTATGCTATCACAATAAATATGAGGTAAATTAGGGGCTGGTGGATCGATGTTTTATCGAATGTTGTAGAAATGATACCAAAACGAAATCCAACTTATAAAGTCATTCATGGCTCCTCGCCATCACAAGTTTATTTAGTTTTATAACATGTTTTTGTTACACAGTGATTATGACTGTATGATGCACGTCTTAGCTGTTTTTGTAATAATGCATTCATATGGACTATTTTATCAAATCAGATATTAAAGCCATATTTTTTTATCTTTGTGATATATGTTTGGGTGCAGAAGGCAGCGATACCAATATGGTAACAGAAATAGGCTTTTTCAATGACATGTCTATATGGGAAACATGGATTGATGAAAAAGAGCACAACAAACTAAGCGAATCATGAAAAGCAGCCTGATATGTGACTTCAAAAAGAATGAAGAATTGAACCCATCTATGGTACATACCCCACCTAAGCCTCGGCTGCATTAGTTGATAGTAGAAATGTAGTAATGATTAAGGATACGCAGACAAAGAAGGATGATCAGCATCAACAAATAATGGAGGAAATTCAAAGAAGGCCCTCAGCATTGACATAAATACTCACGAAACAAGTAAAAGAATACCTACAAGAAAGCCTTTCAACAAAGGTGATATATCCCTGCATAATTATGACCGTGAAATAAATAGGTAAATATGACAGAGAAATGCCACCAAAAGCGGATGTTGCACACACTTCATTAGTGAGGTATAACAAAATTTACAAACACGAGGTTAGTGGTATGTTAACTGCCCTTGAGCTGAACATGCATACATTAAGTATATTTCCTACATGGTTATTAGTTACTAACTGATGTTGAGTTATAAACTACTTGCTACCTACCCCAACTATATTGCAATCGCTTTTAGCATAATAAATATAAGCAACACTGATGCAGCCTACTTCGGGGGGCAAATGAATGGAAAAAGGGTCCTAGCAATTTCTCTATTGATTTCTCACCTATTTCATGCAATCCAACCTCTTCTAGTGGATGTCCACTCGAAAACTGGAATTTCGGTCTTTTTAATTAGAAATTTAAACTAGTAAGCCAGTGAATTGGACTAAACTTAGAACTTGTGGGAATGAGGGAGGATATATGGCATATGAGTACTCAAAACGAATTTCTCAGCCTATATAAACACAATCAAAGCCTTGGTTGAGCCTTACATAAAAATCAAATCAATGTTTTGGCCAAAATACAGCTTTTGGGCCTCTTCAAAGGAAACACACACATGCATAAATAACACAAAGCTCCTTGGGATGAAATTGGATTTCTTATTACATAAAATTCAATCACAAACACCTTAAATGATAAGGTTACATACTCAACAACATTTTTTTAGGCTAAAACACTATATTAAAGCTTACCGACATTTTTGCAAACACTTGGGCATATTTTCAGTGCATCAATATTCTCTCCAGTGTAGGAATTTTTATTGGGAGTATTTTGTTGTACCATCTACCTAAAAAATCCATCATGAATATGAGTTTAGATCTTCCCCTCAGGGTCTCAGTTGTCTCAACTAATAACTCCTCCAAAAAAACCCTCTTTCCTTTCTTTCTTTCACTTGTTTGGTGTTTTTCTTGTTGTTGCCCTCTCTCTACTTCTTGGTTGTGGTTTTTACCATCTCTTGGGCATCCCAAAACACCTCCACTTCTGGCTTCTTGTCAAGGTTTTTAACTCCATCCAAAGACCTCCTTTTGACTGCTGTTTGGAACAGTCCAGCCACCTCATCAAGTGCTTCAGGGAGAGATTCTTCCAATCTTCTTGACCTTATAAGACTTGTTGAGATACCATCATTGTGACCCCAAATTCTTCCCTCAAACACATGTATACCAGATGGATTACCAACCAAGCGGAAAGAGGAAGTAATTACCTTTGCATGCATACCGTGGGCCTTGGAAAGAGGATTACCTCTTAACAATCCAATTTCAGTCCTTGTGCATAAAGCGCCCTTTGTCTTGATATTTGTGTCAAACTGATTATGAAGATTAGCTCCATGTAATGATGAACTAGGAAGCAATAAATCTAAGATATGTTTGTTCCTTGGACTGTCAGTAAGATATTCATTTCCCTTTGTCTTTGCTCCTATAATTGGTGCTTCCCCGTTTTTCACTACCTCCATACCTTGTTCACATGTGCTTGGGATGACTTTGTGGCTCTTACCCAAGTCCAATTCTTCATCATTTTGCTCTTGATTGACCATTGTCATAAACAGACCAGCAAGCTTACCGTTATCATGTCTATTCATGAAATGGGTTCCAACAATCCCTTTTGCTTCCCCTTCTTTCTCATCACCCTTCCTTTCATCCCTGGATTTGTCACATGCTAAACTATCATTAGCATTAACCAAACAATGATCATTAAATACCTCATAATGTTGACTCTCCATGACAACAATGGGTGTTAGCGTCATGGCCTTAGATCTCTTGACGACCGAATCTTCTTCCTTAATGACTCCGTCTTCTATTGTCATATGAGAAGCGCTTGAGCTGTTTACTTCATTCTCTTGTTCCTCAAGCTTCCCCTCATCGTTTTGCTCATGCTCCCAAGGTCCCTTAGTATTTTGCCACAAGCAACCATTAAAATTTAAGGGAATACTTTAAACAATAAAAAATTCTTTACCTTCCATTTTACTTGGTTCTTGCTTAACCATTTCTCCCTCCTCTGGTGCTTTCATAGGGATGTATGGAAAATCAATCAAGGGTTCACCTTTGGCAAGGGCGGTGGGTGCTTCTAGGGCTTCCAAAGGCTGATCCATCACCCCAAACAGTTGTTGCGATGGTTCTTCCTTCTTAGCCTGGTGGATATCTTCCTCTTTTGTCACCTCGGAAGGATGGCTATAAAAGGAAGTTGCATCTTCGATCTTCATCATAACTTCTCTACCTTGTAGCTGACCCGCAACATGCTCTTCAACTTTCTTTTTCATAAGGGAGGGTTTTCTCTCCTCTATGGCTAAGACCTTTATGCCATGTTCCTTTGATGAGCTTCGGGCACTATGCCTTATGTCGATCCTCACTCTATGACTTTCTATTTCCAAAAAATCCTCAAAGGAAAGGGCATCACGCATCTTTTCCAAAAGAACTCGATAGGCTATATTCAAGTTTTCAATTCTTGAAACCGTTTCTTCCTTCAGCGAACGACCACCTTGCATATTTTGGATGGCTAGGGAAAGCCTATCCTGTACATCCTCTATCCTTCCTTGTGACTTGTTCTACATGCTTCACGGGCTGGGAGGATGATGCTTTGATACCACTATAATGTCCATGTATAGGGGGACTTAGGAAATGGCTAAAAGCTCACAAATCAGATTTATAGAGTTGTTATAAAGTTGTAAACCTACAAATTAAACCCTTTTCTAGGGCAGCGACCTGTTTTGGAGTTTCAACCCCACCTTTGTGCTTTCAAAACCCTTCTAGTCAGCTCCACTTAAATCTCTAAAATTATGATACATCATCAACAATCATGTAATGCAAGAAATCTGACTTTTAATACCCTAGATATGGAGATATGAATTTCAATGAAACCCTTTTCTGTAGTGGTACTTTAAAAATTCACAACTCAACTTAGGAAGCTTCAAAATTCATGCAACTCAAGATATTGGCCTTATAAATTATGAAGAACTAGCTAGTAATTTCAGATTTGCAACCAAGGGTTCCTCCTCCTATGCAGTTTGGAAAATTGAATACGGATGGGGCTTTTAGGGGAAATCTAGGGATTGCTGGGATGGGGGGTATTGGAAGAACTCATGATGGAAAAGTTGCCTTTATGTTTGCTACAAAACTGGGTATCAATAATAATAATATTGCTGAGGTCAGAGCTATTTATCGAGGATTGCACGAGGCTATTAAGTGTGGTTGGACTCAAGTGCAGGCGGAATCTAATTCTAAGGTCATTGTTACAATGCTAACTATTAAAAGCATAGTTGGAAAACTCGTAGATTACTCGCCAAGTCCTCAAGTAATCACCAACCCTGAATGCAAACGAGTAAATCGCCAAAAATTAACTCGCCGAGCCGAGTCCTCAAGTAATCACCAACCCTGAATGCAAACGAGTAAATCGCCAAAAATTAACTCGCCGAGTTTTGGCGAGTACTTGCCAAAACTCGGGAAGTACTCTCCAAAAATTTGCCAAAACTCAAAAAAAACTCTCCAAAACTCATATGAAATAAAATGGTGGAAAAAATTAAAATACAAAAAGAAAACATTAATAGCAATGGAAGAAAACATTCCAAATACATGGTTTTGGCAAATTTATGTTTTTTAAAGAAATTTGAGTATTTTTTAAGTTGCCGAGTATTTCCGAGTATTGGTCGGATATTGCCGAGTTTTTGTAGATTTTTTTTTTGCGGTCTTTCGAGTATTTGCCAAGTGCGAGTATTCCAAATATGATTAAAAGGACTCAAAGGAGCTCAAACTGGCAGATTACGAGAGGAATAGATAAAATTAAAGGTCTGCAGGAACAATTTCTGACTTTCCAAATCGCACATATTCCTAGACAAAGAAATCAAGTGGCAGATGCATTGGCAAATTGGGCTCTGGATAATCATGGCATAAGCTGTTACGACGATCCTCCTTTTTGGTGGCCTCAACGAGATTAGGAAGCTATGCAGGCTATTCTAAAACTTGACTATCCTTAATGTTTTTTAGATATGTTTATTTTCCTTTATAGTGCTCAAGATTGGAAAAATATCTATCAAGCTTGGCATCATTGTAAATGTACAAATATTTCTCCTATGAAATAAAATTTGTCTGTTTATTTTTTAAAGATTTTCCAAATTAGTCACACATACCAAAAGTCCACTACAAGGTGGGCAACTCCACCCTAAACAATTATAATATTGCACCAAAAAGACTACAAATGCAAGAGAAAGATACTTTATTGCTTTTCCAATTTGCTTGCACACAAAAACCTCATGAAGGGTTTTCATCCTTCACAAGTTTCCCAACTAAGGGTTTTCATCCTTGGATGAGGTCCTCAACCCAAGGAGTTTCGTTCTTGAGAGAGAGTACAAGGGCTATACGAGCCAACTTTCACCAAGATATGAATAATCACTAAAACATAATTCAAACTAATGCCAACAACCTCTATTTATAATAAGAGAGTGGCAGGGTGGCACCAAGTCTTGGGGCTCTCAAATGAGGCCGACCACAATTAGAATTGCTTTATTATTATTTTCTTTTTTCTTTTTGGAGCCTACATACTCACCAATATCTTTTTATTTCTAATTTATTGTTGGGCGCTAGGCTCACCAACAAATACAATGCCAATTAAAGAAAAAAACATGAAATTAAGCACATGATGACATTGTTGGCTTCCTCTAGTTTGTTCACTTGGACCCATGAGGAAGAAAAATGAGTCAAGGTCTTCAAACGGAATTGTCTCGAAAAGGGGACATGCCACACAAGTTATCCACACAGATTCCTTTATATCTCTTCACATGACCTCTATGATAGGTGTCCAAATACCAATACAATTCTGAATGGACTTCCTAGAGAAACACACCAATCTATGAAAAAACTTTGCCTCAAAAGTACTCCTAGGCGTCAACCAATCTAATATTACTTTCATCTTTCCTGGATCCATCTTCAAACCTTCTTAGGATATTAGAAAACCCAATTACACTAGCTCTTCTTTTGTGAAATTACATTTCTTTAAATCTATCAGCAACTTTTCTTCTTCCAACTACTACAACACTTTCTACAAGTGTATCAAATGATCTTCCTTTGTCTTCCTGAATATCAGAATGTCATCAAGATAAACTATGACAAATATTGCATCGCACATTACCTCGTTTTTATATGCACCAATGTGGAAACTCACCACACATTGCTCTTTTACTAAGATTTGATGTCCCTTCAACAACCAAGATACCTTGTTGGGAATCGGATGCATAATCCTCTTCAAACCCAAATTTTCTAGCATCTTTTCCACAACCAAGCGGTCATTATTGTCACTATCCACAAGTACCTTGCATACTTTTCCTCCAAAATTACATGACGTTCTAAACAAATTCTACCAATGTGTACGACTATTCTCTTCCCTTCTTAACTTCAACACAACTCTCTTCATCATAGAGGATTCTCTAGTTTTTGGCTCATTAAGGTGATGAGCTGATGCAACACTCTCATCATTATCTTACATGACATACACACTAACATCATTTCTTCTACCACCATCATTATGTTCCTCTGGGAAATCAAATTCCCTATGCCCATTCTCTCCACTTGAAACATGTTCTTGTGAATCCATATCCACGACCTCGACCATATGATCCTCTACCTCAATTTGAGTTTCCTCTACCTATTTGTACACCATCGTTGGGTTGAGATGTGCTTTTTTCACCATCTTGCACAAAATTTCCATTACCACCACCTTGTCCTTGACCAAATGCAAACGTTCCTCGAATTCACACTCCTTGTTGTCTGTAAGGAAACTTTTCTTTGTCCTTTAGTACACATTGATAGACTTCTTGAACGAAACACATTCAAATCATACCGAACTCAACTTGGATGGATATGTGCAATCCATTCGCATAACACAAGATCTTCATGGTGTCATCCTCAACATGACCAACTCTAAGAATTATTCTATAGAATTACTCAGTGTAATCTTTTAACTTAACCCCTATCATAGATTTTGCAACTTTTCAAACAAAACTAATTGGTAATCTGCATGCATGAACTTAGCCTTCAATTCTATTGAAAGAAGAAAAAGAACTAACAAAGGTAGCAGATACATCAACACCTCAAGAGGTCAAGAAGAAATCATGGGGCATAAATCGGAAAAAGAAAAACCAAATCTACAAGAGGGTTTTGAGGAGTCCCAAGAATACCATATTGAGGGCCATGCACATGAGGAAAGATCTTTATCAGTTGCTAATGTTGCTTTTTAGGTGGCTGGATTTTTAGAACAACAACCTATAAGAAGCAAGTTAATGGTGCTCATGACTCTAAAAAGAACTATGGAGATGCTCTATACATTTGTCAACAAAGTATGGATGAAGTCAAGGCGAAAAGGGCTTCCCTTGTTGAATGTGAAGAGTCTAAAAGTAAGGAGAATCCTAACTCAGAAATTCTGAGTCACAAGGATGGAAGGTGCGGGAGATATCTCAATCATTCTTCATCCAGCAAAGTAAGGTGAGCAAATTGTGGACAGCCAAAGATATGAAAGTGTTGTGGATTTGTTGCTTCCTACTATGTCATTTCAAATGTGTTTTCATCATGGGCAGCATGTTGAAAGAAGTGATCTTATGTCAAGTTTGATGCCTCATGGTACAGCACGGCATATCTTTGGTCATCATGAATGACATAGCAAAAATGGTTATAGAATGAAAAACACTTTGAGTGGCAAAGGGCACATGGATACTTTCTATAATATCCCTATTAAGGGCTAAAACTGAAAATGAGGAAGTTAACACAAATCCCAAGTTGTCAAATTTGATTATTAAAACCAGCAAATTAAAAATTAAACTCATATTAGGGCAGCGAACTGAATTTGGAATAATAGTATGAAAACTCACAATTTCACCCAAAATACCATCTAACTGTTAAAATGACGAATGCTTATATAGCATATTAAACAATTATACGGTTGTTAACTGTGCAACCAATTGTAACTTCCTCTTACAATAAATACACCCTGCCTGTGTCATTTAGACAGCGCAGTTTTTGCCTTCTGTATTCTTTCTTCTTTGTGCATCTTCTAACAGATTTGTGTTTTGCTGTGAGTTATCTTTCTCGGTTTTTGTCTAAAACGAAACTCATTCACTGGGGAGCAGCAAAACGTGTGTTAAGGTATGTCAAAGGAACTCTTGATTTTGGCATCTTGTATTAGAGAGTTGCAGATTTCACGTTGATTGGCTACACAGACTCTGATTGGGGAGGTTCAATGGATACTCGGAGATCTACCACTGGATATATCTTCTCTCTTGGTTTAGGAGTTATTTCTTGGCAGAGTAAGTTTTAGCCCACTGTAGCTATCTCTTCCACAGAAGCAGAATACAAGGCTGCTGTTAGTGCTAGTTGTGAAACGGTATGCTACACCTCTTTCACTTTTTTGTGATAATCAAGGTGTGTTGAAAATGGTCAAAAATCCTATCATGCCCGCACTAAACATATTGAGATTCATCATCACTATATTCGTCAATTGGTTGACTCAGGTGAAATCTCTCTTCATTTCTGTCCTTCTCAGGAGCAGTCTGCTGATGTAATGACTAAACCTCTTGGTGCTTTCTTGTTTGTCAAGTTTCGGGATAAACTTGGTATAGTTTCTAGGTTAGTCATTAAGAGGGGGTGTTAAAATGACGATGCTTATATAGCATATTAAATAGTTATACGGTTGTTAACTGTGCAACCAATTGTAACTTCCTCTTACAATAAATACACCCTGCCTGTGTCATTTAGACAGCGCAGTTTTTGCCTTCTGTATTCTTTCTTCTTTATGCATCTTCTAACACTAACAATGCATCCAAAATTTTTAAAAACCTTTTAGGGATATTATAGAACTGTTTTCAACCCAAAAAAACATGCATATGCTCGGCTGAAAATTAAATAATACCAGCAAAAGTACAGCTCCAAAATAATTATGCAATAAGGGTTTATAAACCCCAAAAATTCACCACAAAGTAGATTCCGACTTTATAAATAGAGGTAAATCTGAAAATGAAGTGAAATATCAAATATATGCCCTTTAAGGCACCAAAATTCACTCCAAGGTAGCTCGCTCCACCTAGGAGAGGCCACTCAATGCAAATACAAATCTGATTATGATTTTTGTCCCTCAAATCTACAACAATCCTTCAAGATCAGGCAAGGTAGGAGGGTTTTCGCCCCCCTATAAACCACTAGAAGGGTTTTCTTCATTCTAAGAAGATGCCACACACTTGGGCTTTCATCCAAGAGTGGAAGAAAAATGAGCCACCAGCCCAAAGGTTCAAGTAGAGTAAATGCGCCAAAGATGTATGAGTGCAAACGAGCCCCTAAGTTTCATTTTATAACCTCCTTTTGGATCCAAAGCTTGGAAGAGAAAGGCCGCCCCCTATAAGTCATTATATTTTTTTATTATGCCTCCTTAAATGCCTTAAAACCCAACCGACCTGCTAAAGGAAAACACATACTAAAAAGAAACATTAAAAATTAGAAAAACAAATGCAAGAGAAGCTCAATTTCTTTTCCCAACTCTTTCCACTTTCTTGCCATGGAAAAGGGAGTGGAAAGAAGTCCAAATCATGCTTCTCAAGTTGGAAAAGGGGACATTATAGTCATCCCTTCCCAAAATTGTTTGTCCTCAAGCAATTGCAAGTGCTCGGATCCAAAACAAGCCTCAGCTATTCCTTCTTTGTATAATCACTATCCAAGCATTGATGACCCACCATCTCTTTCATGTTGTCCCAATTACCCATGTAATCTTTCTCTTCTTCTTCAAAAATCAGAATGAGGGGAACTAGAATCCCACCTTTACTTGCACAAAGTAGTGCAAGTGTGTCATTGTGTAGAAAATGCAATCCCCGACTATAAAAATGTCTCTCTATGCACCAAGACTTCAAGAAGAACAAACTGAAAATGAATAAAACAACAGACATCTTTGGTTGAATTGTCTTCAATTTGACCCTTGGGTCAAGGTATGTAGCATCCCATCTTTCTCTCATGTTTAGACCATTGATACCTTGAGAGCAATAGCACCAATGTGACTGAATGGGAGCTGTATAGTGGCTACAACAGCCATAATATGTTTGGTACTTCTTCAACCATGTGATTAGAAAATCCTTTCTCAGTCTCTTATAAGTAAACAAATAGCTGGGAAATTTGTGAACAGCAGTGTAAAGGAGAGTACATCAGATGTAATCATGACATACCTTCAAAGTTCCACATTCTATCAATGTTATGGGGGCTGGCCACAAGGTTACAGCTGATAAAAACTTAGAGAAAGGGCTGGAAATGCTTACATAAAAGCTTATGGAAGTGTTCTTGGAATCCAAAAATATGGTATTCTTACTACCTTCCTCCAAACCACCAACCTCAAGATAATTTCCCCATGATTTAGTAGATTCAAAAGGAACATTCTTATAGTTGTTCAGAACTGGAAATAGATCGTAATCTGCTGAACCCAAACCAGCAATTTAATTTTTCTTCTAAACTTATTGGGTGGTTGAATTCGCACATGCCCAACCATAGATAAGTTTTTCCAAAGGGCTGATATATGAAAAAAAGTATCATAATGAACTTTTCCCCAAAAATCGAACCATTGCATTCCCCAAACAACATTAACGTCAGCTGGCTTAATTTCAAGAAAAGCATTAAATACCTTGCACCTTCCCGTGATGTTTGACAATATGAAGATTCTATTGGTGATCATGAAGCCTTTGAAGCCATCCTTGCTTGCCCCAACCTTCTGTCCAACTCTTCTTTGACAATTTGATGCATACAACTGCCCATTCCTCCTAACTCTTCCATTTTCATGGGTGCAAGGGTTAGCCATATAAGAAACGAAAAGTTAGGATCATCATTATGACCCCAACACTTCATGATAGAGTTCTCTTTCATACTGATTTTAAAATCAGATATTCCTCTTTTTTAAGGACTCATCATAGCACCTATATGCCACTTGCAAAAACACCATAGAAATTGAGCCCAACTGTCCATATGTTCTTTAGTAAAAAAACACCCCATGAAGTATGGTGTGCACAAAGTTGTTCAATCAGTGGTGACCAAAGAGGATATAACATACATGAAACATGAGTACTCCCAACCATCCGTCCATGATAGAAAATCTGAAATGATACATAGGCAAAAACTGAAATACCTTCATACTGCGGGCTCCCGTAACATTCTTACAACTTAGAACTTCCGAGTTTAAATCAGCATTCCTTCTTGGCATGATTTCTTGACGGATGGGGTATTTTCTTCCTTTCATTCGTTCCCAAGTTGTTGGTGCTTATCTTGGGTAACTTTTGGCTTCTTGTTTGGGTTGTGATATCCTTCAAACAAACTCCCTTGGACTGCAGTTAGGAGGAGACCATCCACTACATCATGTCCTTTTTGGGGAGTTTCTTTCCATCTTCATGGCCATAAAAGGCTTGTTGACGTATCAACACAAACCCAAATTACTTTTCCAAACATAAGTATAACAAGCTGTTGGCTAGAAAATTTGTCTTGTGGACAAATTTATGGATTTCAGGCCAACACTATGGGAATCTAAGTCCCTCTACATTTGAATGGTGCAGCTCCAATTGTTTAGCATGTAAAACCGAAGGATTTTAATGGTGGTTTTTCAACCAGAGATCCATAGGGGCACTCCACTGAGCCTATGGCAAAGCTTGCAATTTCTTGTTAGGGTAGAAATTAATCCAAGTATGGGAAAGGGAGTGGGGAAGAAGGCAAGAAGGTCAATGATATGGGTAGAATATCAGATGCCTATATGCATTGATTAGAAAGTTCATTACATGCAATAACTAATAGAAGAAAGACAAATTTGCAATTTCTGAGCACAAGACAGAATAAAACACGCTGGTCATAAAGCACCAATCGATTTTTCCATCGGGGGGACATAAAATTCCTTCCTTTTTTATTGATCTCAAAGTTGAAACTTGTACAACAAGTGGGAATAGAAGAAAAATTTAGAGGAGGAGAATAGAAGAAGACTGACTGTCATCTTTGTCCATCTGTTTGCAAAAAACGTGCTTCCAGTTTTCCAATTCGATTGCCAGCCCGAACAACGACTCTCAGAGGACAAGAAATAACATGTAAGGGGCGGTTACAACTTCCCCAAATGACCAAGAAGCGGTTACAAACAAATTTGATCATTTTTCTTTCTTCCAGATTCCTCTGTAGCAAAGAAAATGCTTCTGACGAGCCCAAGAAGAGCTTCTGCATGTAAAAATGCGTTTTATATTCCAATTTGTCAGTTTGCATATGAACCGTTTGTTGGAAATATTGTCATTGATGTCAAAAGAGGTGCTGAACTGGTAAAAAGAAATCTGTCAGAAAGTAACAGAATTATTGACGGAAATGGTAGAAAGTAACGGAAATAACCAGCAGTATAGAAGGGTAGAAAACGAAAGTTTAAATACATGAAAAGAAGCGTTTTTGCATGAGGATTATCATGGTATAAGCGAGACATACACAGCTATACATAAGAGAGAGATATCCGCATTTTAAGGTGTTCATATGCAATGTTTTATGGTGAAAAAGAAGATTTAATGATGGCTGCCAGCGATTTAATGATATCAGTGATTTGTCTAAGGAGGGGCAGCACTCCTATCAAGTGGTTAATTGCATTGATTAATGTGCATTTAATAATTATGGGTTGCATTAATTATTTTTTGGTTTTAGCCGACTAATGCACTTAATTAAGTTGTGTTAATGGAAAGGTTGTGTCCGTTGGAACGATGTGTCTTTTCGAAAAGGTACGAAAGGCTATATAAGAAGATTCATATGAGACTTATTAAGCATGGATTCAAGTTGAATATCTTAAGGAAAAAGAAGAAGAAGAGGAAGCGTAAGGGCAAAATTTTAGAACAGCAAATCTGAAAGTAAGAAGAAGAATTTTTCATTATTCGTTGAGGAAGCAACAAGTTCAAAAGTGGAAAGCAAATTTTGTAAGGAAGGTTGGTGCCTTCATATTCGAAGAGATCGGTGTCTCTTGCTAAGTTGGTGCTTAGCAAAAGGGGTGGGTGCTCCTGTAGGTCGGTGCCTACAAATTTTTGAGAAATATATATAAAGAAAGAAGTTTCTCCGTGGTTTTCTCCCGAAAGGGTTTCCACGTATATCTATGTCTACTTCCATTAAGTTTTGTGTTCTTTGATCGATTTGATATATTCACATTGCTCGTGCTTATAGATTTAAGTTTAAGTATTGAAGTTTGAAATAATATCATAATACTGATTCACCCCCCCTCTCAGTATTATCTTGTGCTCAACAATTGGTATCAGAGCAGGTTCCTTCAAGAACAATCTAACTGTTGGAAGGTAGATCTTGGGAGCACATATGGCTAGTCAAGTACAAGAAGGTTTTTCCTCGAACAAGGCTCCATTGTTTGACGGAATAAACTATGCATTTTGGAGCGTAAGAATGAGAACCTATCTGATGGCACTAGGGTTTGATATTTGGCAATTAGTAGCGGTCGGATATATCATTCCATCAACTCCGCCAACAGACCAAGCCGGTAAGAAGGCTTTTGGAAACAATGCCAAGGCGATAAATGCAATCTTGTGTGGTCTGTCAGAGTCCGAATTTGTCAAAGTAATGCAATGTGACATGGCAAAGGAAATATGGGATAAAATTCGAACAATATATGAAGGTGATGATAAGGTCAGAAAAGCTAAGCTTCAAACCCATAGGAGAAAATTTGAGAGCCTAAAAATGGAGGAAGATGTTGCAGCTTATCTTCTGCGGGTGGATGAAGTTGTCAACGCCATAAGAGGGCTTGGAGAAAAGATTGAGGAACCTGTGATCATCCAGAAGGTCTTAAGATCTTTACCATTAAGATTTGATGCTAAGGTGTCTGCCCTCGAAGAAATGAAGGATCTTGACAAGCTAAGCATGGACGAACTACATGGAATACTGACGGCTTATGAAATGAAGACCGAGTCTAATAAACCAGCAAAGAAGGAAGCCAGATTCAAAGTCTCGAAGAAAAAGGAAATCAAGGAATCTGAAGCGAATGTTGAATCAAACAGCGAAGAAGATGAAAAGGAAGCTTTATTCATTTGAAAGCTAAAGAAAGGATCTGGGAGATACAAAGGTAAGTTACCATTTAAATGTTTTAACTGTGGCAGAATTGGTCATTTTGCAGCTAAATGCCCAGAGAAGGAAGATAGCGAAGATGAAGAAAGCAAGCCCAAGTTCAAAAGAGAACTCAAACAAAGCAGAGGCAAGAAAAGATTTGAAAAGCAAAAGAAGAGTCTATATTCAAAAAGAGGTAGCAGCTCATCCGAAGAAAGCGGAATAAGTGATTCAGACAGTGATGATGAAAAAACATTGTTTATGGCTATAGAAGAAGGTTCATCAACTAGCAAAGTTGATTTGGAAGGAATCGAGGACATAGAAGAAGAAGGTGAGGTAAACCTCGAAGAAGAACTCATTTGTGCGTTGGGTGAAATAAAAGCACTCAAAAAGAGGAATCAGAAGCAAAGACTTCAGCTCCAGAAATATGAAGAACAAAATCAATCTTTCGAAGCTAAGTTAGCACAGAGTCTTGAAGAATCAAAGAATCTAATCATTGACCTGAAGACCCAAATTGAAGAAGCAAAGAGAATTGAGGAAGGGTTGAGAAGTCAGCTCAAGGTGAAACAAGAAGAATGTGAAAAGCGTGAGTTAGAGATTGTTGCGATGAGAAAAGACTTAGAAAAGGTAAATACCAAACTAATGAACAACTTGAAATTTGAAAAGAGTACTAAGGTTCTAGATGAGATTCTAGAAAATCAAAGATCACCATCCAACAAATCAGGACTCGAATATGAAGAAAAACTAGAGAAACCTTCAAATTTCATTGAGATTCCGGAGAAGAAAGGTTTAGAAAAGGCAAAAAGTTATGCGGAAATTCTAAATGCACCTACGAAGAATAAAAGCAGAAAGGAAGAGGAAACTACGAAGACCTGTTCCATCCACAAGGAAGGTGTTAGAGAGAACGACATCAAAAGACCATTTACTCCACCACATAGGAATATGAACAGGTTTGAAAGTTCCTTTCATGGTTATTGTTTTTATTGCAATATATATGGGCATAAAAAGATAGTGTAGAAAGCGAATGAGAGATAATGAAGCCTGGAACAAACCAAAATCTGCTCATAGAGTGTTGAATATGAACTATAATTTGTTTGCTCCACTATCCTATTATAACAAGGAAGCCATTATCTGCTACAAGTGCAATAATTATGGACATATAGCACGCTTTTGTAGAAGTGTGTTTGACTCGAGACAAGATCAAAAGACAAAGCCGTTAGATACAAAGAAAAGGAAGGCTATGAAATCCTAGACAAGGAAGCAGGAGAAAGATGGGCTAGACAAAGAAAAATTCATGCTCGTTCAAACAGCTTTTCATGCTCGAGATGAAGGACAGCAGTGGTACATTGATAGCGGATGTTCAAGACATATGACTGGTGATAAAAGTAAGTTTCTCTCCTTAAAGAAAGTAAATGAAGGTACAGTAAAATTTGGTGATAATGTTACAGCAAAGATCGTTTGCAAAGGTACGCTGAGTCTGGATAATGGAAAAACAAAAACAGAGACTGTTTTGTATGTTGAAGGATTAAAACATAACCTCTTGAGTGTGAGTCAAATGTGTGATCAGGGACACACTCTTAAGTTCTATGCCGAAGGATGTGAAATAAGGAAAGTAGATACAGGACAACTAATTGCAAATTGCCACCGAACTGTAAATAATCTATATATGCTCGGAGAAATAAAAGAAGAAAAATGTTGCCTAAGTCAAGTTGAGGAGAGTTGGCTATGGCATAGAAGGATGGAACATATAAATTTTGATAATCTTGTGAAGATAAGCAATAAGCAGACCATACGGGACATGCCTAAAATAACAAAGCCTTCGAGTACTCTAGGCAAGCAGTGCCAGCTTGGGAAGTAGACCAGAACAAGATTCAAAACAAAGGAGTATTCATCCACCAAACCATTGGAGCTAATTCACACGGATTTGTGTGGACCTACCAGAATGAAAAGTATTCAAGGTGAGAGTTATTTTATGTTACTCATTGATGACTACACTAGAATGACATGGGTAGCATTTTTGAAAGAAAAATCTGAAGCATTTGGAAAGTTCAAAGCTTTCAAGGCATTAGTAGAAAATGAAACAGGGTTGAAGATAAAATGTCTAAGGTCGGATCGTGGAGGTGAATTCATGTCAAATGAATTTATTGAATATTGTGAAGACCATGGAATTAAAAGACAATACTCAGCTGCAAGAACTCCACAACAAAATGGAGTAGTAGAAAGGAAGAACAGAACTGTTCAAGAGATGGCCCGAACAATGCTGAATGAATCTAAGTTATCAGATAGATTCTGGAAAGAAGCGATAAGTACTGCCGTTTATATTTTGGATAGAGTGCAAATCAGAGTTAACCATGACAAAACTCCATATGAATTATGGAAAGGAAGACCAGCCTTGGTCAAATATTTTAAGGTTTTTGGGAGTAGATGTTTCATTAAAAAAACCGAAGAGGACTTAGGAAAATTTGAATCAAGATCCGATGAAGGGATTTTTCTTGGGTACTCCACTAAAAGTAAAGCCTTCAGATGTTATAACAAGAGGTTGCAGACTATCATAGAAAGTGCAAGTGTCAGAGTGGATGAGGGTCTAGATCTAAAGACAAAAGAAAATTCAGAAGAGTCTTTAGAAATTCCAAGTCTTGTGAAAGAAGAACAAGAGGAAGAAGAAGATATTAAAGAGTGGAGTAAATCAGAAAGGCAGGATACCAAGACGCCATCTCGCTTCGCTCAGAAAAATCATGATGAAAGTCAGATTATTGGAGAATTTGATACCGGGGTTCAAAACAGAAGAAGAATTACAAGTGCTTCTAAGCAAGGGTATTTTTCTCTGCTATCTAAGGTAGAACCTAAGAACTTTTTAGAAGCAAGACATGATAAACATTGGTTGAAGGCGATGGAAGAAGAATTAGATCAAATTGAGAAAAATGAAACTTGGGAACTAGTTCCCAGACCAAAGAGTCAGAATGTGATTGGCACTAAGTGGGTATTTCGGAACAAACTAAATGAAGATGGTCAAGTCACTCGAAATAAGGCAAGATTGGTATGCAAAGGGTATGCTCAAGTGGAAGGTGTTGATTTTGAAGAGACTTTTTCTCCAATTGCCAGACTGGAAGCAATCAGAATGTTCCTTGCTTTCGCAGTGTTTAAAAATTTCAAAGTCTACCAAATGGATGTCAAATCAGCCTTTTTAAATGGGAATTTAGAAGTGGGTATTTCGGAACAAATTAAATGAAGATGGTCAAGTCACTCGAAATAAGGCAAGATTGGTATGCAAAGGGCATGCTCAAGTGGAAGGTGTTGATTTTGAAGAGACTTTTGCTCCAGTTGCCAGACTAGAAGCAATCAGAATGTTCCTTGCTTTCGCAGTGTTTAAAAATTTCAAAGTCTACCAAATGGATGTCAAATCATCCTTTTTAAATGGGAATTTAGAAGAGGAGGTTTACATAGAATAGCCTGAAGGGTTCCTATTATCAGAAAATGAAGATTATGTGTGTAGGTTGAAAAAGGCATTGTATGGATTAAAACAAGCCCCCAGAGCATGGTACTCAAGGCTTGATCAACATCTATAGGACCAAGGATTCAAGAGAGGACATGTTGACTGTAATCTTTACATCAAAACTGAAGATGAACACCAGTTAATTGTGGTTGTATATGTGGATGACATAATCTTTGGAGGAGACAATGAAGAAATGTCTAGAAAATTTGTAGAAGACATGCAAAAGGAATTTGAAATGTCTATGTTGGGTGAGTTATCCTTTTTTCTTGGATTGCAAATTTCTCAATCTAATAAAGGAATATTTATATCCCAAACCAAGTATGTGAAGGAAATGTTGAAAAAGTTTGGTATGGAGGAGTGTGCACCTGTCAGCACACTGATGATCACCGGAACCAAGTTAAGCAAAGATGACCAATCTCCAGATGCTGATCAATCTCTCTATAGATCAATGATTGGGAGTTTATTATATGTGACAGCATCCAGACCAGATATTATGCAAGCAGTGGGTATGGTGGCACGTTTTCAAGCAGGGCCGAAAGAAACACATGTGCAAGTTGTAAAACGCATATTCAGATATCTAAAGGGAACTATGGAATACGGGTTGTGGTATCCAAAAGGAAAAGATTTCACATTGACAGCTTATACAGATTCAGATTGGGCAGGATGTGTAGATGACAGAAAAAGTACAAGCGGAGGAGCATTTTTTCTTGGAAACAGCCTGGTATCTTGGCTAAGTAAGAAGCAAAATTCTGTATCCCTATCCACAGCAGAAGCAGAGTATATAGTAGCGGTACTATGTTGCACGCAAATTTTATGGATGAAGCAGACCTTGAAGGATATCAAAGGAGAGTATGATCATCCCATCTCCATATTATGTGATAATACTAGTGCAATAAGTATTTCAAAGAATCCGGCTATGCATTCCAGAACAGAGCACATTCCCATAAGATATCAATTCTTAAGACAGCAGGTGGCAGAGAAACAGGTAAAGTTGGAGTATGTCACTACATCCGAACAGATAGCAGATATTTTAACTAAGCCACTTCCAAAGGAGACATTTGAATATCTACGGCATAAGCTGGGAGTAATTTCTTTTACATCTTTACATTGAAGAGTCAAGGGTAGCACTGGTTAAGGGGGAGCTAAAACTTTGCAAATTTTTCAGCTCCTAGGATGACCCTTTGCCATTGATGTCAAAGGGGGAGAATGGTAGTAAGGGGGAGCTACAGCAAGAGGAAGCTGCAGAAGAGGAGATTATTTTTTTTGGGGTTGCCATCAATGACAAAGGGGGAGATTGTTGGAAATATTGTCATTGATGTCAAAGAAGGTGCTGAACTGGTAAACAGAAATCTGTCAGAAAGTAACGGAATTATTGACGGAAATGGTAGAAAGTAACGGAAATAACCAGCAGTATAGAAGGGTAGAAAATGAAAGTTTAAATACATGAAAAGAAGCGTTTTTGCATGAGGATTATCATGGTATAAGCGAGATATACACAGCTATACATAAGAGAGAGATATCCGCATTTTAGTTGTTCATATGCAATGTTTTATGGTGAAAAAAAAGATTTAATGATGGCTGGCAGAGATTTAATGATAACAGTTGTTTGTCTAAGGAGGGGCAGCGCTCCTATCAAATGGTTAATTGCATTGATTAATGTGCATTTAATAATTATGGGCTGCATTAATTATTTTTTGGTTTTAGCCAACTAATGCACTTAATTAAGTTGTGTTAATGGAAAGGTTGTGTCCGTTGGAACGATGTGTCTTTTCGAAAAGGTACGAAAGGCTATATAAGAAGATTCATATGAGACTTATTAAGCATGGATTCAAGTTGAATATCTTAAGGAAAAAGAAGAAGAAGGGGAAGCGTAAGGGAAAAATTTTAGAACAGCAAATCTAAAAGTAAGAAGAAGAATTTTCCATTATTCGTTGAGGAAGCAACAAGTTCAAAAGTGGAAAGCAAATTTTTTAAGGAAGGTCGGTGCCTTCATATTTGAAGAGATCGGTGTCTCTTGCTGAGTTGGTGTTTAGCAAAAGGGGTGGGTGCTCCTGTAGGTTGGTGCCTACAAATTTTTGAGAAATATATATAAAGAAAGAAGTTTCTCTGTGGTTTTCTCCCGAAAGGGTTTCCACGTATATCTGTGCCTACTTGCATTAAGTTGTGTTCTTTGATCGATTTGATATATTCACATTGCTCGTGCTTATAGATCTAAGTTTAAGTATTGAAGTTTGAAATAATATCATAATACTAATTCACCCCCCCCTTTCAGTATTATCTTGTGCTCAACACCGTTCGCTCCTTTGCCCTAATTGCTTTGAAATCGGGCCATCCACATGGCAAGAGAACATTGGAGCGAAGTTGGGAGGAACTTTTTTTTTGTTTTTTGCATGCCAGAGACATTTTCTCGATTTTCTCCCATAAAACGCCATCAAAATTTAAAATTGAAGTGTCCATCGTGTAGAGAATTTTAACAGCTTTCCATTGATACCCAAAAACGCAAAAAACCGAGCTCTGGTTCGAAAGATATGGCCTCTTGAAGATTTAGGGCAAAACTGGTCAAAATTAGGGTTGGCGGGGTCAAATTTCAAATTTTTCCCTTTTGGAAAAATTTCCCAAAAAACTCCACGGGTCCGCCACTCCGAGACACGCGGCACCTTCTAGTTCGTTCGCGGGCCGAAGACCTGTCTTTTTCCTTCGCGTTTTCATATTGGGAAAATTTTCCGAAAACTCCCCGCGCCCTGCCACTTCGAGACACGTGGCACCTTCTCGTTGCTTGGGGGGATGTGCCTCCCTTTTTGCCTTTGAAATTAACATTGGGAGAAAATCTCAATTTACCTCCGCGCCCCGCTGCTCTGCCATGCGCTTCTCCCTTCTCCTCCGCGGGCCTGCGGGCTGCTTTTTGCCTTTGCGCTTTTTAGACAAAAAAAGCTAAGTGACAAATTTCTCCCCGTGCTTCCACTTCACCTTGACACATGGTATTGGATGCATGCCTGCCTAGGGAAAATTTCCCCATTTACCTCCAATAAGCCAGAACTCAAAAACTACAAGGAATTAGGAGGACTTCCATACCTTTCTGGAAAGGGGAAAGAATTCTCTATCTGATGGAGGTGTTTTTAAGAATCCTTGATCCCTTGGGAAGTGCCAGATTTCAAAAACTCAAACTGGACCATTTTCAAAGGGTGCCAACTCAAAAATCTCTAAGTCCAGACTTGGGAAAAAGAAGGAAAATTTTGAGGGGACAACAGTGGCTCTAGCTTGAGGACATGGCATGGATTGAACAGGGAGAAAACATGGCATGAGGATCCAGAATATCAAGTTTTAAAACATATAACGTTGACCAATGCCTTATCCATTGGGCCTTGCAGAGTCATGTACAATTCTGAGGAAAGGAAGAAGGAAGGAAGCACACCAACCAAAACCACACCAAGACAGAAAACAAACCAAAACACACACAACAGAAAAGGGAAACAACAAAAACTATGGTACAAGGTGAGGGACAACTCACTTTCACTGATGGTACAGCTTCAAATATTGCCCACTTCTAGGCAATCCCAGTGGAGTTCCATCCAAGTATGAGAAGAGAAAGGAATTCTCACCACAAGATTCCTGAATTTGAAATGGACCCAACCACAAAGAATCAAACTTATCATGACTACCCTTTAGCTCTCTCCTCTTGTCCCAAAGTAGGACCAAATCTCCAGCTCTGAACTCCCTTGCTTTAGCTCTTCTGTCAAAGAGCTTCTTCACTTTCAGCTAATGTTCTTTGATTCTGTCCACTACCTAGAATCTGCTCTCTTCTAGCTTCTCAAGGAAAAGGATCCTCTTGTCAATTGAATCTTTGTATTGGCTGTCTTCCACTGTTTAAAGCAGCTTGAGAGTTGGCATTTCAATTGTAATAGGAATATTTGCTTCAACTCCATATAGAAGCTGAAAAGGTGACATGCCTATTGCCTTCTTAGGAGTTATCCTATCAGCCCACAATGCATCATATAATTTTTTATGCCGATTCTTCTGATTCTCATCAACAAGTTTGCGGATAATGGTCACAATATTTTTGTTGCTTGACTCAACTTGACCATTCCCCTAACGATAGTAGTCAGAAGAATGTGCTAGAGAGATGCCAAAACCATAACAGAATTCTGTCAATTCCTTCGAAGAGAAATAGGTAGCGTTGTCTACTACAATCTTCTGAGGAACTCCAAAACGAACAATAATATTCTCTTTTATGAAATTGCAGACAACTTAAGGGCTAGCCTATTTGGTTGGAATGGCTTCCACCCATTTGGTGAAGTAGTCCGTGGCAGTGAGCACATAAGTATGCCCAGCACTTGAATGGGGATTCAAAATGCCAATGAAGTCCAGCCCCCATTGTTGAAATGGTTCTTCAATAATCATAGGCCTGAGAGGCAATACAGCTAATTGTGGTTTTCCAACAAATTGTTGGCATGCTTTGCATTTAGAAACCCAGCTCTGAGTATCAGCAAAAAGAGAAGGCCAATAATATCTACCTCTGAGAATTTTGTGGGCAGTCACCATGGCTGAAAAGTGTCCACCACAAGCTTGATCATGATAGGCTTTGAGGAGTTTTTCTTACTGTTCCTTGTCAACACATTTAAGAAAACAACCATATATCCATTTCTTGTAGAGTGTATTATTCCAAATCACATATTTGGCTGCTTTCAGCCTGAGAGTTCTTCGTTGCTTGTAATCTAAATGAGGAGGGTGGTCCCCATAGGTAAGAAAGAAAGCAAGGTCTGCATACCATTCCTTTGTAGTGTTCACAAAGAGAAGTTGTGGGCAATCTTCTGAGCAGGTTGGGCAAGTGTCATCTCTTTCTTTGAGAGATTCATCTTTACCAATCAACTTGCACAAACCATTTCCTCTAACCAGATTAGAGGGCTTAATCTCCATGTCATACTCTTGGATCCTTGCAATCCAATTTCCTCTTTTGGCTCCGGGATCTTGTTGTGTCAAAATGGACTTGATTGCACTTCCAGGGACCATCACCATGGTGTGAGAATTGAGTATGTAAAATCTGAAATTCTTCACGGCCTTGACCACTGCGTATGCATGCTTCTCCAATTGACTGTAATTTAGTTCATGCTTCTTCAAAGGGCAGCTCATTAAAAGAATAGGTGCTTCCAATCATTCCTCATTCTTTTGAACTAGGAAAACAGAAAGAGTGTGCTCCGAGGCATAACAATACATGATCAATTCCTTGCTGAAATCTGGAGATACCAGCGTTGGAGCTTTGGCAATGGCCTTCTTGATTTCTTCAAATGCTGATTTTCCTTCACTAGTCCATTTGAAAATTGTTTGAGGCTTCATCATGGAGGTGATATGCTTTGTTAGTTCAGCAAATTCGGGGACAAAGCGGCGAAGAAAATTTACCTTCCCAAAGAATGAGTGCACTCCTTTCTTGCTGGTGGGAAGAGAGAGTGCTTGAATAGCACTTACCCTCTCAGGGTCAATATGTGCTCCATGTTTATTCACAATGTGTCTCAACAACTTGCCTTTTGCGACTCCAAAGATACACTTCTTGGGATTTAGAGAAATGCCATGCTTTCTACATCTTGCAAGAACCTGCTCCAAGTGGAAGATATGCTCACTTCTCTTCTTTGAAAACACGGTTAAGTCATCAAGGTATATGACAATGCAATTCTTGAGATCTTTGAAAGCCAGGTCCATGGCTCTTTGGAAGGTGGCTCCCGCATTGATCAGGCCAAAAGGCATCCTGCTTTAAGCAAAAGTGCCCCAAGGAGTTGTGAAATCCGTCTTGCTACAATCTTCTTCGGCCACTTCAATTTGATTATACCCTAAGAAGCCATCAAGCAAAGAGAGCATCTCAAATCCAGTAACTACTTGTAGGATATGATCCAAGATCGGAAGAGGGTAATTGTCTTTGAGAGATGCCTGATTCAGATTTCTGAAATCTACACATTTTGATCTCCCCATTTTTCTTTCTGACTGGTACAATGTTGGCCACCCATGTTGAGTGGTGAATGGGGAAAATGATTCTGGCATTCAGCATCTTGTTCACTTCTTCCTTGATAACATCAGCAATCTTTGGATTATAGGGTCTTTGCTTCTGCCTGAAGGGCTTAGCATCCTGCTTCAGAGGAATGGAATGCTGCATATCTTTCGGTTGAAAAGATTTGAGCTCGTTGTAAGAGTAGGCCAGCACATCAGAGAACTTTTTAAGCAAAGCAACGAACTTCCTTTTCTCTTCGGGTGAGCAACATTTGCCAATGTTGACCATCCTTGGATCTTCAGAAGTCCCAATGTTTTCCTTGTCAAAACCAGATGGACAGCGAGAAGATAGCTTTTCTTTTTCACGAATAAATTTGTCATGCTTGTCAAAAAGGTCCTCCAGAGAGACTAGACCTTTGGGGATCTTGTTACCTTTCAATTTGATCATGCCTTCATCATCCACTCTTTCAATTTCATCTGATGCACCTTCAGCCACAGCTTCTCTATGTGGATTAACACTTCTCTCAAAGAAGAGATTATTGAAGTTATCTCTTTGCTCCAAGAAGGCTAAAATCTGATTGTCATCATTAAAAACTTGCCAGTGATCTGCGTTATCAGGAACACTTGGTCTGAAAACCATCTCAATAATTATTTTGTCCTTGCCAAAAGAAGGATGAGGAGTCAATAGGGATGTTGATACTACAAGAGAATCAGCTCTTTCATTCTGTTGTCTTGGGATGGCTTCAATAGAGAATGCATCAAAGAATTCAATGCAATCCCACACTCTATTCCTGTAATGCCTGAGCCTTGGGTTCTTCACCTGGTATTGCTGGCAGATTTGCTTCACTATCACTTCTGCATCACCAAGGCATCTCAGCTTTTTGATTCCCATGTCTTCCGCATCACTTATACCCAAGAGGAGAGCTTCATATTTTGTTGTATTGTTGGTGTTGTCAAACTGCAGTTTGTATGCAAAAGGATGCATCACATTGGAAGGAGAGTACAACACAACACCAGCCCCTGACCCTGCTTTGGAATGGCTTCCATTAAACTCCATAGTCCAGACCTGATCTTTCTCTGATTCCGAGGAAAGTGGCAAGTCTTCTTCTGGTTGTGAAGGAAATAGTTTCCTAATCCACAACCTTGAAAGAGGATATTAGCTCTTGGGTCACTGGAGCTTCTTACTATAAACTTCATTTTTATTACTGGAAGCAGCCTCTTCATCTCACCCTTTACTGGAATAGTTGCAGAGGTCCAATCCATCTTTATCTTTCCACCAAGTTCTCTACAAAAACTTATACTCAAGAGCATGCCAAAAGATGTTGGAATGTCAGCCACTAAGATGGTTAGAAGTACTTTCTTATCAGGGTATTCAGCCAAAGCCACTTGCGCATCTTTTATCCTTCCTACTAGTGGTACTTGCTTGGATTCTATTGAGTAACAAGCTCCGTTAACTCCGAGAGCATTGGCAACTTTGAGTGGCATTATGTTATCAGAAGCTCCAGAGTCAATGATGCAATTGTTGAGCTCAAAACCATTCATGAGAAGAGACAAGAAGAAGGGTTCCACCTTATCTGTTTTGGAAGCACTTAGGGCCAGCATGTTTTGAGCAGGGGGTGTAGATGCTGTCGGGAGAAGACATTTATAATTTGAACTTGAAGGTATAGAACTGCTGCTCCGAACAGCATTGATTAGTCTCTCAAACTGAGCAGGGTGTGTTTGCAAGTATTCAATCTCTGAGAGCTACACTTTGGTCTTACTTGCATGTTCCACAAAATCAAATGGGACAATGTTGGATGAGGGGGAAGTTCCTGGAGTGAGGGAAGGTTTACATGGTAAGGGTCTTTGAGGAACTTTGGCTGACTTAGGATAGACTTCATTGGAGGGAGGATTGTTTTTAATAAAACTTGTGAGCTAGAAGAAGGAAAAGGTGACTTACTAGATATAACAGCTTGATCTCTAGTAGCCATTTGGCCTGGTTTCATTTTGGCTGAATCCATTGAGGGTGGTAATGGTGAGCCTCTGCTGATGATCTTCTTTTGTGTGGCTGCTGGAGTGGGATTTTCATTAGTTTTCTTTTCCTCTTGAGCCACGGAGGGTAGAGCATCTTTCTTGGATTGAGCTCGAGTGAAGATAGCACATGAGAAGCTTGGGGCTTCCTCTTCTTCTTCCCCATCATCCACAAACTTGAACAAGCCATTGTGCATATCAACTTCTTCAATTTCGAGGTAGCCTTCGTAATCCTCTGCTATTTCTCCTTCGAGTTCATCAATTTCAGCATCCTCTCTTGATTCTCTGGTGTCATAGATAGCATTGACAGGAGGTGTTTCAAGGGCAAGTTGGTGAGGAGGTGATGCAATTCTTTGTCTATCAGGGAATTTTGGCCTCCTTGGCGCATTTCTCATTGTCATTTGGGATAGTTGTTTCTTCAAGGCAACCAAATCATTTGCCATTTTCTGGAACATAGGATATGTAGTTGTTGAAGCCGAACTTTGACCCTTCTGCTTCCCATTTGGGCCTTTCACCTTTCCAGAGAGGATTAAGTCATCATCAATTTCAATGGCAAAGTTATGAGCTTCCCTTAGTGTGTTTGGTTGGGCTCTTCTGAGGAAGAAACCAACTTTTGATGGCAAGGCACTGATGAAGAATCTTCTCAGGTGGTTCTCAGGAGGTAGCACATCTTCAGAGACTCTTCTTTTCAATCTGTCAAACCTTGCTACAAAGTCCCTCATGGATTCAGAGCTTTCTTTCTTTATTTGGACTAATTGTACCAGCAGCTCTTGACCATCTTCAGTGCTCCTGAATCTATTTTCAAATGCTTTTATCTTCCCAACCAATAATAGATCTTGCAGGAAGCATGTAAAACCATTCAGCAGCTTTCTCTTGGAGTGACTCCACAAATAGTCTAACCGACACATCTTCATCTTCAACACCTAACACACCACAAGCAGTGATGAAGGCTGCTACATGTTCTTCAGGGAGTTGGGAGCCATCTCCTTTGAATTTGGGAAAATTCTTTCTCAAACCTCTTGGCAGATCATGGAGTATTCGTGGGAGAGCAAGTGGACCAGTATTTCTTCCCCATGGTACATTGGGTGCACGTGCTTCATGTTCATTATCAGCCATTGTGTTTCTGTTTCTGGCTTCTTCAGCAGCTAGGGTTGTTTCTCTTTCCTCTGCTGCAGCTTGGAGTCTTGCAATTTCTTCAAGTTGAGCTATAATCTCTTCCTCTCTATCAAACCGAGCTATAACCTCTGCTTCTTCTCTGTCCAACTCCTCAAAAGTAGGGTCAATCACTCCTTGCCTCAGCTGGCGAGTATACCTTCTATCAGCCAGCTTGAAGGCTTATTGTCTTCTCTGAGGTGTTGGAGTCTATTTTTTGCTCTTCCAACTCAAAAGCAGGTTCTTCTTTTCAGTCCAAAATCTTTGTAGCAATAGAGTAATGTTTTACACTCTGCCTACTATGCCAAATAGCCTCCTTCAGGTCTGAAATGATATCTTCTTTGATATGAAAGAATGAAGGTCTCTAGGGGGATTTGCAAGAATAGTCAAACTCGTATTCATGTGGATTCACAAGGAACTTAAGACTTCAAAAACTTTTAAAAAATACTTTAAAATCTTGTGGTCATTTTAGGGTGTAGATGCTGCAAACTCTACCCCACGGCGGGCGCCAAAAACTGTTGGCTAGAAAATTTGTCTTGTGGACAAATTTATGGATTTCAGGCCAATGCTATGGGAATCTAAGTCCCTCTACATTTGAATGGTGCAGCTCCCATTGTTTAGCATGTAAAAATGAAGGATTTTAATAGTGGTTTTTCAACCAGAGATCCATAGGGGCACTCCACTGACCCTATGGCAAAGCCTGCAATTTCTTGCTAGGGCAGAAATTAATCCAAGTATGGGAAAGGGAGTGGGAAATAAGGCAAGAAGGTCAATGATACGGGTAGAATATCAGATGCCTATATGCATTGATCAAAAAGTTCATAACATGCATTAACTAATAGAAGAAAGACAAATTTGCAGTTTCTGAGCACAAGATAGAATAAAACACGCTGGTCACAAAGCACCAATTGATTTTTCCATCAGGGGGACATAAAATTCCTTCCTTTTTTATTGATCTCAGAGTTGAAACTTGTACACAAGTGGGAATAGAAGAAAAATGTAGAGAAGAATAGAAGAAGATTGACTGTCGTCTTTGTCCATCTGTGACAGGGGTAGTAGATTTTTGAGTTCCTTTAGGCAAGAACTCTTCCATCATGCAGGTACAGAGTTGACCCCTAACACAAGTTACCATCCACAAATGGATGGGAAAACTGAAAATGTCAATAAATGTTTAGAGGGGTACCTAAAGAGCTATGTTACAAGGCAGCAGACAACATGGACAAAATGGTTATATTTGGGAGATTTTTGCTACAACACATCTTACCATATGTCTATTGGTATGTCTCCCTTTAAGACTTTATATGCTTATGATGTTTTTTCCTTTGTGGATTTTATTATTTTGGATAGTAGAGTGCCAGGAGCTAGAGATTTGGTGCAGCAGAGCCAAGATGTTTTGAAAGCACTCATGGATAACATCTCACATGCACAAAATCAGCATAAACTATATGCGGACCAACAAAGAATTGAGAGGTCATTTGAGGTAGAAGACATGGTTTTTTAAGATTGCAACCTTATAGACATTCTTCCCTCAAAGGGAAAGGATCTGAGAAATTGAAGCCAAGGTTCTATGGCCCTTACAAGGTCATAAGGAAGGTTGGGAAAGTTGTCTATGAGCTTGAACTTCCGGCTCAAACAAAATCCATATTGTTCCATGTTTCGTGCCTTAAAAGGGCATTAGGACAACGTATCTCTCCTTCCATGGAGCTGCCCCCTCTTGACGATGAGGGAAAAATAATATTAGAACCGGAAGCTATCATGGAGGTACGTGAAAGAAGGTTCAGGAATAGAGTTATCAGGGTGTATTTGATACAATGGAAGGGTCTACCCCTTAAGGACACAACATGAGAAGGTACAAAAATGTTAGAGCATCTAAATCTGAAAATGCTTGTGGGCAAGCAATTTGAGGAAGGGTGGACTGAAATGTCCCTCTTTCTAAAGTAACAATGTTGAAGACCCTTGGCCTATTTTGTCTACTCGACGGCTAAGGGGTGAACATAAGGGTGACTTAAGTCATGAAAAATTATTATAAAGTGCCGAAAAAAAAAGGAAATTATAAAGCACTTACATTAATTATTATGACTTAATGACAAAGTAAAAATAGAAAGGTGCAAAAGGGAATTACCATATTTATTCATTCTGGGGGGAAAATGCGACCACTCTTGGGGAAGAAAATTTGTGAGGGAAACATTCAAAAATTAGGAAAATGCTGATTGGTGCTGCATTCAGCCATTTGGGTCCTTTCTTCTCATAAAGGGCAAGTCGACTTGCTTTGAGGCATATCATTCTATTTTTACAAAATTCTGAAAATTGCTTGTTAGCCTAGTGCTTGCAGGTGAGCTCTTTGAGGATGAAAACCCTCATGAGAGTGAAGGAAAGACAGAAAAATCTTCTCTTGGGATTCATCTAGCAGTGTATTGAACATTCAAGGAAGAATTAGTCGCTAAAGTATTTTTATTTCTCCAATTGGAGTGACCCATTTAGAGGAAAATTTTGACATGAGAGAAGGGTATAAAAATCAGATCTAAGTGTTGTTGTGAATCCTGATTTTTCATAAACTATTTTAGCTATATGTGGAATATTTCTTGCGTCCAAAACCCTTCTATTTCAGTTGTATCTGTAGGCAAGGGTTTGCAGATTTTTTAAAATAAATTTAGTCATTTTGGAGGTCTAAATTGGTATAGTTTCCCTACTTTCATCTTTTAAAATTTATTGTTATCATTTGAATAAGGGAAAAGTGTTGTTTTGCACATTGTGGTGGAATTTATATACTTGGGGCAAGTCGCATTTTCTGATATTTATTCCAGATCTGCAATTTAGAAAGAGTTTATGGTATATTTGAGGTTGGTTTTCTGCAAAAATCCATTATATGCACTTTTATGTCCTTAGGGGACATTACAATTTGCAAGTGAAAGCAAAGCAAACTATGTGATATCCCCAAATGGACATTTTTGACCTCACTTGGATTTTGGGCAAATCCAACACCAAAGCAACTTTATAAAAATATATTTTCAGTCACTATTATGCAGATCTGAAATTTATTTCAAAAATTACAACTAGGGTAAAGTATGAAACTCCACTAAATCAGCCCTTACACTTAATTTTTCTTATTCAAAACAAGAGTACTGATTTTGTAAGGCCCAAATCAGGTAAAATATGCAGATTTCTGATGTAAATATGACTGAAATAAATTATTTAAAAACTCTGTCTGTAGCATAACTTCAAAAATTGATATTTTTTTCTAGAGAAGTCCAAATGAGCTGAAATTTTGGATCTTGGGCCACAAAAATATGAAGAATAATATTCCAAAATTAGTTTTCGCACAGCAAACACGAAACCCTAATTTTTCCCTAAAAATTAGGTCGCCCAGCACATTTAGGGCATCAAATCAGCTCGAAAAATTATGAAATTCATTTATTTTAATTCCCAAAATTCAGTACAATAAGTAGCAATAAATTTCAGACCTAGAATGTCATGTATTCAACAAGAATCAGCTACAAAATGGGTCGCTTCACTATGTATAATGAAGTAAACCACTGCAGCAATTTATTCAACTCTGCTTGCAAAATACTCTTCATAGATTGTTGTAGATGACTCAAACAATCTGTATAAGCTCAATATAATTTCCTGAATAGAAATTCCTCTCAAACTCTTGGGGTTTTCGTCCACAAGAGGGAAAATACTAAGGGTTTTCGTCCTTAGAATATTTTATGCAAAAGTTTCAAGCTTAAGACACAGATCAGAAATTATCAAATAGCATAGAATGCCTTCCCCTCAAGTCGACTTCTCCTTATAAAGGAAGAAAGATCCAAACCAACCCCCAAAATATCCAATCAACATGCAATGATTTTCTCTATGCAAATTATACCCTCCATTTTCCCTTCCTAAGTCAAGTCACCATTTTTCCTAGGATGAATAAAAAATTACATTTGGATCCCTTTTACATCCTAGCTTTAATAATTATTAAGTCATATAAATTATTATAAGTCCTCTATATATATATTTTATTAATAGCACTTTATAATAATTAAATATAACTTAAGTCACACTTATATTTTTCCTTTGGCCATCGGGTTGACAAAATAGACCAAAGGTCTTCGATTGGGAAGGGGATATGACAGTCCTTTCTTCCCAAAATTGTTTTCCCTCAAGCACTTCCGAATTTGTTTTGTCCAAGTGCCATGCACAAAAGACAAAACATGTTGAAGTGTTCCAATAACCTTGCACATGTACCTGTCAAATGAGAGAGCTAAAACTTGCCACCATATATTATCCACAAGATGCTCACATACATATACTTAGAGCAATGGTTCAACAAACTCCATAATGAAGACTTTTTCATGCATCTCATGATGAAAATAAATAGGCAGCAATAAATAAGACACATTAGTATGCTCTTTATACTTTGGAATATCACCAACATCCTCGCCAATCTTAGTCTTCAAAATGTCTTGACTTTGTTGCCCCAAAATCTGAGTATTTGTGTCTACAATGGGCTGAAATTCTTCATAAATCAGCTGCTGCGATAAATGAGATGGCATACTTTCTTCCATACTATCTTTAATCCGTGCAATCAGCCCTCCTTGGAAAGGTATTTCCATTCTCCCGGCTGCCCTCTCTTGAGGAATGCCATTCCTCATACCCTGTTGTCCACTAAACGAAGACATCTTTTACTTGAAATCATGTAGGTGTTGTCTTGCTTGAGCGGCTATCAACCTAGCAGCTCTAGCTCTGTTATTCCATTCCTCACACCTTTTAAGAGTTTCCATTACATCATCCTTTCTTGCATATACAAAGTTCTTCTCCTCAAATGGAATAATTTCTCTAACAATCAAAGTTCCATTAACACAATTATTTTTCTCAATGGAAATCATACCTTTTGAAGCTTCTTCTTCTTCATTTGGCTATAGATATGATTTGTCCTTCTTTTTGGCCTATTCAACGCCAACATGTCAAGAGTAGAGCCCATACGTTCCATGGACTGAATCAACTGTTGTTGGGTGTCTGTCATTGCCCTAACAAGATCTCTGTCTGGATACCGTAGATGGCTTTTCTATTTAAATCCCATGATTCAACTCTATCACCAACCTCTCGTGGCTGCATCAAATCAAAAACCCTCCAGGTGGGAGGAACGTTGCTCTGATACCCTGTAATATCCCCTTACCAATCGAAGACCTATGGCCTATTTTGTCAACCCGAAGGCCAAAGGAAAAATATAAGGGTGACTTAAGTTTTATTAATTTTATTATATTGTGCAAAAAAACAACATTACATTTGGATCCCTTTTACATCCTAGCTTTAATAATTATTAAGTCATATAAATTATTATCAGTGCTACATATATATATATTGTAATATCCCCTTCCCAATTGAAGACCTTTAGCCTATTTCGTCAACCCGACAACCAAAGGAAAAATATAAGGGTGACATAAGTTATGTTTAATTATTATAAAGTGCCATTAATAAATATATATAGAGCACTTATAATCATTTATATGACTTAATAATTATTAAAGCTAGGATGTAAAAGGGATCCAAAAAAAATTGGATTTTGTAATGTCCCCAGATGGACATTTTTGACCCAAGTTGGATTTTAAGAAAATCCAAATCCCATAAGCAATATAATAAATTACTTATCAAATCAAACACTGCAAATCTGAATTTTATATGAGAAGTGCGACTAGAGTAAAGTTAAATACCACCACAAATCAACCCCTAAATCTATATCATTCCACTCAAATCTAGTACCACTAATTTATAAAGCCCAAATATGTATAAAAATACAGATTTCTGATGTAAATAAGGCTACAATAAATTATTTTAAAACCCTATCTGCAACATAACTTCAAAAATTCATATCTTTTGCTAGAGAAGTCCAAATGAGATGAAATTTTGGATCTTGGGCCACAAAAATATGAAGAATAATATTCCAAAATTAGTTTTCGCACAGCAAACATGAAATCCTAATTTTTCCATAAAAAGTAGGTTGCCCAGCACATTCAGGGCATCAAATCAGCTCCAAAAATTATGAAATTCATTTATTTTGATTCCCAAAATTCAATACAATAAGCAGCAATAACTTTCAGACCTAGAATTTCATGTATTCAACAAGAATCAACTACAAAATTGGTCGCTCCACTATGTATAACGAAGTAAACCACTGCTGCAATTTATTCTTCAACATTGCTTACAAAATACTCTTCATACATTGTTGTAAATGACTCAAACAATCTGTGTAAGCTTAATAGAATTTCCTGAATAGTAATTCCTCTCAAAATCTTGGGGCTTTTCTGTCCACAAGAGGGAAAATACTAAGGGTTTTCGTCCTTTAAATTTTTTATGTAAAAGTTTCAAGTTTAAGACACAAATCAGAAATTATCAAATAGCATAGAATGTCTTCCCCTCAAGTCGAGTTTTCCTTATATAGGAAGAAGAGACTCAAAACAACCTCCAAAATATCTGATCAACATATAATGATTTTCTCTGTGTAATTTCTACCCTCTATTTTCCCTTCCTAGGACAAGTCGCCATTTTTCCCAGGATGAATAAAAAATTACATTTGGATCCCTTTTACATCCTAGCTTTAATAATTATTAAGTCATAATTTATTATAAGTTCTCTATATATATTTTTTCTTTTATTAATGACACTTTATAATAATTAAATATAACTTAAGTCACCCTTATATTTGTTCTTTGGCCGTCCGGTTGACAAAATAGGCCAAAGGTCTTCGATTGGGAAGGGGATATTACAATTTGCAAGTGAAAGCAAAGCAAACTATGTAATGACAATATAGAAAAATGACAAAAATGATGCATATTTACAGAAGAACATAACTTGAAGTCACAATCTCTCTTAACCAACAACAACCTTAGTCAATGTTGTTGACTTGAAAAAGGGTTCTACTAGATAGAATCAACCATGGTTGATGCCGTCAACCAAAAATAGTCTGGCATAAAGGTAAGAAGGGGAGAGAGAATGGAGGTAGAGAAAACACTTTGAGCAAGAATAAAAATGACCTAATTGTATGAAGGGGAGAGAGAATGGAGGTAGAGAAAACACTTAGAGCAAAAATAAAAATGACCTAAAGGTGTTATGGGCAGATGTGAAGGTGATGAACCAAGGATATCAAGAGGTTGTAAAGAGGTGAGGAGGTGGTAGGAATATAGTAAGGACGCGTGCTAGGGAAAGCTAGGGCGATGCCATACACAATGAATCTCTCACTAGATACTACAGACCAACCCAACCCCACTTCGATATGCCCCTTAAGGCACACACCCAAGGAGGTTAATATACCAACAACCTACAAAAAGAAATCATTAGTAAGAGTGAAAAATAAAGTGTATCCGTCATCCACCAACAATGAACAAGACTTTGCATTGAGGATTTTAAGTGATTTCCAAGATGGCTCGCAAGGATTTGCATGAATGAGATTTAAGAGCCCCTTTTCACACGAAGCACCTTACATCTAAAATGGATTCCACTTCTGCTTTCCAACTAAACATCTTGCACACATACCATGTTTTTCTTGGATAGTCCACAAATCAATAACCATGTTGGCTCTACTATGTTTGGCTAAGTGCTAAAAATTGAGATGTCCAACTCTCCCATGCCAAAAAACACCGGTATTACCTTCCACATCTAATACATGTAAAGTGATTATGGTCTGATAAACAAGGCTATAAAGCCACCTTGTCTAATGCATAAGGCTACTACCTTGTCATGTTTTACATTAGACACTACACTTCTTCCTAGAGAAATTCAATAAAATATTGGGATTTCCAGTTAATTAATAGATAAGAGTTTTTTATTAATTCTAGGAACATACCTAACATTTTTACCATGAATTTTGAAACATTATTCAATACTATGTGGATATCTCCCATCACTTCTATTGTATGTGATTTACCATCACCTAATAAAATTGAATCAGAAAAACTTGTGTTTGAGAAAAAATTTACATACCAAAACTTATAATATGTGAATTGTTGCGCTACAATCAAAGAACTAGCCACTAGTAGCACAATTGTTTGAGCATGACCCTGCATATTTTTGTTGTAGGAAAGAGCATATTGTTTCTTTCAGAAAATCCTTTTTGACATGTCCAACCTTTTGACAATAATAACATTTCCCCTGGTCTTTTAAAGTAAACCCTTTAAGGTTGTGTTTCTTCTTCCTCTTACACTGAGTAGAAAATACACTCTATGTTTGTCCATAACTAGATTCACTTGTCTTTGTCTGCATGCCTTCCCTCTGTGGCAAATTGGAACTGGCCTTATCAAACGTCAGGTTCTTGCTCTTTTCCCTCAAGTTTAATGTTGGAAGACGTGAACAAATAAATAATGACAAGGAACGGGAATACGCACATTATTTATTGTGTCCATCATTTTACAATGTAAGATATGGTTGCAAAATGGTTGAAGTGGTTACAATTGTTTATTAGTTAATTCTTACCTTATAGTGATTTAATAATAAACTATAAGACTTATATTTTTACACCCCCTCTTTAGGCTTACACTCCAGGAAAAAAAACATATTGATAGAAGATTAAACTAATATAACTAAACAAAGTCGCACATTTTTCAAAATCCTTCTCTTTGACAACAATTCTTTGACTAGGTAGAACTCCATCAAGTTGCTTTCTAACCCTCATAATGGTGTGGATCCAAAGTTCCCAAAATTATTGGACAACCATCCATATTGAACAACATCCAGAGTGCTCCATCAAGTTGTCTCATGACCCTTGTAAGTGTATAATTCGCAAGATTCACAAGCTCCCAAACTAACTGGGCAAAAAACCATAATAAGCTTCATCTACACTAGATCCCTTCCTATCTTCAAAGCATGGGGCTTCTTTAAAATACAGATTGTTCATCAGCGAGCTCTTCTCCACTTATCATGGGGCTTTTTTAAAATGCATATTGTTCATCAACAATCTCTTCACCACTTTCAACATTTGGTGGATCTTCAGCAATGGCTACATTAAATTCTTTTGGTTTGTCTTGGAATTTTTCCTTCATCTTTTTTCTCACAATCTTATCCATCTCTTGAAGAATATTTCTTTCAGCAACTTGATAATTGTCCCTTATCATTGTCTCCAAGAGCATCAAGGTTATTAGTTGAACCCTAGGACTCTTATGAACAATATGTTTTTGTATTACTTTAATAAAATCTTTGGCTTGCCAATGATAATTGTTAATGACATCAAAAATTTCAAGATTAACAGTCTAGTCAGGGCCAATGATGTAATGTCCCTTTCTAGGGCTGAAACACATTGTTGGCTAGATTTTCTGCATAGCACAAAACCTAGGCAGTCATGAGATACATCTCCCTCATTTACCGGTGAGGCTCCCGTGTCAGATTTGTCAATTAAAGTATGCTACTATCTAAATAAGGTTTTACTTTAACTACTTAGTACATGAACCATAACTGAACAGTTCTGCAGCAAGTAAGCAGCGATTTTAAAGAAAGGAAATATTTATAGAAGAGAGGAAAGGGAATTATATCAACACAGAGAAGAAATGGGGAAGATGTGCATCCCAATCAATAGATAGCAGAGTTGATTGCATGCACATAGAAAAAACCAATAGATATAAACACATAATTCTAAGCAAAGGTAGCTCTACATCTAGATCTGAAATAACACAAAGTTTACTAAAAGATCTAAGATAAAAAGCAAGAAACACAATACACCGTGACACAAAGTTCTTCGGAAATTTGCTCCTGTATATTCCTTTGCTTCAAGTGGCTCTCAAGGGTTTCAGTACAAAGTCTAGAACACAATGATGCTGCTTACAAATTCTGATCATTAACCCGGAGGTTCTTCTCCTACTTATAGAATGTAGGAGGGAAAGTACAAATGGGAAATCTAACTGAACTGAAACACAAACAACAAGTAAAGATGACATTTGGCAATCATCCTCCACTAACTTCTTAAGTGACACATGTATCACTTAACTCATAGAATTGTTCCACATGACTTTAAGTAATGGTTTCAAAACCAATAAATTTGAAGTCTTACAATTTCACTCGGGAATGTGGAAAATAGAAGAAGAAAGAATAGAAGTCAATCCAGCAGTAACATTTATGTCTTCTTTTTGTTCTAATATTGGATATATTTGTCGAACATGTGATTCAACATCTTCCCATTTGTCTTAGCCACTGCTTCCTTCTCTATCCTGAACTGCAGCAATCCTTCATTCAACACCTTGATGCACGCTTCCACATCTTCTAAGCTTGGCCTGAACCTTGCAATATCCGCCTACAGTGCCACCAGTCTGCTAATGGAATTCATCGTGAAAGGCTTAGTAGCTCTGTCAATTCTCTTTTGTACCATCAGAAGAGACCCTTCCAGGGAATTAGGTACTTTGCTAGGAACAATCCGCACGTATGAAGTAACATTCCCGACCACTTTCTCCTCAGTGAAAGAAATGATACTGTCTGGTAAGGATGATGTCCTACTCTCAAGTGCCTGCATCCTCTTCAGCAAAACTCTGCAGATCTCCAAACGGAAAGATACTGCAAACTCTAGCTGCTTCCCCTTCTCAACTCATCCATCCGGTACAATCTGCTCTGCAACCAATACATCTCCGGCAGCTTGTTGATCTCGGCCAAAGTACTCAGGTTACTCACAGCAACTGTATTCCTGTCTACTATGCTTGTCACCAGTTGCTTCACCTGATTTGCTACATCATTCATACCTTCTGGTGGGGCACCTCTTCAAGTTGTACAGAAGCTTGACGAATAATTAGATTCTTCCATTTGTCAATAGCTTTCACCTGATTGCTTGCATCTTCCATCTCCTGCATAAGATGATCACTCACCTGCTCTGAAATGGGCTGAATGGAAGGTTTAGCAACCTTGGCTATGATCTCGCACAATTGAGATACTTGCTTCTGAAACTTGTCTTTCTCCGCCTTTTCACTGTCGAGCCTAAGGAATAGAGCATCTATCAATGTCTGCGTATCCTGCTTCAATCCTTCTGTGGTGGCTTGACCGAGGGGTACTCTGGTTACTGTTACATCTTCTGCCGTGAGCTCATCCTCCTTTCCTTCCGCTGGAACTGACATGTCAACAAACTTCTGCCCCGACTCTTCGATGATCAACCTTGAAGTTACCTTAGCAACTTTAGGCCTTCTGTCTTTCCGCCTAGACTCTGGAGTAGCTGCAAGTTATGTTCTTCTAAGTTCATCTCCACTCTAGCTTTTGGAACCAACTGCGAAGCCAACCATTCTGAGAAGTTGCTTCTCGGAGAATTAGAAGATGCTAAGTGCACTACTATTTACCGCTCCGTTTCCTCTCCATCAAAAAGCGCTACAGTGTTATGGCTGCCATATTCCGAATCATCCAAGGACAAAGCTCTTTCGAACTCTGCCATCTGCAGCTTCAACGTCTCTTCTGGAAGGGGTGCTGAACGGAGTGGTTGGGGAGAGAAAACAAATGTTGCCGGATTCAGTGGAGGCATGGAAGTGTCCTGCTGAGGTGCAACAGTTGCTGAAGTACTGGATGCTGGAGAAGCCGGAACTAAAGTCATGGCCGTGGAAGTACTCTTCTCCTTTGATTGAGATCTTCTGTGTACTTTCAACTTCTCGGATTTTCTGCTGCCCTTTCCTCCATGCTTCCTCTTGAGAAAATCTCCTGCACCGAAGTTGCCCATGACTTGATTCATCAACGCTTCATCAAGGAAATATCCCTTCGTTAGCAACCAATTTGAAGTATTCACCAAAACAACGCCAAACCTTTCTTCAATTGTATAGCAGCCTCCTACGTTATCTTGAAGTGCAACTCTATCTCCTCCCATTTGATGGTATCAAGTAACACATTCCCATCATCTTTAAGATCCGTAGGTATCCGCGCTAGTCCAAAAAAGAACACTTGTTTTGCTGATAGCCTGCTGGAATCCCTCTTTCTAACCTCGTACTCACTTTTGCACTTCATCCAAAAATTCTCTAATGAAGGCACATGTGTGTACTCCTGGGAGATCGTCTTCCTAGCTACTCCAAATGGATCGAAGTTCAGCCGTGCAGGGAAAAACTCTTGCTCATACTCGGACAACATCTGCGTCTCCATCCCTCGAGCTCTATGAATGCTCTGGCAGCTATAATGTCCCACAGTGATTGGGAAGAAGCCCGTAGACTTGTGCCGTTTCGATTGAAGATCGCGTAACTCCACAAGTTGTCTACTCAACTCCATGGTGATCAATCTATCATTCGAATATCTAGGCAGCTTAACCGATTCTCCAGAAAAGCTAGTAACCCTTAGGTATGTGAAATCTGCAAACTGAATGAATAGACTGCCAATTTTGGATACAGCTTCCCACGCTTCCCTGCTCACCCTGTTGGCCTTTAGGTCCTTGTCTAGCTTGCAAATGAATTCGTAGAAGAATTCATCATTGACCACTTTGAAATCTTTCTCACATGCCGGTACAGTAAGCTGTGGGTAGCACTCGAAAATGGGGTGCTTAGAAAGAACGTCACATCTATCCAGCTTGGAGAAGACGCCTTGTGAAGCTGCAGCATACACCAAGTAGGAAGTCATTTGAAGCTGAAAGTGCGCTTCACGTTCCGAAGTTGCTCACCAATGTTGTCGCTAATGGTTTCCGACCAATTGATTATGGAATCAACCTTGTTGATTTCAATGGTCCTGATGAAAGCATACATCCATGTACGGAAAGTGTGAGCATTCACCTCGCCATTGATCCTGCATAACAATTTGACAACATCATCTACCTCCTGCACCAAATTGAACCGTGGAAGAGTTCTTGGGAACTTAGAAGGAGATCTGGGCTTCTTCATGTATCTGCTGTTCATTATGTTCACATAGTCAACTCTATGCTTCTCCCACCTTTCGCCAGCATCCTGAATGCTAATGGAAGTCACCACCTTTCACGCCGGAATCTTCAAACAATAATTCATGAACTCTGCGTCCAATCGAATTATTGCTTTCCCCGTAGCATCTCGCACTGATCTGGATGAAGGATGGTAAGATCTAGCAAACTCCATAACAAACTTTGGTAACTGGGCTGTGTATAGAAAGGCCGCAGCTTGGCTAATTCCACTGCTTTTAACTGCATGCATGAGTGAAGTCTTTCCAGCTCTGGATCTATCTATCAATTCGGAAAGAGGTTCTGGACCTAGATCTGTGTCTCCTATGTCGGCAAATTTGGAAGTGATGCATGACTCCGTTGTGCTTTCTTTTTCGTCCCTCTTTGTCATGGCTTTGTCTATCTTTGTCTGAATAATTCTTTTTCTTATTTGGCCAGATTTCTTCAAAACTGGTGCAGATCTGGATAATTCTTCAGATTCGGAGGATATATGCAATGTATTGGACATTGATTAAAACTCCTTTTCTTTTGTAAAACACCTGTAATGAATTCCTGCAAGTAATTCAGACAAGGATGGCAACCGGAACATGAATAGTGAATTTTAATCATAAAAATATGCACTTTTCAAGCCTGCTTCACCAAAAATTGGTGTTTTATTTGCATGCAAAGAGAGCATGAATTTTTCCAACTTCACCTGAGCACCTGTATCACTTATGCAAACAATTATGTAAACACAAATCAATCTTCTTCAATGTGTGCGCCAAAATTGGAAGCTTCTAGCCTTGATTTGATCTTCTTTTGAAAAAAATCCTCTTCAATATGAGGCGCACTTTTCCTTTGGGCTGCACTTTTTCACCTGTGAATTAATTAATTCACCTCTATGGCAGCCCATGCTTATATAACCCTCATAATTCTATAATTAATAATTGCCTTTCCTATTCCTGGCAATTAATTAATTAAAAATCATGCTCTTCTCTTTAACTGGTGTGCTAAAATAGCATGTTTAAGGACAGCCATCCAATAAATTAAATTAATTCAATTTAATCATCCACTCTTCACTTCACTTAAGCTTCACAGTGTGCTTTGACCATAGCCACTGAAAATAGGAATTTATTTAATCATTTAATACTTCAAAAAGCATTAAATCCTTCCCAAAAGGGGCGCACTTTTCTTCATGAAGGGGGCAGCCTTTAAATAAATTTAATTTAATCAATTTAATCAATCTATTTTCATCTCTTTTACTCCCCTTTGCTTTGTTGACTTTTCTTCCATGTTTGGGCGCCAATTTTAGAAGAAGAATTAATTAATTTAATCACTTTAAAGGCTGCCATGTTCTCCCTAAAGGGGTCACACTTTTTAGCATAATAGAATTCTATTTTTAAAAATTTATGACAATGGGAAATTTTTACCCTGCAAGGCAGCCCCGGAAATCCCATGATCCACTTAAGTGATTTGACTTTGACAATGGGATTATTAACCCTGCATGGCCGGCAATAAAATCCCATGATTTCACTTAAGTCACTTTTCTTTTATTTCACCATGGGAATTTTTACCCTGCAAGGCAGGCAATAAATTCCCGCCTGCCTGCTGCCTCTAATTTTCCCACTGCAACTTAAGTGACTTTTCCATCATGGGAAAAAGTACCCTGCAAGGCAGGCAATAAAATCCCACCTGCCTGCTGCTTCTATTTTTCCCATGATCCACTTAAATCCTTTGTTTTCTAAAAATGCGTCCAACCCCGCAGGGGCTTTTTAGTGCACGACTTCGCCTTTTCCCAGAGAACCAGACCTCCGATGGTGACTTCCTTCTGGCACAATGTGCGTATGTGATCTCCGAATACTCCAGGCCAAGAATCGGGCTAACCCGGCAAAGGAATTGATCTAGAGAAATTTCACAGAAAACGAAACGGGAAAACACAAAAACACAAAAAATTGCCAAAAGTCACAAATAAAGCCCAAAACTTATTCCTAGTTAAAACCCTTCTGGTATATAGGAATAATGATATGTTCGATCACAACAGGGTTAAATTGGAGCGCAAATTGCCTCAAACAGGGCTCAAAATAATTAAATACAAATTTCCCGCAGACAAATCCTGACGACAGAATATAACAATTTTGGGCATCTGGGTATTTGGCGAAAATGGCTAATATGGCTCTTTGGGAATATCTTGACGCAATACAAGAACTTTCAGGCAATAAAAACACAAAACGACCCATTATTTTAAAAGTACGAATAATTTTCGGATAGGGTAGTCACAGATTTCAGGATGAAATCTGGGGACACCAGTCGGCTCCGTCTGTGGACATTTTTTCTCTGTCAGAATGACAAGGGAAAAGATGAGATCCCAACATCTCTGGTTTCGTATCTTGTCTTTTGGGCACGGGGTCAGGCAACAAACACAACACAAACAAAAACAAAACAAAGAAAAACAAACAAAGTTTTATTTATGTACATACAGGTTTTACCCTGCTTCTCATGTCTGGAACAGCTTCAAGTGTTGCCCATTGAAGGGCAATGGCAATTCAACTCCATCCTGATGAGCAAGAATGAAGCTATCTGCTCCGGCGATCTTCTTAATCACAAAAGGCCCTTTCCATAGTGAATCGAATTTTCCATGCATGCCTTTTGCTTCTCTTCTTTTGTCCCATAAAAGGACCCAGTCATTGACTTCAAACTTTCTTTCCCTGGCTTTTTTGTCGAAGATGACTTTCACCTTCCTTTGATGCTCTGTCAACCTATCTGCAACTTGAGTTTGTACTTCCCTCAATTCAGTCAGGTACATAATTCTTTTATCAATAGCATCCGTGAATGTGGAATCCTCCAGGGCCCTAGAAAGTTGTAGGGCAGGCAGTTCCAAGGTAAGAGGCAGCTCCGTGTCTCTACCATATAACAGCTGAAATGGGGACATGCCTATCACCCTCTTTGGTGTGATTCTATCGGCCCATAATGCATCAAACAACTTTTTATGCCAAGTCCTTTGATTTTCCGTTACTAGCTTGCGCACGATAGTTACCAAGTTTTTGTTACTAGATTCAGCTTGGCCATTCCCTTGTGGATAGTAGTTTGAGGAATGAACCAGCTGAATCCCATGAGTGTAGCAGAAGTCAACCAGCTCCTCAGAAGAAAGATTCGGAGCGTTGTCTGCTACTATTTTACTGGGCACGCCAAACCTGACAATAATATTTTCTTTTATAAAACTGCACACCTCGGCAGAAGTGGCGTTCTTCACAGGAATAGCTTCTACCCACTTACTGAAATAATCAGTAGCTGTTAGAATGTAATGGTGACCGGCACTGGAAGCTGGGTTAAGCATACCAATAAAATCCATTCCCCACTGTTGGAAAGGTTCTTCAATCACAATGGGTTTTAGAGGTAATGCAGGCAATTTCACACGCCCAACAAAATGTTGGCATGCTTGGCACTTAGCTACCCACTCTGCAGTATCTTGAAAAAGGGTGGGCCAGTAATACCTTGCTCTGAGGATCTTGTGTGCAGTGACTCAGGCTGAGAAATGACCACCGCAAGCCATGTCATGAAACTGTTGTAGTAGCTGATCCTGTTGAGCTTTATCCACGCATCTGAGAAATACGCCATCAATTCCCCTTTTGTACAAACCATTATCCCAAAGAACAAAATCTTTGGATTTCAGTTTAATAGTTCGTTTCTCTTTTCTGGAAAGTTGATCTGGGCATTCTCCATACGTCAGAAAGTAAGCAATGTTACTGTACCACTCCTCTACCAGATCTATAAAAAGTACTGCAGGCAAATCTTCATCTATCTCCCCTTGATCCACTTCTGGCACTGATGCTTTCATCTCCGTCATTAGTTCACACAGGCCTCTTCCTCGAACCAACTTTGTCGGTTTAATATCCAGGTCATATTCTTGAACCTTTGTCACCCATGTTCCTCTCAACAATCCTAACTCTTGTTGAGTGAGGATAGATTTTACTGCAGTATCTGGAACCAAAACCACAGTGTGTGAGGAAAGAATATAATACCTGAAAGCCTTACACGCCTTCACCACTGCGCATGCGTGCTTTTCCATGGGAGTATATTTCAACTCATAGGCTTTAAGGGGCGTGCTCATGAAAGCAATCGGAGCTTCTGCGTCCTCTTGATTTTTCTGCATCAATATTGCTGACATGGTGTGTTCGGAGGAATAACAGTAAAGAATAAATTCTTTACTGAAGTCGGGTGAAACCAAGACCGGAGCTTTTGACAGGGCCTCCTTAATCTTCTCAAAAGCTTCCTTCCCTTCGCTGCTCCATTTAAAATCTTGTGTCTTCTTCATCATATTCGAGATATGACGGGTTAGCTCAGCGAAGTCAGGAATGAATCTCCTGAGAAAATTAACTTTTCCAAAGAAAGAGTGAACTCCTTTTTTGGATGTGGGCAATGGCAATGTCTGAATGGATCTGACATGCTCCGGATCTATCTTGGTTCCTTCTTTTGAAACAATGTGCCCTAGCAGCTTTCCTTCTATTACAGCAAAGATGGATTTCTTAGGGATTCAAAGAAATACCATGTTTGCGGCATTGTATGAAAACCTCTTCCAAGTTCGAAATGTGTGTGCTTCTATCTTTGGAAAAGACTGTCAGATCATCAAGGTACACCACTATGCTTATATCCTTGAGATGAGCGAAGGCTAAATCCATAGCCTTTGAAATGTAGCACCAGCATTGATCAGGCCAAACGGCATTTTCTGGTAAGCAAAGGTTCCCCAAGGTGTAATGAACGCCGTTTTGTATTGATCTTCTTCGGCTACCTTGACTTGATTATAGCCTGAGAAACCATCAAGCATGGAAAGCATCTCAGATCCAGTGACCACCTGCAGAGTGTGATCCATGATGGGGATGGGGTAGTTATCTTTTAAAGAAGCTTGATTAAGGTTGCGAAAATCCACGCACAACCTAATTTCGCCACTCTTCTTCCTCACAGGAACTATGTTGGCCAACCATTCGGAATGATGTATGGGATAGATAATCTTTGCAACTAACAACTTCTGGATTTCTGCAAAGATGGTTCCCGAAATGGTAGGGTTGTGCCGCCGCAGCTTCTGCTTGAAAGGCTTTTGTTCTGGTTTTAGTGGGATGTAGTGTTGAACTTCTGCAGGCTGATATGTTTTTAGATCCTGGTAAGACCAGGCAAAAACATCCATATATTTCTTAAGAAGCTCAGTAAAAGCTTCTCTTTCGGCCTCTGAACAACACTTACCCAGATTTACTAATTTGGGATCATTGCCGGCTCCCAAATTTAGTAATTGTGTATCGGAGGAAGAACCTTCCCCACTTTCTTCATTTTTCTTAAGCATCTGATCATGCTTATCAAACATTTCCTCAAGAGATACCAAGCCTTTGGGAATTTTATTTCCCTTTAGCTAGATAATCTCCTGACTTCCCGAGACGTCCGCATCCATTTCTCCCACAGTAGTTTGCCTCGGAGGTGAATTGCTTCCCTCATAGTAGATCTCTTCAAAGTTGTCCTTCTGTTGGAGAAACGCAACAATCTGCTTGTCATCGTTGAAAACCTGCCATTGCTGGACGTTGTCAGGAACTTTTGGGCGGAAGACCATCTCAACTTTGTAGTCCCCCTGTCTGAAAAATGTGGGAGGTTGATCTGGATTTAACAAAGCTGCAGTCACTGCAAGTGAATCAGCTCTTGAATTTTGTTCTCTCGGAATGTAAGATACCGAGAAAGCTGAAAAATCCAGAATGGCAGAGTAGACTCGATCTCTATAATGCCGAAGTTTGTCCTTTTTTACTTGATAGAGACCTCTTATCTGCTTGACGATCAGCTCAGCATCTCCCTTTGCGTGTAAGAGCTTGATTCCCATTGTTCTTGCTTGCTCCATGCCTAACAACAATGCTTCATATTCTACTGTGTTAGTATTTTCGAACATTAATTTGAAGGAGTGTGCATGCACCTTCCCTTCAGGAGAGATAAGAACAATGCCTGCGCCGGATCCAAATGAACAGCAGCTGCCATCAAATTCCAGAGTCCAAACCTTGTTGTCAAGTTGATGTGGTTCTTGAATCACAGGTTGAACATCTTCTTTATCCATTTCTAGATAATAGACTCCGTGATCAGATTCCTGAAACAAGATCTGAGATCTAGGATCCTCAGACTTTGATACTGTGTACTTGGATTTCTTCTCAGGTTCTAACTTCTGATTAACTCCTTTGATTGGTATGTGCTCACAAGACCAATCCATCTTGACTTCTCCACCCAGCTCTTTGCAGAAATTTCTACTCAACAACATGCCATAAGAGACTGGGATGTCTGCTACAAGGATAGTCATTTTTAATCTTTTATCTGGAAAAGAGGCAAGTACTGCCTGCGCATCTTTGATTTGCCCCACAAGAGGAACTTGCCTTTCCATTGAATAGCATCTTCCGATGGTTTTTGTCAATGTGAGACCCAAGGCATCAGCAACTTTGGCAGGCATGACATTGTCAGAAGCTCCAGAGTCCAAAATGCAATTGCTTAGTTTGTATCCGTTGATAAGCAATGACACATAAAATGGCTTGATCCTTTCTGATGTAGCAGGAGAAGAGGTAGAAGGAGAAGAACTTGCAGCCACATTATTTGAAGGAGTATTCTTTGGACTTGACAAGATACCCCGTGAAGTATTATTTGTTGAAGGGTTGGGACCATTACTTTGCACATATTTGACCAATCTATTCAGCTGATCAGGAAATGCTCTCAAATATTCAGCTTCTGACATTTGGACCTTGGTCTTCTTGATATGATCAATGATGTCAAAAGCTTGACTTGCTTCAGCCGGATGTGCTTTGGCTCTTTGCTGCGAATTGAAAGAATTTGAATATTTATCTTTAGGCGCTAATGAAGAAGGAAGAGGGCTACCTCTTTTTAGGATAGTCACATCCGGGCCAGGATCTTCTCTTTCTCTTCTTCCGCTTGTGGATGCTTCAGCATTTTGGCGCGTCTGAGACCTTGTGAATACCGCAAAAGTGTGACCATCAGAATCTTCAAAAGATTCATAATAGCCATCGTCAGATTCGTAGTCCAGGTAACCAATATTGGAGTCGCCAGCGGGATCTACAAAGTCTTCATCATCGAATGATTCATCAATGCCGAGATCCTCTTCATTAGTTTCCAAGTTATTCCTTGGAGCAGCTTCAATTGCCAATTGCTGTGGTGCAGCAGCAAGTCTGTTTCGATTTTGATTTTGATTTTGATTTTGACCATTAAAGGTCCAGGTAGGAGCTATTCTTGAGGGGGTTGCATTCCCTGCTTGAGAGATCTGCTTCTTGATCTGCAGCATGTCATTAGCCAATCTCTGCAACAAAGGATCTGAAGTACTTGAAGAAGCGCCATCACCTTTGTGAGATGGTTGTTTGAGTTTTCCAGCCATGATCAAGTCATCCTCAACTTCCACGGCAGCATTTTGTGCTTCAAGTAGATTTATAGGTCTTGCCCTTCTCAGCTGATATCCAACTTCGGCAATAGAGCGTTTATAAAAAACGTCTTTTGATTTTCGTCGCTCAATGCGGCAGAAGTGGGGATTTTATATAAAATCCTCTGGAACCTTGCAATAAAGTCCCGCATGTTCTCGCTTGGCTCTTTCTTCAACTGCGTCAGTTGGGTGATCAACGTGCTAGCGTCCTCTGCGGGCTTGAATCTTTTCAGAAATTGCTCACGCATAGTCGCCCAGTTGGTTATGGTGCCAGGAGCTAGCCGATAGAACCATTCTCCAGCCAAGTCGTGTAGAGTCTCAATGAAGAGTCTGACTGAGACATCTTCATGCTCTACTGCAAGCACACCACAAGATATGAAGAAGGCCGCCAAATGATCATCCGGGTTTTGCTTTCCATCTCCAAAGAATTTTGGAAAATTCTTTCTGGATCCCTTTGGCAGATCGTGCATAGGTGGAGTCAGGTTCAGAGGCCCAAAAGCTGCTCCCCATGGGACAGGTACTATCTGGTTCTGATTCTGATTCTGCATGATGAATGGGGCACGTCTCCTCCTTGTGTAGACTTGATGGATAATTCCAGCTGCCGGATTATGCTGAAGACGATCCAGATCTGGATGGGTGTGCACTCTCCTTCCTGGTGAGAGACTAGATCTGCGGCTTCTAACTTGAGGAGGATGATTGAAATTGAATTGCTCCTGCAGTCTGAAGAAATGATCAGTCCTTCCTTGCGCCTTCACGGATCGGGTGAATGGACGTTCAGCCAGGTTGAGATTTGTATGGAAAACACTCTGATCTTCAATAGATAAGCTTTGATCTGCAAAGATAGTTGTTTCCCCAGCGGAGTCGCCAAAAACTGTTGGCTAGATTTTCTGCATAGCACAAAACCTAGGCAGTCATGAGATAAATCTCCCTCATTTACCAGTGAGGCTCCCATGTCAGATTTGTCAATTAAAGTATGCTAATATCTAAATGGGGTTTTACTTTAACTACTCAGTTCATGAACCATAACTGAACAGTTCTGCAGCAAGTAAGCAGTTGTTTAAAGAAAGGAAATATTTATAGAAGAAGGGAATTTATATAAACACAGAGAAGAAATGGGGAAGATGTGCATCCCAATCAATAGATAGCAGATTTGATTGCATGCACATAGAAGAAACCAATAAATATAAACACAGAATTCTAAGCAAAGGTAGCTCTAGATCTAGATCTGAAATAACACAAAGTTTATTAAAAGATCTAAGATAAAAAGCAAGAAACACAATACACCGTGACACAAAGTTCTCCGGAAATCTGCTCCTGTATATTCCTTTGCTTCAAGTGGCTCTCAAGGGTTTCAGCACAAAGTCTGGAACACAAGGTTGCTGCTTACAAATTCTGATCATTAACCTGGAGGTTCTTCTCCTACTTATAGAATGTAGAAGGGAAAGTACAAATGGGAAATCTAACTGAACTGAAACACAAACAACAAGTAAAGATGACATTTGGCAATCATCCTCCACTAACTTCTCCTTAAGTGACACATGTATCACTTAACTAATAGAATTGTTCCACATGACTTTAAGTAATGGTTTCAAAACCAATAACTTTGAAGTCTTACAATTTCATCCGGGAACGTGGAAAATAGAAGAAGTCAAGCCAGCTGTAACATTTATGTCTTCTTTTTGTTCTGATATTGGATATACTTGTCGAACATGTGATTCAGCATCTTCCCATCTGTTTTAGCCACTGCTTCCTTCTCTGTCCTGAACTGCAGCAATCCTTCATTCAACACTTTGATGCACGCTTCCACATCTTCCAAGCTTGGCCCGAACCTTGCAATATCCGCCTGCAGCGCCACCAGTCTGCTAATGGAATTCATCGTGAAAGGCTTAGTAGCTCTATCAATTCTCTTTTGTACCATCAGAAGAGACCCTTCTAGGGAATTAGGTACTTTGCTAGGAACGATCCGCACGTATGAAGTAACATTCCTAACCACTTTCTCCTCAGTGAAAGAAATGATACTGTCTGGTAAGGATGATGTCCTACTCTCAAGTGCCTGCATCCTCTTCAGCAAAACTCTGCAGATCTCCAAACGGAAAGATACTGCAAACTCCAGTTGCTTCCCCTTCTCAACTGATCCATCCGGTACAATCTGCTCTGCAACCAATACATCTCCCGGCAGCTTGTTGATCTTGGCCAAAGTACTCAGGTTACTCTCAGCAACTGTGTTCATGTCTACTATGCTCATCACCAGTTGCTTCAGCTGATTTGCTGCATCATTCATAACCTTCAGGCGGGCTGGCACCTCTCCAAGTTGTACAGAAGCTTGACGAATAATCAGATTCTTCCATTCGTCAATAGCTTTCACTTGATTGCTTGCATCCTCCATCTCCTGCATAAGATGATCACTCACCTGCTCTGAAATGGGCTGAATGGAAGGTTTAGCAACCTTGGCTATGATCTCGCACAATTGAGATACTTGCTTCTGAAGCTCGTCTTTCTCCGCCTTTTCACTGTCAAGCCTAAGGAATAGAGCATCTATCAATGTCTGTGTATCCTGCTTCAATCCTTCTGTGGTGGCTTGACCGAGGGGTACTCTGGTTACTGTTACATCTTCTACCGTGAGCTCATCCTCCTTCTTTCCTTCCGCCGGAACTGACATCTCAGCAAACTTCTGCCCCGACTCTTCGATGATCAACCTTGAAGTTACCTTAGCAACTTTAGGCCTTCTGTCTTTTCCGCCTAGACTCTGGAGTAGCTGCAAGTCGTGTTCTTCCAAGTTCATCTCCACTCTCGCTTCTGGAACCAACTGCGAAGCCAACCATTCTGAGAAGTTACTTCTCGGAGAATGAGAAGTTGCTGAGTGCACTACTATCTCCCGCTCCTTTCCTCTCCATCAGAAAGTGCTACAGTGTTATGGCTGCCATCTTCTGAATCATCCAAGGACAAAGCTCTTTCGAACTCCGCCATCTGCAGCTTCAACGTCTCTTCTGGAACAGGTGATGAACGGAGTGGCTTGGGAGAGAAGATGAATGTTGCCGGATTCAGTGGAGGCATGGAAGTGTCCTGCTGAGGTGCAACAGTTGGTGAAGTACTGGATGCTGGAGAAGCTGGAACTAAAGTCATGGTCGTAGAAGTGATCTTCTCCTTTGATTGAGATCTTCTGTGTACTTTCAACTTCTCGGACCTTCTGCTGCTTTCTCCTCCGTGCTTCCGCTTGAGGGAATCTCCTGCGCCGAAGTTGCCCGTGACTTGATTCATCAATGCTTCATCAAGGCAATATCCCTTCGTCAGCAACCAGTTTGAAGTATTCACCAAAACAACGCCAGACCTTTCTTCAATTGTATGGCAGCCTCCTACGTTATCCTGAAGTACGGCTCTATCTCCTCCCATTTGATAGTAAGTATCAACACATAATTATCATCTTTAAGATCCGTAGGTATCCGCGCTAGTCCAAAGTCGAACACTTGCTTTGCTGATAGCCTGCTGAAATCCCTCTTTCTAACCTCGTACTCACTTTTGCACTTCATCCAGAAATCCTCCAATGAAGGCACGTGTGCGTACTCCTGGGAGATCGTCTTCCCGGCTACTCCAAATGGATCGAAGTTCAGCCGTGCCGTGAAGAACTCTTGCTCATACTCGGATAACATCTGCGTCTCCATCCCTCGAGCTCTATGAATGCTCTGGCAGCTATAATGTCCGACAGTGATTGGAAAGAAGCCCGTAGACTTGTGCCGTTTCGACTGAAGGTCGTGTATCTCCACAAGTTGTCTGCTCAGCTCCATGGTGATCCATCTATCATTCGGATATCTGGGCATCTTTATTGGTTCTCCAGAAAAGCCCAGTAACCCTGAGGTATGTGAAATTTGCAAACTGAATGAATAGACTGCCAATCCTGGATACGGCTTCCCACGCTTCTTTGCTTACCCTGTTGGCCTTTAGGTCCTTGTCTAGCCTGCAAATGAAATCGTAGAAGAATCCATCATTGACCACTTTGAAATCCTTCTCGCATGCAGGTACAGTAAGCTGTGGGTAGCACTCGAAAATGGGGTCCTTAGAAAGAACGCCACATCTATCCAGCTTGGAGAAGATGCCTTGTGAAGCTGCAACGTACACCAAGTAGGAAGTCATTTTGAAGCTGAAAGTACGCTTCACGTTCCGGAGTTGCTCACCAATGTTGTCGCTAATAATTTCCGACCAATTGATTATGGAATCAACCTTGTTGACTTCAATGGTCCTGATGAAAGCATACATCCATGTACGGAAAGTGTAAGCATTCGCCTCGCCATTAATCCTGCATAACAATTTGACAATATCATCGACCTCCTGCACCAAATTGGACCGCGGAAGAGTTCTTGGGAACTTAGAAGGAGATCTGGGCTTCTTCATGTATCTGCTGTTCATTATGTTCACGCAGTCAACTCTATGCTTCTCCCACCTGCTGCCGGCATCCTGAAGGCTAATGGAAGTCACCACCTTTCGCACCGGAATCTTCAAACAATAATTGATGAACTCTGCGTCCAATCGAATTATTGTTTTCCCCGTAGCATCTCGCACTGATCTGGACGAAGGATGGTAAGATCTAGCGCACTCCATAACAAACTCTGGCAACTGGGATGTGTATGGAAAGGCTGCAACTCGAATAATTCCACTGCTTTTAACTGCACGCATGAGTGAAGTCTTTCCTGCTCTGGATCTATCAATCAATTCGGAAAGAGGTTCCGGACCTAGATCTGTGTCTCCTATGTCTGCAAATTTGGAAGTGATGCATGACTCCGTTGTGCTTTCTTTTTCATCCCTCTTTGCCATGGCTTTGTCTATCTTTGTCTGAATAATTCTTTTTCTTCTTATTTGCCGGATTTCTTCAAAACTGGTGCAGATCTGGATAATTCTTCAGATTCGGAGGATATATTCAATGTATTGGACATTGATTAAAGCTCCTTTTCTTTTGTAAAGCACCTGTAATGAATTCCTGCAATTAATTCAGACAAAGATGGCAACCGGAGCATGAATAGTGAATTTTAATCATAAAAATCTGCACTTTTCAAGCCTGTGCCCCAAAAATTGGTGTTTTATTTGCATGCAAAGAGAGCATGAATTTTTCCAACATCACCTGAGCACCTGTATTACTTATGCAAACACAAATCAATCTCCTTCAATGTATGCGCCAAAATTGGAAGCTTTAAGTATTGATTTGATCTTCTTTTGAGCAAAATCCTCTTCAAATGGGGCGCACTTTTCCTCTGGGCTGCACTTCTTTACCTATGAATTAATTAATTCATCCTTATGGCAGCCCATGCTTATATAACCCTCATAATTCTATAATTAATAATTGCCCTTCCTATTCCTGGCAATTAATTAATTAAAAATCATGCTCTTCTCTTTAACTGGTGTGCTAAAATAGCATGTTTAAGGACAGCCATCCAATAAATTAAATTAATTCAATTTAATCATCCACTCTTCACTTCACTTAAGCTTCACAGTGTGCTTTGACCATAGCCACTGAAAATAGAATTTAATTTAATCATTTAATGCTTTAAAAAACATTATATCCTTCCTAAAATGGGCGCACTTTTCTTCATGAAGGGGGCAGCCTTTAAATAAATTAGATTTAATTAATTTAATCAATCTATTTTCATCTCTTCTATTCCTCTTTGCTTTGTTGACTTTTCTCCATGTTTAGGTGCCATAAATAGAAGAAGAATTAATTAATTTAATCACATTAAAGGCTGCCATGTTCTCCCTAAAGGGGTCGCACTTTTTAGCATAATAGAATTCTATTTTTAAGAATTTATGACAATGGGATTTTTTACCCTGCAAGGCAGCCCCGGAAATCCCATGATCCACTTAAGTGATTTGACTTTGACAATGGGATTATTTACCCTGCATGGCAGGCAATAAAATCCCATGATTTCACTTGAGTCACTTTTCTTTTATTTCACCATGGGAATTTTTACCCTGCAAGGCAGGCAATAAATTCCCGCCTGCCTGCTGCCTCTAATTTTCCCACTGCAACTTAAGTGACTTTTCCATCATGGGAAAAAGTACCCTGCAAGGCAGGCAATAAAATCCCACCTGCCTGTTGCTTCTATTTTTCCCATGATCCACTTAAATCCTTTGTTTTCCAAAAATGCGCCCAACCCCGCAGGGGCTTTTAGTGCACGACTTCGCCTTTTCCCAGTGAACCAGACCTCCGATGGTGACTTCCTTCTGGCACAATGTGCGTATGTGATCTCCGAATACTCCAGGCCAAGAATCGGGCTAACCCGGCAAAGGAATTGATCTAGAGAAATTTCACAGAAAACGAAATGGGAAAACACAAAAACACGAAAAATTGCCAAAAGTCACAAATAAAGCCCAAAACTTATTCCTAGTTAAAACCCTTCTGGTATATAGGAATAATGATATGTTCGATCACAACAGGGTTAAAACGGAGCGCAAATTGCCTCAAACGGGGCTCAAAATAATTAAATACAAATTTCCCGCAGACAAATCCCGACGACAGAATATAACAATTTTGGGCATCTGGGTATTTGGCGAAAATGGCTAATATGGCTCTTTGGGAATATCTTGACGCAATACAAGAACTTTCAGGCAATAAAAACACAAAACGACCCATTATTTTAAAAGTACGAAAATTTTTCGGATAGGGTAGTCACAGATTTCAGGATGAAATCTGGGACTTCTCCTTGACGTCTTAGTTGCAAACCAGCAAGATGGTCTTTAAGATTTGTCTTCACACCACCAATTGGGAGATTTTTCGTTCTCCAATATGCCAAAGGGAAGGGTTTAGTCCTCCTTGGATGCCACACTCCTGGATTTTCGCCCTTTAGTGGAGTTGGATTAGAGCAATCAACCCTAGAACCAAGTATAAAAGTATATATGTCAAATTGATGATGCAACTGATCCTATGCGACTCCTCTTATACCCTTTTGGTGGCGTCAAAGGTCTAAGGGGTGAATTACCCCAAGACTGACCTCTTGGGAAGCTTGCTTTATTTTCTATTTTCACTTTGGGAGCTCTCCAACCCAGTCGACCTGCCTTGGAGAGTAAAATACAAAAGAAAAACATAAATAGAAACGAAAGAAAACAAAAATGAAACCCAAATACTTCCCTTTTTCAATTTCTTCTTGGCCACAGGAAGAAAAATGGCAAGAAGTATTCAATTAGAACTAATTCAAAAAAGTGGACATTAATTGCTTTCCCTCAAGCAATTGCAAGCTAGGCTGATCTGAAATCTTGGTTTCTTCCATCTTTTCATCATGTAATTCCACATCCTCAAAAGAGTTGGGAGGTGGTTTCCTTGAAAAGGCATCCGCCACCACATTGTGTTTCCCTTTGACATATTCCCTATCAAAATCATATGCTTGGAGTCTACTTACCCACTTTTGTTACCGATCATTTAACTCTTTTTGATGAAGAATAAATATCAAACTATTATGATCAATTTTGACCACAAACCTTCCGCAAACCAAATATTGTCGGAACTTGGTTAATGCATGTATGATGGCCAACATTTATTTGTCATTGATGGAGAACTTCTTCTCATGATCCTTTAATTTCCGGCTCTCCTATGTACTGGGATGCTTGTCTTGCATTAAAATAGCCCCTATACCTCCACCGGAAGCATCAAATTCAAGTACACAAGGCATATAAAAATCTAGAACAGCAAATACAAGGAAAGAACACATCACCTTTTTCAACTCCTCAAAATTTATTTGGGTTGTTTGTGACCAACTGAAAGCTCCCTTTTGTGTTAGAGAAGTTGATGGAGCAGCAAGTTGGGAAAACCCCTTCACAAATCTCCTATAATAATAACAAAAACCCAGAACTCCTCTTAATAGTGTGATGTTTTTCGAGTTGGCCAATCCATGATGGCCTGGATCTTTTGTTGATCCACATGAACCACTTGTGAACGATCAACCTTCCCCATCGTACAAAATTACAGTTTACATCCCAAACTCACATTTTGATGTTTTGGTGGGGCCACGAGAGGGACTGTTCTAGACTTAAAAGAGCATCCTTATCACAGAGAATAGAACATCCTAGAAGCATCTGAAAGTGATTTGCGGGGAATTTGATTTAATTATTGAGCTACAAACACCCAAAAACTTTGTCACAAATTTCTCTCTAATCCCTCAAACCATTCTCCCTGAATCTAAGACCAATGTGTAGCTCTTTGAAAGACATTTCCAACGGTACCCAGCCACATGTTGATTAGAGATCTCTAGCAAAAGTTGTTGATGAATAACCAAAGCTCTATCATGGCCTCTGTCTCGTCCTCGAGCTTCATCTTACATTAGGCGAAGCTGTCAAATTTAAGCTAGTGAACAAGCATTGTAGAGAATCTTAGAGTTCGTCGATTTATGCCATGTGTACACCATGCTACGTGTCTTTAAACGGTGCTTCGGCACTTTACAGGGCAAGGAAGCAGGGTGGAATTTTTTTGAAATGATGCAGGGCACCGATTGCCACCATTTGTCCATATTGCTACGAGTCATTCAATCAGTCTTCCTTGCGAAGTCTTGGGTGACGGTAAGGACTTAGTTATTACCAGTTTAGGACCTAGTCATGTTAACTCAATGACATGTCATGTGAATCCTCTATCCCTGGGGGCAAGTCGCCCATCAGTGTCTTGTAGATCATTGAAGAAAGAAACCAAGGCCCGAGACAGTCACATGGGCTCAATATGCCTCCACGTATCCACACCACCACTTGTCATGCATTGGTACTCCACAATGTTTGTAGAGCGGGACAAAGACTTAAAGTTTGCGGCCCAGTGCAAAATGCCAAGCTTATCAACCATCCATTCAGGGCAACGCTGCCTTAACTATGAAAAGTGGTTAAGTTCCAAAATACTTTTAATGAGATACGGGAAAGCCCATAACTGAAACCACAAGTTGCCTAATGCCACTTGTCGCTCAATCCATTCATTGAAGCCACTGGAAGGAAACATGGCAAAAAGTCTTCAATTGGAAGTAATCCGAAAAAGGTTACATTACGAGATACTGTTGCAGCGCCGCATGTGGGCTATTCTGATCAAGGTCTACCACTTGATCAGGCATCCGCTTTAACCCTTCCTTATAGAACCAAAGGAAATGAATATAGATTTCACGAAGGCAATGAAATGCACATTAAAATCTCTAATGTTTCTTCCTCAATTGTAGAGAGTATTGTCGCCTTCTTCAGCAGTAAGATGAGGGTAAGTTTATTACATCTAGATAAGCTTTCAAACACAAGTTGATTTGCCCCACTCTCCAAAGCCTTCAAGTTCTGAAATTACTGATTAGATGCTAAGAGAAATGAAGCATGGGGTTCATTTATGGATCACACTCAAAGCATGGGTCTTTTATGCTAGTTCCCTCTATGATGTTCCAACCCATCCAGTGGTCTTTAGCACGCACATCCAGGCATGGAGTCTGGTGTGAAATTTTCTCTAAAACTTCTGCCATCAAGAAAGCTATTTTGCAAATCCTTTGCACCAACCTGGCAACTTATTGCCTCAAAGTCTAAAAACCTGTAGAAACCTTTGTCATTTCCCTAAGCACACTTTTGAAATCTGAGGATACCAACTGTGAAGAGCTTCAATCAGTCTTGATCCCAACACATTATCTACTCTATTTACAAAAGTTTGGGGATCATACATATCCCTAACAACTACAAGACCATGTATGAGTGTGGAAAGCACTACATTTTGCAAAAAGAAAATACCTAAACTACTCCTAGACATCCAACCAGGTACATAACATATTTATACAAGAACCACAATATCATAGCTCAAGGAGAAGTAAGCTTCCCTTCTTGATGAAATGAGGCAACCATGCTATTGACTGCAGTTTTGAAACATCCATGGCTTATCAGTGAAGAACCATGTTTGCATTTCCTCCAAAATATTTTGCTGACCTCAAGAAAAAATTTGCACTCGGCTTCGAGACATGTGTTTTTTTTATGAAGGTGCATCAGCTGACTTTCTGGCATTTTGAAACTCTGATTACCTCATGCTCTGAAGTGAAATATCAACTAGGTGGCATACTCTGACTTAGGATCTGCATCTAGATAGGTATCTGATAGGACACCCAACTTTCAGCAAACCAATGGACTACCTTCTATGATTTTACCAGATTTTTACAGTTGTGTTCAGCGAACTATAGAAAACTTAATATTTGCCTATATGACACATCTGAAATCCTTGAAAATCTTAAATAGAACTCTGCTATTATTACCAAGTGATCATAAGGAAACTATTTCTAGGCTCTTACAGAGATGAAGACTGCTGCTATTATCAGTCACATTCATTCCCTAGATAGCGGGAAAGCTACAGAAGTTCTCATAATTCTTCAAGTACCGAAGGAAAAATTCATCTTTCTTGTGCTACTAACATATGAAAGATATTTGCGGCCTCAGTATTTCCACCTTCATCCATCTTGGAATGGCTTCATCTAGAACATTACCCTGGCATTTAATGACAGGCTTCTTTCTTTATGATCTAGGTTCAGCCGTCTGCAACAATTTTGACAACATAGAAGGCTCCGTATTAGGTTCGCTTGGAATGGAGTCAGAAAATGATGGAGGCTCTTTTGATTCTTGCTCCTCATCTGCCCAGCTTTAATGGTTGCCGTGAATACTGATCTAGAGCCCCTCTGCTTATGTTCCCCAAAGTTGCCCCCAAGGTCCTCAAAGTTGAGTTCATCTGAACCCTATCGTGTGGATGTCCCTTTCCTTCACGGCCTTGCCAGCGGCTCCAAAATCACATACTAGGGTGGATGTCTCACTACAAAAGATTGCCCTGCTAGTCTTGGTCCCAACGGGTCATCTCACTCTATTCATAAGTCAAGAGACCCTGTGGGATTTGACTCCACTAGTTGTAGAAATGCAACAGCTGAAGCTGCATTATGATTTGGATCAATACAATGTATATCCAAACTTTGCTGCTACGATGTTAGACATGCCAGCTATCAGAATACATTGGAAAGGCAATAATATCCCCAATAGACCAGGGCAGGCAAGCATTCCACAGAGGGATTAATCAAATTAAAGTAACCACAGTTACTTTACACTCTGAGCTATCATTCGCCAAGAAGCTCGTCATAGTGTCCTCCAAACGTCTTTTGTTGACTATTAGTTGACCATACAGAAATCCTTCTGACTAGCCCCCAGTGTCCGACACACCCACTAGGATATGACCACGAAGCTTGGACTCGCTTGACCCTTCGGCATTTGGCGCAGGATTCTTTGACATTACCGCAGCTTGGAGGCTTTATGAGATAGTCATTGGGCAGCTTCGTACCTCTCACAGTTTATCTGAATTTGTGAAGAGCACCATCGGGGTCAAACAGGGATGTCCTCTCTCACCGACTCTCTTCAGCATTTACATTGATGAGTTAGAGGAGTTTCTTCAACAACATACCCATATGTATGATGGTTTTCTTCAACATGAGGTACTTATAGGCATCCTCCTTTTTGCCGATGATGTTATTCTCCTCTCACACACTACAGAGGGCTTATAATGACAACTTGATGCCCTTGCTTGCTTCTACAAAATCCAACAACTTGCGGTCAACCTTACTAAAACTAAGGTCATGATCTTCAATATCTCCAAGCGCTCTTTGGCAAGGTTTCATTTTTTCTATAGAGGGAAATTTCTTGAGATCACATCATCCTACACTTATTTGGGGGTCCAATTTTTCCAATGATGTTATTTTCCTCTCACAAACTGCAGAGGGCTTACAATGACAACTTAATGTCCTTGCTCGCTTCTACAAACTATCAAAAAAGCTTGACAAAATATTACAATTTTACCAGACATCAGCAAGGTTGTCATTAAAAGGACATGAAATAAAGGATGGAACTATAATCACAACGAAGCTGGAAATGAAGAAAGTTAAAAATTGAAGTTCTTGCAAACCAGGTATGATGCAAAAGAAAAGATTGATCAAATAACGAGATCAACTAGAATAGATATCATAAAGTTGTAAGGAAGCAAAATCACAAGGCACCTTGATCAAATAAAATAAAAAATTGAACCCAACCCCAATAACCCCTTTTTTCGTATGTTGAAAAATTATAACTCGAATAATCTATTATAACAAATCCAAATAACTTGCCCCTGTTCCTCACATCCCCTCCTTTCACATAATCCTAACTAGTACGTCACCTTGTCATGTGACCATTTTGTCGCCATTAATCGTGATTTGAAAATTTAAACTGCATCAGCAAGCTTAGGATGTGCTCTATGTTAGGTTTGTATGGTTGCATCAGTACTTTAGCATGGCAATCTAAGAAAATGCATCATAAAATACAGAATTAGAAATTTTTGAAACTTCAAAAAATTGATAGTTTGTGTTCTGATGAGTTTTATGTCCCAACAGGTCTTCTTCACTTCTAGGGGGACATTTGTCACATGAACTTACAAATAAATAGAGTAACATCCAAGTATAAATTCCAAAGTAGTTTCATAGCAAGACATATCTTCGCAGATATTGCTGCCATTGTACATATCACTCTCATATCAATAAATATTTGTTAACATCACAATATTCTTCCTCTTCACTTCCTGTATTTTGTGTTTCAATTTTATATCTGATTAAGAACATTGGATTAGGATATTTTATTTTTGTGGTATTTTTCAATATGTACGGTAATTTTAATACTCAAGTCATCATTTTGATGACTATTTTCAGGGAGTAGTCATTTCTTATATGAGCTTCCACTCATGTACATTGGTAATAAGCACAAGATAAGGGAGCCTACAAAGCATACAAGCATGACTAAGCCATGTTATTACCTGATGTTTAACTGAAGAGAAGGAAGACAACACATGAAGTCGGGGACTTGGACCCCAAAATTGTGCTCAAGGAATGGCAAAGCTTTTGTTGCATGTAATGCCTTCTAATCCTACTTTGACTTACAATAATTATCAATATGGGCTACTCCTTACCCAACATGTCATTTGCAAACAGTGGGGGCTTCTGTATTTCTGAATTGATTTTTATTTTTTTGTAAATTTTCATTGTAAGCAGCACTTTGAGTCATTTAGTATGCTGTCCACCATATTTCCAATTAAATCCAGATTGGTCATCCAATGGTTTCATTAAATCAATCTATAAATGACACTCGAGCAAACATGAATTGACTAATATGCAAGGAAAAATTGATCTATTCATGAAATGTATTGCTCTATATTATTCAATTGATTCCAAATGTAGATAATCATAAAACTTGGTAACATGAACATTGCTGACATGCAAGTGAGGACATTTCTAGATACCACAAATAAAACAAGTTGAAATCTCAAAATATTAAAAACAATAGCCCTTATATTCTTTACATGAACCAATTTAAATGACATTAGACCTGATGTTTGATCACATGCACACAAAAAATTAGTCTTGATCATCTTGGTTAATACCTGACCGAAAATGAAATTAATTTCATCATAGAAATCAGGATCTTGTTTAAGGATGCTACCAAATTTCTGAATTCATCCACTTGAAAATGTGTGCTTACCAGCTTTTCTATATTCTCCAGATATAATGAAACAGTTAGCAGCAGAATCCGGTTTCCCAATAGAAAGGAAAATTTGTGCTGCCTCTGTCAGAGAATCTTTGGCGTATTCTCTTTTTATCTCAATATTTCGCTCACCATCTTGTCGAAGCCTTGCAGCTTTTGCCCATTTAGCCATATTCACATCCCCAGCCCTCTCAAAGCATACAATTGCCATGTCATAATTTTTCTCATTGAACATCTGGACATTTTCAAAAACAAATCCATTGCCAAATAGTGAATTCTATGCTTCATTACAGAGCATTGAAATCTAAAGTGCAAGTACAAGAATGCATAAACTATGTTGAATGATTACAAATTGCTATCAATTTTTTCCCTAAAAATGATTGCACGCAAAAAAACACAATCAAATGCTATATTAAAATTAAGGCCACACAATCAAGCTGCACACAGAAACACTTGAATGGATAAAACAAATTATACAACTAACAGAAGTGTTCCATAGGAAAGGATGCAAAATTTGGCTAGGAAGCCTGGAAATAAGAGAGATTGCAATGAAAGAAGCACCATTTATTGCTCTCAATGACATACTTCGGACCATATAGAAAAAAATAATGTGCAGAATAAATATGATGACATTTTTAAGTGATAGGTAACTCTTTCGGTGTTTGTGTTTTTATGTCAAGAGGTGGAGGAAGTATAAATAACAAACAATCCCTGACCTGTGATGAATCCTCACAGAATCTTGTCACCACATGTGATCCATAGAAAACAATCAAGCCTAAAAACAGAAAGCCGTTAAGGATACGAGTATCATGTAAATTATGTTCATACAAGAAAGGGTTTTTCCTGTTGACAAAGCCACAGTAAGTGGTGAAAATTTGATTGTGATTACCCTAATAAAGATCAAAATATGGATTTATCAATCAGATGGTGTGGGTGAAGCTCCATGGTGACAACAATCTGTCTCAACACAAATCAATAATTGTTTACATAATATACGTAAAAGTTGATATCCATGGGTTGTCACTCATGGACAATTAAAATAACTGATATAGTGATAATAATATCCATAGATGAATGCTCAAGGATAAGAGGGAAGGTTAGACAATTTCAAGGAGTGTGATACTCCCCCTCAAACATTTCATGACATCCAAGGATCTCTATGAACTATAATATGGATCATATAAAAATAGAAAGATCAAATGTAAACTTGTCCATATGTAATGATTCATGGACATTAATTACGATTCGTGCCAAAATGTCATATTATACAGAAATGTGTTAATATATTCTTAAATTTCTTTAGACTGAATTTCGTACAATGTTTCACTATTAGCCTAAACTCCATTTTATGGAGATACATCTGTTCACAAGATGTGAGCATCTCAAGCTTTAGGCATCATGTAACCATCTTCACAAATTTCATAATACACTTTGTCAGATAGATAAACTGTGTAATGTCCCTCTTTTCGGATCGTTCGTATCGAAGACCTTTGGCCCATTTTTGTCTACCCGACAGCCGAAGGATGAGCCAAGGGTGACTAAGTTTTATTAATTTTATTATATTGTGCAAATATTAAAGTATAATATTATAAAATGCACATATAATAAATTAATAAAGCTTCATATTAAAATAAAAGCTAGAAAAGTGCAAATGTAATATACTGTTAATTTTAATTGTATTTATCTAGGGGAAATGCGACTTGCATTTGAGGCAAAAAAATAGAAAAATGTGACAAAAGCCTCATTAGAAAAATGTGACCAGCCTATGGAAAATCATGGAATTTCGTTGGCTGATTTGGAGGTCACTTTGTGATCATTTTCCTTTAAAAGAAAAGTCAACTTGCCTCTTTTGGCATCCAAAAATATTTTATGACATTTTCTCTTGCATGGAGCTTCAGCTTTTGCAATAAAATTCCAAGGACGAAACCCCTTAGGAATTAAATCTCTTGTGAACGAAAACCCCAAGAATTGCAAGGGTTTTTCACTCAGAAATTCTCATTGATTGTAATCAGATTTTCAGAGTTATTTCAGACTTCTTCCAGCAGTGTATTTGAAGGCATTTTGGAGAATAAATTGCAGTAGTCTTTCTTCCAGTGGATTGACTTGTCTTGGGACTGTTTTGGCATTATTTTTTGAGAAATTTACATCTGAAAATTATTGTCAAATATCTCCTAATTTTTATGAATGAAAGCCACTAAGTTTCAGAATTTTGCTAAGGGTTTTTAGAGGGTTTTTTTTACCAGTGATTTCTGAGTCCTTTGGGCATCCAAAAATTCTGATTTTTATATGATTGAGCTCCTAGAAATATTGCCAAGCATTTATGATAGAGAAATAATTTTTTGGAATTCATTTGTGTATGTTTTTCTATCAAACCCTAGTCGGCCTGCCCTATATTAATTCCAAATTGCCCTAGGGTTATCGCAATTTATTCTCTGAGCTCGTTCCAAGGGTTCGGGAGTGAAAAATAATTATTGTGGGATGATTTGGGCATGTTTGCACATAAAACCCTAGTCAACTTTGCAGAAATTCATCCAATTGCCCAAGTTAATTTGCCCTAGCTGTCAAAATATACATTTTACTACTTTGTGAAGTGGGAAAAATTCATACTTGTGCCAAAGATCTATAGGGGATCTTTCAAACTCTGTATTCAATTGATCTTTGTAGATGAGTTTAATAAGTTAGATAAATTAACTTGGAGAAATGCTTTGGGCACTACCTAAATAATTTCATGACACGTGTTGATCTACATTTGAGTCACACTAACCATTTTGTGTAGCTTAAGAAATTGTAAAATTCTCCAACATAATTCCTCTATAGCATTCTAAATACTAACAGAAAATACAACTGTAAAATATAGAGTGAATTTTCTGATGAATGGAAATATGGGAGGACCTGCTTCCCCAAGGGTGGATTGCACCTACAAATCCAACTGTAACAAAAGAGCTCACACAATGGCAACTCTCTCTTGCATTAGGTTTTTGATAATGTAAAATAAGATAATTCTTTAGGGCTTTTCTCCCCTTTCCATTCAAACCACTGAAACCGTAACCCACCCATGCTAACTCATGACCTAACTCTTCACTAACTCGTCACCTGAAATATAACATAATAATAATGCTACAACAAAAAACAAATATATATGTTGTGTTTAGGTATACAACATGCCATCCCCCTCAAAGAGCTTTGACCTCAAAATTAGCCAAACTCCAAAAGATTACATTACGAGAATGGATCTCAAGAATTGTACCTACTACATCCATCCCACCAACACCACCAGTTGAAATAACTCATAAATGAGAATGAGTTTTTTTCTAAGTAGCCGATACATTTTCGATACAGGTATAGGTACCGGCTACGACAATGGATATGACAGTACAAAAAATAGATATATAAATTTTCAAATATATAAATTCCAGCATACTAAATAGGAATTAAGTTAATAACCACATATTGTGCATATGAAAAACAAGAAAACTTAGGTGCTGAACGGAGTGGCTGAGTAGAGAAGATGAATGTCACCGGATTCAGTAGAGGCATGGAAGTATCCTGCTGCGGTGCAATAGTTGGTGAAGTACTGGGTGCTGGAGAAGCCAGAGCTAAAGCCATGGTCGTAGAAGTGATCTTCTCCTTTGATTGAGATCTTTTGTGTACTTTCAACTTCTCGGACCTTCTGTTGCTTTCTCCTCCGTGTTTCCGCTTGAGGGAATCTCCTGCGCCGAAGTTGCCCGTGACTTGATTCATCAATTCTTCATCAAGGCAATATCCCTTTGTCAGTAACCAGTTTGAAGTATTCACCAAAACAGCTCCAGATCTTTCTTCAATTGTGTGGCAGCCTCCTACGTTATCCTGAACTACGGCTCTATCTCCTCCCATTTGATGGTAAGTGTCAAGTACCACATTCCCATCATCCTTAAGATCCACAGGTATCCGCGCTAGTCCAAAGTCGAACACTTGCTCTGCTGATAGCCTGCTGAAATCCCTTTTTATAACTTTGTACTCACTTTTGCACTTCATCCAGAAATCCTCTAATGAAGGCACGTGTGCGTACTCCTGGGAGATTGTCTTCCCGGCTACTCCAAATGGATCGAAGTTCAGCCGTCCCGTCAAGAACTCTTGCTCATACTCGGATAACATCTGTGTCTCCATCCCTCGAGCTCTATGAATGCTCTGGCAGCAATAATGTCCGACAATGATCGGAAACAAGACCATAGACTTGTACCATTTTGACTAAAGGTCATGTATCTCCACAAGTTGTTTGCTCAGCTCCATGGTGATCAATCTATCATTCGGATATCTAGGCATCTTTATTGGTTCTCCAGAAAAGCCCGTAACCCTGAGGTATGTGAAATCTGCAAACTGAATGAATAGACTGCCAATCCCGGCTACAGCTTCCCACGCTTCTTTGCTTACCCTGTTGGCCTTCATGTCTTTGTCTAGCCTGCAAATAAAATCATAGAAGAATCCATCATTGACCACTTTGAAATCCTTCTCGCACGCAGGTACATTAAGCTATGGGTAACACTCAAAAATAGGGTCCTTAGAAAGAACGCCACATCTATCCAGCTTGGAAAAGACGCCTTGTGAAGCTGCAGCATACACCAAGTAGGAAGTCATTTTGAAGCTGAAAGTACGCTTCACGTTCCGGAGTTTCTCACCAATGTTGTCGCTAATAATTTCCGACCAATTGATTATGGAATCAACCTTGTTGACTTCAATGGTCCTGATGAAAGCATACATCCATGTATGGAAAGTGTAAGCATTTGCCTCGCCATTAATTCTGCATAACAATTTGACAATATCATCAACCTCCTGCACCAAATTGGACCGCGGGAAGATCTAGGCTTCTTCATGTATCTGTTCATTATGTTCACCCAGTCAACTCTGTGCTTATCCCACCTGCTGCCGGCATCCTAAAGCCTAATGGAAGTCACCACCTTTTGCATCAGAATCTTCAAACATTAATTGATGAACTTTACGTCCAACCGAATTATTGTTTTCCCCGTAGCATCTCGTACTGATCTGGATGAAGGATGGTAGGATCTAGCGCACTCCATAACAAACTCTGGCAACTGGGCTGTGTATGGAAAGGCTGCAGCTCGAATAATTCCACTGCTTTCAACCGAACGCATGAGTGAAGTCTTTCCAGCTCTGGATCTATCAATCAATTCGGAAAGAGGTTCCGGACCTAGATTTGTGTATCCTATGTCTGCAAGTTTGGAGGCGATCCATGACTCCGTTGTGCTTTCTTTTTCATCTCTCTTTGCCATGGCTTTGTCTATCCTTGTCTGAATAATTCTTTTTCTTCTTACTTGGCCGGATTTCCTCAATACTGGTGCAGATCTGGATAATTCTTCAGATTCAGAGGATATATTCAATGTATTGGACATTGATTAGAGCTCCTTTTCTTTTGTAAAGCACCTGTAATGAATTCCTGCAATTAATTCGGACAAAAATGGCCACCGGAGCATGAATAGTGAATTTTAATTGTAAAAATTTGCACTTTTCAAGCCTGCTGCCCCAAAAATTGATGTTTAATTTGCATGCAAAGAGAGCATGAATCTTTCCAACTTCACCTAAGCACCTATAACACTTATGCGAACAATTCTGCAAACAAAAATCAACCTCCTTCAATGCATTCGTCAAAATTGGAAGCTTTTAGCCTTGGTTTCACTTTTGTCTGAGCAAAAATCTTCTTCAAATGGGGCGCACTTTTCCTCTTAGCTGCAATTCTTTACCTGTGAATTAAATAATTTATCCTTATGGCAGCCCATGCTTATATAACCCTCATTATTCTATAATTAATAATTGCCCTTCTTATTCCTGGTAATTAATTAATTAAAAATCATGCTCTTCTCTTTAACTGATGTGTAAAAATAGCATGTTTAAGGACAGCCATCCAATAAATTAAATTAATTCAATTTAATCATCCACACTTCACTTCACTTAAGCTTCATAGTGTGCTTTGACCATAGCCACTGAAAATAGGAATTTATTTAATCATTTAATGCTTCAAAAAACATTAAATCTATCCTAAATGGGGCACACTTTTTGACATGAAGGGGGCAGCCTTTAATTAAATTAAATTTAATCAATTTAATCCATTTAATTCTTATTTTTTTATTCCCTTTGGCTTTGTTGACTTTCTTCCATGCCTGGGCGCCAAAAATAGAAGAAGAAACAATTAAAATAATCCACTTTAAAGATGCCTTTATCTCTCCAAAGGGCTCGCACTTTTTGGCATCATATAATTTTATTTTTAAAAAAATTTCACAATGGGATTCTTTACCCTGCAAGGCAGCCCCAGAAATCCCATAATCCACTTAAGAGATTTGACTTTGACAATGGGATTATTTATCCTGCATGACAGGCAATAAAATCCCATGATTTCACTTAAGTCACTTTTCTTTTATTTCACCATGGGAATTTTTACCCTGCAAGGCAGGCAATAAATTCCCACCTGCCTGTTGCCTCTAATTTTCCCACTGCAGCTTAAGTGACTTTTCCATCATGGGAAAAAGTACACTGCAAGGCCGGCAATAAAATCCCACCTGCCTGCTGTTTCTATTTTTCCCACTGCAGCTTAAATCTTTTGATTTCCAAAAATGCGCCCAACCCCGCAGGGGCTTTTTTGCGCACGACTTCGCTTCTTCCCAGTGATCCAGACCTCCGATGGTGACTTCCTAAGGACATAACGTGCGTATATGTTCTCCAGTGCTCCAGGCCAAGAATCGGGCTTACCGAAAAAGGAATTTTTCCAGAGAAATTTCACAGAAAACGAAACGAGAAAACACAAAAACATAAAAAATTGCCAAAAGTCGCAAATAAAGCCCAAAACTTATTCCGAGTTAAAACCCTCATGGTATATAGGAATAATGATATGTTCGATCACAACAAGGTTAAAACGGAGTGCAAATTGCTTCAAACAGAGCCCAAAATAATTAAATACTGATTTCCTGCAGACAAATCACGACGACAAAATATAGCAATTTTGGGCATCTGGGTATTTGGCAAAAAAGGCTAATATGGCTCTTTGGGAATATCTTGACGCAATACAAGTACTTTCAGGCAATAAAAAAACAATACGAGCCATTATTTTAAAGTACGAAATTTTTTCGGATAGGGTAGTCGCAGATTTAAGGATGAAATTTGGGGGATACCGGTTGGCTCCGTCTGTGGACATCTTTTTCTCTGTCGGAATGACAAGGGAAAAGATGAGATCCCAGCATCTCTGGTTTCGTATCTTGTCTTTTGGGCACGGGGTCAGGCAAACAACCACAACGCAAAAACAAAAACAAAACAGGAAAAATCAAACAAAATTTTATTTATATATATACAAGTTTTACCCTGCTTCTCATGTTCGGAACAACTTCAAGTGTTGCCCATTGAAGGGCAAAGGCAATTCAACTCCATCCTGATGAGCAAGAATGAAGCTATCTGCTCCAGCGATCTTCTTGATCACAAAAGGCCTTTTCCATAGTGAATCAAATTTTCCATGCATGCCTTTTGCTTCTCTTCTTTTGTCCCATAAAAGGACCCAGTCATTGACTTCAAACTTTCTTTCCCTGGCTTTTTTGTCGAAGATGACTTTCACCTTCCTTTGATGCTCTGTCAACCTATCTGCAACTTGAGTTTGTACTTCTCTCAATTCAATTAGGTACATAATTCTTTTATCAATAGCATCCGTGAATGTGGAATCCTCCAGGGCCTTTGAAAGTTGCAAGGTAGGCAGTTCCAAGGTAAGAGGCAGCTCCGTGTCTCTTCCATATAACAGCTGAAATGAGGACATGCCTATCGCCCTCTTTGGTGTGATTCTATCGGCCTATAATGCATCAAACAATTTTTATGCCAAGTCCTTTGATTTTCCGTTACTAGCTTGCGCACGATAGTTACCAAGTTTTTATTACTAGATTCAACTTGACCAGCTGAATCCCATAAGTGTAGCAGAAGCCACCAGCTCTTCAGAAGAAAGGTTCGGAGCGTTGTCTGCTACTATTTTACTGGGCATGCCAAACCTGACAATAATATTTTCTTTTATAAAACTGCACACCTTGGCGGAGGTGGCATTCTTTATAGGAATGGCTTCAACCCACTTACTAAAATAATCAGTAGCTGTTAGAATGTAGTGGTGGCCGGCACTTGAAGCCGGGTTCAGCATACCAATAAAATCCAATTCCCACTATTGGAAAGGTTCTTCAATCACAATGGGTTTTAGAGGTAATGCAGGCAATTCCACATGCCCAACAAAATGTTGGCATGCTTGGCACTTAGCTATCCAATCTGCAGTATCTTGGAAAAGGGTGGGCCAGTAATACCTTGCTCTGAGGATCTTGTGTACAGTGACTCGGGTTGAGAAATGACCACCGCAAACCATGACATGAAACTGTTGTAGTAACTGATCCTATTGAGCTTTATCCACGCATCTGAGAAATACGCCATCAATTCCCCTCTTGTATAAACCATTATCCCATAGAACGAAGTCTTTGGACTTTAGTTTAATTGTTCGTTTCTCTTTTCTGAAAAGTTGATCTAGGCATTCTCCATACGTCAAAAAGTAATGTTACTATACCACTCATCTACCAAATCTATAAAAAGTACTGCAGGCAAATCTACATCTATCTCATCTTGATCTGCTTCTGGCACTGATGCTTTCATCTCTGTCAATAGTTCACACAAGCCTCTTCCTCAAACTAGCTTTGTCGGTTTAATATCCAGGTCATATTCTTGAACCTTTTTCACCCATGTTCCTCTCAACAATCCTAACTCTTGTTGAGTGAGGATAGATTTAACTGCAGTATCTGGAACCAAAACCACAGTGTGTGAGGAAAGAATATAATACCTGAAAGCCTTACACGCCTTCACCACTGTGTATGCGTGCTTTTCCATGGGAGTATATTTCAATTCATAGGATTTAAGGGGCGTGCTCATGAAAGCAATTGGAGCTTCAGCGTCCTCTTGATTTTCCTGCATCAAGGATTAGCTCAGCAAAGTCAGGAATGAATCTCCTGAGAAAATTAACTTTTCCAAAGAAAGAGTGAACTCCTTTTTTTGGATGTGGGCAGTGAAAATGTCTGGATGGATCTGACACGCTCTGGATCTATCTTGGTTCCTTCTTTTGAAACAATGTGTCCTAGCAGCTTTCCTTCGGTTACGGCAAAGATAGATTTCTTGGGATTCGGAGAAATGCCATGTTTGCGACACTTGATGAAAACCTCTTCCAAGTTTGAAATGTGTGTGCTTCTATCCTTGGAAAAGACTGTCAGATCATCAAGGTACACCACTTTGCTTATATCCTTGAGGTGAGCAAAGGCTAGAACCATAGCTCTTTGAAATGTAGCACCAGCATTGATCAATCCAAACGGCATTTTCTGGTAAGAAAAGGTTCCCCAAGGTGTGATGAACGCCGTTTTGTATTGATCTTCTTCTGCCACTTTGACTTGATTATAGCCTGAGATGCCATCAAGCATGGAAAGCATCTCAGATCCAGTGACCACCTGCAGAGTGTGATCCATGATGGGGATGGGGTAGTTATCTTTTAAAGAAGCTTGATTAAGGTTGCGAAAATCCACGCACAACCTAATTTTGCCACTCTTCTTCCTTACAGGAACTATGTTGGCCAACCATTCGAAATGATGTATGGGATAGATAATCTTTGCGTCTAGCAACTTTTGGATTTCTGCAAAGATGGTTCCCAAAATGGTAGGGTTGTGCCGCCGCAGCTTCTGCTTGAAAGGCTTCTGCTCTGGTTTTAGTGGGATGTAGTGTTGAACTTCCGCAAGCTGATATGTTTTTAGATCCTGATAACACCAGGCAAAAACATCCATATATTTCTTAAGAAGCTTAGTGAAGCTTCTCTTTCGGCCTCTGAACAACACTTACCCAAATTTACTAACTTGGGATCATTGTCGGCTTCCAAATTTAGTAATTGTGTATCTGAGGAAGAACCTTCCCCACTTTCTTCATTTTTCTTAAGCATTTGATCATGCTTATCAACCATTTCCTCAAGAGATACCAAACCTTTGGGAATTTTATTTCCCTTTAGCTGGATAATCTCCTGACTTCCCAAGATGTCCGCATCTATTTCTCCCACAGTAGTTTGCCTCAAAGGAGAATTGCTTCCCTCAGTAGATTTCTTCAAAGTTGTCCTTCTGTTGCAGAAACATAGCAATCTGCTTGTCATTGTTGAAAACCTACCATTAATGGACGTTGTCAGGAACTTTTGCGCGGAAGACCATCTCAACTTTGTAATCTCCCTATCGGAAAAATGTAGGAGGCTGATCCGGATTTAGCAAAGCTACAATCACTGCAAGTGAATCAACTCTTGAATTTTGTTCTCTCGAAATGTAAGATACCGAGAAAGCTGAAAAATCCAAGATAGCAGAGTAGACTCGATCTCTATAATGCCGAAGTTTGTCTTTTTTCGCTTGATAGAGACCTTTTATCTGCTTGACGATCAGCTCAGCATCTCCCTTCGAGTGTATGAGCTTGATTCCCATTGTTCTTGCCTACTCCATACCTAACAATAGCACTTCATATTCTGTTGTGTTGTTAGTATCTTCGAACATCAATTTGAATGAGTGTGCATGCACCTTCCCTTCAGGAGAGATAAGAACAACGCCTGCGCCGGATCCAAATGAACAGCAGCTACCATCAAATTCCAGAGTCCAAACCTTGTTGTGAAGTTGATGTGGTTCTCGAATCACAGGTTGAACATCTTCTTTATCCATTTCTAGATAATAGACTCCGTGATCCGATTCCTACAAAATGATCTGAGATCTAGGATCCTCAGACTTTGATAATGTGTACTTGGATTTCTTCTCAGGTTCTAACTTTTGATTTACTCCTTTGATTGGTATGTGCGCACAAGACCAATGCATCTTGACTTCTCCACCCAGCTCTTTGCAGAAATTTCTACTCAAAAGCATGCCATAAGAGACTAGGATGTCTGCTACAAGGATAGTCATCTTAAGTCTTTTGTCTGGAAAAGAAGAAAGTACTGCCTACGCATCTTTGATTTGCCCCACAAGAGGGACTTGCCTTTCAATTGAATAACATCTTCCAATGGTTTTTGTCAATGTGAGACCCAAGGCATCAATAACTTTGGCAGGCATGACATTATCAGAAGCTCCAAATCCAAAATGCAATTGCTTAGTTTGTATCCGTTGATAAGCAATGACACATAAAATGGCTCGATCCTTTCTGATGTAGGAGCAGAAGTAGAAGGAGAAGAACTTGCAGCCGCATTATTTGGAGGAGTATTCTTTGGACTTGACAAGATACCCCGTGAAGTATTATTTGTTGGGCTGGGACCATTACTTTGCACATATTTGACCAATCTATTGAACTGATCAGGAAATACTCTCAGATATTCAGCTTCTGACATTTGGACCTTGGTCTTTTTGATGTGATCAATGATGTCAAAAGCTTGACTTGCTTCAGCCGGATGTGCGTTAGCTCTTTGCTGCGAATTGAAAGAATTTGAATATTTATCTTTGGGTGCTAATGAAGAAGGAACAGGACTACCTCTTTTCAAGATAGTAACATCCGACCCAGGATCTTCTCTTTCTCTTCTTCCGCTTGTGGATGCTTCGGCATTTTGGCATGTCTAAGACCTTGTGAACACCACAAAAGTGTGACCATCAGAATCTTCAAAAGATTCATAATTGCCATCCTCAGATTCATAGTCCAGGTAACCAATATTAGAGTAGCCAGCGGGATCTATAAAGTCTTCATCATCGAATGATTCGTTAGTGCCGAGATCCTCTTCATTAGTTTCCAAGTTATTCCTTAGAGCAGCTTCAATTGCCAACCGCTCTGGTGCAGTAGCAAGTTTGTTTCGGTTTTGATTTTGATTTTGACCATTAAAGGTCCAGGTAGGAGCTAATCTTGAGCGGGTTGCATTCCCTGCTTGAGAGATCTGCTTCTTGATCTGCAGCATGTCATTAGCCAATCTCTGCAACAAAGGATCTGAACTACTAGAAGAAGCGCCATCACTTTTGTGAGATGGTTGTTTGAGTTTTCCAGCCATGATCAAGTCATCTTCAACTTCCATGGCAACATTTTGTGCTTCAAGTAGATTTACATGTCTTGCCCTTCTCAGCTGATATCCAACTTCGGACAATAGAGCGTTTATAAAAAACGTCTTTTGGTTTTCGTCGCTCAATGCGGCAGAAGTGGGGATTTTATATAAAATCCTCTGGAACCTTGCAATAAAGTCCCGCATGTTCTCAATTGGCTCTTTTTTCAACTGCGTCCGCTGAGTGATCAACGTGCTAACGTCCTCTGCAGGCTTGAATCTTTTCAAAAATTGCTCACGCATAGTCGCCTAGTTGGTTATGGTGCCAGGAGCTAGCCGATAGAACCATTCTCCAGCCAAGTTGTGTAGAGTTTCGATAAAGAGTCTGACTAAGACATCTTCATGCTCTACTGCAAGCACACCACAAGATATAAAGAAGGCCGCCAAATGATCATCCGAGTTTTGCTTTCCGTCTCCAAAGAAATTTGGAAAATTCTTTCTAGTTCCCTTTGGCAGATCGTGCATAGGTGGAGTAAGGTTCAGAGGCCCAAAAACTGCTCCCCATAGGACAAGTACTATCTGGTTCTGATTCTGCATGATGACTGAGGCACGTCTTCTCCTTGTGTAGACTTGATGGATAATTCCAACTGCCGGATTATGCTAAAGGCAATCCAGATCTGGATGGGTGTGCACTCTCCTTCCTGGTGAGAGACTAGATCTGCGGCTTCTAACTTGAGGAGGATGATTGAAATTGAATTGCTCCTGCAGTCGAAAGAAATGATCAATCCTTCCTTGCACCTTCACGGATCGGGTGAATAGACGTTCAGCCAGGTTGAGACTTGTATGGAAAACACTTTGATCTTCAATAGATAAGCTTTGATCTGCAAAGATAGTTGTTTCCCTAGCGGAGTTGCCAAAAACTGTTGGCTAGATTTTTTGCATAGCACAAAACCTAGGCAGTCATGAGATAAATCTCCCTCATTTAACCGGTGAGGCTCCCGTGTCAGATTTGTCAATTTAAGTATGCTAATATCTAAATGGGGTTTTACTTTAACTACTCAGTTCATGAACCATAACTGAACAGTTCTGCAGCAAGTAAGCAGCTGTTTAAGAGAAAGGAAAAATTTATAGAAGAAGGGTGGTGTCACTCAGATTTCACCCCGAAATCTGTGACTACCCAATTCGAAAAATTTTCGTACTTTTAAAATAGTGGGTCATTTGTTGTTTTTATTGCCTGAAAGTTCCTGTATTGCGTCAAGATAATCCCAAAGAGCCATATTAGCCCTTTTCGCCAAATACCCAGATGCCCAAAATTGTTTTATTCTGTCGTCGGGATTTGTCTGCGGGAAATTTGTATTTAATTATTTTGAGCCCCGTATGAGGCTATTTGCGCTCCGTTTTAACTCCGTTATAAGCGAATATGTTATTATTCCTATATACCAGAAGGATTTTAACTTATTTTAAGTTTTGGGCTTTATTTGTAACTTTTGGCAATTTTTCGTGTTTTTGTGGTGTCCCGTTCTGTTTTCTGTGAAATTTCTCTGGAACAACTCCTTCGCCGGGTAAGCCCGATTTTTGGCCTGGAGCAGCTGGAAAACATACACGCACATTTTGCCTGGAGGAAGTCATCATCGGAGGTCTGGATCACTGGGAAAAAGCGAAGTCGTGCACAGGAAAGCCCCTGCGGGGATGGGCGCATTTTTGGAAAACAAAGGATTTGAGCTGCGATGGGAAAAATATAAACCGCAGGCAGGGTGGGAATTGTATACCTGCCTGGCAGGGTACTTTTTCCCGTGTTATAAAAGTCACTTAAGCTGCAGTGGGAAAAATAGAGGCTGCAGGCAGGCGGGAATTTATTGCCTGCCTTGCAGGGTGAAAATTCCCATGATATAATAAAAGGAAAGTGACTTAAGTGAAATCATGGGATTTTAGTGCCTGCCTTGCAGGGTAAAGAATCCCATTGTCAAAGTCAAATCACTTAAGTGGATCATGGGATTTTGGTGCCTGCCTGGCAGGGTAAAGAATCCCATTATGGAAAAATTCTTAAAAATAGAATTACATGTGCAAAAAAGTGCGCCCCCTTTGGTGATGGATTAAAGTGATTAAATTGATTATTTTAAATAATCTTTCTTCCTTCAAAAAGTGCGCCCAAGCTTGAGGAGGTCAAAGAAGTCAAAGGAGGAATAAAAGAAATAAATTAAATTAATTAAATTTAATTTATTTAGTGGCTGCCCTCTTCTCTCAAAAAGTGCGCCCCATTTGGGCATTATTTAATGATTTTTGAAGCATTAAATCATTAAATTAATTTCTATTTTCAGTGGCTATGGTCAAAGCACACTGTGAGACTTGAGTGAAGTGCTGTGTGAAGGATTAAATTGGATTAATTTAATTTATTGGATGGCTGTCCTTAAACATGCTATTTTTAAAAGAGAAAAGCATGATTTTTAATTAATTAATTGCCTTTAATTGTTAGGGAAATTATTAATTATAGAATTGTGAAGGTTATATAAGCATGGGCAGCCATATGGATGAATTATTTAATTCACAGGTTAAGAATTGCAGCAAGAAGAAAAAGTGCACCCCCATTAGAGGAAGGATTTTGCACAGGCAAAGTGCTAACAAAGGCTAAAAGCTTCCAGATTTGGCGCATGCTTTGGAGAAGGTTGATCTTCGTCGGCATAGTTGTTTTCACAGGTTTAACATGAGCTCAGGTGTTGATTGAAAGGATTCATGCTCTCTTTATGTGCAAATTAAACACCAATTTTTGGGGCAGCAGGCTTGAAAAGTGCAGATTTTTATAATTTAAATTCACTATTCATGCTCCAGTGGCCATTTTTGTCTGAATAAATTGCAGGAACTCATTACAGGTGCTTTATAAAAGAAAAGGAGTATTTATCAATGTCCAATACATTGCAAATATCCTCCGAATCTGAAGAATTGTCCAGATCTGCACCAGTATTGAAGAAATCCGGCCAAATTAGAAGAAAAAGAATTATTCAGACAAAGATTGATAAAGCCATGGCAAAAGGAGATGAAAAAGAGAGCACGATGGATTCATGCATTGCTTCTAAACTTTCAGACATAGGAGACACGGATCTAGGCCCAGAACCTCTTTCTGATTTGATTGACAGATCCAGAGCTGGAAAGACTTCACTCATGCGTGCGGTCAAAAGTAGTGGAATTATTCGAGCTGCAGCTTTCCCATGTACAGCCCAATTGCCAGAGTTTGTGATGGAGTGTGCTAGATCTTATCATCCTTCATCCAGATCAGTGCGTGATGTTGCGGGAAAGACAATAATTCGTTTGGATGTAGAATTCTTCGATTATTGTTTGAAGATTCCAGTACGAAAGGTGGTGACTTCTATTAGCATTCAGGATGCTGACAGTAGGTGGGAAAAGCATAGAGCTGACTGTGTGAGCATCATGAATAGCCGGTTCATGAAGAAGCCTAGATCCCCTTCCAAGTTCCCGAGAACTCTTCCACGATCCAATTTGGTGCAGGAGGCGGATGATATTGTCAAATTACTATGCAGGTTGAATGGTGAAGCGAATGCCTACACTTTCCGGACATGGATGTATGCTTTCATCAGGACCATTGAAATCAACAAGGTTGATTCTATAATCAGTTGGTCAGAAATTATTAGCAGCAACATCGGTGAGCAACTGCGGAACGTAAAGCGTACCTTCAGCTTCAAGATGACTTCATACTTGGTATATGCTGCAGCTTCACAGGGTGTCTTTTCCAAGCTGGATAGATGTGGTATTCTTTCCAAGGATCCCATTTTCGAGTGCTACCCACAGCTTACTGCACCTGCGTGCGAGAAGGACTTCAAAGTGATCAACGATGGTTTCTTCTACGATTTCATCTGCAGGTTAGACAAAGACTTGAAGACTCACAGGGTAAGCAAGGAAGCATGGGAAGCAGTGTCCAAGATTGGCAGTGTATTCATCCAGTTTGCAGATTTCACATACCTCAGGGGTACGAGCTTTTCAGGTGAACCAACAAAGATGCCAAGGTACCCGAGTGACAGATTGATTGCCATGGAGCTGAGCAGGCAACTTGTGGAGTTACACGACCTTCAGTCGAAGCGGCACAAGTCTACGGGCTTCTTCCCACTCACTGTGGGATATTACAGTTGCATCAGCATTCACAGAGCTCGAGGAATGGAAGCACAAATGTTGTCCGAGTATGAGCAAGAGTTCTTCCCTGCACGGCTTAATTTCGATCCATTTGGAATAGCCAGGAAGACAATATCCCAGGAGTACGCACATGTGCCTTCGTTAGAAGATTTCTGGATGAAGTGCAGAAGTGAGTACGAGGTCAGAAAGAAAGATTTCAGCAGGCTGTCGGCAAAGCAAGTATTTGACTTTGGACTAGCGCGGATATCTGCGGATCTTAAAGATGATGGGAACGTGGTACTTGACACTTACCATCAAATGGGAGGAGATAAAGCTCTACTACAGGATAGCAATGGCGGCTGCAGCACAATAGAAGAAAGATTCGGAGCTGTGTTGGTGAGTACTTCGAGCTGGCTGCTAACGAAGGGATACTGCCTTGATGAAGTATTGGTAAATCAAATCACGGGCAACTTCGGCGCAGGAGATTCCCTCAAGCGAAAGCATGAAGGAGAGAGCAGCAGAAGGTCCGAGAAGTTGAAAGTACGCAGAAGATCTCAAGAGAAAGAGAAGACCACTTCTACGACCATAGCTTTGACTCCGACTTCTCCAGTACCTAAAGGATCACCAACTATTGCACCACAGCAGCAGGATATTTCCATGCCTTCATTAAAACCAGCAACGTTCATCTTCTCTCAGCAGCCACTTCGTTCAGCACCCGTTCCAGAGGAGATGTTGAAGCTGCAGATGACAGAGTTCGAAAGAGCTTTGTTCTTGGATGTTTCAGAGGATGGCAGCCATGATACTGTGGCACTTTCTGATGGAGAGGATGCAGAGCGGGAAATGGTAGTGCACTCAGCAACTTCTCACTCTCCGAGAAGTAATTTCTCGGAATGGTTAGCTTTGCAGTTGGTTCCGGAAGCAAGAGTAGAGATGAACTTAGAGGAACATGACTTGCAGCTACTTCAGGGTCTGAGCAGAAGAGACAGAAGGCCTAAAGTTGCTAAAGCAACTTCTAGGTTGATCATCGAGGATTCGGGAGAGAAGTTTGCTGAGATATTAATCCCGGCGGAAGGAAAGGTAGAAGAGGAACTCACGGCAGAAGATGTGACGGTGACCAAAATACCACTCGGTCAAGCTACCACTGAAGGATTGAAGCAGGACACGCAGACGTTGCTGGATGCTTTGTTCCTTAGGCTTGACAATGAAAAGGCGGAGAAAGAAGAGCTACAGAAGCAAATATCTCAATTATGTGAGATCATAGCCAAGGTTGCTAAACCTTCCGTTCAGCCCATTTCAGCGCAGGTGAGTGATCATCTTATGCAGGAAATGGAAGATGCAAGCAATCAAGTGAAGGCTATTGACGAATGGAAGGATCTGATTATTCGTCAGGCTTCTGTGCAACTTGGGGAAGTACCAGCCCGCCTAAAGGTTATGAACGATGCAGAAAATCAACTAAAGCAACTGATAGAAAGCATAGAAGGAATAAATACAGTTGCAGAGAGTAACCTGAGTATTTTGGCCGAGATCAACAAGCTGCCGGGAGATGTATTGGTTGCAGAACAAATTGTGCCGGATGGATCAGTCGAGAAGGGGAAGCAGCTAGAGTTTGCAGTATCTTTCCGTTTGGAGATCTGCAGAGTTTTGCTGAAGAGGATGCAGGCGCTTGAGAGTAGAACATCAGATTTGCCGGACAGTATTATTTCTTTCACTGAGGAAAGAGTGGAGGGAGGTATTACTTCATACGTGCGGATTGTTTCTAACAAGGTGCATGATTCCCTGGAGGGTTCTCTTCTGATGGTGCAAAAGAGGATTGATAAAGCCACCAAGCCTTTCACGATGAACTCTATCAGTAGGCTGGTGACACTGCAGGCAGACATTGCAAGATTTGGGCCAAGTTTGGAAGAAGTGGAAGCATGCAGCAAAGTGTTGAATGAAGGATTGTTGCAATTCAGGACAGAAAAGGAAGCAGTAGCTAAAACAGATGGAAAGATGCTGAACTATATGTTCGACAAGTATATCAGATATCAGAACAAGAAGAAGATGTAGATGTTACAGCTGGCATGACTTCTTCTATTTCTTTCTTCTTCTACTTTCTATGTTCCCGGATGAAATTGTAAACTTCTAAGTTATTGGTTTTGCAACCATTACTTGAAGTCATGTGGAACCTTTCTATTAGTTAAGTGATACATGTGTCACTTAAGAAGAAGTTAGTTGAGGATGATTGCCAAATGTCATCTTTACTTGTTGTTCATACTTTAGTTCAGTTTGAGTCTTCTATTTGTACTTTCCCTCCTACATTCTATAAGTAGGAGAAAAACCTATGGGTTAATCATCGATCAGAATTTGTAAGAAGCAATCTTGTGTTCTAGACTTTGTGCTGAACCCCTGAGAGCCACTTGTGCAGAGGAATACAAAGAAGCAGGTTTCCGGAGAACTTTGTGTCACGGCGTACTGTGTTTCTTGCTTTTAAATCTTAGATCTTTAAAGTAAACTTTGTGTTATTTTAGATCTGGATCTAGAACTACCTTTGCTTTAGAATTCTGTGTGTTCAAATCTATTAAGTTTCTTCTATGTGCATGCAATTAGCTCTGATATCTACTGATTGGGATGCACATCTTCCTTACTTCTTCTTTGTAATTCCTTTGCTTCCTTCTTCTATAATTTTCCTTTCTTAAACAGCTGCTTACTTGCTGCAGAACTCCTTAGTTATGGTTCATGAACTAAGTTGTTAAAGTAAAACCCCTGATAGATAAAAACACATTTATATTGACAAAATCTGACACGGGAGCCTCACCGGTTAAATGAGGGAGATTTATCTCATGACTGCCTAGGTTTGATGCTATGCAGAAAATCTAGCCAACAAAGGGAAAGGGAATTATATCAACACAGAGAAGAAATGGGGAAGACGTGCATCCCAATCAGTAGATGGCAGAGCTGATTGCATGCGCATAGAAGAATCCAATAGATATAAACACAAAATTCTAAAACAAAGGCAACTCTAGATCCAGATCTAAAATAACACAAAGTTTATTAAGAGATCTAAGATTAAAAGCAAGAAACACAGTACACCGTGACAAAAAGTTCTCCGGAAACCTGCTCCTTTGTATTCCTTTGCTCCAAGTGGCTCTCAGGGGTTCAGCACAAAGTCTAGAACACAAGATTGCTGCTTACAAATTCTCCTCCTTAACCCGGACGTTCTTCTCCTACTTATAGAATATAGGAGGGAAAGTACAAATGGGAAAAATCTAACGGAACGTGCAAACATAAACCAAGAAGTAAAGATGACATTGGCAATAATCCTCTAACTAGCTTCTCTTAAGTGAACATGTATCAATAACAAATAGAAGGGGTCACGTACACATTGCATGAGGAATGATCAACTTAAAAAGGAAAAATAAAATATCTCATAAACACTTAGCATATTTTAGGCAAAGCTAGGCTCTATTGTGCACTAGATGTCAAAATCCACTCTTAATATGTTTAACCCAGATTTCAAAGCTGAGACCAAAATGAAGAAAAACATTAAAGACAATATATAATCTTCTTTGAACAACATAATTGAAAGGAATGGATTTTCACGCTTTTGTCATTAGTCATTTGAAAATTCATATATATTAAAAAAACTAATCAGTCTTATTCAAAATCAATATATTGCTGCTCTAATTCTTAAACTGAAAAGGAGATAACCAACCTGTCAATGCGACTAATGTGATTCCTGATTGCTGAACAAAGTTTTGCACTGACAGTGACAAACATTTGGCGAAGACAACTTGCATTAAGAGATTCTTGTTGCAAATATTTTCTCTTAGTTTTATTTTCTAATGCAGGCTGCTTCTCCCATGAGAGACCGTGAGTAGCAAGATTAAATTGCTGTTCCTTCTGAAGAAGTCTGGTTGTAAGTACAGTTGTTTTGCCTGTACCAGAGCGACCAAGAACAAACGAGCTTCTTGGAAACCTGATTACTCGTGATTCTTCTTCATTCACTTCAAACTGAAGGTCAATCTCTGATCCATCTTGGGCTGTCAACAATTGATTTGCAATTCCAGAAGACAAAGAATAGAATTTCATCAGCAATAAACTTTCTTGGACTCTGGCATGCTCCAATGTAATGGCCTCCTTTTGAAAAGCCTCACAATCTAGAGTCTCAAACATTTCTGACTGCTGTAAACGCCTATACCACACAAACCCAGGATCATCCTTCCATTGCCTTGGTAGTACTGTTTTTGTATCCCTGGAATAAGAAAGCCTTCAGATATGCAGATATGAAAAAATATGCCTAATATGATCAAAAGTCCATATTAGCTTATCCTTCTTTCCTTACCGTGGAGAAGACAATATACAGGCATAGCTTCATAAGTCATTCTTTTAGCTTTATTTAAAATAAGATATTAAACATCATGAATAACATAATGTAAATTTTCTTCTTCGAATCAGCATTTATTTTAGAGTGTAATCATGCACACCACCAAAAATACAACATACTTGCTCAAAAACTTTGCTTTGCAGCGCTGAATATACTCTGGAGTGTATGTTGCAAAAACGTTTTCCAAACGTTGTCTAAGGCTAGGAACTTGTGCAAGGATAAGAACATCCCATATTTTTAATACTTGGAATACTTCGTCTCCTCGTTCAACATCAGTTGTCCACACTAAACACAACCCTGAGGTTGTATATTCATTTATATGGCTTTCCTCAGCAGAACCGGCATGTTTCTTAGTCTGTCTCCAACCATTAGCCAATTTAAGTATTGTGTTGATTATTTGCTGGCGCACGTGTAGACCCTTTAGCTTGGTAAATGATTCTTTAAACTCATTGCTGAACATAACCTGAAAATATTAAAACGAAAGAAATTAGTTTTGAACAAAACGCAAAAGTTCAAAAACAATTTATTTTCATTATACAAAATATTGCACTCCCTTACGATAACACCTACACTATGAAATAAGAAATTTTGGGCATGCAAATATCATGTACAAATGAATACTTCTTGTCACTCTCTTCCTGTGGCCAAGAACAATCAGTGAACAAGAGAAGTAATTGAACTTTAATGTTTTTTTTTGCTGATTATCTCCCAAGGCAGGTCAGCTAGGGTTATGGGACCCCAACAAGAGATTAGAAGATAAATTCAAGCTTAAAGAGGTCAGTCTTCACCTATTTGGCTTTTGGTGCCAACCAAGGGATACAAAAAGGATTGTTGGGCATTAGGCTCACCAATCTCTTTTTATTTTTTATTTGTTGTTGGGCATAAGGCTCACCAACAAATACAATGCCGAATAAAGAAATAAACACAAAATTAAGCACATGATGACATTGTTGGCTTCCTCTAGCTTGTTTGATTGGACCCATGAGGAAGAAAAATGGGTCAAGGTCTTCAAATGGACTTGCCTTGAAAAAGGGACATGACACTTGAGGATGGAAACCCTCATTTATTGCATGGCTGACTTTATCCGAGAGTCACATTGGAGCTTCAAAATTCAAAATTTCAGACCGGAAAGGGTTTTTAATAGTGCTAGGGCACACTTTTTTGGGATTGCTACATTCATTTCCATCTTGATCAACCCATTTGGAGATTTTGGGATCACTTTTACAAAGAGTTTTCGTGGTTGGAAAAAATTGATTCTAATTTTATTGGATAGCTGATATTTTCATGGTCAATTTGAGCTATCATATAAAGATATGGAATTTGGAAGTTTTAGCTTTTTTTGAGCAATAATTAATTCCAGCAGTCTGTAATTTATTGCTGAAGCATTTATTTTCCATGAATTCATCAAGTGTTTCATGTTGTTGATGTACTTTTGAAGATTTGTGTGGGAAAGCCTAAAATTTGAGTTCTACCTAGGTCGCTTACGGTTTTATTGATCCATAGGGATCCAAAATGACTCGACTTTATCAAACGCCTTGATTTTTGTAAGCTATCATAGTAATCTCTTTTCATGATGTGGTAACTGCGGAAATGAAGATAATTATGTTAAGATATATCTTTTAATCTTAAAAGGAATGTGTTACTAATCTGGACCCTTGTTTACTGTAATTTGTTTGCTTGGGACGGAGGTTATTATAACTTGTGTTTTACAAGAGTGAGACAAAAGACTTATTTGTATGTTTGATGAACTCTTATTGTTGATTGACAGCACACCTTGAATCAATTCCATTGATCCAAGGTATGCTGTGGCCTTCTTCGAGATCGCTTTGTCGATTTACTTCTAAAAACGGAATGAAGTCTGAACCAGACTGAAGGTTGATATAAAGGTTACAGCACCAGATTACAGGTATAAATATCCGGTACCTTGATGCCAAAGGAAATGGTTCGATTTTCAAACCATATACAAACAGTAATGCCAGAGAGCGTAAGACAAAAGAGTTTTAATACAAGAGCTCAGTGTATTGATGTCACGTGTTAGACGAAACGTCTTGCATCATATTAGTTATGAACGCCAGTTATAAGACTCTAAGGAAACTATTAAGTAAATAGTATGGGGATTAAATTCTAACCTACAACTATGTTTTAGCCTATAACCTAACTACTACCCTACGTGGATTTTAAATTGCATGGGATGTAAATTGTTGCAAATCCTAACAATTTTCAACCTAGGTGAAAAACCTAAACTATTACTAACCTATGGAAGGGGACCTATGGACCCATGCTGATGAAAAGTGGATAAGATGGAGAGGTTAGAGATTTATTAGGACAGTAAATGATGTCCTTGTAGTTTCAAGGCCAAGTTTGGCGGGAACATGGGAAAAGTTGGAGACATCCAACTAGCTAGGAAGTTAAGAAGGAATTACATGCAAAATTTGAAAAAAGAAACTCGCCAAACCTGAGTCGGTGGTGGCGTGGAAATTAATGAAAAAGCAATGCATTCAATGCATTTAATGATCTTGGTCTTAGCGACCAGCTCACCTTGGAAAGAGGATAGAGGAAAATTTCGATGGTCATTGTGTTCTTTCGGGTTTTTGAGTCTGCTCTGTAGTTCTTTCATGGTTATTTTGAACCTGCTATTATTTTGGTTATTGTTGCTGTTGTTTGGAGTAGCCACGGCTATTTTTGAGCCTGAGGAAGTTAGTGGATTGTTGGGAAAGCTTTCCTGTGGATGCCGTGGAGAAAAATAGCTCATGTGGACGCGGTTTTCTTCAAACCACAAGAAAAAAAACAGGCATGTTGAGCCCTTCTCCTTAAACCGTTTTGCTCTTGTTTAAGCGTCTCATTAAAACAACCATGCTCTTATGATGGGTGTTTTAGTTAAATGATGTTGTTGATATGTTTGAGGTAATTTTCTGGGTTGATTCGTTTTTCCTTTGCTACATGCGACTTGAGTATTTCTTTGCAAAATGATTAAATCAAATGAATTTGTCCATGCTGTGTGGGTTTGTTTTGACAGTGTTGGGTATTCGTTTTTATTAACCAATATGAGTCGTGTTGATGAATGCATTAGCTATGCGTGTATTATTTCTGAGTTCTGTGCATTCTTGTAAAAAAAAAATGGAAAGATAAAATGATTCGGTATGACCTCTGGTTTGAGCTGTCATTATAAAATGAACATGACTTGAGTATTCTTGTTGCATTTGAAGAAAATGAGTGTTTCCTTACTGAAATAATTAATGAAACGAGTTATCTCTTCTGCTGTTTTGAATTCTGAAAGTAATGATAATAGGGTTTCATTGTGCATTATGGGTCGAACTTGCTGAAAGTAACAACAATGTGCAAATTGTTGTCTTGATTGTGTGCGCTAATGGATATGGAAAGCCGTAAAAATGCTTGACAAGACTTATGTATAATTGTTCCTCTTGTCATATTATAGTGTATGGGGTATGAATCCTTCCTGAGGACAGTAAGATCATGGTCGCATCTTTACATTGTTGTTCTAGTTGGATATGATGTTCTACCTGCTTGTTCTTGGTATTCGTATATGACTGTTTGGAAAGAAGTTCTGATCTGAATGGGAATAGGATAGTCAGTTTATAGAATAGACTGGGTAGAGCATACAAATCATACTCTGAGTCTTGTTGAACTCAATGATATATATATATATATATATATATATATAATTTACGGATTGAAAATTCTTCACTTTTTTTTTATTGAAACGGAATATGAATGGATTACTTACTTTGCTGTTGGAAAGTGAATTCTCTTATTATTATAATGAAAGCATGATTTGTTGTTGTTGTACACTCTTACATGTTTATATCTGGACAAGAATGTCCGTTGAGTGAAATATTTAAAAGGAAATGATTGTATTTAAAGGTACTTTTGATACTAATGCTTACGGACCAGATGCAAATGAATTCTGGCCAACTGTCTGGAAAGGTAGTTAGTAGTTTTTGATTATTGAAATATATTTATTAAGAAGGAAACAAACTAATGGATCAGGCCTGTTCTAAATAGTGGATATTCGGTTAGGCAGTGAGAAGAGGTAATATGATCCTTCTTCCTTTTATTCGATTATTGATTTTATTTACTTCTCTTTGGGCTGTTATCATTGATTGATATCACGTCTGGATTAAATTATTCAGTACAGTTATGATGAAAGGAAAGAGAGTGTTGGATGGATAATTTGAAGTAATGATCATTTCTTCTTTTATACAGTTGAAATTCTATACTTGTTATGGAATGAATTTGTACTGCCTTAGGCGTAATCATCTGCACTTAATTGTTGTTTACTCTCTTCTGATTTGAAAGAAATATTATGTTGTTGTTGAATTGTGAGAATTGACACCAATGAGTTCATGGTGAATGATTAATTTTCTCTTCAGCATTTGATTGTTTGAAATTAGATGAGCAGTACGAAAGGAAAGGAAAGTAGTTCTGTTGGAATTCTTATTTAAAATATATCTCTTGAAATTTCAACTGTTAAAAAAAAAAGAATGGAACTGACAGCATATACATTGGAAACAACATTATATACATATGTGTATTAGTTCTTACAGATGTTTTAATCTGGAACTACTTAGAGGAAATTACTTCTGTAGTAATTATTTGGGAGAGGGTTAGTAATATTTTTGTCTGATTGTGATGGTAATTAGATGATTGGGTTGTTAAGCTGTTCATCCTTATCAACACTTAATTCTTGGATGATGTTCATCTCATTTTTTTAAACGTTTCATAAAAGCAGGGTTCTTTTATTGAGACAGTTAATTAAGAGCACCTCATTTTAATGATAAGTGCTTAATATGCTCAGTTCAATGAACTGACCCGTGCAAGTAAATTTTGCAGATGGTTCCTTGAGTAAAAATGAAGACATGTTGTTTTCTGATGCTTCTTCTGAGTAGCTAAGGATGGATCGTATTTGATAGTTATTATTCCTCTACGAGGAAATGGGAAAAGAAGAAGTTGCATTCTTCTTCCCTTATGTGTTGTAATGTTGTTTGATATAAATGAAGTCCAGTTGTTTGGACTGGTAATTGTATAGATTATAAATCTTATGGATTGAATACAAGGAAAGGTGTGATATTTTAATGACTATATCACTTTGAAACTGTTTGAATAAGATTGAGAATATAATATTATTCATTGACTTGGAATTATTCAAATGATAGTGGATAGATTTTAAAAGGACATAATATCTATTCTTTACTGGAATACAACTTTTAAGTTGGAACGTTCATTTAATTCATACTTGGGTTAATATGAAATTTTAGATTGACATTGAAAAGGGTTTAAATGAATATGAACTCTTAATTGAATGATATTCGGGATTAGTTTATAAGCTAAGGAATATCAAATAAAAAAAAAGAGAGGTAGTTGAACCTTGTATTCGGACTTCGTTAATATCCTCGAAGTGTTTAAATTCAGAGGATATTAGATATGAGGAAACATATCTATTCGTAACAAACCTTAACTGAAGTAAGGTTAAGGAGAATAAATGAATACATTCTTTTAGAATTAGACCTCGTAAAAATGATGTCTAATAAGATGGAATTCTAAATTTAAATACAGTTGTGGATAAAACTTGGTCAAGTTTAATAGGTTGAACTTACTACGTTAAGCTGTAGTGGACTATTAGTCCGAAGCTTAAAGTAAAGAACCAAGATGGAAATATGCAATCCTTCAGTATGGAGGAGTAAACGTATATTAAGCTATAAGACAAATTGAGTCTCTCTTAGCTATATACAACTGTAACGAACAATGAGGTTAAAGGATCAGCACGGTTGCTGAAAATTGATCTTAAATATTTAAGATTAAATCCAATCACACTCAAGCTGGATGTGTATTCTTTGATGAGAGGATTCCGTAGGACCTTGACACACGTCAGCTGCAATATGGTGTCTTCATGAAGGCGGGGCCTTCATGACGACACAATGTTGTAGCTGACATGTTACAACGCCCTCCCGAATCGAATCATCAAGTTTACATAAGCTAGGACTAAGTTACTTAGACGAGGATAGGAATGTGATCGCGTATACGGAGTGACTCCGGAGGGCTAAAGGTAACTAGACACACACAGTCGCCTAGGGACGACACAGTATGTCTACGTACATTTAGTTATCATGGGTGCCTTCCTATACTCCATATTGCTAGTTTAGGTTAAAGCTTAACTTTGGACGGAAGGACTGACAGAGGTCAGAAAAGACCATTCTAGATAACAAACGAAGTGAGGTGAAGGACATATTTCATTGAGGTCATATAACATCTGGGAATATGATCATGCAAAGCATGTGAAAATATTTGGCCAAAGTATCGCAAGTTGCTGGTTGCGTTGTCCTAATCACCTAGTTTAAGAAGCAGGATATCAGATGAATATCAGTAACAGATATTCAGATAGGCCTCTTAAATGGAACACTTCGATAACTGGAAATGGTAAGAGAACCCTGTATACTTAGTATACAATGCATGGATTAACATGAAGGATCGGTAAGTTGCCGAGTCATGAAATGAGAGATCGCTGAAACTCCGAGCCATAAAATGGGAGATCGGTAGTTCTTCGAGTCATTTACAGCAGCATATGGTATCTGTTATATGATTGAATGGCAATGAATGTGTGTTCCATATTGTAATTATGCGAACAGAGAACATTGGTTTTAAAAGTAATTGTGTGATCCGAATTACATTAATTGGACAGAGAACAATTATTAAAACTTGGTCGTGTGTTTTGAATTACATAATTCAGAACAGTGAACGTTATATATATATAAAATAAAAATTTCCTTGTTCTAGTGTCTTAAATGGGGATGTTACATCTTGGTATCAGAGCTGAAGGTTGCAGCTCTTGGACCTAATGAGTCCACAATTTAATAAGGTTTACATTTTCTTATTGAACAGAAAATGGTCAGAACAAGAGGAAATGCTGCGAACAACCCGTTACCGGGTGGAGAAGCAACTACTGCTCAAAATATGGATGAAATCCTTGCTACCCTACTGCATACGAGAGATTGTTTGACTATTTTGGAACAACAATCAATGGGAAATGAAGAGGAGGAAGAAGAAGCTGATATGAATGATCAGCCACCTCCTGTGGACAACATCAATGGAGGGAATCCGGATGTTGATAATAGTAATGCGAACGCTCCTAATCATCCTGAAAATAAAAGGGCAAGATTAGCAGCTGAACTTACAAATGATATAAAGAGAATAAGTCCTCCAAAGTTTGATGGAACAACACTTGGGGACGGAGCTGAAAATTGGCTCAGTGAAATGGAGAAGTACTTTGCAATAAGAAACTTCTCCGAGGAGACCAAAGCGATATGGGGAGCATATCAGCTTTCTCATGAAGCATCATCATGGTGGGACAACCGTAAGGTTGAGTTGAATATTGTCAAAACAGACATAACTTGGGATCAATTTAAGGGTTATTTTAGGCAACGGTGGCTGCCTCAACTCTATTTTGATAGGAAAATGACTAAATTTTAGAACTGGTCGCAAGGAAGGCTGACGGTGACAGAATACTGGGAAGGGTTTACTAAACTCCTTAAGTATGTACCGTAGTACCAAGCTGACGAGAAGTTCAGAATACGAAAGTTCATAATGGGACTGAATCCCATCATTGGTGGCGAAGTGGATGTCCACAGTCCAACCACTATGGAAGGAGTTGTCGAAAAGGCAATAAGACAGGAACAGAAATTGAGAGCAATTTCTGCTCATAGGGAGGAGATTAGGAAGAAGATTCCCAACTCTTCTTCATCTCTCGCACCCAAAAAGGGGCCCTGGAAAAGGTTTGGTGTGAAAAACAAAATTGTTGTAGATAACAACAAGAAATCAGTAATGAACAAACCTGTAAATAGCGTGCGGAGCAGCTTTGCAAAAATTAGTGGTAATGGACAAAAGTCCTATGGAAGCCAGAGTGATAACTTCAAGGCTGGTAGAAAATTCGAGCCTAGGAAGGGGCCAGTTGGAGGTTGCTTCAACTGTGGAAAGGACCATTACGTGAGTCACTGTCCTCTGAAAAAGGATGATCGTGATCAGCAGCATAGGATACACATTGCGGTGGCTAACAAACAAGTTGAAAAGCAAGTCACACCCATAGAAGTTCCGGGTAAGTTATTCGGTACACCTGTAGTCATACTTTTTGATACTGGAGCTACTGAATGTTTTATTTCTACTAAACTTGCAATGAAATTAAAAAGGAAAGCCGAATGAATGGATACGACTTGGACAGTGCATTATGGGAATAATGTTGTCCATACAGTTGAAATATGCCTTTTTGGGGCAATTCTTGATTTTCCCAGTTTCTCCACCGAAGTTGACCTGTATGTCACTCCTTTAGGGTCATATGATATCATTATAGGAGTTAATTGGTTGGCAGAACATAAGGCAAAGGTCGACTGTTATGAAAAACAAATTTGCTGTTTTGATGACCTGCAGAAAGCAGCAGTCATTCAAGGTGTAAAGCGTGAGGTTGCAGTTAGGAAACTAACAGCTATGCAACTAAAAAGGGCTAAAAATAGAGGCTGCACTTTGTATGCCGTAAGAATGACAGAAAATGCTGAAGAAGACAATGATTTCATGGAAAAGTATCCATTATTAAGGGATTTCAGTGATGTATTTCCGGAGGAGTTACCAGGTCTTCCACCCAAACGGGAGTTTGACTTTGCAATAGAGATCAAGCCAGGAACCGAACCCATATCTAAGGCACCCTACAGAATGACCACCCTCGAGTTGGTGGAGCTTAAGGCTCAATTACAGGAACTTTTGACTAAAGGGCTGATAAGACCGAGTGTCTCACCATGGGGAGCACCGGTAATTTTTGTAAAGAAGAAGGATGGCACACTAAGACTGTGCATTGATTACAGAATGTTGAATAAGGCAACCATTAAGAATCGATATCCACTTCCTAGGATTGATGATCTGTTCGACCAGATGCGTGGAGCATCAGTCTATTCAAAAATAGATCTTCGATCTGGATATCATCAGCTGAGAATAAAGGAAGAAGATATTCATAAAACAGCTTTTAGAACAAGGTACGGGCATTATGAATTCACGGTGTTACCTTTTGGGTTAACGAATGCACCTGCCGCCTTCATGAATTTGATGAACAATATTTTTCAAGAATACCTAGACAAGTTCGTGCTTGTATTCTTGGATGACATTCTTATATACTCCAAAAATGTCGAAGAGCACCAAGAACATTTAAGGATAGTGCTGGAAGTTTTGAGAAAGAGGAGGTTGTATGGTAAATTGTCTAAATGTTCCTTTTATGATGCAGAGGTGCATTATTTGGGACATGTTATAAGCAAGAACGGGATAGCTGTAGACCCTTCAAAGATCATAGCTATAACCGAGTGGCCTGCGCCTAAGAATGTGCATGAAGTAAGAAGCTTCATGGGCCTGGCAGGATATTATAGAAAGTTCGTTAAGGACTTTTCAAAAATTGCTGCCCCAATCACTTCACTACAAAAGAAAGATAAGAAATTTTTCTGGACTGACAAATGTGAATCTGCCTTTAAAAATTTAAAGGAACAGTTAACTACAACACCTATTTTGACTGTACCAGACCCAAATGGAAATTTTACGGTCGTAACAGATGCATCTAGAGAAGATCTTGGAGGCATTCTGTTACAAAATAACCATGTCATAGCTTATGAGAGCAGAAAGCTTAAGTTACATGAACAGAATTATGCTCCACATGACCTAGAGCTCACTGCCATTATACATGCACTTCAAATGTGGAGGCATTACCTTCTTGGCAAACCCTTCGAGTTAAAAACTGACCATCTAGGGTTGAAGTATATTTTTTCTCAACTAAACCTGAATGCAAGACAGTGAAGATGGTTAGAATTTCTGTCTCAGTATGATTTTGATATAAGCTATATCAAAGGCAAGGAAAATAGTGTAGCAGATGCTCTAAGTCGTAGGAAGCACATCTCTGCTCTTATAACATTAAGAACTTAGTTTAAGGATGAGGTGAAAGATGCCATGGAATCTGACTCTTATTTTCAGCAAGTTAAAACAGCACTTGCTGCAGATCCAAAGGATGTGAAGTATAAGGGATTTCATTTTGATAATGAAGGAATTATGAGGTTTGAAAATAGGGTATATATACCCTTGGAAAATGATTTAAGAAAGAAATTGTTAACTGAATTTCATAATTCACCTTTTTCTAGACACCCTGGCATTACAAAAATGCTTGCTGATCTCAAGCAGCAATACTTCTGGAAGGGAATGAAAAAGGATGTGGTGGAATTTGTAACACACTGCTTGGAATGTCAGCATGTTAAGGCGGAACATATGCATCCCGCTGGATTACTGTATCCCCACAGCATTCCACAATACAAATGGCAAGTGATAACGATGGATTTCGTTCAAGGATTGCCTATGTCAAGGAATAAGCATGATATCATCCTGGTTGTCGTTGACAAATTAACCAAAGTGGCACACTTCATTGCTGGTAATTTAAAAGATGATGCACCAGTGTTAGCAAGAAGATTTGTACATGAAATTTTCAGATTACATGGAATACCCGAATTGATCATATCGGACAGAGATCTGAGGATGACATCAAGGTTTTGGCAAACGCTTAATGCGGCCTTGGGAACTAAATTAAACTTTAGTTCTGCATATCATCCGGAAACGGATGGACAGACTGAAAGAGTCAATCAAGTTTTAGAGGATATGTTAAGAATGTATTGCATGGACCAGCAGTATAAATGGGAGGAATACCTTCCGCTGGTTGAATTTGCCTACAATAATACATATCATGCCTCTTTAAAAATGGCACCTTTTGAAGCATTGTATGGAAGAAAATGCAGAACCCCTGTTAGCTGGGACAGCGTAGAGGACAGAGAGGTAATTGGGCCAGAAATCCTTACGGAAATGGAACAACAAATTAAAATGATTCGGGAACATCTAAAGGAGGCTGCCAATAGGCAAAAGAGTTATGCAGACTTAAAGCGGGTTGATAGGAATTATAAACTTGGTGAGAAGGTCTTTCTTCGGGTTAAGCCGAAAAAGAGCTCAATAACTTTTGGCAAGGCTGCCAAGTTATCGCCTCGTTATGTGGGACCTTTTGAAATTGTTGAAATAATCAACCCTGTAGCTTATCGTCTAGCATTACCTCCTGCTTTATCACAAATGCATGATGTTTTTCATATTTCTTTGCTTAAGAAATACGTAACAGATTTATCACATGTGTTGAATTGGAATTCCTTGCAGGTCCAAGACCCAGGAATAATCGTGGTTAAGCCCATTCGAGTGCTGGGAACTCGCCAGTTGTACTTAAGAAATCACAAAGTGAATCAATGTAAGGTCCAATGGGACCAGTTTAGCGAAGAAAGTGCAACTTGGGAAAATCTCGAAGAAATGAGATCTGCTTTTCCATACTTGTTTGATCGAAATTGAATTCGAAAAACTGATAATTCTACCAAATATAGACAATTACTGGTCTATTTTACAGTTATCTTAAACATTGTTTTAATGATTAAATCTGTTTTTGGTATGAACTTATGAATGGAAGGACGATAATTAAATTTTGTCCTAGAAACTCTTTGAATTGGTTAATTTGATCATCGGGATGATGACTCTTTAAGAAGGGAGGAATGTAACGCCTTGATTTTTATAAGCTATTATGATAATCTCTTTTCATGATGTTGTAACTGCGGAAACGAGGATAATTATGTTAAGATATATCTTTTAATCTTAAAAGGAATGTGTTACGAACCTGGGCCCTTGTTTACTGTAATTTGTTTACTTGGGACGGAGGTTATTATAACTTGTGTTTTGCAAGAGTGAGACAGCAGACTTGTTTGTATGTTTGATGAACTCTTATTGTTGATTGACAACACACCTTGAATCAATTCCATTGATCCAAGGTATGCTGTGGCCTTCTTCGAGATCGCTTTGTCGATTTACTTCTAAAAACGGCATGAAATCTGAACCAGACTAAAGGTTGATATAAAGGTTACAGCACCAGATTACAGGTATAAATATCCGGTACCTTGATGCCAAAGGAAAAGGTTCGATTTCCTGAACCACATACAAACAGTAACGCTAGGAGACGTAAGACAGATAAGAGCCTTAATACAAGTGCATCAGTGTATTGATGTACGAACATAGGACGAAACGTCCTGCATCATATTAGTTGAATGAACGTAAGTTGTAAGACTTACGTAAGGAAACTATTAAGTAGATACTATGGGGATTAAATTCTAACCTACAACTATGTTTAAGCCTATAACCTAACTATTACCCTAAGTGGATTTTAAATAGCATGGGGATGTAAGTTATGGCAAATCCTAATGATTTGCAACCTAGGTGAAAAACCTAAACTATTACTAACCTATGGAGGGGACCTATGGACCCATGCTGATGAAAAGCGGATAAGATGGAGAGGTTAGAGATTTATTAGGACAGTAAATGATGTCCTTGCAATTTCAACGCCAAGTTTGGCGGGAACATGGGAAAAGTTGGAGACATCCAACTAGCTATGAAGCTAAGAAGGAATTACATGCAAAAATTTGAAAAAGGAAACTCGCCAAACCTGAGTCGGCATGGTGGCGTGGAAATTAATGAAAAAGACAATGCATTCAATGCATTTAATGATCTTGATCTTAGCGACCAGATCACCTTGGAAAGAGGATAGAGGAAAATTTGTTGGTCATTGTGTTCTTTCAGGTTTTAAGACTGCTCTACATTTCCTTCATGGTTCTTTCGAACCTGCTACTATTTTGGTTATTGTTGCTGTTGTTTGGAGTAGCCACGGCTATTTTTGAGCCTGTGGAAGTTAGTGGATTGTTGGGAAAGCTTTGTTGTGGACACCGTAGAGAAAAATATCTCCTGTGGGCACGGTTTTCTTCAAGCCACAAGAAAAAAATTACAAGCATGTTGAGACCTTCTCCTTAAATCATTTTTCTCTTGTTTAAACGTCTAATTAAAACAACCTTGCTCTTATGATGGGTGTTTTAGTTAAATGATGTTGTTGATATGTTTGAAGTAATTTTCTGGGTTGAGTCGTTTTTTTTCTTTTGCTGAACATGCGACTTGGGTATTTCTTTGCAAAATGATTAAATGAAATGAATCTGTTCCATGCTGTGTGGGTTTGTTTTGACAGTGTTGGGTATTCGTTTCTATTACCCATTATGGATTTGAGTTGATGAATGCATTAGCTATGCGTGTATTATTTCTGAGTTCTGTGTATTCTTGTTAAAAAAAAATGTAAGGATAAAATGATTCGGTATGACCTCTGGTTTGAGTTGTCATTATAAAACGAACACGACTTGGGTATTCTTGTTGCGTTTGAAGAAAATGAGTGTTTCCTTACTGAAATAATTAATGAAACGAGTTATCTCTTCTGCTGTTTTGAATTCTGAAAGTAATGATAATAGGGTTTCATTGTGCATTATGGGTCGAACTTCCTCAAAGTAACAGCAATGTGCAAATTGTTGTCTTGATTGTGTGCGCTAATGGATATGGAAAGCCGTAAAAATGCTTGACAAGACTTATGTATAACTGTTCCTCTTGTCATATTATAGTGTATGGGGTATGAATCCTTCCTGGGACAGTAAGATCATAGTAGCATCTTTACATTGTTTGTTCTAGTTGGATATGATGTTCTACCTGCTTGTTCTTGGTATTCGTATATGACTGTTTGGAAAGAAGTTCTGATCTGAATGGGAACAGGATAGTCAGTCTATAGAATAGACTGGGTAGAGCATACAAATCATACTCTGAGTCTTGTTGAACTCGATGATATATATATATATATAATTTACGGATTGAAAATTCTTCACCTTTTTTTTTATTGAAACGGAATATGAATGGATTACTTACTTTGCTGTTGGAAAGTGAATTCTCTTATTATTATAATGAAAGCATGATTTGTTGTTGTTGTACACTCTTACATGTTTATATCTGGACAAGAATGTCCGTTGAGTGAAATATTTAAAAGGAAATGATTGTATTTAAAGGTACTTTTGATACTAATGCTTACGGACCAGATGCAAATGAATTCTGGCCAACTGTCTGGAAAGGTAGTTCGTAGTTTTTGAATATTGAAATATATTTATTAAGAAGGAAACAAACTAATGGATCAGGCCTGTTCTAAATAGTGGATATTCGGTTAGGCAGTGAGAAGAGGTAATATGATCCTTCTTCCTTTTATTCGATTATTGATTTTATTTCCTTCTCTTTGGGCTGTTATCATTGATTGATATCACGTCTGGATTAAATTATTCAGTACAATTATGATGAAAGGAAAGAGAGTGTTGGATGGATAATTTGAAGTAATGATCATTTCTTCTTTTATACAGTTGAAATTCTATACTTGTTATGGAACGAATTTGTACTGCCTTAGGCGTAATCATCTGCACTTAATTGTTGTTTACTCTCTTCTGATTTGAAATAAGTATTATACTGTTGTTGAATTTTGAGAATTGACACCAATGAGTTCATGGTGAATGACTACTTTTCTCTTCAGCATTTGATTGTTTGAAATTAGATGAGCAGTACGAAAGGAAAGGAAAGTAGTTCTGTTGGAATCCTTATTTAAAATATATCTCTTGAAATTTCAATTGTTAAAAAAAAAAGAATGGAACTGACAGCATATACATTGGAAACAACATTATATACATATGTGTATTAGTTCATACAGATGTGTTAATCTGGAACTACTTAGAGGAAATTACTTCTGTAGTAATTATTTGGGAGAGAGTAATCTTTTGTCTGATTGTGATGGTAATTAGATGATTGGGTTGTTAAGCTGTTCATCCTTATCAACACTTAATTCTTGGATGATGTTCATCTCTTTTTTTTCAAAGTTTCATAAAAGCAGGGTTCTTTTATTGAGACAGTTAATTAAGAGCACCTCATTTTAATGATAAGTGCTTAATATGCTCAGTTCAATGAACTGACCCGTGCAAGTAAATTTTGCAGATGCTTCCTTGAGTAAAAATGAAGACATGTTTTTTTCTAATGCTTCTTCTGAGTAGCTAAGGATGGATCGTATTTGATAGTTATTATTCCTCTAAGAGGAAATGGGAAAAGAAGAAGTTGCATTCTTCTTCCCTTATGTGTTGTAATGTTGTTTGATGCATTTGAAGCCCAGTTGTTTCGACTGGTAATTGTATAGATTATAAATCTTATGGATTGAATACAAGGAAGGGTGTGATATTTTAATGACTGTATCACTTTGAAACTGTTTGAATACGGTTGAGAATATCATATTATTCATTGGGAGACTCGTTTGGCACATCGCCCCCTTTTAATTCATGTTTTGGTTTCGTTTTTCTAACCCTCATCTCACGTTTCAGAGAAGAGCCAACTTCTTTAAAATATGGAGGTCTCCTTAAAGCACACGTCCCACTAACCTAAGGATTCCCACAACTCTGACAGTCCATCCCGTCAAAGATGATAGTCAACAGTTTTTCTAGCACGCCCGGTGGGACACTTCAAAGCATCCTATTGCTTCATTTCATCAAGTTGGTGTGTTCTTGGTGAGATTCAGCCTATGGAGGCACACACAAAGCACATCTGGCGACTCCATCCAGTCCAAATGGACAATTCTAAAAAATTGTAGACCTTTCTTTCATCCATCTCCATCCATTTTTCTTTCCACATCTCCCATTTCCTTTCGTTCTATGAAGTTGTACAACCATGACTTCATTCCCACAGTGGATTTCTAACTTTCAGCAGTACAATCAGCCTGTAATGAGCTTCAGGACTTCTCCAAATTAGTACTATGATCAGATTCATAACCACTATGCTTACCCACATGAGCAATGCCTAAACCAGTTTGGATTTGGAACTTATCAAGAACAAGGGTATGTATATGAGGACAGCAATCAGATAGAGGATGCTGGCCTACTAGAGAAGATCCAAAGAATGGAGGCAGTCGTGATTCAAACTCGGGCTACGGTACAAATGAAGGCATCAAGGATTGGTTACAGGGAACCTTGTCAATGGGAGGGCCCTTTTCCAAGACACTATAACCCGTAGGACAAGCTTGATTTCTAGGATGAAATGTTGCCCCGACTTACACAATGGATCGAGGGTATTGAAACATACGAGCAAAGTATGAGATAACCTTGTCAATGGGTAAGTCAATCATCATCTCTTTGTTCTTCTCTCTCCTTACCAAGCTTTACCATTTCAACGTTGTCATGATTCAAGCCCATTATATGCTACTCCAAATGTTAAGTTCCCTTCTCCATTTCCTAGTCTTTCATCCCATCTCGATTCTTCTGCCCTTTTCCCTTCCCAGCAGTCATCCCTTCCTAACAAAGAAGTTCCACTTCCTTCTCCACCACAAATGGTTACAAAACTTGTTGTAACCCAACCCAACCCTCCTCTTGTTGTCTCAAGTTTATCTTGGGAAGAAAAAAATACTCGAATCAGTCAAGGGAAACCCGAAGGAGAGTCCAATCAAGAAGAAATACCTGAAGATTTGTTGTCCCCAGATTTCATCCTGAAATCTGTGACTACCCTATCCGAAATTTTTTTGTACTTTTAAAATAATGGGTCGTTTTGTGTTTTTATTGCCAGAAAGTTCTTGTATTGTGTCAAGATATTCCCAAAGAGCCATATTAGCCATTGGCGTCCCCAGATTTCATCCTGAAATCTGTGATCACCCTATCCGAAAAAAATTTGTACTTTTAAAATAGTGGGTCATTTTGTGTTTTTATTGCCTGAAAGTTCTTGTATTGTGTCAGGATATTCCCAAAGAGCCATATTAGCCATTTTCGTCAAATACCCAGATGCCCAAACTTGTTATATTATGTTGTCGAGATTTGTCTGCGGAAAATTTGTATTTAATTATTTTAAGCCCCGTTTGAGGCAATTTGCACTCCGATTTAACCCTGTTGTGATCGAACATATCATTATTCCTATATACCAGAAGGGTTTTAACTAGGAATAAGTTTTGGGCTTTATTTATGACTTTTGGCAATTTTTTCGTGTTTTTGTGTTGTCCCGTTTCGTTTTCTGTGAAATTTCTCTAGACCAATTCCTTTGCCGGGTTAGCCTGATTCTTGGCCTGGAGCATTGGAAAATCACATACGCACATTGTGCCAAAAGGAAGTCACCATCGGAGGTCCAGTTCACTGGGAAAAGGCAAAGTCGTGCACTGAAAAGCCCCTGCAGGGTTGGGCACATTTTGGAAAACAAAGGATTTAAGCTGCAGTGGGAAAAATAGAAGCAACAGGCAGGTGGGATTTTATTACCTGCCTTGCAGGGTACTTTTTCCCATGATGGATAAGTCACTTAAGCTGCAGTGGGAAAATTAGAGGCAACAGGCAGGCGGGAATTTATTGCCTGCCTTGCAGGGTAAAAATTCCCATGGTGAAATAAAAGAAAAGTGACTTAAGTGAAATCATGGGATTTTATTGCCTGCCATGCAGAGTAAATAATCTCATTGTCAAAGTCAAATCACTTAAGTGGATCATGGGATTTCCGGGGCTGCCTTGCAGGGTAAAAATTCCCATTGCCATGTGTTTTTAAAAATAGAATTCTATTATGCTAAAAAGTGCGCCCCCTTTGGAGAGCGAAAGACAATCTTTAATGTGATTAAATTAATTAATTTCTCTTCTAATTTTGGCGCCCAGGTATGGAGAAAAGTCAACAAAAGCAAAGGGGAATAAATCAATTGGAAATAGATTGTCTAAAATTAAATAAATTAATTTATTTAAAGGCAGCCCCCTCTTGTGAAAAAGTGCGCCCCTTTTAGGAAGGATTTAATGCTTTTTAAAGTATTAAATGATTAAATAAATTCCTATTTTCAGTGGCTAAGGTTAAGGCACACTATGAAGCTTCAGTTGAGTGAAGAGTGGATATTTAAATTGGATTAATTTAATTAATTGGATGGCTGTCCTTAAACATGCTATTTTAACACATCAGTTAAAGAGAAAAACATGATTTTTAATTAATTAATTGCCAGGAATAGAAGGGGCAATTATTAATTAAATAATTATGAGAGCTATATAAGCATGCGCTGCCATAAGGATGAATTAATTAATTCACAAGTGAAGAAGTGCAGCCCAGAGGAAAAGTGCGCCCCATTTGAAGAAGGATTTTGCTCAGAGGAAAGTGGATTTGATGCTAAAAGCTTCTAGTTTTTGCGCATGCTTTGAAGAAGGCTGATTTGTGTCTGCATAATTGTTTGTAGAAGTGATACAAGTGCTCAGGTGATGTTGGTAAAATTCATGCTTGCTTTGCATGCAAATAAAACGTCAAATTTTGGGGCAGCAGGCTTGAATTATGCAGATTTTTGTGATTAAAATTCACTGTGCATGCTCCGGTTGCCATCTTTGTCTGAATTAATTGTAGGAGTTAGATACAGGTGTTTTTATAAAGAAAATAACTTATATCAATGTCCAATACATTGAATATTTCCTCCGAATCTAAGGATTATCCAGATATGCACCAGTTTTGAAGAATTCCAGTCAAATAAGAAGAAAAAGAATTGTTCAGACAAAGATAGACAAAGCTATGGCAAAGAAAGATGAAAAAGAAAGCACAACAGAGTCATGCATCACTTCTAAATTTACAGATATTGGAGACACGGATCTAGGCTCGGAACCTCTTGCTGAATTGATAGACAGATCCAGAGCAGGAAAGACTTCACTCATGCATGCAGGAAAAACTTCACTCATGCGTGCAGATTAAAAGCAGTGGAATTATTCGAGCTGTAACTTTTCCATCCACAACCCAGTTGCCAGAGTTTGTTATGCAGGTGCAGATCCATATCCAGATGCAGATGCAGATGCAGAATGCAAATCCATATGTAGATCCAGATCCAGATCTCATAGTTGCAAAAGCTTCCGGCACAAAGGCTTCATCCTCTTGTTTCGAATGCAGCCCGTGAAGAAGTCAGTGCGTGGAAAATTCCTTCCAAGATCTTGTGCAAATGCTCCCATCTTCCAGTTGAAGCCTTCATTGAATTTTCATTCATCTGGAGTGCTTTCTAGAATTTTTAATTGCTCATATGCAATTAAAAATAAGGATGATGAGTTATCTACGGCAAACATTGCATTGATGCATGTACTGGAGAAGAACTGCAAAAGCTTCAAGGATAAAAGAGAAGACAAGGTGAAGGCAAAATCCACCTGTTTCTAGATCCAGCTTGTTTCCAGATCCAGCTTGTTTCCAAATCCAGCTCGCTTCCAGATCCAGCTTGTTGTTTCCAGATCCAGTCGTTTCCAATTCCAGCTTGTTTCTAGATCCAGTTTGGTGAGAATCAAAGGCAAAAGAATCAGCTGCATGCAGACATGAAAAAGGACAAGACTGCATAGCTTTCCTCTTCCTTCTTCTTTCCTCCGACAAAGTAATTGAGCGATCAATTAAATTATACAACTTAAGTGATTGGTTTAAAAGCCATTACTTGAAGAAGTCAACTACTTGGAGATAGGTGGCAGGCATGCAAAATAGAAGGTTCTATTTTCAGTTGCAAATCATACATGTCATGCAAAGAGGAATTCCAGGAGGGAGATTGCCAGTTGTTTCTTTTCCGACTTCCACATGTGTCAGTTCAACTAAAAGCTTCCGACTTGTAATTGCCCCTCTACATTCTATAAGTAGAGGAAGAACCTTCGGGTTGATCAAAATTTGTAAGCAACAACCTTGTGTTCCAGACTTTGTGCTGAAACCCTTGAGAGCCACTTGAAGCAAAGGAATATACAGGAGCAGATTTCCGGAGAACTTTGTGTCACGGTGTATTGTGTTTCTTACTTTTTATCTTAGATCTTTTAATAGACTTTGTGTTATTTCAGATCTAGATCTAGAGCTACCTTTGCTTAGAATTTTGTGTTTATATCTATTGGTTTCTTCTATGTGCATGCAATCAACTCTGCTATCTATTGATTGGGATGCACATCTTCCCCATTTCTTCTCTGTGTTTATATAAATTCCTTTCTTCTATAAATATTTCATTTCTTTGAGCAGCTGCTTACTTGCTGCAGAACTGTTTAGTTATGGTTCATGAACTGAGTAGTTAAAGTAGAACTCCATATAGATACTGGCATACTTTAATTGACAAATCTGACACGGGAGCCTCACCGGTAAATGAGGGAGATTTATCTCATGACTGCCTAGGTTTTGTGCTATGCAGAAAATCTAGCCAACAAGACAGTCACAATTTTCCTCCAAAATTCCCTTTGCAAGACATGCATGATTTATAATTAGAACCTTCTATTTTGCATGTCTGCCACCTATTTCCAATTAATTGATTCTGTCTCGAAGTAACGGAAACCAATCACTTAAGTTTTACAATTTAATAACTTACTCAATTACTTTTTCGGAGAAAATAAGAGTGGTGTCCCCAAATTTCATCTTGAAATCTGTGACTACCCTATCCGCATACTTTTAAAATAATGGATCATTTTGTATTTTTATTGCCAAAAAGTTCTTGTATGTCAAGATATTCCCAAAGAGCATATTAGCCATTTTCGCCAAATACCCAGATGCCCAAAATTGTTATATTCTGTCGTCGTGATTTGTCTGCGGGAAATTTGTATTTAATTATTTTGAGCCCCGTTTGAGGCAATTTGCACTCCGATTTAACCTTGTGATCGAACATATCATTATTCATATTTACCAGAAGGGTTTTAACTAAGAATAAGATCTGGGTTTTATTTGTGACTTTTGGCAACTTTTTGCTTTTTTGTGTTTTTCCGTTTTGTTTTCTGTGAAATTTCTCTAGATCAATTCCTTTGCCGGTTTGGCGTAATTCTTGGCCTGGAGTAACTGGGGATCATATACGCACATTATGCCAGAAGGAAGTCGCCATCGGAGGTCTGGTTCACTGGGAAAAGACGAAGTCGTGCACCAAACAAGCCTCTTCTGGGTTGGCCGCATTTTTGGAAAAGAAGGTTTGAAGTGGATCATGGGAAAATTAGAAGCAGCAGGCAGGTGGGAATTTTGTACCTGCCTAGCAGGGTACTTTTTCCCATGAAAGCAACGCCACTTAAGTGACAATGGGAAAATTAGAGGCAGCAGGCAGGCGGGAATTTCTTACCTGCCTTGCAGGGTAAAAATTCCCATTGTGGAATAAAAGAAAATCACTTAAGTGAATCATGGGATTTTATTGCCTGCCTTGCAGGGTAAATAATCCCATTATGAAAGTCAAATGACTTAAGTGAATCATGGGATTTTCAGGGCTGCCTTGCAGGGTAAAAAATCCCATTGTCATGTGTTTCTTAAAAATAGAATTCTTTATGCTTAAAAAGTGCGCCCCCTTTGGAGAAGTAAAGGCAGCCTTTAAATTGATTAATTTAATTAATTATTCACCCAATTTAGGCGCCCAGGCTTGTGGAAAAGTCAACAAAGTTAAAGGACAAAAGGTGGTTGAAAATAGATTGTTCTAAAATTAAATAAATTTATTTATTTAATAGCAGCCCCTTTATGTCAAAAAGTGCGCCCCTTTTGAGAGAGAAATAATACTTTTTAAAGTATTAAATGATTAAATTAATTCCTTTTTTCAGTGGCTAAGGTCAAAGCAAACTGTGAGGCTTGAAGTAAGTGGAAGAGAAGATCTAAATTGAATAAATTTAATTTATTTAATGGCAGTCCTTAAACATGCACAAAATAGGTGCCCCATTTAAAGAGTGAAGCTGATTAATTAATTAATTAATTGTCAGTAATAGCAAAGGCATTAATTAATTATAGAATCTCATGAGGGTTATATAAGCAGGGGCTGCCATAAGGATGAATTAATTAATTCGCATGTAAAGAAGTGCAGCCCAGAGGAAAAGTGCGCCCCATTTGAAGAGGATTTTTGCTCAAAAGAAGGTGAAATCAATGCTAAAAGCTTCCAATTTTGGCGCACAAGTTGAAGGAGGTTTATTTGTGTTTGGATAATTGTTTGCATAAGTGATACAGGTGCTCAGGTGAAGTTGGAAAAATTCATGCTCACTTTGCATGCAAACAAAACATCAATTTTTGGGGCAGCAGGCTTGAATTATGCAGATTTTTATGATTAAAATTCATTGTTCATGTTTCGGTTGCCATCTTTGTCTGAATTAATTGCAGGAATTCGTTACAGGTGCTTTACAAAAGAAAAGGAGCTTTAATCAATGTCCAATACATTGAATATATCCTCCGAATCTGAAGAATTATCCAGATCTGCACCAGTTTTGAAGAATTCCGGCCGAATAAGAAGAAAAAGAATTATTCAGACAAAGATAGACAAAGCCATGGCAAAGAGGGATGAAAAAGAAAGCACAACGGAGTCATGCATCACTTCCAAATTTGCAGACATAGGAGACACAGATCTAGGTCCGAAACCTCTTTCCGAATTGATTGATAGATCCAGAGCAGGAAAGACTTCACTCATGCGTGCAGTTAAAAGCAGTGGAATTATTCGAGCTGCAGCCTTTCCATACACAGCCCAGTTGCCAGAGTTCGTTATGGAGTGTGCTAGATCTTACCATCCTTCATCCAGATCAGTGCGAGATGCTACGGGGAAAACAATAATTCGGTTGGACGCAGAGTTCATCAATTATTGTTTGAAGATTCCGGCGCGAAAGGTGGTGACTTCCATTAGCATTCAGGATGCCGGCAGCAGGTGGGAGAAGCATAGAGTTGACTGCGTGAACATAATGAACAGCAGATACATGAAGAAGCCCAGATCTCCTTCTAAGTTCCCAAGAACTCTTTCGTGGTCCAATCTGGTGCAGGAGGTAGATGATGTTGCCAAATTGTTATGCAGGATTAATGGCGAGGCGAACGCTCACACTTTCCGTACATGGATGTATGCTTTCATCAGGACCATTGAAGTCAACAAGGTTGATTCCATAATCAATTGGTCGAAAATCATTAGCGACAACATTGGTGAGCAACTCCGGAACGTGAAGCATACTTTCAGCTTCAAAATGACTTCCTACTTGGTGTACGCTGCAGCTTCACAAGGCGTCTTTTCCAAGCTGGATAGATGTGGCGTTCTTTCTAAGGACCCCATTTTCGAGTGCTACCCACAACTTATTGTACCTACGTGCAAGAAAGATTTCAAAGTGGTCAACGATGGATTCTTCTACGAATTCATTTGCAGGCTAGACAGGGACCTAAAGGCCAACAGGGTGAGCAAGAAAGCGTGGGAAGCTGTATCCAAAATTGGCAGTCTATTCATTCAGTTTGCAGATTTCACATACCTCAGGGTTACTGGCTTTTCTGGAGAACCGGTTAAGCTGCCCAGATATCCGAATGATAGATTGATCACCATGGAGCTGAGCAGACAACTTGTGGAGATACACGACCTTCAGTCGAAACGGCACAAGTCTACGGGCTTCTTCCCAATCACTGTGGGACATTATAGCTGCCAGAGCATTCATAGAGCTCGAGGGATGGAGACGGAGATGTTATCCGAGTATGAGCAAGAGTTCTTCCCGGCACGACTGAACTTCGATCCATTTGGAGTAGCCAGGAAGATGATCTCCCAAGAGTACGCACATGTGCCTTCATTAGAGGATTTCTGGATGAAGTGCAAAAGTGAGTACGAGGTTAGAAAGAAGGATTTCAGTAGGCTATCAGAACGGCAAGTGTTCGACTTTGGACTAACAAGGATACCTGCGGATCTTAAAGATGATGGCTATAATGATGGGAATGTGTTACTTGACACTTACCATCAAATGGGAGGAGATAGAGCCTTACTTCAGGATAACGTAGGGGGCTGCCATACAATTGAAGAAAGGTCTAGCGCTGTTCTGGTGAATACTTCAAACTAGTTGCTGACGAAGGGATATTGCCTTGATGAAGCATTGATGAATCAAATCATGGGCAACTTCGGTGGTGCAGGAGATTCCCTCAAGAGGAAGCACGGAGGAGAAAGCAGCAGAAGGTCCGAGAAGATGAAAGTGAACAGAAGATCTCAATCAAAGGAGAAGATCACTTCCACGGCCATGACTTTAGTTCCGGCTTCTCCAGCATCCAGTACTTCACCGACTGTTGCACCTCAGCAGGACACTTCCATGCCTCCACTGAATCCGGCGACATTCATCTTCTCTCCTCAGCCACTCCGTTCAGCACCTGTTCCAGAAGAGATGTTGAAGCTGCAGATGGCAAAGTTCGAAAGAGCTTTGTCCTTGGATGATTCAGAAGATGGCAGCCATAACACTATAGCACTTTCTAATGGAGAGGAAACAGAGCGGGAGATAGTAGTGCACTCAAATTCTCATTCTCCGAGAAGTAACTTCTCAGAATGGTTGGCTTCGCAGTTGGTTCCAGAAGCGAGAATGGAAATGAACTTGGAAGAACACGACTTGCAGCTACTCCGGAGCAGCTACTCCGGAGCCTAGGAAAAGACAGAAGACCTAAAGTTGCTAAGGTAACTTCAAGGTTGATCATCGAGGAGTCGGGGCAGAAGTTTGCTGAGATGTCAGTTCCGGCGAAAGGAAAGAAGGAAGATGAGCTCACAGCAGAAGATGTAACAGTAACCAGAGTACCCATCGGTCAAGCCACCACAGAAGGATTGAAGCAGGATACACAGACATTGATAGATGCTCTATTCCTTAGGCTTGACAGAGAAAAGGCAGAGAAAGACAAGCTTCAGAAGCAGGTATCTCAGTTGTGCGAGATCATAGCCAAGGTTGTTAAACCTTCCACTCGGCGCATTTCAGAATAGGCGAGTGATCATCTTATGCAGGAGATGGAGGATGCAAGCAATCAGATGAAAGTTATTGATGAATGGAAGAATCTGATTATTCGTAAAGCTTCTGTACAACTTGGAGAGGTGCCAGCCCGCCTGAAGGTTATGAATGATGCAGCAAATCAGCTGAAGCAACTGGTGACAAGCATAGTAGATATGAACATAGTTGCTGAGAGTAACCTGAGTACTTTGGCCGAAATCAACAAGCTGCCGGGAGAAGTATTGGTTGCAGAGTAGATTGTACCGGACGGATCAGTTGAGAAGGGGAAGCAGCTGGAGTTTGCAGTATCTTTCCGTTTGGAGATCTGCAGAGTTTTGCTGAAGAGGATGTAGGCACTTGAGAGTAGAACATCATCCTTACCAGACATTATCATTTCTTTCACTGAGGAGGAAGTGGTCGGAAGTGTTACTTCATACGTACAGATCATTCCTAGCAGAGTGCCTAATTCCCTGGAAGGGTCTCTTCTGATGGTACAAAAGAGAATTGATGGAGCTACTAAAACTTTCACGATGAATTCCATTAGAAGACTGGTGGCACTGCAGGCGGATATTGTGAGGTTCGGGCCAAGCTTGGAGGATGTGGAAGCATGTATCAAAGTGTTGAATGAAGGATTGCTGCAGTTCAGGACAAAAAAGGAAGCAGTGGCTAAAACAGATGGGAAGATGTTGAATTACATGTTCGACAAGTATATCCAGTATCAGAACAAAAAGAAGACATAAATGTTACAGCTGGCTTGACTTCTTCTATTCTTTCTTCTTCTATTTTCCACGTTCCCGGATGAAATTGTAAAACTTTAAAGTTATTGGTTTTGAAACCATTACTTAAATTTATGTGGAACAATTCTATTAGTTAAGTGATACATGTGTCACTTAAGGAGAAGTTAGTGGAGGATGATTGTCAAATGTCATCTTTACTTGTTTATGTTTCAGTTCAGTTGAGTTTCCCATTTGTACTTTCCCTTCTACATTCTATAAGTAGAAGAAGAACCTCTGGGTTAATGATCAGAATTTGTAAGCAGCATCCTTGTGTTCCACACTTTGTGTTGAAACCCTTGAGAGCCACTTGAAGCAAAGGAATCTACAAGGAGCAGATTTACAGAGAACTTTGTGTCATAGTGTATTGTGTTTCTAGCTTTTATATCTTAGATCTTTTAATAAACTGTGTTATTTTAGATCTAGATCTAGAGCTGCCTTTGCTTATAATTCTGTGTTTATATCTATTGGTTTCTTTCTATGTGTATGCAATTGACTCTATTATCTATTGATTGGGATGCACATCTTCCCCATTTCTTCTTTGCGTTTATATAATTCCCTTCTTCTATAAATATTTCCTTTCTTTAAACAGTTGCTTACTTGCTGCAGAACTGTACAGCTATGGTTCATGAGCTGAACAGTTAAAGTAAAACCCCATATAGATACTAGCATATTTTAATTGACAAATCTGACACGGGAGCCTCACCGGTAAATGAGGGAGATTTATCTCATGACTGCCTATGTTTTGTGCTATGTAGAAAATCTAGCCAACAAGATTGGAAAAGATGGGCTCATAGTTTCAGGATTGATAAGATCCCCTTGCTGGTTAAACCTAAGACAGAGGCAGCCCCAAATCCAAAAGAAGAAGAGCATGTGCAAACAAAAGAGGAAAAGTTCCCTGAAGTGCAGGATGTTTCAATGGAATGCAGTGACCCTCATCGTCCTACATGCTTGGAGCTTGCTGCACTATTGGAAGGTTGCATTGAGGCACCACAATCATCATCATCAGTTGCAACCAACCATGGAGAAATTCATGTTGTGGAGGAGAACAAATAAGGTTTTGGAGCCTTAGATGAAGAAGAGATCATAGGAAGCTTGTTGCTTTCTTTTAATGATGCAATTTTAGAATCTTCTTCTATCACATCTTTGCAGGAATCTGATTTTGTGGAGGAGTTTGATCTCTCAAACTTTATGTTTGAGGAGGAAGAGGAAGATGATGACACAAGATCAAATCAGTCATCATGGAAAGGGAAGTTTTGGAAGAAGTGGAATTATTTGTAGAAGTAGAGAAGCATTCAGATCTTCCTGCAAGCAAGCACCTTCTTCAGAAAGTCTACAAGATATCCTCATTCATGAGGATGAGCTTCAAAGGAGTGGGAAAATAAAAAGGATCAACCCACTGGTTCCTAGGGCCCCATGCCCAATCGAATATCTAGCAGCATGGGAGCCAATGGAGAAACCAATACCAATCATGCTCACTTCAGAGCATGAGGATGATCTTCAATACACCAAGGGTCAGCCGCAACACCTCCAACCAAAAGATGAATCATTTCTTGATGAGGTATTCTTTGAAGGCATGTTTGTTGATATCTTAGGAACCAAATTACAGGGGGGAAGGTAATATTTCACTCTTGTTACAGGCCATAACCATTGTTAAATTAATTACATGGCCTCACTTTTTAAAAAAAAGGGAAGCTACTTCTCCCTGCATGTAGCGGGTTTTGTTTAGCTTTTCTTTGTTTTGGTTAGTGTAGGAGTAGGAGTACATTAAAATTTTCAAAATGTGTGTAGAATTTTAAAATGCTTGTGCACACTCTGCATGACTCATTTAGGGCATGTATGATTTGTCTCTTTTGTATATAGCTTTTGTCCATATTGCTCCAAATGGTACAATGCACCCGGCCCCTCAATATTTTCAGTAGGGAGACCCACAGTTTCCTGTAACAGTTGCAAAATTCAAATCAAACAAATGCAGAGCAACTAAAATCAGCTAAGGAGGCAACACTAGTTGTCCACTCTTCAGAACGAATTGTAGCAAGCCTCTACACCTCTGCAGGATCGACTGAAAGCCCAATCCAAAATCCGCTCCATCCTTTCAGCCTCAAAATTGCAGACGCGAGAATGAGTGAAATTCAATGTCAAAAACGATTTTCTACTCTCACAAAACAAATTTTAGAGTTTCCTTATGAGAGTTGAAAAGCGCAAGGATCAACTAGCGGCTACAAAAGCAGCGGCACTTCGAATACTCCGGAATCAAGGTTCAAATCAGCTCATGATGATGATGCAGACTCCATGCCCAATAAATAGATACAGACATTGGGTTCGTCCCAGTTAGCAGGCTAATGGCCCCCCGTGAGTTGCCAGAACTGTTATCTAATTTCCTCCACCGCCCGCTGAAATTAGATAACAAGCAGATTCCTGCTAGTTAATCAAGATAGTGTTGAGAATCTCGGACTAATGCAAAAAGAGTCAAGCCTTCGGCATTTTTGTAAGGACTTGGCCAAATCACGGCAAAAAAGCAAAGCCCGGAACGAGTCGGCAAGGAAAAGTAGAGGGAATCGCAGAAGGCGCCAAGTGTCCAACCGGCGCAGCTTCAGAAGTCAAAAGAGGAGGTAAAGTCTCGGAAGCCTGCAAAGTTTCCACGGGGAGTTAATTGCGCAGGTCCCACACTAAAGGGGTTTTCGACGTTATATGCAGCAAGGTCCTTTACTTGTCCAGAGGAACAAAACGGCGTGCTTGCGGAAGACGCCACAAGTCAGATCGGCGCAATTCCAAAAAGACAGAGGGAGGAGTGAAATCCCAAACCCTGCGGGACTTCCACGTGGAGCAAATAATAAGGGGCCCACCGAGAGAGGGTGCTCGTATTAATGTGCAACGAGTCTTATTACGAACTTGCAAAAAAGAAAAAGGGTGCCAGGTGTCAGTTCGGTGCACTTTCAAAACCTGAAGGGTAGTAGAAGTCTTAAGGGTGCACAGACTTCCCACATGGATCTGGCAAGAAATGGACTCCAAGTTCGAAGTAGGTCACAAAAGGTGACAAGCCATGTATCACGTATGAGTGATTATGAGACTTATCTGTAAGATTTAAATGCTCAGGACTTTTTCAAAAGATCGGAGGTGAAGGATCATCTAGGTTGTCATTTCAGTAGAAAATTAATGCGTAGTCCCATGTGAAGAGTGCCATCTTGCAAAGACTCAAGTTATTCATCTGCATTCAAACGGTCATTTCAGTATAGCGACAAAATATGCGTCGTTTGAGTCATAAGGCCAGGAACCAATGCACAAGGGATCGAAATATCTGGTTATGTAAAAAAGAGCCGAAGGGATGTTTCTCGAAAGGCAAGTCCATCTCAAAAGTGTCGGTTACAGGACAGTTAAAGATGCATTAAATAGGCATGGCTCTCACCCTTTAGAAGATGACAAATAATGGGAAAGTGTGAGAAAGATCTTGAGAAATCTGTTCCTGTCACTTCACTCCATTTATCATAATTAAAAGCAGTTGGAAAGAAGTGTAGGGGGGCTTCTTATCTTCTCTTCTTCCTCCTATATATATTGTATGTGGTAGAGACACATGGCGAGGGAAGTAGATCTGAGAGTCAATCGGTTTTCTTCTTTGTCTCAAGTCCCCTTTTTGTAAAAGACGGGGGTCTGAAGCTCTAGCCTTCTTCTTGGGTTTTGTAACAGCACTCTTGCCTCTTTTCTAATGTAATACTGTGCACAATTGTAGGAGTAATATATATGTCCTTTGGTGATTTTTGTTCATCATTTACATAACTTTATTGACTCTGATCACCTTTATTTTCACGTAGAAACTGTGCATCTTCCAATGTTGTTACTATCTTTGAAGTTGTGCTTAAGTAGTTTGAGGTAGTGTTCTGTGTGATCTTCTCTAGCCTGTGGTGCAGTTTCGTCCACCCTTTCCAGTCGTTCACCGTTTCCCTTTTTCAAACAGTTGTGTTCTCGATTGATTTCTTGGGAGGCTCGTTTGGCGTATCGCCCCCCTTTTAATTCATGTTTTGGTTTCATTTTTCTAACCCTCATCTCATGTTTCAGAGAAGAGCCAGCTTCTTTAAAATCTGGAGGTCTCCTTAGGGCACACGTCCCACTAACCTAGGATTCCCACGACTCTGACGGTCCATCCCATCAAGGATGATCATCAACAATAACTTTATCACTAATAAATTATTAAAGTTTTTATAATAAAATCATTAATTTATTGGGATTAGTTTCTCTTATTTTCTACCCCTTAGCCGTCGAGAAACAAAGAATAGGCTACGGGTCTTCAACCTGTTATTTTTGAGGAGATATTACATGGGGCATCATGAATCTCAGCAGAAACAGCCCTATACACTTCGTAGTTCACAGCAATGTTGTTGCCTACAAAATGTCATGTTTTTACTTTTGGAATAACTCCTTCACTTGGGAGGAAGTTAGGCTAAAAAGTCCTAGGTATAGGATCCATCACGGATCTCGGTGGTTGAAGATTGTTGTTAGCCCTTGAAGAACTTCTTGGATGCATGTTATGCATCAGTTGTGCCATTATATCAACCAACCTCTCTTGCCCTTGGGAAAACCTCTCAAACCTAACATCATCAAAAACTTTGACCGCCATTTTACCTTCTCCTTCTACATAAATACCCCATAGGATGTGAAGATCTTTGCTATAATACCACTGTATTGTCATTTTCTGGGATCTAACTGAAACAAAAGGGAAATTTCACAAACACCAATAGATTGTAAACTTCAAATTGTGACAAACAACTGAAATTTATGACAGCAAGGTACAACAATCTGATTTTTTATAACAGCGGCAAGGAAAATATAGTCTCTCCCCAAAAATGCGTCATTTACACCATCCAAACCATGTAGGGCAACTTAGAAATATTTTAAAACAAATATAAACCAACAAATAAACCTTCAAACCCCACCTCTAATTTATTTAATTAAATATATAACAGCAGTAAATACCCTTACAAAGATGTGTGGAAATGAAGGATTCCAAGCGTCAAATTGAAGTCCAAATGTAGATTCCAGTTGCTAAAAATATGAAAAAGACAATGATGTTTAAGTTGGATGTTTATGTGCCCTAAAAAACCCCAACTACCACCCTAGGGCAAGTTGCCACCCTACGACAGGGCCTGGAAATCTATGTAAAACCCTAGCAACCCTTCTTCGACCAAACCCTAGCAGAAAATATGCAAAATCAATCTCCTTTTGTTGGCTAGATTTTATGCACTGTTAAAAACCTAGGCAGTCATGAGATAAATCTCCCTCATTTAATGATGAGGCTCCCGTGTAAGATGTTTATCAATGTAGTGGGTATGAATCCTAATAACTATTAATGGGGTTTTACTTTAATTACAAAGCTCATGAACAATAGCTTAGCAATTCTGCAGCACGTAAACAGTTGTTATGAAGTATTTGCAGAAGGGGGAAATATGGAATTTGGGAAAGAAGGAAGATGTGTGATTCAACCAATAGTTCTTAGAGTTGGTCTCATACACATAAATTAAATAAACAAGTAGATCTCACAATATTCAGAAGTAAAGGAAAAGAAAAGCTTCTAATCTAAATCTCAGATAACACAGTTTATATAAAGATCCAGATAGAAGTAAGAAGCAAATGCACTGTGGAAACAAAGTTCTCCGGAAATCTATTTTTATTCAATTTCTCAGCTTTCACAAAAATGGCATAAAGGGTTGCAGCACAAAGTCTGGAACTCAAGAATGTTGATTAACAAATTGTGATCATTTAACTTGTAGGCTCTTCCTCTATTTATAGTGTATTGAGGTCAATTACAAATAGGAAATTTTTAATGAGTTGCCACATGCGGAAGCTATATAAAAGGAGGCAGTTGGCAATCTTCAAGTAACTTGAAGTAACGGTTTTTAAACCAATCACTTAAGTTTTACAATTTAATTGATTACTCAATTACTTTGTCGTAGAAATTAAGAGAAAGAAAAAGAAATTATTACAGCTGCATCACTCTTCGTTTTATTCTTTCTCCATACTCTGCATGTTGATCTAATATGCATTGTACTTCTGCTTCATCTATTTTAGCAATGACTGATTTGAATGATATCTCTATCGCGGATCTAAGATACTCTCATGTGTTGTTGAATTCTTTCCTTTGATTCTCACCAAACTAGATCTGGAAGCAGCTGACTGTGATTTGCTTGTGAGTATTGCCTTTGACCTGTCTTCCCTCTTATCCTTGAAGCTTTTCCAGTTCTTCTCCAGTACATGCACTAATAAAATGCTTTCCGTAAACAATTTAGGCAAAACTCGTCACCTTTTATTTTTATTTGCATATGAGCAATTTTAAATTCTGGCAAGCAATCCAGGTGAAGGAAAATACAAGCAAATTCAATGAAGGCTTCAACTGAAAGATTGAGAGCACATGCACAAGCTCCTGAAAGGAATTTTCCATGCAATGACTTCCACATGGGCTGCATTAGAAACAAGAAAATGAATTTTTGCCGGAAGTCTTTGCAATTATGAGAGTTGGATCTATTTCTTCCTCTGATTCTGCAGATATATTCAATGTATCAGACATTGACTTCTGACTTTCTTTTCACCAATATGAGCACCTGTGATGAATACCTGGGCACTTATACCAACTTGCAGATACTTTGAATAATAACAATAAAGCTATTCCAACCCTAGATGCCAAAACTGGAAGCTTCCCGGCAATGGAAAATACTCTTTAATGCAAAATCCTCCTTCCCTTGGCACCAAAACTTGTCTGGGCTGCAAACTTCGTTAAAAATAATTAATTGCTTCTCTTGTATGGCGTCCCATGCTTATATAGCTATTTGCATGTTAATTTTGATAATTGCCTTTCCCTATTCTTGGCAATTTAATTAATTAAAAGTCATGCTTCTTCTTCCAATTTGGGCGCCGAAGTCTGCATGCTTCTGATTGTTTTTTATTGAATTTATTTTATTTATTTTTAGCATGCATCCTTAACTTATCTTTAGCTCATCCACTTGCCTTGACTTTCCTTCTATTTATGGTGCCAAACTTAGCTAGAAATGCCATTAATAAATATCATTAAATACATATATTGATGCTAAGGTGGGTCACAGTTTTTGGCAAGGGAAGTTGCTAAAAATAGGAAGTCAAAGTAATGGGAATTTCCAACTTACAGTGCAGATCCAAAAATCTCATCTTTCACTTAAGTGATTTGACTTTCATAATGGGAATTTTCACCCTGCTAGGCAGGTAAGAAATTCTCGCCTGCCTGCCACTACCAAAATTCTCATTAGCAGCTTAAATCCTTCCTTCCAAAAAGTGCGACTTGCATGGAAAATAGCCTTCTTCTCAAAAACGCGACTTGCATGGGTGAATAAACCTCTTTGATGGAAAAAGTCGCCCTGCTAGGCAGAAAAGAAATTCCCGCTGGTGCTTTAAGTGATTTTTCTTTCATAATGGGAATTTTCACCCTGCTAGGCAGGTAGGAAACTCCCGCCTGCCTGCCACTTCTAAAATTCCAATTGGCAGCTTAAGTGATTTTGACTTGATGGGAAAAAGTAACCTGCTAGGCAAGCAAGAAATTCCCGCCTGCCTGCCACTGCCAAACTTCCCATTGGCAGCTTAAATCCTTCCTTCCAAAAAGTGCAACATGCCTAGGAGAGGCTTTTTCTGCTTAAATTCTTCTTTTTTGGTCAGAAGTCGGCACTCCGTGATTAATTTCTTCCATTGTTGAGGCCATAAATGACTTTCAGATGTTCCACTTGAGGACAAAAACCCTCTTATGTGGCACCCAAGAAGGATGAAACCCTTCCTTGTGAAATAGTGAAGAACCAAAACTCTCCATATTGGCGAATTGAAGACTCTCTTGTTGAATTAGATCTAAAGCATCAAGAAGAAGACCTACAAGAGCTTTGACATATTTTTGGAGCATCTCTCCTAGGAAGCGACTAGGGTTTGAGTGTGATTTGGTGCCTTCTAGAGCACAACTCATATTCTTTGATTTTCAGATTTGGCATAATTTATAAGGCTGGAATCTATCATCTTTTGTAATTATTGGGGTGTGGAGACCTCCGTTTTGATCATTTCTCTTGGTTGTACTTCTGTTGTTTATAATTAATTTTCCAACTGAGTATTTGACCGAGTTTCATCGTGAAAAGTGACCTAAATCTTATTAAAGTGTTTTCCTATGTTGTTGATGAGCTCTTTGATGATCTTTGGGTGATTTCTCACTAATTACAAGCTGCTGTTATAAAAATTAGAATGCTGATTTACAGCTGTCATAAAAAACCAGTTGGATGTTATAAAATATGAGTTTAATCATTTGGGGTTTGTTTGATTTCCTCCTTTTTTCAGTTTCAGCCCTAGAAAGGGACATTACAAGACATTACAAATAAAAAGGTTAAGATTAGATTTGGAAAGTAGATTTCTTGTAAAACAAGTCTTCTTTAAAGTAGACTTTCTTATTGAAAATCGAAGTCAATTAAGTTGATACTTGTTTCTATCGATAGGTAATGGATATGTGCGCACAAACATGTACCTATCCATATATCTATATTACAATTAGATAATACCAATGCATCTTAAAACTATACAAAAGCGTATGATTTATTGAATATACTAACAAAGTTTGTTTTCATCTAGTTTAAATGAGATTCATTTCTTTCGATTTAAACCCGAATCAAGGAAAATGGATCATGTGAAGACAAGATTAAATAGCATATAACAGTTGTGCCATCGTGCGGAAGTGTAAGACGCTCTACAAGATAATGATTTTCAGTTTTTATGGAAATTTCAACAGATTTTCAGCAATTTTCTACATTTTGAAGTAATTTTCAATGATTTTCAGCATTTCTTAGTATTTTCAGCAGATCCATATGTTTTTTAAAACTATTTTTCTGTTTTCACTCCATAACACATATTTTATTGGAAAACAGCTCTCTCACTCTCTGGCAATTGTGGCAAATTTGATAGGAGCACCCTTTGGCCTGCACATAAACTCCAAGACAATTTAGAAGGTTCACAAGTTTCAGCCTTCATAACCTCGATTAGATCTATGTTCTGTTGTTTGTTTTTATGAATTGATTTAGAACCAAACTTTGTGTAAATCTCTAGCTTGGCTTCTATCTCCGTGGATTTGGACTGGTGTTCAAACACCACTTGGCTCTCTGAGTATCACCCAGATCCGAGTTCAATTCATTTCGTTGGACTGGATTATAATATATAGATCCCCTTCCAACTCAAAACTCTCTTTCAACAACTTTATCCTTCCCTAATATAAACTGTGGCTTCGATTAGGCTCTAGACCAACCCTAAGACCTCACCTTGACAGCAAAGCGTAGGCTCCAAGAAGTTTGATCTTCTCATCCCTCTCAGTGAGCAAAAACATCAAGCTCATCTTCTATGGCAGTGTTGGATTGATTTTGCCTCAGCTCACTCAGCAAAGTCTTCACAGTGGTCAAACTTTTTTGGTGTTTGAACAGGCTAAAAATCCGACAAAGTTTTTTGGTCTTTGCACTGGTCAAAAGTCAGATGGACTTTTTTGATGTTGGAGCAGGGGAAAAGTTTGATGGACTTTTTTGGTGTTAGAGCATGGGAAAAGTCTGACAGACTTTTTCTGTGTTGAAGCAAGGTAAAAGTCTGACGAACTCTTTTTGATGTTGGAGAAGGAAAATAGTCCGATAGATTTCTTTTGGTTTTTGACATAGTTCCCATATTTGAAAAGTTCGGGATGTTTGGACGGGGAAAAAAGTTCGGAAGTTCAAAATTTTGCAAAAAGTTCAATTGGGTTTGGCTTATTCAAAAAAATCATGAATTTAAAAAAAATATAAAAAATGATTAATTATCCATACTTGCTTTTAAAAAATCAATCACGCATACAAGTAAATAAACATACAAGTATACTAAAGTCTAAAACAAATAAATGCATAGCAAAATCCATTATTGTTAATTGTTAAGACTTATAGTTACAACTCAAACAGTCAAAATTCATAGCTCAAACTCCAAAGTTTTATATAATATATAGCAATGAGAATTATCCATTGCTCAAACTTCAAAGTTTTGAGCATTAACCAAAATGCAATTTTTAACATTTGCAACATCAAATCTTGCTTTTATATGAAACATATTGCTAGCATCTTCATCTAATACTATAGTAGTAAGCTAATCATCAACAACATTTTCTTCATCTGAAAAACATGCTTTTCCACGGCAAGAGTTGTCATCTTCATTTGCAAGTGACTAAGTGAGAAACCATAACTTGTTATACACAAAAAAACCATTGGAGAGTTTTGAGCCCCTAATCGATTACTGTTGTTTGTGTATATTAAATCATGTGTACTCCAATTTCTTTCACATACAAAAGCACTGGAACATTGGCTGAAATTCGCATGGCAAGCTTTTGCAAATTTGGAGTAGAAGAATCATAAGTCTGCCACCGTTTAGATGGTTCCCACTTTATCTTGCTTTCCCTTCCTTCCTTTTTACCAAACATTTTAAGTGAATTCTTGAAAAATAATACGTTGTTCTCTTGCTTTTTCCTTCACATATTCATCAGGTACCAACCTATCTATTGTTGCAAATATACGTCTCTTTATCTCCTCATTTGCATCATGGTTTACCTCTGCTAAGTTAAGATCTAAATAACGTGTTGCTTCATGTAGATGACGATGTTTGTCCACAATTTCCCAAATACGTTTGACTGCTTGTTGGCTAGATTTTCTGCATAGCTGAAAACCTAGGCAGTCATGAGATAAATCTCCCTCATTTACCGGTGAGGCTTCTGTGTAAGATTTGTCAATTAAATATGCTAGTATCTATTTTGGGGTTTTACTTTAACCATGCAGCTCATGAACCATAGTTGTATAGTTTTACAACAAGTAAGCAGCTGTTAAAGAAAGGAAATATCTAATGAAGAAGGAAATAATAAAAACACAGGAAAGAAAGAGGGAAGATGTGCAACCCAATCAATAGATTACAGAGTTGATTGCATGCACATAGATAGAACCAATAGATATTAACACACACAATTATAAGCAAAGGTAGCTTTCAGATCTAGATCTAGAATAACACAAAGTTTATAAGTAGTAGATCTAAGACAAAAAGTTAGAAACAAAATGCACCGTGACACAAAGTTCTCCGGAAATCTGCTCCTTTCTATTCCTTTGCTTCAAATAGCTATCAGGGGTTTCAGCACAAAGTCTGGAACACAAGAATGTTGCTTACAAATTTCGATCCTTAACCCGAAGGTTCTTCCTCTACTTATAGAATGTAGAAGGGAAATTACAAATGGGAAACTTAACTGAACTAGAACATAAACAAGAAGTAAAGATAACATCTGGCAATCATCTTCCTCTAATTCCTCTCCAAGTGACATGCATCTGGATCTATAGTCAAAATTATACACATCTGTCACTTAACTTATAGAATCGTTCCACATAACTTAAAGTAATGGTTTTAAAACCAACAACTTTAAAGTTTTACAATTACATCCGGGAATGTGGAAAATAGAAGAAGAAAGAGTAGAAGAAGAAAGATTCGCCAGCTGTAACATCTACATCTTCTTTTTGTTTTGATACTGAATATACTTGTCGAACATGTAATTCAGCAACTTCCCATCTGTTTTAGCCACAGCTTCTTTTTCTGTCCTGAATTGCAGCAAGTCTTTGTTCAAAACCCCGATGCACGCTTCCACATCCTTCAAGCTAGGCCTGAACTTCTCAATATCTGACTGCAGCGTTACCAGCTTACTGATGGAATCCATCGTGAAAGGCCTAACAGCTCCATCAATCCTCTCTTGCACCATCAAAAGAGATCCCTCCAAGGAATCAGGCACTTTGCTAGGAATGGTCCTTGTGTATGAAGAAACGTTCCCGACCACTTCCTCATTGGTGAAAGCAATGACATTGTCTGGTAGTGATGATGCCATACTTTCAAGTGCCTGCATCTTTTTCAGCGTGATTCTGAAGATCTCCAAGCGGAAAGATACTGCAAACTCAAGTTGTTTCTCCTTCTCAACTGATCCAGCGGGCACAATCCGTTCTGCAATCAACACCTCCCTCGGCAGCTTATTTATTTCGACCAAAGTACTCAGGTTACTTTCAGCTACTGTGTTCATGTCAATCGTGCTCGTCACCAGTTGTTTCAGCTGAACCGATGCATCTTTCATAACCTTTAGACGGGTTGGCACCTCCCTGAGTTGTACAGAAGCTTGGCGAATGATTAGACTCTTCCATTCGTCGATAGCTTTAACCTAGTTACCTGCATCTTCCACTTCCTGCATCAGATGATCACTCACCTGCTTATGTGTTGAAATTGGCTGAGTGGAAGATTTGGCAACTTTGGCAATAATCTCGCACAACTGAGACACCTGCTTCTAAAGTTCAACTTTCTTCTTCTTTTCTTTGTCAAGCCTAAGGAATAAATCATTTATCAATGTCTGCGTGTCTTGCTTCAATCCTTCTGTAGTGGCTTGACCTATGGGTACTTTGGTCACTGTTATATCCTTTGTCGTGAGCTCATCCTTCTTCTTTCCTTCTGCTGGAACTGACACCTCAGCGAACTTCTGCCCTGACTCCTCAATAATCAACCTCGAAGTCACCTTAGCAACTTTAGGTTTTCTGTCTTTTCCGCCCAAACTCAAGAGCAGCTGCAAGTCATGTTCCTCCAAGTTGATCTCCTCTCTAGCCTCTGGGACCAACTGTGAAGCCAACCATTCTGAGAAATTACTTCTCGGAGAATGAGAAGTTGCCGAATGTACCACCATCTCGTGCTCTGGTTCCTCTCCATCTGAAACTACTACAGTGTTGTGGCTACCGTCCTCTGTATTGTCCAAAGACAAAGCTCTTTCAAATTCTGCCATCTGCAACTTCAACGTTTCTTCAGGAAGAGGTGTTGATCGGAGTGGCTGAGGAGAAAAGACAAATGTTGTCTGATTCAACAGAGGAACAACAGTATCTTGCTAAGGTGCAACAGTTGGTGAAGTACTTGATGCTAGAGAAGTCGGAACTAACACCATAGCCGTAGAAGTGATCTTTTCCCTTGAATGAGACTTTTTGTGCACTTTAATCTTTTCAGGCCTTCTGTTGCTTTCTCCCTCATGCTTCCTTTTGAGGGAATCTCCTGTGCTGAGGTTTCCTGTGATCTGATTCATCAAAGCTTCATCAAGGCAATATCCCTTTGTCAGCAACCAGTTTGAAGTATTGACCAGAACGGCGGCAGACCTTTCCTCGATCGTGTGGCAGCCACCTATGCTCTCCTGAAGTACAGCTCTATCTCCTCCCATCTGATGGTATGCGTCAAGTAACACAGGCCCATCATCTTTAAGATCCATAGGTATCCGTGCTAATCCAAAGTCAAACACTTGCCGCATTGATAACCTGTTGAAGTCTTTCTTCCTAACTTTGTACTCGCTTCTGCACTTCATCCAGAAATCTTCTAACGAAGGCACATGCACGTACTCCTAGGAGATTTTCTTCCTTACCACCCCATATGGATCGAAGTTTAGTCATGCTAGGAATAACTCCTGCTCATACTCAAAGAAAATCTCCACTTCAATTCCTCTGGCTTTATGAATGCTCTGGCAGCTGTAATAGCCCACTGTGATCAGGAAGAAGCCTGTAGACTTGTGCCGTTTCGACTGTAGGTCATGCATCTCCACGAGTTGTCTGCTCAACTCCATGATGACCAATCTGTCGCTTGGATATCTGGGCAACTTGACTGGTTCTCCCGAAAAGCCAGTGACCCTGAGGTATGTAAAGTCTGCAAACTGGATGAAGATACTACCAATCTGGGACACAACTTCCCAAGCTTCCTTGCTTACCCTGTTGGCCTTTAGATCACCGTTCAGCCTACAAATGAATCCGTAGAAGAATCCATCGTTGACCACCTTATAATCTTTATTGCATGCAGGCACAATAAGCTGCGGATAGCACTCAAAAATAGGATCCTTGGAGAGCACACCACGTCTATCCAGCTTAGAGAAGATACCCTGCGAAGCTGCTGCATATACCAAATATGAAGTCATCTTGAAGTTGTAAGTCCGCCTCACATTCCGGAGCTGCTCACCGATGTTGTCACTGATGATTTCCGACCAATTGATTATAGAATCTGCTTTGTTGATTTCAATGGTCCTGATGAAGGCATACATCCATGAGCGGAAGTTGTGAGCGTTAGCTTCGCCATTTATCCTACATAACAATTTGGTAATGTCATCCACCTCCTGCACCAGATTGGATCGTGGAAGAGTCCTCGGGAACTTGGATGGAGATCTGGGCTTCTTCATATACCTGTTGTTCATTATGCCCACACAATCGACTTTATGCTTCTTCCCATCTGTTGTCGGCATCTACTATGCTGATAGTAGTCACCACCTGTCATGCTGGAATCTTCAGACAATAGTTGATGAACTGTGCATCCAGCTGGATTATTGTCTTCCCCACAGCATCTCGAACTGATCTAGATAGGGGGTGGTAAGACCTTGCACACTCCATGACAAATTCTGGCAACTGGCTTGTGAATGGGAATGTTGAAGCTCGAATGATTCCACTGCTTTTGACTGCACGCATGAAAGAAGTCTTTCCAGCTCTAGATCTGTTAATCAATTCAGAAAGAGGTTCTGGACCTAGATCTGTCTCCAATGTCAACAAACCTGGAAGTAATGCATGATTCTGTAGAGCTTTCTCTTTCATCTCGCTTTGCCATGGCCGGATCTATCTTTGTCTGAGCAACTCTTTTTCTCTTTATTCGGCCGGAATTCTTTACAACCGGTGCAGATCTGGGAATTTCTTCGGATTCGGAGGATATATTCAATGTATCTGACATTGATTTAAGCTCCCTTTCAATTATATAAGCACCTGTAATGAATACCTGCAATTAATTCAGACAAAGATGGCAACCGAAACATGAACACTTGATTTTAATCATAAAAATCTGCATATATAAAGCCCGCTGCCCTAAAATTTGAGGCTTTGTTTGCATGCAAAGCAAGCATGAATATTTTCAACTTCACCTGGGCACCTGTAATAATATGCAGACAATTAATCAGACTTAAATCAAGCTCCTTCAAACCTAGGCGCCAAACTTTGAAGCTTTCCGGCAGTGAAAACACCTTTTTCTGAGCAAAATTCCTCCTTTGGGCGCCAAAATTGTCCGGGCTGCACTCCTTTGCTAGAAGAATTAATTACTTCAGTAATATGGCAGCCCGTGCTTATATAACCTTGATCATTCTATAATTAATAATTGCCCTTCCTATTCCTGGCAATTAATTAATTAATAAACATGTTTTTCTCTTCAATTTGGGCACCTATTTTGTGCATGCTCATGGCTGCCATTAAATAAATTAAATTTATTTAATTTTAGCTTTCTACTTCCAGTCTACATTTGACTTCACACTATACTTTGACCTCATGCGCCAAAAATAGGAATTAATTCCATCAATAAATACTTTAAAAAGTATTATTTCTCCTCTAGGTGGGTCGCACTTTTTGCATGATAGAGGGCTGCATTAAATAAATTAAATTTATTTAATTTTAGCATTCTATTTCCAATTTCCTTTATCCTCTCATCCTGCGTTGACTTTTCCTCATGCTTGGGCGCCAAAATTAGGAATAGAAACAATTAATAAATGCAATTAAAGTTATCCTTCTATTCCAAAAGGGGTCGCACTTTTTGACATGGCTAATTTCTATTTTTAAAAGTCAATTTCTAATGGGATTATTCACCTTGCACCGCAGCTCCAAAAATCCCATGATCCACTTAAGTTGTTTGACTTTCATAATGGGATTTTTTACCCTGCAAGGCAGGTAAGAAATTCCCATCAATGCCTTAAGTGATTTTCTTTTATTTTACAATGGGAATTTTCACCCTGCAAGGCAGGTAAGAAATTTCCGCCTGCCTGCTGCCTCTAATTTTCCCATCATGACTTAAGTGACTTTGCTTCCATGGGAAAAAGTACCCTGCCAGGCAGGTACAAAATTCCCACCTGCCTGCTGCTACCAAAAATCCCATTGTAGCTTAAAACCTTCCTTTCCCAAAAATGCGACTTGCCCAGAAGAGGCCTTTTTGTGCATGACTTCGTCTTTTTAGAGAGAACCAGACTTCCTGTGGCAAATTCCTTCTGGCATGACGTCCGTAGATGATTTCCAGATACTCCAGGAAAGAAAACAGACTGAACTGGCAAAGGAATTGACCTAGGGGAATTTCACAGAGAAAAATACGAGAAAAAAATAAAAATAAAAAAACGCAAAACGTTGCCAGAAGTCACAGATAAAGCCCAGGATTCATTCCTGGTGGAAACCCTACTGGTATATGGGAATATTGACATGTAAAACCTCAACAGGGTTAAACCGGAGCACAATTTACCTCAAACGGGGCTTAAAATAATTAAATAAAAAATTTCCACAGAGGCAAACCCCAGCGACAGAATATAACGAGTTTGGGCATCTAGGTATTTGTCGAAATTGGCTTATAGGCCTCTCTGAGAATATCTTGACGCAATACAGACATTTTCTGACAATAAAAACACAAAACGACCCATTATTTTAAAAATACGAAAATTTTTAACATGGGGTAGTCTCAGATTTCAGGGTCAAATCTGGGGACACTTCTTCAATATTATCTACTAGTGTCTTTTGGATTTCTTCCTTTGCTTTATACATGCTCTCATACACAAAACCCAAGCAATGTTGATTGCCATCAACCATTTTTAAAATTCAAAGAAGTGGCTCAAACGCATTTATGATTTTTTTGAACCCCTCTCAAAATGTGTCCCCTATGATAGTATTTTCAATTTTTCTTGAATGGATTTCCTAGGCATCAACAACCATCAATTGTTCTTGAATCAAATCTTAAAATACATCATCAACCAACAACCATCAATCTAAAAATGACTAGAAACACACTTTAACCCTATTTGAGCAATCAATAATCAATCTTTTAGGGCAGCGAACTGTATAAGCACTTCAAATTATCATACAACCGTGTAATAGCAGCTAAAATGCTTCTAAATAATTATTTCAAGCACAACAACATTCATCCATCCAAATTGCATCAAAAGAATGGAGAAAACAAGAGATTACACCCTGCTGCTATTAATTTTATGAAAGTAGCAGGACACTCACAAATAAGGGCTGAAAATGATAGATAAACTTCTCTTAAAATCACCTAATCGTAGATTCCATCCTTATAAATTATGATAAATCTTAATATCAAATAATAATGAAGTTTTGTGCCCTAGAAGGCACCCAAATGCTCTCTAACCCGAAATGTCCCTCTTCTAAAATAACATGTCGAAGACCATTAGCCCATTTTGTCTACCCGACTGCTAAGGGATGAACACAAGGGGGACTTAAGTCATAATAATTTATTATAAAGTGCACATAATAAAAAGAAATATTATTAAGCACTTATATTAAGTTATTATAGACTTAATGATAAAATAAAATATAGAAAAGGGAAAAAGACATTTGACAATATTTATTTATTCTATAGAAAATGGGACCTCCTTTGCTGATGAAAGCAAGTGGGAAAGACATGAAATAAAGGAGATAAATTTTATTGAGAGTTGAGGGTGGCCATTTGGCCGATTTCTTCTATAAAAGCAAGACGACTTGCTTGGAGAGGTATATTTTTCTATTTTCACAAATCTGAATTTTGCATGTTGAGCCTAGAGCTTACATCAAAAACCCCTTAAGGACGAAACCCCTTAGAGATTGTCTCTTGAGGACGAAAACCTTCTTGAGTTTGAGGAGAAGAACGAAAAAAATTTCTTCTTGAGTATTTTCCAACAATGATTGAATACTTGTGAAGCTGATTTGAAGTAGGGTTTGAAGGAGAAAGGTGTTGCTGAAGTTTCTTCTTTGTTCCCAGCTGAAGCGACCTTCTTGGAGGATTCTTTGGAGGTGTTGGGGGTGAATAAAAATCAGATCTGTGTTGTTGTTATAAATTATGATTTTAAGTCATCTGAATCAGTAATTTTGGAGTTATATTTGGCTCCAAAACTTCTCATTTCCAGTTGTGTCTGAAGACAAGGGTTTGCAGAATTTTAATAAATAAATCAGGAATTTTTGGAGCCTCAAATTGGTACTTTATTTCTGCATTTGTTTTCTAAATTCAGCCCTTTCATTTTGATAAGAAAAAGTGTGGTTTTCTACATCTTTGGAGGGTTTTAGATTATCCTAGCAAGTCGCATTTTCTGGAATAAATCCCAAATCTGCAATTTAATAAAAAATTCGTGATATACTTTAAATTAGATATGGGGGCAATCCATTGTATGTATCTAAAATAAGGGTTTGCCCACAACCCCAAATGAATCAAATCTCAAAATACATCATCAACCAACAAGCATCAATCTAAAATGACTAGTAACACACTTTAACCCTATTCGAGCAATCAATAATCAGTCTTTTAGGGATAGTGCAAATTGTAAGAGATAAAGGCAGCTTCAGTGCTTCATTCCAATGCCTGTAATAACAGATCTGGACATGCTTCTAAACTTATGCAAAGTGTATGCATATACTCTTAAAGTACAAACCAACTAAATAGAAACTGAGAAATCGATCTCGATACCTGGAAATGGAATAAATGCTTTATGGTGGAGAAAGTACTACCTTTAGGCACCTCTGGGATAGATATCTTCCACACCCCAGCATACCCTAAAAATGTGGCTTGGTACTGATATACTTATGCTAGTTTCAGAAAAATATTTAAGTTGTCCATTTACTTTTAAAGTTTTGTTTTGACAAATTAAAACATTATTTGCCGTACTGTTTTACTATAATATACATCTAGATGTAAAAAATTAAGAATTCATTTAACATTCACATAAAGAAAATCTAATAGATAAGAGAAGATTCAATGTTATTAATGCTCCAAAAGATGACCACAAAAATAGGCAAACTTTGGCAATGGGAATAGATCCCAATTGCCATGAAAAACCCAGCATGAGGATCTTCAAAATGATATTAGGCCGAGATACATATATTGGAACTTGCTTCCTTGCTGTCACACTTGTAGAACTCAAAACAATTGTTTCCATCATTTAGTATAGGAGTACCTAGAAACAACATTACAAATAGGGAGTATATTATGTCATAATTGTCAATTAAAGTATGTTAGTATATATACGTGCAAGTTTTATTTCAAACACTCAGACTCATGTAACCATAGTTGTACAGTTCTGCAGCAAGTAAGCAATTGTTTAAGAAAGGAAATATTTTAAAGAAGAAGGGAATTATAAAACACAGAGAAGAAATGGGGAAGATGTGCATCCCAATCAATAGATAACAGAGTTGATTGCATGCACATAGAAGAAACCAATAGATATCAACACGGAATTATAAGCAAAGGCAGCTCTAGATCTAGATCTAAAATAACACAAAGTTTACTCAAAAATCTAAGATAGAAAGCTAGAAACAAAATATACCGTGACACAAAGTTCTCGAGAAATCTGCTCATGTATATTCATTTGCTTCAAGTGGCTCTCAAGGGTTTCAGCACAAAGTTTGGAACACAAGAATGCTGCTTACAAATTTTGATTTTTAACCCGAAGGTTCTTCCTCTACTTATAGAATGTAGAGGGGCAATTACAAGTCGAAAGCTTTTAGTTGAACTAACACATGTGAAAGTGGGAAAGGAAACAACTGGCAATCTCCCTCCTGGAATTCCTCTTTGCATGACATGCATGATTTGCAACTGAAAATAGAACCTTCTCTTTTGCACGTCTGCCACCTATCTCCAAGTAGTTGACTTCTTCAAGTAATGGCTTATAAACCAATCACTTAAGTTGTATAATTTAATTGATCGCTCAATTACTTTGTCGGATAAAGGAAAGAAGAAGGAAGAGGTATGCTGCAGTCTTCTCCTTTTTCATATTCTGCATGCAGCTAATTCTTTTGCCTTTAATTCTCACCAAGCTGGATCTGGGAGCGGCTGGATCTAGAAGCGTCTAGAAATCGGCTGAAGCTTTTGCAGTTCATCTCCAGTACATGCATCAGTGAAATGTTGGCCGTAGACAACTCATCATTTTTATTTTTAATTGCATATGAGCAATTAAAAATTCTGGAAAACACTCCAGGTGAATGCAACTTCAATGAAGTCTTCAACTGGAAAATTGGGAGCACATGCACATGCACAAGATCCTAGAAGAAATTTCCACGCACTAACTTCTACACGGGCTGCATCAGAAACAAGAGGATGAATTTTTGTCGGAAGCTTTTGCAATTATGAGATCTGGATCTGGGTCTCTGGGCGATGTCAGCAAATCTAGAAGTAATGCATGACTCCGTTGTGCTCTTTTTTTCATCCCTCTTTGTCATGGTTGTGTCTATCTTTGTCTGAACAATTCTTTTTCTCCTTATCTTGTCGGAATTCTTCAAAATTGGTGCAGATTTGGATAATTCTTCAGATTCGGAGGATATATTCAATGTAGTGAACATTGATTTAAGTTCCCTTTCTCTTATAAAGCACCTGTAATGAATTCCTACAATTAATTCAGACAAAGATGACAACCGGAACATGAACAGTGGATTTTAATCATAAAATCTACATAATTCAAGCCTGCTGCCCCAAAATTTGATGTTTTATTTGCTTGCAAAGCAAACATGAATTTTACCAACTTCACCTGAGCACCTGTATCACTTATGCAAACAATTATCCAGACACAAATCAACCTCCTTCAACCTGTGTGCCAATTTTGGAAGCTTTTAGCATTAATTTCACCTTTTTTTGAGCAAAAATCCTCTTCAAATGGGACGCACTTTTCCTCTGGGCTGCACTTCTCTTCCTGTGAATTAATTAATTCATCCTTATGGCAGCCCTGCTTATATAATCCTCATGATTCTATAATTAATTAATGTTCTTCCTATTCCTGACAATTAATTAATTAATTAATAAGCTTCACTCTTTAAATGGGGCGCCTATTTTGTGCATGTTTATGGCTGCCATTAAATAAATTAAATTTATTTAATTTTAGACTTCTGCTTCCACTTAACTCGAGCCTCACAGTATGCTTTGACCTTAGCCACTGAAAATAGGAATTAATTTAATCATTTAATACTTTAAAAAATATTATTTCTCTCCCAAATGGGGCGCACTTTTTGACATATGAAGGGGCTGCATTAAATAAATATTATTTATTTAATTTTAGAACTGTCTATTTCCAACTTCCTTTATGTCCACTTCCCTTTTGTTGACTTTTCTTCATGCTTGGGCACCAAAATTGGGTGAATAAATATTTATTTAATGCATTATTATTCACCCAAGGTGGGTCTCACTTTTTGGCACGGGTGAATTCTATTTTTAAAAGTCAGATGACAATGGGATTATTTACCCTGCAAGGCAGCCCTGAAAATCCCATGATTCACTTAAGTCGTTTGACTTTCATAATGGGATTATTTACCCTGCAAGGCAGGTAATAAAATCCCATGATTCACTTAAGTGATTTTTCTTTTATTCCACAATGGGAATTTTTACCCTGCAAGGCAGGTAAGAAATTCCCGCCTGCCTGCTGCCTCTAATTTTCCCATTGTGAATTAAGTGATGTTGCTTCCATGGGAAAAAGTACCTGCTAGGCAGGTACAAAATTCCCACCTGCCTGCTGCTTCCAAAAATCCCATGATCCACTTCAAACCTTCTTTTTCCAAAAATGCGGCCAGCCCAGAAGAGGCTTTTTGGTGCACGACTTCGTCTTTTCCAAGAGAACCAGATCTCCGATGGCGAATTCCTTCTGGCACAACGTGCATATGTGATCTCCAGATACTCAGGCCAAGAATTAAGCTAAACCGACAAAGGAATTGATCCAGAGAAATTTCACAGAAAACGAAACAGGGAAAACACAAAACACAAAACGTTGCCAGAAGTCACAAATAAAGCCCAGGATTCATTCCTGGTTAAAACCCTACTGGTATATGGGAATAATGATATGTACGATCACAACAGGGTTAAACCAGAGCACAAATTGCCTCAAACGGGGCTCAAAATAATTAAATACAAATTTCCCGCAGGCAAACCCTAGCGACAGAATAAAACAATTTTGGGCATCGGGATATTTGTCAAAAATGGCTTATATGGCTCCTTGGGAATATCTTGACACAATACATGAACTTTCTAGCAATAAAAACACAAAACGACCCATTATTTTCAAAGTACGAATTTTTTGAAATAGGGTAGTCCCACATTTCAGGGTGAAATCTAGGGACACCAGTCAACTCCGTCTATGGACATCTTTTCATCTGTCAGAATGACAAGGGAAAATATGAGATCCCAACATCTCTAGTTTCGTATCTTATCTTTTGGGCATGGGGTCAAGCAAACAAAAACAACACAACACAGAAACAAAACAACGAAAAAACAACCAAGGTTTTATTTATATACATACAGGTTTTACCTTGTATCTTCATGTCTGGAACAGCTTCAAATGCTGCCCATTGAAAGGAGGTGGTGACTCAATTCCATCCCGGTAGGCAAGGAAGAAAGTGTCCATTCCGGCATCTCTTTTGATCACGAAAGGCCCTTTCCAGAGTGAATCAGATTTGTAGTGCATGCCCTTCGGTTTATGTCTCTTGTCTCACCAGAGTACCCAGTCTCCGATCTCGAACTCCCTTTCTCTAGCCTTCTTGTCAAATACTCTGGGCAAGTCCTTATCAACTTCATCTGGTGGTGGCTCATCCTTTCTTCTCTCTGTGGCGGGTAAGTCTGCATCAACTTGCTCCATTCCCCGATTTATTTGCTGCATTTTTGAGGAAGAACTATCACCATATTCTTTGTTCTTCTTCAGGTACTGATCATGCTTATTGAAAATCTCCACTAAGGAAACTAAACCCTTGGGGATTTTGTTACCTTTTGGTTGGACTATTCCACTATTGTCATCATAACCTGGATCAGCTTTTCTTGTGACTGTTTGTCGTGGTGGTGATTTACTCCCTTCAACATGCAGACATGCAGATGTTTGTTTAGGGACTTTGGGGCGGTAGATCATCTCCACTTTATAGTTTCCTTGTCTGAATATGGACGGTGGTCTATCCGGATTCAATAGTGCAGCCGTGACTGCCAAAGAATCTGCCTTGGAGTTCTGATTGGTTGGAATGAAGTCAATAGAGAAGGCTGCAAAATCTAGTGTGGCAGAAAGCACTTTATCTCTATAATGCTCCAACTTATCTCCTTTGACTTGACTTTGCCCTCGAACTTGCTTTACTAGAAGTTCAGCATCTCCTTGGGCTTTGAGGAGTCTGACTCCTTTCTTTTTAGCTTGCTCCATTCGTAGCAGCAAGGCTTCATACTCCGTCGTATTATTGGTGTTCTCGAACATCAGCTTGTGGGAGTATGGAAATATCTCATGATCTGGAGATATTAGTAGAGCGCCAGCTCCTGATCCAAAAGAACAACAGGTGCCTTTAAACTCCAGAGTCCAAACTTTTTCTTCTTCTTTTGCTGGCTCTAGCTCTGGTCGAAGTTCTGGCTCTAGAATGTCTTTATCCATTTCCAAGAAATAGACCCCATGGTCAGATTCCTAAAAAAGAATCTGAGATCTAGGATCCTCAGATTTTGTAACCGTGTACCTGGACTTCTTTTCCGGCTCCAGCTTCTAATTAATCCCTTTGATAGGAATATGCGCACAAGACCAATCCATCTTTACTTCTCCTAGCTCTTTGCAGAAGTTTCTGCTCAGCAACATCCCATAGGAGACAGGAATATCTGCAACTAGAATTGTCATCTTTAATCTTTTGTCAGGAAAAGCTGCCAGAACAACTTGTGCATCTTTGATTTGTCCAATTAAAGGGACTTGTCTCTCCATGGAGTAACACCTTTTTATGGTCTTTGTCAAGGTAAGCCCAAGAGCATCTGCAACTTTAGCTGGCATGACATTGTCAGAAGCACCCGAATCTAGAATGCAATTTCTTAACTTGAAACCATTAAGCAATAAGGAGACATAGAAAGGTTCCACCCTTTCAAAAGATGGTGAGGGTTTAACAACTGCAATGTTGTTTTGGGGAGGAGTATCCTTAGGCTTAGGCAAAAGGCCTTTTGATGTATTGGATTGTCCTAGTGATTGTACATATTTGACTAGCCTATTTAACTGCTCAGGAAAAGCTCTCAATTATTCGGCTTCTGACATTTGAACTTTAGTTTTCTTGTCATGATCAATAATGTCAAAAGAAGGTTCAGATACCTGAGCTTCTTTCTGTGGTTGAAATGAAGAACTCGCATTCTTATCCCTAGGAGCTAAAAAAGAAGGTAAAGGGATGCCCCTTCTTTGTTCGTCAGCTAATGCCTCAGCTTGGCGAGTTTGTGATCTTGTAAGTACTGCATATGTATGACCATGATCATCTTCATGAAGTTTCTCATCGTCATGTTCAAATTTGTAGTTCAGGTAATTAATGTTGGAGTCGTCAGCAGGACCTATAAAATCATCATTCTCGAGCTGATCAGCATCAACTTCCTGGTCTTCTTCATTCATCTCCACGTTGTTTCTGGGAGCAGCTTCAATTGCTAATCTTTGGGAACCAGCAATGCGGTTCCGGTTGTTGTTGAAATTCCAAGTAGGGGCAGTATTGTTGCCTTGAGCCATTTGTTTCTTTCTTCATCTGCAACATCTCATTTGCTAACTTTTGCAGTAGTGAATCGGAAGTAGTAGCAGAGGATGAACTTTCAGCTCTAGAAGTGTTGCTCTTTATCTTTCCAGCCATGATGAGGTCATCTTCAATTTCAACCGCCATGTTTTGGGCTGCTAACAAATCAGCAGGACGTGCTCTTTGCAGTTGATAGCTTACTTCAGGAAGCAAAGCATTGATGAAGAATACTTTTTGATTCTCGTCATTCAGAGAAGCAGAAGCTGGAATTTTGTATAGTAATCTTTGGAATTTTGCAATAAAATCCCGCATGTGCTCATGTGGCTCCTTCTTCAACTGAGTGAGTTGAGTTATCAATGTGCTAGAATCTTCAACTAGTTTGAATCTTTTCAGGAACGCATCCCGCATAGTAACCCAGTTGGTTATGGTGCCAGGAGCTAGCCGGTAGAACCATTCTCCAGCCAAGTCATGCAGAGTCTCTATGAAGAGTCTAACAGATACATCTTCATGTTCGACTGCAAGCACTCCACAGGATATGAAAAACGCAGCCAAGTGGTCATCTAGATTCTGCTTGCCATCTCCAAAGAATTTTGGAAAATTCTTTCTCGTCCCTTTAGGTAGATCATGCATAGGAGGAGTCAGATTCAGAGGCCCAAAAGCTGCTCCCCATGGGACAGGTACTATCTAGTTTTGATTTTCCATTATGAATGGGACACGTCTTCTCCTTATGTAGACTTGATGAATAATTCTAGCCACCGGATTATGCTGAAGATGATCCGGATCTGGATGCGTGTGCACTCTCCTTCCTGGTGAGAGACTAGATCTGCGGCTTCTAACTTGAGGAGGATGATTGAAATTGAATTGCTCCTGTAGTCTGAAGAAATGATCAGTCCTTCCTTGTGCCTTCACAAGATCGGGTGAATGGACATTTCAGCCAGGTTGAGATTTGTATGGAAAACACTCTGATCTTCAAGAGATAAGCTTTGATCTGCAAAGATAGTTGTTCCCCAGTAGAGTCAGCCAAAAACTGACTGTTGGCTAGATTTTCTGCATAGCACAAAACCTAGGCAGTCATGAGATAAATCTCCCTCATTTACCTGGTGAGGCTCCCATGTCAGATTTGTCAATTAAAGTATGTTAGTATCTATATGGGGTTTTACTTTAACTTTTCAACTCATGAACCATAGCTATACAGTTCTGTAGCAAGTAAGCAGCTGTTTAAGAAAGGAAATATTTATAGAAGAAGGGAAAGGGAATTATATAAACACAGAGAAGAAATGGGGAAGATGTGCATCCCAATCAATAGATAACATAGTTGATTGCATGCACATAGAAGAAACCAATAGATATAAACACATAATTATAAGCAAAGGCAACTCTAGATCTAGATCTAAAATAACACAAAGTTTATTCAAATATCTAAGATAGAAAGCTAGAAACAAAATACACCGTGACACAAAGTTCTCCAGAAATATGCTCCTGTATATTCCTTTGCTTCAAGTGGCTCTCAAGGGTTTCAGCACAAAGTCTGGAACACAAGGTTGCTGCTTACAAATTCTGATCATTAACCCGAAGGTTCTTCCTCTACTTATAGAATGTAGAGGGGCAATTACAAGTCGGAAGCTTTTAGTTGAACTGGCACATGTGGAAGTGGGAAAGGAAACAACTGGAAATCTCCCTCCTGGAATTCCTCTTTGCATGACATGTATGATTTGCAACTGAAAATAGAACCTTCTATTTTGCACGTCTGCCACCTATCTCCAAGTAGTTGACTTCTTCAAGTAATGGCTTTTAAACCAATCACTTAAGTTGTATAATTTAATTGATCGCTCAATTACTTTGTCGGAGGAAAGAAAGAAGAGGAAAGCTACAGTCTTGTCCTTTTTCATATTCTACATGCAGCTGATTCTTTTGCTTTGATTCTCACCAAACTCGATATGGGAGCAGCTCGATCTGGAAACAAGTTGGATCTGGAAACAACAAGATGGAATTGGAAATGGTTGGATTTGAAGTGTCTTCCCTATTTATCCTTGAAGCTTTTGTAGTTCTTCTCCAGTACATGCATCAGTGCAATGTTGGCCGTAAATAACTCATCATTTTTATTTTTAATTGCATATGAGCAATTAAAAATTCTGGAAAGCACTTCGGGTGAATGCAACTTCAATGAAGGTTTCAACTGGAAGATTGGAGCACATGCACAAGATCCTGGAAGAAATTTTCCATGACTTCTACAGGGATACGTTCAGAACAAGAAGATGATTTTTTGTCAGAAGCTTTTGCAATTATGAGATCTGGATCTAATCTGGATCTGGGCATTTGAAGCCTAGATGAGATCTGGATAAATTTTTGCTTTTGCCTATGAGATTTGACTTCAGCAAATCTAGAAGCTACTGCATGATTTCAATGAGCTTTCTCTTTCATCCCGCTTTGCCATGGCTAGAGCAATCTTTGTCTGAGCAAGCAATTATTTTCCTCTTTATTCAGCCAGAATTCTTCACAACTGGTGCAGATCTGGATAATTCTTCAGATTCAGAGGATATGTTCAATGTATTGGACATTGATTTAAGCTCCCTTTCTCTTATAAAGCACCTGTAATGAATTCCTGTAATTAATTCAGACAAAGATGGCAACCGGAACATGAACAGTGGATTTTAATCATAAAAATCTGCATAATTCAAGCATGCTGCCCCAAAATTTGATGTTTTATTTGCATGCAAAGCTAGCATGAATTTTACCAATTCACCTGATCACTGTATCACTTATGCAAACAATTATTCAGACACAAATCAACCTCCTTCAACCTGTGTGCTAAAATTGGAAGCTTTTAGCATTAATTTCACCTTCTTCTGAGCAAAAATCTTCTCCAAATGGGGTGCACTTTTCCTCTGGGCTGCACTTCTCTACCTATGAATTAATTAATTCATCCTTATGGCAGCCCCTGCTTATATAATCCCCATGATTCTATAGTTAATTAATGTCTTTCCTATTCCTGGCAATTAATTAATTAATTAATAAGCTTTCACTCTTCAAATGGGGCGCCTATTTTGTGCATGCTTATGGCTGCCATTAAATAAATTAAATTTATTTAATTTTAGACTTCCACTGCTTCAGTTAACTCAAGCCTCACAGTATGCTTTGACCTTAGCCACTGAAAATAGGAATTAATTTAATCATTTAATACTTTAAAAAGTATTATTTCTCTCCCAAATGGGGCGCACTTTTCCTCATGAAGAGGTTGTCATTAAATAAATAAATTTATTTAATTTTAGACAATCTATTTCAACCTCCTTTTGTCCACTTTGCTTTTGTTGACTTTTTCACAAGCCTGGGCGCCAAAATTGGGTGAATAAATATTAATTAATATTTGTTTAATGCATTACTTTCAAAGGCTCGCACTTTTTGGAATAAGGAATTTCTATCACATGAAAATGGGATTATTTACCCTAAAGGGGAAAATCCCATGATTCACACGTTTTTGGATGCGATAACCCTGCCAGAGAATTCTATTTTTTTTCTTTTATTCCACAATGGGAATTTTTACCCTGCAAGGCACATGAAATGGGAATTTTTATAACCTGCAAGGAAGTACCCCAGGTAAATCCCACTTGCCTGCTGTGACCAAAAATCCCATGATCCACTTAAGCTCATTTGACTTTCATAATGGGATTATTTACCCTGCAAGGCAGGTAATAAAATCCCATCATGCCTTAAGTGATTTTCTTTTATTTCACAATGGGAATTTTTACCCTGCAAGGCAGGTAAGAAATTCCCGTCTGCCTGCTGCCTCTAATTTTCCCATTGTGACTTAAGTGACGTTGCTTCCATGGGAAAAAGTACCCTGCTAGGTAGGTACAAAATTCCCACCTGCCTGATTGCTTCCAAAAATCCCATGATCCACTTCAAACCCTTTTTTTCCAAAAATGCGGCCAGTCCTAGAAGAAGCTTTTTGGTGCACGACTTCGTCTTTTCCAAGAGAACCAGACCTCCGATGGTGAATTCCTTCTGGTACAACATGCGTATGTGATCTCCAGATACTCTAGATGCCAAGAATCAGGCCAAACCGGAAAAGGAATTGATCCAGAAAAATTTCACATAAAATGAAACAGGAAAACACTAAAAACACAAAACGTTGCCAGAAGTTACAAATAAAGCCCAGAATGCATTCCTGGTTAAAACCCTACTGGTATATGGGGAAAATGACATGTACGATCACAACAGAGTTAAACTGGAGCACAAATTGCCTCAAACGGGGCTCAAAATAATTAAATACAAATTTCTCGCAGACAAATCCCGACAACAGAATATAACAATTTTGGGCATCTGGGTATTTGGCAAAAATGGCTAATATGGCTCTTTGGGAATATCTTGACACAATACAAGAACTTTCTGGCAATAAAAACACAAAACGACCCATTATTTTAAAAGTACGATGAAATTTTTTCAGATAGGGTAGTCCCAGATTTCAGGATGAAATCTAGGGACACCAGTCAGCTCCGTCTGTGGACATCTTTTTCTCTGTCAGAATGACAAGGGAAAAGATGAGATCCTAGCATCTCTGGTTTTGTATCTTGTCTTTTGGGCATGGGGTCAGGCAAAAAAAACAACACAACACTAGAAAATTAAAAAAAAACAAAGTTTTATTTATATACATACAGGTTTTACCCTACTTTTTTCATGTCCGGAACAGCTTCAAGTGTTACCCATTGAAAGGAAACGACAATTCAATTCCATCCCGGTAGGCAAGGAAGAAAGTATCCATTCCTGCAGCTCTTTTGATCATGAAGGGCCCTTTCCAGAGTGAATCAAATTTGTCGTGCATGCCCTTCGGTTCATATCTCTTGTCCCACCAGAGTACCCAGTCTCCAATCTCGAACTTCCTTTCTCTGGCCTTCTTGTCAAATACTCTGGGCAAGTCCTTATCAACTTCATCTGGTGGTGGCTCATCCTTTCTTCTCTCTGTGGCGGGTAAGTCTGCATCAACTTGCTCTGTTCCCAGATTTATTTGCTACATTTCTGAGGAAGAACTATCACCATATTCTTTGTTCTTCTTCAGGTACTGATCATGCTTGTTAAAATTCTCCACTAAGGAAACCAAACCCTTGGGGATTTTGTTACCTTTTGGTTGGATTTCTCCACTATTGTCATCATAACCTGGATCAACTTTTCCTATGACTATTTGTCATGGTGGTGATTCACTCCCTTCAACGTACACTGTTGCCTTGTTCCAGAAATGCAGATGTTTGTTCAGGGACTTTGGGGCGGTAGACCATCTCCACTTTATAGTTTCCTTGTCTGAATATGGATGGTGGTCTATCCGGATTCAATAGTGCAGCCATGACTGCCAAAGAATCTACCTTGGAGTTTTGATTTATTGGAATGAAGTCAATAGAGAAGGCTACAAAATCGAATGTGGCAGAAAGTACTTTATCTCTGTAATGCTCCAGCTTATCTCTTTTGACTTTGACTTTTCCCTCGAACCTGCTTTACTAGAAGTTCAACATCTCCTTGGGCTTTGAGGAGTCTTACTCCTTTCTTTTTAGCTTGCTCCATTCCTAGCAGCAAGGCTTCATACTCCACCATATTATTGGTGTTCTCGAACATCAGCTTGTGGGAGTATGGAAATATCTCATGATCTGGAGATATTAGTAGAACGCCAGCTCCTGATCCAAAAGAACAACATGTGCCTTTAAACTCCAGAGTCCAAACTTTTTCTTCTTCTTTTTCTGGCTCTGGCTCTGGTCGAAGTTCTGGCTCTGGAATGTCTCTATCCATTTCCAAGAAATAGACCCCACGGTCAGATTCCTGAAAAAGAATTTGAGATCTAGGATCCTCAGATTTTGTAACCGTGTACTTGGACTTCTTTTCCGGCTCCAGCTTATGGTTAATCCCTTTGATAGGAATATGCAGCACAGGACCAATCCATCTTTACTTCTCCTCCCAGCTCTTTGCAGAAGTTTCTGCTCAGCAACATCCCGTAGGAGACAGGAATATCTGCAACTAGAATTGTCATCTTTAATCTTTTGTCAGGAAAAGCTGCCAGAACAACTTGTGCATCTTTGATTTGTCCGATTAAAGGGACTTGTCTCTCCATGGAGTAGCACCTTTTTATGGTCTTTCTCAAGGTAAGCCCAAGAGCATCTGCAACTTTAGCTGGCATGACATTGTCAGATGCACCTGAATCTAAAATGCAGTTGCTTAACTTGAAACCATTAAGCAATAGGGAGACATAGAAAGGTTCCACTCTTTCAGAAGATGGTGAGGATTTAACAACTGCAGTGTTGTTCTGTGGAGGAGTATCTTTGGGCTTAGGCAAAAGGCCTTTTGATGTATTGGATTGTCCTGGTGATTGTACATATTTGACTAGCCTATTTAACTGCTCAGGAAAAGCTCTCAGGTATTCGGCTTCTGACATTTGAACTTTAGTTTTCTTGGCATGATCAATAATGTCAAAAGAAGAAATAGATTCAGATACCTGAGCTGCTTTCTGTGGTTGAGATGAAGAACTCGCATGCTTACTTCCAGGGGCTAAGGAAGAAGGCAAAGGGATGCCCCTTCTTTGTTCGTCAACTAATGCCTCAGCTTGGCGAGTTTGTGATCTTGTAAGTACTGCATATGTATGACCATGATCATCTTCATGAAGTTTCTCATCATCATGTTCAAATTTGTAGTTCAGGTAATTAATGTTGGAGTCGCCAGCAGGACCTATAAAATCATCATCCTCGAGCTGATCAGCGTCAGCTTCCAGGTCTTCTTCATTCATCTCCACGTTGTTTCTGGGAGCAGCTTCAATTGCTAATCTTTGGGAACCAGCAATGCGGTTCCGGTTGTTGTTGAAATTCCGAGCAGGGGCAGTGTTGTTGCCTTGAGCCATTTGAGCCATTTGTTTCTTCATCTACAACATCTCATTTGCTAACTTTTGCAGTAGTGAATCGGAAGTAGTAGCAGAGGATGAACTTTCAGCTCTAGAAGTGTTGCTCTTTATCTTTCCAGCCATGATGAGGTCGTCTTCAATTTCAACCGCCATGTTTTGAGCTGCTAACAAATCAGCAGGACGTGCTCTTCACAGTTGATAGCTTACTTCAGGAAGTAAAGCATTGATGAAGAATACCTTTTGATTCTCGTCATTCAGAGAAGCAGAAGCCAGAATTTTGTACAGTAATCTTTGGAATTTTGCAATAAAATCCCGCATGTGCTCATGTGGCTCCTTCTTCAACTGAGTGAGCTGAGTTATCAATGTACTGGAATCTTCAGCTGGTTTGAATCTTTTCAGGAATGCATCCCGCATAGTAGCCCAGTTGGTTATGGTACCAGGAGCTAGCCGGTAGAACCATTCTCTAGCCAAGTCATGCAGAGTCTCTATGAAGAGTCTGACAGATACATCTTCATGTTCGACTGCAAGCACTCCACAGGATATGAAAAATGCAGCCAAGTGGTCATCTGGATTCTGCTTTCCATCTCCAAAGAATTTCAGAAAATTCTTTCTCGTCCCTTTAGGTAGATCATGCATAGGAGGAGTCAGATTCAAAGGCCCAAAAGTTGCTCCCCATGGGACAGGTACTATCTGGTTCTGATTCACCATGATGAATGGGGCACATCTTCTCCTTGTGTAGACTTGATGAATAATTCCAGCTGTCGGAATTATGCTGAAGATGATCCGGATCTGGATGGGTGTGCACTCTCCTTCCTGGTGAGAGACTAGATCTGCGGCTTCTAACTTGAGGAGGATGATTGAAATTGAATTGCTCCTGCAGTCTGAAGAAATGATCAGTCCTTCCTTGCGCCTTCATAGATCGGGTGAATGGACGTTCAGCAAGGTTGAGATTTGTATGGAAAACACTTTGATCTTCAATAGATAAGCTTTGATCTGCAAAGATACTTGTTTCCCCAGCAGAGTTGCCAAAAATTGTTGGTTAGATTTTCTACATAGCACAAAACCTAGCAGTCATGAGATAAATCTCCCTCATTTACCGGTGAGGCTCCCGTGTCAGATTTGTCAATTAAAATATGCTAGTATCTATATGGGGTTTTACTTTAACTATTCAGCTCATGAACCATAGCTGTACAGTTCTGCAGCAAGTAAGCAACTGTTTAAGAAATGAAATATTTATAGAGGAAAGGAATTATATAAACACAGAGAAGAAATGGGGAAGATGTGCATCCCAATCAATAGATAACAGAATTGATTGCATGCACATAGAAGAAACCAATAGATATAAACATAGAATTATAAGCAAAGGCAGCTCTAGATCTAGATCTAAAATAACACAAAGTTTATTAAATGATCTAAGATAAAAAGCTAGAAACACAATACACCGTGACACAAAGTTCTCCAGAAATCTGCTCCTGTATATTCCTTTGCTTCAAGTGGCTCTCAAGGGTTTCAGCACAAAGTCTGGAACACAAGGATGCTGCTTACAAATTCTGATCATTAACCCGAAGGTTCTTCCTCTACTTATAGAATGTAGAGGGGCAATTACAAGTCGGAAGCTTTTAGTTGAACTGGCACATGTGGAAGTCGGAAAGGAAACAACTGGCAATCTCCCTCCTGGAATTCCTCTTTGCATGACATGCATGATTTGCAACTAAAAATAGAACCTTCTATTTTGCACGTCTGCCACCTATCTCCAAGTAGTTGACTTCTTCAAGTAATGGCTTTTAAACCAATCACTTAAGTTGTATAATTTAATTGATCGCTCAATTATTTTGTCGGAGGAAATAAGAGAAAGAAGAAGAAAGAGGAAAGCTGCAGTCTTGTCCTTTTTCATATTCTGCATGCAGCTGATTCAAACTAGATCTGGAAGTGACTAAAAGCAGCTTGCGGGTATTGCCTTTGACATGTCTTCCTTCTTATCCTTGAAGCTTTTGCAGTTCTTCTCCAGTACATGCATCAGTGCAATGTTTTCCGTAAATAACTCATCATTTTTATTTTTAATTGCATATGAGCAATTAAAAATTCTGGAAAGCACTCCGGGTGAATGCAACTTCAATGAAGGCTTCAACTGGAAGATTGGAAGCACATGCACAAGATCCTGGAAGAAATTTTCCACGCACTGGCTTCTTCACGGGCTGCATTTGAAACAAGAGGATGAATTTTTGCCAGAAGCTTTTGCAATTATGAGATCTGGATCTGGATCTGTGTCTCCGATGTCAACAAATCTGGAAGTAATGCATGATGCCGTTGTGCTTTCTTTTTCATCCTGCTTTGCCATGGCTGTATCTATCTTTGTCTGAGCAATTCTTCTTCTCTTTATTCGGCCAGAATTCTTCAAAACTGGTGCAGATCTGGATAATTCTTCAGATTCAGAGGATATATTCAATGTATTGGACATTGATTTAAGCTCCCTTTCTCTTATAAAAGCACCTGTAATGAATTCCTGCAATTAATTCAGACAAAGATGGCAACCGGAACATGAACAGTGGATTTTAATCATAAAAATCTACATAATTCAAGCCTGCTGCCCCAAAATTTGATGTTTTATTTGCATGCAAAGCAAGCATGGATTTTACCAACTTCACCTGAGCACCTGTATCACTTATGCAAACAATTATCCAGACACAAATCAACCTCCTTCAACCTGTGCGCCAAAATTGGAAGCTTTCAGCATTAATTTCACCTTCTTCTGAGCAAAAATCCTCTCCAAATGGGGCGCACTTTTCCTCTAGGCTGCACTTCTCTGCCTGTGAATTAATTAATTCATCCATATGGCAGCCCCTGCTTATATAATCTTCACCATTCTATAATTAATTAATGTCTTTCCTATTCCTGGCAATTAATTAATTAATTAATAAGCTTCACTCTTCAAATGGGGCGCCTATTTTGTGCATGCTCATGGCTGCCATTAAATAAATTAAATTTATTTAATTTTAGACTTCTGCTTCCAGTTAACTCAAGCCTCACAGTATGCTTTGACCTTAGCCACTGAAAATAGGAATTAATTTAATCATTTAATACTTTAAAAAGTATTATTTCTCTCCCAAATGGGGCTGCATTAAATAAATTAAATTTATTTAATTTTGGAATTCTATTTTTAAATTCCTTTTGTCCACTTCCCTTTGTTGACTTTTCCACAAGCCTGGGCGCCAAAATTGGGTGAATAAATATTAACAAATATTTATTTAATGCATTATTATTCACCCAAGGTGGGTCGCACTTTTTGGAATAAGGAATTTCTATTTTTAAAAGTCACATGACAACGGGATTATTTACCCTACAAGGCAGCCCTGAAAATCCCATGATTCACTTAAGTCGTTTGACTTTCATAATGGGATTATTTACCCTGCCAGACAAGCAATAAAATCCCATGATTCACTTAAGTTGTTTTTCTTTTATTCCACAATGGGAATTTTTACCCTGCAAGGCAGGTAAGAAATTCCCGCCTGCCTGCTGCCTCTAATTTTCCCATCATAACTTAAGTGACTTTGCCTTCATGGGAAAAAGTACCCTGCAAGGCAGGTACAAAAATCCCACCTGCCTGCTGCGACCAAAAATCCCATGATCCACTTAAGCTGTTTGACTTTCATAATGGGATTATTTACCCTGCAAGGCAGGTAAGAAAATCCCATCAATGCCTTAAGTGATTTTTCTTTTATTTCACAATGGGAATTTTTACCCTGCAAGGCAGGTAAGAAATTCCCGCCTGCCTGCTGCCTCCAATTTTCCCATTGTGACTTAAGTGGCGTTGCTTCCATGGGAAAAAGTACCCTGCTAGGTAGGTACAAAATTTTCACCTGCCTGCTGCTTCCAAAAATCCCATGATCCACTTCAAACCCTCTTTTTCCAAAAATGCGGCCAGCCCAGAAGAAGCTTTTTGGTGCACGACTTCGTCTTTTCCAAGAGAACCAGATCTCCGATGGCGAATTCCTTCTGGCACAATGTGCGCATGTGATCTCCAAATACTCCAAGCCAAGAATCAGGCCAAACCATCAAAGGAATTGATCCAGAGAAATTTCACAGAAAACGAAACGGGAAAACACAAAAAACACAAAACGTTGCCAGAAGTTACAAATAAAGCCCAGGATTCATTCCTGGTTAAAACCCTACTGGTATATGGGAATAACGATATGTACGATCACAACAGAGTTAAACCGGAGCACAAATTGCCTCAAACGGGGCTCAAAATAATTAAATACAAATTTCTTGCAGGCAAATCCCGACAACAGAATATAACAATTTTGGGCATCTGGGTATTTGGTGAAAATGGCTAATATGGCTCCTTGGGAATATCTTGACACAATACAGGAACTTTCTGGCAATAAAACACAAAACGACCCATTATTTTAAAAGTACGAAATTTTTTCGGATAGGGTAGTCTCAGATTTCAGGATGAAATCTGTCGCAATGCACCGATGACAAGAAGCAGAGACTGTGGAATGCCTGAGGAGCCAGCGTCCGAGAGGAAGGCAGTGCCTCAAAATAGGCCCGGTGCGTCACTGTCTATGCAGAGGGGCCCTGGGACGTGCCTGAGATAGGGAGCCTCGGGTGGAAGGAACGGAGTCACGAGACTTTACGGACCTGGACTGGATGTCCAAACACGTAACAAAAACTGCTTAGTACCCCTCACCAGGAGATAAGATAAGATAGAGAAGATAAAAATATTATTGTCCAACGAATGACCACAAAAATAAGTCAATGGGACTACAACCCAAACAATATACAAAGTGCGAGTGGGGACAACTCAAAACGAGTTCCCAAAAACAGAAAAGAAGAGTAAAGACAGCAGAAAGGAAACCCGAAGCCAAATACCCCCACAGGCGGGGACAATGGAGCAAGCGGGGGAGAAAAACGAGGGAAGCAAAGAAGGGAATGTAGGGGGGGACAAACAAGGACCAATGGTCTAATCACGAATGGTAGCCACACCCCTCCTAACATTGGAGGCCGACGGAAATAAGCTCTTGATGGACTGGCGACCCGACGAGGGGGGCGGAAGCCTCCTTCCCTAGAGAGCAACCGAAAGAAAAAAGTGATTAGTCTAGTAGTCATCTGACGGGGGGGAGGATGGAGGAGCCTGTCCCAAAGCCTGATGGCCTCCTAAATGTAGATAAGATAAGATAAGATAATTTTATTAAATGTCCAACGAGTGACCACAAAGATAGGTCAATGGGACTGTACAATACAAAGCAAAGCAGAAACAACAGGGAAAACCCAAGAGGGTCTCCGAAAACAACAAAAGAAGAAGAAGAAGAAGAAGAGAGCACAAGGGATGATAGGAAGGTGGAGGGGAAGGCCTCAACACCAACCCTCATGACTGTCGCAAAAGGTCAGCTGAAAAGAAATTGGTGGTGTTGTTGTCTGGTGTCAGGTACTGGAAACTGTTGGAGACGCCCATGTTCTGTGGAATGTCGAGTTCTCTGGGTGGACCTGGTGATCTGTCATCTAAAAGAAGAAGCTCTTGGCTATGCACGAATCCGGAAATCTCTAGTCAAGGAAGAAGCTCCTCTAATCCTGACAGACCTATCCAGGAGATCTCCACTAGGGTCATGCCCCCGCTTAGTGCCCCTCACACCCGGCAGCAAATCAAAGAAAGATGTGATCTGTCGAGTAGTAGCCTCCCTGGAAGGAGGATGCAGGGCTCTATCACGGAGCTTAATGGCTTCCTATAAATAGAGAGCGATACATCTCTAATCATAATACCTAAAGAAGGTCGTGACCTTATGATGTTCACGGAAGAGACAATGAAACCTCCCTCTGATCTCATAACAGATGGAGCATTGGAAGATGAAATGTTCCTCTATCTCAACTGTTAGTGCAAAATCACAGCACCCCTGGATGCTGATCAGGTTTCTAGGTTGATCACTCTGGCATCCAGTGTGATTGCATAACATTGAATCCTTTCTCCAAGTGTGGGACTTGAAAAATTGAGAAAGGATTCTCCAGAGAAGGTTGGTTCCTATTCCTCTGTTCAGATGCACACGAAATATGCAGAGGGTTTTCTCAAAACCTAATCTAATCTGCCAAGGAGACAAGGTAAGAAGATGCATAAAATAAATCTAAGCTAATAGAGGTGATGCACCGAGGAATGAAGAACACCTACTTTGCCAGTAAACACAGACCATTTGAATGTGATATAAGATCATGCACAGATGACAAAACCTGCAGTGAAAGACCAGGAGGATGCAAAAAATGAACACAGAGAGGGTTGAGAATCATCCACAGACATGTATTACTTTGCTCCAAAGATTGATACAATACACTACAGAATGCCAAGAGGCAGAATAGTATTACAGTTCAAATGAGAGGTTCGAACTCCACAAATTCGCCTGAGGAGAAGAAGGGAGAGGCAAAACAGAAAAATGTTCGACCCTTGAAAAGAAGCTCCTCTTTACAATATATAGAAAGAATGAGAGAGGGAAGAGAGAGAGGAAAGCCAAATCTACCCCAACCACCTCCAGGTTGCATTCAATTCATCTCATTATGGCAGAAGCGGCGGATCCTGGCAAAACGGCGGGCTGTCTAACAGAAGCGGCGAACTGTCTGCTGCATTAAAGTTGTTTGTTGAAGCATTACTTCTGCTTGTTATTTCGCGCCAGAGGCGTTTCTTGATTTTATCTCTCCAAACTGAACCAAAATGCAAGATTGACCCCGGAATCGTGTAGAGAATTTCACCAGCTTTCCATTGATATAAAGAACGTGAAAATCCGAGCTTTGGATCGAAAGTTATGGCGATCTGAAGATTTAGGGCAAAAACAGGCCAAAACGGGTCGGCGGGAAAATATTTGAACTTTTTCCGCGCTCTGCCACTTGGATGACACGTGGCAGGCTCTGATTCGCTGAGCAATTCTCTCTCCTCCACCTTTCGGCGGGCTTTCTTTTGAAATTTCCTTGTGGGCCCCTTAAACTTGGACACGTGGCACTACTTCATTAGTTCGGGTCAGTGCTTGAAACCTTGCCCTTTGACTTTTGAACCTTTTCTCCTTGTGACACGTGTCATGATGTGGTTGGTCAGCGGGTCTGCCGGCTCTTTCGCGTCCATCTGTCCCGGATGTCCCAAACTGTCTGGGACAAAAACTTCCGATCCGCCCGAAATGGGCTTCCTCGTCCCTCATTTGGCCGATGACACGTGGCATGCATTGATTGGCTTTCGGCTCCTTCGGCTATCCGCGTCTGCCGCGTACTTTTGTCCCACATGTCCCGAACTGCCTGGAACAAAATCTTCCGGTTCGCCCGATTCGGCCGGTTCGCGTACCTTTGTCCCAGATGTCCCAAAGCAGTTAGTGCGAAAGTTCTCCTTTTCGGCCGATCCGGGCGGTTCGCGTCCTTCGCGTACTCTTGTCCCGAACTGTCCCACTCAGCAGTTAGTCGTTTTTCCTCCTTCGGCCGAACCGGCTTTCCGCGTCCGCCGCGTCCTTTTGTCCCGGATGTCCCAGTTGCTTCCGGACTGCCTAGCGGCAAATCGGCCGATCCGCGTCTTCCGCGTACATTCGTTCCAACTGTCCCAAAGGAAACCTTGAGAAAGACTTAGCCAATTTTCACGATTTTTCCTGTTTCAATCTACTTGCTTGGAACTGCAAAACTCTGATGCATGTTATCGAAATTTACCCTGGGGGGTGAAATTTTGACAACAGTTTTGACGACTCAGCGGGGTCACCTGCCTGCTAGGTAGAAGATCAGTGGCCTTTTAGCGATCTATTGGGCATGGAGTCATAAGCAATAACCTGATATCTAATCCCGAGCCTGATACTGCAACTTCTTCTCCAACAACACTCTGAACTGTAGAAAACAACCTGAGAGCAGCAAAACCTGTGCCGAAGCACTTAGGAAAACTGAAACCTAACTACAACAGGACAATGTGCACAAGCACTTGGAGGAATGAAAATCTAATTAATATTTACAAGGTAGTGAACTTCCCTCTAGAGGCAACGCTTGAGATAGATTCCATTGACTGGAATCTGCAGTTCTTCACCATCCAATGAGGCCAATTGGAAAGCATTGCTGCTCTTGCGCTTCGTGACCATGTATGGGCCACTCCAAATGGCATCAAATTTGAAATGCCTTCCTGGTTTTGCCCGATCTGCATCCCATTTCAACACTAGATCTCCAACTTGAAAAGATCTATCCTTGGCCTTTCTGTCAAAGGTCTTCTTGATCAAAGCTTGATCCTTTTCCATTGCTTGGGATGCCTGATTTCTGATCTCTTGCAGCTCCATCAGCTCTGCATATCTCACCTCCATAGGCTCAAATTCAAGCAACTCCAGCTGCTTCATGAGTTCCAATGTTGGCAACTCAAGTGACATGGGCAAGATTGCCTCTCTTCCATAGACAAGCTTAAATGGAGAATTACCTGTGGATCTTTTGGGAGTGATCCTATCAGCCCATAAGGCTGATTTCAGTTTGGTATGCCAAGCCCTCTGATTCTCATCAAGAGTCCTCCTAATGATCCTCAGCAAGTTCTTGTTTGTAGACTCGGCCTGGCCATTACCTTGAGGGTAATAGTTTGATGAAGTGCTTAGGTAGATCCCGTTCTTGACAGCCCACTCAGTCACCTTAGATCCAATGAATGCCAATGCATTATCAGAGATTATTGTAGCAGGTACACCAAATCTGGTAGTTATCCCCTCGTAAAAGTCCAAGATGCTAGACTCATTCGCCTCTTTGAGTGCTACTGCTTCTGTCCATCTGGTGAAGTAGTCTGTGGCTGTCAAAATCCATTTGTGCCCTTGGCTTGAATTGGGATTGATGGCTCCAATGAAGTCTAAACCCCATTGCATGAATGGCTGGTCAACTGAGATTGGATGTAATGGAAGGGCAGCGAGTCTCTCTTTTCCTGTGAAGAATGCACAATTCTTACATCTCTTGATCCATGCATAGCAATCACTAAAGATTTTAGGCCAATAATAACCAGCCTTCATGATTTTTAGAGCTGTCACTCTTGGTGCAAAATGGCCACCAGCTGGTCCATCATGAAACTCTTTTAATACCCTTTGGATCTGACCTGTGTTAATGCATCTCAGCAGCACTCCATTCACATCCTTCTTGAACAAAACTCCATCAATGATGGTATATGGAACAGCCTGCAACCTGAAGTATCTCCTCTTTGCTTTGCTCATTTCTGGAGGGCATAGGCCTGTTTGTAGGAAGTGCATAATGCCTTGGGTCCAGCAAGGAGTCGGGGCAGCATTGTCTTCTTCTTGCCTGCCACTCGGCTCATGGCTGTCTTGAACTGTCAAAACAGCCTCTTCTTCGTTGCATACTTCTTTTTGCTTCCCCAAAACCAGCTGCTCACACAATCCTTTCCCTCTTACCAGCTTGGTGATCTTGATCTCAATGTCATACTCCATGACACGGGTGATCCAACCTGCCCTTTTCTCATTCAAATCCTTGTTGAGGAGGAAGTCCTTAACCCCAGCATGTGAGACCAGCAACTGGACCTTGTTGTTTGAGACTAAATGCTTGAATTTCTTCAAGCTTCTGATTACTGCAAGCACATGTTTTTCAATAAAAGAGTACCTCACTTCGCAGTCATCTAGGCTCTGGCTGAAGAAGGCAATCGGCTGTTCATCATTATCTTTGTTCTGCTGTACCAGAATGGCAGAAATAGTGTCATCACCTCCAAATGCATAGAGGATGAAATCCTTGGAAAAGTCTGGGTTGATGAGAGTGGGTGCTTGGGAGATGGCTTCTTTGATTGCTTCAAAACTCTCCTTGCCTTCTGCCATCCACTTGAAAGCCATGCTTTTCCTTAACATTTTGGTGATGGGCTTGACAAGGGCTGCAAAATCTGGGACAAACCTCCGAACAAAGTTTATCCTTCCCAGGAAACTCTGAAGGGCTTTCTTGTGGCTTGGCAATGGTAGTGCTCTTATGGCTTCAACCCTCTCTGGATCAATTGCTAATCCTTCCTTGGAGACAATATGGCCAAGGAGCTTCCCTTCATGTGCAAGAAAGATGCACTTCTTAGGATTCAAAGACACTCCGAACTTTCTACACCTCTGAAACACTTGCCTGAGGTGAAAGAGATGGTCTGCTGCATTCTTTGAGAAGACAGTGATATCATCTAGGTATACCAGCACTATCTTGTTGATCAAGCCTTTGAATGCCATATCCATAGCTCGCTGGAATGTTGCTCCGGCGTTCGACAGTCCAAATGGCATCTTCTTGTAAGCATATGTGCCCCATTTGGTTGTGAAGGCTGTCTTGAACTGGTCTTCCTCCTTTACCATAATCTGATTGAAGCCTGAGTAACCATCAAGTAGTGAAAACCTTTCTGAACCAGCTACGACCTGCAATATTTGCTCCATGGAAGGGAGTGGATAATGGTCCTTGAGAGAGGCTCTATTCAAATCTCTGAAGTCAACACACAGCCTGATCTCTCCGCTCTTCTTTCTGACTGGAACTAAGTTGGCAACCCAACTAGAATGCTTGATTGGGAATATGATTCTTGACTCAATCAGCTTGTCCAATTCTTTCCTCATGAGAGGCTCCATGTGTGGATTGACTGGTCTCTGTTTCTGCCTGACAGGCTTAGTATTTGGATCCAATTCGATGGTATGCTGAGCTAAGTTGGGATTGAAACCTTTCAAGTCTTCATAGCTCCAAGCAAACACGTCAGGGAATTCTTGACACAGCTGTATGAACTCATACCTTTCTTGTTCAGTCGTCATCTTTCCAATTTGCAATGGCTTGTTCTCTTCTACCAAGATGGATACCGAATCTTCTCTCTTGACCTGAATGTTTGCTTTCTCCTTTCTAAACTGATCATTGGGGTTAAAAATGGACTCCAAAGTGATAAGTCCCTTGGGCAGCTTGTCAGTTCTCAGCTGTATCACTTGGTCACCATATTGCTGTTCCAACTTTTCTTGATTCTTAGCTGAGAACTCAGCTTCTTCTTGCAAGAAATGGATGATTTGCTGGTCATTCTCAAATACTTGCCAACTGACATCGTTATCCGGCACTGAAGGCCTCACAATCACGTGGATGTTTGGCTGTACCTTGTCTTGTTGAATGTTTTCCACAATGTCAAAGGCTGCCCCTACTGCTGCAAGCCTGTCAGCAGCTTGATTCTCTTTCCTAGGAATGGCTTTGATGCCGAAACCCTCAAAATCTTCCATGAGGTCCCACACCCTGTTCTTGTAGCACCTGAGTAGATCATTTTTGGCAGCATGCTGTCCCTTGACCTGATTTACAATCAATTCACTGTCCCCAAAGACTTGCAAGTTCTTTATTTTTTTCTTGATTGCCCAATGCATCCCTTGCACCAAGGCTTCATATTCAGCAGTGTTATTGGAGCATGCAAATTGAAATCTAAAAGCTGAATAGTACTTTACTCCTTGAGGTGAAACAAGCACGGCTCCACCTCCTGCACCTTGTCTACTCCTTGATCCATCAAAAAACAGCTGCCATACCTCATTGTCATCCTTGTGGTTTGGCTTGGTGATGCTAGGAATAGGTTGACTTTCTTCGTGTATACAATAGACTCCTAGCTCAGATTCTTCTATTCCTTGATAAGGATCAAAAGCATGCACCTTGCTTGCCCATTCATCAAGAGTCAAATCTGGGATACTTCCAACCTTAGTGTCAGCTTCATCAGTGCTAGGGTGATCTTCTTGATCAAATGCCGAGCAATTGGCATTAATCTGACTTGGAGTGTAGGGCTCAATATGGAAGTTTGCAATAGGTTCAGATCTGATTGTGGCCTTAGTTCCATATCTTGTTCTGAATAGCATGTGTGACCAATCAGCGGACAAATATCCCCCAATCTTGGCAGTGAAGTCCCTTGACAAGCATAGGGCAAAGAGTGGTGGAAGGTCTATGACTGACACATCTTGTAAAACAACAACATTTGGACATGCATGCAAGGTAAGACTCAAATTTCTAATCACTCCAACTGTTGCTATTGATGTCCCATCCAGCTGCACTACTCCTTTAGATGTTATTTCATACTGGAGCCCTAGCTGATCAGCTATCTGTTTAGGCATTACTGAGCTACTTGCCCCAGAGTCTATCATGCAATTATGCACTAGCTGATTTCCAATGATTAATGAAACATAGAAAGGGGGGGGCTTCAACATTTTACCTTGTTGTCCTCCATGATTTCCTTCAGATTGGGCAGCATTTGTAAGCACTTTGTCTTGCATCTGAACCTGCTGATTCGAAGTTGGCCAATCCTTCATGGCAGCTTGCAGCAGATCTCTTTGGCCTGGGATGGATAGGGATTCCCACATAGATATATTGACGTTTGTCTTCTTCATCTGATCAATGATACTGAATGGTGATGAAGGATCTCTCTGCTGTCCCTTGGTTTGCACATTTACTCCTTGTATGTGGGCAGCAACAGCTGGCATTTGAGTTGGCCTAGGGGCTGTTCTTGGCTGCCCTTGTGCATTTGAAACGGGACTTTGCTTGCCAATCATTTGTGGAGCCGTGGAAGGTTGTGGATTGGCTGGGGCTAATGGCTGTTCTTCACCCAAATTTCTCCTTTTTGACCTTGTGTTTGCTGCAACACCTTGAGAAACTGCCTGGTTCATGCCACAAAAATCCTCTGCTTGCCAATTTACCAATGTGGTGTCATTTGGGGCTGATTGCTGTTGGAATGTTTCTTGTTGTTGGCTGTTTTCTTGACTGTTCTCACCCTCCACACCAGTAGTTGTTACCATTAAAGCTTGAGTCAAAGCACCATTGAAGCACATGGATTGATTATGAGGCTCATTACATGGAAAACACCAATCATACTCCTGGGCAATGTTGTTTTGTGCTGGTACTAATGCCTTAGAGGCAGATATGGCATTTGGATTATAGGGCTGGAATGGTCTATTGGCAGGAGGCCTTGCTTGATTCTGATTTGCAGCTGGATTGGGTGGCCTTTGAGGCTGATATAGCTGCCTATTAGGTTGAGCTTGAGGCTGATACGAAGGTCTAAAACCTTGAGCTTGCTGTCTCTTGAGTGTAACCAGCTCATTACCTAAATTTTGCAGTTGCTTCATGACCTCTTGAAGCTCATTTGAGGCACTAGAAGATGAAGTAGAAGCTTCACTTGAATTCTGATTTCTAGGAGTGGGAGAAGGAGCTAAGACAGGTGCTTGACTAGTACTTGGGCTCTCTAAACTTGGATATAATGGCATTGGAGGCCTAGGAGCTAGCTTGCCAGCTTGAATCAGACAATTTTCAGCTCTAATGGCAATGCTATAAGCAGCAGGGATAGTTGTGCCTCCCATAGATTGAACCAACATAGAAATATCAGAATTTAAAGCTTTAAGGTAATATAGAAAAGCACCTTCTGCTGTTGGCCTGACTGCCACTGGAATTCTCTCCCAAGTCTTTTGAAATCTGAAGTTGAAGTCGGTTAGCTGCTCATTGGAAGCTCTCTTGATGGTTGTCAGCTGCTCCAAAAGAGACAAGTTGTCTCCCTTTTCTCCAAATTGATCATGAAGTGCAATACACAGCTGATTCCAGTTTGTGATAGAGCCAGCTTCAAGGCTCCTAAACCATTGCAATGCTTTCCCCTTGAATGAAGACGCCAGCAATTTGACAGCTACTTGCATCTCATTAATCTCATGGATTGCACAAATGTTAGCAATGTCCTTGACATGATCACCAGGAGTGGTCTGATTTTCTCCAGTGAAGTACGGAATGTTCTTCAATGCTGCAACTGGGATTGGATTTTGTGCATTGAGAGCAAGTGGGCTGCTGCCTGTGAAGTTGACATAGGGGTTCAGTGGTTGTGCCATTCTGATTGGTCGAAGAACTCTTGAATACTGAATGAAAGGCCGATCAGGTGGAGGAGTTGAGAGAGTTCTGTTTGGTGGAGATGGAGACCTTTGAATCCTTCTTCCTCTTTGCCTTCTTCTTGGAGATAATTGCAGGTATTCAAACAGCACTTCTTCTTCTCCAACTCTTGACCTTGTGATTCTTCTCATAAGCTTTCAGGCCTACACTGCTGAAACCAGTTGATCTTCCTCTTAGAGTTGCCAGATATGCGAATAATAGCTCTTTCCAAGCAAAAAAATTGCAGCAGATGCATATCAACTTTGCTGCTATTTGATAAAAATGAAAGATGAAACTCTAGGTCCCACCCGGCGTGCCAAAACTGTTAGTGCAAAATCACAGCACCCCTGGATGCAGATCAGGTTTCTAGGTTGATCACTTTGGCATCCAGTGTGATTGCATAACATTGAATCCTTTCTCCAAGTGTGGGACTTGAAAAATTGAGAAAGGATTCTCCAGAGAAGGCTGGTTCCTATTCCTCTGTTCAGATGCACACGAAATATGCAGAGGGTTTTCTCAAAACCTAATCTAATCTGCCAAGGAGACAAGGTAAGAAGATGCATAAAATAAATCTAAGCTAATAGAGGTGATGCACCGAGGAATGAAGAACACCTATTTTGCCAGTAAACACAGACCATTTGAATGTGATATAAGATCATGCACAGATGACAAAACCTGCAGTGAAAGACCAGGAGGATGCAAAAAAATGAACACAGAGAGGGCTGAGAATCATCCACAGACATGCATTACTTTGCTCCAAAGATTGATACAATACACTACAGAATGCCAAGAGGCAGAATAGTATTATAGTTCAAATGAGAGGTTCGAACTCCACAAATTTGCCTGAGGAGAAGAAGGGAGAGGCAAAACAGAAAAATGTTCGACCCTTGAAAAGAAGCTCCTCTTTACAATATATAGAAAGAATGAGAGAGGGAAGAGAGAGAGGAAAGCCAAATCTACCCCAACCACCTCCAGGTTGCATTCAATTCATCTCATTATGGCAGAAGCGGCGGATCCTGGCAAAACGGCGGGCTGTCTAACAGAAGCGGCGAACTGTCTGCTGCATTAAAGTTGTTTGTTGAAGCATTACTTCTGCTTGTTATTTCAAGCCAGAGGCGTTTCTTGATTTTCTCTCTCCAAACTGAACCAAAATGCAAGATTGACCCCGGAATCGTGTAGAGAATTTCACCAGCTTTCCATTGATATAAAGAACATGAAAATCCAAGTTTTGGATAGAAAGTTATGGCGGTCTGAAGATTTAGGGAAAAAACAGGCCAAAACGGGTTGGCGGGAAAATAAAATTGAACTTTTTTCCCCGCTCTGCCACTTGGATGACACGTGGCAGGCTCTGATTCGCTGAGCAATTCTCTCTCCTCCACCTTTCGGTGGGCTTTCTTTTGAAATTTCCTTGTGGGCCCCTTAAACTTGGACACGTGGCACTACTTCATTAGTTCGGGTCAGTGCTTGAAACTTCGCCCTTTGACTTTTGAACCTTTTCTCATTGTGACACGTGTCAGATGTGGTTGGTTTTGGAGTCAGCGGGTTCTGCCGGCTCATTCGGCCATCTGTCCGGATGGTCCAAACTGTTGGGACAAAAACTTCCCATCCAGCTGCACTACTCCCTTAGATGTTATTTCATACTGAAGCCCTAGCTGATCAGCTATCTGTTTAGGCATTACTGAGCTACTTGCCCCAGAGTCTATCATGCAATTTTGCACTAGCTGATTTCCAATGATTAACGAAACATAGAAAGGGGGGGGCCTCAACATTTTACCTTGTTGTGCTCCATGATTTCCTTCAGATTGGGCAGCATTTGTAAGCACTTTGTCTTGCATCTGAACCTGCTGATTCGAAGTTGGCCAATCCTTCATGGCAGCTTCCAGCAAATCTCTTTGGCCTGGAATGGATAGTGATTGCCACATTGATATGTTTACATTTGTCTTCTTCATCTGATCAATGATATTGAATGGAGATGAAGGATCTCTCTGCTGTCCCTTGGTTTGCACATTTATTCCTTGTACGTGGGCAGCAACAGCTGGCATTTGAGTTGGCCTAGGGGCTGTTCTTGGCTGCCCTTGTGCATTTGAAACGGGACTTTGCTTGCCAATCATTTGTGGAGCCGTGGAAGGTTGTGGATTGGTTGGGGCTAATGGCTGTTCTTCACCCAAATTTCTCCTTTTTGACCTTGTGTTTGCTGCAACACCTTGAGAAACTGCCTGGTTCATGCCACAAAAATCCTCTGCTTGCCAATTTACCAATGTGGTGTCATTTGGGGCTGATTGCTGTTGGAATGTTTCTTGTTGTTGGCTGTTTTCTTGACTGTTCTCACCCTCCACACCAGTAGTTGTTACCATTAAAGCTTGAGTCAAAGCACCATTGAAGCACATGGATTGATTATGAGGCTCATTACATGGAAAACACCAATCATACTCCTGGGCAATGTTGTTTTGTGCTGGTACTAATGCCTTAGAGGCAGATATGGCATTTGGATTATAGGGCTGGAATGGTCTATTGGCAGGAGGCCTTGTTTGATTCATATTTGCAGCTGGATTAGGTGGCCTTTGAGGCTGATATGGCTGCCTATTAGGTTGAGCTTGAGGCTGATACGAAGGTCTAAAACCTTGAGTTTGCTGTCTTTTGAGAGTAACCAGCTCATTGCCTAGATTTTGCAATTGCTTCATGACCTCTTGAAGCTCATTTGGGGCACTTGGAGATGAAGTGGAAGCTTCACTTGAATTCTGATTTCTAGGAGTGGGAATAGGAGCTAAGACAGGTGCTTGACTAGTACTTGGGCTCTCTAAACTTGGATATAATGGCATTGGAGGCCTAGGAGCTAGCTTGCCAGCTTGAATCAGACAATTTTCAGCTCTAATGGCAATGCTATAAGCAGCAGGGATAGTTGTGCCTCCCATAGATTGAACCAACATAGAAATATCAGAATTTAAAGCTTTCAGGTAATATAGAAAAGCACCTTCTGCTGTTGGCCTGACTGCCACTGGAATTCTCTCCCAAGTCTTTTGAAATCTGAAGTTGAAATCGGTTAGCTGCTCATTGGAAGCTCTCTTGATGGTTGTCAGCTGCTCCAAAAGAGACAAGTTGTCTCCCTTTTCTCCAAATTGATCATGAAGTGCAATACACAGCTGATTCCAGTTTGTGATAGAGCCAGCTCCAAGGCTCCTAAACCATTGCAATGCTTTCCCCTTGAATGAAGACGCCAGCAATTTGACAGCTACTTGCATCTCATTAATCTCATGGATTGCACAAATGTTAGCAATGTCCTTGACATGATCACCAGGAGTGGTCTGATTTTCTCCAGTGAAGTACGGAATGTTCTTCAATGCTGCCACTGGGATTGGATTTTGTGCATTGAGAGCAAGTGGGCTGCTGCCTGTGAAGTTGACATAGGGGTTCAGTGGTTGTGCCATTCTGATTGGTCGAAGGATTCTTGAATACTGAATGAAAGGCCGATCAGGTGGAGGAGTTGAGAGAGTTCTGTTTGGTGGAGATGGAGACCTTTGAATCCTTCTTCCTCTTTGCCTTCTTCTTGGAGATAATTGCAGGTATTCAAACAGCACTTCTTCTTCTCCAACTCTTGACCTTGTGATTCTTCTCATAAGCTTTCAGGCCTGCACTGCTGAAACCAGTTGATCTTCCTCTTGGAGTCGCCAGATATGCGAATAAGAAAATTGCAGCAGATGCATATCAACTTTGCTGCAATAAAAATGAGACCTCTAGGTCCCACAGGGCGTGCCAAAACTGTTAGTGGTCGCACAGTGGCTTAAGATTTTCTATTTGATAATGAGACACCTCTGAAAGATGAAACTCTAACTTCTGTGATGTCCCACCCGGCGTGCCAAAACTGTTAGTGCAAAATCACAGCACCCCTGGATGCTGGTTAGGTTTCTAGGTTGATCACTCTGGCATCCAGTGTGATTGCATAACATTGAATCCTTTCTCCAAGTGTGAGACTTGAAAAATTGAGAAAGGATTCTCCAGAGAAGGCTGGTTCCTATTCCTCTGTTCAGATGCACACGAAATATGCAGAGGGTTTTCTCAAAAACCTAATCTAATCTGTCAAGGATACAAGGTAAGAAGATGCATAAAATAAATCTAAGCTAATAGAGGTGATGCACCGAGGAATGAAGAACACCTATTTTGCCAATAAACACAGACCATTTGAATGTGATATAAGATCATGCACAGATGACAAAACCTGCAGTGAAAGACCAGGAGGATGCAAAAAATGAACACAGAGAGGGTTGAGAATCATCCACAGACATGTATTACTTTGCTCCAAAGATTGATACAATACACTACAGAATGCCAAGAGGCAGAATAGTATTACAGTTCAAATGAGAGGTTCGAACTCCACATATTCGCCTGAGGAGAAGAAGGGAGAGGCAAAACAGAAAAATGTTCGACCTTTGAAAAGAAGCTCCTCTTTACAATATATAGAAAGAAATGAGAGAGGGAAGAGAGAGAGGAAAGCCAAATCTACCCCAACCACCTCCAGGTTGCATTCAATTCATCTCATTATGGCAGAAGCGGCGGATCCTGGCAAAACGGCGGGCTGTCTAACAGAAGCGGCGAACTGTCTGCTGCATTAAAGTTGTTTGTTGAAGCATTACTTCTGCTTGTTATTTCGCGCCAGAGGCGTTTCTTGATTTTATCTCTCCAAACTGAATCAAAATGCAAGATTGACCCCGGAATCGTGTAGAGAATTTCACCAGCTTTCCATTGATATAAAGAACGTTAAAATCCGAGCTTTGGATCGAAAGTTATGGCGATCTGAAGATTTAGGGCAAAAACAGGCCAAAACGGGTCGGTGGGAAAAAATTTTCACTTTTCCCGCGCTCTGCCACTTGGATGACACGTGGCAGGCTCTGATTCGCTGAGCAATTCTCTCTCCTCCACCTTTCGGCGAGCTTTCTTTTGAAATTTCCTTGTGGGCCCCTTAAACTTGGACACGTGGCACTACTTCATTAGTTCGGGTCAGTGCTTGAAACCTTGCCCTTTGACTTTTGAACCTTTTCTCCTTGTGACACGTGTCATGATGTGGTTGGTCAGCGGGTCTGCCGGCTCTTTCGCGTCCATCTGTCCCGGATGTCCCAAACTGTCTGGGACAAAAACTTCCGATCCGCCCGAAATGGGCTTCCTCGTCCCTCATTTGGCCGATGACACGTGGCATGCATTGATTGGCTTTCGGCTCCTTCGGCTATCCGCGTCTGCCGCGTACTTTTGTCCCACATGTCCCGAACTGCCTGGAACAAAATCTTCCGGTTCGCCCGATTCGGCCGGTTCGCGTACCTTTGTCCCAGATGTCCCAAAGCAGTTAGTGCGAAAGTTCTCCTTTTCGGCCGATCCGGGCGGTTCGCGTCCTTCGCGTACTCTTGTCCCGAACTGTCCCACTCAGCAGTTAGTCGTTTTTCCTCCTTCGGCCGAACCGGCTTTCCGCGTCCGCCGCGTCCTTTTGTCCTGGATGTCCCAGTTGCTTCCAGACTGCCTAGCGGCAAATCGGCCGATCCGCGTCTTCCGCGTACATTCGTTCCAACTGTCCCAAAGGAAACCTTGAGAAAGACTTAGCCAATTTTCACGATTTTTCCTGTTTCAATCTACTTGCTTGGAACTGCAAAACTCTGATGCATGTTATCGAAATTTACCCTGGGGGGGTGAAATTTTGACAACATCAACCTCCTGGAGGGAGCAAAGCTAGCAGATCCTCTCAGATGAACCAAATGGTGATCACTCTCGACCCGAAACCTGTGAGAACCGACTTTGAACTAGCCCAAAGATATGCGAAGAGCATGCATTCAATGACGGGAGATATAGGTGGGCCGAATGATGAGTCCATTGCTGACTTCCAGGAAGTGATTGGCGTAGAAGGCCATTTTCTGGCATAGCTCCTCTCGGGAGTTGGTCCACGTAACCTGGGTGAATAGTCTGTATATGTCGTCTCTGATAATTCTGTGCAAATCTTGCATGCTCTAAAGGAGGTGAGCAGGAGCATCCATGGAGTACCTAAAAGGGGGGAGACGGTCCATGTTGATCCGAAGAGATCCAAGAAGACGAGAGGTCTCGGCATAACAGCACTGAACACGACCACTATAGTCGGAGAGAGTAATGTCCTTAGAAGAACAATAAGCAAGGTAGATGTATCTATCCCTGCCAATGGAGGAATCCGAAAGTCCATGGATGCGGTGTAAGAGTGAGATGAGACCAAAGATGACCTTTAATCTGAAAGGGCGAGCAAGGATGATATGATGGGAAACAGTCTCTTTGCATCTGATGATCCGTCTGAGCAAAAGGATCTGAACCCACTCAATAGAGGCCCAATCCGACTCGAGCAGGGAGGGGCCCCAAACCTCATAATCATAAAGAACAATGGGTCTCACAAGAGAGTCTGAGAGAGACATCTTGGACAACGTGTCCTGAAAGTAATGGCGGAAGCACTGTCTCTCCAAGATCGCGAGGGAACCATACCCCTTGTTGATGCGGGGTTGAATAGCCAGACGTAAACTGAACCGAGGTCCAGAGAAGAGAACCCCCAGATAGGTGTAGGAGTTGGTGATCTCCAACTCCTCCCCTGTAGAAGAAATGGAAATCAGAGGTCTTCAACACATTGAAGACCATAACCTTGGTTTTACCCATGTTGACTGTAAGCTGCCTATGATCGCAGAAGAGGGCTAAAGCATCAAGTTGTCTCTGTAACCCCTCCGCCAAAGAAGCCAAAAGGACGACATCATCTGGAAAAGAGAAGAATGTAGATCAAAACATGGTGGAGAAGACAGTCGTCCCCGTCCTGTATGTGGTCTTTAAGAAAATCCTCCAGCTCATCAATATAGATACCAAACAAAGTAGGAGAGAGAGGGCAGCCTTGTTTGACCCCGATGGTGCTCCTAATGAAATCAGAAAGCCCAGCAGCAGTGCGAAGGCGACCCAAAACCTCCTCATACAGCCGGGTAATGGCAATAAGAAGGGTTTCGGAAATACCAATGTCTCTGAGTCTGCAGAAAAGGGCTTCCCGCGGAACAGAATCAAAGGCTTTCCGAAAGTCCACAAAGCAACAAAAGACCCTGCACGAACGGTGACGTGCTTCCTCAATGATAGCAGGGAGGGTAAGAATGTGATCAGTAGTCTCGTATCCTGTCCTGAAGCTAGCCTGCCCTCTAGCTCTGTATTGGTACTGCTCAAGAAATGCCGAAAGTTGCAAATGAAGAACAGTGGCGTACAACTTAGAGAAGGTGTGACCCACCATAATTGTCCTGTAATTATTAGGATCTGAAGTAGGACCGGATTTGTGAATAGGGTGGATAATGTGGTGGGACCAAGATTGCGGGAAGCCAGTACACACCACCTGATTGAAGAGTTCTACCAAATAACTAATGATGGTGTCGATCCAATGCTTGAAAATTTCTGCCTGGAAGCCTTCCTCATCTACTGCTTTGCTGCAATTCATCACCGATATGGCCTTCTTGACATTTGGGTGGGTGAAAATGTGGGAGGTGGGGGGTGGGGATATAACTTGGGTCTCGGGATGACCGGGGATGTCATAAAGGGTGGATATGTGAGTGAACATATTATGGGGGTCAAGGTCTAGGGGTAAGGGAGACCATCGGGGAATGATGGTACGCCCAAAGCGTTTGGGGGAATGCAAAAGAGAGGTGCGGAGATCCCTTCTTTTATGGGCAATAAAGGTGCGTTTCTTGTCGCAGAGAAGATTACGATAGGCAATTTTAGGGGGGGAAGGATGGGAGGTCATGCGTAAAGGCCATGCAGAGCTGACAGTGGAGGTTATTGCAGTCGTCATCATGCCATTGATTCATGGGGCATGTCCGTGTACTACCGGGCTTAGAAGTGGAATGGGGGTAAGAAAGCAGGGCAACCTCATTGATAGCACTGGCAAGAAGGTTGTACATCCTGTCTTATCTTATCTTAGCTTATCTATAGAGAGCAAGACATCTCTGATCATAGTATCTAAAGAAAGTTATGAAGGAAGGAAGCTCGCGAAACAACAAATGGAATCGCCCACGAATCTCATAGTAAACAGGACATCTGAAAATGAAGTGTTCTTCGGTTTCAACCTCCTAGAGAGAGTAAAGCAGGCAAGTCCGCTCCGAGCAGTCTAAGTGATGATCAATCTTAATACGGAGTCGATGTGAGCCCACTCAAAACTGACCCAGAGAGATACGAAGGACCTACAACCAATGCTGGCAAATGTACATGGGTCTGAAAATGACCCCATCACGGATCTCGAGAAAGTGTGCCACATTGATTGACATCTTTGGACGCAACCCCCCCAGGGGGTTGGTCCATGTGTGCTGGATGAACAGTCTGTAGATATCATCTTTGATTATCCTATGAAGATCCTGTTGGTTGGGTAGCAGATGGGCAAGGGCATCCAGAGAATAGCTGAAGGGTGGGAGACAGTCCATCTGCATGCGAATGGACTCAAAGAGGCGTGAAACGTAGGCATACCAGCAACAAGATCGTCTATTGTGATCCGAGGTTGCAATAGCTTCAAAGCAGCAGTAGGCAAGATAAGTGTACCTGTCCTTGTCAACAGAAGAACTAGAATACCACCGAATACGGTGCAACATCAACACAAGGCTGAAGATGGTCTCCAAACGAAAAGGGCGAGCCCCAAACTTAGCAAGGACAATGTTGTGAGGAACAAATTCTTTACACTTGATAATACGTCTGAGCATGAAGATCTGAACGTGCTCGATAGTGGCCTAATCTGAGTCCAAAAGAGAGGGACCCCAAACTTCCGAACCATACAGAACCGTGGGCCTAACCAGGGAATCAGAGAGGGACATCTTGGAAGGAATGTCCTGAAAGTGGTGGCAGAAACACTGTCTCTCAAGAATCACCAAAGAACCATAGCCCTTATTAACCCGGGGTTGGAGAGCAAGACGAAGGCTAAAACGAGGCCCAGAGAAAAGAATCCTCAGGTAGATATAAGAGCAAGTGATGGCTAAATTTTTTGCATAGCACACAACCTAGGCAGTCATGAGATAAATCTCCCTCATTTACCGGTGAGGCTCCCGTGTCAAATTTGTCAATTAAAGTATGTTAATATCTAAATGGGGTTTTACTTTAATTACTTAGTTCATGAACCATAACTGAACAGTTCTGCAATAAGCAGCTGTTTAAGAAAGGAAATACTTATAGAAAGAGATTATGTAAACAAAGAGAAGAAATGGGGAAGATGTGCATCCCAATCAATAAATGGCAGAGTTGATTGCATTCACATAGAAGAAACCAATAGATATAAACACATAATTCTAAGCAAAGGTAGCTCTAGATCTAGATCTGAAATAACACAAAGTTTATTAAGAGATCTAAGATAAAAAGAAAGAAACACAATACACCGTCACATAAAGTTCTCCGGAAATCTGCTCCTCTATATTCCTCTGCTTCAAGTGGCTCTCAAGGGTTTCAGCACAAAGTCTGGAACACCAGGTTGCTGCTTACAAATTCTAATCTTTAACCCGAAGGTTCTTCCTCTACTTATAGAATGTAGAGGGGCAATTACAAGTCGGAAGTTTTTAGTTGAACTGGAACATGTGGAAGTTGAAAAAGAAACAACTGGCAATCTTCCTCTTGGAATTCCTCTTTGCATGACATGTATGATTTGCAACTGAAAATAGAACCTTCTATTTTACACGTCTGCCATCTATCTCCAAGTAGTTGACTTCTTCAAGTAATGGCTTTTAAACCAATCACTTAAGTTGTATAATTTAATTGATCGCTCAATTACTTTGTCGGAGGAAAGAAGGAAGAGGAAAGCTACAGTCTTGTCCTTTTTCATGTCTGCATGCAACTGATTCTTTTGCCTTTGATTCTCACTGGATCTGGGAGTAGCTGGATTTGGAAGCAAGTTGTATCTGGAAGCAAGCTGGAATTTTGCCTTCGCCTTGTCTTCTCTTTTATCCTTGAAGCTTTTGCAGTTCTTCTCCAATACATGCATCAATGCAATGTTTGTCGTAGATAACTCATCATTCTTATTTTTAATTACATATGAGCAATTAAAAATTCTGGAAAGCACTCCGGGTGAATGCAAATTCAATGAAGGCTTCAACTGGAAGATTGGGAGCACATGCACAAGATCCTAGAAGGAATTTCCCACGCACTGACTTCTTCACGGGCTGCATTTGAAACAAGAGGATGAAGCCTTTGCAATTATGGATCTGAATCTGGATCTGGATCTAGCACACTCCATAACGAATTCTGGCAGCTAGGATGTGAATGGAAATGCTACAGCTCGAATAATTCCACTGCTTTTAACTGCACGCATGAGTGAAGTCTTTCCAGCTCTGGATCTATCAATCAATTCGAAAAGAGGTTCCGGACCTAGATCTGTCTCCTATGTCTACAAATTTGGAAGTGATGCATGACTCCGTTGTTCTTTCTTTTTCATCTCTCTTTGCCATGGCTTTGTCTATCTTTGTCTGAATAATTCTTTTTCTTCTTACTTGGTCGGATTTCTTCAAAACTGGTGCAGATCTGGATAATTCTTCAGATTCGAAGGATATATTCAATGCATTGAATATTGATATAACTTCCTTTTCTTTATAAAAGCACCTATATCTAACTCCTGCAATTAATTCAGACAAAGATGGCAACCGGAGCATGCACAGTGAATTTTAATCACAAAAATCTGCATAATTCAAGCCTGCTACCCCAAAATTTAATGTTTTATTTGCATGCAAAGCAAGCATGAATTTTACCAACATCCCCTGAGCACCTGTATCACTTCTACAAACAATTATGCAGACACTAATCAGCCTTGTTCAAAGCATGCGCCAAAACTAGAAGTTTTTAGCATCAAATCCACCTTCCTCTGAGCAAAATCCTTCTCCAAATGGGGCGCACTTTTCCTTTGGGCTGCACTTCTTCACCTGTGAATTAGTTAATTCACCCTTTGGCAGCCCATGCTTATATAACCCTCGTAATTCTATAATTAATAATTGCCCTTCCTATTCCTAGCAATTAATTAATTAAAAATCATGCTCTTCTCTTTAACTGATGTGCTAAAATTGCATTTTTAAGGACAACCATCCAATAAATTAAATTTAATCAATTTAATCATTCACTCTCCACTTCACTTTAGCTTCACAGTGTGCTTTGACCATAGCCACTGAAAATAGAATTTAATTTAATCAATTAATGCTTCAAAAAGCATTAAATATATACCAAAAGGGGCACACTTTTTGTCATGAAAGGGGCAGCCATTAAATAAATTAAATTATTTAATTTCAGACAATCTATTTCCAATTGATTTATTCCCCTTTTCTTTTGTTGACTTTTCTCCATACCTGGGCGCCAATTTTAGGAGAATAATTAATTAATGAAATCACTTTAAAGGCTGCCTTTCTCTCTCCAAAGGGGGCGCACTTTTTAGCATAATAGAATTCTATTTTTAAAAACACATGGCAATGGGAATTTTTACCCTGCAAGGCAGCCCCGGAAATCCCATGATCCACTTAAGTGATTTGACTTTGACAATGGGATTATTTACCCTACATGGCGGGCAATAAAATCCCATGATTTCACTTAAGTCACTTTTCTTTTATTTCATCATAGGAATTTTTACCCTGCAAGGCAGGCAATAAATTCTCGCTTGCCTGTTGCCTCTAATTTTCCCACTGCAGCTTAAGTGAATTTTCTATCATGGGAAAAAGTACCCTGCTAGGCAAGTACACAATTCCCACCTGCCTACTGCTTCTATTTTTCCCATGATGCACTTAAATCCTTTGTTTTCCAAAAATGTGCCCAACCCCACAGGGGCTTTTTAGTGCACAACTTCGCTTTTTCCTAGTGAACCAGACCTCCGATGGTGACTTCCTCGGGCATAACGTGCGTATATGTTCTCTAGCTGCTCCAGGCCAAGAATCGGGCTAATCTGGCAAAGGAATTGGTCCAGATAAATTTCATAGAAAAACAAAACAGGAAAACACAAAAACACAAAGAATTGCCAAAAGTCACAAATAAAGCCCAAAACTTATTCCTTGTTAAAATCCTTCTCGTACATGGGAATAATGATATGTTCAATCATAACAGAGTTAAAACGGAGCGCAAATTGCCTCAAACGGGGCTCAAAATAATTAAATACAAATTTCCTGCAGACAAATCCCGACGACAAAATATAACAATTTTAGGCATCTGGGTATTTGGCAAAAATGGCTAATATGGCTCTTTGGGAATATCTTGACGCAATACAAGAACTTTCTGGCAATAAAAACACAAAACGACCCATTATTTTAAAAGTACGAAATTTTTTCAGATAGGGTAGTCGCAGATTTTAGGATGAAATCTAGGTACACCATGATCTCAATCTCCACACCCTTACAGAAGTGGAGGTCTGAAGTCTTCAGACAATTGAAAACCATAACTTTGGTTTTCCCAAGATTCACAGTCAGCTGTGGATGATCACAGAAAAGGGTTAGGGCATCAAGCTTCCTCTAGAGACCCTTAGCAAAAGAAGCAAGGACAACTACGTCATCTGCAAAGAGGAGGATGTAAATCAAAACCTAGTGCAGAAGGTACCCATCATCTTCTTGTATGTGATCCCTAAGAAAGCCCTCAAGCTCATCGATATAGATCCCAAATAAGGTAAAAGTAAAAACTAAAATAAAACTAATCTAAAAGTAAAAATACATTTAAAAGTAAATACTAAAATAAACTAACCTAAAAGTAAAAATACATCTAAAAGTACAAGTACATTTAAAAACTAAAAATAATATAACATTTATTCACACTTATTATTTATTCGGCACTAATTATCTTCCACTAATACTTACATGTAAAAGTAAAAAATACATTTAAAAGTAAAAAATTAAAAGCTAAAAATAATATAGATCAATATAATAATATTATAGTTACTTACCCATTCACACTTATTATTTACTCGCAGTAATTATTTTCCAATAAAAATTAATATCCCCACACTAATTATTTTGAATTTACTTGCAGTAATATCCCCGCACAGTTATTTACCAATTCGCACTTGTTATCTCTCACACTTATATAATAACTTACATTTCCATTTCCATGTACAAATACATAATCATATATTTTATTTTATTTATTACAATTGAGTCGGCATTACAAAATAAATTATTTTAACCATTAAATATTAGTCGGCAAATAAAAAGTTTTTTCAATCAACGCACGCCATTACAATCCTTGTCTGCCACTGTAGGAACACCTCTCGGTGTAATAATTATGTCAAACACAACATTCATCCATCCAAATTACATGAAAAAGAATGGAGAAAATAAGAGATTACACCCTGCTGCAATTAATTTTATGACAGTAGCAAGGCACCCACAAATAAGGGCTGAAAATGATAAGATAAACTTCCCCAACAATCACCAAATTGTAGATCTCAACCTTATAAATGATGATAAATCTTAATATCAAATAATAATGAAGTTTTGTGCCCTAGAAGGCACCCAAATTCTCTCTAACCCTAGTCCATCCCTTGGAAAAGGGCTCCAAACAATGCAAAAACCCTTGAAATAACTTCTTGATACCCTAGTTGCAAACCAACAAGATGGTCTTCAATAATTGCCTTCACGCCATCACTTGGAGAGTGTTTGTTCTCCAATATCCCACAAGAAAGGGTTTCATCCTCCTTGAATGCCACACTAATGGATTGTCGCCCCCTAGTGGAATGGAATTAGAGCAATCAGCTCTACAACCAAGTATAAAAGTGTATATGCCAAAATTGATGATGCAAATGAGCCTATGTGACTCCATTTATACCGCTTCAGTGGCGCCAAAGGTCTAAGGGGTGAATTACCCCTAGACCGACCTCTTAAGATCATGCTTTATCTTTTATTTTCATGTTGGGAGCTCTCCACCCGAGCCGACCTGCCTTAGAGGGGAAAACACAAAATAAAAGCTTAAATGGGAATAAAGAAAACTGAAATATAGCTCAAGTTCTTTCCTTGTTTAACTTCTTGCCCACGGAAAGGAAGATGAGCAAGAAGCCTTCAATTTATATTATTTCGAAAAAAAGGGGACATTACAAAAAGATAAGAGGGAATTTATCCATGAGTATATCACCTGCTACTTTGCAATCAGTTGCATTATCTATAATAACTTGAACAACATTCTCTTTAGCTATCTCCAAAATTGCTCATTTGATGCATTTGGAAATGAAAAGACAATTGAAGTTATAAACATTACACCTTCTGGAGATATTGCCAAAATATTTAAGAGGGGCCTTTGCCTTGAATTAAACCATCCATCACTTACTATTCTGCAACCTATTCTTTTCCAACTTTTCTTCATTTCATCTAGCTCATTGGATATGGATGTGACATCCTCGTCAAAAAGACTAGTTCTTAGTCTTTCATAACAAGGCAACTTGTAACCCTTCCCAAATTCAATTGTTACATCTATGAATTATTTGAAATGTGGAGAACAAATTATATTAGAAGGGATGGCCTCCACATAAACAATCTTGTTGCCAATTTGTTTACCTCATTTTTTTGTTCTGGCCTCCACATAAAATTCAATGAACCTTGTTACTTTTGAACTCCATTGGGGATTCCACTTCCTTGGAAAAATGGTGATGGAGAGCAACTTGAACTATTGAAAGAGCCCATTTGTGAGATAGTGTTGGATTTTACCCTTCTTTGCTTCTGAAGCTAACAATCCAAAACGAATTGCAATAAATTTTAGCTTGTGCTCAATTTATGAAATCTCTATATTCTGCTTCCTCTGAATTCTCATTTGTTATTAGACGTTGTTTCACATCTGAGGATCCTCCAAGGTAATGGTCTCGAATTCTAGTTACATTCCCTATGATAGTGTCATTGCACAAGGTGTATCTCATATGTTTTTTATTATCATCTCTCTAGACAATGCATTTCATCTCCAAGAGATGACTGCTACTAAACATCTTGACCACCCTATCGTCTTTCCCTTTACCTTCTCTATGACCCTACAAAATTCAATTATTATGGTTTAACATTTTTTAACATTAAAATGATATACCAACAAATTAAAACATTATAATTAATAATATTATTTATATACTAACAAATTAATAAATACTAATTTATAATATTTTTATATAATAAAAAATAATTTATGATATTGATTTAATTGTGAAAATAAAACCTATTATTAAAATCATTTAATTTAAAAATATATTAACTCATTTACTATAATACAATATAGTATACCTTTTTTTAAAAAACAAAACACACCTTTATATAAGTAATAAATCAGAAGTACAAATTCTATTATGCCAAGCCTACAAACTATTTGTTTAGAAGCATTCATTCTACAAAATCACAACTTGTAAATTTCCTCATATCTTCTTGGATCTGGTGGGACCACCATACAGGTGGCAACCCATAGCATAGAAGATTATGATTATCCAAAGCCCAATTAGCTAACCCAGCTGCCACTTTATTTCGTTCTCAAGGAATGTATTGATACTTAACCGTTTGAAACTATTCCTACAACACTATTATTTTCCAAACCCCTCTCGCTATCTGTCAGTATGGACTCTAACATTCTCCCATATTAGATAACAAAGTAACAATGACTTTAGAATCTAGTTATTTTTGAATGTTTGTCCAACCACTTTTTAAGGCCTCCTGCATACCCTTGTAAACAACCTTGATCTACGCAATAATATTAGTGGTAGTACCCAAAATTTCAGCAAAGAAAAACATCACCAATCCCTTTGAGATTCTACAAATACCTCCCATTGTTGCATGTCCCAAATTACCTTTGGAAGCTCATCCATATTCAATATCCCATACCCCATCGAGGGAGTAATCAATTTTCCTATCTTCTTGGGAATCTCTTTTTGTCGAAAAGCAGGCATGACAGAATTTCTATAATGCATAGACAACTAGTTACAAACATGTTCCCATGCTGTGGTAAGAATTGCAGGTAGAGAAATCTTATACTTCATGCTTTCGAAAACATTAATTTTGGTTTTTTTCCAAACATATGAAATATCTTTATTCACCTGTTATAATAGTCTATGATTTCTTTCTTTCTAGATATTTCAGAGGAGAAGGGTGTAATGTCCCTTTTTCCCACTTAAGAGCTAATATTTGGTCTTCTTGCCATTCCTTCTCCACGGCAAAGAAGCAAAAACGAAAGAGAAGACCCTTGAGCATAGTTATAATATATTTTATCTAATATTTTTATATTTCCTTTAGTGTTTTCTTACATTATACAGGTCAGCCTTTTTTAATTAAGCATTGGCACCAAAAAGGAAGATATAAAAGGAGATTAGAGGCATCATTTGCATCTACTTTTTGGCACATTTTATTCTACTTGGGCATTGTGAGCTTGTTGCTCCTTTTTCATCAACTTGAGGACAACAACCCTCTTGTGAGGCTTCATTGAAGGACGAAAACCCTTCACGTGGCTTGGGTGAAGGACGAAAACCCTTCATCATTGATTGGTCTTTAAGTGAAGAGCTGATTTCAAGTTTTATGTGTAATTTCAAGCTGGTATTTCAATTATTTGGGGTGGAGCGACCTACCTTGGGTAGGGTTTGGAACTATTGGTGAAGAATTTGAGAAATTTGGTTTCATAATTTGATTTGTAATATTTTTAAAGGCCGGAATCTAAAATTTGATGAATTTAGAGGCTTTCTAGACCCATATTTCACAGTTTTCTTGTGGCTTCAATTTCTAGTTCATATTTAATTTACAACAATGTATTCTTAAGAATTTATTTGTGATTTTGGCTTCTAATATTCCTTAAAATATTGGCGAGTTGTTTTGTGGTGTTTTGTGGTGATTTTTGGCATCTTTGGTGATGGTTCAAGTCATTAATTTTACTCTTTCAATCTTCTGCAATTTAAATTTCAGATCTGCATTTGGTGTGTTTAGATGAGACCCTCAAAAGGGTTATTACAGTGGTATCAAAGCTCAGATTCTCAAAAGGCCTAGGGTTTCAATGGATAAATTAATTTCCGGCCAAAAAAGACTTGCGGACACCATGAATTTTCTTGCCCTATCTCTCCAGAGGATGATCGAACCTAGGGTTCAAAATGTTGGAGGTAGCTCGAATGGAACCAATAAGGCTAAGTGACCCATTGGATTAGCCCGAGGATCGAATTCGAAGCCCATTTTCCTTCCTAGAGAAGAGGTCATTCCGGAAGAAGCAAGACCTATGGGTGAAAGGAATATTACAGTGTGTTATGAAGAATACATGGCCTTACCAAGGGAGATCCGTGAGGCTCTTTCTCTTACAGATTTCATAGGGTTAAATAGAGGAAGATCTAGGCCCAACCCTAGACATGCCATGCCATAAAGAGAGAAAGAGGAGAAGAGCTTCCAAATTGCAGTGGTGGCACAAGAATAAGAACAAAAACAAGGGAAGACCGATATCCAGCATGAAGGTAAGGATTCTTTGAAAATAAATGATGTTTTTGTGGGTTCTAATGATTGCATGTGGCGGAAAGTTGATGAAATAAAATCAGATCTACATGAGGTTTGTGAGGCCAAAAATCAGGATGTTTTGATTGAGAGGCATGCCCTTCAAAAGGAGGTCTCACATGATATTCATGAGGGTTTTCAGTTTGCTGGAATTTACAAATCAGCGGCAAATGGTAAGCAATTTAATTTATTGCATCACCCTCACATATGTGTTTGCAAGGGTTTGATCATCATAAGCATTATTCTTACAAAGATGAACGATGAAGGGTACTAAAGAGAATTTTTTCCAAGTAGCCCCCACCCATCTTTAAGACATTCCAAAGTTGGAATCAAGGAAGGAAGAATTTTATTTGCATAATTTTGGTAATGAAGAGTTTGCTGGAATATTCAGAACAGAAGTCAACAAAGGGTCATTTATTGGTGTACATGACTCCGGCAAGCACCATGAAGGTGTCCCAAGCAAGTATCTGTTAGATATTGTTGAAGAGAAAGTGAAAAGAGCTTCATTTGTTGAATTTGAAGAGAAAAAGAAGGTTGATTCGAACTCTGAAATTCTGAGTCTCAAGATTGGGAATATGGAGGATGTTTCGATCACTCTTCATCCGACATGGGAAGGTAGATATGTGATGGGCAACCCAAGGTATGAAAGAAATCACACTTTCTTTTATTTTATATTGCTGCCATACTTATATCGTTTTGGGAAAGTACTTGTTAAAAATCATATGCCAAATTTGGATGATGATATGAAGAACTTGTGGGAAGACACATGTCATTTAGATATCTCCTTACAAGGGTACATGGTTCCAATTGACCTCTTGCATTGTAGAAAGGAAGATTATGATATTCTTACCCCATACACATGGTTAAAAGAAATTTTGAGGAAGGATTATTTTGAAATCATTATGTATGCTAACAAGGTTGTGAAGGATTCTACCTTCCAAGGACAAGGAGCCGCTACTTTGATTAATGGTGAAGACACTTATGGTTCCACTAATGAGTGCTTGGGGGCACAAGTGAGATTGAAGGTTGAAGGCTTCGAAGGACTCATTGTGAAGTTAGCGGATGATCACTTTATACAACATACCAAGTGGTGTCCTCAACTCCAAATTGCATTGGAACCATGTAGGGTATGTGTTGATTTCGATGTGATGGCTGATTTGGGTAATGTGCTTGGAGTTCAATGGTGGCATTTATTGGGAGAGCTCACTTTCAGCTATCAAAGCATGAAGATAAGCCTCATAGACAAAGGTAAAAAGATCTCTTTGCAAGGTATGCTTCCGGAAACACTTGAAATTTGTTATTTGGTGGAAGATACCATTTCATGGGAGTCACATTTTTGTTCTTTATCTAAAATTACAGTGGATTGGAAGTCACTAATTTCAGCTGAGTATATAAAGAACAAGTTTGCTAATGGTGTGTTTGATAAAGAAGTTTGGGAAAATGTTTCATTTTGCGTTGAGGGTGGAATAAGCATGTTCAGGGAAGCCATTAGAGATGGTGATTTTCAAATTTTCAAAACCCTTATAATCAATAGTGATGAATGTCCAATTGTTGTCACTTCATTGAATGATAGGATGCACATTTTTAGTCATGAGTTGGATGAATTGTGGGGATTATAGACAGCGGTAAGCATGCAGCCCAGAAAGGAATGCAAGAATGTTGTGTTTAGATCTAATGTGTTCGCTGATTTCATTCATGAGTTTGTTGATCTTCATTTTCCATCAGTTTGGTAGTTGTTATGTTATGGTTCTAGGACTGAGTTTGCAAAAATCAGATTTGGAGTTGACATTTCCAATCACAAACAACAGTATGTTTTCATTTTTTGAGAGCATTCTATCAAGGAAAAATGAAGAAAGAAGATTCCCATTGGAAGGTAGTAAGACTACCATATTTTTTATTTCCAATAACGCTGCCATAAGCTTTTGTATCAGCATTTCCAGCCATCTCTACAAGTTCTTATCAGTTGTAACCTTGTGGCCAACTCCCATAGCATGGATGGAAAGAGGAACTTTGAAGGTATGTCATGGTACAAGTACTCTCCTTTCTACTGCTAATCACAAATTTTTCAGCCATTTGTTTACCTATAAATTACCAAACAAGGAGCTTCTAAGCACATGGTTGAAGAGGTACCGAACACTTCATGGCTGTTTTAGTCATTTGGCAGCCATCATTCAGTCACTATGGTGCTATTTCTCTCAAGGAATCAATGGTTTAAACATAGGAGAAAGATGGGATGGCAAATACCTTGACCCAAGGGCCAAATTGAGGATGGTTCCACCAAAGGGGTCTGCTGATTTATTCATTTTCAGTTTGTTCTTCTTGAAGCTGCGGCTCTTAAAAAGACATTTCTATAGCCGGAGATTGTATTTTCTACACAATGACACTCTTGCACTATTTTATACAATTGGAGGTGGGATTCTAGCTCCTCTCATCTTGAATTTTGAAGGAAAAGAACGATATTCTAGTGGTGATTGGGACAACAGGAAGGAGATGGTGGATTACCAATGCTTGAATGGTGATTATACAAAAGGGGAGCAGCTGAAACTTGTTTGGGATCCGGGCACTTGCAATTTCTTGAGGACAAACAATTTTGGGGAGGGAGGACTATAATTTCCCTTTTTCCCACTTAAGAGCTGATATTTGGTCTTCTTGCCATTCCTTCTCCATGGCAAAGAACCAAAAACGAAGGAGAAGACCCTTGAGCATCTTTATAATATATTTTATCTAATATTTTTATATTTCCTTTAGTGTTTTCTTGCATTATACGAGTCGGCCTTTTATAATTAAGCATTGACGCCAAAAAAGAAGATATAAAAGTAATTAAGCATTGACGCCAAAAAAGAAGATATAAAAGGATTAGAGGCATCATTTGCATCTACTTTTTGGCACATTTGATTCTACTTGGGCATTGTGAGTTTGTTGCTCCTTGTTCATCTACTTGAGGACAAAAACCTCTTGTGAGGTTTCATTGAAGGACGAAAAACCTTCATGTGACTTGGGTGAAGGACAAAAACCCTTCATCATTTATTGGTCTTGAAGTGAATAGTTGATTTCAAGATATATTTGTAATTTCCAGCTGGCATTTCAATTATTTAGGGTGGAGCGACCTACCTTGGGTAGGGTTTGGTACTATTGGTGAAGAATTTGAGAAATCTGGTTTCATAATCTAATTTGTAATATTTTTAATGGTCAGAATCTGAAGTTTGATGAATTTATAGGGTTTCTAGACCCATGTTTCTTAATTTTCTTGTGGCTGCAATTTCCAATTCATATGTAATTTCCAGCAGTGTATTCTTCAGCATTTCTTTGTGATTTCAACTTCTAATATTCCATAAAATATTGGCGATTTGGTTTGTGGTGTTTTGTGGTGATTTTTGGCATTTTTGGTGATAGTTCAAGTCGTTGATTGTACTCTTTCAATCTGCTACAATTTAAATTTCAGATCTGTATTTAGTGTGAAGGGTTATTACAAAGGGAAAGACTAATCCATAGAAATGGGAGCGAATTTTGGCCTTGAGGAAGTTGTTCTTGCCAATCTTTAATCAGATGTTCAAAATATTCAAATTTATCCCAATGTATGTTGAACAAAGAAGATAGGTGCTGCCATAAGAAAATAACCCACTAACATTAGAAGAACAAATGAGAAGTAACCTCTTCAGCCTCCAAGCATAAGACACATCTAAAACGACCATACAATCCATGTTTCATTAAACGATCACCTGTTAATACTCTTCTTTGCACTAGCAACCAAACAAAAACCCTTTGTTGGTTTTTCTTCAAGAAATCAAAGCATCTACAGAGCTTATGTCTGTGTTAGCTGAAAGAATTTGGCCAAAGGTTCAACAATTATCTATCATCTCACAAGGGGCTTCAGGAGGCATTACTTCGTTTTGGGATCCGAAGGTAATTATAGTGATGGATTCATGTGCAATTATAGGTGCCAAGCTTTTGCATGTGTACTCTAAGGTGGATGCTCAACAGTTTGTTTTCACAAATGTTTATACTACTATTGATCTAGAAGATAAGAGGCAACAATGGCACAATATCTCATCTACGCTCCACTCTTTTTCGGAGGTACCAGTTATTTTGGGTGGAGATTTTAATTCAATCCTTAATCTTTAAGAGAAATAGGGTGGAAACCTTCAGCTGGATTCTAGTACCTCTCTTCTGACCCACTTCATTCAGTCTCTCCATTTGGTGGATGTCCCTACAGGAAATGGACTTATGACGTGGTCCAACAAGAGAGAAGGATAGGATTGTGTCCTAGAAAGATTGGATCGGTATTTAATATCTGAAGAATGGTGGTTGAAGGAATTTACCCCTAAGGCTCAATTTCTTAATAACTTTGGATCTGATCATTGGCGGGTATGTTTGGATATGGGGAAAACAGTTCCGATCCAGGCTCCATTCAGTTTTCAGTTGATGTGGCTTCAGCATGAATATACTAGTAACTACATTCAGCAATGGTGGATAGAAGGAAAGCCAAGGTATGGAACTCATATGTTGACATTTGTTAAGTGATTAGCTTTATCTAATGAAAAAAATCCAAGCTTAGAATTTCTCTGAGTTTGGGGACACCAAGGACAAAAAACTCAAGATTTTCAAACAGCTGGAAGAGTTAAATGACCACATCAGGAATTCAGGAGACAATACTGATCTTTTACACAAGGAAGCTTGCTTGAAAGCATAGTTACAAGAATGGGAAACAATGGAGGAAATACATAGTTACCAGGAGACGGGTACGGGTACGTGGAAACGGGTACGAGTATTGGTACGACATTTTTTAGAAAAGTGGGAGACGGGTACGGGGAGACGGCAATATATATGAAATTACTAGAAAAATACTATTATACATTATTAATTTATTTAGATTCAGAATGCACTATTTATGTTATAGATTACTAAGTATCCACATAAGACATTGATTCCATCTTAAGAATAACTGCACTTCAGAATTTAATGCATTCATAATCAAGCACAGGGCTACTGCGTGTGCATGGTGAGGTGCAGAATTGAGAGAGAAGTGCGTGTTTTCATCCTTTATGGTCATGACTATGATCTCAAAATTTGTTTCGAGCTCATTTTTATTGTTAATTGTATTAAGATGCAGGTTCTCATTGTTGTTAACAGTACAGAGTCCTACTGACACGTTCTCAATGCTGGACTCCAAGAATTCTGCAGGCAGTAATAAACAAACTAATTTTGTAGGCAGTAATAAACACACTAATGCGCAGTAATTTTTTATCTTCAAAATCTGTGTGTGGGGAGACGGGAGGAGACGTTAACAAAGGTTCCCGCGTACGGGAGACGTACCCGGTACGTGTACCCGTACCCGGTACGCATCCCAATAGGTGGGGGACGCGTCCCCCTGCAACCATAGATAGAATACTCGCCAAAAACTCGGCGAGTTTAGAAAAATTTGCCAAAAATTATGCTAAACGAGTAACTCGCAAGAAAACTCACCAAAAATGCAAAAAAAAAATTGCCAAGTATAGTTGGAATACTTGCCAAAACTTGCCACAAACTCACCAAAGACAGCATTTCTTTCCTTTTTTGGATTTTTGGTGAAGAGAAAACACAAGGAAAGAAAAAAAATTGCCATTTTTGGAAAGGGTCCGGGAAGATGTAGCAACAAAAACTTGCATGTGCCATAACTTTCATTCTGTGGCTCCGTTTCAGGTGCCGTTTTCTCTAAAAGTGCATATTTTCTCGAGCTCTACGCAGTGATGGCAATATTTTTCTTATTTTCATAAAATCCATTTTTGCACCTTTTTGGACCAAGCAACTTCTTGCAATCTTCTAAAAGAATTATGAGCTTTGATCGCCTGTAAACAGATTAGTAATTAAAAATATTGGATAGTTTTCCAAAACTCAGCGAGTACTCGCCAAAAATCGACTAGTATTCTCCTGTGCTCAGACTAATCACACGAAGAAGCGCAACAAGTTGACTCAAAAAAGGCTCAATGACTTGGTTTTTGTGCAATACAATCTCCGGCTTCGCACAAAAAAAGTTGAGGCCACATTAGAGGAGCTCATTGAGTTGGATGAGATAGATCTATACAGTGAGTGGACTGGGTAAGAAGAGGAAAACCCTGCGTTCATAGCAGACGAGATTGCTTCTTTTGAGAGGGAGGCTATGGTGGGAGAAGCACTAGCAGGACTCCGAGGAGATATTGGACTGGATGACATTTTTGGAGGTGATCTCCAACATGCAGCAGAGGAGCCACCGGCACCACCACTAGTTCCATGATCGAGCCAGATTTACAGCCTTCTAGGAGGAGCATGGAGACGCAGCCGAGTGTGGGGACTAGTATCATCCGGTTGTCGTATTCGCATGATGATGCGATTTTGTATTGTATTTGTATTCAAATCTAATAGAAAACACTTCTCCAACATTTTATGGGCTCATTTGATACATTTTGTAGCTATGTGTTGCTTAAAATTTATGTTTTTTAAAGAAATTTGAGTATTTTTAAGTTGCCGAGTATTCCCAAGTATTGGCCGAATATTGGTGAGTTTTTTTTTGGGGGTCTGGCGAGTTCTTGGATTTGGCGAGTTTTCCTACTATGCCTGCAACTATGAGGAAATATTGTGGAAGAGTTAAATGACCACATCAAGAATTCAGGAAACAATACTGATCTTTTACCTCTCATTTGACTTTAAACAATTTATATTTTATTGAATAATATCAAGTTGAGGATTATCATTATTTTATGAAATCTGATTTACATGTTGCATATTTCAGTAAATGCGACTTGCTTATGTGGTTATATTTAATAATTCTGAGTAAATAAGCTGAGTTATTTCACCCAAATCTGATCGCTTGGGTCTAACAAAGCATAACCTTCATTTTGCACACATTTCCATACCAATTTAAGGCCAAATCGAATTTAATTAAAGTGCTGTGATTTGACAGTCCACCATTAAATTCCAGATTTGCATATTTTACCAATATCAAGTTGATTTGGGTCAAAAATCAATTCAAATCTTGGAAATTGATTCGTAGTTGAATTGGCTTCATAATTTTGTGAATTTCCTTCCCTGCTACAAATTTACAGTCTGCTGCAAATTCATATCAGAATTCTAAAAATTTAATAATAACCCCAAACGGGTTATTACACTTCCTGAATTTTTGAAGGAGTACCTTTCAGCCCCCTTATATTCCACGTTATCACTGTCATTGAGACTGTTGTTGAAGAATTTGGAACACATCCCAAACTATACCTGCTTTACACAACTTCTAGCCTTCATTCTAAAATATAATTTGATTTGATTTGTGGCCAACCTTTACATTAGTGTTTGTTTTTAGTTTTTAGTTTTTTTCATGAGCCAGACCTAAAGGAGAGACTGTTTGTTGCTGCATACTAGTATTCTCCATTACCACCAGAGCTTTTTCCTTCCCTTCATCTCCTCCAGATTGCTGATTTTCATTCACAAATTGCTCTTAGCACTTAGTTTTATGTTGGTAGCTTTTCATAGTGGAAGGGGCTTCATCTTGGTTCGGTTGAGCTTGAAATACAACAATTTGATTCGGGTCTTCCCCCATTTTCTGAATTGGGACTGATCCTGCTTGTTTACTTGTGTCTCTGGAACTTGTGACACCATAAGATCTTCCAGTTCATTATCTGCCTAATCCTATTGTAAACTTGCAAATCTATTATTAGTACTTGATTCTATGTGTTCCTGCCCATTTTTCCTTGCTATTTTTTTCTTCTTTGGGTGATCCTGATGTTTATCCTTCGCCTGCGGTTCTAGAACTTTTTGCATGAAATCCTTGTACAGATGACCATACTCGTGATAAATACGACATCTGAAGGGAATGTTTCCATAGTCTAGAACTTGGTCCCACATGTCCTACTCAACAACCAAAGAAATTTTGGTTGGCAAGGGTTTGCTGAGATCCATTAGAACGTAGATACGGGCATAAATCATTTGTTCCAGCTGTAAGGAAGTATCAGCTGCCATCATAAATGTCCCCAAAGTATTACCAATCACCATAAACACATTTTGATTCCAATATTCAGCTGAAAGACCAAAGATTTGCACTCAAACCAGAGCTACAGAAAGCAGTTCTTCATCAGCTTTGAATCTAGGATGCCAGGGTTTCATGAACAAACCCGCCCGTCCAAAAAACCATGGTCCGCCTTGAAATATAAATTCTCAGTCTATGGGTGCGGCAAATAAAACCAAGAAATACCGATTTGGATACACACAAACCGTATACTCTAGGTTTTTCTTGCCCAGTCTTTGAAGGCCATCAAAGAAGGGCGAAAACCCAGAAACCGAACAAACAGACCTCGATTTTCAGTTCATTAATGCTACTCTGCACGTCCGATTTCAGAAGAGTTAGCACTGGTGAACCATCAGTTGCCTTCATACAACCATTCTCATTCTTTATGAAATCGTGCCTGGGCATCCTCAAAGGTTGCTTTTGCATATTCTGTCCGGACATGTGTGTTTTATGACCACCACGAAGAGCTTCTTTGAAAGTTAATTTGGCAGTGTCCATTTTATTCATATTTCCATTGCCCGTATCATGACAGTGTCTAACAGTCTCCATGCGTATAAAGGACAAATTCAGGAATCCTCATGTTTTCCAAAAAGGGAAAACGTGGAAGGGTGTCAATATGAAGCTCACTACCTGTCCCTCAAACCCTTCAGAAAAGACATAACAAGGGTCCCGACAACCCAATAAAGGATTCCGCTAACCAACAAATTAGAGACACAAAGAAGAATTTTCACTACTCTGTCGTGCGAAGGAATACGACCAAGGATACGGCTGAAACGGACCAAAAGGATTCCCCAGCAGGTGTTTATCACTTATAGCCAGCTCGTCGAAGGGCAGAAAACAAGGATCAAGCTGCTATAAATGTCATTCCTCGTCAGCCAGTCTTGTGGGTCTTCGATTCTCATCTAGGAAGTCTTTGCCAAGTTTTGAAACAGCAGTTACTTCATAGAAATTTTCAGCTTCTAACCAATACACATGCTCATATAGGATACATTTTTTGGAAAAGTCTCAAGATATGCTAATTTTTTCTTTCATTTTCATACTTATTAATTCCTTGAATCTCCTTATAATTAGTGACTAAATGAACATCATCTCAAGGATCTGTTGAATTCTTATAAACTAACAAAAATGAATACATAATTGCTTGGCATTCGATGATCACGATTCACGATGAGGTAGAACTGTTATATAGTTTTACTATTATGCATCGGTTCAAGTGGGATTCATAAGCCAAACAACACAATCAATCCAACTACTCTTTTCAGAACATTTAAACCCCACTTGCCACTTTCAGGGATATAGTCATTCCCTTGATTTATAAGTATATATACATTCATTTTACCATTTTCCTTGTGAATTAGTAGCAAGGAAGAAAAGGCGGATTGGTAAATACACTAAAACGTATGCTTTTCCAAATCACATATAGATGATATGGTATCCATTCCAATCAAAGCATTTGTTGGAAAAACTTTTTTAACCAATACTAAGGGGAGAAGAATTAAATGATTACAGTATCTCTAAGAACATACGTAGGAATAAAACAAGATGTGGAACAATAAACATCAACATAAAGTGACTTCCATCGCTTATCAAATTGAATCCAATACAAAACATTGCTACCAATACCATATCTCAAAAATCTTAAGTGTGTCAGAGGAAAGTTATTCCAAAGTTCAAGTTTCCAAAAAGGTTCATTACTAAGGTAGCACATTTATAAAAATAATATTTGATATATTTTATGTGCCTGTTCAACATTTTCATTAACACCATGCTATATAATTGAACAGTTTAGTGTGTATAGTGGTGCCCATGAGAATCAATCATTAAACCACTCTAAAGTTTTTGAAAGATTGATATGTATAAGGCTTTGATAGGTTGAAACTTGAAATTACAATGAATTGTTTAATATCTAATTGCATAGGTTTGACAAAATTTTGGGAGGTCACCGTCGTACTCAATGGCTGGTGATCAAACTGAAAGAAGGCTGGGCAGACCACTTATACCCCTCACTTTTGAAACTGTTGGGACGTGAAACCTTGCACAGGTTAGGCTAAACTTCGTAAATATATTAAAAAAAAGAACAAAATTTTGACCATTATCAAATCTTGTGGCAACACTAGCTTTAAACTATGCAATTTAATCATCAGGGAGAAATGCAATTTCAAAAGTCTCGAGTTTGTCATAGGTTAAATCTTATTATTCTATAAACCAAAGTACCTTAAAAAATTGCATAAGAAATCTCTACTTACAAAATACAAAGTTCCACCTTATAGTAAAACATAAACGATGAACATAAGTCTAATAGAAAATGTTACCTTCCAGACTGTGTGGTTGAACAAGACGGAATCCTTCTTTAGTAGATCCTGGAGTTGCTCCATCTCAGCTTTTGTTTTTCTTATTACTTTTACCATTCCACTATCTACGTTTGGATCTAGAAAGCAATTCCTCACAATCGCATCCTTTGTTATCTTTGCCCATATAGAGTTACTGTTCACGAGCATGGGCCCATTCCCAACGATCCAAAGGCAGAATCTGTTCATCAACATTACAATATCATCCTAGTTGTAACAAATCACTTAATATTAATGTTCATGCAAAGGACATAAGCTCTTTGGGAGGATAAATTTCAATAAATAAAGAGGCAAAGAGTTTTCAGAACACTAATCCCAAAAAAAAACAGCGAGATTAAAAAATGACCTTGCACGTGTTAATGAAACATTCGCACGTCTCCAATTACAAAGAAACCCAATGTCGTTAGTTCTAACAGTTGAAATTATGATAATGTCCTTCTCCCCACCTTGAAATCCATCCACAGATTTGACCTCTATATCCATAGAGTTCCTCCATTCATCTTTGTTCATTAGCTTACCCTCCAAGTACATAACTTGAGCATTGTAAGGCGATATTACACCAACACTAATTTTCAAGCCTTCTTTGCGCGCGCAAACTGTCAAATATGTAAATTTAGAAAGATTGTTTCGAATATTCTTAGTGGATAAAATACTACTAAAAATTTCCTAACGATAGGAGAAACAGAAATGTCACCAATTTTATGTTTTTCACATTTTTTTAATTGCTCAAATATAGAACATTGTTAGAAGGATTTAGATCACACACTAGAGCATAAATTTAAAAATCCCATCTGGACATAACATGCATAAAACTGCCTACCAAAATATGAAATAGATGAAAGATTTATTCATATTTAAAAAAGTGTTTTATAGGTATATCACCATTACTTAATAGTGTTAGGATACTAATCATTTAATAGAGATAGAGATATATAAGATTACCCTAGCAACAGGCACAGAAAAAAGCAGAGTTTTTTAACGATATGAAGAAATAAAAAGTCTTGAAATAGAAGGATAAACTCTTAAACTAGAAGGATGTTATAGACAAATAATACAAACTGCATAATGCTCAAGTCCAATACTGGAAATGACATTCTTGTGAAAGCTTGGAATGTCCATTTGCTCGGATGACAACCATCCTCTAATTTCATCTATTTTATTATTTATAGAATTAATTAATTCTGAAAATCTTAATTTATTGTAAAAGGCTTTAAATAAATCTCTGAAACAATGTTTTGCTATTTCTTACTCAACCCAAACTGTTTTACGGTTTACCTAATCACCGATAACAATGATTCAGAAAACCCAAGAAAAGAGTTTATGCAAAGAGAGATTTTTATTTAACATTAAAGTCGCATATTTCATTGAGTATAGTTTGATCAAATGCAATGGAAACTCCACTATACATGATTAACATTGCACACAGCTTCATGCAACTCTATAATAACTGTACAATCACACATGGAATTACAATTTCAGCATTGTCACTGAAAATGACTTCCTACTGTCACATTGTCTTTGAAAACCAAATTTACTTCTTAAATTGTTTTTTTGTAATGTCCCTTTCTAGGGCTGAGACACACAAACCTCAAACTGAATGCAATCTGATTTTTATGACATCAGATCCAATATTCCTTAAAACACTAGCAGTGAACTGAAATTTGCATGTTAGGGCAACAAACACCCATCAGACAATCTGGAATTAAATATATCAATGCTTCTCCAATTTATATATCATTAATGGAACCATTACCAAGCCAAAACATGTGTCAAATCTGAAATATTACCCAGCTGCAATTTATTTTAGGACAGAAGAAGTGCAGTCCACAAAACTAGCTAAATAATGAAGTCTTCAAACCCCAACAATTACAAAATGCAGAAGATACCAGCCTTATAAATTATGATAAAATCTGAATATCAAATAATAATAAAGTTTTGTGCCCTAGAAGGCACCCAAATGATCTCTAACCCTAGTCGTTCCCTAGAAGAGGGCTTCAAATAATATAAAAACCCTTGAAATCACTCCTCTTTGATGCCCTGGTTGCAAACCAGCAAGATGGTCTTCAATGATGCCTTCACCACCACCAACTTGGAGATTTTTTGTTCTCCAATATGCCACAAGGAAGGGTTTCGTCCTCCTTGGATGCCACACTAATGGATTGTCGCCCCTTAGTGGAATGGAATTAGATCAATCATCCCTAGAACCAAGTATAAAAGTGTATATGCCAAAAGTTATCCAAAATGACCCCCAAAATTTGCTTTTATAACCTTTTTTTTTCTTTCTTGTTGGAGCACTCCATATAGGCCTCTTATTTCTTTTTATTATTTGTTTTTACCCTCATAAAGCGGGACGACCTCTTTCTTCCTCTTATGTTAGTATTTTAAAATGTTTTTATTTTACTAATAACAATATGAAGTTGTCCCAACATAAGAATTAGTCGGGCCCAATTTACAATATCATTAATTTTTTTTTTAAATTTAAAAAAGGGGACATTATGTTTTTACATCAGTGATTTTCATTATTTATAAGTGATTAAACATTTACTATTTCTTAAGGATTAATTTTATCTGAAATATGTAATTTACTCATGTTATGCACCAAAGAACCAGGAACAATGCAACAACATTGAAATATAATGCAATGTCAAGATGTACACTGCTATCCCCCAACATATGTGGATTAATCAGCCCCAATGTGGAAGGAACAGAATATGTTTCATTGATTCGTGGTTGCTCAAATGTCTAGAGAAGTAGAAAGGATTCAAAAGGAAAAGAAAGGTCCATGATGCATGGATCCCCACCTATAGACTCCAAGGTAGCTTATAACATAAGAGACAACCGACCCCATACTATACACTAACTCAGGATTGAAAAGGAAAGGTCTCCAATGCATGGTGCCTTGCCTATAGTCCGTAGAGTAGCTTTATATAATATGATACCACATAGTGCTACCCGTAGGGTGGCATTGTAATGATACGAGGAGTAGATACCCTACCGAGGTGCACCATATGTGCTACCATGATAGTAGGCATACATACCCTAGCCCTTACCATGAGATCGGGAATACACCCTCCTAGGCCCTTACAACATGAACATATGACCTCCCTTCCAAGAGCATGAGTTCTTCGCAATGAGGCCCCCTCTAGTGTAAAATGGGACTCAATCTAGTTGCCATATTATAATGGATTTGTTTCTTATCCTAGTCACCTTTTCATAATAATGTTGCATATCGTGTTCCAATACCCATCGGGCCCTTGTACTCCAAGATTTTCTTAAAGTAAAATAAACCCTATATAAGAATTCAAAAAGTGTTTTTGATTTTGTGAAATTATTAAGAACATTCCTTCTTTTCTATCGAACGTAGTGTAGTGATGCAAAACCAATCTAAATTGAGTGCGATACAACACTGGCAGCATGAGAAAAGTAGACCAGTAATAATGTTAATTCTAGGGTGGATATTGACCCTACCCCACAAAACTATTAATTTCATATCACATCTAATTGCATAAGACAATTCAATCTATTGGTTTACGCTATTGCATACAAGACAATGTTAACAAAAGGAATCGCATGGGTGGATGATAGGAAAGTATGAGGAATATATGGTGAGCCTTCGACTTATAGAGTACAAAGATGACAATGGAATAAACACTATCTTGGTGGGGCCTTCGTTTACATGATTCTTGGATGATCAAGGACAGGTGAAAAAAATATAACATACAAACTAGTTGTCTCCAATGATATTTTTATGAAGAACAAGGTGTAAGCCAACCCTTCAAAATAACATCTATTATCCTAGGTCAGTTAAAGATTTTCAAGAAAAATATAGCTATACAAATTAAAGCTCAGGATAAATGGATTATGAGTGATCTGAGCAGCATAAGTGTTTTGGAGTTGGATCCGCGCCTTCCCAATGCCCATTCACATTTTTTCAGAACTTTGCAAGGTGTTTACAAGCATTTTTGCACACCTATCACAAATTGCATTTAAGAATATTTTCTTTGATGGGAAGCTCATTTCTTCATTGTGAAGCAAATCCCCATTTATTCATTGTGAAGAAATTCCTTTGGTGCAATGATAACTTCTTTGTTGCAAAGAAAATCCTTTATTGCAAAGCTTCTCCATGTTAGAAATACCATGTTTCGCACTACCAAATATTGTTGTAAAGCTCCCTCTTTTACACCATTAGTAAACAACACTACTCCCTTCACTCCTGAAGGGTAGAAGCCTCTAGTAAGACCCAAGGGATTCCAATCACAGGATCACAGGATGGAGCCCTTTACGCCGAATTTTGACAATCAAATTTTGACGCCAATTAGCTCAGCCATCGGAAGAAAAAATATCACACATGGAAGTGCAACCATTCCAACTTTAGTAACAATTATTTAGTCTGCAAAACTTTGTAACATTATGTAAATACATGTGTACAAGTTATAAGCATCAAACAGTGGAAGATAGACTGTAATTGAAGGTTTCAAACAAAAAGTGCAGATCTGAAAATAAATTGCAGAAGACTATAAAGTAAAATCTGCGACTTCTTCTTGCACCGAAAATTACCAAAATCACCATGAAACATCACCAATTAATTCACCAATATTTTATATATGATTTTCTGAATTTTAGAAGCCAAATCGACCAAGGAAAACTAAGAACACACTACTGGAAATTAAATATATTTTGGAAATTGCAGCAACAATGAAAATTAGATATCTAGGGCAAAAAAGCCCCAAAAATCACCAAATATCAGATTCCGGACATTAAACAGAGTGCAAATCAGATTACAAAATCATATTACAAAAACAGATTTATCAAATTCTTCACCAATAGTTCCAAACCCTACCCAAGGTAGGTCACTTCACCCAAAATAATTACAATAATGGCTGGAAATTACATACAGATCTTCAAATCAACTCTTCTCATCAATACCAAAGGATGATGAAGGATTTTTGTCCTTCAATGAGGCCTTACAAAAGGGTTTTCCACCTCAAGTGGATGACCAAGGAGCAACTAGCTCTTTTTGCCCAAGTACAATAAAATGCATCAAGACTAGATGCCAATGAAATCTCTACTCTCCTTTTAAATCTTCATTTTGGCCCCAATACACAAATAGAAAAGACCAACCTCTTAAAGATGTTATTTTCCTTCATTAGTTTCCATTAATTAATTAAAACCCAGCCGACCTGTCAAAAGCAAGAGAACACTAAAGAAATATAAAAAGATTAGATAAAATATATTATAAAGAAGCCCAAGGGTCTTCTCCTTCATTTTAGCTTCTTTTCCAAGGAGAAAGAATGGCAAGAAGACCAATTTCCAGCTCTTAGGCGAGAAAAAGGGACATTACAGTCCTCCCTCCCCAAAATTGTTTGTCCTCAAGCAATTGCAACTCATTACATCTGTTGCCCCAACTTCCTCTTCCTCTTTCTTTTGAAGATCTCCATTCTCCAATGGTGTAGGTGGCATCCTTGACAAAGCCTCTGCAACTACATTTTGTTTCCCTTCCACATCAATAGTGCTATCCCAAAAACAATTGTAATCATGCATCTCTCTTCAAAAAATCAAAATGTATAAGTCTGAAAATGACACATCATAATCTGATTTTATGCCTACATTCAACGGAAATCTTCCTCTCTCACTATTACATGAGGGAATGCACTCAAAATTTGCAAATACACTGCTGCTCATAGCTGTTAGTGGCAGCTCCAGTTCTGATTTTTGCACATTCAATCCTCTAATCATGGTATAATAACTACCAAACTGAAATCTCACAAAGGAATTCAACCTCGTGAATAAAGTAAGGATGGAAATTTGATTTACAAATTTTGAAAAATTACGAGCAGCAAACCCACAATTAAATTCCACAATTATATTGGCCTTTAATTTGAGAAAATCAACCTCCCTAGCATACCCATGAATTCTGATTTCATCATTTTCCAAGTAGAACTCATACTCCATGTGACTTTTGAGGACACGTTCCTCTAGATTTTGAACCTCTACATGCCCCCAAACATTGTGTGACTAAGCTGAAATGAAAAAAAATTAATCTAAGTAAAAACCGTACCTCCTCATGGGGTCATAAAACTGAACTATAGAACCATCATTCTCCACTTTTTGGTTCTCTTATGGAACCATGGGTCAAAAATCCATAAAGATAAAATTCAAAATTCCGTTCAAACTTGCACTTCCTAAAACACATCATGCTAGCATTCTTTTTCATTGAATTCCATAGGCAAAGAGAGAAACTGAAATTTTTACCTTCATCCTTGTTTTGTGTCATAAAGTGGTCTGGATGATCAGCCCATGGAGTATCATGAACAGCCTTCAAGATCCCACTCTTCACCCTTGATCGGGAACCAAATAAACTCAGTTTTGGTAAAGGATAAGCCCATCCATCACCTTGTATTTTTCCTTACTTATTACCCCTTCTAGGACATCACTAGCAAACCTATTTTTTGCATACTCAACTGAAATTAATTCTTTCCATTCCGTTGTACTTTTTGATAAAGAACAGAAATGTGACTCCCATGAAATGGCATCTTCCACCAAAAAACAATTTTCAAGTGTTTCCAAAAGCATACCTTGCAAAAATATCTTCTTACCTCTGTCTATGAGGCTTATCTTCATGCTTTGATAGTTGAGAGTGAGCTCTCCCAACGAATACCACCACTGAACTCCAAGCACGATACCCAAATCAGCCATCAGATAGAAATCAACACATACCTTACATCTTTGGCTACACCCATCACTTTTAATCTTCCTTCTTCTTGACATAGGCTGATCATTAGAATAAATACCCAACAAGAACATGGAGTAGAGCAATGAAATATAATCATCATACCTTCCTAAAAATGCGTACTGTTTTGGCATGTTGGGGAGCCATGAATTTGAACCCCTCTTGAGTCATGAGCTGCCCAATCCTCCCAACTCTTCTATTTTTACGGATCCATGGGTTAGCCACTTAAGAAATGAAAATTTAGGATCATCATTATGACCCCCACACTTCATGATGGAGCTCTCTTTCATGCTAATTTTAAAATCAGATATCCTTCCCTTTGAAGACGTCTTCCTAACACCCATATGCCATTTGTGAAAACACCATAGAATTTGGGCCCAAGCGTCTATATGTCCTTTGCAAAAAATAACACCTATTACCTCCTTTACCCATGAAGTATGATATGTACAAAGGTGTTCTGTTGGCTAGATTTTCTGCACAGCTGAAAACCTAGGCAGTCATGAGATAAATCTCCCTCATTTACCGGTGAGGCTCTCGTGTAAGATTTTGTCAGTTTATATGTCCTAATATCTATCTGTTGGTATTACTTTAACCGTGTAGCTCATGAACCATAGCTATATGGTTCTGCAGCAAGTAAACAACTGTAAAAGAAAGGAAAAATCTGCAGAAGAGGAAAATAATAGGAAACGGAAGAAAGTAGAGAGGATGTGCAACCCAAGCAATAGTTTACAGAGTTGATTGCATGCACATAGATTAAAACAAATAGATCATTAAGCACAAAATTCAAAGCAAAGGAAACTTTCAGATCTAGATCTATAATAACACAAAATTTATGAACAGATCTAGAAAGAAAGTAAGAAGCAAAATGCACCGTTGACACAAAGTTCTCCAGAAATCTCTTCTATATTCCTCTGCTTGCAGAAATCAGGGGTTTCAACTCAAAGTCTGGAACACAAGAATGTTGATTACAAATTCCGATCCTTTAACCCGTAGGTTCTTCCTCTACTTATAGCACGTAGAGGGGAAATTACAAATGGGAGACTATAACTCAACTAGATCATAAACAAGAAGTAAAGAGAACAACTGACAATCATCTTTCTTTAATTCCTCTCTTAGTGACATGTATCAGGAGTTCAAGCCAAAATTGTGCACATCTGTCACCTAACTCAAAGAGTCATTCCAAATAACTTAATGTAATGGTTTTCAAACCAATAACTTTTAAGTTTACAATTACATCCAGGGACATAAGAAATAAGAGAAGAAAGAAAAGAAGAAGGAAGATCTGCCAGCTGTAACTCCTACACTTTCTTTTTGTTTTGATACTGAATATACTTTTCAAACATATAGTTCAACAATTTCCCATCCGCTTTAGCCACAACTTCTTTCTCTGTCTTGAATTGCAGCAATCCTTCGTTCAAAACTTCGATGCTCGCTTCCACCTCCTTCAAACTAGGCCCAAACTTCTTAATGTCTGATTGTAGCGTTACCAACTTACTGATTGAATTCATCGTGAAAGGCCTAACAACTTCATCAATCCTCTCTTGAATCATCAGAAGAGATCCTTCCAGGGAATCAAGCACTTTGTTGGGAATGGTCCTTTTGTATGAAGAAACGTTCCCAACCACTTCCTCATTGGTGAAAGCAATTACATTGCTTGACAGTGACAATACCATACCCTCGAGCACCCGCATTCTCCAAGAAAGAGACTGTGAATTCAAGTTGCTTCCCCTTTTCAACCGATCCATCAGGCACAATTCGTTCTGCAATCAAAACCTCCTTCGGCAAATTATTTATCTCGACCAAAGTGCCCAGGTTACTTTCAGCCACTATATTCATATCTACCGTGCTTGTCATTAGTTGCTTCATCTGAACTAATGCATCCTTCATAACCTTTAGACGAGCTGGCACCTCCTTGAGCTGTATAGAAGCTTGGCGAATGATTAGGCTCTTCCATTCGTCAATAGCTTTAACTTGGTTACCTGCATTTTCCACTTCCTGCATCAAATGATCACTCACCTGCTCATGTGTTGAAATTGGCTGAGAGAAAGGTTTGGCAACCTTAGCAATGATCTCGCACAACTGGGAAACCTGCTTTTGAAGTTCAGTTTTTTCTGCCTTCTCTTTGTCAAGCTTAAGGAATAAAGCATTTATTAGTGTCTGCGTGTCTTGCTTTAATCCTTCGGTAGTAGTTTGACCTATTGGCACCTTGGTTACTGATATATCTATTGCCGTAAGCTTGTCTTTCTACTTTCCCTCTGCTAGAACTGATACCTCAGCAAAATTTTGCCTCGATTCTTCAATAATCAACCTAGAAGTCACCTTAGCAACTTTAGGTCTTCTATCTTTTCCGCCCAAACTCAGGAGCAGCTGCAAGTCATGTTCCTCCAGGTTGATCTCCTCTCTAGCTTTTGGGATTGACTGCGAAGCCAACCACTTTGAGAAATTGCTTTTCGGAGAATGAGAAGTCATTGAATGCACCACCATCTCGTGCTCTGGTTCCTCTCCATCCGAATTTGCTACAGTGTCGTGACTGCCATCTTCTGAATTGTCCAAAGACAATGCCCTTTCAAACTCTGCCATCTGCAACTTTAGCTTTTCTTCAGGAAGAGGTGAAGATCGGAGTGGCTGAGGAGAAAACACAAACATTGTTGGATTCAACGGAGGAATGACAAGATCTCCCTGAGGTTCAAAGGCAGGTGAAGTGCTGTGAGTTGACGCTGGAGAAGTTGGAACTAGCACCATAGCCGTAGAAGTGACCTTTTCCTGTGTCTGAAACTTCTTGTGCACTTTAAGCTTTTCAGGCCTTCTACTGCTTTCACCTTCGTGCTTTCTTTTGATGGAGTCTCTTGCGCTAAGGTTGCCTATGATTTGATTCATCAAAGCTTCATCAAGGCAATACCCCTTTGTCAGCAACTAGTTCGAGGTGTTGACCAGAACCGCGGCAGATCTTTCCTCGATCGTGTGGCAGCCACCAATGTTTTCCTAAAGAGCAGCTCTATCCCCTCCCATCTGATGATAAGTGTCAAGTAACACAGGCCCATCATCTGTGAGATCTGCAGGTATCCGAGCTAATCCATAATCAAACACTTGTTGCACCGATAACCTGCTGAAGTCTTTCTTTCTGACTTCGTACTCGTTTCTACACTTCATCCAAAAGTCTTCTAATGAAGGCACATGCGAGTATTCCTCAGAGATTGTCTTCTTTGCTACCCCATATGGATCGAAGTTCAGCCGTGCTGGGAAGAACTCATGCTCATACTCAGAAGACATTTCATCTTCGATTCCTCTAGCCTTGTGGATGCTCTGGCAGCTGTAATAGCCTACTGTGATCGGAAAGGAACCTATAGACTTGTGCCACTTTGATTGTAGGTCATGCATCTCCACGAGCTGCTTGCACAACTCCATGATGACCCACTTGTCGCTTGGATATCTTGGCAACTTGACTGGTTCTCCCGAAAAGCCGGTTACCCTGAGGTATGTGAAGTCTGCAAACTAGATGAAAATACAACCATGCTGGGATACAGCTTCCCAAGCTTCTTTGCTCACCCTGTTGGTCTTCAGATCACTGTTCAATTTGCAAATGAATCCATAGAAGAATCCATCGTTGACCACCTTGTAATCTTTATGGCATTCAAGAATTGTCAACTGCGGGTAGCACTCAAAAATGGGATCCTTCGAGAGTATGCCCCGTCTATCCAGCTTGGAAAATATACCCTGCGAAGCTGCTGCGTATACCAGGTATGAAGTCATCTTGAAGTTGTATGTCCACCTCACACTTCGGAGCTGCTCACCGATGTTATCACTGATGATCTCCGCCCAATTGATTATTGAATCAGCTTTGTTGATCTCAATGGTTCTAATGAAGGCATACATCCATGAGCGGAAGTTGTGAGTGTTGGCTTCTCCATTTATCCTGCATAGCAATTTAGTAATATCATCCACTTCCTACACCAAATTGGATCGCGGAAGAGTCCTCGGAACTTTGATGGAGACTTGGGCTTCTTCATATATCTGTTATTCATTATGTCCACATAGTCTTCTTTGTGCTTGTCTGATTTGTTGCCAGCATCCAACATGCTAATTGTAGTCACCACCGATCGCGTTGGAATCTTCAGACAATAATTGATAAATTGTGCATCCAGCCTGATTATCGTCTTTCCCGCAGCATCCCAAATTGTTCTGGATAGGAGATGGTATGACCTTGCACACTCCATGACAAATTCAGGCAACTGAGCTGTGACTGGGAATGCTGAAGCTCGAATAATTCCACTATTTTTTATTGCCCGCATAAGAGACGTCTTTCCAGCCCTGGATCTGTCAATCAATTCGGAGAGGGGTTCAGGGCCTAAATCCATGTCATTGATATCAGCAAATCTGGAAGTAATGCATGATTCCGCTGATCCTTCTCTTTCATCCCGCTTCATCATGGCCGAAGCAATCTTTATCTGAGAAACCTTTGTCTGAACTCTTTTTCTTTTAATCTTGCCGGAATTCTTTGCAATTGGTGCAAATCTAGTAATTTCTTCAGATTCGAAAGATATATTCAATGTACCTGACATTGATTTGAACTTCCTTTCACTTATATAAGCACCTGTAATGAATACCTGCAATTAATTCAGACAAAGACGGAATCCAGAGCATGAACACTTGATTTTTATCACAAAAATCTGCATATAAAGCCCGCTGCCCTAAAATTTGAGGCTTTGCTTGCATGCAAAGCAAGCATAAATAGTTTTAACTTCACCTGGGCACTTATACCAACATGCAGATAATTAACAAGGCTTAAATCAAGCTCCTCCAACCCTAGGCGCCAAACTTTGAAGCTTTCCAGCAATGAAAAACACTTTTTGATGCAAAAATCCTCCTTCCTTGGGTGCCAAAACTGTCCGGGCTGCAATCCTTTGCAAAAAGAATTAATTACATCTTCACTATGGCAGCCCATGCTTATATAACCCTCAACATTCTATTTCTAATAATTGTCCATCTTATTCCTGGCAATTAATTAATAAACAAACATGTTTATTCACCCAAATTGGGCGCCTATTTTTGCATGCTGTTGGCTGCCATTAAATAAATTTAATTTATTTATTTTTAGCATGCTACCTTCAGTTCTCTTTGGCTAGCCTCATGCATTGACTTTCTATTCATCCAGGACGCCAAAATTAGGCAGAAAAGCTATTAATAAATACCATTAATATCATTGTTTAATCACCAAATGGGTCGCACTTTTTGACATGGGTGAATTCTAAAAATAAGAAGCCAACTTCTGATGGGAATTTTCACCCTGCACTGCAGCTCTAATAATCCCTTCTTCCACTTAAGTTGTTTGACTTTTATAATGGGAATTTTTACCTTGCAAGGCAGGTAATAAATTCCCACCTGCCTGTCACTTCTAATTTTCCCACTGCAGCTTAAGTGACTTTCCAAAAAGTGTGACTTGCATTAAAATTAGCCCCCTTTGAAAAAGTGCGACTTGTTTGGGTGAATAAAACCTTCTGATGGGAAAAGTTAGCCTGCTAGGCAGGCGGAAAATTCCCATCGGTGCTTTAAGTGATTTTTCTTTATTTTATAATGGGAATTTTTACCCTGCAAGGCAGGTAAGAAATTCCCGCTTGCCTGCCGCCTCTAATTTTCCCATCGCAGCTTAAGTGACTTTGACTTCATGGGAATTTTCACCCTGCAAGGCAAGTAATAAATTCCCACCTGCCTGCTGCTACCAAAAATCCCACTGCAGCTTAAACCTATTCATTCCCAAAAAGTGCGACTTGCCTAGGAGAGGCTTTTTGTGCATGACTTCATCTTTTTTGGTTAGAAGCTTGCATTTTGAGGTTGATTCCTTCTGGCGCTGTGTTGGTAGATGATCTCTAGATGTTTCAGGTAATTAAACAGATTATACTGGTGAAGGAATTGACCTAGGGGAATTTCACAGAGAAACCGGGGAGAAAACCAAAGAAAAACGCAAAAGAAATAAATAAAAGCGAAAAACGTTGCCAGAAGTCGCAGACAATGCCCTGAATTCATTCCTGGTGAAAACCTTAATGAGATGAGTGAATACTAGCATGCAAAACTTCAACAGGATTCAACTGGAGCACAATTTACTTCAAACGGGGCATTATTTATTTAATAAATAATTAAATAAAAATTTCCCGCAGACAAAACTTGGCGAAGGGATAAAATGAGTTTGGGCATCTGGGTATTTGTCGAAATTGGCTCATATGATACACTGGGAATATCCTAACATAATACAAACATCTTCTGGCAATAAAAACACAAAAAGACCCGCTATTTAAAAAGAACAAAAAAAAAATTTAAATGGGTTGTCCCAGATTTCAGGGTGAAATCTGGGGACACCATATGTCAAATTGAACATTTAAAAATGTAGTTTAGGAGCATAGGTAAGGGCAAGAAAGTGAAATTTTTTGTTTTCAAGCCTAATAAGGCATATTGTTGTATGACATAGAATAATGATAGGAATATGAGTGAGTAGGAGAGAGAAAGTGAGTTGGTTCCGACTAAAATACCAAGTTTGGTTAAGCTGTTGAGCTCTTTTTGGGACCTAAAGCTAGAATTTAGCTATTCTAGTAAAGTTATAGAGAGCAATTCGTTGTAATTGAATCATAGAAAATGATTTAAGGTGTGTAATGGAGATTTGAGAGGATAATAATAATGTTAGATGGATATTGCAGGCAATCTTGACTAGAAATTACATGTTTCTTTCTTGTTTTATGTATTGTTTGTAAACAACTCTGTCCTATCCGAGTGCTAGAGGTGAGACAATCACCATAGGAGAGTTTTAGGATCTCTGTGAAAGCTCAGGAAGCTACAAGATGATGAATGGAGTATCCCTAATTTTTCATAGCCTTTGAAATATCGTACGAGGACTTGTAGACCATGGTTTACCCTCTCGGGCCTCAACTAGGCCCCCCTATATCTTTTGACTGTACGCATGAAATGATCCAAAATTCCCAATCTATCTTTGTCTTAGCATGAAGGAAAGATTCCCCAAGTTTCATGGTGATTGGGCACAACCAAGTGAATATATTGTTGACAGAAATCTCCAGCCAGGAAGAGGAAACACAGTGTACTGTCTAGAAGGGAATTGAGTTGCATGAATGGTAAATACTTGGAGTCAAGCCACCAAACCTTGTATTCATCATCTTAGTGACATTCCTAAAGTGGATTCATGCTCCATCAGGTGAGATCTTTCTTGCAAGGGTGTATTGTTATAGTCTAGGGCCTGTAAAGACCTAATTTGCATAGGGGGTTACAAAGGTAAGTCCAATATTGTACAAAGGAGTAAGGCCTGACACTTTGGTGGATTAGAGTACTTGGTAAAGGGTCCTTAAATATGCTTTCAAGTTGCCTGGTTGTTTCAGAGAATCTTGGGATATAAGGGTGTTTGTAGACAAGAAAGGCTACAAGGTCAAAGGACCTAATTGAGAGAACTAGTACTAAGTGCAAGCATAGAATGAAATGAGGGGTCAAGACACCTTAGCATAAGAGAGGTAAGTTGTTTTAAAGGTGTTAGGGCAGTCTGAGAATGAGTGTACAAATTTGAGTATATTGACCCAAGGAACACTCCCTAGGTCTAGGCTTGGCATTAAGAAGTATGCATAATTGTGATTGATAGAAGAACTCAGTATATGAATTGGGATCCTAAAGAGGAAAAGAGGATTTCAGAGATCCAATGGAGGCTACTGGAACAATGGAGCCTTAACCAAGGGTCAAAGGTAAAGAGGTAACTCTATTTCATCCTTGTTTTAATATGGAAGCCAAATTTCAATGCAAATATATGTGTGTAGCAAGATGTGATTGTGTTAAGAAGTATACAAAGATGATCCTCAATGCAAGAGTAAAGTGAGCTATGTCAAGCAAGCTAGGGACTCAACAAAGAATGGTGAGCCAAAAAGACACTTAAGAGTGAATATCACTAGAAGACCTGCACCAATAGGCAAAGACTGAAATATCTCCATGCCGGGGGCTGCCCATAACACTCAAACATTCTGAGTTTAAATCAACATGCAAACAATGTTCCAGAAACACCTTACCTTCGTGATTTTTCACTTTCCGGGTGCTTATCTTCACTATATCCTTGCTTGACAATTCTCCCATGTCCTTGAGCTTTCATATGGCTGAAATTTCCCTCAAATGTCCTTCCTTTCATTGTTGTTATGTACAGACCAGCAGCTCCATCTATTGTGATCCTCAGACGTTCATGGAGAAATTCTTTCTCTCTCCCTTCCCTTATCAGTTTGGGTGAGTTGTCTTTGATGCATTCATCATCATGATCCCAAAATTCCTTTCTAGGCACATGTATAACAGTTGATATATGAGTCAAATGTAAAAAAAGATTGGTTACCTCTACAAACATACCATAGTCTTTGGAAGGAGGAAAGTCTCCCCCCAATCCACCTTTAGGATCACCCGGATCACATTCCTTCATGTGCATGCCATTAGGAACTTGCAAGCTTAGCATATTCGTTAGTACCCTCTTATCACTACTCAAGACATGTCCCAATAAATGTAAAGGTGGAAACAAAAATCCGGAAGTGTACATACCAATCTGTGGGTTCCACCCATGTTATACTATCCAATGTGTTGCTCTCTTTGATGTTATGCCCCCCTTGAAGCCACTTATATTCAATAATTGGAGCTACCTTTGCCATGCAATCATCTATACTTTTGTACACAAAATGCATGTACCATCCGCATGGCTTGTGTTCGAGTCCCCAACCTCGTCTTTTTTATCCTTATGCAAATCTGGATTTTCTTCAACACATTGCCTCATACAATCATTAAAAACCAAAGGAATATTATTAAATACCAATTAACTATTACCTTGGGACTCATCCTTGAAAGCTTGCATATCGAACCTTCCTATGATCTTTTCACTGAAATCATCCAAGAAGCAAACCATGTCTTCTCCTTGGTTGTCTATCACATGGTACCACCAATCCCTTACTATCCCATCCAAATGACAAGGGATGAATTCCAGGGCATCCTCCATACACATAGGGTTTGACTGCAAGTATGTCTCCAATTCTAACAACCATGATCTCACTGAAAGTTTGTTAGTACCATCAAAAATAGAGATCTTACCCTTCCGTGCCATCAATTCTACAAACTTGAAAGCCTAGGTCTTTTGAATATTCGCGCTCTGATACCACTGTAATGTTCCCTTTTGAGGGTTTCAAACAAAAAGTGCAGATCTAAAAATAAATTGCAGCAGACTATAAAGTAAAATCAGCGACTTCTACTTGCACTGAAAAATTACCAAAATCACCATGAAACATCACCAATTAATTCACCAATATTTTATATATGATTTTCTGAATTTTAGAAGCCAAATCGACCAAGGAAAGCAAAGAACACATAGCTGGAAATTAAATATATTCTGGAAATTGCAGCCACAATGAAAATTAGATATCTATGGCACAAAAGCCCCAAAAATCACCAAACGTTAGATTCTGGGCTTTAAAAATAGTGAAAATCGTATTTATCAATTTTTTACCAATAATTCCAAACCCTACCCAAAGTAGGTCGCTCCACCCAAAATAATTACAATAATGGCTAGAAATTACATAGAGATCTTCAAATCAACTCTTCTCATCAATACCAAAGGATGATGAAGGGTTTTCATCCTTCAATGAGACCTCACAAGAGGGTTTTTGTCCTCAATTAGATGACCAAGGAGCAACTAGCTCTCTTTGCCCAAGTATAATAGAATGCACCAAGACTAGATGCCAATGAAGTCTCTATTCTCCTTTCATATCTTCCTTTTGGCACCAATGCATAAATAGAAAAGGCCGACCTCTTAAAAATGTTGTTTTCCTTCATTAGCTTCCATTAATTAATTAAAACCCAGCCGACCTGTCAAAAGCAAGAGAATACTAAAGAAATATAACAATATTAGATCAAATATATTATAAGAAGCTCAAAGGTCTTCTCCTTCATTTTAGCTTTTTTTCCAAGGAAAAGAAATGGCAAGAAGACCAATTTTCAGCTCTTAGGTGGGAAAAAGGGACCTGACATAGATAGCCATGCATTTCCCTTGAGAGTATACCTTATACAAAAACAAAAATTACTACAATTTTCAGTTTTATATCTAGTATTATCTCTATTTTTTAGCATCACTTCAATATCATTTATGCACACATATACCACATCTAAATTCTCGCTTAGATTTTTGTTCCCCAAATACCTCCCTGGATTCAGATCATTGGTATTAGAGTGTTTCATCTTGTTCATGCATGTCCTACTGAACAAGGTCGAAGTATCTCAAGGTCAACATCAAACCACGAAATCGCTCAAATTATCTACTCTCATTTTGAGAAAATTCAAATGAAGAGGGACATTGATGCATGATATGAACTAGAAGAGATGATCGATGATGCAATTGCCAAGGCGCTTCAAGAACAAAATACATTTTAGTTTAACCAGATTTCTACATTCCTACGGGTGATTCCATCGGCATAATCCTCATGTAAATCTTTTGAAGGCACAAGTCCCCCTAATTTTCAAGTGAATTTAGTTGAACTACGTTTGAAAGGTAAAAACAATGCAAATGGTGTTCATAACTAGTTATTTCAATTAGAACAATCATTCTCTGTGAATGACTTCTCTGATTAAGAAAAGATCAAGATTGCACTTTTAAGAGTTTCTTTTCTTGTCAAGAAGTGCTTGCAAACCACTCTTTGAGAGAGCGACCAAACAAAAAAAGATTCTAGTCCCACATGCGAGAAGTTCTTTAGAGCATTCAAAGATGAATATTATCCTCAATATGTCTATGATGCCCACTAAATTCAATGGCAACAATTACGTCAAGGACATGACCAATCAATCCAGGACTACACTGATGCCTTCCATGATTTGTACACAAAGTTGGGATCCTTAAACTCAAAGAAGCACAAAGTTCTCAAGTATTGCCACAGCCTATGACTATTCATTTAGTCCAAAATGAAGTTGACAAAGCTTAAGACATTGGGAGAATCCTTTCAATACATGGAAACCATTCAAGAAGAGTCAAAGATGAGAGAAAGCAAGATACATCTGCTGCACCTAAGAAATCATCTTCTTCTAACAAGACTTCAAACCCGTCTACAATGACTAAATGGTGTCACAAACACAAAACAAGCAGCCACTCGAATGCAAAGTCACTAGCTAAGAAAATAAATTAATCTAAGTAAAAATGGAGGATCATAAAGTCAAGCCCTCTAATGGAATCGTTGAATGCATTAGAAACATTGTAATAGCAAGCTGAAACACAACATCAACAACGAAAGAGGTTGAAGTAGAATGCTTATTCCATTTGCAAATGTGGATTGAAGGGAAGCCTCTAGACTTTACGGCCACAACATGAAGAATCTCAATTGTAATATCTCTTTCTAGGCTCTAACTGAAAACATGAGGAAATAGCAGAAAATCTAATAGATAGTAAACTGAATTTATGACAGCCAACTGAAAATTTGACAGTAGTGAGCAGCAGTCTGATTTTTTATAACACCAACAAGGAAAATGCAATAACTCTTCCAAAATGTATCATTCACACCATCCAAAACATGTAGGGACACTTGGAAACATTTTAGAACCAATATTAACCAAGAAATCAGCCTTGAAACCCCAAATTCTTCATAATCATCCTCTTCATCTATACCTTCAGTGGTGAGAAAATGGACATGAGATCCACTCAACTCTTCTAATTCTTCATTAGCTTCCTCTTCATGTTCTTCACAGATTTCATCTTCCTCCTCGTCATCAGGCTCCAGCACTTCACATGTTACATTGACTGGAACTTTAACAGGTGGGCCTTCAATTGCCAATCTGGTATGAGGAGAAGGTAACCGATTCCTGGGCTGAAAGTTCTTCCTAGGAACATCCTGATAAGGAACATGCTGGGTGAACTGCTTCTTGAGAGCAATAAGATCATTAGCAAGTTTTTGTACCAGCTGATCTGCATTAGCTCCAGGAGAAGATGTGGAAGTAGGAGATGCTTTGGATTTGGATGATTCTCTCCTTGCTTTCCAGACATGATCAGATCATCTTCAATGCTGACAGCAAATCCCTGATCAGCATCTAAAGTGGCAAAATTAGCTCTTCTAAGTGCATAGCTCACTTCAAGCAGTTGGGCATTAAGGAAGAAACATTTTTGAATCTGATCCACAGGGCGTGTGTTTTTGTGGATCTTGTTAACCATCCTGTTGAATTTGGCCACAAATTCCCTCATGGGCTCATGTGACTCTTTCTTGATTTGAGAAATCTGGGCCAAGAGGGCATGTACATCCTCAACAAGTTTGAAACGCTGCTCAAACTGGGTCATCATAGTGTTCCAATTGGTGATGGATCCAGCATGGAGATGGTAAAACCAATCAGTAGCATTATCTTGCAATGCCTCCACAAAAAGTCTAACAGAGATATCCTCATGTTCAACTCTGAGAACACCACAAGCAACAATGAAGGCCGCAATATATTCATCTGGATGAACCTTCCCATCACCTCTGAATTTAAGGAAATTCTTTCTATTGCCTCTAGGCAATTCATGCAACGGCTGGGGAAGAGCAAGAGGCCCAACCCTTTGGCCCCAAGGCAGAGGAGCTGCCATCCTTGGAAATATTGTTTAGAGAGGAACAGAAACACCAGCGAGAATCAAAGCATGCAAATTAGGACTGATTTGATCTTGAGGGATGTCACTCCCAGAAGTTGTCTGTAGCAGGAGTGCTTGTAGATCTTGTTCCTCTTCTTTTTCTTGTTGATGAAGGGAGAGAGAAACCTTGATGATCCAGAAGTTGGAAATGAGGGTCTTCTTCCCGAAGGGTTCTTCTACCCCGAGTGTATCTTGGAGTCGCCAGATCAAAGATGATCAAAAAGTTGTTATTCAAAAACTAGAATTCATTTGTAATGAATTCCCCAGCGGAGTTGCCAAAAACTGTTGGGTTTCAGAATGGAACATGGGTTGAAACCACAGTCAGGGGACAACAAGTCCCTCCTCTTTAATGGGAGAGGTTCCCTTATTGAAAGTAGGAAAAACAAATATACAGATATACAACTCTCAATGTTTGGACCCTGATATTCTAGAATGTTTTCATACTTAAAAGATTGTAAATCAAAAGGAATGGAAGAATATAGAGATGGGAGAAGGAAGAAAGCAACAATGCTTTTGGGAAATATAGATAGCAGAGTATCTCCCTACTTACATTGAACCAAGAAAATATAGAAAAGGATCAATTACTTCACCACCGGCGCAAATCTGCAGACACAAAGTTCTAGAGATTCACACAGACCAAAACACAAAGTTTATATTGAATGCAAAACAAATGATCCATTGAATCAAGCAAGGAGAGAGAAAGATATAACAGAAAAAATAAGAAAGAAAGAACTTTTGTATTGAATTACTTCAGAATTTACAACCTTCCTAGAAAACCAGAATATCCCCTCGTTCCATGGCCAAAACCATGTTCTTATAACAATTCGTGTACATCCATACTTTGTCCCCAAGAAAAGAATATCTGAAAGGAATAATGTTTGTTGTAGATCCGCTTTTGGAAAGTGACATGAAACAACGCACTCTTGAAAACCGGAGGTTCAAAAAGGTGAATATTTCGTTAGTTTGAGCATGATTATTTTAACAGGGGACATCTCATGATTTTCTTCTCCATGTGGTCCTGCCATTTCCACTTTTTAACCACTTTCATAGCACTCAAGTGCTTGCTGATAAGTTTTCTCCCTTTTTATCGCGTATGCCCGATAAACTTCATTTTCTGATGATTAAACTTTACATCCCTTTAAACTTATCGATTTGGCTCCATAATAAGCCAAAAATACATCTCATGGAGAAATGACAAGGATACAAAAAAAAGGAATGAAGAATGATCCATTTTTGCGTTTTGCAGAGCTCTGGTTTGTTAATGGTGTTAAAAACCAGATGAGTGCATTTGGCTATCTTTTCCCCCTTTTACCTTCAAATTTGGACCCTACACGTGGCAAGATCCAAGCAACGACGGCCCTGGGGGAGAAATCTGCATTTCCTGACATTTGGGAGAAAAAGCGCGATTTCTCATTTTGCTCCGCCCTTCCACAGCTCCGCCAAAGGCCGGACACGTGGCGTCATCCAAGTGTCTGAGGAAATGCAGTTTACATCTGCCATTTCAACTCTTTTTGACAAAAAGCTCAAATTCTCAAAAACCTCCGTCGGCCTGCTTTGACTTTTCAACGTGAACACGTGGCACACCACGATTGGAAAAAGGGGGCGCGGCTTAATTTGCAACATTTTAACCCTTTGGTGAAAAAGGCTCAAATTCTCAATTTTCTCCGCAAGCCCGCTGTTCTAATTTCATCCTTCAACACGTGGCATCATGTGACTGGTTGCGGGAAAGCGCTTCAGTTTTATACTTTATCCGCTTTTGAAAAAGGGGAAAAATTCCAACTTTCCCCTGAAGTCCATGCCTTCACCGTTGACTTTTCAACGTTGACACGTGTCCCTTTCTGATTGACTGCAGGCCTCAACTTGGAATTTATCCTTTCGCATGGGCGGGGCCGCAAGTCATTTTAGAACTTTTCACCCTTTCGCCGTAATGCCTTAGAGAATAAAATGGATCCACCGACCCGAACTTCCGCCAAAACTACTCCATCCAATCAGAGACCGGCGGGGATGCGGGACAAATCTGACATTTTTTCCAAAATCACCAAAAGTGATAAGTTCAAAAAGAAACCCGTCCGGCCGCATCCAATGGGAAACAAACGCGTAGCTTCACCTTTCCGAGCAAGAATTTGACGGGGAAAAGAACGTAGGAAGTTGCAGGAAACGAGAAAACGCCATTTCTACTCCCGATGAAGAATTTTTTTTTCCGACAAAAAGGTTAAAAACGAAAGATGCAAGGTCCCACGCATTCCAAACGCATAAAAGAAGAACTAAAATTATTTCCCATCCATTGAAAAATAGGTAAAACGTTTTAACGGCAGCAGACTGAGGGAATTTAAAACACAAATTTCTACTATGGCAGGGCTCCAATTTTCACGAAATTAGATTCGAAAGGGTGGGGAAAATTGAGAGGACAACAGTATCAGAGCACCAGTGTTCTTGTGACCAGCAATGAGAGTCAAGCATTCCATACGTATTTGTGAAGGATTTCAAGTCTTTGTTACTACATGCATGATTGGGAGGTTATCTTTACATGTTAGCTCGTGTTCTGTTCTATACTTCTGCGCTTGGCTACATTCATCGCTGTGCAATTGTTTTTTTTTTTAAGTGTGGACTTGTACATTTCCATTCATCCACGTTTTCTGTTCTGGGCTTCAGCCATTTATCCCTGAATTTACACATGGACATGCCCAGATCTGCGATGCGAGCTCCTTGACAAATCGTTCAATCATGGAAAGTGAGTTCTCTTCGTGGTGAAGTTCTTTGTATGCATGAACAAAAAATCGTGAGTTACAACTCTAGTTATCCGTTTTTTTCCATTTTTGGATTTAGTGTAAAAAACATAAGGACAGAAAAAGATTTCTTTTTTTGGAAAGGGGTCCGGAAAGATGTTGGATTTAAAATTTGTAGTTGCCATAAATTTTTGCTGATAACTCAGACTAAGATGCTGTTTTTTTTCAAAATGTGTGTTTTTTCAAGATCTTTGCATTGATCATATGCTATCTATTGTCAATCGAAAATAAAATTTCATAAAATCTTACTTTCATTTTTTTAGTTTATTGTAAGGGTGCATTTTCGACTGAGTTCGACACCCATAATGGAAAAATTAAGTCATATTGAAAAGTTTGAAGGTAAATATTTCCATACCTGGCAAGTTCGAACCCAATTATTGTTAATTAACAAAGAATTGTGGGAAATTTCCGATGGTAAAATACCAAAACCAACTGATGCAGATGAAGCCACCAAATGGGAAAGCAGCAATCGAAAAGCTACAACAATTATTGGCCTGGGATTATCTGATGCTTACTTGCATCATATGGACTTATCAAAAAGTTCAAATTTCATATGGACTACATTGAACAAGCTTTTTGGATCCCAAACAAGAAGCGCAGCAATATCTCTCAAACAGAAATTGTTTGGACTCAAGATGGAGGAAAGTGACAGCATGGTGCAGCACATAAGTAAATTTCGCTCCATTTTAAATCAATTAGCAGGGATAAAAGTAAATGTGCCTGATGATGATGCAAAAGTTGTATTAGTAAATAGAATGCCTGCCAGTTATTCCAACATGGTTTTTACACTAAGCAAAATAAATCTTAGCCTAGAAGATCTAATTTCTTCATTGATAGATGAAGAAAATAAGAATATTGATCCAAAAGAAAGTGTGTTGTATGAAAAAAATAAAGACGACAAATCATTTGTTAAAAGAAGATTTAATTATTCTTCCAAGCAAGGATCAACTTCCAAGGATTCAAAGAAGCGATTTATCTGCTACTATTGTAAACAACTTGATCATATGGTTGTAAACTGTAAACTGAGAGCTCAAGACCTACTTGATGGGAAACTACAAGAGAATGCCATGGCTGCTAATGAAGAAAAAGATTATGATAAGGAAGAACCAATGAATGATGACAGCGGTTATAATTTTGAAGATTTTCTTTACTAAATATCATCTACATTGGAGGAAGGAGGCAACGGAGGAAGGAGGTCAATCAGCAACCTCTCGTCAACTGCAAGCGACGGAGCCGCATAATGGTGTTGTGGCATTTTATTTCAGTTGTGTTTATTTTCTGCAAATAAGAACAGATGGATCATACCTGTTCAACTATTGTAATAAATAAGCTTCTGCATGAGCAATATTTCCTACATTTTCTCTTGATGTCAGAACATTGCAGAAGATCAAAAGCACCAATGTAAGTCAGTTCATGGATCTTAAAAAGGTTTGTGGAAGATCCAAAAAACCACATGAGGTGGACAATTGATGGTTCCTGTCACTTCAAGGTTTGTGGTAAACATGTTTAAAACCATGGAAGGAGAGAGCCTTTCTTTTGATCAAGGTCATGAGCCAAGTTGGGCATGCCAAATGGGTGAGCATACAACAGATAAGCGTGTGAATGTTTTTTTACCATGACAACATTAGGGATGTGTATAATGGGAATTAATAATGTTAACAATAGGGGAGTGAATGATACCAAAATATTGTGTAGCATTATTAAATAAATTGTAATATTATTAATAATGAGTTTATAGAACTCATATTAATAATATAGTTGTAATAGTTTAATTATTGGTGTGTTGTGAGAACAACTCACATAGCTATTTTGGTGTGTGAGATATTAGGGGATAAGACTGAGAGATTCATGGAGAAAGATATGAGGGATTGAAGATCATGTTTGACTCCACCATTGTAGGGGTTAATTGATCTATATATATAACTCTCTATCAACGAATAAATTGTCCCAGATGAATTTTATATTCTGTGTTTTTATGATATTATTGTGTTAGATTATTTCTAATAATCTAGACCAAATTTATTAGCTCAAAGCCCTTGTTAAAACCAAGTTTGGTAGGAACATCAAAACACTCTGCTCAGATCGAGGAGGAGAATACACCAACAATGAGTTCAACGATTTTTTGGAAACACATGGCATTTGTCGTCAAATCGCTCCTCCTCACACACCACAACAAAAAGGTGTTGTTGAAAGGAAAAATCGTACTATCATGGATATGGTGCGATGTATGATTAACGATACGGGTTTATCAAAAATATTTTGGGCCGGAGCAGCTAAAACAACACTCTATCTTCTAAACAGAGTTCCCACTGCAGCTCCTGGTGGGGTAACACCACAGGAAGCATGGTCAGGTCATAAGCCATCTATTTCACACCTTAGAGTTTTTGGATGTAAATCTAGTAAGCACATTCCTAAGAAACAAAGGATTAAGCTTGATATGAAATTAGAAAAAGTTTTCTTGGGAAACAGTGATGAAGCACTTGGATACAGACTCATGGATCCAAAAACGAGAAAGGTATACACTAGCAGGGTGTAATGCCTCCTTTTCTGGGACATTTCTAAACAAGTATTAAAGACCTTTAGTCCATTTTTTCCCCATGGACTAAAGGATAAATTTGGAAAAAATATTATAAAAGTGGTTTTCACCACTGATTTGTAAACTCCTTTGGGCTCATTAAAAAAATGAATTAAATTTACCTTTTTTTTATTTTAATCATTAAGTTAAAAAAGCTTAATTAAATATTTAAAAAAAAGAGATATGTTCTACATAATGAAGACCCCCTTTGTAATTGTCACTTACCCTTAAAGTGAGTCGCCATTCTATGGGAGCATTGGGCAAAGAATGGTCCCATTTGGAGCACCACTCTTGGAGGGAGGAATATAAAGTCACATCACCTCTTCCATTATGGGGGTATGTTAATTATGATTATTGTTATTTCTTCATGCTTGAAGAAAAGGGATGCATGCCCATTGATGTTCTACTAAAGGTGTTTTACAACACCACCTTATTATTGGAAAATTGAAGACCCAAGCTAGTTGTTGAAGGATCCATTCATGCATGATTGCTGGTATGTTTTTCTCTGGTGCCCTAACTACTTGATGTGAATGTGAAATCTAAATATTGTGCATTGATCTTATCCTTCTTTGGTGGTGAATTTCTTGGTGGTAAATTTGGTAATGCGTTTATGCCCTAGCGAGCTGGATCTCACTTGTCTTGGTATTGATTTGATGCTTTAAGTTGTATTTTTTGTGCCCTGGACGACTAGGTAAGGGTGTATTTTCAGCATATTGGGTGCATTAAACTTGCATAAAATATTCATATCTGATTTTATGTATTTTTATGAGCTTGTGCACAAGGTTTGCTGATCATTGGGGTGTTGGTGCATGCATAACCAACCCTAATTGTGTTAGGCGAAATAGGAGGGCAATTTTTGCACTGTTGGTGAAAGTTGGATTAAATCTGATTTTACATTCATAAACTTCATATTTTATAACCCCAATATCCAAAGTTTGAAGTATTTTGCACGGTTGGTTGAGTGGGAATTAATTTTAGAAGATTGCAGCAATCTAGGGTTTGATTATTTAATTACATTCAGCTGTGTATAATCAGATTGGTTCTAGTGCGCTCTAGCTATTTTCCGATTTATTCCACTTACTTCCGCTAGTTCTAACACCACTTCAGGTTAGGAATAGTAGACATTAGAATACTTTAAGATAATTTGCATAAGGGTTTCACTGAATTTAGGTGAATATTGAATTTCCCTAATGTGGGGACATTACACAAGGATGTTGAGTTCTTTGAAAAAAAGAACCAAATGCTCCTTCCATACAATCACATGATGAAAAAATCGGCCCTGCAGTGAAAACAGAGGATGGTAATCACCTTGATGATGACAGTGATGATGGTGAAGATGGTGAAAGTCAACCACCCACAAGAACCGCTAAATGTATGCCTAAATGGTATACTAGTATGATTAGAGATGCAAAATTGGATAGTGTCCCCAACACATCTACCACTGGAATGAGGGCTCATAGTATGGCTTGAAATGAGGTCAATTTGGCCTTAATGAGTAAAGTTGTTGAAACTACCGAGTTGTCCACAATTTTAGAAGCCCTACATTCTAAACCTTGGAAAGATGCTATGGATGAAGAATATAAGTCACGTATGAAGAATAATACATGGCAGCTTACAGATCTTCCACCAAAGTAAAAGCCGATTGGATGCGGATGGATCTTCAAAACGAAATACAAAGCAAGCAGCAGGATCGATAAACACAAGGCTAGACTAGTTGCTAAGGGATATGCTCAAAAAGAAGGCATTGACTATGAGGAGACATTTGCTCCCACAACTAAGATAAAAACATTCAGGTTAATATTTTCTCTAGCTGCACAATTTGATTGGAAAATCCACCAAATGGATGTGAAGAGTGTCTTTCTTAATGGTGATTTACGAGAAGAAGTTTAGATGACTCAACTAGAAGGTTTTGTCATACCAAGTAAAGAAGAAAAGGTTTGTAAACTCATTAAATCACTATATGGTCTAAAGCAATCTCCCAGGGCATGGTACATAAAAATCGACGAGCATCTCATTCAACATGGATTCAACAGGAGTCCATACGATCCTAATCTCTATCTCAAAAAGCAAAGAGGGGAGATAGTGATCATTTTAGTATATGTTGATAATCTAGTAATCACTAGAGGATCAGTGAGGATGATTGAGTCACAAAGAAAGATCTAACACGATCATTCGGCAGGACCAATCTCGGCTTCTGCATTATTGTCTTGGACTTGAAATTTGGAAAAGAGAAGATCATATCTTTGTTTCACAATTGAAATACGCCAAGACAACGCTCGAGAAGTTCAATATGATGGATTGTAAGCCAATTTCCACACCTATGGAGACAAGACTTCAACTGTCTCAAACATATCCATCACCACAAGTAAATACAACTCTATCGACAATTGATTAGGAGTCTCATCTACTTGACTTACACTAGGCCAGATATTAGCTATGCAGTCAGCTATCTTTCTCGGTTCATGCAAGAAACAAGGGTTTCTCACTAGAAAGTAGCAAAGCGGATACTGAGGTACATCAGAGTAACTATGGACTATGGCCTAGAATACAAGAAGAATAATAACTTCTTCTTGACAGGATATTCAGATTCAGATCATATAGGAAACATAGATGACGGGAAATCCACTTTAGGATTTGTATTCTTTTTGGGATATGGACCGATATCATGAGGGAGTAAGAAGCAGACTTGTGTTTCAAGGTCCTCTACAGAATCAGAATATCATGCAACAGGTGGAGCTGTCTATGAAGCGATATGGCTCCGACGTATACTTGAAGGATTGAGAATACCACAGAAAGATCCAAGTATCCTACATGTTGATAACGAAGGAGTGGTAAAACTTGTTCGGAATCCAGTTTTTCATGAGCGCACCAAACACATTGAGGTGCAAGTACATTTCATTCACGAACATGTTTAGAACAACAACATCCAGCGCTAATATTGCCCAACAGATATGCAACATGAAGCTGTTTTCACAAAGTCACTTGTTAGAGACAAATTTGAGGGTTTTAGTTAATTTCTCTCCTGTTCACTTGAGACCATGCTGAATTAAGGGGGGATGTTAGAAATAAAACTTAGCACAATTCATCATTAACGGATATTTGAATAAATGTAATAAGTTAAAGTATTTAATTTTTTACTTTGACTTAAGTCAATAGGTGTTAGTTGTCATTAGTTGTCAGTTAACTATGTGATAGGGTTTCATCCCTATGTTTGTGGGAAGATTCTATGATGTGTGTATTTGGATATCTCCCGACAATAGTTACTAGCAGAAATTAGGGGCAATATGCTATTTCTGCATATTGCTTAGTTTAGATCATTCCATCCATTTATCATGGACTAGATAGAAGTTGTACAATGCCTATATACATTGGAGCTCTCACCATTGTTTGTAATCTTCATATTTGCGTATCAATAAAATTGTCAAGCTTTGCCCTGTTCAATCAATAACAAAACCCCTGAAGAGGTGTCCTCACTATTGGGTTGCCTTAACCCATGAATTTTCTGTAAAGTGTGTGCTAGTGAATCCATACTGTCTGCCAATCTCTTTTTCCCTTCAACAAGTCGATTCAATTTGGCCTCTTCTGAATTTCTGTTAGCCATTTTAGAACCCTCTGATTTTTGTCCGAAATTTTTCTTCTCCCTTCTCTGAGAAAACAGGAATTCCTTATCACCGACTTGCATTTTTACCCAACAGGCTGGGAGGACTATGCTTTGATACCGCTGTAATACCTCTTTTGGTCTAAATCTAAACACCAAAGGAACTTGCAAAAATCCAAATATTAAACAGAAACAAAATTGAAATTAAATTTTCAAACACTAGGAACAGGCTGTAAACATATTTTTTTATGATAGGAAGCAACCACAAAGTTGTTGGAAATAATATAGAAACCCTTCAAAATATTATTCTTGAAAGATGGAAATGATTGCAAAAGGAAAGCACCGAAAATTATATCTTTTTGCACTTTTAATATTAGCTGGAATTAATTAACAACAGTAGTAAATACCCTTAACAAATATGACTATTTCTCAAGACCCAATATAATTAAAAAATGAAATAACACAAGCAAAGTTATGAGCAACTTAAATGCTTGAGGAAATTTCTGGATAAATAAGAGAAAAATATAAATAACATTTGTTTCGAACATCATAAAATAAATAATTTTGTATGCATCCCAGGTTTATAGTTATGGGTCAAGCAGAAAATAAACATTACCTTTATACAGTTTAGAAAGCATATACAAGACAATGGCAGCCTCAACAATATTCCGCTTGCTCCTACTAAAATCATCTTCCTCTTCTCTTCCATCTGCTATATTGATAAAAGCATATGTTCCATACATTTCAGATTCAATATGCGCATTGCCATATCCTTCCATTTTAACATTGGGACCATTCATGATACAGTTTCCATAGAACTCCATATTTGGGAATTGACTTATCAATGGATGCATGCGATACTGTATATTTAGAAGATGGAACGGGTGTTGAAGGTGTACTAATCTTTCGAATAGACTTCTACTATATCCTGCATTCTCTGATGCCTGACAAATGAAACACAAACAGAATTAAACTTACAAATAGAACTTACTGAAATAAAGATGCAACAAAGTAACACGCTAGAAACAAACCTTGCTGATAATTGTTGCAGGCAACTGTTTTGGATCTCCAATGAGAAATACATTTCTCAAACCTCTGGTTTGCAATGCAATAGTTGATTCGGCCTCTGTAAGCTGCACTGCCTCGTCAATAATCAAACAGTCAAATGATCCTGCCATGTTCATGCACCTTTTCGCAGAAGATGACACTGTTGAAAATACCAATTTTGCACATGACAGGCATAATTTCTCGAGTTTGTCGGGTGAAATGAATTTTTGGGCAATGCGAGCAACCTCAGTTTCACTGCATAAATGCTTTTTCAGGAATTGGATACACTCATTTCTCTTCAAATAAAGAACTTCTTTCAACCCTTTCTTATTATTAAGCATATCCACATTAAATACACCTGTTAACTTTTCTGCCTCTTCCAAACCTTCATTGTTACTGCAAAAACATTCTCTAAGGTCGTTTTCATTAACCTGGCTTTTCTCGATAAGATTTATAAAAGATTCAATAACTGTAATCAAACATTCCAATTCCTGTTTTCCTGACAACGTTCCTGGTAAATCATTTAATAATGTTGTTGCGCCCTCACAAAGTGCCTGCCCTAAGATTTTTAGTCTCTTTCTGATGAATTGTGAGAAATCAATCAAGGCTGTCTCTTGTGGTGTCTCTTGAAAAACTTCATACAGTGAAACAGCTGATTCAAGAAAATCAAGAAAAGATGTCACTCTCTGCCTCCATCCTGTCATTGGCAGGAAACATCGGAACAAACGATCAACTCGATACTCAAGGAAAATATGTCCAAAAATACCTTCACGATCAAATTTTTCCTCATTGCCTACCAGTACAAGGTCACTCAAATTTATGATACAAGGAAAATTATCTGTGTTGGTACAACATCCAGATGGACTTCTAACTATCTTGATGAATCTCATTGCAACTTCTGATATTGCTGCATTTGTGGGTGCACACACAAGTACCCTGAATCCCTTATGGACTAAGATGGAAAGAAGTGAGACCAACATTGAGGTCTTTCCTGTCCCTGGGGGACCCTGGATCAGCATTATATCAGTAAAAGAATTAGATTCAACTGCATTAACTGCATGATTTACAGCAGAAGCTTGAGAATCATTCAAGATATTGCCTACGAAGTGCTGGCTTCGGAATTTGTCTAAACTACCATCTTTCTCTTTTGCAAAGGGTTCAAAATGATCCTACAAATCCCATCAAAGTCAGATTAGTGTGAATTTTCCAGCTTATCTGAAATCAATGCAGGTCTAATTTTCATAAACCATGACCAAACAAATTATTGCCACATGCATAAAGTTTAAAATAATTTAAGAGCATACCTCTCTATTCAGATATATTGCTTTCTGGAGCATGGACACATTTTTTTCTACACCTCCCAAACAAGAATGTAAGGCATTCCAAATTCTTAGACTTGATACAATGCTAGTCAGATGACTAGCGAAGTATTTAGTTTTTAAATTGTAATTTTTTGACATAAATGGATGTCCATGCCGCACATATATCTTTGCCTTCAATTCATCCAGACTTGTATCCTGGCAGTCAGTGCTAGTTGTCTCCCAAACATCTGTGCTATGGACTAAAGCTAGCAAGTAGCCATCACGGAAGTCATCCAGAATCTCAGGGTTTTTTGTTGATAGTATAAGAATGTCCATTGGTTTCAACTTCAATTTTTTTTCCCCCTTCTTCTCTCCTTCCGTTTCATTCTCCCTGTCGATAAGCATCGTATACATCACTACCACACCTTCTGATAGCTGTAAATTATCCTGAAATGTTGTAGTTGCATATTGTGCCTGAGATACAGATTCAAGACCCTGCTGGAGTTTCGCTCGCATTTCTTCTATTAAAGGCCAAACAAATGAACCAAGATATTCTTCTACAGACATAAATCTATACGGAATATGTTTCACCTGAAAAAGCAGGAAATGATCTCAACCACAATTTTAAAAACTGCCTCTTTTAAAAGATTTATCAAAAACTGCAAAAGCAAGTTCATTTCTTTGCCCAAATGCTACTGTTCTGATGGATGGGTTATTATTTGCATCTATATTGAAAAATGAGTTTAAAAAGATATTATTTCATTCAAACTCAACTATGAAGGTCCTCAATCACACCACTATATAACTGTCACTCCTGCTTGTTGGCAGCATCACCTGGAGGAGTGCGGATACAGGTACTGGTACAGGGACGGGGTCACCATCCAAATCAGGGTAGATAAGTAAATGAATAAGGTTATGGCTATATCATATAGAAATATAGTCAACAGAAGATGTGGGTACGGGTTCACATATGGGGCAGCCCTTGTCCGTATACTGGAGTTTCCTGAGTGACTATGCCATTCAGTCATAATCAAACATAATAAAATGTGGGTAAAAAAGACAGTATAAGTGCTGTCGGTGCATATAAAAGATGGTGATCAAACAAAGCGTGTTAAAAAATAAAATATAGATTAAAGAAAAACAGCTATTTCATTTGCTGAAAATTCTTTGCAATCATGTATGTTATTTAATAAGGAAAAATAAATGCAAAGTTACATTATGAGTTTCACACAAACACTGTATTTCCTATATTCCTTAAAGAAGAAGATTAAATGCAAGAACCTGTTCAGCTGACAAGCTCACCTGAAACCAGTGAGTAAGTTCCTGTGCTTGTTTTTCCTTTTTTGGCTTAAATTTAGTAAATGATACATGTTTTAGATATGGATGTTGGAATGCTATCTACTGGGCAGTTGGTATAATTAGATATGTTCTTGGGAGGGGAACAGAGTAGTACCATAGAGAGCATCCATTTTGGTAACAGTTGCATTCCCAAGTGGTATATAGTTTTCGGTTTGGTTTGGAATAGCAGTTGATTGATCCTCTAAAACGCACCAATGACAGTCAGTACAGAGGCAAACTGAATTTGACAGGTTCTGTTGCATCTCCTTTACTGGATGGATCTGACCGCCTAAGAAATCTATTGGGCATTCATAATGATTCTTTTGTTATACTCTTTCTAATGATTCAATGATGCTATTAATATAGTCTGTAGACACAATACATATAGACTGAAAAACAACTCCTGTGTCAATATGCACCAGTGTGGTGGTTAGGATGACTCAATAGAGCCAATTATGATTTCATTACCACTGCAGTCTACACAAAATATCAATTTGGCATCACAAATTTCTGTTGGTGAAAGCAGAGATGGAAATGGCAGTGGTGTACTCCCAGACGCATTCACTGGATGGTGTTCGTATCTTCTTGACAACAGGCTAAGGGCAGAAATCTAGTGTCTGCATTTTTCTGACATATATACACTGCCTACCTTGATTAAGGACTTGTCTAATATGATAAGCATTAGTAGTAGCTGATCTGATAGTTATTATAAAGCTGTTGGGTATGGCTGTAAAGACAATATGAACTCAACCTGAATATAGTTTTATTTTCCTTTTATTTCTGTTTGGCACAAATATAACGTATTTTCTACTGTATGTAACTACCAACATCCTGTTTATAGTTTGGATGCTGTAGCTGTTTCCTTTCATTTTTTACAGATATGGCAACACACAAAGGTTGTGGAAATGCTTCTATGTCATGTCCCTTTTTGGAGGCTGATTTCTGAAGACCTTAACCCATTCGCTCCCAGTGGGTCTAAGGAGAAAAGCAAGGGGAAGATCTGAATTGTGTTTTTATTATTATTTAGATAGTTGTTTTCATTTATTTTCATATATCCTATTGGAAACCTAGCGCTCCAATAGAGGAGCTTAAGTAGTTAGGTATTAAAGGTATTATGAGAATGTAGGCTCCAAACACCATTTAAATATTTAAAAGCACTTACTTTAACGGGTCAGCCATCATTTCTTATGTTCATAAGCACTCCTTGTGGCCATTTAAGGAGGTCGTTTGGGCATTAATGATTCATGTTTTGGCAATTATTTTTATCTTGGTGAAAGTTGGCTAGTGTAGCGATTTACTTTCTCTCAAGGACAAAACCCCTTGGGTCGAGGACCTCATCCAAGAACGAAAAACCCTTGGTTGGGAAACTTGTGAAGGACGAAAACCCTTCATGAGGTTTTTGGTGTGCAAGATGATTTGAAAAGCAATAAAGTATCTTTCTCTTGCATGTGTTGTCTCTTTGGTGAAATATTTTATTTGTTTAGAGTGGAGCGACCCACTTGGAGATGAATATTTGCTATGTATGATGTTCATTTGGCAAATCTGAATTTTCTATCTTGTTCTCCATAATTTATAAGGCCATTATCTTGAGTTTCATGAATTTTGGAGCTTCCTAAGTTAAGTTATGAATTTTTAAAGTAACTCTGCAGATTAGGGTTTTATAGAAATTCATATCTCCAAATCTAGGGCATTAAAAATAAAATGTCTTGCATGAGATGATTGTTGGTTAATTTTAGAGATTTAAGTGGAGCTAATTCAAAAGGTTTTGAAGGCAAAAATCTGGGTTTGAAACTCCAAATCAGGTCTCTACCCTAGGAAGGGTTTAATTCGCAGATTTGCAGGGTTACAATAGCCATCTAACAGCAGTTCCATAATCTGATTTTCAAGTTATCTCTCAGCTTTTGGTCATTTCTTGAGCCCCCAAAAAGGGACATTACTTGGAATTTGTACCTGCGGAACCTTTTACCTTTATAGATTTTACCCATCAAACATAAACATGCACTTTCTCCAAGTAAAATTTAACCAGACTCATTAATCTTGCATAATGTTAAAAATTTTACACAATGCTTCCTCTTAGACATTAACTGTGCAATATAAATTCGTTACAATGCTAAAGCCATAGTCATGTCACAATGGAGTGTAGACCATCAAATTGTTAATTATGAATAAATGTAGCTGACGTGTTTTGTTAGTATTTTGGCAGCATTTTAGTGGTATATTAGAATGACTTAGTTATGCCGGTTGTGATAATTAGGTTAAACAACAATAGTTGGGTCTTGTCCTTTAACAAGCTTAGCAAATGTTTGAGTAAGGGCGCTTGTATCAGGTCCTCCCTAAACTAGTGACAATGTATTGAGACTTAGCTTTGAGGAATACAAAGCTGCAATTATTCTGATATTCTACTTTCCCACCATATGTTATGCAATTACTATTATGTGTATGTTGTTATTGACAGGTCTATTATTTCAGCAGACATTAATCATACTACATTTTGGCATTGTTGCCTTAGAAGAATACAAATCAAACCAAACCTAGTTCAGAAGTGAGTCAGATGGCAATCCTAATGAAAATGGCATGGAAAATTAATCGGCCAACCAGTCCAACAAATGGTTAAAGCCAATCAGCAACAAAAGGAACTTAAAAAATATTTCTCATACATATAGGTCATTTCCATATGGGAGCATGTCCAGGAAGAAGCTGAAAGAAACCAAGTGCCAACAAATTCCATCTGAGGCTACCTAGTGGTAACAGAAGAAGTTGAGCGTCTACTGGATAACCTATCATGATTCATTCTCAGGCACAACATTATATTACAAAACCTATCGGCCAAACAAAACCGATAGAATCAAAGGTACTGAATATTACAAAGCTACAAGAGAAGGCAAGTTGTGAAGAGGTGGGAAGATTGGAAGATCAATGTCAATGCCATTAGAACCAAATAAAGGTCATCAACAAAGACCAGTAAGAAAAATGAATATAAATTCGAAGGACTACTAGACTAGTTGAACAACAAGAGAAGAGATAAGGTTGCAAGAAGCAACCTCTTCAAGAAACAAAAGGCAGGAAATGAATAGCCCAAGCAAAAGTGTAGGCAAGAACTAAAGCCGAGACTAAAAGAAGGTTCAATCGGCACCAACACAAGTAGCTGCACCACTCTCTACTACGCTATGGGAGGTCACTAGGCATCTGCCCCTTCAAGTATGGTTCGAAAGTCCCACGATGGTTTCAACAAATCTAGTGAGGACAAGAACTCAACTCCTTCCGAGAAATTTCCCTTTCAATAAAGAAATTGAAAACAACATTTTCACAAAAGAAGAATGCTTCACATATGAATCAAATATTTGTGGGAATGAAGAGTTATTGACTAAAGTTCCACTACCAAGCACAATAGGGTAACAAAAACAGATTAGATGGAAAAGGTGGGGAAAAGGCTCAAAGGTGAGCTAGACAAAGTAAGGATAACTATTGATGGAAAAATTGAGAATAAAGATGTGCCCAACAGAGGAGAGAAACATCTGAAACAAACCATCCTATGGAGGAAGATCGTATTCATCGGGACACCTCAAAAGACCTAAAATTCCACAACCATGGTTACGTCGACCTCATCACTGGACAGTTCTGAACATTTCTTTTGGCTCTATATAACATACATCACTATCTAGATTGTCAATGGGCATTTAGATGAACATATGTGGTCAAGATGATTTCCAACTAACCCTTATGGGGAACTGTTATTTATTGGTACACAAATACACCGAGCATGGACAAAGCAACATCAAACACACTCCGGACAGCCTTTAAGAAAAAAATAATACTCTTGAGGGATGACAACAAGATTACTATTGAAATTTGCAACACTAGACAAGGTAAGCATGAGATGATACGAGCTTATAGTAGAAGACTCAAGGACTTGCTTGGGAAACTCTAGAAGGAAACAACCAATGGGCTGAAAATGAGACGGATTATTACAAAATTAGTTACCTCATTGAGAAAAAAATAAAGGTGGGTCCACCCTCATCATTCAAGGATCCCTACAAACAAGCGTTGGATATTGAATGTCAAAATAAAACATCCCTGCATGGGAAAAGGCAAAGTGAATACGAGGATTCTGATTCTAGCAAAAGTGAACCAAAGGTATGTATGAGCTCTTCAGAAGGACATGCTCCAAATAATGAAAAAACTGAAAAAAAGACAAAGAAGAAGGGAAGGACTTGTGGTACACTAACTACAAAACAAAAGGGCACACCAAAGTTAATCGTCCTAGAAGACTATTTTGTGAAGTATTCCAAGTCGATGGCTATTACATAAAAAATTGCTCGTTCAAATAAAAAATCAAGGAGTGTTTCATTCCTCCTTAGCTGAGGAGAACCACGACACCACCTACCATCCCGAAAAATTTGCAAGGTAATGAGGGAGCATCAACAGGTTATCACCCTAGATAAGATAAGATAAGATAAGATAATGTTATTAATGTCCAACACATGACCACAAAAGTAGGTCAATTAATGTTATTAATTTCTAAGGACAAAAACCCTAAGAGATTCTCTTGAGGATGAAAACCCTTAGAGATTATCTCTTAAGAACGAAAACCCTTTAGAGATCTAGAAGGAGAACGAAAACTCTTCTTCTATGTTGTGAGGATTCTCCATTCAAGGGTTTTGTTAGCTAGATTTTCTGCATAGCTGAAAACCTAGGCAGTCATAAGATAAATCTCCCTCATTTACCCGCGAGGCTCCCGTGTAAGATTTGTCAATTAAATATGCTAGTATCTATTTGTGGGTATTACTTTAACCATGCAGCTCATGAACCATAGTTGTATAGTTTTGCACCAAGTAAGCAGTTGTTAAAGAAAGGAAATATCTGATGAAGAAGAAAATAGCAGAAAATAGGAAAGAAAGAGGGAAGATGTGCAACCCAATCAATAGATTACAGAGTTGATTGCATGCACATAGATAGAACAAATAGATATTAACATACAAAATTATAAGCAAAGGGAACTTTTAGATCTAGATCTAGAATAACGCAAAGTTTATGAATAGATCTAAGACAGAAGGTTAGAAACAAAATGCACCATTTACACAAAGTTCTTCGGAAATATGCTCCTTTCTATTCCTCTGCTTCAAATAGCTATCTGGGGTTTCAGCACAAAGTCTGGAACACAAGAATGTTGCTTGCAAATTCTTATCATTAACCCGAAGGTTCTTCCTCTACTTATAGAATGTAGAAGGGAAATTACAAATGGGAAACTTAACTGAACTAGAACATAAACAAGAAGTAAAGATAACATCTCGCAATCATCTTCCTTTAATTCCTCTCTAAGTGGCATGCATCGGGAGTTCTAGTCAAAATTATGCACATCTGTCACTTCACTTATAGAATGATTCCACACAACTTAAAGTAATGGTTTTCAAACCAATAACTTTAAAGTTTTACAATTACATCCGGGAATGTAGAAATAAAAGAAGAAAGAATAGAAGAAGAAAGATCTGCCAATTGTAACATCTACATCTACAAATTCTTATCATTAACCCGAAGGTTCTTCCTCTACTTATAGAATGTAGAAGGGAAATTAAAAATGGGAAACTTAACTGAACTAGAACATAAACAAGAAGTAAAGATAACATCTGGCAATCATCTTCCTTTAATTCCTCTCTAAGTGGCATGCATCGGGAGTTCTAGTCAAAATTATGCACATCTGTCACTTAACTTATAGAATCGTTCCACACAACTTAAAGTAATGATTTTCAAACCAATAACTTTAAAGTTTTACAATTACATTCGGGAACGTAGAAATAGAATAAGAAAGAGTAGAAGAAGAAAGATCTGTTAACTGTAACATCTACATCTTCTTTTTGCTTTGATACTGAATATACTTGTCAAACATGTAATTCAACAACTTCTCATCTATTTTAGCCACAGCTTCTTTTTCTGTCCTGAATTGCAACAAGCCTTTATTCAAAACCTTGATGCACGCTTCCACATCCTTCAAGCTAGGCCCGAACCTCTTAATGTCTAACTGCAACGTTACCAGCTTACTGATGGAATCCGTCGTGAAAGGCCTAACAGCTCCATCAATCCTCTCTTGCACCATCAGAAGAGATCCTTCCAGGGAATCAAGCACTTTGTTAGGAATGGTCCTTTTGTATGAAGAAACGTTCCCGACCACTTCCTCATTGGTGAAAGCAATGACATTATCTGATAGTGATGATGCCATACTCTCAAGCGCCCGCATTCTTTTCAGCATGATTCTGAAGATCTCCAAGCGGAAAGAAACTGCAAACTCAAGATGCTTCCCCTTTTCAACTGATCCATCGGGCACAATTCGTTCTGCAGTCAAAACCTCCCTCGACAGCTTATTTATCTCAACCAAAGTACTCAAGTTACTTTCAGCTATTGTGTTCATATCCATCGTGCTTGTCACTAATTGTTTCAGCTGAACTAATACATCCTTCATAACTTTTAGACGAGTCGGCACCTCCCTGAGTTGTACAGAAGCTTGGCGAATGATTAGATTCTTCCATTCGTCAATAGCTTTAACTTGGTTACCTGCATCTTCCACTTCCTGCATCAGATGATCACTCACCTACTTATGTGCTGAAATTGGCTGAGTGGAAGATTTGGCAACTTTGGCAATAATCTCGCACAGTTGAGACACCTGCTTTTGAAGTTCAACTTTTTCCGCCTTTTCTTTGTCAAGCCTAAGGAATAAAACATTTATCAATGTATGTGTGTCTTGCTTCATTCCTTCAGTAGTGGCTTGACCTATGAGTACTTTGGTCAATGTTATATCCGCTGCCGTGAGCTCGCCCTTCTCCTTTCCTTCTGCTAGAACTGATTCCTCAACGAATTTTTGCCCTAACTCCTCAATAATCAACCTCGAAGTCACCTTAGCAACTTTAGGTCTTCTGTCTTTTCCGCCCAAACTCAGGAGAAACTGCAAGTCATGTTCCTCCAAGTTGATCTCCTCTCTAGCCTCTGGGACTAACTGTGAAGCCAACCACTTTAAGAAATTGCTTCTTGGAGAATGAGAAGTTGCCAAATGTACCACCATCTCGTGCTCTGGTTCCTCTCCATCTAAAATTTCTACAGTGTCATGGCTACCGTCCTCTGTATTGTCCGAAAACAAAGCTCTTTCAAATTCTGCCATCTGCAACTTTAGCATTTCTTCAGGAAGAGGTGCAGATCGGAGTGGCTGAGGAGAAAACACAAATATTGCCGGATTCAATGGAAGAACGGCAGTATCCTGCTGAGGTGCAAAAGTTGGTGAAGTACTTGACGCTGGATAAGTCGGAACTAACACCATAGCCGTAGAAGCGACCTTTTCCCTCGAATGAGACTTCTTGTGCATTTTAAGCTTTTCAGGCCTTCTACTGCTTTCTCCCTTGTGCTTCCTTTAGATGGAATCTCCTATGTTGAGGTTGTCTGTGATCTGATTCATCAAAGCTTCATCAAGGCAATACCCCTTTGTCAACAACCAGTTCGAAGTGCTGACCAAAACAACGGCAAACCTCTCCTCGATTGTGTGGCAGCCACCAATGTTCTCCTGATGTATAGCTCTATCCCTTCCCATCTGATGGTATGTGTTGAGTAACACAGGCCCATCATCTGTAAGATCCATAGGTATCCGTGTTAATCCATAATCAAACACTTGTCGCGCTGATAACCTGCTAAAGTCTTTCTTCCTAACTTTGTACTCGCTTCTGCACTTCATCCAGAAATCTTCTAACGAAGGCACATGCGCTTATTCCTGAGAAATTGTCTTTCTTGCTACCCCATATGGATCGAAGTTCAATCGTGCTGGGAAGAACTCATGCTCATACTCAACGAACATCTCCGCTTCAATTCCTCTGGCTCTGTGAATGCTCTGGCAGCTGTAATAGCCCACTGTGATTGGAAAGAAGCCTGTAGACTTGTGTCATTTCGACTGTAGGTCATGCATCTCCACGAGCTGTCTGCATAATTCTATGACAATCAATCTGTCGCTTGGATATCTGAACAGTTTGACTGGTTCCCCTGAAAAAGCCGGTTTCTCTTATGTATGTGAAGTCAGCGAACTGGATGAAGATACAGCCATGCTGGGATACAACTTCCCAAGATTCCTTGCTTACCTTGTTGGTCTTCAAATCACCGTTCAGCTTGCAAATGAATCCATAGAAGAATCCATCATTGACCACCTTATAATCTTTATTGCATGCAGGCATAGTAAGCTGGGGATAGCACTCAAAAATAGGATCCTTTGAGAGTACGCCCCGTCTATCCAGCTTGGAGAAGATACCCTGCGAGGCTGCTGCATATACCAAATATGAAGTCATCTTGAAGCTATAAGTCCCTCTCACATTCCGGAGCTGCTCACCGATGTTGTCACTAATGATCTCCGACCAATTGATTATAGAATTTGCTTTGTTGATCTCAATGACCCTGATGAAGGCATACATCCATGAGCGGAATTATTGTCTTCCCCGCAGCATCCATTCGTATCACCGATATCGGTAAATCTAGAAGTAATGCATGATTCCGCTGAGCCTTCTCGTTCATCCTGCTTTGCCATAGTTGGAGCAACCTTTGTGCAATTTTTTTTGCTTTTTATTCGGCTGAAATTATTTACAACTGGTGCAGATCTGGGAATTTCTTCAGATTCGGAAGACATATTCAATGTATCTGACATTGATTTAAGCTCTCTTTCAATTATATAAGCACCTGTAATGAATACCTGCGATTAATTCGGACAAAGATGGCAACCGGAACATGAACACTTGATTTTTATCATAAAAATCTGCATATAAAGCGTGCTCCCCTAAAATTTGAGGCTTTGCTTGCATGCAAAGCAAGCATAAATATTTGTAACTTCACCTGGGCACCTGTACCAATATGCAGATAATTACACAGTCATAAAACAAGCTCCTCCAATCCTAGATGCCAAACTTTAAAGCTTTCCGGCAATGAAAAACATTTCTTTGAGCAAAAATCCTCCTCCTTTGGGCGCCAAAATTGTCTGGGCTGCACTCATTTGCTAGAAGAATTAATTAATTCATCATTATGGCAGCCCATGCTCATATAACCTTCATCTATCTATAATTAATAATTGTCTCTCCTATTCGTGGCAATTAATTAATTAATAAGCATGTTTTTCTCTTTAACTTAGGCGCTTAAACTTGCATGCTCATGGCTGCCATTAAATAAATTAATTTAATTTATTTTTAGCCTCCTTCCTTCAGTTCCCTTTGACTTCACATCATGCTTTGACCTTCTATTTCTCCATGCGCCAAAATTAGGTATAAAAACCATTAATAAATACTTCAAAAAGCATTATTTATCCTCCAAATGGGTCGCACTTTTTAGCATGCTTTAGGACTGCATTAAATAAATTAATTTAATTTATTTTTAACCTTCCTCTTCCAGTCTTCTTTGACTTCTTTTTATGCATTGCCTTTTCCTCATCCTTGGGCGCCAAAATTAGGAAGGGAGACTATTAATAAATACCATTAAATAAATTATTTAATGCTCCAAAGGGGTCGCACTTTTTGGCAAAGGCTGATTTCTATATTTAAAAGTCAATCTTTGATGGGATTATTCACCCTGCATGGCAGCTCCAAAAATCCCTTCATCCACTTAAGTTGTTTGACTTCCATAATGGGAATTTTTACCCTGCAAGGCAGGTAAGAAATGCCCATCAATGCCTTATGTGATTTTTCTTTATTTTATAATGCAAATTTTAACCCTGCGGCTGCAAGGCAGGTAAGAAATTCCCGCATGCCTGCTGCCTCTAATTTTTCCATCATAACTTAAGTGACTTTGCCTTCATGGGAAAAAGTACCTTGCAAGGCAAGTAAAAAATCCCACCTGCCTGCTGCGACCAAAAATCCCACTGTAGCTTTAATCCATCCATTCCCAAAAATGCGACTTGTCCAGAAGAGGCCTTTTTGTGCATGACTTCATCTTTTTAAAGAGAAGCTGACTTCCTGAAGTTGATTCCTTCTGGCATGGCGGTCGTAGATGATCTCCAGATACTCCAGGAAAGAAAATAGACTTTACTGGCGAAGGAATTGACCTAGGGGAATTTCACAAAGAAAAATGCGAGAAAATTAAAAAAAACGAAAAACGTTGCCAAAAGTCACAGACAAAGCCCAGGATCCATTCCTGGTAAAAACCCTACTGGTATATGTGAATATTGACATGCAAAACTTCAACAGGGCTAAACCAGAGCACAATTTACTTTAAACAGGGCTCAAACTAATTAAATAAAATTTTCCCGCAGACAAAACTTAACGAAGGGATAAAATGATTTTCGACATCTGGGTATTTGTCAAAATTGGCTCCTATGATTCACTGGGAATATCTTGGCACAATACAAGCATCTTCTGGCAATAAAAATGCAAAAAGACCCGTTATTTTAAAAGTGCGAAAAAAAATTTACATGGGGTAGTCTCAGATTTCAGGGTGAAATCTGGGGACACCAGGTTTCCATTGAGCATCAAAATTAAAGGAGTTAGTTGTGTTTTTCAGTAGTTTTCCAACAGTTGTTGAAGAATTACTTTTGTTTTCTTTAACATGTTTGCTTCGTGTGCAAGTATGTCGAAGAAGAAGCAGTTAAGATTAATTTGGGATTCGGGTTCTTACAATTGCTTGAGGACAAACAATTTCGGGAAGGGAGGATTGTAGTGTCCCCTTTTCGAATTAATCTGAAATAAAGGATTCCTTGGCAAACAACGATTGAACTATAGAAGATCATGGATTATATTTCAATTTTTATCATCCATATTCATGATTTATTTTTATTTTACCCATTCTGAGTGGGTCGTCTAGGTTTAGTGCCTTTAATGAGGCTTAATAAAATATTATAATGACTTATTAGGGATCGGGCTTACCTTTATAAGCTTTGGCGCCAAAGCAAGGAATAAAATAATATTAGAGCTCATTTAGGCATCTAGATTTGGCGCATTTTTCTATTTAGGCATTGTGAACTTGTTGCTCCATGTTCTTCCACTTCAGGACGAAAACCCTCTTGTGTGGCTTCCTACAAAGACGAAAGCCCTTATAGTGGTTTTGTTGGAGGACAAAAACCCTTCAACATTGATTGAGCTTGAAGATTATTGCAGATTTGAGGAGAATATTGAATATTCAATTTTTTATTGGCATTGGAAAGCCTTCCCTCGACGAAGCATCCTACCTTGGAGGGTGGTTTGGTGCCCTAGAGGGCATAAAACTGAGATTTCACTTCATTTTCTGATTTGGCATATTTTATAAAGTCGGAATTTCCATTTTTGTGATTTTTGGCAAGGGTTTACTATTTTGCTTAGCCCTCGGTGTTGGCTAGTCTGCTGCTGATTTAAATAATTAATTCCAAATGTGTAATTTGATATTCCATCCATCTTTTGATGTATTTGTGATTCATAAATATTGTTGTGGTTAGACCAATTATTTTGTGGCATTATTCATTGATTTGCTTGGTGAAAAGTGGATTTGAATTTCATAATCAGTTCGCAGCCCTAGTAGATTGCTGATTTCATATTTGATTTCAGTTTGTTGATTTTAAAATCAGACTTGTTAATTTTGAGGTTTGAGCTAATTTCTGTAATTTTCAGTTTTGTCCCCGAAACAGATATTACAGGCTCACCAAGATCCACAGGAAGCCGAAATCGACAAGCTCGTTGAAGGGGAGGTGAGATTGGCGGATACTATAGACTTGTTAGCCCACCCTTCAAAGATTTCATGAACCTAGGGTTCATGATGGAGATTGCTCATCTGGGGCAAATACATCATGGCAGCCCCAAGGATCAGCTCGTGAATCAGCCACTAGATCTACTTTCCTTCCATGGGAAAAACCCTTCCGAAGTTAGGAACAAGGCACTCTACGGGGCAAAGCATTGCAGCAAGCTATGAGGAATACATGGCACTTCCAAGGGAGATACAGGAGGCAATTTCACTTGCCAATTTCATTGGTGTGAGCAAAGGAAGGTCTAAACCGAAGCCAAGAAAAAATGTGCCACCAAAAGAGGTACAAAATGCTTTGGGTAAAATGTATTTCTCTTCTTTTGATGGTTCCAATAATGGGACCGTTTGGGCATGGATTCAAAAATTGGATACACACCTATCTTTGAGGCCTATGATGGAGGAGGATGCCATCAAATTTGCAACACTTCATCTAGAGGGGATCGTTCATGAGTGGTGGTTCCATGGATCAGTGACATAAGGGCATAATAGCATCCACTCATATGATCAGTTTTATAGGAGATTCATTGGAAGATTTGATAGGGTTGACCTAAAAGGTCACTTTCAGGAGCTTGCACAATTGAAACAAGGCACAATGGAGGAATATGTGGCTGAGTTTAAGAGGCTTTCCGTAATAGTTACGGATGTCACGAAGAGGAGACTTATTGTCCTATTCATTGAGAGTTTGACCGAACCACTCAAGATTTTGGTTAGAGCCTTTGATCCTTTGTCTCTTTAAGAGACAATTAAGAAATCTTTGGACCTTGAAGGTGCTGCCCCAAAAACAGCAGCAATCAGCGGACACCCAAGGTAATTTCAAGTGGAGGACAGCCTAAGGGACCCTTGGGACAGCCGAGAAACCCTTCCTTGGACCAGCCTAGGAAGGATATCCAACGAATGTCAGTTGTTCACAAAGAGCTTTCCAAAACCAGCAAGGAAGGAGAGTCAAGAAATGAGCTACGCAAGAAGAATTTGTGTTTTTCTTGCAAGGATTCATGGTCTCCCGGTCATCGTTGTTTAGGTAAGGGTAAGGTGCATTACATTTAAATATTTTCTCTCCTCCTGGTTGGGAGCCCCGCCAAGGGGCTCTCAATGACGGGCCAAGTGGGAGAGAAGTCAAGCCAGAGGCTTATCTATCGGTTGCTGGAATGGGAATGGTTCCCTTTGGTCTTCCCCTGGCCTTATGTTAGATGCTCTCGGGGCTTCCGACATTCTCTTCATCATAGAGACATACGAGAGCCCCGTTCGTCCTCTCCCAAGTATTACTAGATTTCTTTGGTTATCATCTTGCAGACAAGAGACTCGGGGTTCAGGTGGTGTCAGAGGCTCTAGTGGGGTTTTCTGTCTTTATAGGGACTCCCTCCAAAACAGGATCTCAATGGTTGCTGATGAGTCTGCCAGGTACATGTGGATCCGTATTATTGGGAACACTCGATTCTCTAGGGATTTCTATATAGTAGTTTGTTACTTTCCTCCGGTTGCTTCCCCTTATGCCATCCACAATGGCCCAGATGGTGATCATTTTTTTGACTTATACAACAGTATTAGTCAGTACTCTGTCGCAGGGGATGTTATCATTTTAGGCGATTTTAATTCCCATACTAGACACTTACAAGTCCCTCTCCATGACAGATTAGAGGATACACTCTGCACACAAAGGATTGACCCAGTGTCAGTTAGCCTACATAGGATTTCTGAGGATACAGATGGCCCTTTCACAACTTATGGACGGTTCCTCCTCCAGCTAGGGGAGTCACAGGGATGGTGATCTTTAATGGGATCGAGCACTTCCCGGATTCACGTTTCTTCACATGTCATCCCCATGGCGGGGGCACTAGTGTGGTGGACTATGTCCTTGCCAACCCGGATATCTCACCCCTCCTCTACTCCTTTGTTTCCCCCATTCCCCTTGCCGACCATGCAAACCTATCCTTCTCTATGGTCGCCAGTCCTCCTACCACCATCACCCCTCCTTCCCCTCCCCACTACCCCCCTCGCATCTCCTTTCAGTGTGATAAAGGGGATTACAGATCTTACTCATCCCACATCCGTAACCTTCTCCCCTCTAAGCCCCACTTCTCTAACCTTCCTAGTGCGGAGGCCAAGTATACATGCCTTTCCTCTACCATGTGGGAGATTGCCCTAAGATCCTTTCCCAGCTCCACCACCCATCCCTCGACCACTAGTACTACTAAATCTTGCCCCATGAACCAATGGTATGATGTAGAGTGCAAATTCCTTCACCGTCACCTTCACCAGGCTTTTACCCATGCCCTCCCCTCCTTCCCCACTCTTAAGGATGCCTATCAGTGCCTTCTCCGCCGTAAGAAACAATCCTTCATTTCCCACCGCAGATATATGCTTTCCACTTCCCTTAGGACTAACCCTCGATCCTTCTGGCATATTGTCTTTCCCCGCCACTCCCCCTCCTCCACGACAATCGATCCTATCTCCATTTTTCCCCACACCTCTACCCTTTATGATGTTCCGAGGCAGCAGTTTACCCAGATTGGCATCCCACTGCCTGGTAATCCCTTTACTCACCGTAATATCAAAGAGGCAATAAGGATTTTGAATTGTAGCAAGGAAGCTGATGTGGAAGGTTTCCAGGCCGAGTTTTTCAAGCAGGGTTTTGAGGTCTTTGGTTACTATTTGACAGATATTTTCAATCAGGTGGTTAGCGTGGGATTCCCTCCTACCTGGTCCCATCACATCATTCACCCGATTCACAAAGTTGGGTCCATTTTTGATCCAAACAACTATAGGACTATCATGGTGGGCCATTCTTTCTCCAAACTCTATGTTACAGTTCTCCACAGGTTGTTGTCCGAGATTTTGGAGCAGAAGCAGCTCAAAGCTAGAGGTCAGGTTGGTTTTCGCCCTGGTTACCACACCATCGACCACATCTTCACCCTTTGGGCTATTATTGAGGAGGCTCGTCACTGGTCTTCGAGAGTTTATTGATGTTTTGTAGACTTTTGAAAATCTTTTGACTCTGTACCTCACATGGCCCTCTTCCAGCGACTCCGGGACATTGGTATTTCTGAGATTCTTATTATCACTATCATGCACCTCTATGAGTCCATCCTTGGTCGTCTTTGCACTACACACAGATTGTCTGATTTCATCAGGAGCACCATTGGGGTTAAATAGGGGTGCCCCCTATCTCCTACCCTCTTTGGCATTTACATTGATGAACTGGAATCTTTTCTTCGAGATCACATTCAGGAAGGGGATGGTTGTCTTTTTCACCACATCTTGATTTCTATTCTCCTTTTTACCAACAATATTGTTTTACTCGCCTCTTCTCTTGAAGGGCTTCAAAGATAGCTTGATGCACTTGCTTTATTTTGTGATCTTCGACATTTGACGGTCAATCTGGGTAAGACCAAGGTCATGGTCTTCAATGGGTTGAAGACATCACACCTCCATTTCTTCTTCAAGGGACAAGAGGTTGAAATAACTAATACATACACCCACCTAGGAGTCTAGTTATCAAGGCCAAGATTCAGTATGAGGCATGCTCTTCAGCCGAGGGTGAATAAAGGGTATGGGTCTCTTGCCATTCTCAAGAGACAGTGCTTTCGAAACCACTTCCAGGACATCTTCTCCAAGATGTTTCTTATGAACTCCCTCATCCGCCCCACTGTTCTTTATGGGTCTATTGTCTGGGGGCCCTCCCTTTTAGACACAGATTGGGCTTCTGTTGAGAGGGTTTAGACTCTCCTCCTTCGCCACTTCATCAGATGCAAGCAGACGGTCCCCCAACATATTATTTTGGCAGAGTTTGGATCCCAACCTTTCCATCTGGAAACTATATTTGACATATCAACCTTTCTTCGTCGTATCAGGAGGTTTGGTGATCTCTCCGATGAGTGGGCCAGGTATTCGTATCTCGCTTATTGTTCCTCTGTGAGTATTGCCCAGGATGTGAGCCGTTGCTGGTTTTCGGAGACTTCTGCCTTGTTGGATTCAGTTGGTATCCAAATTGATCATCTCCCCCCTTTTCAGTATTCCCTGAATGCTCCCAGTCATCTCTTGCCCACCAAGCAAGTGTTGAACAGGTCCATCCAAGAAGATATCTACAAGAGCTTCATTCAAACTACTTGGGTGAACCCTCCTGGGGGTTTGCACCCTAAGATGTCCTTTTATGCAGAGCACTTTCTTGAGATCAGAGATGGACTCTTCATCCGCCCTCAATACACCTTTCGTCACTGGGGGCATGCCCTCCGTATACCTCTGGGTTAGTTTCAGGTCGGCTCCCACAGACTTCGGTGTGAGATTGATCACCACATTGATCGGGATGACAGACTTTGTAGGCTCTGTAGCCTTCATGAGGTGGAGACCGAGACTCATTTCATCTTTTGTTGCCCCATATACTATGAGATCAAAGGACGATTTCACTGCCTCTTCAAAGGCATTGAGACTCTCCCGATTTTCTTCAGATATATTGACCAATGGTGTCTTGCCCTCTACATCCGTGAGTCTCTGCTGCTCCGGGATCAGATTCTTCATCCTCCTTCGAGTCATCCCCATGAGACGAATTACAACCTTCTTTCCGGTTCTACCCGCAAGTGGAGGAACTAAACGATAGAGCCTCTCTGACCCAGATACAGTGCATCGATCAGTTCGTCCCCAGTTGGACCTTCACATTTCCCCCAATCACCACCAACGGAATCGGATGCGCACTCGTACTATAGGGCAGCCCTGCTCCATTCATCCCCCTAGCCGTCGTTTCAGTCTCAGATCTCAACAAGGGAGGCGGTTTTCGCCCCCCTCTTCGGGTTGTCAGTCCATCAGGAGCTTCTTTTCATCGGCCTCAAATGTTAGGAGGGGTGTGACTACCATTCTTGAGTAGACCACTAGTCCTCGTTTGCCCCCTCCATTCCCTTCTTTTCTTCTCCCTTCTTTCTCTCCCGTTTGCTCCATTGCCCCGGCATGTGGGAGTATTTGGCTTCGGGCTTCCTCTCTACTTCGTCTCTTTTTCTTTCTTCTGTTTTTGGGAACTCATTTGAGTTGTCCCCGCTCGCACTTTGTATATGTTTGGACTGCAGTCCCATTGACCTACTTTTGTGGTCATTCGTTGGACATTAATATATTTATCTTATCTTATCTTATCTTATCTCTATAAAGACTGGACTAGATGGGGACCCGATGGGGTCCGGTTGAGCCCTCTATAAAGATAGATAGGGCCAGATAGAGTTCAAAATCTCACCCGATATGGCAATGCAGCCCTAAACTATGGGGGCGGCTCTGGCGATAGTGAGATGAGATAGGATAGTCGACACCCTCTAGATCGTGCCCCCTATCTGTGAGGATGAGGAAAATTGTGTTGATGAAGCAAAGCAAGATAGCATTCCGGAGGAAGAACCAAAAATTTTGGATGGCACTCTTGCTACTTTGTCCGATGCACCTAGATATCATCCATTCCAGGTGAAGGGTGGCATACAAGGGCAAGGGGTCACGGTTTTGATTGATAGTGGAGCCACTCATAACTTTATTGATGAAAGTTTGGTGAAGAGATTGAAGTTGAAGGCTGAAATCTTCACAGGTTTCAATGTTACGGTAGCGTATGGCTTCACACTCCCATGCAAAAGAAGAATGTCTCAGCTCATACTCTATTTGGGAGGGCACGAGGTAAAGGATGCTTTCTATGTTATTAGCATTGGTGAAACCAATTTAGTCTTGGGTGTTCAATGGCTACATTCCTTGGAGGAATTTACTCAAAAATACCAAAGTATGAAGCTGAAATTTAAAGAAGAAGACAAAGAAGTAGTGCTACAAGGTATGAGGGGTGGTACTCCTCAAGTTGTGACCACCAAAAGCATGGAAAGAACCGTCAAAAAAGGGCAGGTTGCATGGGCAGCTCATTGCTTGGTAAGATCTAATTCTTCCATTTCCATTCAACAAGTATTTCATAATGACATTCAACCCATACTTAACAAGCATGCTAAAGTTTTCAATGATTTACCTCATAGGCTGCCACCAGATAGGGGTTTCAACATGTTATTTAGTTAGAACCGGCTACCAAACCGGTAATAACTACTCCTTACCGCCACCCAAGAATTTATAAGGATGAAATTGAGAGAACCATCGAAGAGTTGCTAGAAATGGGGCTGATTAGGCCTAGTTCCAGCCCATTTACTTATTCCATGGTGCTTGTGAAGAAGAAGAATGGCAGCCTAAAGATGTGTGTGGACTACCAAGTGTTGAATAGGAAGACAATTAAGAATAAGTACCCAATCCCAAGGATTGATGAGCTAATTGATGAGCTACATGGAGCAGTTTTCTTCTCCAAGATTGATTTGAGATCCAGGTACCACCAAATAAGAGTGAGAGATGAAGATGTACACAAGACCATTTTTAGGTGTCACTATGGGCAGTTTGAGTTTCTTGTCATGCCATTTGGGTTAACCAATGCCCCTACCATTTTCCAATCATGTATGAACCACAGTTTTGGTAAGCATTTGAGAAAATTTGTGCTAATTTTCTTTGATGATATTTTGGTTTATAGCAAACATGGGAGGAGCATCTCCACACTTGGATAAGGTACTGGAAATTTTAGAACAGCAGTCCCTATATGCAAAAAAATTCAAGTGTGAGTTTGGAATGACTGAAATTTTGTACTTGGGGCATGTTATCAATACACAAGGGGTTCATGTGGCCCAACAAAACATTCGGGCCATCTTGGATTGGCCAACTCCTTCCAACATATCACAATAAAGAGGATATTTTGGATTATGTTTCTATTATAGAACGTTTGTGAAAGGATTTTCAAAACTTGCTACCCCATTGACCAATCTAACCTGAAAAGGAGTTTTTAATTAGTCACAAACAGCCCAAATGTCTTTTGAAGAGCTGAAAAAAGTGATGTGTTCTTGCCCAGTACTTGCTGTTTCATATTTTTTTATGCCATTTGTGCTTGAATGTGATGCTTCTGGTGAAGGTATAGGGGCTGTTTTGATGCAAAATAAGCATCCCATTGCATATGAAATCCGAAAAACTCTAAGGACCATGAGAAAAAAATTTCTATTTATGACAAAGAAATGTTGGCCATCATGCATGCATTGACCAAATTCCGGAAGTACTTGGTTTGTGGAAGGTTTGTGGTCAAAACTAATCACAATAGTTTGAGATTCTTTCTTCATCAAAAGGAACTCAATGACCGACAACAAAGGTGGGTGAGTAGACAAGCATATAATTTTGACATTGAATATGTCAAAGGGAAACATAATGTGGTAGCGGATGCATTGTCAAGGAAGCCACCACCTACCTCTCTTGATGAGGTGGACTTACATGATGAGAAGAGGAAGGAGATCGTGATTTTTGATCAGCCAAGCTTGCAATTGTTTGGGGATAAGCAATTTTGGGAAGGGAGGACTGTAATGTCCCCTTTTTCGAAATAATATAAATTGTTGGCTTCGTGCTCATCTTCCTTTTCATGGGAAAGAAGAAGTTGAACAAGGGAAGAACTTGAGCTATATTTCAATTTTCTTTATTCATATTTAAGTTTTTATTGTGTTTTTCCTTTCCAACCAGATTGAATGGGGTAGAGAGCTCCCAAGATGAAATTAGAAAATAAAGCAAGATTCCAAAGAGCGGTCTTGGGGTAATTTACTCCTTAGACTTTTGGCGCCACCATAAGGGTATAAAGGGAGTCGCATAGGCTCATTTTGGGATCATCTTTGGGCATATATACTTTTCTACTTGGTTCTAGGGCTGATTGCTCTAATCCAAATCCACTAAGGAGCAAAAACCCATTAGTGTGGCATCAAAGGAGGACAAAACCCTTGTGGAATATTGGAGAACAAAAACTCTCCAAGTTGGTAGTGTGAAGGTATTCATTGAAGACCATCTTTCTGGTTTAAAACTAGGGCATCAAGAAGAAGTCATATCAAGGGTTTTGGCATTGTTTGGAGCCCCTCTCCTAGGGAGTGACTTGAGTAGGAGTGCAACGATAACTATGGCCGTCTTTCATAATCGATTCCTTTAGACCATATCCCATCTAATCCCAACAGAGAGAATTACATCCACCGAACGGATCAACCTTATGCCTAGGTCATGCACAGGTTTCTTAATTGTTCATACGTAGACTACGTAGTAGTAGTATGTTAACTATAAACTATTTGCTTTAGTAACAAGGAGAATATATATGATTTCCACAGGATAGAAATCAGCTTACCTTAACTTTATCAAAAGTCCACTACAGACACACTCCTCATATCACTCTACCAGCACCTAACAGAGACATATAGTTTAAACACGAAGATCGAAGAACTCACGGTTGCAGAGTTTACCATAGTTCTTCTCTACCGACTAGTCGAGCCTAGCCTATACTATAGAAGTCAATGGGGGAATAGAATAGATAGTTTATAGAGAGGGTGGGGCAGATAGAGTTATGAACTCTATTATCACAGATTTCTACAGAGCTACTATATTCGCTCAGCAAATTTCACAGCCGTTTTCCCCAATCCCTAGGGTATATATAGTTTTGTAAAATCACAACCGATTATATACCTATATGCATATCAAAAATATATCCACAGAGTTAATATACCCATCATTGAACTCGAAAAGCTACTAACAGAGGTTCACCTATGATCTTTACCAAACTACGGCCTCGGTTTTGCAATTTTACGAACCCAAAAGTCACAGAAGATATATTCACTATTATACTTAAAAGATAATCGTATAACAACGGTTCAGACCTCAACACAACGACGCAAGCACAATCCAACAAGAGTAATTGAACAAAAACAGATAAGTCATCCACAAGCAATATTATTATGCATACCCATAACAACTATTTAAACGAGATTGCTTACAGAAATTTCTATTAAGAAAATAGCAAATGGAACAAGATTTCAAGATGAAGAAAGAATATATCATGCCTACAATAGAGTCTCAGAAACCACTCTTCGTTCAACAATGGGAAACCTCCAATTTCTCCAGCTTTGAATAAATCGAACAGCTAAAACTACCCTCCTGATCTAACACCCTTTTTAAATAACAGCCGACCTCCAAATCAGGAATTGACTAGGCTCTATCATCGCATGCAACAACTCAAACCAACCAATTAATATGGTGACCGAGAAAACCTCCATATGCAAAGCTTCGCAATTCTATGAAACCCTCAACAAAAACAATGAAACTGATAGAAACAAATGGAGATTCTATGCTGCAAATAATGTTAAACACCCTGTAATATTCAGTATATTGATGTTCACACACATTACATTCATCTGGGAATTGCATATGTATATAGGAAAGATTTTCCCTATAATCATGGAGATATTCTCTCCAACAAACTACCAACCAAACCCTCAGAAAACTATATGCGATAGTATTGTTGTAACCACAACAATATCAATCCCGAATCATATATTCTATAAATTAACTAAAAAACCAAATAACCGTAAGTATTATTTACCATATGGTAACTCAACAATAATAATGTGAACACTATTAATTCCTAACATTCACCCACTTAGTGTGAACATTATCAATCTCTGACTTCACCCCCTTAATGTGAACACGGGGAAGAACCATATTTTGAAGAAATTGAACCACCTCCTAAAAGCACTACTTAGACCAGGTACAGACTCCATAGATTGTCTCTTTACCCTCGTAAAGGCGTAGTCACGAGCTAAATTATGCAGGAATACTCTTTACCTCCTTGGGTTCCTGTGGGACTTTCCCTTTCTCCTAGAGCGCCCGAATTCTAGATCTCCAAGATCCACAAGCTTGGCACTAACCAGATAACCATCATTTGAGTCTACCTCGAAATCTTCTCCTGCTCCCCAAAAGTGAGTTTTCTAAAAATAAGAAATCTTCCCCAAAATTCTGAAAAGGGGTTTATTCAGCAAACATCACAATAGGAACAATGAAAACAGAAGCATACTGAAACACACAACTGAAAAAAATGCCACAAAAGCATTTCGCGGCCTCGTCGTTGGCGACTGACGAGAGGTCGTTAATCAACCTCCAACCTCCATTTGCCTCCATCCTCCGATGTGAAGCTACTAACTCAGCTGAATTTGATCATGGAGCTCAATTTTACATATTGGACGTAGTGTTCCAACGATAATGTGTCTGTAAGGCAATTTTTTTATTTTTCGGACTTTTTGACACTTACAAATCTTGACAACTTTTTTTGCAATGACTCTTTTTGACGACATTGACACTACAATGATAACACTTTCAATGGTATAAAACGAATTGACTTTCGACAAAATAACACGAAATGGTGATTTTTGAACCTCATAAACAACACATAATATATCGATGATGTCACTTTCATTTGATAAAGAGACACATTGAATATTACCTTCAAACTTAACAAAGACCCTTTTTAAACTTAATATTGAGTTACAAAACACCAATTTGAACAACATAAGAGATGACAATAGACACCTTATAGAACCATCGAAGCTTAGGATAATACTATGACTAACCGTGACATTGAGTTATTTACTCACAAACAAAAACAAACTTGTACACTATACAAGACGATTCTAATAATATTGATAATAATAACAAAACGACTATATACCCACAAAACGACACACTAAAAAATACTATGGAGAATCAATAAAAAAAGACCAACCATTGTAATTGCACAAGGGAAATAATAATATGTTGTGTATTATCTCTATCGTTGGTCAAGAAGACTTGTTGGATATTCCCGCACCTTGTCGATCAAGGAAATGAATAGTCAATGTGGGTGATTGTATGGTGACTGGAAATGAATAGTCGACATGGATCAAGCAGAGCATTCAATGGATAAAGAACCACATACATCACTGTTATCCCAACGATGAATCTGATGAAGATAGGAATGAGCATCAGTGTTAAAAGTAGATTTGGGAACGTATCAAGTTGTGGAGGCACTGTCGATGTGTTTACCAAAGAATGTTGGAGCTGGTACGTGGAGTATGATGAATCTGACACTGAACTGAGCTAAAAACATATCAGTTCATGAGATGTGGACCGTCTAAAGAAGTTGTGGCGTCGCTTAGGGCGGCGAGATGACTCGCTTTCTTGATAAGAGGGATCCTCCCCTCCAAATCCGTCTGCCTTATAAGCTCAAAAGGTATTAAAAATCCTTCAAAGAAGATGTGTAGAATTTAATTGGTGTAGATTCAACGGCTAAGCCGTATCGATAGGGGCTCCTCTCTTAGTTTTGCTCCCTGATTTTTTTTTACTAGCTAGGTAGATCTACTGATAGTGTATAAGTGAATGCAAAACAATATGCTTCACATCATGAATGAACACAAATATATATGTGATTACATAAATTGTAACTTCAACATCTACCACAATTTAAAATATATACACGACTTCCATTGTCAGGGTCAAGGGCATACTAGCACTTTCAACAACCCATTTCAGGCATAGGGATAACATTGCTCTGATACCACTAATAGAAACAAATGGAGATTATATGCTGCAAATATTGTTAAACACACTGTGATATTCAATATATTGATGTTTACACACATTACAATCATTCGGGAATTGCATATGTATATAGGAAATATTTTCCCTATAATCATGGAGATATTCTCTCCAACAAACTACCAACCAAACCCTCACAAAACTATATGCGATAGTAGTGTTGTAACCACAACAATATCAATCTTGAATCGTATATTCTATAAATTAACTAAATAACCAAATAACCGTAAGTATTATTTACTATACAGTAACTCGACAATAATAATGTGAACACTATTAATTCCTTACAGAAACAACAAAACCCACGACCACTACCAGTTTTCCAACTGACTATTGCATGTCCCAAGATCCATGGGCGGTCAATCAATGCCATTAATGAAGGAGCCCACTTTTATTTTCCCGCCTTTATCTATCTGTCTAACTATTTGGGATAACGAATTTAGCATGGTTTCTAAATTCATAGTTCGAATTACCAATTTTAGCGAAGTGGAAGATAGCCAAACTTTTCCATTGTTTTCTCCCCATATTGGGCGGTTGGCGGCATTTAATAGAAGTCACAATGAATGCATGCATAGACGGTGGTGGTGACAACTTAGCAAATCAACCCATACCATTAATTCGAACCTTAGCCATTAGTTTAGGGTAAATTTAGGCCTCCAATTTAATCAATCTTTGATCAAGCTTAGGTCCCTTTTCATTCAAACATCAACCTTAGTTTAAGCTTAACATTTCGAAATCATATTCATGCCAAGGCCTACTATTATAGGTCTAAGCCTTTATGAATTGAATTTCATAAACCGTAGATCAATATAAGTTTATGTTCCACATAAATTATGCCCACACATTTAAGTTTTAAGTTTAAGGTGATCAACATTTATGTGACTAATAATGTCACTCAAATACCTTACTTTGCATGTGGTCGATGATGTCGACCTATATAATAATAAATCTTTCAATTTCCAAACTTCAACTTGCACATAACCCTTTAGCTTTAATAGGTGCCTCTAAAATGGTCGAGGACTAGGAACATAATCGTAAATATTAAGTCTTGCAAGAATAGCTTAGAGAATAACCTTAATTCATAACCTACGCAAATGTTTTATTGATAAACATGGTCCTCTAATTATGCTTTAGACCTCATATTATAATCAGGATCCAAGATTGATAGTAGTGAAATATCCCGGTCTAGATACCTTAGTCATTTATTCTAGTCCAAGGGTATGGGGTAAAGCAACATGACCTAAAGCCAGATAATCACAAGATCAACCTTAGTCTATACAAAACGTATTAATTCCTTTGTCATGGTCTCAGACCATTACTGAAAGCATTTATTATTCTTTTCCTTGATGTCACGATCGGTTGAAGATGACGATCTAACAAAATGAGTTTTATTACTAAGTATAATGATGAGCTCATACAAGCTAAGGGAATATCCCTGAACATCAAGCACCAAATTCATCAGTTAATGACTTACCTTGTTATAATTTCAACTGAATTTGCAGGGTGTGATACTTTTAGCCCATGGGAAGTGGAATGGGCACAAGGTCTTCAAAGAGAACTAGCGTTGAGAAGGGGACATTACACAATACCAAATGAATTGTTCTGGACCCAAATACAATGATGCCAATACCACCTTTTGTCCACTTGGAATTTGATGCACATAAAAAAATTCTCCATTTGGTTGATCCAAGCGACTGGATCTGTACTATAAAATTTCCCCATCTCCACTTTTGGCATCATGTTTCTACTCCCCACATTAGAACAGGATGAGTGATGTGGTTATGTCGAATTGGAGGTATGGTTGATGGTAGGACCTGACTGACCTGGTTGGAAGTTGGCGGCCTGTGGTTGAAGACTAGAAATGGCTGCCATGAGTTTTGATTCCAATGTTGCCAAGCCAGCATTAAGATCGTCTTTTTTCACTATTATCGATTGCATAGTGCATGTTGTGTTCAAGCTAAATGGGTATTACCTTTACATTTCTCTCTTGTTTGTGGACCTTTCATGGCTTTTTTTTTATCTAGGATTCAAACTTAGGGTTTGGGGTTCAAGTTTATAGTAGAGATTTAGGGTTTCAAATTACAAATGGCTTTCGGCCGAATAGAAAAAAAACCAAGGGGCTAACCTTAAATAACTATTTTCAAGCTTTCCGAATATGTAAGAAAATTAGAAAAACTCTTAAAATTGCAGCCTATGGAGCGAATTTATGAAAAACCTTAAAATGGATATAACTAGTGTAAAACAAGTTAAAAAATCTTGAAATTTTTATAGAACCTTGACTTATTTCGCCACTTTAAATTTAAAAATGTAGAAAAATTTGCCATCGTGTTGGAGATATAGCCGAATCTTCAAAGTTAGGTTTTTTGACCTAATTTTGGCTTAGATCAAAGTTCTTATACCATGTGTAATGAGTCTACTTTAAAAGGAACGATAACCAGATCGTACCAAGCCAAGAACACAGATGTTAATCAAACACCACGATCAATAAGATGAAAGCAATTCGCCAGAATAGCTTTACATAAAACCTTTACAAACAAATGAGCAGCAATATCATATATTATTATTGAACTCAATGCAATACATTGAGAATGGGTCTTGCTTAAATAGGCAAGCAATAACAATTTAAGAACCAATCAAGGTCGTAGATCAAGCCATAAATCAAGGAAATAACTAGTCATCAAAGAACTAGTCAAGACCATAGATTTAGGAGAGAACTAGACATCAAGGATCTAGTCAATACCCTAGATCAAGGAAATAACTATACCTAACAACTAGATAATATCTCTTAATATCTAAATAAGATAAAAGAAATATCCACACACATAAGTGGATGAGGATAAATACAATAAAGGTAAATAAAGTACCTAGGTGAACATGAGCTAAGGTAAATACCTACTCTAACATACTTAGATAGATCGAAGTATCAACAACAACAGAACACCAAAGAACACCAAAACATAGATAAATGATCACAACATGCAAGTAGAATGACTTCACCACTTCAAGGGGGAGACCTCCAAACCATGCAATAAGACTCAAGTGCTCAATAGGATGATCATCTATTAGTTATTAAATCCTATATATACCCTACTATGCTATGCAAAGCACCAAGGCCAACCTACTAAGCACATGAAAACATAAATAAATGTGATATGACATGATAAGAGATTATGTTAGCCACGGGTTTATACATAACCAATATATGACCTACAATTAAAGGTGCAACGTATATCCTCATTTGAATAGAAAGAAGAAAAGTGGGATGATGCTATTAGGTATAAATGGTGTGTTTCAGGCTATACAGCATTGAATGTTTAGTTTATGCAAAATAATATGAAAGAAGGCAAGTGAAGAGATGGAACGATAGAGGTGTTATGAGCACCTATATAATGTTGCTTCAATTGTTGTGTCTCACACAATGAAAGTGTGGGATAGTAATGACTTAACACAAATGCAATCGTTAGAATTAGCATTGCTGAATACATGCGCACACCTTTCCATGGGCTCTATTAACATAAGCATCTGATTTTCAGTTTCAGACTTACAAATGTTTGAAAGGAGCAATGAGGAGGAGAGACAGTTAGGTTTTCTCCCATGATAGCACAAAGAAGAGGAATTGGATAATAGAATAATGCTATAGTGAAATTGAATATCTATTTTCTAGAAACTACAGAGCAATCTTCTTATCGGCAGGTACATCTTCCTGGATATTAAATATTAGATATAGGCAATATGTTTAAGAATTAACTATAAGCCTCACTCTCACCCGTTCCTACAGGTTAAAATCAAAGTTGGTAATTTATAATAATATGATCAGAGAAACAATTTGGTAAAACAAACTGTAAACTTACAGTAAAGCTTTTGGAGATACTGCGTGTTTGTTCTTAGTTCAACATTTTGGATCAATATCGGGGATCCATTCAGTTTGAATCTAATTTTTATGGACTATGATAGAATCAAATCTTTTAACTGTAAACATTTTAGAACCTGAAAATGAAATAAAGAAATATACCCAAATGAAGATAGAGTGCTTATGGATATTATCTGCAAAACAGTTGACCCTTTCTTTAAAAAAAATACAGAAATATACCCGGATCAAGAAAGAGTGCGTATGGATATTATCTGCAAAATAGTACACTTTTCTTTAAGAAAAAGAAAGTTACAGTCCTCCAAAACATTACAAACATGTAAAATTTACAAGAAATTTATATTAAAAAACACACACACATGCAGTCATGACTTTCCTAGCTATAACAGCTGTAAGTTACTTTTCGACTATTGTTCAAAACCCTTAGCTTAAAAAGATTAAACCCTCTTTCCCAAAACAAACCCAAAAAAACCCTACTGTGTTCTCAACCCCAACCAAAACAAGTGTAACTAAAATCTAACAAACAGGCAATAAATTGTCACCTTCAATTAACTTATTCTCAAAGGCATTTGCATGCAGTATTTTTTAACATATACTGACCTTTTGATGGAAGAGATTATCATTCATGATGTCCTCGAGAGTCCATTTGAGCACCATTTCCACGAACATTTCTCCCACATTGTTGTGCTGCGAACTTTTACTCCCACTAAAATTCCCCCACTTTTCTCCCACATTGTTGAGTTGCAAACCTCTACTCCCACTAGAATTCCCCCACATTTCTCCCACGTTGTTGTGCTGCAAAACTCTACTCTCATTAGATTCCCCCCACATTTCTCCCACATTGTTGGTCTGCAAACCTCCACTCCCACCAAACCCCCCCAACATTTCTCCCCTGGCTTTTCTCAAATTGTGATGTAAAACTTACCTGCAAATAAAATCTTCACAACTTTCTTGCATCCACGTTTATAAGCTGCTTGTTAAATTGCCTGTGTCTTGTTGAGGAAGCTTCCCGGGGTTAAATCTTGCTCGTTAAGATTTCAAAAAAAAAAAGGTGAAGGCATTTGCATACTGTGTTCTGGCTCCACATTGAAAAATCTCGGGGGCACAGATTTGGACGTACTATATTCTATCTGTTATGATTTATTGCATGCTTCCACTTAGTTTACCCTGCCAATGAATTTTGTTGTTGTGGCTTTTCGTTAGATTCCATGTCGGGAGAATTTAACGTTGGACGATTGGATAATATATAAAGCGTCCTTGAAGTTGATACATATGTTTGTGTCAAAGAAGGTTTAAAGTTGACGGCTGTTTGTTTTTTGTATTTTTTTTTCGTTTTTAAATAAGTATAGTTGTGGTATTCGCAATTAAATTTTTAATGTCCCGCTCAACCAACCCTACTCTTTTAAAAAAAAAAATGTCAATGTAAGTAGATGTTACTCTTTTAAAATAAAAAAATGTCGATGTATGTAGATATTACTGTTTTAAAATTGAATATATTGCGACAATAATAGTTTTGTACTTCGAACGGCCCTTGGTCCATTGGTGATGATGTTGGCTTTTATAGAACCCACCAGGGATTAAGTCTTGCTGAGTGTAAGGCCCGAATATACCTGACACATAGAATTAAACAGTTGAGGCCAAGATCGTGCCTTGGGTGACCTTGACGGCGTTTATGCCTCTTACCTGTAGCTGCTTAGCTGAAGGTGCTCTCTGGTTTAGTTTATTCACATACTTTGTATCGATGATTTTGTATGTTCCCCTTCAGGAACTTAGGCAGAGATGCCAATAAACTATGTAATCCAGTGCCCAATTGGGCTACTTTCCAATCAAAAAAATATTCTTATGTAGAAAAATTGTTTTATGGTTAGCTATGGCCGTCAAATTTAAAGTACTATATGACTAGTTATCAATATTGTTTATCTGTTAATAAGAGTGGGAGAACTTTAATCCTTTTGTTTATTTCATTTTAATTGGAAATGTATTGTCATATTTACTAATCTAAAAATGAGATTTAAAGCATTTAGATGAGAGTAATAGTATTTTCACACCGCATAAGATATAGAGGAGTGTTTCTAGTAAAATTGTGTCTAGCATTTCGGATCATCCTCTATATAGATGGTTGACAAGAAGGTCGTGGTGTAGTAAATTTTGTGGAAAAAGATGTATTTGTTTGGGAAGAAAATAAAAATAAAAATAAAGTTAAAGTGGGTAATGATATTTTAATAAATAAATTTGAATGTGTAGTATGTGTTTGTATAAATATGTTGATAGGTGGAAGTAAAAGTTCATCTTGGGGAGGGTGAAGTGGGGTGACGTAAGCCATCCTTTATGAGAGACACTTGACACAAAAACAAGATGTGTGGTAGATACTTGTTCCAATAGCAGAGAGAATTTAGTACGGATAAATGTTCACCCTAAGAAAAGGGCATGTGTCTGTTCGTGAAGAGGTGAAAGAATAGTTATATCTACTTTAAAGTGAATGTATTTGCAACACACACTTCGCTCAAGGGGGAGAAGGAATTTCAAGTGAGCAAACATTCACCTCAAGTAAACGATAAGTATTTCTTCAAGTAAAGTGAAAGAACAATATTTAGACAAGTGAGGCATGATTTTTTTTTACTTGATTATGCATGGGAGAAAATTGACAAAACGCTTGCAAGGATCTTTTTGTCATAAACAAGCCAAATTTCATGCGAACAAGCACTCACCTTAAGGAACGACTAATTATACCTTCATGCAGAGGTCAAAGAACAATTGCTCGAGTAATAAGTTAACTGTGTGAGAGAGAACAAGGACAAGAGGTTTGCATTAATCTTCTTGTCACATACAAACCAAAGTTCTTAAATAGAACTTGGGGCTATTAGTTTCGAACTCCCAAAATGAAAGAAGTTTTTAATCCAAATTTGAAGCTTTGTTGCAGAAAATTTATATTTTTCTTTCATAAAATTGTTGAATATTAAATTTTAGATATGTTTTAAAATTGTGACAACTAACCAACCTACAAGATAGCATTACCCCATCTTATATATGTATGTATGTACATATATGTATACATATGTGCATATACATACATATATATGTGTGTGTGTATATATACATATACACATGTATATGTATATGTGTGTGTGTATATGTATGTGTGTGTATGTATATGTATGTATATATGTCATTTATACCATGATAGATCATCAATTTGAATTTAGTTAACTACACATGTGAAGATCAATGAGCATTGAGGTGGTGGGTGACTTACTCGATGTCAGTCTAACTAAAGGCAAAGACTATTTTCCACGATATTATGTGGCACAACAAAGTAAATGCTTATAGATCCATCATAAACACAAACTAGCGGGAAATTTTATCTTAACGTGAATTAACATATGGTGCTTCCCCTATTTCATTTAAATTGATAACTATACTTTGAACGATGTTCAACCTAAAAGTAAATATAGGAAACAAATCTCTTTCCAAAAGTTAAAAAATAGTTATGTAAAAGTTTTGAAACAAATGTAGATATTTTGATTCAAACAATTTATTCGCCATGTTATCAGCAAGGGAATAAGGGGGTCATAATATTCAAAAGTTAAATTCAAGTTATAGGTAAGTACATTTAACAACAATGTACATTTCTAAATAAACTCGTTTATAATGCTTTCCACACATAATCCCTTGTAATGTTTACTTTACCAAGAATGATAATGAAACTACATATTTCAAAACACAACAATTTAAGTAGTCAAATGAATTAGTCCTTGAAATCTTGCATCATTTGTGACTAAAGTGTTGCTCAATCGAGAAGATACCCCACCAAGCATTCTCTTGCCTTCAACATAGATTCCAAGCTCCACATTTCTATATGTTGCACTAAATTACATGTTCTTCCTCCAGTTGGAATTAGAATTTTTTTATTTTTTTATTTTTATGGAACCAAATAACTTTGTATGTTCTCTCTCAAAAATGTGTTTTCCACTTGTATTTGTAAAACACACGATATACCTACACTTTCTTCTTTATTTGTATTTTTACACCTTATCAAGGCTTTGATATTCTTATAATGTAATTTTATTTTATTTTCTGTGAAACTAATTTTTTGAATAAGAAAACCACATTAACATGTTTTCATTATGTTGAAATGGCAATGAAAAGGCATATTTTTTATTTTCTCATCATCTTACATCTTGGATGAAGATCCCAGTTCCATTAAAAAAATAATTACTGGTGAAGAATGTTTATGAGAACTGGTCTCACTTTGTGGGCCATATATATGCTCCACATACTTACCTCGTGATGAAGGGTGGCTTAAAAATTAATGCGGTCATCTTCATACCCTTTGATTTCCTCAACATGGGTTTTAACCTCTTCATTTCCATATGTTGCTATATGAATTGTTTTTTCTTCAATTATAATTAGCATTTTGGAATTTTTTGTCTATGCATAGCCAAATAACTGTGTATTTAATCCTAAAAATGTGTTTCCATTTTTGTTTGTAAAACACAAGATACAATAGTGATAAACAAAATATGTTTAGCATCTAGATACGCCTTCTAGCTCATACTTTCCTAATGAAAATTTCTCGTTTTGTTACAACTCTCCAAAACATGTCATTCCAAACAAGATGATGTACAATATAAACTATCAAGGATATGGTTATGGATTTAAAGAACAAGGCATTTGTGAACCTCTCAAAGCTTGTGAACAACATGAACATTATAGCAGTGGGATTAAATTATATGGTGTTGAACTCGATGAAATCAATGCCGCATCTTCAAATGGTGAAGATGACTCTTCTGGCACTAAACTAAGGTCCCCTTGTAACATTTACGAGCTTCTTTCCTCCATGAACCTCTTTACTGATAATGTTTACGTCACACTCCATCAAAGATCTCTTAACATTTATGTGTAATACCCCCAATTAATTAGAACCTACATATTCACATACCAATTGATTCTAATAAAAAATTGGAATTTATAGCAGAAAGCTTAGGTATCTGAGATGACATCCTACTAAGAGATCACAAGAAAGGATTCAAAATCAACTTGGATGCAAGTTATTACTCCATGAAGGAGGTTGAGTTCTTTGGTCAGCAAAAATTTAAAAATCACAAAATTAGAAAAACAATCAGAAAAGTAAAAATACAAAGTATTAAATTGAAAACCTTTTTGAGGTGTTATCCAAAAAGTAAAATAAAAAACAATAAGAGAATGAAAGTGACCAATATATTGGTGAAAACATTCTCGAGGTGCCAATAAATGAGGAACTCAACCTTCCCCCTGATCCTACACAGATGGAAGATGGATCTAAATTCCTCATAAAGGAAACCATAGACATCAATATTGACACAAAGGAACAACCCAAGATCATTGAGATTAAAGTTTCTTATTCCATGAGAGTAGAAAACATTTTTCACCCTCTTATGGGAATTTTGAGATATCTTTTCCTAGTCATATGCAAGGTTGGGGAACCTTCTTTGATCATTTTCTACTTGTTTGTTCATGAATCGACTAAACCTGTTAAACAAAAACTCCAAAAAATGCACACACAAATAGCTCTCCTTTTTAAAGAGGAACTTAATAAACTATTGAATGTTGGTTTTTTTCGACATGTAGATTATTCATATTAGATATCTAACATCATCCATGTCTATGAGAAACCTACAGGGATTCGAGTGTGTACATATTTAAGATACATAAGAAAATTGTCCGAAAGAGAACTTTCCCTTACCTGATATTGATATGATTGTAGACTCCACGAAAATATATGAGATGTTACCTCTTATATATGGGTTTTTAGTCTATAATTAGATTAATATTACTACATATGATCAACATAAAACAAATTTTACTACACCCTAGGGTACCTTCTTAACCGGTCATACCATTTGTTCTAAAAAAATGTAGGAGCCACTTATCAACGAGCTATGACAGTCATGCTCCACGACATTGTGGAAGATTATTTTGATGACATACGCAGTAAATCCAAAACCCATGCAAAAAATTATGAAATCCTATAACAAATATTTAAATAGTTGAGAGGGTATATGGTTCGTCTAAATCCCAAGAAAATGTGTTTGGTGTCATATCAGGAAAATGTTTGGAGTTCATTATGTTATGTAAATGTCTTGATGTGGATCCCTCTAAAGTAACAACTATTATAGAGATGCATCATCCTAAACATCTCAAACAACTTCACATTCTACAGGGAAAAATATAAGTAATTAGGAGGTTCATCTTTGAACTTGCAAATAAGTGCTATCCATTCACAAACCTCCTAAAGAAATACTTTGCTTCTCATTGAGATCCAAAATGCTAGCAAGTTTTTAAACATTCCAATCATTACATATCTAAACCATGTGTATTGGTTCCACCCACTTTAGGTGAGACCCTCTTGCTTTATATATCATCCACACAATTTTCTCTTGGAGCTCTTTTAGCACAACATGATAAATATGAAAAAGAGAGAGTTGTGTATTACCTCAACCAAACTTTGACCTCATATGAGGTTAATTACCCAAAAATTAAAAAATCTTTTTTAGTTATTTTATTCACTTTTCAAAAGTTAAGACATTATTTTCTCAACAATAAAGCTAAACTCATTGCTAGAGTTGACCCTCTCAAATACTTGTTATCTAAACCAACTCTTACAGGGATAATGGTTAACTAGCTTAGATCCTACTTAGTGAATTTGAAATGGAATATATAAATCAGAAGGTTGTCAAAGGGCAAGTGATCGTAGATAATTTAGCCGGAGCACCTATTTAAGACACCCAACTGTTAAACAAGGACTTACCATATGAATCAATCATGATTATCGAAGAGCCTAAGGGCAGGAATCCTCTTTATTACACCCATAGGTGATATTATTTTTAGGGCCTTTATAATTGGTTTCCTGTGTGAAAATAATATATCTAAATATCATAAAATCATTGCAAGCCTCAAAATTATTATCAAATGGAACATACAACAAGTTGATATTCACAAATCATTATCAAATGAGTTAATGATGAGTATAACCTCAAGGATGAAAATCTTATCCCTTAGAAATAGATGATGGATAGCATAAAATATTATTTCATGGTTTATCTTTGAAACTATTCCCTATCTACAAAATCGTTCTATTGATTCCATGGATAGCATTGGCTCTCTACTCAACCTTCCAGCATCCTAAAAAGAATTTTGATTTTTGGTTGAACACATCATAACTCATGCCTATAACATGCCAAAATCCTTGTAGTTTAGACATACAAAGATTACAGGGTTTCAGGACGGCCTTCAGATCCTTGTAGTTTCTTCAGACTGTGTGTTTTAAAAGACTCCATAACACATAATATAACAGAAAGAAAGCTACAACCATTCATTCATAGCATGGAAAAGAAAGAGAACTTCTATGAACAAAAGATACATTAAACCCACTAATATTCATATCTAATTGTAATAAGTAACCTCATTGTATTCATTGGTTCATTACAAAGAGCCATATATGACAGGCTGTAGTCATGCGCATCACTAGGCTTATATAACTATGCAAAAATAGAAAAGAAATTACAATGCTGAGCTCAATACATCAGAGCCCCACTCACTGTAATCCTACATGTACAATTTTTGTTTCCTTCTAGCCCTAGTATTCATACATCTATAACTACCTTCACAACGACATGTTCCTTCCTAACCTATCCCTCATCCAACACATTTCCTTTTATACTCTCCTTTTGGGAAATCTCTATCGTTAAAGTTGTGATGTATAAATTTAGAAGAGGCATTCTTGGCTATTAAAGAGGTGCATAAAGGCATATGTGTATCTCGTACTAATGGTATGCTCCTATCCAAAAAGATCATTTGAGTTGGATGTTAATATCCCATTATGGAACCATATTGTTTTCAGTATGTTTGCAAGTGTGTTATGTACCAAAAGCACATTAACTTTATCCATGCATCATTCTAAGCATTGCAACCAATTACTACTCTATATACTTTATCAAAATTAGGGCTCGATATCATGGGGAAGATTCATCTCACCTCCTATAATGACCATAAGCATATCATTATTGTTACTTAATACTTTACCAAGTGGGTGGAATCCATTACCCTTGCCTATGTAACCAGTAAGTAGATATCAAAATCTATCTCGAATCATATCATCTATTGTTATGGCATTCCATTTGTTATTATCTCTAAAAATGGTAAATCCTTCAAACATACAAAATTCAAATCCTTGTGCCATACATTAAAAATAAAACAAAAATGTTTTGCACCCTATCACCTCCAAGGTAATGTTCAAGATAATGCTATGAATAAAACCCTTGTTAATATTATGGATAAAATCATCAATAAATCTAGTAAAAACTAGAACCTCCAAATATATCATGCATTGTGATCCTACTAAAGTTCCATCCACACCACTATGTGAGATACCCCATACTCCATTGTATTTGGAATGGAGGCTATTATCCCCTTGAGATAAAACTACCCTCTTTGTGCATCTCCTTGAAAAACTTTCTAAATGATGAAGACTACAAAGTGACCTAACTTCTTGGGTTATGACTACTTAATGGAAAATGGCTTCATGACCTAGATCACCTCAAAGTATACCAAAATAGATTTTACCACAACTATGACAATCACATCATATCCAGAGAGTTTGACATCAATGATTTTGTCCTTTAAGAGAATTAGAATAACATCACCAAGGGCAGGGAGAATATAAGCAAGTTTAAGCCTAATTAGTTGGGCCTATACATTGTCATTGCTAAATATGGTTTTATCCCTTATAAATTGGCTACACAAGATGTTGATGAGTTTTATGAACCCATGAACATCTTGCACCTTAAATGCTTCTTTATATGAGAGTAGCTTAAAAACCCCAATAAAAAATAAAATACCAAAAATCAAAAGAGAAATAAATCCATCTAACAATGAAAATCATGCAATGTGGTGCCTTGGATAAGTACCCTGATGAAAAATGGTTTATAGTCTCATGTGTAGGTCTTGTTTCCTACAAACACCTCGTACTCGGTGACATGACTGCTCCACCCTGGTTTTATCCCTTCATTACATTCACTTGGAATATTATTTACCTATGTATTCAACTTTTGTGTCAATGATATGAATCCTTTCTTTGCATATCATTTTGGTTCTCACCTCGATCTAGTTGTGGAAAATTTTGAAAAATTACGAGGGGAATTAGCTTGATATTCTAGAGTTATTACTAAGGGCACATTTCTGTAGATACCCTTTTACATGCCGTTGTAAAAACCTAAAAAACTGAAAACATCAAAAACCTAAAAAACATCCAAAATAATTGAAAATATTGGCTAATACTCAACCACATGGCTAGGGACGAGTAATAAATCATGATTCATATCACACCCATGATGTTCGTTGTTTTCCATCCAAGTATCCCTAACATATATCATTTCATAGGGAAAAACATGGCTCACATTGTCATCTCTTAGGACATATCATTCCCCCATCCATATCTCTCGTGTACTTCATCACTTGGGGCAAAATCGTTACCCTTGTCCCATTTCTACATCACTTAGGTATCAAACAAGAAAAAAAAAATGCATTTGTTTAATTTTAGGTGTGCTTTTTTGTATATTTTATTAATTGCATTGCATTACATTGCTCTTTACTTTTGAGTGAGTCATATGGCATATTACAACATTATTGTTATGGTTTTCAATATCATAATGCCTCGTGTTTTATGTTTTATCAAATAAATGTTGCTCAACCATTCACATGTGTAATATATGTAACATTTCCCTAACCACTATCATATATCAAAAATATATATCACATCCATATCCTATCTAACACATTAATCTTACCAAAATCACATAATTCTAATATAGTCACATGACTAAGTGTGCATCATCATAAACAAAATATAGGAACATAAACCATACTAACCATAAACATAATCATTGTATAACATCTGGATATCTATAACATCTATAGGAGTAGTCACAAAATCATGCACTTTAGAAATTTATTAATCTTGGTCTCATACTACTATTTATAAGGTTCTTGATTGAGGAAAGTACTAATTAACCTCCATCCTTTTGGCCATCTTGTTTATTTTATTTCATAATTTGTGACCTATTTCACCCATATACCCATCCATTTTCTAACATTCCACGATGTTTTAGCCTCGGCTAGGGCACCCAGATTAGTACTAGGGAGGCCATGTGTGCCCTGGTCCCACCTGGGGGTGCCCCGGTCCTTTTTGCACTTCCCTGACACTTTTTGGGCCTCTTCTAGCCATTTTTCATCGTTATCTTTCTTGTGGTCAGCTTTTTCGGGTTTAATTATGAAATTAGAGCAAGAGAACCCTATAAATATAAATTTATGAGACCATAATGAGGGACCTAACATCATCTACTACTATCACTCCATCTAGAGTTGCATCCATCTATTGCATCGGCATCCACATAGCTCCATCATTAAGGCACAACCTAGGACATCTGCATCACACTTCATAGGGGGAGGGATTCTATTTTATTCTATGCACACATTATACTACATTTTTGACATTTAACTATTGCTCGTTATTTCATAAAGTGCGATTGGCACAAGAGCACCTAGGGAACGACATGTGCACACACACCAAAACTACATCCGGGTTTGAAATATAGTGCAGTCCTCAATTAGTAAGCCCACTGTTGTGGCAGTTGAGGTTAGTCTGACCCATTTATTTGAATATTTATTTTTTTAGGGTTTTGATACTTCTTTTTGGGTCTTTTGTAGGTCATTTCTTCCTCTTGGAATATTTAAATCATTCGACACAACATAGGGAAATTAATGCAACAAGCAACGAAGGTTATCAATCATCTCCAAAACCTATGAATATCATTTATGGGCCCTTTCCCTAGACCAGGGTTCCTGTTTTTCTTACCATAGCGCCTGTGGGTGCCCCAGACCTCTCCTAGGTGCTCCAGTCTAGCCATATCACCCAGATCTGTCCTCTGCGGGACCCCAACATAGTCGCTTCATCTTTCTAATTTGTTATACATCACTATGACATTGTTCACTAAATGTCTGTTATCAGTTGAGTTATTTTCTCTTCTCTCTTGGACATTAGGGTTTAGTATTTCATTTTATATATTTGTTTAGATCATTAGCCTATTTCTTTGTTACATTTTACTTACTTTAGTACAAATGTTCATAGCTTAGATTAACTATCTTTATACTACCTACTTTAGTCAATTTTAGTTAATCATTTTGGTGAACCCGAATTGACCTACATACTCCTAGGATCCTCATTCTTCTTAGGGTTTTTTCATCATGGCTATCTCCATTCGTGATTTTTTTCTCCTCCATCCTAACTTGTGAGCTAAAATCATCAATCTTTTACTTACTACTCCAATTCCTGATAACACACATCCCGATATAGTCTATAACACCTTTGTGAATGCATTCTCTCACCATATTACTTTCCCATCTATTCCTCAGACTTAGCTTGCTACTTTTGAAAATAACCCACCATTGCATATCATCTGTCGGATTCAAAATGTAGGTGTATAGTGCACCTTAATTGATAACGGATCTGAGCTCAACTTGTGTCCCATATCATTCCTTCAGTACATTGGCCTCTCCACTCGTTACATTAGCACATCTAGTATTTCATTGCATGTTTATGATGGTTCTATCTAAGAAGCCTTGTAAGGTAGTTTTACAAAAGGGTAAATCCAATTGTACTTTTTAGTTTTTTTTAATCTATTTCAAAGGCTAAATTGGCATGAGTAAGTGGCTATGAACGTGTTGAGAATATTGGTTTAGTGAATGAGATAAAAGTTCAAGGGATTGCATAGTTTTGGAGCCTTGTGTATAAGAAAAAGTAGCTTGTCTGAGGTGTAAAGGGCAGAATTTAAGTAGTGCATCAGCTCTAACATTGTCAAATAACATTGTGAATTGAGTTTGATTGAATTTTGACTGCATAAAAACTTAGGGAAGAAGAATAAATAATTATTTATGCACTCGGGGCCTTCAGGTTCCACTAAATGAGGAATAAGAGGAAGCTTAACCGAAAAAGAGGTGGATTTTCTTTCTTAAATTTCTTTGGTTCAAAAGATTTGTGCATCGTTGATAGATAAAATAGGAAAAAAAGTGATGCAAAATCCCAAGAGATGCACGTTCATTAGTTATGGATGATGGTGATTTTGGTTTCATTTTGGCGGATTTTAGATAATGTTCCAAAATTAGTAGAGATTGTAAGTTGAATAGCTGAAAAGATAATGTAATGGATAAAATTTGAGACCAAGGATGAAACGGTTGAGAAGTTTGTGAATAAAAATGAACTCTCAGATTTAAAAGTATTACCTACAGGGTTACACAGTAACTAGTGTCGGTTTACCCTTGATCGACACCAGTCAGACAAATTGATATCGGTTACAGAGGATCCAAATCAGCATCAGTTAGCAAAACCAATGCCAGTTAGAGGTGACCGGCGTCAGTCACTATCAGATTTGGATAGAATTATACGAGGAGTCCAGATTGAGCCTTCGGTACCCAAACTCCTGTGAGAAGGTCATAAAGGATAAGTAAACCCTTAGAAAATTACACCTTCTCTATTTTATTTATTATTGACTGATTAATGGTGAAACCAGAAGAACTTTGAAGAAAGCCAAATGCATGATAAGACCCACGTACAGTGGGAGCATGACATGGTGAGGAGATAGACTCCTTGGAACATAACCGACTTGGGATGTGGTTAAATGTCAGCAGGTAAGCGAAACAATTGCAGCACAAGGGGTTTACAGTCAAGGAAGAAGAGGGTGGACATCAAAAAGAGATAAGGGAAAGGCTTGTGTATAAAGCGGATTGTAGAGAAAGCAGGTATTGAATTTGGTGAAATATTTTCTCCTGTTGTTAAGATGACTTATATTTGTACTGTATTGAGCTTAGTTGTAGTAGAAAACTTGCATTTAGAGAAACTAGATGCGAAGATGGCTTTTCTTCATGGTTGTGTTATTGAGATCGAAGAGATTTTATATACAGCAGCTGCTTGGGTATGAAAGTCAGGTAAGGAGAAATTAGTGTACAGGTTGAAAAAGAGCCTATATGGGCCTAAAGCAAGCTCCAAGGAAATGTACATGAGGTTTGATAAGTGTATGCAAGAAGCATGGTTACTAAGAGTGAATATGGACCATTGTGTTATTTCAAGAAGCTAAACATGGGAGCTATGTTATTTGTTATTGTATGTGGATGGATTATGCTCATTGGTGGATCTATATGTAGGACATTGGTGGCTTAAGAGAAGCTAGCTCACACATTTGCCTATTAAAAGGATTTAGAGTTGTAAAAATAATCCTTGGCATGCAAAAAAAACACAGAGACAGGAAAAACAAGAAATTGTATTTGTCTCAGGAGAAATTATATCTACAAGTGTGGGAAATAATGTAGATGCAAAACCTGTTTAGCACACCTATGGCTGAGACCACTTCAAATATTGAGCAAAGATCAGTGTCCATCATCACATGAGGATGTCAAATACATGAAACAAGTGTTATAATCTTCAGGAGTTGGGATTCTCATGTATGCTATGGTTTGTACAAGACTAGACATTACACAAGCAATGGGAGTTGTGAGTAGATATGGCAAATCTCCAGGTAGAGAGCATTGAAGCAGTTCCAATGGATACTCAGGTATTTGAAAGGAAATCTAAGGCATGCAGTTATGCTATGGAGTTCAGATATTCATTATGTGGCTATGTTGATTCGATATGGATAGAGAATCATGAACGGTAGAAGGAGCCACAATAGGATATATTTTCATAGTAGGTGGGGCGACGGTTAGCTAGATTTCAAGATTGCAGAAAGGTTTATGGCTTGTCTACTATAGAGGCCGAGTATGTTGTAGCATAGAAGATAGAAGGAGATGAATGCCTGAGTAGGGTCATGAGATTGGGAAAGGAGCAAAGTAATGTAAATTGTTCAGTTGACAGTCAGAGTGCAATTATTGGGTAAAGAACTCAGCGTTTCATTCGAGAACGAAACACATTCATTTTGAGGTTATCACTTCATACGATAGGTAGTTATTGGAGGATGGGGAAAAATTGAATTGGAAAATATTCATACAGAAAGATTACCCTGGCGGATATGCTAACGAAGCCATTAGCAAAAATGAGAAGTTGGAAAGCGACATCCACTTCGGTGGTCTTCGAGTTTGAGACTTGAAGAGGAAGAAAGCCAAAGCTAATTAAGGATCGAAGAATGACGTTGTACAGGTTATGGTGCCAATAATTAATCTCCAAGTAGGCGATTGTGGTGTGAAGTCAATTAGTCAGATTAGTAGCAATGGCAAAATTGCTGGAAAATACCAAGTAAACCATCTTCGGTTAAGGGGTGTAGGCCCCATAAACTAGCTCGAGCAATTTTAAATACTTAAATTGTGCTAATTATCTCCCTTCTTGAAAAATTGGTGACATACTGTCAAAAAAGCGCTCATATTCTCTTATGTTCGTTAATTAATTATTAACGCTACTTAGTTAAGTGAAATATTACAAGAGGAAGAAGGGTGCAACATGTATGGAATGAAAGACACATTACTATGGAGATCAACTATGGAAAAGAGGCTCCAAATGAAAAATGTGACAATAAACCAACGACTAATAAATTAAGAGAAACAAAGTGTCTTCCGCTACATATATAGGCCCATTTCCACTGATATACTTGAACTCAATGATGGAAAGGACAAAGAGAGATTAAATTATTTGAGTTTTATGAAAGTTGTCTATTATTTTTGTGATTATGTTGCTTAAGGGATTCTCCACGCTTACTGTTGTTGCAGACTGACAACACCCCTGGATGCAGATCAGGCTTCTAGGTTGATCACTCTAGCATCCAGTGTGATTGCACAACATGGAAACCTCTCTCCAAGTGTGGGGACTTGTGAAACTGAGAGAGGAATCTCTAGATTAGAGGCTGGTTCCTATTCCTCTGTTCAGATGCACACGAAATATGCAGAGGGTTTTCTCGAAACTAATCTTATAATTCCAAGAGACCAAGGATAGAAGGATAACATGAAAGGAAACCTATACTAAAATGTGATAGCACTAGAAAAGAGGGGTGAACACTATCTGTTCTAAGTGAAAATGAGAGGAAATATGTAAAAGAAGGCTAGGCACGTGTAGCATGACTCAAAATGTATTCACCAGATCAGTTTTATGGAACACAACTAATAAGGAGTTGTAAGGGACATGAAATGGCACAACCAGCACACAACATAAAAGAAAAGGTAAGAAGAAGGAATGCAAACACGTTAGGATAGAGACTAGTCACCAAATGATGCTTCTATTACTTCTAGAAATACACAGAGCTGTTATAATGGAGAAGGAGGCCAATATCCACATGCAAGAGCTAGATCTTGAGGTCTGCAACTCAAAAATACAGAAAGTATGGAGTCCTTAGCAGAATGCGTAAGGATCTAGAGTGTCCAACCACAACAAATGAGCCCAGCTCTTATATTTATAGATGAAACCATGGAATAAGAAGAGAAGAAGGAAGGAAAAGAATGATTTTGAAATAAAACCAACAATAAGAAGCATTCAATTCCTTCTAGTCTGTCATATGTGCTTCCCCAAGCCTATTTGGCATGTTGAAGAAGGAAGGAGGGTGAATCAGATTAAATTGGGTGGTTAGAGAAATCAGATCTACTCATCAACGCTCTGAGAGATTTTTTCCAATTTCTCACCTATCAAATCCACTGAGAATTTTAATTTGAATGTCTAGCACTATAGCTAATGTCAGTAGCTTTCTAAAAAGTCCAGGTGTATGTTAATCGGAGCTCTATAGAAAAATATACGTCTGTCATAAGTTTTTCAAAGCCGTCAGCGAATGTAAGACACGTGACATGCACAAATTGGCTAAAATGATGGCCAACTATGCATGTGTTTTATCACTTTTTCCACATGTCACTCATTGATTTGTTACAAGGTTTCGACACCCTATTAGCATGCTTTGATACGTTGTGTGTGGCACATTCAAGCATGTAAGAGGATGACCTGGCACAGAATGGCGTAAAATGGGGGCATGCATGTATGCGCTCAAAAGAATTAGGTGTGGGAAGAAGATAGAAGGAAGGCACATAAGGGCACACGTGGGGGGAAATGAGGCAAACTGGTAAGCAAAGAATGCATGGTCAAGGCACAACTATTACAAAGTAATGGGTGTGGTGTGCAAGAGGGCTAGGGACTTAGCTGATTGAAGCAAGTGCGAGGTGCACACGAAGGGTGAAGGGGCTGCTAGAAATAATGAAAATGCATAGAAGTTGGGCACAAGGGGGGAGTGGAACAAAGAGGAAAGGAAAGTGGGAAGAGATAAAGGAAACCTCACAAGGGTGTGTGAGGAAAAGAAAATGGGGCACACAGGGAAACTATGACCAAGGGAGTGTGCCAATTGAACTTGAGTGCATGTAACCTTGCAATGAATAACTTAGAGCTAGAATGTGTATGTAAGTTACCCAAATCACTAGGAGATTTATTTATATAATAGTTTTGGAGACTTTTGGGACCATTTTCCCGCTAGATGAAGGAGATCAGTAGCCTGAAGCATCCATTGGGCATGGAGTCTACTGCATGGAGTCTACTCATGTAATCATAAAACTACCCCTGTTATCACTTAAAGGATCATTCTTGACTCTATTCTGGATCTGGAAATTGCTAAAATAAGGCATGCACCTTGGAAGCAAAAGAAGAGTGCTCATAGGAAGCATGCGAGAAGAAAGAACTATGTACAAACAAACAATATGCATGCATCGCACTTGCAGGAATTGAAACTACTCTACTATTTACAAGATGATGCAACAAAACTTAATGGAATGGTTTAAGATAGATCTCATTTACTGGGATTTGTAGTGCACCTCCATCAAGATTAGATAACTCAAAAGAGTTAGCCTCTTTACATGAACTGATGATTTATGGGCCACTCCAAAGTGCATCAAACTTTGAATGGCACCTTGGTTTAGCTCTGTGAGCATCCCATTTTAAAACCAAGTCCCCAACCTTGAAATCTTGAGGCCTAGCCTTTCTATCAAACCATTTCTTTGTTGCTTGTTGATGTTGTTCTAGCTTGATCATGGCAGAGTTCTTTGATTCTTCAAGATTAAGCTAGTTGATGTTGTTCTAGCTTGATCATGGCAGAGTTCTTTGATTCTTCAAGATTAACCAGCTCTATTATTTTGATTTCTCTCTAGTCTGTGCCTTCAAATCCTAGCTATTGGGCAAGCGCCAATGAGTTCAACTCTAGCGTCAAAGGAAGGGTAGCCTCTTTGTCATAAACAAGCTTGTAAGGCAAAGTTCCTATTACCTTTTTTATTGTGATTCTATCTACCTAGAGCACATAGGAGACCTTTGTATACCACTATCTTTGGTTGATAATCATTGTGCGCTTCATAATTTTGATCAAGTTCTTATTTGTTAACTCTACCAGACCATTTCCTTGGGGGTAATAGTTGGAAGAGGTTTTCAGATAAATGCCCAAATTTAGAGCCCAATCAGTGATTTTGGTCCCAAGGAAGGATTTTGCATTATCATAGATAATGGTTTGAGGATCACCAAACCTTATGACTATACCTTTTAGAAAGTCAAGGATGACTTACTCAGTTTATTCCTTGAGCACGATAGCTCCTGTCCATCTGATGAAGTAATTAGAAAGTCAAGGATGACTTACTCAGTTTATTCCTTGAGCACGATAGCTCCTGTCCATCTGATGAAGTAATTTGTAGTTGTCAACACCCACTTGTGTCCAGTGCTTGAAGGCGGTTTGATCATGCCTATGAATTCAAGACCCCATTGCACAAAAGAATGATCTACCTGGATTGGTCAGAGGGGAAGCATTGCCAATCTTTTCTTTCCTGTAAAGAAAGTGCATTCCTTGCATTGTGTGACCCACTTGTGTGAATCAGCAAATAAAGTTGGCCAAAAGATACCTGCCATTATGATATTCATCACAGTAGTTTTGATAGAGAAGTTTCCACCAGAGAATCCATTATGAAATTATGCTAACACCTTTTTAGTATGCGCGTCATTGATACATTTTAACAACACACCATCAATATTATTTTTAAAGAGAATTCCATCGATCAAAGCATAACGAATATATTACAACCTCATAGGTCTTCTATTTTCTTTGTTTAAACCAAGAGGGCATTCGCCTATTTTCTTTGTTTAAACCAAGAGGGTATGCGCCCTCATAAAGGAATGTGATCATGTCCTTCATCCAATCACAAGCATCAAGGTTTGTATTCTGTTCAAGTTCTATGCACGAGAGATCCTCATCTAGAAACAATGAAGCCTCAGGTTCATTGTGTGTATCCTCAGCAATTTGCTTGTAGAGTGCACTACCTCTTACCAGCTTTGTGGCCTTGACAATCACATCATATTCCATGATCTTGGTCACCCATCGTGTTCTCTTTTCACTGATTTCTTCTCCCATGATGAAGTCTTTAACAGAAGAGTTAGAGACTAACACCTTGATATGATTTGTGGCATGCATAATTTTGAATTTATTGAGCACGCACATGTTAGCAAAGACCTACTTCTCCATGTTATTGAGTTGTGGAGATCAATTACTTTAGTTTAGCATACAATGGAAACTTGCTGGAATATACAGTAATCATCATCGGTTATAGGGGGGAACTAGCATCAATCACCCAGGACTGGCATTGGTCAGGTATGACCGGCATCGGTCAAGCAAGGGAAGAACTGGTAGTGGTTAGTTCTAACCAACATCGGTTACCTCTGTGAGGATATTTTAATTAACTCTCGAGAATTAGATCTATTTTAGCATTAAAGTATTTCTATTAATTGTAATTACATGGCTAAGTGCCCTAAGTCTATAAATGACTATATAAGGATAAAGCTAGGGTGTAGAAGTAAGAAATTAACAAGAATTAGAAAGAACTTGCAAAAAGTTTGTGAGAGAGATAATTCTTGGTGATGAAACAAGAGCTTGAAGAAAGAAAGTATTGTACATCTGAGAGGTGTGGAAGATTGTAAATCTTCATTATATATCTTGTCAAAGCTTTGGATAATAGATTGGCTTGTTTCTTGGTGGATGTAGCCCACATTGGGTGAACCATGTTAAATCTGGTGTTGATTTATGTCTCTTGGTTTGTATATTTCTTCTGGTAGAATATCCACTTTTATTTGCATGTATGCTTAGATCTGATATATTATATGTACAACCGATGTGCTATCCCCAACAACCGAAAAGCATTGTTTTATGGTTTTGTGTGTTGATATATTTACTCACAGAGGGTTTTCTGATTGAGTGGGAGCTACAGCAACGGTAGAAGAAAAAAAATACAAGGTAGAGAAATTTTATGGCCAAAATTATCAATTATGGAAGATGCAAATTGAGGATTATCTGTATCAAAGAGATTTATATTTACCATTGGATAAGAAGTCTAGACCTACGAAGATGACTAATGAATAATGGAAGATTCTTGACAGAAAGGCTTTGGGATCTATAAGATTGAGCTTGGCAGCATTCGTGGCTTCCAATATTATAGAAGTGGCTTCTATGGTAGAGTTAAAGAAATCTCTTGCTAATTTATATGAAAAACCTAGTTCTTCAAATAAAGTTTATTTGATGAAGAAACTATTTAGTTCTAAGATGCATGAAGGTGGATCTGCATCTAGTCATTTGAATGATTTTTGATCTATTGTAAATCAGTTAAAATCGGTTGCAGTACCATTTGATGATGAAGTAAAAGAATTTTTACTCTTATGTTATTTTCCTAATAATTGGGATAAATTGGTAATGGTTGTTAGTAATACAGCATCTGCTACTAATGTTTTGAATTTTGATGATGTGATTAGTATAATCTTGAATGAAGAAATTCACAGGAAGAGTACAGAGGAATCATCATCTGGAAATGCTTTAAATGTAGAAAGTAGGGGTAAGAAAAAGGAGAGATCCAAGAGTAAGAGTAATGGAAAATCAAAGTCAAGGGATGGCAGATCTAAATCCAGAAGTAAGGGAATTACTTGTTGGAAATGTGGAAAGAAAGGACATGCAAAGAAAGATTATTGGTCAAAGGATAAAGAGAACCAACAACTAGACAAAGGTAAAGAAGCAAACCTTACTACATCAGAGGTAATGCAATATGCTCTTATTCTTTCTTTAGATAATAGAACTGAATCATGGGTTTAAGATTCAGGAGCTTCTTTCCATGCAACCCCTAATAAGGGTTATTTGAAAAATTATTTCCAGGGTAATTTTGGGCATGTTTATTTGGCTGATGATGAACCTTGTAGTATTATTGGTAAAGGGGAAGTTCATCTAAAATTTTAGAATGGAAATACATGGGTATAGAAGGATGTGAGGCATGTGCCAAGCCTTAGGAGGAATCTTATTTCTGTAGGGCAACTACGTGAATCCGGTTGCATGGTTACTTTTACAGGAGACTCTTAGAAAGTTACCAAGGGTGCTTTTGTTGTGGCAAGAGGTAAGAAGGTAGGAACGTTATATTTATCTACTTGTATTATTGATTTCTTTTATTCATTATCTACTTCAAATTCATATGCATGCATGTGGCATAGCCAGTTAGGTCATATAAGTCAAAAAGGAATGCATATCTTAAAGGCTAAGGGTAAGTTATTAAATTTGAAAGATTTAGATCTTGATTTCTGTGAGCATTGTATCTTTGGAAAGCAAAAGAGAGTGAGATTTCTCAAAGTTAGGGCAACTAAGGAGCATAAATTAGATCTTGTACACTCAAATGTGTGGGGACCAGCTCAGGTAGCTTCTCATGGAGGATCCCAGTATTATGTTAATTTAAATGATGATGCTACAAGAAAGGTATGGGTCTATTATATTAAACATAAATATGATATTTTTGAGACTTTTAAAAGATGGAAAGCCCTTATTGAGAATGAATCAAATTATAAGTTAAAGTGTCTTATATCTGAAAATGGTGGTGGATACCATAGCAAGTCTTTCAATTATTATTGTTCATTGAATGGGATACGTAGAGAAAGAACAGTTCCAAGAACACCACAGGAGAATGGTGTTGTAGAAAGAATTAACAGGACAATCACGGAATGTGCTAGAAGTATGACGATACATTCTGGATTGCCCTTACAGTTTTGGGTAGAAGCAGTTGATACAATGGTTTATTTGATTAACCATGGGCCTTCAAGTTCACTAGATGGAGGAATATCAGAGGAATCTTAGACTAGAAAATAGGTAGATCTTTCTTTTCTTAAATTTTTTGGTTCATAAGCTTTTGTGTGTGTTGATAAGGAAAATAGGAAAAAGTTGGATGTAAAATCCAAGAGATGCACTTTCATTGGTTATGGATCTGGTGATTTCGGTTTCCATTTTTGGGATTTAGAGAATTATAAAATTATTAGGAGTCGTGATGTTGAATGGAATGAAAAGAGATTGTACAGGGATCAAATTTTGGTACCCAAGGATGAACCAGTTGAGAAGTTTGTGAATGAAAATGAACTCTTGGATTTAAAATAATTACCGATAGGGTTACACAGTAACCGGTGTTAGTTGACCTCTAACTGGCACCAGTCAGAAGAACCGGTATTGGTTATAGAAGATCCAAACCAGCCTCGGTTAGCAGAACCGGCATCAATTAGAGGTGACCGGTGGTGGTCACTGTCAGATTTGGATAGGAATTTCCAGGAGGTCCAGATTGAGCCTCCGGTACCCCAAACTCCTGTGAGAAGGTCACAAAGGGTAAGTAAACCTCCAGAAATATTTACACCTCTATTTTTATTTATTATTGACTGATAATGGTGAACCAGAGAGCTTTTAAGAAGAAATACAAGATAAGAATCACGTCCAGTGGGTGCATGGTATAGATAAGGAGATGGACTCCTTAGAAAAGAACCAGACATGGGATTTGGTTAAGTTTCCAGCAGGTAAGAGAACATTGCAAAACAAATGGGTTAACAGGATCAAGGAAGAAGAGGGTGGATAGAAAAGATACAAGGCAAGGCTTGTAGTAAAGGGATTTACACAAAAAGCAGGTATTGACTTTGGTGAAATATTTTCTCCTGTTGTTAAAATGACTTATATTCATATTGTATTGATTTTACTTGTAGTAGAGGATTTACATTTAGAGAAACTAGATGTGAAGATGGCTTTCCTTCATGGTGATTTGGATGAAGAGATTTATATGCAGCAGTCACTTCGCTATGAAGTCAAAGGTAAGGAGAAATTAGTGTGTAGGTTAAAAAAGAGTCTATATGGGCTCAAACAAGCTCCAAAGCAATGGTACATGAGGTTTGATAGTTTTATGCATGAGTATGGCTACTTGAGATGTGAATCTGACCATTGTGTTTATTTCAAGAAGTTTGAAAATGGGAGCTATATTATTGTGTTACTGTATGTGGATGATATGCTTATTACAGGATCTAGTATGCAGGACATTGGTGAGCTTAAGAAAAATCTAGCTCAAACATTTTCTATGAAGGATTTAGGAGCTGCAAAAATAATCCTTTGCATACAAATACATAGAGACAGGAAAAACAAGAAATTGTATTTGTCTTAGGAGGATTATATCTACAAGGTGTTATAAAGGTTCAATATGCAAAATGCTAAACCTGTTAGTACACCTATGGTTGGACACTTCAAATTGAGTAAAGATCAATGTTCATCATCACATGAGGAGGTCAAATACATGACACAAGTACCATATGCTTTAGTAGTTGGGAGTCTCATGTATGCTATGGTTTATACCAGACTAGACATTGCACAGGCAGTGGGAGTTATGAGTAGATATATGGCCAATCCAGGTAAAGAGCATTGGAAAGCAGTATGATGGATACTCAGGTATTTTAAAGGAACATCTAGCATGTAGTTATGTTATGGAGGTTTGGATATTTCTTTACGTGGCTATGTTGATTCAGATATGACTAGAGATTTGGATGGTAGAAGGATCACTACTGTATATAATTTCACAGTAGGTGGAACAACAATTAGCTAGATTTCAAGATTGCATAAGGTTATGGCTTTGTCTACTATAGAGGCAGAGTATGTTGTAGCTATAGAAGCTAGCAAGGAGATGATATGCATGAGTAGGTTCATGGAAGAGTTGGGAAAGGAGCAAAGTAATTGTAAATTGTTCAGTGACAGTCATAGTGCAATTCATTGGGTAAAGAACTCAGCGTTTCATTCGAGAACGAAACACATTCATTTGAGGTATCACTTCATACGATAGGTATTGGAGGATGGAAAATTGAATCTGGAAAATATTCATACGAGAAAGAACCCTGCGGATATGCTAACGAAGCCATTAGCAAATGAGAAGTTGGAGCTACACTCCACTTCTGTTGGTCTTCGAGTTTGAGACTTGAAGAGGAAGAAGCAAAGCTAATGAAGGATCTAAGAATGACGTTGTACAGGTATGGTGCAGTAATTAATCTCCAAGTAGGCGATTGTTGAGTTGTGAAGCTCAATTAGTTCAGATTAGTATGCAATGGAAACTTGCTGGAAAATACAGTAACCATCATCGGTTAAGGGGTGTAGACACCCATAACTAAGCTCGAGCAATTTAAATACTTAAATTGTGCTAATTATCTCCCTTCTTGCAAATTGGTGACATACTGTCAAAAAGCGCTCATATTCTCCCTTATCGTCGTTAATTAATTATAATACGCTAATTAGTTAAGTCACATATCCAATAAGCACCCTAATTAATGACCTTCCGTTAATTAATCGCCCCTTCTATTTAGACTAATTAATTATTATCAATTAATTAGCTTTCCCTTTCATTCAACCAATAAATTAATATTTAATTGATTTAATCCCTTTCTAATATCCTAAATCGTACTAATATTCCTCTAATTAGCTTCTATAAGCTTACATATACCTATTAATTAATCACCTTTGATTAATTAAAACACCCCCCAACTTGCATGATTTGCTAAGTATAAATTAAACCCTTCTAAAGTAAGGTTACTGTTGATGAGAAATCACAACACCCCTGGATGCTGGTCAGGCTTCTAGGTTGACCATACTATCATCCAGTGTGATTGCATAACATTGAATCCTTTCTCCAAGTGTGGGACTTGAAGAGTGAGAAAGGATTCTCCAGAGAAGGCTGGTTCCTATTCCTCTATTCAGATGCACACGAAATATGCAGAGGGTTTGCTCGAAACCTAATCTAATCTGCCAAGGAGAAAGGATAAGAAGATGCATAAAAATAAATCTAAACTAATAGAGGTGATGCACCGAGGAATGAAGAACACCTATCTTGCCAGTAAACACAGACCATTCAAATGTGATATAAGATCATGCACAGATAACAAAACTTGTAGTGAAAGACCAGGAGGATGCAAGATGAACACAAAGAGGGTTGAGAATCATCCACAGACATGTATTACTTGCTCCAAAGATTGATACAATACACTGCAGAATGCCAAGAGGCAGAGTCATATTACAGTTTCAAATGAGAGGTTCGAACTCCACAAATTCGCCTGATAGGAGAAGAAGGGAGGAGCAAAACAGAAAATGTTCGACGCTTTGAAAGAAGCTCCTCTTTTCTTTATATACTGAGAATGAGAGAAGAAAGAGAGAGGAAAGTTGAATCTACCACAACCACTTCTGGATATATTTAAAATCATTTCATTATGGTAGAAGCGGCGGATCCTGGAAAAACGGCGGGCTGTCTAACAGGAGCGGCGAGCTGTCTACTGCATTAAAGTTGGTTGTTGAGGCGTTTCTTCTGGCATTACCACGCGTCAGGGATGTTTTCTCAATTTTCTCTCTCCTAACTACACCAAAATGCAAGATTGATCCCAGAATCATGTAGAGAATTTTGACAGCTTTTTGTTGATATAAAGAACGTGCAAATCCGAGTTCTGGATCGAAAGATACGACGATCTGAAGATTTAGGGCAAAAGGCAAAAACAGGTCGGCAGGAAAAAATATTTGAACTTTCCCCGTGCTCTTCCACTTGGATGACACGTGGTAGGCTCTGATTCGCTGAGCAATTCTCTCTCCTCCACCTTTCCGTGGGCTTTCCTTTGAAATTTCCTTGTGGGCCCTAGCTTGGACACGTGGCACTATTTCATTGGTTCGGATCAGTGCTCGAAAACTCACCCCTTTGACGTTTTGGACCTCTTTCCTTAGCGACACGTGTCATGCTGTGATTTGTCCACGGGCCTGCCGGATTTTCGCGTCCACCGCGTCCTTTTGTCCCAAATGTCCCAGTGCTACTTGGGACAAAAACTTCCGATTCACCTGATTCGGGCTTCCCTGTCCCTTCTCTGCTGGTGACACGTGTCATGATCTGATTGGCTCTCGACTTTTCGGCTATCCGCGCCTTCCGCGTCCCTCTGTCCTATTTGTCCTAGTGCTACTTGGGACAAAAACTTCCGATTCGGCCGATCTGGACGGTTCACATACATTTGTTCCACTTGTCCTAGTGCTTCGCGGGACGCCTGGAGGCGTTTTGGCCGAACCGCGCCTTTTTGCCCCGAATGTCCCAACTGTTCCCAAGACAAGGACTTAGCCAATTTTGACTATTTTTCCTGTTTCAAGCCTGTTTTTGCTACTTTTTTCACTTTTCCGCAGAGCTTGCTCTTCTCCTTTCGGACTGGGAACTTAGAAAAATTTTGAGGGGACCCTAGAAACATGATTTTTTGGCCCTGAATCAATCCATTGGCCGGGGACTTGAGAATCCGATGCATGTTATCAACAATTACCCTAGGGGGGAAATTTTGACAACAGTTACCTTTTATAAAGCAACCTTATCCATTCCTAATCTTGTTTTACCTTTTACCCACATGCAAAGGAATGAAGTGTTTTACCTTTATCCATTGGGCTATATAAAAAGCCCTCCTTCTACCTTTATACCTACACCTAAACTTCTTGAGAAGACAAAAGCAAAGCATGTAGCAAAATAGACTAAAAGCTTTCCTTTGTTTTCTTGAGAGTTCACCGCTTGGAGAGTTAAACCTCTTTTTTAGCCAAAAGTGCTTAGGTCATATGGGAGGTGTCAAAAGAGTCTTGTAGCCCAACTTTGATAAGCCCCCATTCCTAGGTTCTTGGAATATCAAGAACAACCACTTTGATTTGCCATGGAGCCTACATAGGTTCACCCATTTAATTTTGTTGTTAATTAAGAGAATAGAGGATTTAGACAACTAGCATGTTAGTTTCAAAGTGCTTTAATATGATAAATGTTAGTGTCTAACCTTGTTTAATTCTTATCTTGATGGTGCTTTGTATTTTGCTTAATTTTGTTAATTAAGACTACTAGGTGTTAGTCTTTATTTTCATTAGCTTAAATTGAGCAAATCATGCACACATTTGGCACGCCCGGTGGGACCTTTAGTCCCTTAGCATTTTTAGCTTGAATTTCTATTGTTTCTGGCTAACCCTTTGATATGCACATATAGTAATTAATGTTCAATTTCTTGGAATTTTTGCTAATTTTATATGTGTAGGTTCTCATGTTCATAGCTATCATTTTAATGGGTTGTTGCTATTTTCAAGACTAACTTGTTAAAATTTGAAGTATTGTGAGCTTTTTTGTGTTTTTTTGCACTGTACTTTGGTTGCAGGAGTGGCACAAGCACACTAACAGGAGCGCAGATACACTTATCAGTGGTGCAGGCACCTCTCGGGTGGTGCAGGCACACTGTCGGAGCCTAAATTTCTGTTTATCGACCCTGGCGCACATACACTATAATCCCAGCACACATACCCTAACTAGGCGTAGATAGGTTACACTAACCTAGGCACATACACATTTCGTACTGTACCTTCACTACAATGTAAAAGCTGTTAGACCAGCGCATACACCCTAACCCAAGTGCACACACTATTTTGGTGGCGCAGACACATTTCTGGTGGTGCAAGCATTCTGTCGGAATCCAAGACTGTTTTACAAAGTGGTGGTGCACACACTTTTCCGGTAGCACACACGCTTTTCTAGTGGTGCACACATGATTTCTGGTAACGCAAACAATCTATGTGTTTTGGTAGCAATACATCTATAGTGGCTATACACGTTTTTATCACTTGGTGGTACACACGCACATACCTTATGGTGGTTGCACACACCTTTCTAGGTGGCGCAAGTGCATTGTAAGCTAGAAAAACACAGAGTATCGCATAACCACCCTAACCCACGTGTAGACGCCAAAACAGGGGCACAAGTGTCTTTTTGTTTTCTTGAGATTAGGTATGTTGAGGTGCTAACTTTCTTGCAGGTTTTATCTAATTAAATACTCATTTTTGCAGGGTGTTTTTACATGCTTTTACTTGATTAGATAAACTTTACATGTTTACTTATAGGAATAAGATCACGTATGCTCTTCCCTCATGTCCCTTGGGGTGATCTTGGGAATCATAAATGATTCTTAGGTCCTTTTGATGCTTTGAGGTTGTTAGGAATATTTGAATTGGAATGGGTTAACTTGGTGTGTTTGAATTAAAGTGTTTTTCCATTTGATATCTTCTTAGATTTTGGAAACATCACATATGCTCTTCTCTTGCATCCTTGGATGATCTTGAGAATCAGAAATGATGTTTACTCTTTTTATGGAAAACTACTAAAATCGTCATGCAGGACCAAAACACATGCTTGTCAAAGAAAGGAGGAATCGAAAACAAAGTCAAAAACTACTAATACAGTTGTTATACAGGTTGCCAAAAGGTGTTCAAGCAAACCACACCTAATTAAACAAGATAAAAAGAACAACATATTCAAAACACTGTATTACAGGTTTCAGAAAAGGGTACATCCCTCTCTGCTCAACTGGAACATAACCCCTTTGGCATAACACCTTAAGCTATAACAATGGGGGTGGTTCCAGGAACCCCAAAGTAGTCCATGCAAGAGGGAACCTTGTGGATGAAACAGGAAGTGCTCCGCACTACCTACTTGCCTAGTGATTCCTTTGTGAGATAGTGTTACCATTTGTCCGTATGGCAACCCCAGTGATAGTACATGTAGACGCACTAGTTGCCTACTATTCTTGAAGGGGGTAAAGTAAAGCCGAGATACTCCCAAGATAGTCGGGACTGTTTGGGTAAATCACACTCGCTTAAGACAACTTTGTAACACCTAGGGTGAGAGAACCACCTAGGAAGATATTCTTTGGCCAGGAGCCCACTTTGACCATTCTAAAATAGTGTTGAGTTGTGAGCCATCTTTTCATCACGAAACGTGTGACGCGTTACTTTCACTTAGTTTTTCACTTGCCTTAAGGCGAGGTGAAACTCTGCCGAAGTGAAGCCAGCATTTTTCATCCCCATTTTGATCTACTTCCTTCACATTATTTTGACACTTTGTTGATCAAAAGAAGGGTGACTACCTTTGTGTTACCAATTGATTGTTTCTGCCACTTTTTTGTCCATTTACGCCCATCCATGTTTGCGGCTGGGTAAGTTAAACATCTAAAGTGTGCAGAGGTGTATTCATATCATTGGTGGCCTTTGTGATCTTGATACCCATGTCAAGATCATCATTGTAGTTAGGCGTGGTTCATCATCTTGGACTTCCTTAGAAAGGTTACCTTGTTTGTATCGTATCACTACAATTTTGGTATTTACGTCTTGTTTCTTGTAAAATTGACCTAAATATCTATATTGTAAGGTTACGCTACACACATTTTAACAATTCCTAGTTATACTTTAAGCTTTTAGTTTGATTCTATTATTACCTCGATTTTGAAGAGTGCTACGTGTTACCACTTGTGCGTGTTATATCAATATCATCTTGATATCAATACCTTACTTTCTCGTAAAAGTTTGGTTAACATATCTTGGTGACATTGTTGTGTCACTCACAAATTGTAACTGGCACTTTTTAGGATATAGGTCTTAATCAAATTTGAGCTCGCTTCTAGTATACCTTGTTAGGAGGTCACATTAACTTTTTGTATTTACTTACGTCTTGTTCATTCTCTTGAACTTCGGGGCATAAGTCAGGGACATAATTATCCTAACATTCAGATCTTGTGACATCCAAACTAGATTTTGAAACATAGTCTAGGAAAAAATCATTCATTTGATAAGGTTAGATACCAAACATTTTTTGTCAAGAAGGTTGAGCAAGCTTGATCACTGCTATCACATTGGTATTCTCAAGCTTGGGCTCATTCATATTCTTGAAAATCATCTAAGTCATTTCACTTAGGTGGTGGTCACAGTTTTTGAACACATTTACAACTTACCTTAGTGAAACTATTGCATGAATCATGGATCCTCTAGGCGGTGTTTCACCTGCAACTGATAAAAAGCTGGGATACATGCAAGGGACAAGCTTGAAAGCCGGTAAACAGCCGAAACGGGATTAAACCTTCGAATAGGACAATGATCGGACATGTCTATAGGAGGAAGAGATAGAAGACACCGTCCAATTCGGGCGGTTGGGAATGTTGTCCTAAGTAGTGTATGGGACATTGGGACAAATAGTATTATGAGAGATTCCTTTTTATAAACAAAAGGGTGAAAGCTGGGTAATGTAAATAGGGGGCAAGATTCACCACTACAAGAGTGAAACAATGCGGGACAATGAATGTGCCATAACGTGGCGGATCTGAGAAGTGTGATACTGTCTTAGACAGCTGTCATGGAGGACATTTTAACACACGGACAAAAAGAGTTCTACCTCAAACGCATGAAAGAGTAATGTAGTGGCATAGAATACCCGTTATCAAATCACAATGGTAATCGACACGTGTCATTCAAGTGGTAGAATAATGAAAACCTCCACAAAGTGAAAGGAGCAACCTTTTCAGAGGAGAAAGTGATCCCATTCAAGCCAATAAAATAGTGCCACGTGTCTAAGTGGCAATAAATTAAGGAAGGGCCCGACAAGGAAGTCTTGTACAAAGGTGAGCCCACAGGATGAATAAGAGCTTGACACGTGTCATCCAAGTGGCAGAGCACAGGGAAAATTCAAAATCCAGTGAACTCCATAGAGACCAAATCAAGGTCAGAAGTTCAATACGGATTGCCCACCAACCTGTATAGGGTGCCCTGACGGTTTAGCCTACTAAAGAACAATTGCTAAATTACTATGAAGTATCTTTCTATCTAGAGCTCATTTTTGCGTTCACTTATGATCAATGGAGTCAAGATGGGGAGCATTAGAAAGCATGATTCCGAGAGGTCATTTGGTGATGTTTTAATGGAGTTTGACAGAGCTATGAAACGTTCAAGGAGGTCAATGCCTGGCTAGGTAAACAATAACATGGCCAAAAATGACGTTTCAACAACTAAGTGAAAGAGAAAGATACAGTTCGCACACTTACATTAAAGTTTGGTCTAGACGGAGTGAGTCTCAGGGATGGGGGTGCCATAGTAGAGATGAATTAAGGTTGCTAAATCTTGATCACCAAGTGGTCTAGGAGGTCAGATTTGGATGGTTCCTGCATCGTGTATTCCTCTCGGGTCTATTCTTTACCTAGCCAGAAATCATGTAAGGAGGTGGCTTCACTTCTCATACAACAGTAGAAAATGACTTGATCTGCCATGGTCCTTTCATGTGTGTTCTTGGCAGGTGGAATTTGATCTCAGAAGATTTGCCAGCTCCCAGGAAACTGTGATGGAGAATGTTTAGCCTCAGTCGAACTTTTCCTTGCGCTTTGTATCAACCTTTGAAAAGTAAGGCATGTCTATGGGTGTTCTCAACCCTCTCTGTGTAACCTACGATCGGTCTTGATCTTTCATCTGCGAAATTTTGTTACCTGTGCAAATGCATTGCTTCACACTTTTTAGGTTTGGGTTTATTGGCAAGATAGGTGTTCTAAATTCCTAGAGTAGCATCCCTTGATTTTCTAAAGGATCTTTATGTCATCAGTCTCAGGATAACCAAAATGGATAAACCTTGGCAGAAGTTGAAAGATTTTGACAGAAACAAAAACGTGGTGGGAGATTTTTTTCGTGATCACAGATTCTAAATAGAGGAATACGGTCCAAACCGGCATTGATTTTTAGGGATTTTCCGATTTCGCAAAGGTCCCACACTATGGGAAAAGCTCAATGTTATGCACCACCAAAACTGAAGAATGTTCACCCCTCGAGTCATGTGAGCCTTTCTCAGGGGTGCTGTGATTATATTAAAATAATTAGATGTGGCTCACATCGAATATCCTTGTTTCTATCATATCTTGGGTGATATAGTCACAAAATTTTTGTATTTACTTACGTCTTGTTCATTCTCTTGAGAGTATGGAAATAAAGGTGAAACATCTTGTTACCCCATTATTTATTACGATGGCTAAACTACTTTTTGAAAAGACGTAGTCTACGACAGTAAGGTTAATATAGGCATTAAATACCATGCATATGGTCACAGGTAATAATGACACTATCAGATTGGTATTCTAACATTAGTGAATGGATGCGCCCATGGCAACTTATGGCTAAAAGGTGCATATCATAAGGTGTTAATCACGAAAATTTGTAAACACAGCGACCAATTAGGTGCAGTGTAAACTATCACGACAGATTAGGTGTCTAACACCCAAAACATGATTAGGAATCAAGAAACAAACATAGAAGGAACAAAAATGGATGCAAGCTTGGGAGGCCTCAAACACGACAAGGGTCAAACCATTTTATTGCGACATGATCTAGGCACCTTTATTTTCCGTGAAAAAAGAGATAGAACCCATGGTCAATCATAGTGGTGATGAATTGGAGTCTCCACACATAGAAATTTGATTTTGACCCATACCGCAGGTATTAGATGAGTTCCTTTGTTAGAAATAAAGATAGGGTGCTCGCGTGGCTTGTAGAACTAGGCGCCAAAATGCCCACTATGAAAATGAGACAATCCCCCCTGGCGAAGGTAAAATGCTAACGACAGAAGAGCGTTAACCTCTTATCAACATGGAGGACCATTTTAATGCATGGTACATGCTTCTACCTCTAATGCAACACGAAATGATAATGTAGTGGGGACATAAAATACCCTTAATCAGAAGTGTTAACACGTAAAATCAGGACAGGACATGAGAATGGTGAAGAACCTCCATCGAAATGAGGAAGAAATGGAGGAATGGTTTAGAAGAGGACATCAGAATTCAACATCTAAAATTAGTAGCCTTAGCCACCAATTAGCACTTGGTAACCTCTCATGTACAAAAGTGAAGCAAGCAAAAATATTCAAAAATCAAGGCATAAGGTTAAGATCACATGAACTCCATAGAGAATATCAAGGAGAAGATTATACAACATTATCATCGCTGTATATATCCACCGCTTCTCCCACTAAAGAAAAATTACTCACACAAGAATGTACAAACCCATGAAGGAAACACTCACAAGCCTGTCAAGAGAGTAATGTTCACCTTGAGCATTAGAAAGTATGTCGACATGAAGGATGGATGTGCCTTGGCGCATCTTCGGGAGGCACAGACATTCTGAGCGCTGATAGGAAGCACAACCTTTTCCTAAGATATTCAGACATGCCATAACTTTTCACAGGGAGCTCGGATTCACGCAAGGTTGGAATTTTCGGAAAGCTTACGAAGTCCATGGGATCCAACTAAAACTAGATATCTATAATTGGCATGAGAAAAAGGTGTCTTATAGTGACAACTCAAAATACAGTTCGCCAATTTTTGGGTTTGCTAGGGTTCTAGGACCTACCAGCCATAATGGAGATGAATTAAATGTTTACCTCGGAGGATCAATTGGGGTCAGTTGGCCAGAATTCCTAGAAAGGTTTGTCTCTCTCTTTCTTCCTATACAATTATAGAGGAGGGGATTCTTTCTACCAGGTTGGAACATTCTATGTTTTTCCCCTCCCTTCTTCTCTAATGGCAGGTGAATTTGTGGAGTTCAAATCTCCCATTTAAAACTGTGGAGATGCATAGCTAGCCGCTTCCTCTTGCGCATTTTGTAGTGTCTTGTATCAATCAATTGGAGAAAATAATGCATGTCTATAGATGATTCTCAACCCTAAATCTGGACATCATCCTTGCATCCTCCAAATGCATTGTGTTCACTGTAATTTTTGTTATCTGTGTATGATCCTGCATTGCATTTTAATGGTTTGTGTTTAAATGGCAAGACAGGTGTTCTTCATTCCCAAAGTGCATCACCTTTGTTAGTCCCAGGTTTATTTTTAATGCATCTTCTTACCCTGTCTCACTTGAGCAAGTTAGATTAGGTTTTTTAGTAAACCCAAAAACATTTTTATGTGTGACAAGATCACTGATTCCAGACGTGAATAGGAACCGGCCTTCAAACCGGTCAGAGCTTCTAAACTAATTTCGCAAAGGGTCTCACACTTGGGAACCACCAGCTCCATGTTATGCAATTTTCACTGAGAGTCTTAATGAACCTTTGTCGAGTTGCAGACTTAAAACAATTGGATGTTGTGATTCACCATGGTGACATATCCTATGACATAACCATTTGATGACAATGCTCCAAAACCATCATGGTACAAGGAGCATGACTATTATGAATTACATCATGTCAAGGGACATAAAACAGAAAAAATGTCTGCAACTTCGCCACTATATCCAATACCTAATTGACAATGGGGAGATAGAGGTGGATAACCCTAAGAAGACTCAGAAACCCAACGAAAAGATGGGGATATATAAAGAGCCATTCCCCAAACATGGTAAATCAAAAGAGTCAAATCCGGATTGAGGAGAATCATCCCAAGAGCTATAAAGTAGTGAATTACTTATATACCAAAAAAAGACAACAATCATTATGATTCACTTATTGGATGTATTTGCTCTCCTAATAATCATGTGAAAACCATTTGAATCAAGGGAAAGGATTGCACCGCATGGTAGCAAGTTGTGCTCGCTTCGTGATTCTGGAACCTTCTCCATCAACCCCAAAAAATGGTAGGTACAACCTCTTAGAGAAAATTGAGAAGAAGTACTTGTTAATATTTCTATCTTGGATCTTCTTAAGATTTCAAATATACACAAAGAAATTTTGTACCAAACTCTTCAAGGGTCGGGAGTACCACTAGAGGTAGATCCTACACATCTTCAAGTTGTAGTGGAAAACATCATACCAAATGAACACATTGCCTTCAATCATGGGGAGACCCCCACTAAAAATCCAATGCATAATCTTCATTGTTACATTGAGGTAGTTATTACCAGCAAGAAAATCAAATGAGTGCTTGTGGACAATGGATCAGGGTTGAACATATGCACGCTAAAGCTAGTTAAGCAACTAGGACATACTGAAGCAGATGTTGAGTCAAATATCATCACTATCACCACTTACGACAACGCGGAAAGGGAGTCAGCGAGCACAATCATGTTGCCCATGGAGGTGGGTCCCACTTTCCATCAAACAAATTTTCATGTCCTGGACTTGGAAATTCCATATAACATGCTTCTAGGCCGACCATGGATTCATGTCATGCATGTCGTGCCATCGATGTTCCATCAATGCATTAAATTGAAGCATGAAGGGCACACCATTACAATACAAGGAGAGTTAGAGCCCTTATCTCACTACAAAGCTCTTAATAGTTTTGCACGTAGGGGCACATATGCGTGTCCCTCCACCGATATAGTTGTCCCTCTCCAATTTGAAGTCATAGAATCATGAATAGATTCGGATTCTCTCAGTTCTTGCGCCCATGGTGCTTCTACATCAACCTCTAATTTTGATTCATGGGAGATGAAGGTTCTAGAATATGGTTGTGGAAAATATAATGTGCAACAAGCCCTCTTGGTGTCATACCTCTCATTGTCACCCAAGACTAAAGGTCAACCCAATTATCACTTTAGAAGACCTAGAAATGATGACACTATTGGGTCATTCTTACTTGGAGGCTTGTTGGCTGAAGAAAAATTGTTAGATCCACCTACAACATGGGTCCCAGAGGATACTCAGCTAACCTGTTATCAAACCCCTGAATATGAGAAATCTAGTAAAATTATGTACTCCATGGGCTACAAGGGCCTAGGATGTGGAAGAAATGAACAAGGACAGAGACATCCAATGCCTCTTCCGCATTTTAAAATAGAAAGATATGACATTGAAATTTACCCTTATAGAGCACACCCCAATGATCAAGACGCTACTTGTTCTGAATGTGAGGATAACTCTGACTATCTAGACATCGATATGGATTCCCATTGTAGCCAATATGAGGATCTTGCCTCCACAAACCTATTCATGAATAACGCTGTCCTAACCATAACCCCTATGGAACCTACCCTTGACCTTGTTTACCCTTCCCTTGTTGAATGGGACCAAAAATGTCATATGTCACTAGATCTATTTGAGAATGATGAGGCATTTATAGAGTTCATGGGCATAAGGGATACAATTCCCATTGAAGACCACAAAAAGGGTTTCTTTATTGACTTGCATAACTATGCCTATTTTGAGGAGGAGGTTGAGCTTCGTGGTCAGCTAAACTTAAGAAAAAGTGAGGGAAAAAGTTCCAAGACAAAGCCTCGGAAAAAATCAAAGTCTAAGTCACACAGTGAAAACCTCTTTGAGGCACTGGCCAACAAACAAGTAAAAAATCAAAGGACAATGAAAGTGACCATGCCAAGGATGAAAATCTCGTGGAGACATCCTTGGATGAAGATCTCAACCTTCCTCCCGATCCTACGTGTATAGAGGACTTGTCAAAATTACTAGTTGAGGAGACCATTGATGTGAATACTGGTACACAAGAGGACCCAAAAATAGTACAATTGGGAGCTTCCCTCTTGGCTAGAGAACAGAAAACATTCACCATGCTACTATGGGAGTTTATAGATGTATTCCATGGTCCTATAAAGATATGCCAAGCTTAGATCGAAATTTGGTTGTGCACAACCTAGTTGTGCATGCAGATGCTAAGCTTATTAAACAAAAGCTTAGAAAGATGCACCCAAGGGTGTCCATACTGGTTAAAGAGGAACTAGAAAGATTGCTTACGACAAGATTCATTCAGCCTATTGATTACTATGAATGGACATCTAACATCGTCCCTGTCCAGAAAAAGCCTATCGGTATCAGAATTTGCATGGATTTTTGAGACATTAATAAAGCTTGCCCTAAGGATGATTTCCCACTGCCAAATATTGATATGATTGTGGATTCGATAACAAGATATGAGATGTTATCTCTTATGGATGGCTTTTTAGGATACAATAAAATCAATATAGGTGATGAAGATCAGCACAAAATGGCCTTCACGACTCCTTGGGGTACCTTTTGTTACCAAGTAATGCCATTCAACCTTAGAAACATAGGAGATACTTATCAGCAGGAAATGACAGTAATTTTTCATGATATGATTCATGATATCATAGAGGACTATATGGATGACATCCTCGGAAAGTCTAAGACAAGAGAAGATCACCCTGTCATTTTGCGGTGTATCTTTGAGTGCTTATGAGAGTATAAGGTTTAGCTGAATCCGAAGAAGTGTGTATTCGGCGTGCTATCAGGAAAATTGATAGGTTTCATAGTATCAAGAAGGGGAATTGAAGTAGACCCTGCTAAAGTGTATGCCATTATTGAAATGCCCCCCCCTAAGAATATTAAGCAATTACACAGCTTGCAGGGAAAAATACAAGATATTCGTCACTTCATCTCCCAGCTTGCCGATAAGTGCCATTCGTTCACCCACTTGCTTAAGAAGGACGTTGCCTTCATCTGGGGACTAGAGCAACAACAAGCCTTTCCTTTGCTTAAGCAATACCTAGCCAATCTGCCTATCCTTATGCCTCCAACTCTAGGTGAACCACTATTGCTTTATATCTCTACTACATAATTTGCTATTGGTGTGATTCTCACCCAATATGACCTTGGTCACAAAGAAAAAGCGGTGTATTATCTCAATCGCACTCTCATCACTTACGAGCTCAACTATCCCCAAATTGAAAAAGCTTATTTGGCTATAGTTTTTACCTTTCAAAAACTTCACCATTATTTATTGAATACCAAGACCAAACTTGTATCCAAAGTTGACCCACTCAAGTACTTCTTGTCTAAACCTACCCTCACGGGTAGAATGGATAATTAGATCATTCTACTAAGTGAATTTGATATAGAATTTGTACATCAGAAGTCGGTTAAGGGACAAGTACTCACAAATCAATTAGCAGAAGCACCTTTGCAAGGCACTGAACCTTTGAATCTGGATATGCTAGATGCCTCATTGCTATACATTGAAGAATCTGTCGTGTGGCAGATACATTTTGATGGGTCCTTTACTTTTCATGGTTCAGGTGTGAGGGTGGTCCTCATTACTCATTCTGGCGACCCTATACCACAGGATTTTCGCCTGGGTTTTCCTTACAAAAACAATATCACAGAGTATGAAGCACTTATCGCAGGGATGAAGCTCACTATCAAATGGGACATCCACCATGTCAAGGTTGTGGGTGATTCTCAGTTAATTATTAAGCAGGTTAATGATGAATGAAAGGTTAAAGATGAAAAGCTTATACCTTACAAAAAGCTGGTGGAAACTCTGAAAGAGTACTTTGTGCGCATTACATTTGAACAAATTCCAAGAGTGCAAAACAGATCTACAGATGTTATGGCAACAGTGGGTTCCATGCTCCGTATTCTGCCAGGAAACAACGACATGCCGTTCTTTGTGGAAAATTTACGCCAACCTGCGTATGACATGCCAGAGTCCTATCCGGCTTGTGATGTTGTTGGTCCCAATTCTCCATGGTATAAGCCCATCTTTACCTATCTCAAGGACAACACGTTCCCTCCCAACATTTCCCGTTCTGAGAAAAAAATCCTGATTCGCTAAATAGCATGTTACACCCTTTTATGAGGTACGCTTTATCATCGTGGCTATGATGGGAATATGTTATGTTGTCTCGATATGACGAATTTGATCCAAGCGATCAAAGAAGTACATGAAGGGGTGTGTGGAGCACATACAAATGGAATGGTTTTGGCCAAGAAATTGGTAAGAGTAGACTACTATTGGCCTACCATGGAAACCGATTATTGCAAGTATGTCAGGAAGTGTGTACTTTGCTAGAAGTATGGAAAATTCATCCATGCTCCATCGCAACCATTGCAACCTATCACTACCCCATGGCCATTTTCTAAATGGGGACTTGAATTGATAGGGAAGCTTACCCCTACCTCATCTGATGGTAATTCCCACATCATCACGGCTACTGAATACTTTACAAAGTGGGTGGAGGTCGTTCCTCTAACCTATGTAACGAGAGCTCAGATTTCTAAATTTATTATGAATCATATCATTTGCCGGTATGGCATTCCTACAGCCATTGTTGCTGATAATGGAAATTCATTCAAGAATAAAATGATGAAAGTTCTTTGTCAATGGTTCCAAATTTGGTTAAAATGGTCTACACCATATTACCCCCAAGGTAATGGACAGGCCGAAGCCACAAACAAGACTTTGGTGCGAATAATGGAAAGAATGGTTAGTAAAATAGGTTGTAATTAGCACTTGTAAATCCACCCAACTCTTTGGGCTTACAGGACCTCCATTTGCACTCCTACGGGTACGACCCCATATTCTCTGGTATTTGGGATGGAATCTATCATCCCACTAGAAATTGAACTTTCTTCCCTAAGAATCTCTCTTAGGGACTATCTGGATAAAGATGAAGATTACCGGGTGGCTAGACTGGCTGAATTAGAGCTCCTAGATGAGAAGCACATTCATGCTTTTAATCACCTCAAAGTGTATCAGAACAGAGTCTCCAGAAACTACAACAAGAGAATCATACCTTGTCAGTTCGAGGTTGGTGATTTGGTCCTGAAGGAGAATCAGTTCAATACTAGGGCAAAACGAGAAAAGAAAGGAAAATTCAAACCATATTAGTTAGGACCTTATGTTATACAAACTCGCTCACCCCAATGGTGATGAGCTTCGTGAGCCCATGAATGCCATACACCTTAAGCGGTTCTATGCGTAAGCATAACACACAATCAGAAAAGCAAAAACATGGTACAAACATAAAAAATACAAAAAAATCAAATAAGAGAAAAATAAAAAGAGAAAGCAGGTCATTCACAAGTGAAAACCACACAATTGTGGCACTTTGGATAGGTCCTTGGGTGAAAACCGGTTTCTGACACCTTGGGAGGATTTGTTGTTCCCAAGCATCTTGCATCTGGAGGGTACTTCTACTTAGCTTGACACTAGTTCTACCTTCGAGATTCCCTGTGAGCCCAATCCTGTTAAACCTTGATCCGGCTTTGTCTTCTTTTATTCATCTGTGATGGGCATGGTCTTTTGCTATTCCCCATCTTATGCTGGGGTAATTCAACGACTTCACTTTCTTGTTCATAAGCGCGTGGCCTCTGCCCTTGTATATTCCCCATCTAACGCTGGGGGCATCCACGCTTTCTTGGTTACCTGTGCATAACTCTGGAAAACCGTTAGAAAAAAACCCAAAAACAATAGAACATTGATTCAAAACACAAAGACAATAGAAAAATTTTCCACACAACACAAAAACAATAGAACATTGTTTAGCATAAATAAAAAACAATAGAAAATTGTTCCACAAAACAACACAAAAATAATAGAAAATTGTTCCACAACACAACACAAAAACAATAGAAAATTGTTTTACATAAATAAAAAACAATAGAAAATTGTTCCAAACAACACAAAAACAATAGAAAATTGTTCCACAACACAACACAAAAACAATAGAAAATCGTTTCACATAAATAAAAAATAATGGACAATTGTTGCATGAAAACAAATCTTACCAAAACATTTACTTACGTTTACTTGCATTGTCTTGTTTCTTGATTTGCTTGTTTGCTTGTATTATTGCTTCATATATGTGCTTTTAGGTTGTTTGTTGCTTGGGAATACTTTGTTAGGATTCATCTTTTCTTGGTTAGATTAGATTTATTCTTACTTATGCATATTGAGGTATGTTTTTGCATGCTAGTTCCAAACAACACAAAAACAATAGAAAATTGTTTCACATAACTAAAAAATAATGGACAATTGTTGCATGAAAACAAATCTTACCAAAACATTTACTTACGTTTACTTGCATTGTCTTGTTTCTTGATTTGCTTGTTTGCTTGTATTATTGCTTCATATATGTGCTTTTAGGTTGTTTGTTGCTTGGGAATACTTTGTTAGGATTCATATTTTCTTGGTTAGATTAGATTTATTCTTACTTATGCATATTGAGGTATGTTTTTGCATGCTAGTGAATCATGGTGCATTATTATGTTAATTCATTGTGTTATTTGTTAACATTTGATTATGTGTGTCAGTTGTATGTGCATCATTTTGTTATCACATCATCACATTACCATCATTATTATCACATCTAACATCGTCTATACATCATATATCAAGAAAAATCGAAGTATACATTATACATGAATGCTAAGATAATCGTCACATATCGTATCATCAAATGGGGGTAAGAGGGATTGTAAATAACAAAATCTATCCTGCCCCCCCTCCCCTGCACTCATATCATCATATCATCCCATCCACTAAGTATGACACATCATATAAACAAACACATTTTCTACAAGATCAATCATCTAGAAATCAAAACACATGTGATACATCAATAAGATCATGATACATATACATGTCAAATAAAATCATCTAACATTATAAACACAGTTGTATATCCATGAGAAATAATAAACAAATGTCCATCTTATAAACACATATGTCATGTCAAAAATGTCCATATAATACATGTGTGGTATATCTGTATCAAAGAGGGATATACATCACGTTAGTACATCAAAAATGCCTTCATCTGAGGTCTACAAAGGTAATACATCTATAAAAGAATAAAAGCCTTCATCAGAGGCATGTATCCAAACTGCTATATATCAAAAATTCTTTCATCTGAGGCATACAATAAAATGATACATCGAATCACTAGATACAAAATCCTTCATCAGAGGCATGTGTCAAAACTGTTGTACAGATATGAAATAGAATACAAGGATCACAATCTTCTCATAGCCTTCATCAAGAGGCGTATGTGGAAATACAAAACATCAGGGCTGACTCGAGCCCTCTGAAGGAGTAGCCAGCATGTCTCATGGTGGTGGCATGACATGGGCATCAGTGGCTCTCCCAGGACGTGGCTTCTCCACTGAGGCCTAAGGCCTCTCAGATCTAGTGCCCCTGCTCAACTGCTGACTATAGGAAGGCACTTGTCGCTCAGCCGGAACTACCTCAAAGTATAAGGACCTGTAATACGAGGCTCCGCCCTCTGCTGTAGCTAGATCTCTGTGTGTCTGGATAGTTACTGCTGTGCCATCTGTGTGTTGGAAGAATGCTATCTTTGTTGAGGCTCAGGCTAGCTCAGCCTGGCCCACTACGCGCTCAGCCCTTAGCCTATCTCGCTCAAGTATCACAGGATGGAGCTGGGCCTGTGTGTGCTGGTATAGATCTATCACCTGGGCCATCTACGCGGCCATCTGACCTATCTACTGAAAGTGCACCGTGTTATCACCTCCCTGGCCTGCCTGGGCCCACACCTGATCCCACTCAACTGTCAGTGCTACAATCTAAGCTCGGGCCTGGTCTCTCTCTGCCGTGACCAGGTCTCGCTTTGCCAAAGCTAACTATAACTCTTGCTGTAACATGACTATCTGTGCCGTAGGTTGAGCCACTGGGGCCTGTCCCTATACTGCTTTGGAGGACTACCCCTGCTCTAAAACTGAGGCCTAGAAGGCTGTGTAGGTGCCTGTCCTGGACCCTGTGGCCTCAGTCCTTGTATTTGCGGGGCACCCTTCTCATCATGAGGTAGTCCGTCAAATGGATCCTCTGGATCACGACCTGCTGCACTCTCTCTCTGCTCCATGCCCTGCCAGATCTCTTTAGGCGGTCAGGCACCTATTGCCCAAGCCTCCTTTGGGATAGTCAGACTCTGGGGTAGGACACTGGCGTACCAAGTCCAACAATCCACTGTAGTACCTGGATCCCTGACCTGTCGTGCTGGGTCCCATGCCAGGGGGACCACCTGAAAGAAACTCGTCCTGGCTCAGGCCATTGGTATGCGTGGACCCATGGTATGCCTCTCTGAGTCTTGGTGGGCATACCATATGTCTGGTTGCGGAACCCCCTGTACCATATAAAGCTGTCATTTTCACCTGTCAACTCTGTATAGCTATATGGTGTAGCTGTGATTGCCAAGGATAAAGTGCTCTACTGAGCACACACTGAGCTCTATGGAATCCTATGACCACTGAATGTGCCTGTAGGGTCTCCATATGATGTCTCTCTCTGGCAGCTCATCAAACTCTTGTCAGTATCTCTATAGGCTACCTAGGTGTCCTCGTACATCACCACCTACTGATACCCCACGCCATGTAATATGGATCATCTGGGTCTTGAACGTACAAAGTGCCCACAGGGCATCCGATAACAATGTGGTCCCATGACCAAATTTGTAGCAATAAGGTTGGCCCCATTGTCTTCTGACAGTGGTAAGTGATCAAATGTAAATCCCAGTACAAGTGCGACAGTATGCACTGCCCCTGCAATAGTGCTCACTACTGAAAATGCCATGTACTAATGGTAGTAGCCCTCTCAGGAAAGATGTCCCTGTCTTATCAGTGAGAAAAAACCCACTGATAAGTGACATGATGTATAGAGGCCCCCGATGTAGTGTCGGGTCAAAGATACACTCGTGAAATGCAACATTCATACCGTCATGCGGTATGTCATCTCTATCAAAAAGGTCGCTGCAAGCTGCTCTAATCTGCCCTATATCAGAGGTGTACTCAATCAGAGAACCCATGATCGACACGTGGAAAATCCGCCATACATCCTCTAGGGTCACAATTATCTCCCTAGTAGGCAGTCTAAAAGACTGACTCTCGTTGTGCCATCGCTCGGCTAGTGCAGTCAGTAATCCATGGTCCAAAATGATGGATGGCATACGAGCTACATGGCCTAGCCCCACCGCCTCTAAAAGTATGCCCATAGCTCGCCAGTCTCGATGACGCATGCTCCCCTCTAACTCAACAATCTGGGAATGACGCTCATGTGTGTGAAGCACCAGAAATTGTCTCTGCAAAATACGACCACATGTCAGTTACTAACATTTTTTTTTGAAAATTCTATCTATCATTTTTCTAAAAGTATGTGTATGGACGCGCATGTGTGTGGTGTGTGCGTACGCGCGGGTGTGTGGAGTGTGTGCATGCGCATGCACGCGTATGCTTTAGGATTCCTGCGCCCCCAAAGAGACGCCTGCGCCCCGAAAGAGATGCCTGCACCCCCAACTTGACACCTGCGCCTGCGTGCATGCGCGTCGACGTGACCCCTAACACTAATTACTAATTTTAGGGCATTAATTACAAAATTTTACAAGCAAAGGTCGAGTACTCAAAAAGGCTCCGTCGTCGGCGTGCCGCTGGTACCCTCGAATTGTGTCTGCCCGCCTCAATCGATCCCGTGTGATCACCATCATCCTTGTCGCTATCAGAGCCTCACGGTAAAATCTCAATAGTGGTCGGTAAAACTGAATTGGTCGTGGTGATTTACCCCTCCCGGGTGGGGTATATCAACTTGTTTTTCACCACCGTGGAGGCCTGGAGGCTTGTTTCGACTGCCATTTTCTCCGTTGTTCACCGTTGAATAATTATTTTAATTAAATAATTATTTTTCTCTTATTTTTCATTGTGTTGGGGCATTTTTTGCTGTCCAATCCCCCTTTCTTCCCACTAGGACAATTTTATTGCTCCTAGGTGATTTTTCTTCTTGTCTACGCTCCCGTACTATAATTATTTTTAAAATAATTATTTTATTAATTTTTCCATTGAACAAGGACATTATTTGTCACTTGTTTCTTCTTTCTTCCACCTGGGACATATTTTGTTGCGCCTAGGACCTTCATTCTATTTCTTCTATTTTCTTCTACTGTCGACCGCATTTTGGAAAAAAAAATAAATATATATATATCTCGCGTCAAAAATCCAAAAACAAGACAATTTTTTTCACACAATCCAAAAAACAAATCTACAAAAATAGGTAACGTACTTATTGTGGCTGAATCTTGTGTCTTCCGCATGGTATCCTCTCCGTATCCTACTGGTTTGTTTCACATCTTCCCCGATTAATACATCTCGTGGATTGCCAGATTCACAACCATTCACGAAGCTAGCTGCTTGCTTCGTCTGTACTCTGGGGCACGTCTTGTTGCCTGGTGTTGTTTCGTTGCGCATAACGCTTTCTACTTGGACCTCGTGTCCATCATCATTTCCCATTGCATGTATCCTTGCTCGGGACATCATTTTTAACCCTTGTCGTCAATCACAAACATGTGGATCTCTTCAGCTTGATAACAAATCATTTGTACAACTGTCTCAACTGTTGTTGGGTTGGATATGTGCATTCGTACTTGTTTTCCCTGTTTAATGAGCTTGTTTCCTTCTCATATTGCATTGCATTTTGTATGTTACATAGGGTTTGTGTTTTCAGTGATGGACAATTGTTCGTAGTATAGCTTTTCATGTCATTCTACTTTTGTCGTATGCTTATATTTTTAATAAGGACCAATGACGTAGATCTCTTGGAAATATGATGATACTGAAATTGTTCCAATACAAAGGCCAGAGACTAAGCTCTTCTCTCCACTTCTCCATATTTTCTTCTACATCACTTTTCTCTCACTCCCAATCTTCCATCTCACCGGGGCATTCTGTCCCTGCCCTTTCTTCTATCTATTTCTCACCTTTTTCGATCGTCGATCGTTTTCCTTCATCACCGTATCGACACTAGAGGGGGCATCTCTCCCTCCTACTAATTTTTCTTCTATCCCTTTAAAATTCCATCCGTCTACTATCTTTGAAGTGGTGTCACTTACGTCACCCTAAAGAGGGGAAAATGTAGACACCCATGATTATGCCCGAGTAATTTAAATACTTAAATTGCGCTAAGTATCTCCCTTCTTGCAAATTGGTGACATATCGTCAAAAAGCCCTCATATTCTCTCTTATCTTCGTTAATTAATTACAATAAATACGCTAATTAGTTAAGTCACCTATCCAGCAAGCACCCTAATTAACGACCTTCCGTTAATTAATCACCCCTTCTATCTAGACTAATTAATTAGCTTTCCCTTTCATTTAACCAATAAATCAATATTTAATTGATTTAATCCCCTTCTAATAGCCTAAATCATACTAATATTCCTCTAATTAGCTTCTATAAGCTTACATCTACCTATTAATTAATCACCTTTGATTAATTAAAACACCCCCCAACTCGCATGACTTGCTAAGTATAAATTAAACCCTTCTAAAGTAAGGTTACCATTTATAAAGCAACCTTATCCATTTCTAATCTTGTTTTACCTTTTATCCCACATGCAAAGGGATGAAGTGTTTCCTTATCCATTGGGATATATAAGGAGCCCTCCTTCTACCTTTATACCTACACCTAAACTCCTTGAGAAGAAAAAACCAAAGCATAAGTCAAAATAGACTAAAAGCTTTCGTTTGTTTTCTTGAGAGTTCACCACTTGGAGAGTTAAGCCTCTTTTCTAGCCAAAAGTGCTTAGGTCATATGGGAGGTGTCAAAAGGGTCTTATAGCCCAAATTTGATAAACCCCCATTCCTAGGTTCTTGGAATATCAAGAACAACTACTTTGATTTGCCATGGAGCCTACATAGGTTCACCCATTTAATTTTGTTGTTAATTAAGAGAATAGAGGATTTAGACAACTAGCATGTTAAGTTTCAAAGTTTTAATATGATAAATGTTAGTGTCTAACCTTGTTTAATTCTTATCTTGATGGTGTTTTGTATTTTGCTTAATTTTGTTAATTAAGACTACTAGGTGTTAGTATTTATTTTCATTAGCTTAAATTAGCAAATTATGCACACAAGGGGGAACTGACATCGGTCACCTAGGACCTACATCGGTCACCCAGGACTGGCATCGGTCAGGCAAGGGAGTAACCAGCATCGGTTAGGGCTAACTGATGTCAGTTACCTATGCAAGGATGTTTTAATTAACTCTCAGGAATTAGATCTATTTTTAGCATTAAAGTATATCTATTGATTATAATTGCATGGCTAAGTGTCCTAAGTCTATAAATGACTATATAAGCATAAAATATAGGGTTTAGAAGTAAGAATGATTAACAAGAATTAGAGAGAACCTAAAAAGGTTGGAGAGAGAGAATTCTTGGTGATGAAGCAAAGCTTGAGGGAAAGAAAGTATTGTACATCTGAGAGGTGTGGAAGATTGTAAATCTTCATTGTATATCTTTTCAAAGCTTTGGATAATACATTGGCTTGTTTTTTGGTGGATGTAGCCCACAACGGGTGAACCACATTAAATTTGGCGTTGATTTATGTCTCTTGTTTTGCATAATTCTTGTGGTAGAATATCCACTTTTATTTGCATGTAGGCCTAGATCTGATATATTATCTGTACAACTGGTGTGCCAACCCCAACACTATCTGTCCATGTCTATGTCACATTACATTGTCCATTACTGTTGGCCCAAAAACTATCCACATTGTCTTCTTTGTCATTGATTTCCTAGTCTCTTGTAATTGTCTTCTTAGAAGGGCCATGGTTTCATGCCATGCAAGCCATTGCATCTATTGTACATCATTGTGTTAAATTCCTTCATGACGACATTGAACATTCTTTTACTCGTGACCGTGACCCATTCCAATACTGTGATTACACTCAAAATATTATTCTTATTATTCCATGTACTAATACTACCAATGACCCCCAACCTATGGTTGAACTACCTCACTTACCACCACTTGATGGTACCGTTTGTGTGATAGATGCAGTATCTTCTATGCCAACTAATACGACTAGTGCTTCGATTCCTTATCAGGGACCTGTCCAGTCTACGGACATCACTCTACCACATTCACCTTCACTTGCACAACCTACCTTAGCATTCCCACCATTCACTTGTACACTTTTCATGAATAAATCATATGGGGAACAAATTCCATTTGATCCTACGTGCGATGTCACTATCTATTCCCATTATGGTTTAACTCGTCTTCGTTTCACTTTTGAGGATCTTTATCCTTCCATTCATAATCCTCATCTCTACTATAGATTCATCACTATTATTATTGTTTACCGTTTATGAGTATTTCATCTTATGGTCTACTTATCACGAACCCATTGTTTGTCTCCACTCACATTAGGGGAATCTTGGCTTACTTATATTGGAGGCACATTAGATCCTAGTCATACAGACATTTCATTTCCTATTCCCTTCGATTGTGTTTTTATTTGCAATAATTCTTTTCTTGGCTATTTGTAAAATATCACTCATTGGTATGGTTATGGCTGCCCACTTCCTCCATTCACTAATGAGGAGTATGATATGGGCACGTATAACTTATGCCTTAATGGCTCATTGCATGATCAACCAGACACTATTGCTTACTAGGTCACCAATGCTTATCCATATGAATTTGATACAAAGGATGATGATATTCTTGATGACTTTAAATGATCTTTGTGAGCACACACACTTGGGGGGCATAACACTTCCCTTCCCCCCCACTTTTTCTTAGCATAGCTAATTTTTTCCTTGTTCTGTCTTCACACACTTGTTAGGCACCTCATCATTACACCCTACATTCCACATTTATTCTACAACATTTTGACACTTATGCATTGTATCTACACCTTTGTCTATGCATCTTACATCCTACACTACTTATCCTACATATCACATTATTTGTTTGTCTACATACTGGTATACATATTACACCGCACATCTTCATACATATTCTACATGTTATACTAGTCTTCATCATATAGGAGTCTAGTACTACACTACAATTATATCTACATACATTACATGTTGTATTATGTTTTACATACTAACACAACTTATTTACACTAGTTCAGTTCAGTGCACTTTCTACCTTTAGCATTGTGGGTTACATATAGTGAGTGGGTTTAGATCAGTCTACGAACCCCATACACAACGGATTTTATAGGAGATGGTGTCCTTGGCATTCTGGGAAGCAGTCACAGGCTTGGAGGTTACAGTGGGTGTGCCTCTCTACACTACTTTGTCCAGTGGCATCAGATTGCCTAAAAAACTAGGATAGTGTAGAGATTTCTATACACATTCAGTGGAGTGGTTAGATCTTAGAGGACACAGAGCATTTCCTCCCTACACTTCTTTAGCCAAGGTGTCACGAGATCGCCCAAAAAACTTGCAGTACAAGATATCCTTCTACACTTTCTCTCTCGACATGGATCAGGTGCACATGTTTCATTTACCTTTATATTTACATCTTTCATTTACATTAGTGTATTTTACATACACATGCGTCTTTTAGATATCATTTTTACACTTATATACATACATATTTGACTACTTGATCATTTTCTCCTTGCAGGTCTGGTCGTATGAGAAACAGATGGTCAAATGGGGGAAACAACAATAACAACAACATTCCATGACAACACACATTCTTTACTATGTAGGTACACTACACACTGTGGTAGCTACACACATGTGTTCTGCCTTAGGTTCACTTTCATCACTTTTTCTTTGTGCATTTTTCATCTATAGTTTCCACGTTCCTCCATGTTTTTATAATTCCACACTTTGTCTAGTCCTTCCACACATTTCTACTACACTCTTCGTGGACATCAGGTACACATCTCTATCTAATTTATGTTACCGGGATTTCTGCTCACCAACATAAAGTGGGGGAAAAATGTAGTCAAAAAATCATGCACATTAGACATTTATTAATCTCGGTCTCATACTACTGTTTAGAAGGTTCTTGAGTGAAGAAATTACTATTTAATCCCCGTCTTTTTGGCCATCTTGTTTATTTTATTTTCTAATTTATGACCTATTGCACCCATATGTCCGGCCATTTTCTAACATTCTGCATCATTTTATCCTCAGCTGGGGTGCTCAGATTAGTACTGGGGCACCCATGGGTGCCCTGGTCCCACCTAGGGGTGCCCCAGACCTTTTTGTACTTTGTTGCCACTTTTTGGGCCTCTTCTAGCCGTTTTTCATCTTTATCTTTCTTGTGGTTGGCCTTTTAAGGGTTAATTATGAAATTAGACAAAGAGAACCTATAAATATAAAGTTATGAGACCATAATAAGGGATCTAGAATCATCTACTGCTATCAATCCATCTAGAGTTGCATCCATCTATTGCATTCGCATCCACATAGCTCCATCATCAAGGCACAATCTAGGATATTTGAATCACACTTCATAGGGGGGTCTATTCCATTCCATGCACAAATTATACTACATCATAATGACAATAACTGCATCACCTTCAAGAATATTGTCTAAGAAATGTTAGACAACAGAGATCTAATCTTGGATAGTCCGAATACACCCACAAACCAAAACCTACATATCATCAAGAAGCCATTCCCTAATCATGCCCTGTCTTCTAATCAAGTTGGTGACACTTCAACTAATGATAGCAATGTCTGCAAGGTTCATGCTATTTTTGATGACATACCAGTTGCTTCGGTATCCAATTGCCTCATGTTCCTTCTATAGATGAAATCTTAGCCTGAGCTCCCCTACCTGCGCAAGAACCTATTTCATCTACTCCTTCACCCACAGAGGAACCCCCTTCATTTTCTCCTTCACCCATGGAAGAACCTATAATTAGCACGCCGCCTTTGACCCCTCAAATTTCTGAGCAGTTGTCAGTGACACCTCTCCTACTCATAGGAGATACATGTTCATAACCTACACCATCACAAGGAGAGTCCACCTCATTTGGCCCATCCTCTCCTTTACCCATGGAGAATCCTATAGAAATACCATTGCCTTTAGATGACCATTCGCCATCGGACCTTCAAGATCCTATTGATATGCTTTCGAATCTCTTACCCACAGAGTTTGAGGCTAGCAATTTCCCTGTATCTTAAACACATTTTATGGGGATTGCTACTCGATCCATGTCGGCCCCGCTTACAAAAGTACAATTTTCACGCTTGGCTGATCGCTTGGACTATGTTGATAGAGCCTTACTTTGGGGATGCCTTCTACTTCTTGTTTCAACCCAACTGCAGTTGTCACTCACCGACACCTCCACTATCTATCCAAAAATGTTTCGAGCAACCAAACCAAACACAATCATGACTATTACAACACCTTCCATGTCACCAATCATAGCCTAACACACACCTCTACCCACAACCCAACTTATATATACACCCAAACACCTACCCACACCTGTATCATCTCCCGTACTTAAACCCATCACCACCATAGGGGTCATGCTGACATCAAACCTTACTCACCCACCCATCAAATTAGATTTAGCCACATCTTCCCAAACCAACACTAAACTTATTCCAGCCCCTAAAAATAAGACCCAAGCTCCTAGGCCTCATACACCAACCTCACCTACCACATCATTATCACCTTCACCCCTTCCATTCATCTTAGGACCTCACCCCTTGACCTTGGCAAAGCAACCTCCGTCCACCGGTAAATAAAAAACGTAGCAACCTACCTCCTCATCACGAACCTCTAATATACCCAAGTGACCCACAAAATTTCTACCGTCACCCATAACCTTCTTACAACCCATATCACCACTACCGTCCATAACTTCTTCACTACCCATGACATTTTCTTCCCTTCAACTCACACCTTCTACCCAACCTCTACCGACCACCTCCACAATAACTCGGTTATCCCTGTGGGTAACCTGTCCTCTTCCACCATCCTCTTTTCCCTCTACATTGCGTACACTTGTGTCACCTTTGCCCAAAAAGGTGCAACCTAAAGATAAGAATCCGCTACCCTCTAATAAGGTAGTTAAACCAACCAAACCTTCCATCACCAGCTCTTGTACCATGCCCGTACCCAAGTAGATGCAATCAAGACCAAAGACCATCCCACACACCAAAGTAATGGACCAACCCATTCCCCCTCATGTAAAGCCTCTTCCTCCACAATCAGCCGTACCTATACCCAAACCCACATTCACCTCCCATTGTGATCCAATACCAAGGTCCTATGCCAAAATCTTAACCAATCTCCTCGAAACTTTTGTCATCACATTACCACCTCTTAGACCTTACGACCCGCTCAAACCCAAACCAAAAGGGTTTGTCGAAACTAAAATTTACGCCTACCATTGTGTGCCAGGACACGATGTAGAGAACTGTAAGGCTTTAAAAACTACTCTTGTCTAATTGTGTCCTCCCAAAGAAAATTTTGACGACGATGATCTTCTTGATGAGGACCCCATTTCACCTTCACCAATTCCCCTAGATCTTCTTCCATTACCTACTCACCGACCAAAATCTCCAACCCCACAACTCTTTGATCCACCCCCGAGATTTAAAATCAACATGTTCCGTATAAGAGAGTTGGCCAAACCACCACCCAAATGCCAATCCACCCTACTCATTTCACAAGGATCGTATCCCCCACTAGGGTTTTTCCCCTCATTCCGCTATACCTTCCATGACACACCCTCTTCATCCACCTCCCCTCAAATTAACATGGTTCATGTTACCACCCGTGCACAGAAAGACAAGGGCAAAGAAAAGGTAACTGACCCATCAACCAACCCTGTACCCAACATACAATCCGCACCCATACCCAAAGTCACCATTCGAGGTCCTACATATCCTATTTCCGATGGGGTCACACATCACACAATGCTAAAACAACTGCACCAATCCCCCCCTCAAAATGTCTTTATATGACCTTGTCCAAACCTCTGAGTCACATCATCAAGCCCTCATGGAGGTCCTTATATCTATCGAGGTTTTACCAAATGACCCCACACCTGTAGCCTCCATCATTACCCCTCACCATGATGCCTCTCTCACTAGGTCATCGTCTTCCTCTATGCCTCACCTACTTGCCAAGTCGCCGCCCTCAACTTTTCAGATGAAGAGATCGTTTCCTTCCAGTCCGATGACCCCAACCATGCTCTTTTCATCTCCATCTTTATCGATAATATACGCATACAATGCGTTATGATCGATGGTGGTGTTAGTATTAACATCATATCCTCCCATGCATATGACCAAATATGAATACCTACCAATTGCATGCATGGTAACCCAGTTATGTTGTGCTCCTTTAATGACATCATGAAATCTACCCTAGGTACCATCGTTCTCCCTCACTAACTGCCGCTTCACTCACACTTTCCTTCACTGGTGCGCGTGGAAAGGATTTGGCTTTGACTTTTACGAACAGGGCCACCATACCGTCATTTCCTGTACCTCTCATAAACACAATTACTGTAGTGGCATTGGTTTTGACGCACCAATTTCCAAGAAGGTTCACATCAACCTCATCTAGGATAGAAAACCTTGCCCACCTCATTCACCCACATTACCATCTTCATCCACAGAGTCCATAGATCCTAAATCTATTCCTCCTAACTTTGTTTTCATAAACACCATTTCCTTGGGACCTCTGACCTATCAACGCGGTCATGAAGATCCCTCTTCTCTGCCATTCCTAGATCCTGACATGATCGATGACGATACACCTATTAATGTCGTTCAGTGTCAGGATGATGAATCCATCCTCACTTACGTTAGTGCAGAATATTCTTTTATTCATCGTTCGTTACCTTTTGAGACGTAAACCATGTTGAATGAATCGACCATCGAAATCAAAATTCACACTTAGAACGACCTACACATTCTAAAGATAGGCCAATCCTTAGACACTACTGAATAAGAAGCCTTCACCTCTTTCCTTTGGGACCATAGCAACGCGTTAGCCTGGTCCTATGCCGATATGCCTGATATTGACCTAAAAATTGTGGTCCACAATATCGTAACCATTCGTGATGCCAAACCCATCAAACAAAAGCTATGGAAAATGCATCCTCGCATTGCTCTTCTGGTCAAAGAAGAGCTTCAATGCCTTCTCTCAGTTTCCTTTATCTTACCCATTGACTATCCCCAGTGTATTTTTAACATTGTTCCTGTCACAAAGGTGATAGGGGGACTCTACATTTGCACGGACTTCCGTAACCTCAACCTAGCTTGTCCCAAAGACGATTTCCCCCTACTAGGCATTGACCAATTAGTTGATCTCACCGCTAGCCATGAAATGCTATTGCTCATGGACGGTTTCTCGAGCTACAATCAAATATTACTAACTCTAAAGGATCAACACAATACTGCATTCATCACCCCTTAGGGGACTTTCTGCTATCGAGTAATGCCTTTTGGCCTCAAAAATGCTGGTGCTACATATCAGCAAGCCATGAATTACATCTTCCATGACATCATGCATCACATATTGGAAGATTACGTAGATGATCTGCTTGTCAAATCCAAACATCGAACCAAACACCTACCTATCCTTAAATTCATCTTTGACCGTATCATCAAGTATTGTGTGTGTCTTCAACCAAAGAAGTGTGTCTTTGCGGTACTTTCTGAAAAACTCCTAGGTTTCATTGTTTCTTTACGGGGTATAGAAGTTGATCCTAATAAAGTCAAGGCAATTCTGGAAATGCCTCCACCCACTAATCTCCTTCAAATTCGAAGCCTACAAGGTAAGTTGCAATCTATTCATCATTTTATCTCGCAGCTTTCCGACCGCTGTCAACCATTCCATCATCTTCTCAAGAAAGACGTGTCATCCACATGGGATGATGAATGACATAAAGCCTTCGAAGCCTTAAAATAATACCTCCTTCAACCACCAGTGCTCATTCCTCCTAAGGATGACCAGCCCTTTTACCTATATATTTCCGTCACTGACCATTCTTTAGGTGCCATGCTTGCTCATCGCGACGACCAACACTGAGAGCAAGTAGTTTATTACATAAGCCGTACCCTTTTAGACTATGAAACTAGATATACCCACGCCGAAAAACTCTGCTTAGCCTTAGTTTTCGTCGCCACCAAACTCCACCATTACCTACTTAATCACAAAACCTTCATCATTACTAATACTGACCCATTACACTATATGTACGCCAAACCCTATCAACGTCAGTGTGCCACACGTTGGTTTATGCTTCTTGCTAACCTCAACCTTGAATTCCTTCATCAAAATTCCATCAAAGGCCAAGCTATCGCTGACCAAATAGCTGATGCCCCCCTTTCCGGGAATCAACCTTCTAACTTCGATTTCCTAGACGAATCCATAGCTACCCTCTCTTTAGACAAAACTGCTTACCAAATGACACTCTTCTTCAAAGGCTCCAAGTGTCAGCATTGGGGTGGGGCTGGTCTTATCCTCATTCCTCCTGATGGTGAACCTATTCCTTTGTCTTTCAAACTCAATTTTTATTGTACAAACAATATTTATGAATATGAAGCACTCGTATTAGGCCTCCAGGTTGCTTATGCCTTGGATGTTAAGTCCATTAATATCTTTGGTGATTCTCAGCTGGTTGTAAACCAAGTCAATAGTATATACCAGTGTCGTAATGAGATACTTCAAACATATAAACATCATGTAGATATACTTTTTACCACCTTTGACCGTTACGTACTTCAAACCACCCCATGATCTACCAATAAATTTGTAGATGCAATGGCCTACTTGGCTTCTCAGATACCTACTTCACCCACTGACTCTAAAATCTGTCACTATACAAAGGCCACAATCACCTTCTTATTTACCTTGTGAAGTATACTCCATTGGAACCGTTGCCCCTCACCCATATGACCTTTGGTATAAGCAATATGCAGACTATCTTTCCCTTTCCATTCTACCCGTTGATTTCACTCGTAAAGGATAACATGCCTTTCTTAAGAGTGTCTCCCATTATGTCATCATGGGGGGTCTTCTTTATAAGCACGGTCGTAATGAAATTTTCTTACGATGCCTTACCCATTTAGAAATTCCCTACACCATTAAGGAAGTCCACAATGGAATTTGTAGAGGTCACTTTAGTGGTTTAGCTATCACAAAACACATTCTTCACCTAGGCTATTATTGGCTAACCCTAAACTGCGATTGTTGTGATTATGTCCAACATTGCGTGAAATGCTAGCAACATGCTAATCTCCATCACACACATGGTCATGCCTTATAGGTCTCTCGAGACCTTTGACATTTCTCTCAATGGGGTTTGAATATTTTTGGTGAGATCAACCCCCATTCATCACAACGCCACCAATGGATCATAACCGCTACTGAATATTATACTAAATGGGTAGAAGCCATCCCCCTCATTTCTATGAAATCTGAGAAAATATGTGAATTCATCAACCATCACATCATTTGTCGCTTTGGTGTTCCTCACCACCTCATCACTGATAATGGAAATCAATTCAAAAACAAAACCCTACGCAAACTATGTGACGCTTTTGGCATCCAACTCAGTTTTTCATCAGCTTATTACCCGCAAACCAATGACCAAGCTGAATCGACCAATAAAACCTTGAACAAAATTCTTATGAAGGTAGTCAACAACACTAGGAAGGACTGGCATATGCACATCCCTTTTTCCTTATGGGCCTACCGCACTAGTATTCGCACTTCGACGACTGCCACACCTTTTTCTATGGTCTACAGTACCGAGGCTGTCTTACCTCTCGAAGTCCAGATTCCATCTCTCCACATCTCACTACAAGATATGATCAACGATGATGACTTTTGCCAAGATCATTTGGCACAATTTGAGTTATTAGATGAACGCATCTCAATGCTCTTGACCATCTCCAAATCTATCAAAAACGTATAAAATGTGCTTATGAAAAACGTGTTCACGAATGAACCTTTCAGGTCGGTGACCTCCTAAAGGAAAATCAACATGTAACCAAAGAGGAGAAAAGAAAACAGGGTAAATTTGCTCCTAATTGGCTCAGACCCTATATCGTTACCCATGCATATGGATCAAGAGCTTATCATTTGTCTTCACTCAAAGGTAAACCTGAACCTGAGACCCTTAATGCCTTGCATCTTCGACCATTTATTGTTGACGTCAAGTTCTATACCACTTTTTGTCAGTTGATCACTCGTCCCTTAAGCATTGTTCACCTTCCATATTTCCTGTTTTGAGGATCCACGACTCAATAGGAATCATGTGATTACCCGTCACCTTTCAGCCTTATCTTCAATATGAGTACCACAACTGTACTCATAACATGATTCTCATGGATACTTTTCATCTTCTTCAAGATGGAATCCCAATGTCATTCATCACTCGAAACCACCTCTTTCATAGTTAATCTCTATGTATTACGGTCTTGTCTTCTAAACAAGAATCTAATCTTCCTCTATAGTCTTGTCCATGACTTAAACGTCCAAAAACAAAAAAGGGATGTAACTCCTTGAGTCAAACTTCCAGCAAAAGATGACTCCCTCACAAGGGACATCTCTTCACTCTAATTTCTCCAGTATAAATAGATTGATCCCTTGAAGGACAACTATATCAAGTCATGTCACAAATCCAATAAAAATATCCCGAAGCTTCCTGCATCGATCAGCTTCACGAAGACCTCAAGGAGATAATATACTCATCCCAATAGACTTCCCGCATCGATTAGTCTATTAAAAAAAACAAATGAAGAAAAAGATGAAATTTTCATCATGGACTTACCTATTTTTGATCTTGGGTTTATTTTTTTGAAAAACACATTGTCGTACATTACGTTACGCTAAACCTCCCATTCTCACCTCCTTGCCTTTTCGCCTAATTTTCTCTTTACTCAAGGGACTTGCTGCGACTGTGACATTTTTCATGATTATGTGACTTTCTTCACCCTTATAATGGTCCATTATGCGATACCTTTAGGGTCTTACATTCATAAGCCCCTCTTAGGTATGGTCAACTCATTAGGGCTCTTATTAATTAAGCAGCTCTTTTACCACCTCTTACCATTTGCCTTCCTCATTACTTATTGATTATCCTATATAGGACCAGATCATCGACACCTATATTTATTAATTACTCAACATATTTTCATGAGTAGAAGATGTAATGAAATGAAATAAAAAAATTTAATGTTCACGAGGCTAAAAATAGCCTATGAGACAGTAAAACCAGTGTCTTCTAATTTCACCAATTCAGATTTTTTTTTGTTAATCTTGATGATGAAGTCCACCATTTTAGCTATGAATACCAAATAAAGGTATGATGAATGGCTAATAAGAGCTAGGAAATCTAAGTTAATAGCCGGTCAAGAAAAAAAAACACCTACAAATTTTTTGAGAAGAGACAATATATGTAGGTGGCAAAAAAGAAGAAGCAACAATAATTTTCCCTTCAAATCATAAAGTTTATGAGGCGGAGTTCCAAGAAGACTTTGTGGGAAGGCATGCACATGATAAAAGTACTTCATCAGGTAGTAATGATTATTTTAAGTCTCCTAGAATTTTCATATCAGCAACTAATGGTAAGCAATTTGATTATCTCCATAGCAAGGATTTATTGTATCACCCTCATACTATGTCCTTACAATGTTTTGATCATCATAAGAATTATTCTAACAATAAGGATAAGATGAAAGATACCAAATGGAAAGAGGATCTTTTCCAAGAAGCCCCTATCCATCTTTTGAACATTTCAAAGATTGAGCCATTGCCATATGAGATGGATTTTCAGGACATTTATGGGAAGGCACTTGATAAGATTAATAGTGTCAAGGCTCTTACTTCAGCCAAAGGAGATGAGCCAAGGAAAGAAGAAAAATATAAATTGCAAAATTGTGGAGAGAATTTGATGGTTGAAGCCAAATCTCCGAATGATAATGTTGATATCTAACTTGCTGGAATTTTCAAGACAACAATCAATAAGAACCAAGTTGATGGTGTATGTGACTTTGATGAGAACCATGGAGATGCTCCATGCACGTGTCAATAAAATATGGATGGAGTCAAGGAGAAAAGGGCTTCACTTGTTGATTATGAAGAATCGAAGGAGAAGGAGAATGTTGATCCTAACTCAAAAATTATGAGTCACATGTTTGAAAGTGTTGAATATTTCTCAACTAATCTTCATCCAACACGGTGAACAAGTTGAGGACAACCAAAGGTATAAAAGTCTTGTCGATTTGTTCCTTCCCACTATGTTATTTCAGATGTGTCGTCATCATGGGAAGAATGTTGAAAATAATGATCATATGTCAAGTTTAATGCTTCATAGTATATCACATCGAATTTGTGGTCACCATGGACAACATAGTGAAAATGGTGATAAAGTGAAGAACACTATGAGGGGTATAGAGCACATAGACCCTTTCATACAAGTTCCAAATTATTTGTACATGGAAGTTTGGGATCTAGATGATCTTTGGAGATACAAGAAGGGTAAGGTGTTTGAGGAGTTCAATGTTGCTATTTTTAATAAATTCTTTACCTCATACATTTAGCTAGAAAATAAGTTCATGACGACCCCTATGAAGTATGTCATGTATTCTAACGAAATGTTGGAGAATTATTGTTCAGAATCCATTGGTCACTTCTTGAAGCCAACTTCTCCACTTAAGAACAAGGTTATAAGGATAATCACCATGACTGACGCAACAAGATCCTTGAATGGAAAGGTGGTAAGCATAATAGATGTTTTCTTATTGTTGTTCAAGGTTTTAACATGATTTTGATGGAGTCAAGCTACATATGGGATGACCACCATTAGATGGGTGAAGGAGGACTCAAGGAGGATGTGTTTCTTCAAATGGGCTTCACTATTCTGGGTTGTATAGCTATTGTCATTCATATTTTCAGCTTGCCCAACATTGTACTTGTAGCCATACAAGTAGTTTCAACCATACATGAGAGTAATCTTCAGTTTGTTGATGTTTTTGAAGCATTTTTGGTTCCCACATGGTTGATTTCAACCCCTATATCACTGTCATTTCTGAATTTTGTGAAGAATTTAAAGAATGACAGTTGCTGTCCTATTCCTTTTGTTGTTGTTCGCAACAAAACCAGCCTTGTAACACTCTTTATGACAATCACAAAAGTGTTTTTAGTCACAAGGTGGAAGGATTTTTTTCCCACCATAAATAAGGGGTTGTTTGCAATTGTTATAGAAGAGTTTCCATCCACTGCAATGCTGATTGCAAGCAAGAAAATGCAACAATATAGCTACAACCATGCTTAGGGTAGTGAGAGTGGATCTTTGGAAATCCATCACATGAATGGGAATTTTGAAGAAGATGCAAGCATGAGAAAAATATTGAATAACATGTCTATCAGGCATGATGAGATGGTTGAAAGAGTGATTTTGGGAGATTTTTATTTCATCGACACGTTTTCCCTGTGTGCAGGTTCAAAATTTGGGACAACCATGCCATAATTTTCCAACTTCCATGTTGCTCTCATGAGCAATGTCAGTCCCTATAGTACTGCTATTTCATTGATGCACTTACTTCTAAGAGCATTTTCATCTCCTACATGGTTCACACCCTTGCATGGGGCAAAAGGAGATCAAATTTGTTATTGTTATGACATTGTCAAAGTCCTTGAACAATTGTTAATAGTCATGTACAACTGTAAATTGGCACAATATGGGGGAGCTTTGCGGATGGAAGAAGCTAAGGAAAAGGTGCAGCTGAAACAAATCATCGTGGCAACCATTTTGAAGTCATAGCAGCACCTTGCATGTGTTGGAACAACCTAGATGAGTGTTGATAACAATAATATGAGTCAAAGAGTGCATTTCTTGCATATGTCTAAGGAGAGTACAATGATTATCACACGTGATAAGTATGAGTGGGAGCAACTGAGTTTGTTTTCAGTCCAGGCAAAGGATGAACAATATGTTGTTGCAACAAAGATGGAAGAGGTTGTTGAATTTTTTCCACAATCTGAAGAGTTCCTAAGGTTACTTTGGGATCCTGGTATTTGCAGAAGGGAAGAAGGAGTGAAGAAGAGAGCTTGCATTTGCTTGAGAGAAAGAAAATTTGGGGAGGGAGGATTGTAATGTCCCATTTCTAGATTAAAAATAATTAATAATATTTTAAGTTGGGCCGACCAATTTTTATTTTTGGGACAACTTAATAATAGTATTATTAAAATAAAAGGTATTTTTAAATACTAAAGCAAGGAGAACACCCCTTAGCCTATTTTCACTATTTTTTTGGTTGGCTAAAAGGGATAGGAGGAAAAATTAATAATTTAATTTTAAGTGTGTAGTAATTTTACTATAAGCACTTAATTAAATTATTATTAAAAAGTGGCACTTGGGAGAATAAATTAGCTAAAAATTAACTTTATGCCTGAAACTCATGTTTTAAAGGGGGGCTATGTAATTTAAGTAATGTCAATGATAAATTAGAATTAAAAGGAGGGAAAAGGTATAAAAGGAGTTTGAGAGAGTCATTTGATCATTTAGTAAATTTGATACTTATCTTTGGAAATTGGAGCATTGTACTCTCATTTTCAGCCTTTGAGGATGAAAACCCTCAATAGTCACAACACTTGGGATAAAAACTCTCATTTGTTGCATTGGTGGCTTCATCTAGGAGTCACAAATGAGCTTAAAATTTAGAATTTCGGAATAGTAAGGGTATCCATCCGTGCTAGGGCATGTTCTTTTGGGGCTGCCACAATCATTTCCAAATTAATCTACCTATTTGGAGATTTCGGGATCACTTTCAATGGGTTTCAGTGGTTGGTAAAATATGATTCTAATTTAGTTTGATAGATGCCATTTTTGTGGTCATTTTAAGCTATCATTTGCATTTTATCTCCAAGTATTTATGAAGATATGAAAATTTGAAGTTTGAGCTGTTTTTGAGCAATAATTAATCGCATTTGTCTATATTTTAATTTTGAAACATTTATTTTGCATGATTTCGTCAAGAGTTACATGTTGTTGATGCATTCCTAAAGATTTGCATGTGGGAAGTACTAAAATCTGAATTTGACCTAGGTCGCTTAGGGTTTTGTGGACCTAAAACAAATTGTTGCCTTGGTTTTTGCATAAAATCATATTGATATCATAAAAACCAGGTTTATGCATGTTGTTCCAGCCATGTTCCATTATGGTTTTGGGGAAATCCAAATTCCTCAAATTTGAGCCCGAAAGGGACATTACAATATACCATGCTTTGGGAGCCTCCTTGAGACCATGGAGAAATTTAATGAGTTTGCACAACTTCTTTCCTTCATTAGATGTTACAAATCCCTCAAGTTGGGTGTTATAGACCTCTTTAAGATCTCCATTGAGGAAAGTATTCTAGCGAGTTCGATATGAAGACCTTGGGCCCATTTTTACTTCATGTGGGCTTAAAAGGTAAAATAAGGGAAGTACTTTAATGTTGTAATTGTTAGTTGTTATTTTTAGCCATGTATTAATTTTGTAAAAGCAACTTTCTAGTTATAACATTAGAAAGTGAAGTTGGTAAAAAAAAGTGCAAACGCCGACTTGAAAATAAAAGTGATGGAGTTAAAAGGGGAACATAACACCATTTAAAAAGGGGTTGACACGTTTGTGCTCCCCCTTTCATGGATTATTCCACCCACAATTATAAAATGGAGTTGCTAGGGGTGAAAAAAGATCACTTGTCATATGAATTCATTTTTATTTGGAGATTAGAGCTTGTGCTTGCAATTTCCAGCCATTGAGGACAAAAATCCTCAAATTTTGCATTAGTGATCTCATTCAGAGGTCATATTTGTGCTGCAATTTAGAATCTCAGAGCTACAATTCAAAATTTCAGTATTAGAACACAATTTTCAGCTAGGGATTCAAGGGAAGATTAGAATTCCAGACTTTTGGGTGTGTAACAACCACACATTCCACTGGTTTGTTGTGTTATAGTGTTTTGGATCAGATCTAGGACGTTTTCAGCTTGGGCAAACTACCAGGGAACTTGAGAGACCCAATTTGGGGTCAATTCCCGCTATTTTCAAAGGTTTTTTTGGAGCTAGGGTTTGTTCAACCTTCAAGTCTGCCCTAGGGCATTCATTGTTTCATTTATTTCAGCTTCAAATGCTCCTAATGGTCAGCGGTAATTTACCCTATTTTCAATCACAAAATTGATGAAATAAAATCACTTATTTGTCAGAAAGATTATTTCTTTGTTCCTAAATGTTCTAAACATATTTCTAAGTGTTTTGAGCCTTCTGGGTACTTTTGTAATTGAGTATTTGAAGAGTAATTGAAGAAATCAGATTTATGCATGTTGTACTGAGGGTTTGCAGACCAAAATCAACGTGCTGCCCTAATTTGGAATAATTTCTAATTGCTGTCATTTAAAATCAGATATTAGAACTTAGCTGTTATAAATTTTAGTTTGATGTGATTAGGTTTTTGTGCAATTTCCAGAAAATTCATATCTCAACTCGAAAGGGACATATCATACATCCACCATACGGACCTTCCATCCAAATTGAGCAGCGATTGCAAAAACTATCTTGACAATATTTATCTTCGTTGTGGGATTCTCCTCATAATTGATGACTTCCTTTTATGCGTAGCCCTTTTCTACAAGTCTCGTGTTGTTCTTGTAAAGACTATGATATGCCTTGTATTTGGTCTAAAAGACCCGCTTACAACCAAAAGGATCCTTCCCTGCTAGAAGAACAACAAATCGCCATATGTCATTCTTCATGAGAGCTTAACACTACTTCCACAGTATATTTCTGAGGCTTCAAATCTAGGGCTTGTTGAACAAAGGTTCAATGTTTTGAGCAACTGTGCTCGTGAGGGCTAAGTTCACCTCATCTTGCACCATACTACGAGGTCTTGGTGATGAAGTCAAACAATTGGAACTCCATTCAATTTTGAATCTTGTATGGTGCTTGTATACCACTTGGGTATCCGTTGTGTGAAACTTGCAAATGTTGGAGTTGGAAGACCTGTATGACCATCATCACTAGGGGTTAAATTTGACGGCCTTTTAGACATTTTCGTGATTTTAGCTGTAAAATACTTACAAATATTTGGAAAAAGCGTCACATGCAACTTGCAAAAGTTAAGGATGAAAGTTATTTTATATATAGATTTATAGATAAATTATGCAAATATATATTTTAAAATAGTTAAATATATATAGAATAAGATTTTATGTATTTTATTAACATTATAAAAAAAAACACTATTTAGTATTTTTGAAGGGCAAGATTCAAAGTTTACCGTCAGCTAAAAATTATTTGACAGGTATAGGTGGCAATCAAATTTAACCCCTGATCATCACTACCATCGTCCTTATCAACACAGTCTCCATCATTATTAGAATAAGTCACAAGAGCAACACTTAGAATTTGAGAACGTGTGGAAGATGGATTGGACTCACCCTTCTCATCAAATACAATGTCTCTACTGATGTGTAGCTTCTTGGCGTCAAGATCCGTGAGCCGATAGGCCTTTGACTCTTCATTGTACCTACGAAAAATACATCCCAAGGATTTGTTGTCCAATTTTTTCATTTTCTTTGGAATGTGCATATGTGCTGAATCGAGGGTTCAACTGTAGTAAAAATGCTTGATTTCCAAGCGCATTTTTCATACCACAAGCGCAATTTCAGTCATGATTTGCAAAAGAACACAAATGCTTTCAAGGGAACGTCTGCAATTTTAGACACATTGTTTAGTCGCGTTTATTAGAAAACGTGCAGTTAGGGCATGACAATAAGACATTTTTGGTGGAGAAGGGTGCAAAGGCAGTTCTTTTTCATGTTTTTTGAGTTCTAATGCAAAGATACGCGAGATTTGTAAGTTTTTGAATTTCATGTTGTGATAATTCATTTCCACTTGCATCGATTTGTGAGTCATACATCAGAAGTCGGAATATTTTTTTATTTGTTGCATCGATTTACAATTCAAAAGTCAAATACTCGGATTGTAGACTGTACTTTAATTTATTACATCAATTTATGGGCCAATTATCAAATATCGTGTGAAAAATGGCCAATATTCATAAGCTAGTTCTACTATAGGCATAAAAATTGACTGGTCAGAATTACAATGGCTGAAGTCACAAGATTCTAACGACCGCCTGGTATCAAGATTGAGATAAAATCATTCTTGGCGATGAAGGAAGACATGTTGCGGATTTTGCAGATTATTACAAGCATCATAAGGAGGCCTTGTTATTGTCAATGTTGTTCGTGTCAAATTATCTGATACTTGACGTTTGGAATACCACTAAGGCAAGTGTGCTATGGACAAGTCTAAAGAACAAGTATATGACTTCAAACAATAATTTTCTATTTTCAAAAAGGATGATGGACGGTTCCCTATCTAAACACCTTCGAATGAAATATCTTCAAGACCAGCTTGGTTCCATCAATAAAAAGGTGGATAATGACAAATTGGTTGCACTTATTATGAATGGTTTGTTGCCCTTCTATGAAATATTTTTGGAGGCTCTACATTTGATGGCAAAAATCCAAACCCTGACATTTGATCAGGTCAGTTCCTATTTGTTGCAAAAGGCATGCAAGCAATTCTAGAAAAGTAGAGAGGGCAAATTTGTTGCTCAATTGACGGGAAAGTGGAAACAAATTCTTGGTGAATCATCTTCTAGGCATCATATGAAATGTCATTACTATCATAAGGTTGGGAATCTCAAAAAAGATTGTCGGAAGCAATATGATCTTTGAATCTTTCGCAACTCAACAAAAAGCTACGAGATGAGACAAATGCGGCAGCAGCTGTGAAATGGGATTATAAGGAAGAGTATGATCTCCATGCTCTCACGACATCATGCTTGAACACTAGTGCTACCAGTTGTTGGATCGTTGACTCCGATGCACCCAGACATTTTTTGTGTCAAAATATTGGTAACATTTACAACATATACAAATTGTTCTGATTCAATTGTATTGGTTGATGGGGGATCACTTGCAGTAGAAGGGATAAGAGATATTCATATAGTCCTAGATAACACTAAAAAATATTTAATACAGAATGTTAAGAATGTTCCTAACATGCATAAAAATCTCTTATCTATTCTTCAGTTAACAGAAAATCCCAATAATTCTATTAAATTCTCTAGATAGAAGTGTATTGTGTCGGATGTGAAACAAGGACAGCTAATTTCCCTAGGCATTAGGCAAGGTAGCTGATATAAGCTTGTGACTCTGGTAGAATTTCGGTCCTGATTCCCCATTACCTATTTCCACAGTCCAGCACATTAAGAAATAAGTTGATAAGTACTTCTCAAGAACCAATATAATAAAAAATGAAATAACAAGAGCAAAGATATGAGCAATTTATATGATCGAGAATTTTTCTCTAAATAAGAGAAAAATATCAACCAACATCTGTTTTGAGTACGATAGAATATTGTACGTATCCTAGGCTTATAGTTATGGGTCAAGCAGATAGCAAACATTACCTTTATACAGTTTAGAAAGTATGTACAAAACAACGGCAGCCTCGACAATATTCCGCTTCCTGCCACCAAAATCTTCCTCATATTCTCTTCCTTCTGTTACATTAACAAAAGCATATGTTCCACACATTTTAGATGCAATATACGCATTGCCATATGCTTCCATTTTAACATTGGGACCATTCATGATACAGTTTTCATAGAAATCCAAATTTGGGAATTGACTTATCAATGGATGCATGCTATACTGTATATTTAGAAGATGGACCCGGTGTCCAAGATGTTGTAATCTTTCAAAGAGACTTCCACCATATCTTGCTTTCTGTGATACCTGACAAATCAAACACAAATGGAATTAAACTTATAAATAGAACTTGCTGAAATAAACATTCAATAAAGTGACCCTCTAGACACAAACCTTGCTGATAACTGTCGCAGGCAAATGATTTGGATCTCCTATGAGAAATACATTTTTCAAACCTCTGATTTGCAATGCAATAGTGGATTCGGCCTCTGTAAGCTGAGTTGCCTCATCAATAATCAAAGTGTCAAATGATCCTGCCATGTTCATGCACCTTTTCGCAGAAGATGACACTGTTGAAAATACCAATTTTGTACGTGACAGGCATAATTTCTCTAGTTCATCAGGCGAAAGGAATTGTTCGGCAATGTGAGCAGCATCAGTTCCACAGCATAAATGCTTTCTCAGGAATTGGATACACCCATTTCTCTTTAGAGAAAGAACTTCTTTCAACTCTTTTTTATTATTAAGTATATCCACATTAAATATACCTGTTAACTTTGAGGCCTCTTCCATACCTTCACTGTTACTACAAAAACATTCTCTAAGGTCTCTTTCATTAACCTTGCTTTTCTCAATAAGATTTATAAAAGATTCAACGATTGTAGCCAAACTTTCCAATTCCTGTTTTCCTGACAAGGTTACTGGTAAATCATTTAATAACGTTGTAGCATTCTCACAAAATGCCGGGGCTAACATTTCCAGTCTGTTTCTAATGAATTATGAAAGATCAATCAAGCCCGTCTCTTGAAAAACTTCATACTCGGAAACAGCTGATTCAAGAAAATCAAGAAGAGACGTCACCCTGTGTCTCCAACCCTTACCCTTCTTTGGCCGGAAGCATTGGAAGAAGCGATCAACTCGATATTTAAGGAAAATATCTCCAACAATATTTTTAGGATCAAATTTGTCCTCATTGCCTACCAGAACAAGGTCACTTAAATTTATTATACAAGAAAAATTATCTGTCTTGGGACAACATCCAGATGGACTTTTAACTATCTTGATGAATCTCAATGTCTCATCGCAACTTCTGATATTGCTGCATTTGTGGGTGCGCACACAAGTACTCTGGACCCCTTGTGGACTAACATGGAAAGAAGTGAGACTAACATTGAGGTCTTTCCTGTCCCTGGGGGACCCTGGATCAGCTCTATATCAGTAAAAAAATTAGATTCAACAGCATTGACTGCATGAATTACAACAGAAGCTTGAGAATCATCCAAGTTATGGGATACAAAGTGCTGGCTTCGGAATTTCTCTAAACTACCATCTTTCTCTTCTGCAAACGCTTCATGATCCTGCGAATCCCATCAAATTCAGATTAGTGTGAATTTCCAGCTTGTCTGCAAGCAATGCACTTATAATTTTCATAAACCGTGACCAAACAAAGTATTGCCACATGCATAAATCTTATAAGAAATCAAGTGCATACCTCTCTATTTAAGTATATCGCTTTATGGAACATGTCCAAATTTTTTTCTCCATCTCCCGAATGAGTATGTAAGGCATTCCAGATTCTCAAATTTGTTGCAATGCTACCCAGATAAATAGCAAAGTATTTAGTGTTTAAATTGTAATTTTTTGAGGTAAAGGGATGTCCATGCCGCACATATATCTTCACCTTCAATTCATCCAGACTTGTATCCTGGCAGCCAGTGCTACTTGTCTGCTGAACATTTGTGTGATGGACTAAAGCTAGTAAGTAATCTTCGTGGAAGTCATCCGGTATCTCCGGTAATTTTGTTGATGGTATAAGAAGGTCCATCGGTTTTAACTTCAAATTTTGTTGCCCCTTCTCTCCTTCTGTATCATTCTCCTTGTCAATAAGCATCTCATATATCTGTACTAAACCTTCTGATAGCTAGCTGTATATTATCCTGAAATGTTGTAGTTGCATATTGCGCTTGAGATACAGATTCAAGATTCTGCTGGAGTTTCGCTCGCATTTCTTCTATTAAAGGCCAAACAAATGAGCCAAGATATTCTTCTACAGACATAAATTTATACGGAATATCTTTCACCTGAAAAGGTAGGAAATGATCTCAACCACCATTTTAAAAATGCCTTTTTTAAAAGACTTATGAAAAATTGCAAAACAAGTTCATTTCTATGCTCAAATGATACTGTTCTGATGGATTGGTTATTATTTGCATCTATATCATAAAATGAATTAAAAAAGACATTATTTCATTCAAACTCAACTAGGAAGATCCCCCGTCACAGCAATATATGACTGTCATTCCTGCTATTTGGCATAGTCACCTGGAGAAGTGGCAGTACAGGTATTGGTACGGGGATGGGGATGCCATTCAAATCAGGGTAGATAAGTAAATGAATAAGGTTTTGAATATATATATATTCAAAACGAACTATGCTGGAGAAGGGGACATTACATAAGAAAGGTGGGTTGATACTATTAGGTCTAAATGTTGTGTTTCAGAATCTCAGCATTGAATGCTTAGTTTATGTGAGATGATATGAAAGAAGGCAAGCGGAGATATGGAAGGAACAACAGAGGTGTTATGAGCGCCTATATAGTGTTGCTTCAAACAACACACTATGAAAGTATGTGATAGTAATGGCTTAACTCAAATTTAATCGTTAGAATTAGCATAGCCGAATCCATCCGCAAACCTTTACATGCACTCTATTAACATAAGCATTCTAGTTTTTGGTTTCAGACTTACAAATGTTTAATGAGGGGGGGAGAAACAATCAGCGTTGCTCCACTGATTGCACAAAGAAGAAGAATTGGATAATAGAATGGAAGTATTGTGAGATTGAAAGTCTATTTTCTAGTAATACTAGAACAATCTTCTTATTGGCAGGTACATTTTGTAATGTTCCTCTTTTTCGGATAGTTCTTATCGAAGACCTTTGGTTCATTTTGTCTATCCGACAGCCAATGGGGGTGTAAATTATTATAAAGTGCCCATAGCAAAAGGAAAAGTACCCGTAACAAAGGGTAAAATGCCCGTAGCAAAAGGGAGAGTACCCGCACCAAAGGGGAAAAATAATAAAGCACTTATATTAATTTATTTGGCTTAATAGAAATAAATTATAATCCCTATGGTAAATATGATTTGCCTTGAGGGGCAAATATCATTGTAGAGGGATTTATTATATTTTATTCTTCCTAGAAAGGATAATGGCGACTTGGGCCGAAGGGGAATAATAAAGTTTAGGAAGGATAAAAATATAATTAATGTTTTGTATTCCTCCCAAAATGCGACTTGGCCTAGGAGAAAGAACCATGCAAAGAGAAGACCAACACAGCTGATTGGTTTGAAAAGAGGTTCCCTTGGGTCACTTTTCCTTTATAAAGGACAGCTCAATTTGGGAGAAGGCATCTAATAATCATTATAACAATTTCTGATTTGGGTCTCAAGCCTTGAGCTTTTGCATAAATATACTAAGGACGAAAACCTTTAGTTTATACCTCTAGAGGACGAAAACACTTAGTCTATACCCCTAGAGGACGAAAACCCTATTAGAGAATGAGAGGGATTTCCACACAGGAAATTCCATAGGTCTTAATAGAATTTTCTATTTCCAGCAGTGTTGTTTTGAAGAATAAAGATTGCAGCAGTGTTATCATAATTTCCTCTCGTGGAGAGACTCATTTCTTGGCTGGTTTGCATTGTATTCGAGATATTTCAGATCTGAATATTATTGTCATATCATCTACTGATTTTTGGGAGTCAAAGCAAAGAATTTTAAGAGGTTTTAAGAGGTATTTTCAGTCAGTTTAATATGCAGATTTCAGATCTGTTTTTAGTCAGTACTCACCTCTAAAAATCTGATTTTTGATATGTTTGGGCATTTTAAAATATTATAATCAGTTTATGCTCAAAATATAAATTTTTGGGTGCTAATTGTGTTGGGTTCCCATTCAAACCCTAGTTGGATTTACCAATCAAATTTGCAGCAGTTGTCTTTAGATTTTGTGTTATTGCAGATGGGGTTTCATTCTTGTCCATCAAGTTTTTGATCAGATATAGGTGGGGATCATTCACATTTTCCTGGATATCGAATGTTAAGTATAGGATTTTTTTATATAAAATAACTATAAGCCTCACTCTCACTAGCTCCTAGAGGTTAAAATCAAAGTTGACAATTTATAATAGTATGATCAGAGAAAGTATTTGGTAAAACAAACCGTAAACTTAGATTCAATATTTTGGAGATACTATGTGTTTGCTTCTAATTCAACGTTTTGGATCAACATCTATGATCCATCTAGTTTGAATCTAATTTTTATGGAGTGTGCTAGTATCAAATCTTTAAACTGTAAACTTTTATATAATTGAGGATGAAATAAAGAAATATACTCAAATGAAGATAGAGTGCTTATGGATATTATTTGCCAAATAGTTCACCCTTTCTTTATTTTTTTTAAAAAAATATACCGAGATGAAAATAGAGTGCTTATGGATATTAGCTGCCAAATAGTTTTTATACAAGTGAAAAAAGTCCTGGATGAATAAAAACAAGTGGATGAGGAAATGGCCCATTGACTTGAATGCATGTCTCAATAATAGCAAGGAAATAAAGGTGTTTGTTATAGATAAACTATGGAAGTCTATGTGGGATAAAGTGTTAGGGTGGAAAAAGAAATATTACCTTGATAAAATTAAATCTGATTATGATCATCAAGAAAAGGACTAAATAGGGGCTCATATCCCTTAGGGAGCAAAGTTTTTCGTAGCTCAATTAAGGGCAAATTCACATCATATTCGGTGAAACAGGTAGATGGAAAAGGCCAAAAGAAGCATGGGAAGAGAGAATTTATGTCTTTTACACCAATGGGGCAGTGAAATCAGAAAAACACTTTATTTTTTAGTGTAATGCTTACAATGACATCTGGACCAAATATGCAAGTGTTTTAATGACAATCTTGTTACAAAATATATTCACCAAGAAAAGAGTGAAAAAAATGAACAATTTCATTATCAATTTGAACAGCAATCAAACTGAGAAAGCATAAGTGGCAGGGTTCATTGTGCCATAGGCTTATCTTGGCCTCCTTGAGGTTCAAAATATCTCTCTAATTCACCTTTTCTTTTAAAAAAAGGAAAGTTACAATCCTTCAAAACATTACAAACACGTGAAATTCACAAGAAATTTAAATTTAAAAAAAAATACACACGTGTACTCATGACTTTCCTAGCTAAAAGCTGTAAGTTACCTTTCGACTACAGTTCAAAACTTTTAGCTTAAAAAACAAAACCCTTTTTTCCCAATACAACCACGAAATCCCCTAGTTTTTTCTCAACCCCAACTAATACAACTGTTACTAAAATCTAACAAACAGGCAATAAATTTTCACCTTCAATTAACCTATTCTCAAAGGCATTTGCATGCAGTTTTTTTGAACTGACCTGGTGACGGAAGAGATTTTCATCCATGATGTCGTCGAGAGTCCATTTGAGCACCATTTCCACGAAAGTTTCTCCCACCTTGTGCTGCAAACCTTTACTTCAACTAGACTTCCCCCACATTTCTCCCAAATTGTTGTGCTGCAAACCTCTACTCCCACAAGACCCCCCCAACATTTTTTCCACGGCTGTTCTCAAATTGTGATATAATACTTACCTGCAACTAAAAATTTATAACTTTTTTGTATCCAATGCTCCACTCTATCGCGGATATAAGCTGCCTGTTAAATTGCCTGTGTCTTGTTGAGGAAGCTTCCTGGGGTAAAATCTTGCTCGTTAAGATAAAAAGAAGTGAAGGCATTTGCATACTGTAGTGGCTCCACATTGAAAATCTCGAGGGGAGAGATTCGTACGTACTATATTCTCTCTGTTATCATTTACTTCAGGCATCCACTTAATAAGAATCCATGTTGGGAGAATTTAACGCGTCCTTGAAGTTGATATTTGTAATTGTGTCAAAGCGGTTTTAAAATTGACGGCCGTTTCTTTTTTTTGTAACAAGTATCCTTGTGGTTTAAGCAATTAAATTTTTAATGTCCCGCTCAACCAACCCTACTCTTTTAAAATTAATAAAAATGTCGATGTAAGTAGGTATTACTCTTTTAAAATTGAATATCTCGTGACGAAAATATTCTTGTGCTGAAAAATTATTTTATGGTCAACTATGGCCGTCAAATTTACAGTTGCATATGACTAGTTATCAGTATTGTTTATCTGTTAATGAGAGTGGGCGAACTTTTACTATTGGAACAGACCTTTAAATTGATGTAAAGGAGAGTTACATAGCGAGGTGACCGGATAACTCACGATCCCACAAAACGCCACGAGGGCAACAAAAAACCGCCACGAGTGCAAACACAAAATGTCACAAAGGCTTACTAGAGCAGGCCCAAAGGACAATCAATAATCATCTACAAAAGACAAAAGAAACATCAGGCACAAGCTGCAACCGCACCAAGAAGAGGGGGAGGATCATCCAGGGGAGGGATGAAAGCTCCGCTAGTAGGCTCAACAGACGACGGATCCACTTCCCAACCCTCCTTCTCTAGAAACCACATCTGAAGAGGCACCATAATTCCCCACCCATGTGGTGGCGATCCTGCGAGAGTGTTCATTGTTGGTGGCGGCGAGCCCCACCAGGGAGTGTTGGCAGCGCCTTTCCCCCTTGGGAGTGGATTCCAGCCAAGTCTAACAGAGGACGGGGCGAAGCGAGCCCGAGGGTAGGTAGAGCGGTGGCTACGAGAGCGGCTCCTCTAACGTATATTCACAGGCAATGGCCACCGGAGTGGCGAAGGCCGAGGTGGCAAGAACGACGGATCGGGCAGAACCCGACTCATGGTACATGGCGCACTCCCCCAGTGATCCAGTAATTTCTGCAGGTGCGCAAGTTCCAAATCAACCTTTGCCGCCTGAGCTTGAATATGAGATCGCACAATAGACAAAATAATCAACTTTTATCCTTTTATTTATTTCATTTTAATTGGAAATGTCTTATCATATTTATTAATCTAAAAATGAGATTTAAAGCATATATATATGAGAGAGAGTATTTTCAGACCTCATAAGATATAGAGGAGTGTTTCTACTTAGTAAAATTGTGTCTAGGATCAATGTTTCAGATCATCCTCTATGTAGATGGTTGACAACAAGGTCATGATGTAGAGAATTTTGCGAAAAATGGTGTATTTTTCGCAAGAAAATAAAAATGGAAGTTAAAGTGGGTAATGATATTTTAATAAATAATTTGAATGTGTAGTACGTGTTTGTATATATATGTTGATTTGTGCAAGTAAATTCTCATCTTGGGGAGGGGGAAACAGGGTGAAGTAAGGGAGAGGAGCCAATCTTTGAGCATGGACCAATACATGTGAGGGTAGATGAAAATAAAGGAGCTAGTACATGTCACTTTCCCACTTAAACTTTGAAAAAAATGCACCCTATAGAATATGTCATATCAAGTTATATCAAACCAATTAACTAATCAAATGATGACAAATAAGTAATAGAAAATGTATGACTTAACTCTCACGTAATGGTGCACCTTGAAATTTCTTTGTATTTCAAATTACCCAATTTAAATATTAACAAAAATTCCCTTCCACATAATTTTCTAAAACGAAATATTTACAATGGGGAGAGTGTGACCTATTAAAGGGTATTTTTTATTTTGTAGTTATATGATGTTTAGGTTCCTATGTGCACTCATAAAGTTGCACAAAGATTGATTCCTCTCCCTTAAGCCGTCCTTTAAGCAAATGTTGAGGGAGACTTGGCACAAAAACAAGATGTGTGGTAAATACTTGTTCTAATAGTAGAGAGGGAATATAGTGCAGGAAAATGTTCACCTGAGGAAAAGGGTATGTGTTCGTCTGTGAAGAGGTTAAAGAACAATTATATCTACTTTAAAGGGAATGCATTCGCAACACACACTTTGCTAGGGCGGATAAGGAATTTCGAGTGACCAAAAATTCACCTCAAGAATTTGATAAGTACTCCTTCAAGTAAAGTGAAAGAATAATAGTTAGACAAGTGAGTTATAAACTCTTTTTATTTTATTATGCATTGGAGAATATTGACAAAAGGCTTGCAAGGATCTTTTCATCATAAACAAGCCAAATTTCATGAGGACAAGGACTCGCCTTAGGGAACGACTAAGTATACCTTTATGCAGAGGTCAAACAACAATTGCTTGAGTAATAAGTTCATTATGTGTGAGAGAAAAATGACAAGAGGTTTGCATGGATCTTCTTGTCACCAACAAACCAAAGTTCTTAAATAAAACTTGTGGCTATTAGTTTTGAACTCCCAAAATGAAATAAGGTTTTAATCCAAATTTCAAGCTTTGTTACGAAAATTTTATATTTTTCTTTTAAAAGGTTGTTGAATAAATTAAATTTTAGATATTTTTTAAAACTACAACAACTATCCAACCTATAGGATAGCATCATCCCATCTTATATATATTCATATGTATGTCATGCATACCATGATAGATCAACATTTTGAATTTAGCTGACTAAACATGTGAAGAATGATGGGCATTGAGGTGGTGAGTGAATCTGTCAATGTCATTCTAATGAAAAGTAAAGGCTATTTTCCACAATATTACGTGGGACAACGAAGTGAATGCTTATAGCGCCATCATAAACACAAAATAGTGAGAAATTTTATCTTAATGTGAATTAACATCCCTTGCTTCCCTTGTTTCAATTAAATTGATAGTTGTACTTTGAACTAAAATTAAAATCCAAAAAGAAAGCTCTTTCCAAAAGTTAAAAAATGATTGTGTATAAGTAATGAAACAAATCTAGATATTTTGATTCAAATAGTTTGTGTACCACCTTATCAGCAAAGGGAAGAAGGAGGTCATAATGTTCAAGATTTAAATTCAAAAGTTGTAGGTAAATACATTTAATGACAATGTACATTTTAAAGAAACAAAAAAGTGAAGGCATTTGCACACCATACTGGTTCCACACTTGAAAATATCAAGGAAAGAGATTTAGATGTACTATATTTTATATTGTCATTTATTAAAGGCTTCCACTTAATTTCCATTGTCAATAAATTTTGTTGTTGTGGCTTTTCATAAGAATCCATGTTAAGAAAATTTAACGTTAAACGATTGCGAATATGCAAAGCGTTCATGAAGTTGATAAATATATTTGTGTCAAAGCGGGTTTAAATTTGACAGTCGTTTGTTTTGTAATTTTTAAAATAATTGTCCTTGTGGTTTTAGCAATTAAATTTGTGTAATGCTTGGTTCTTTCAACCCTAATTTTTTATATATAACGATAAAAATGTTGGCGTAGCTAAAGAGTACTTTTAAAATTGAATATCTAGTGATAATAATATTGTTGTAAAGAAAAATAGTTTGATGACCATTGTTGGCTGTCAAAATTAAAGTTTGAAAAGACTAGTTATTAACACTATTTAGAGCGGCATCCATTTACTGTTTGACTATTTTAATTGAAAATGCATTATCATATTTATTTTTCGAAAAAAGAGAATTAAAGAATCTAGTTGAGAGTAATAGTATTTCCACAATCCATAAAATATAGAGGATTGTTTCTCATAAAATTGTGTTCAGGATCAACATTTCATATCACACTCTATATGGATGGTTTACAATAAGGTCATGATGTAGCAAATTTTGCGGAAGATGATGTATATCTGAAAGAAAATAAAAATAAAAGTTTAGGTGGGTAATGATATTTTAATAAATAAATTTTAATGTGTACTATGTGTTTGTATAAATATGTTGATTGGTGCAAGTAAATGTTCATCCTGGGTGGTGGGGGAGGGGGAGGGGAAGTTAGTCATCCTTATACAGACGTCGAAGGGCACTTGACATAAAAACAATATGTGTGGTAGATACATGTTCCATCCCTAGAGAGGGAATTTAGTGTAGATAAATGTTCACTTAGGAAAAGGGTAAGTATTCATTCATGAAGATGCCAAAGAAAAATTATATCTGCTTTGAAGTGAATGTGTGCATAACACACACTGCACTCGGGGCGAAGATGGAATTTCATGTGAGAAAAAATTCACCTTGAGAAAATGATTATTATTAGTTTAAGTAAAGTGAAATAACAATAGTTAGACAAATGAGGTATGAGTTCTTTTTACTTGATTATGCATGGGAGAAAAATTACAAGGTTTGCAATGACCTTTTTGTGAGAAACAAACCAAATTTCATGTGAACAACACTCACCTTAGGGAAAGGATAAGTATACCTTCATGCAGAGGTCAAAGAACAATTACTTGAGTAATAAATCAATTGTGTGTGAGAGAGAAAAAGGAAAAGAGGTTTGTAGGGAACTTCTTATCACCAATAGACCAAAGTTCTTATATAAAAAATTGGGGCTATTGGCTTTAAACTCCCATAATGAAAGAAGTTTTTACCCAAATTCGAAGCTTTTTTGTGGAAATTGTATATTTTTCTTTTAGAAAGTTATTGAATATTAAATTTAAGATAAGTTTTAAAATTGTGACAGCTATCCAACTTGTAAAATAACATCTCCCCATCTTATATATACATATGTATGCCATCCATACCATGATAGATCAAAATTTTTAATTTATTTTATCAAGCATGTGGAGATCTATGAGCATTGAGGTGGTGAGTGAGTCAACTGATGTTAGTCTTAACTAAATAAAAATGCTATCATCCATAATATTGTGTGGGATAATAAAGTAAATGCTTAGATACCACCATCGTAAATAGAAATTGGTGGGAAATTTCATTTTAATGTGCATTAACATCCCTTGTTTCCCATGTTTCATTAATATCGATAACTATACTTTAAACAACGTTCAAACTAAAAATAAAAGCAAGAAACAAACCTTTTTCCAAAAGTTAAAAAATGATTGTGCAAAAGTTTTAAAACAAACGTAGATATTTGTATTCAAATAGTTTGTGTCACCTTATCAATAGGGGAAACAAGGAGGTCACAATATTCAAAAAGTTAAATTTAGGAGTTGTAAGTTAATATATTTAATGACAATGCACATTTCTAAAGGAACCTATTTCTAATGTTTTCTACACATAATCCCTTGTAATGCTTATTTTTACAAGAACAATAAAGAAACTGCATATTACATACACCCTGGAAGTGCATAACATTAAAGAGGACATAAGTTTTGTTATAGGAAATTATTCTAATTAATTAATTTCCAACATTAATTATGCAAAATAAGAAATTAGTACTTGCAACTATTGATAACAATATGCTATAATATCGAAAACATGAGAGGGGATATGCAATTAGTTGTACAAATAACACAAGAGAGATCTAGGTGCACAAACTAGAGAATAGAGGACTCTTTAACCTGAAGATGTTTATTTATTGATATTGCAGCTAGAAAATGCCTTAGTATGGAACCATATTGCTCTACCAATAATGTCTGTACATTATTAACCTTGTTTTACGGTTATGAACCTAATCAGAGTGTGGCTATGTAACTTCTTACTCCCTTCACTTTCCTAAAAATGTATTTCATTATTGAAACCTCAAGTGTCACATAGTTGTGAAATCATTCGAATAATTTAAATTGAACTCAAACCCTAACCATATGTGGAAGACATTTCAAAAAGGTTAGTGGTTTGGTTGAAGTGCAATTTGTGCACTACCTACATAGGCACTACTCTGAAGAGGCCTCAAACCACACATAGTTCTCCACCTAACATGTGATATCTATATGGATGTAGTTAGTTTGGTAAACTTAACCAATTTGACCATGTTCGGGATGATTTTTCTCTTACTAAGACATTGAATTAAGATTTTTGGATGCTTAGAAACGAGGGAAGCTAAGCTCATTGACCTAGTTGAGTGCTTCAAAACTATAATAGTGACTACCCTAATGAATTTGCATCATCTTTGAAAATATTAAGGGAGCATTGAGAGCCTTTAAGGTTAGTATTTATAGTGAAAGATCATAAGAGTGTCAGGTAATCAAATGAAGTGATATTAACTTGCTTATATAGGGTTTTAAAGGTTATTTCTTATGACAAGGTTGACCCAAGAGGATGAAATAATATAAAAAGATAACTGAATTGAATTCAAAGTTGGGGATGTTTCGGTCGGGAACTATACATAATGGTTAGGAACGGGTTTCAAATTTTGACTAGATAGTATGGATTTGGATAGGATGAAATCCATGCAATTTGGAATATGTATTATGATAAGTAGCGGTGAAATACCGACTTTATGAATTTATATTTAGAATGTGATATAAATATCATAGATTAATTTTATTAACAAGAAACATGTTACATATAAATAGGAGCCATAAGATCCTATGATAAAGGATGTTGTTATAACAATATCTCATGATAGCTAACCATCCTTATAAAACTTGACAATTATAATGAGTCTGGTGTTGATTTAACAAAAATTAAATCTTAATAAGAGAACTGGCAATCAATTATATATATATATATATATATATATATAAATATATATATATATATATATATATATATATATATATTAGAAACACGTAAATAAAAAGAATGCAATGATGATAAAGTACAAGTAACTGTAGACACAAAATCACGCACTTGGGTACTATTGTCATGTGTTTTTGCAAGAGAAAAATTCGCCTGAAAACAAGACAACCATACCCTAGTGTCAAAACATTATATGTCACACCTTTCTAGACACCCCCACATCAACCTACCTCTTAGTGTCAAGTCCTATCATGTCCTTCCATGGCCCATTTGTGAAGGTCATCAGTCCCCGTAGGTGATTTATGAAAAGTAAGATCATTCAAGTGCCTTTGGAGCAGTATCTCTCTAGGCAGGTTTTCAAGAAAGCTTGGAAAGGGATCTCATTAGCCTTTCTAAGACAATTGCATAGTCACTAGAGTAGTGTCCAAGACCTATATTCATCATGGAGGTTTGTTCAAGAGTAAGAATCATTATGCACCTGATTTAGGAATATTTTGGGAAGTTTTAGGGGTTTAGGAGCCAATTCACCGCAAATGGGGTTTTGAGGCCGAAGGAGTTTGCACCATAAAAGAGTATCTGAACTTTGAGAGGTGATTCTGGGAGCTCTGGAATGAGTTGGGAGCCCAACAAGATATCATTGGAAATAATTTTTAGTCCCCTACATGGTGGTGAAGTCAAATCTATCCAAAACACCATGCATTTTTCAAAACAACTCATTCCAAACATAATTGGCGGTCTTGAGAAAAAGGAGCTTTTTCAAGGTTTTTCAGTCATAATAAAGGCATTTTACCCATCCCATCCTTTTAAAAATGCCTTTCCTATGATAAATAATATAAATAAGTATGCAAAAACTCATCTGGGAGCTCAAGATATGGTCTTTTCAAGTTGTTGCCCAAGGTAAGCATTGTGATACTTAGCCAAATTTTTAGATGCCACGTGGTAGCATGAGGCTGAGGTACCTTTTTGTGTCCTCTTCATCCCTCACCAAGGGGAAAATAGGGGCATAAAAATGTCCCCTCCCCCTTTTTGGCATGTTGGTCACCCCATGTGACCTCAACAACCCAATATAGCCCCTTAGACCAATTTTTTAGCCCCCCTCTCATTGCATGCATGATGGACAAGTGGCAACACCAGGATGAGGTGCATTTTTGTGCACCTATTTTCCTGAAACATGGGGAAAATGGGGGAATAAAAATTCACCCTCCCCCCATGTCACCTCATGTCACACACATGACCATTTGCTAGCACGTAAGAGCTCATTTTTAGCCCCCCTCTCCATTTTCCTCATCAAATGAGCAAGTGTTAAGTGTCAAGCAAAGGCTAAGGAACCTTTTATTGCAACAATTTTCCCATTCCAAGGGGAAAATAGGGGTGCAAAATGGCGTCGTCCCCCATCAAGTGATGAAAACACTATAAATATGACACTTAATGCATTTTTGCTCATTTCCCCCCACAAATCTCCATACGTTGTTGAAACTCTGCCAGATTTTCTCCTAGATTTTTACACTCACCATTTTCATCCTCCATCAATTCCATTCATGCTCTAGTGATTTAAAATAATAAAAAACACAAAGAAATATATATTTTTGAAAATGAAAAACAAGATTTTTTGCTGAAAAAACTTCAAAACCAACGAAGGAGATTTCTTCATATCTCCCAAACCGGTGCATGAATCTTTGTGGGGTTTTTTGCATTGTTTTGCATTCCCATGAACCTTGAAGTTCCAAGAAGAATTTTTTTCATGAACGCTCCATATTTTTTACAACCAAGAAACCCCAATTTCCCGTAATAAAATTTTAAAATTTAAAATCTCACATTCCACATACCAGATTGAAACAAAACTTTAGAGGTACACTAAAATCAAAAAACCCTTATCAAAAAGGTGGTGTTTTTGAAAACTGAGGTACAGAACACCACTTTCTAAAAATAATAAGCCTCCTACACATGCACTTGCTATTTTTAGTAAGTCATCACAAAAGGTAGTTTCAACGGAAACAATGTGCACAAAGGTCATCTAGAAGGTCAACTTGAGTGATCAAAGTCGAAAAGGGGTAAAAATTACCATTTACTAAAAATAGTAAACCCCCTTCTCAAGTGCGGGAAAACATCTCTAGAACCATGAAATTCATGTTCATGGGAGTTAGGTCAGTCAGTGCTCTTTCATCAGAGTATGTGTAAGTGGGGGATAATGATGTCACCCACATGGATCTCGATAATCTCAAAGAACGCATGCTCGGACACCCAAGGGAGCCTATTGGAGACAAAATATTCATGAACGGGTTGTATGCAATAGGTGGCCACCTTGTATATGTAAAAAGCATTGATTTGGTGTTCGCATGCTCTCAACACTATGAATCTGAGATGAGAACTATTCGGGTGGATGATGGCTCGGTAATGGCAGTGATCGATCCTAAGGACATATCATATTCCATGCAGATCTGTACCTGGAACAACATGGCCATCATATCAAAGGAAATGGTGGTGAAATAGTGGAATGACATTGATTCATACTCACAAGGTCTTGCACAGGGATCATGGTTGAAATCAGAAAGAAAGCCTTCCAAAGTGCCAAAATCCCTCTCACAGAATGAGTTTCACGAGGGATATTCAGTTGCAATCACCTTCCTTAGTCAGGTGATGGGAGAGAAAAACATGAGGGATTTACAAGAATGGATGAAAATCTTCATACTGACGATCATTGAAGTAAAATAGAAGATTGGTTGGGGTCATATCATTAATGACAACTTGCACCACCAGTTTCTCTAAGTGCCTGCCACAAAGAAGTTTTTCAAGACTTCTTACCTGGTGTATCTCCTCGCCAGCTCGCGGCTATTCAAAGGGCTATCCCGTGCACGAAATATTTCATCCAAGGCTCCAAATTTTGAAAGGCACCCGTAGTTGATGTTAAAAGAAAGCAATGGGCACTTCACCTGTCTGAACGATGCCTTCACAATATTCATCGTCAGAACTCTGGAAGGTAACTTGCATTCAAGGGTGTCGCCACAAACGTCTTCCTTGATCAAAATATATGGCTCACTCTTCATCCAATTCTCCACTTTTTCATACATTTGGATTTCTGGTTGTGATCATGCCTCGTTGAGGTTACCTCGATACCTCAGTGATAAGATTGCACTATTTGAGATTTGTAGATAATTGGTGCATGTGCACAACAATATCAGATTCCAGAAAAGGAAGGAAATCTCTTTCCCTATATCTCTAGGGATCTTCACTTGTAAAAGCACTAATGATGCATCACACTTAGAATCAGCCTTCGCTCCCTTGAAATTGCATTCATACACTCCGAGGATTGATTTCAACATCAGAGTAGATCCGATCACTTTCCATCTTCCAAAGTCACATCATGTCCCACAAGTCGAAGATTACTAGGCCAATTGCATAGATGACTACCATGTCAGAGAAAGAGATTACATGCAAATAACCATTAGAGAGATGAAGAAGTACATGTTCCCCTGGTACTTGTAATGTCCCCTTTTTCAGGACATTAATTAAATAAAATTTTGAAGACCTCTAATCCACCTTTCCCATGGATTAAAGTATAAAATTTGGGAAAATGTCATAACTCCTTTATTTTTGTATTAAATATTAATTCTCCTCTTATATTTTTATTTCAAATGATAAAAAGGGGAAACTAATGTTCTATTTGGAGTTTGACTCTTCAGGAAAGAAGACTATTTTTAAAATTAACTCTCCTACATGAATATTTACACCAAAAAGAGGAGGAAAACTTGGATATGAATGTAAAAGTAAATCTGAGTATTGACAGAAGATGAGAAAAACCTCTTGAAGACGTGTTGTTTATTATATTCAATTTATCTTCATGCTTGAAGAGGTATGTATTCCCATGAGTTCTCATAACAAAGGTGTTTGATCAACACCACTATATTTTTGAGAGTGTGAAGCCTTCTTGTTCCATTTTTAAAGTGTTATTGCTAGTTATGCCCATTTTTAACCCTAGTGCATAGTAGTTGAGTGTTTTTATGAATGATAAATCCTCCTAGAGCTTAGTGAATTGATCTAGAGCTTGGATAATTTATTTAGAGGGTAAATATGTATGTTTATTGCTCATTTTAGAAGTGATATTTGAAGGGTTTGAGCTATTTTTTCTACTACCGTGTTTTCCTAGCTATGGCAACTTGAATTGGAGATTATTTTGGCATGTTTTGATGGTAAATGAGCTATATCTGAAATCTAGTTTATGTTACAAATTTATTTCAGAGAAAGGGGATTATTATTTTGGTGATCAACTGGAAGCTAGAAAAGTGTTGGAATAATTTAAATCGTTTTTCCTTAACCCTAGTGCCTAGATCTAGAATTTTTGGGACTATTTTGGAAAAGATATTTAGTACCCTATTTTAAGACTTATCACGTGTGTGGGAAAGGACTATTGTAACCAGGTATGAAATGATAAATCAGTCTATCAGTGAGTTGGAATCGAATGAGGGATCAACACTCTCCTAATGTTGATGGAAGATAGTGTCATTGCAATAGAATTCAAAATCTTGGAGTGCCTACGATGGAAGAAAAAACTACTATAGATGATTTTTTGAGAGCATTTAGAAACATGTAAAGAAAGTAGCTAGAGATCCATCATCTTTCAATGAAGACACCTTGGATTATCTATCTAGGATTTGAGCCACCATTGCCCTCATTACGAAAAAGCATCAGTCATGGTTTGAGAAATGCAAGGATATCAATGATACTTCTGATGGCTAGACATAGTCTTTAAGTTGTGTAAACATCCCTAGTGCGAATAAGGTCGCATCTGTAGAAACTTTATTTAGTAAAGAGTTAAAATGATTTGAAATTTCCCCAATGGAGCTCAGAAGAGATTGGTTAGGTAGCGAGGCAAGATCAAAAAGAGTGGCTTCTTCATCAACATAATTCTCTCTCTCTCTTATTTATTTTTATTCTCTTCCTCCCCTCTTCCATATCTCTCCTCCATGTTCTAATTCTTCGTTGGGGTTGCACTTTTTCATAATGTATCTAGTTTAATTAAAAAGTGGCTTTATGATTATAAAGTAATAAGTCACCCTTATTTTATAAAAGGGGACTTAATCTTTTCCTAAGAATGTAAAAAGTCTTAAGTTGTGAAAGTGCATATGAAAGGTCGTGTGGGGGGTAGGTGAAGAGTCATCTCAAGTTCTATAAATTGTAAATAAACCCCTTTACCAAAGGGTTTTCAATTTTGTGTGTTCATGAGATATCATTCCTTATGAAGAAGCAAATAGATAACATTTCTTCTACTTCTCAACTCCATGTTCTTACCACTCTTGCTATGTACAATTTTTTCTCAAGCATCAATGAAGATAGAAGGAGTTCTTTTCCTTTTTTGATTGCGAGATTTTTTGATACTTTGTGCTCTAAATCTTAACTGGTCTTGTTTCCATTCACATTTTTTTTTCTTCTAAATTTATGTGTGTTGGAATTTATCAGTTAATGGTTATAAGACTTTGATTTTCTACCTAGAACGTTAATCCCTCTCCCCTTTTCTCACTCCCTTTCTCGATATCCAATCAAAGTCCTCTCTAGCAAGTGATTACTAGATTTTTCTGTAGGGTCAATAGAGTGCCCCTGTTGGATCTTCGGCCATAAGGCCACAACAAAAAAAAAAATTCATACACGCATGTAAACATGGAGATGCAACGTTCAAGTAGAGGGACTTATATTCGTATAGTATTGGAAAGAAGTTCACCAATTTGTCCACCCGAAAATTTTTCTCACCGATAGGTACAATTCTAGGTCCTAAAAGCATGCTAGCATTTACTTGATTCATGAGTAAGAAAACTAGTGATTGAGAAATACCTTTGGCCTCTTTTCTTTGTCTCTTGCTTTCTATTTTTCCCTACATACCCTATAACCTAGTTAGAACATTAATTGTTTATCTTTCATGGCTTCAGACACCAATGCCTAGCTAGGATAACAATGCTTAGGCACTCTTGTCCCTCCTGGGTGCCCTTAAAACTTTCTTACCTTACTCAATCTTTTAAGGTATATTTTATATTTTGGACATCTTTTTCACTTATGGGTCAGCCTTCAAGTTGTCAATTATGAAATTCAAACAAGGCAATCATATAAATACATAATTATGTTTTCAAAATCAAGGACCAAGCATATAAACACTACCATAACATCACCTAAGATTGCCATGTCTAAATGGCACCTAAAGCACTATCAAAGGCATCCATCTATTATTCATTAAAGGGACAAGGGATACATAATTTCGCATACACAACATAGGAAGGGGAAGTTTATTCTATTCCAGCCACACACACTATTACATTGCTACATCCTAGCGCTACAACCCACTATTGTCAGGAATGCTAACTTGCACAAGGCATCCACATAATTTCTACACACACACAATTGAACTATATGGAGTGTAATATGTAGTGCAATGACAAGTTCGGTTCATAAGTTCACTCATCAGGGTGACCATATAATGGTCAGTTTGACTCCCCATTTTTCACCTTTACTTTTTAGGTTTGATGTGTGATAAGTGGGGGAAGCTTCTCATGCATAGTCGAACTTATTTCTTAAGGGTTAGGAGGTACCTAAAAAATATCCTTAGGAGTGAATATCGAGAGGTAGTAAAAGGGAAAAAATGTGAAACCCTCGTGACATAGCAAAAACAATATCCTAAGCATTTACACAGTCACATGTGCCTAGGTCCAGTCACTAGCACCCAGGAACCCCTGCCCTACTCTGGGTGCCCCTAAGAAATCTGAAGCTCTATTCATGAGAGTCCAAATTTTACAATAAGTTATCTCTATGACCATTGACCTACAGTATGGGAAGCTCTTACAAAATGGCCAGATTACAAACTATTCAGTCCTAAATCAGATGAGAGTCTTCCTGACTGCCTCATGAGAAAGTTAGCCAAATCATACTTTATCATCAATCAAAGTTTGCTAAAATATCATAAGGCATAGATTAGCAATGTGATACAGTCATTTATTACTGGATCCCACTCTAGGAGGGGGAGTGGAACATGGTGGATTAAGTTAAGAATATGAGATGAATGACCATGAGTGTGTCTAACAAGATCACTGGAAAATGTGAAAGGGGTACAGTTAGGAGGATTTATTTTTAGACCTGTCACTCGTAAGTGGTCGAAGTGGTTCCTTTGAAGAACATAGAGATTCATCCCTCTGCCTAATATGTTCATCTAAATCAATGGTTGACTTGTTCTAAATCTATAACCTTAAAGCAAAGAAGTGTAAAATATTCACATTTACTGTACAATAAATTTTATTTCAATAGAAAGACACTCATATGCCATGAGGATACCAATGATGATCAAGAACATTTAGACTAGCTCACCAATAAGATGACAAGATAGTAAATGATGCATGTATGATTTGAAACATAATATATGCATCATCTCAATAGGTTCATTTTTTCCTTGAAAATTCTCAAGATGCTGCATTTTTCCCTCTTGTAGGTTCCTCCTCAACTTCCATGGCCTCCACCCAACCCCTTAACATTCCTGCTTCCATTAATACCATCATTGTTCCTCTCATTACTCACAGATAAGTACTAATATATCCAACTATGGTTCCTGATAAGGAACTCAATGAGATTAGCAATATATGTAAGACTACTAGGAAATGCAAATTGAGAAGTCCATCTACTTCATTAAGATATTTGACGCTCCATAGCTCCATCTCTAAAAACCTCATGAGATGCATCATACCCCTTTTGCGATTACCAATACTTCTTATCAAAAAGTGTAAAGGCGGGAAAAGTAATCATCCTTAGGGAAAGATAAATTGTTAATCTTCAATAGGATATGATTGACCCTCAAGAGTTAATATATTATCATTTCTAGCATGATAGTACCTGTACTCTCAAGGGTAAGGGGTGTGGATCATACATTTCTAGCTAAATCATTCTCCAAAAATACATACGAGAGATAACGCCATTCATTGGGGAGGAATGGAATAAACATTAAGGGGTTCATTAATGGGTCAAATATCTTCTACATTATGGGTAGTACGATAGGAACACTATTGAGTTGAAAGTCAACTTTTGGATCAATAAGTCGGAAAAAAGGAATAGAAACTATGCAGAAGAATAATCAATAGGAAAATAAGGATCTAATGCATAATTTTATCTAATAAGTTTAGTAGAAGAAGGAATACAAGCAATATGCACATCTATCCTTATGATCATCATTATGTACTACTATCCTTCTGAAACATGTAAGTAAGATCTTTTTATTCAAAGTCACATAGCTCCACTCATAAGAGAGTTTTACATATTTTAGACCTCTCCATCCTATGATCAATAAAAACAGAAGTACTAACATACATGAAGGAAAACACAGAATGGGTGGAGGAAGATAGATATGGATTTTGAGGCATAATGGTAAATGAAGATACACTTTGTGGAGAAGAAGAGGGAGTGACTTAAATATCATTAATAACAAAAATATGATCAACTCTAATGACTTGTGCATATGTAAGTGGAGGAGAATAAGAAGTAAGGTGGGGACCATTGATAATAGCATCTATAATATCAAAATATGTACAGGTATCACAAGCATCATTAACAAGACATTCCTCATCTTAAAAATTTACTAAATCTTCAACAAATGTATATCAATAAAAGTAACATCATTATCATATTCACAAGAACTAGTGGCCTCAATAGGGGTAAGAGTACAACATCAAGACCGGGGTTGTAAATATTTTTAAAGAAATGAGGGATCTTGGGATGACACGTGGTAGTAATATGTGACTTGCGACGAAAATAATATTCTTCTTTAACATTTAAAAAAATAGGTTGCCCAAACATTACAAGTCATAGTTCCTGAATAGGTTCTACTACTCAAACGATGTTAGAGTAGGTATGCCTACCTCCTAGCATCATGTTCACCTAGGTACATTATTGTCACCTTTATTGTATTTATCACTCACCAGTCACTTATGTTCTCAAATGGATGATTATCCTTTTACATTTACTTTAGATTCATTCTAGGATGATATGCTATCTAGTTGGTTAGGTATAGTGTCAATAATCCTCTGATCTATGGTATTGACTAGTTCTTTCCTACGATCGTATGGTCCATTGAATAGATCCTTGACTGGTTGCAATCTCTCATAATATCTAATGTCACATTGACTAGTTCTTTGATGACTAGTTCTTTCCTATGATTATGGCTTGATCTATGACAGTTGACTGACCTATCATATAGAAATCCTTAGCCCTTGGTCATATGGTATGGTCGTATGAGGGCTTAAAGATTGGTGATTCCTACTAGTAGGTGCTTAACTCCAACCCCTTTTCATTTTATTTGTGTGGTGAAGGCAAGAGCATTTTATTCTATTTTAGTGGTAACTAAAATAAATAGTAGAGCATAATATTGAAAAGCTTGTATCTTTTGATTGGTAACTCAGTTTTGAGTGTCGTTTTTAGCAAAAGTGCTTGTTTTTTGGTTATCTTTCCATTGAAAATATTTATTTTGAGAATTTAAATATAATTATAAAGTGCCATATTGTAACACACACTCATTATAAAGTGCCAAAATTTGGGGGGGATCATGTTGCATTGCTTGGGGTTCTTGTTCCATTGTTTGGTCTTAGGTGGCATCCAAAGACATTATAACAACAACAAAGCATCCATATAGCACTCAATTAAGAGACAAAGGAACTATATTTTCTGCATACACACATATGAGGGGAAATTCATTTTGTCATCTAAATATCTATGTACGTTGCTACATCTATCTATTTCTTGCTATCTGGTGCATCATGTACAAGAGATTACTAGGGCACGATTATACACACACATAAAACTACATGGAGTCTAAGATGTATTGTAGTTCTCAGTGGTGATTTTGTGAGGATGGCATATTTATCTACTTCTACATTAGATCATGTTGAGCCATTAACAACACATAATTACCACACATGGAAACCAATAATGGAAACAATAACTAATCGAAAAGGATTATGGGCTTTAATTACTTCAGAAAAACCAATGTTCACTAGAGAATATGAGAAATTTTAGTACCAATGTAAATTTGATGAGTGTATGGGTTTGATAGGAACTTATGTAAGTGACAGTCTTTTGTTTCATTTGGAAAAATGTGACTCTCCTTTCAAAATATGGGAGAAATTGGAGGATTTATTTGGTAAGGTGGATCATATGAGAGCCATGTAACTTGAAATCGATATCACCTTTCTTAATCCTGAATATTTTCGAACAATTATAGACTATATTACCAAGTTCAAGCATTTGTTGACACAATTGAAGGGGAGTGGAAGAGATAAGAAAGATAAAGAGTGTGTTTACTTGATTCTATCCAAGTTGATAGGACCATTTCAAATATTTTCTTCTACCTTTTTCTCTAGCATGGATGCCTTAGGTGACACATTCAAAATGTTGACTTAGAAACATTTTGTGAAAGACTTACTAGGGAAGAATCCCAATTGTCTCACCTTGAGTCTTCCACCTCTCAAAAGGCATTAGTTACATATAATCCTAAGGGCAAGGGAAAACCAAATAAAACCAAATCCACCCCTTCTCCCTCTCAAAGTGCTCATAAACCCAAAGAAAACATCTCTAAACCCAAGGATTCTTCTAAATCCAAGAATATGTCTAGCCTTTCATGCTCTTTTTTTGGGGATAGTGGTAATGAAGAACATAGGTGTTATAGGTGAATACAAGCCTTAGAGGATGCAGTCAGGAAACACAAAATTTCTATCTCCACTCCACCTCCTTATAATTAGCATGGCAAAGAAATTAATGTTTTTGGGAGATCCCAATCACCACTTGCAAATAGTTGGGTTATAGATTATGGTGCTTCTCATCACATGACTTCTTCCAAGGAGTCTTTTTTTTCTCTAGGTTTGAGTTTTACTTATAAAATTGAAGTTGGAGATTCTTCCTTTCTTTCTGTTGAGGGAAAATTTGATATACACCTTGATAGTGGCAGTATCTAAGATGCATGTTGTCTGTTCCTAATATTACCAAAAAAAATATTTCTGTATATCAAATTTGTCATTCTGGTTAAGGAAAAAACAATGAATTTTACACCACATGGGATAGAAGTATAAAATTTGTTGGAGCCTCATTCACTTGTTGCTCAAGGTATTGTTGATTATAATTCTAGACTATATCACTTTGAGGGTTTTGATGACACTTCCTCTATAGGGATAGGATTTATTTCTCATGTAGATTCAGAGAGTAAGCTTTGACATGAAAGATTTGGACATCTCAATTATAGATATTTGAAGGAGTTGAGCACTCATGGTATAGTAGATGGTCTTCCTAGAGTTTCTTTTCTTGAGGGAGTTTTCTCTGGCTATGCATCAAGGAAACAACACCAAGATCCATGCTCCTATGAATTTTTCCAAGATAATTTATTAACCACTTGAGCTTGTGTATAGTGACTTGATGGTTTTTCCTACCCCATCTTTCAATGGAGCTAAGTATGCACTTACCTTTATTGACAATTGTTATCCAATTTTGCATGCATGGAAAAATTAGACCACGGGGTCCTATTGAATTTTAGGTCTTCAAAAAAAAAATTGGGGCCTACAAATTTTTTTTGTGCTTCTAGAAGGTTTGTGGTGTTCTAGGATGGTTCAGGATCATTTTGAACTATTCTCTCATTTCCCTGGTTCTGCAGGCCCAAGGTTTTCTCATGGCAAGGAGATCAGCACTTGCAATCCCATCTCCAACCAACTTGGGCATAGATAATCAAATTTAAATCACACCTAAAAAGGCCCTATTTTCATTTCATAATCTTCACGATTCAAGGGAATTGTGGAAATCCAAAATTTTTGAGAGTAAATATGAAACTACCTAGGAAGCTAGCTTCAAGCTCAAAAATGTAGCTCAGTTCAGCGAGCCAATGAAATCATTTTTTTAGTGGATGTGGCAACTCGACAAAGTAGTGAATCGGGGATCGAGTGGTTGAAGTGGGAGACAAAGCTCAGGAATGAGGTAGGCTGAGTTAAGTCAAGCTTATGGAGTTTTATTTCAAAAAATCTTTTTGGAGAATTCCGTTTCGGAATTTCAAAGATTTTGGGGTCAAAAACGTTAAACGAGTCATGCATTTCTGAATCTGAAACTCTGAATTTCAGAGTTTCAATTTTTCAAGATTCAAAGATTATGTCTTTCGGGTTTCAGATATTGTGGTGTTTGGAGTTCAAGGATAGTGGTTTCTGAGATCCAAGTTGGTCAGCGAGTCATGAGGAGTCCAAGTTGGTTTCCGATTCACCAAGCGAGTCATCAGGAGCGTTAAAGCAACAGACTCATGGAAGGTGTCACGTGCCTCATCGATACAATTCCAAAAGGCACATCAAAATGGAGACCCCAAATGTGCGCAGACCCTCCACGTGTCCAAAGTCTCAAAAAGTTGCAATGACCGTAGCGAAATTCAAATGACTCACGGAAGCCGCCACATGTCAGCTTGGTGCAACTTCAAAAGAAGAACCAAGAGCAGGCCCAAATCAGTTAAGTATAAAAGGACTGGCAGAAGCCTCCACGTGTCTCAACGAAGCACCTTCAAGGGTTGAAGCCAAAGGTGAAGACTCAAACAAGCACCAAGCCTCCACATGTCTCAGGTCCAAAAAGGGGACAAAGTCGGTAGTTGAAAAGTCTCAGGCCAACGGACGACACCACGTGTCTCATCGGCGCAAATTCAAAGGCACGACCCAAAGAAAAGAATCAAATGAGCACTAGCCCTCCACGTGTCCAGAGCTTGAAAAAGTAGAATCAGCCATTGAAAATTCTAAATAAAGGCAAGCCAGCGGAAGGAGCCACATGTCATCTCGGTACAACTTCAAAGGGAAAATCTTGAAGCATGTCCCAAATGCATGCTGAGCCTCCACATGTCCAGGGTCAGACATATGGCCCTGCCAAATGAAAGGGACTTAGCCAAAACACAAAGAAACAAAGCAAAGTCACGGAAGGAGCCACGTGGCTCTTCGGCGCTCTTTCAGGGGGCAAATCCAAAAGAAGGTCCCAAACATGCGCCAGCCCTCCACGTGTCTCGGGTCAGGCAAAACATCTCCACTGACAAGAGGGGATAACTTGGATGGAGTTGAGTTTAGGCTAAGATATTCAATGAACATTAATTTTTAAATCAGAGATGTTGTAGATGATTCTGTGTTGGTTGTGGTGAGTCTATCAATGTTTGGAAGAGATCTCGACATGATGAACAAAAGGAACATGACTTGATGGAGGAGCTCAGTTCGTGAATGGAGTTTGACGAATGAGAAGGGGCTCAAGTCAATCGCAGAGTTCAGTGGAAGAGTTGAGCTTGGTGGAACGATCGAGCTCATAGATTTTGGGGTCTTCAGGGATGAGCCGGGTTGAGGCCGAGTCACTCAGTAACAAGCTTGCAAGCCGAGCTTGTGGGTCTAGCCAAAAGGGCAAGGCTTTGTGCAAACAATGCATATGAGAGGTTGACTTGCCAAATTGAACTATGCAGAAGAAAGTTGATAAAGACATCAAAATGGAATCTTCACGAGCTCGATGTGACAAGAAAGGAACTTAGCTTAGTCAAGGTGAATGCGAAATGTGAGCTCACCGCATATGTTAAATCCATGAACTAATGTGTGGAGGTCGATTCTTTACCAGCTCGGTGAATAGAAGGGAGCTCAGATGCATCGGTGTATGGAGGATCTTGTTTCAAAAAGAACTCAGTAAATGCAATGAATGAAGGAGCTCAGACCCAACTTAGTGAGTTGGCTCGGCTAGCCAACCACCAAGTTGGACTTATTTTTTGTCTTTTCTTCAAACCGGTCAACATGGGGCCCACCAATTATTTTTATTAATTTAATATTTTTATTTAAATATTTTAAATAATAATATTTATATATTATTTTAATTAATTAAGAAGACTATGTCAACAAGCAATTGATGATGCATGATGGAACCTTCTCAGTGGTTCAACAAAATGTAATAAATGATACATCATGTGCCTTCCATTTAGGAAGGAAATTTATGACTCCTCTCCTCTCTCTCAATTTCTTCTATAAATGTAAACTGGAAGTTCATTCCAAGGGGTCCAACAGAACAAGTAGGTTCCAACCAGTAGACTCCAACAGGTCATACAAGTTAGACGAGTTAGACACTTTCCAAGATTCCCCTCTCTTCACAAGCTGAGATGTTGTGATTTGTAGGCTTTCAAGCCTTCCTTCTAAAATTGTAATGGAAGCCTATGCCCTCTCCCTGATGTAATGATGCAATATGCAATTGCATGAAGTAATGGAAATTATGTTTTGTGATCAATTATATGTCCTTTCATGATTTTGCTACTTCTATTTGCCTCTCTCATGTTTTCAGGTGCATAGTGCAAATTCTAGTTTTCATTGCAGGTTCGTGGAAGTTTTGTGTTTATCACGTGGTGAATATTGCATGCAGTTGAGTTATGGTGCTTGTTCACCCTTCTCGAGTTTATCCTTCTTCAATGGGAGATTGGTAGTTTATTGTCTGATCGATTTTAACCCAAGGAACGCATGCTTCCGGTCTGTGTTATCTTATACCCTTTCCAAGTTGCAATAGGTGAAGGTTTCCAATGTTGCAAGCATCCTACCCACATTAACCCTTTTGGAGATTAAACATCCCTTTATTTTGTGCATCACCACTTCTAGTTTACGTTTTATTTCTTGTAAATCTCTGTCCCTAATCCCATGAAAAGTTAGCATAGGTCTAGTTAGCCATTTATCTTGCATTAGGAGTAGTGTAGTGCTTAGTTTAGGAAGAGGAATATAGCCTTCTCTAGAGGTTCACCTCGAGCCCAAGTCCCATAGCTTGAGAGGTGATCCCATGTGTCCCAATCACACCGAATGTCGTGATTCATTTTTAGGACATTCGGGGGGTGTAGTGATTTGGTGACAACAATAATTTCTTGAGGCGTACTTGGGTTTATTTTCTCAAGTACAAAAGTGATGTTTTTTACACTTCAAAGTCTTTAAGGCTTTGGTCGAGAAACAATATTCTAGTTGCATAAAGAATATTCACATTGATAATGGTGGGAAGTGACTTCAGCAACGAGTTTTCTGATTTTTTGGCAACTCAAGGCATTATTCACCAGCATTCTGTTCCTCATACTCCACAACAAAATGGATTAGCAGAATGGAAGAATAGAACTTTGAAGAAAATGCATAACTATATGATGCATTGTAGAGATTTAGCTCTTATCTATTAGGTAAAAGAAGTTAATTGTGATAACTACATTTATAATCACACACCACAAAGAGCACTTGAGAATTTGACTCCAAAGGAAGCTTGGTCCAACACTAAGCCAGATGTCTCATTTTTTTGAATCTTTGGGTGTCATGTTTGGGCCTTTATGTCAAATAAGAAAAGGAAAGATTTGGATAAGAAGAGAAAACCCTTTATCTTTGTAGGTTATTGTGAGGATATGAGAGCTTATCGACTTCTAGATTTTGATACTCATGATGTTATTTTTCAAACACATGTTTAGTTTGATAAGTGCTTCACTCCTCATGATTCTTCATCTTCTTCCATGCCTCCTTCTTCTTCTTCATCTCATCTTGAGTATCCTTTCTTTGAGGAGGTTGATGAGGAGGTTATAGATGTCGTTGACGATCATATTCCCACTGATGTTATCACTATGCCTAAGTGGGCTTGTACTACAGTTTCTGAGGCATCACCTTTCATACACAATCTTCCACCCACTAGGCATCATCACACACATTCTACAAGTTCTGGAATTTTTTTTCAGGTAGTTTCTGAGGATCCACAGTCTTTTTCAAAGGCTCATGGGATACATGAGTTGGATGATGTGATAACAGTTGAGTATTCTTCTTTGATGATGAATCATACTTGGGGTTTGGTATCTCCTCCTAAAGGAAGAAATATGGTTAGGTGTAAGTGGGTATACCGAACGAAATACGCAGCTGATGGGTCCATTGAAAATTATAAGGATCATCTTGTTGCAAGGGGTTTTTCACAAGTTGAAGGTATTGATTACTTTAAGAATTTTGCACCCGTTGCCAAGATGGATTTTTTACAGCTTGTACTTTTTATTGCTGCATCATAGGGGTGGCCCGTATACTAGATGGATGTGAAGAGTGCCTTCTTACATGGAGATTTACAAGAGGAAATATACATGGAGTAACCTACTGGATTAGTTAAGGACTCTTCTCTTTTTTATAGGCTTCAAAGGTCTCTATACAGTCTCAAACAAGCCCTCGGGTTTGGTATGAGAAGATGGATTCTTTTCTTTTATCTACTAGTTTTTTTCATTTTCACTCCGATCATACAGTGTATCTCTAGCATGTTCGTGAGGATATTGTGATACTTGTCTTGTATGTTGATGATCTGTTACTTATTGGCAGCTCTTCTTCCCACATTCAGACTATTCAGAGGGATCTTTCTACACAGTTTGACATGACAGATCTTGGGTTATTGCATTATTTCCTTGGTTTGCATATTTCTCAGACAAATTCAAAGATTCATTTGAGTCAACAAAATTACACCCATGATCTTTTCCAGTGCTTTGATATGGCTGATTACAAGCTAATTCCATCTCCTTTTCAGTCCGGGGTTACTCTTACTTCCACATGTACCCCTCCACTTTGTAATCCTAATTTGTATAAGTAGTTGGTTGGAAGTCTCATGTACTTGACCCATACTCACCCTAATATTTCATTTGTAGTAGGGCTTATATCTCGGTTTGCACATCATCCTTATAGGAGTCACTGGCAGGATGTTAAAATTATTTTTCCCTATTTGGACGAGACTTCCCACTTTGGCCTACACTACACTAGGGGTTTTACTCAGTTGGTTGGATATACAGATTCATATTGGGCAGGTTCTATTGATGACAGGCGTTCCACTTATGGCTATATTTTTTGTCTTGGTTCTTCTCCAGTTGTTTGGGCATGCAAAAAGCAACAGGTTATTGCACTTTCATCTTTAGAGAAAAATTACAGGGCATCCGTTACAATGAGTCAGTAGATTCTTTTGCTTCAATAGTTATTGATAGAGTTTGGATTCCCATAGGATTCACTGATTGTACTTTGGTGTGACAACCAAAGTGCAATTCACATTTCTCGCAACCCAGTTGAGCACCAATGGACCAAGCATATTGAGATACACATCCACTTCATTCATCAGCACATTCAGGATGGATTTCTTTACTTGGAGTACATTCCAGCTCAGCAGCATGTTGTGGACATTTTACGAAGCTTTTTGCATCACCTCGCTACCTTGAGTTGCGTGGCATGCTTGGGGTTTTAGAAGTTGTTCTTGGGGGGTGTTCATGAGAACATCTTCCTTCTTCTTCTTCTTCTTCTTTCTCTTTCCTTCTAGCAGGATTCTTTCCTTCTTTTGGTTTGATATTTCTTCATGGATATATTGTACATGAGTACCTCATCAGGCCTAGTTTCCGGGACTCATTTTGTGGACATGCCACTTCTATTTTGGCCCCTAGATTCACTTGAGGGGGGGTGTTAGAGTAGGTATTTACCTTATCTCATGTTCACCTAGGTACTTTATTTACCTTTATTATATTTATCCTCACCCACTTATGTGCGTGGATATTTCTTTTTATTTATTTAGCTATTAAGGGGATATTATCTAGTTGTTAGGTATAGTTATTTCCTTGATCTATGGTATTGACTAGTTATTTCCTTGATCTATGGTATTGACTAGATCCTTGATGTCTAGTTCTCTCCTAAATCTATGGTCTTGACTAGTTCTTTGATGACTAGTTATTTCCTTGATTTATGGATTGATCTATGACCTTGACTAGTTCTTAGATTGTTATTCCTTTCCTATACAAGCAAGTCCCATTCTCATTGTATTTCATTGAGTTCCATAATAATATATGATATTGTTGCTCATTTGTTTGGTTTATGTAAATTTATTTTGGCGAATTGCTTTCATCTTATCAATCGTGGTGTTTGATTAGCATATGAGTTCTTGGCTTGGTACGATCTAGTTATCGTTCCTTTTATTCCACCATGCACACCACTACCTTGACGTAATTTTGCTAATACACCATTCATAACACCTAGGCTCTCTATACCTATCAATTCTAAAACACACTCTACACCTATTTATCCTATTCGTACACAACCTACTTCATGACCTTGTCTTCCTTATCAATCCATTAGTCCGCCTCATCGGCCTAAGTCCCCTACTCAGACAACCCCTTCACATAGATGTTCACCATATCCTTCACCACACAAGTCTCCTTCACGTGCACATAGCTACCATCCAACACCACCAAATCTTATAGCATCGTCACATGACTTTGTCTCCTCAGACATCGGGTGGAGGGCCTTTACCCTTCACTATTATAGGATAACTAATATTCCTCACACACTTGGGGGGTATCATGCTTTCTTCCCCCCTTCCAATCACTATCACTTCTCTCTAGTGTATACTACAACACTTTGCGCTATGTGCATCATAACTTTTACATGCTCACATACCCTTTGATATACACATTGTATCTTCTTTACCCTATGACAGACTTGGTGGTTGGATATTTTGTCGAAGAAAAAATATGAGGTTCAGCCACCGTACATTGTAGTAAATCACTCCTCAAATGAAGGGGAGGTGCCTTATTTATTACTAATCTAAAACAATTATGAAGAATAAGGAGATAGGAGAAAAGAAACAATTTTCTATAATATGAAAAGAATAAAATAAGAAGAAACATGCTTTTTCTCAAACAAATGCAGATCAAGAGATAATCACACATGATTTAGATCATAATAAATTTGTAAAATATTTGATAGAAAAGATATACCAAGAAAAGAATACTTTAAAGCATTGAATGTAACAATAATACCTCAAACACCAAAGATATCCTCACAACACAAAGTTTGTAATAATCTATCCTTAATATTCTTTAATTATTAAAGGAAAACACAAAGTCTTTCTCTTTTCTCAAATGTGCCTCAATGTCACATCAAAATTTTCTAACCCCTAAGAATGCCAAAGCATTTCTAATTTATAGAAAAGAGAAGGAGAGAAAATAGGAAACATTTCAAAAACATACTAAATATAGTAAATAATAATAATGAGTCCATTTTGATTGGTTCTCACACAAGAGACCAGGTCAAACCTTCCAAGTTCAAAGTATGTCGAAACAATAATGAAAAAGACATGTCAAATTGGAAATAAAATGTCATGAAAAGTTCATTATTCAAACTTGTCTCCTTCATCTCTTTGATCAAATTATTTATTACGAAACTCTTGGAATTTTTGGATTATCTCTTGTGCTTCCTCTTCATCTGGTCCACAAGAGTACTTGTTTAGGAACTCACAAGTTTCTTGTGTATTGCTAACAAACCCTAGAGGTCGTTGGAACTTCTTCTTGAATTTGGCTAATGCGCTTTAAACACTTTCACAATGGATTAGTTTGTCAATAGCTACAATATCAAACTTTTCACCTTCTGCATACTCTTTTTCAACCAATTTCTGAAACACCTTATACAAATCATCAGAAGAAAAAATATTCATGTTATTGTCCATAACCTTCGTGAAGATTTTTGATAACTCTTCAGCAATGTCATTGGTAGCGTCTATCAACTGATCTCTTGATTATCTTAATTTTTTGCAAGCTTCGTTGAGGATCTTGAATCTGAACTCAATTCCTTTACAAAACTGAAAGTTTTTTTTAGCATTTGGGATTAATCCTTCCTTTACTAAGGTTTCTAAAGAAATATTTTTAAGAGCATTGAATGATTCTAAAGTTATCTCCAGGTTACCAATCTCTTCCAGAAGCTCATAATTCAACTTATCAAACTCTTTCCTTACATCCTCCAAAGAGTTAAAATCATTCACTGTATAAACAAGAATCTTATTTCCCTGAACAAGTAGTCACTAAATCCATTCATCGACAACCCTACCCTTGTCATTGAAATTTTCCATTCTGGGTAGTGATGAGAAATCAGACGAATGGGGGTGGCCATAGGAGTTGTTATCTACTGCTAAGAAGGATTAGAGAGCTTGAGAAAAACCTCTATTAATTGTTCAAAATTTTCATTTAACCCATATCTTGATACCTTAGTCTCTTTGATATTTTTGCATAATACGTTCACAACTCTTTGAGCATCTTGTTGGGATCCTTTAGCAGTAACCTTCTTGAGATAGAACCTTGTGATTTGATAATCTGTAGTTATAACATCTTCCTTAGTTTTATCTATCGCAGGCATGACAATATCTGTAAATTTATGGCCTGACACATTAACTGAGATTCGTGAGATGGTTTTTTTCTTCTTGGTCGATCAAGAAGGCATTCGGTTCAATGAGTTGAAATCAAATGCCTTAGGTGGAACAGACAGTTTAATTTTCCTTGGAGTTTGGTCTACTAACCAAGAGAGAGCCGAAATAGATGGTGCCTCCAAAAGGGGAACTGAGACTGTTCCAGACAAAATTTGAGGGGTTTTCAAAGTGGTGACCAGAGACGGAGGATTGGTGAGAATGAAGGTAACAATGGTAGATGACATGGGCGAAGAAATTGGAATGGAGGTGAGGATCCCAGAGGATACTGGTAACTCCAAAGTCAATTGTGTTTCTCTTGAAAGAGGAGATAGGGACGAGAAAACACTCAACATGGTGGATACAAGTGGAGGTGAATGAGGTATAGAGGAGAGGAAGAGGGATGGTGAAGAATTGGAAGGAAGCATTGGAGAAGATTGAGTGGAAACAAGCCCAAATGGAGGGCCAAGAGAAGGAGTGATAGATGAATTAACCACGATACTTACTTGATTTTTTTCTAAAACTTGTGGAGGGGTTGAATCAAGAACCAAAACCGATGCAGATGGTGCAATAGATGAAAAAGGCTTGGATTTTTCTCCTTTTTGAACAAACTTGAATCTCAACTTCTTAAGTGGGATTTTATCTTTATCATTTTCCCCATGGGAGGGGCCCACTTCTGATGATGATGTGACTAAAAGATTTAAAAAATTAGATTCCTTTAGATTCATTCCCCAAGAAATCAACCATCCCTTTTTACGGACCATAGTTTGAGAGGCCCTCTTTGTTATGGATGCTCTTTCTGCAACTGCCAGATAATTGCCTTGCCTTGTTTATACATCGTATCAACAATGATCTCATTATCAACCATATATTATGAAATCTCACTGATATAAAACATTATTATCTCATCCAAGTTCAACCTATTATTATCTTTTCTTCAATCCACAACCTCATCCCTAAGATCAATCCATATATATTCAATATTCAGAACATGTAGCTGTAATGTCCCATGAGCTTTAAGGACGCCCCTAATTTCAAATCATTTCCTTGGATTCATATGTTTTTAAATCTTGTCTTGTAACTCATGGATCAAATTCTTAGCCTTGATGAAAGAGGAGCATATGTATCTCCCAATTGATATAGGGAATGAGACAACAACCTTATGCTTGCTTTGTTGAAACTTTTGGAAGTCTAGGAGCTTCCTAACTAATTCCATGAGAATTATCTTGTCATTGGGGTACTTGGGTAAACAAAAAGGAGCTTCTTGACATATAACAACACACAGATAAGTGAAATTTTTGAACTATAAGAAGATACCACCCCACTTAGATACTTCATTCCATGCTTCAACAAAAACCCTTCACTTTCTGAGATTAGGATTCAATTTGCAAATGATTTCAAAGAAGAAGGCATCATTAAACATTCTATATTGTTCCACACATTCCTTCAAGGTTAATTGAGGATAGAATTTATATATATTATATATAGATCGATTTCCTTTGGAGTCTAACGCAGGGTAGTTCTGCATCCTGGTAATCACATAAGTGATGTAAGACATCATATAGAACTTTCCAGTAGAAATAGTTGCCTTCATTTGAGCATCGATATTATCACTAATTATCTTTCCCCAATCCAAACGTCGATCATTCTTCTTTATGATGGCAATGAATTGGTACATCCAACCATATAATTATTTAGAATCTGGAAGCCCAAATATCCTACTTAGGAGTGCAATGATGTCATTGATTTCCAAACTGAAGTCGCTTCTAGGAACCGTATTTGGAAATCTCGACACAATGGGCTTAGCCTTGATCACGAGTTTCTTATTTACATGTTTGATGCAATTGTCAAAATCATTGTCCCAAGCTTGTTGTGTGGACTAAAGACTTGTGCCAACATATTCTTCAAAATTAGAAAGTTTGAGGAGTTGATCAAAGTAATCATTATCCAATTTGATCATTGTCTCCCCTTGCCTGGTTTTGGATTGAATGGGAGCTTAAGCCATAATTGGCAGCACAAGCTAGGATGAAATCAGGACATTGAGCCAATACGGGGAAGGTAACTGCTAAAGGTAGTCCACTGACACATATCGACTACATCCATGAAGTTTGTGAAGAACTTTTAACTCTTCCCTAAAACTACTCCATGTCAATATTTCATAGTTCTGTGTCATGGATGTCAAAATTAGCATCAATGTATGAGGGAGATTCAATTTTTTGGTATTTATACTTCATTTCCTTTGTCATCTATTTATTTTCCTTCCCTTTTTCAAAATCTGACATGGGATACTAGTGACCAAAATCACCTGGGAACACTGTAGAAGAAATTCAGGTTTGGAACCCTTCCTTGCAGCTATGAAAACCTAATAAACCAATTTGGGAGAGTGAAATTTTTGAGCACCTATGAAAACTCGATAAACCATTTGGGTTTTGAATGATGTCAAACAACTCGAAAAACTCGACACACCGTGAGGTTTGGGTTTTGTTGAGCAGGTCAGAAAGTCTGATACACTGCAGAATTTTGATTGTGTTGAGCAGGGGCTAAATCCCAAATTGCTTGAATCAGGTAAGTAACCTATTAGGGCATATGAAAAACCTGATTAATAACCTTCGCATACAACAAATTTTATTTTTACCTATCAATTCTCCAACACTTCATTTCATAAAAGTAATAGTAAATCTACCCTATAACGGATGGAGAAAAACAATAAACTTGAGTGAAAACAACGAGACCATGGGGAAAAACCCAAAAGCTACCCAAAATGCAGAAAGGGAAAGAATGATGAAACCCAAAAAATGACCTAGGTTAATAACATACTTACCTCAAGGTGAAAATCATACAAAAATAAGAGAAGTGATAAAAAATGTCATGAAGAATGCGATTCGGCTTTGAGAGGTGCACCAACAGGTGAACAATCCACGCAAAGTTAGAAAATGTTAGGTAAAAATGACGTGGAAAATAACCCCTATTTATAAACCGTCACATTAATTACACATAATGTGTCACGTGTGCTAACCATCTCGAAAATTGGTCATCAAATGTGTTTCTTTCAGAGTTGGGACCACGTTCACATTTTTCATCATGTGGTTAAGTTCTGAAAACCCAACATAAAGAGGCTTTATAACATCAGAATCCACGTTTGGGACACATGAGGCATTTTTCATGTGTTTGGGGGGGAAGATGTTTCGATGTTGTCGGGTTCTAAAATTTGACAACATATGAGTTGATTTGGAGTTTGGGTTCGGAATGCATGAAGTATGAGACATGTGTTTTAGCAAAATGATGTCCCAATGCAACAAGAACCCGAAACCCAACAACATGTAGTATAAATTAGACTTCATATTTGGGATGCATGGGACACTTTGCATGCACTTGGATTTTCACTTGTTTGATGCAATCATATCCCGAAGTCCAAAAACATAATGTAATTCCAGATTTCAGTGTCAAAAAACTAGTGGGGATTTGCATATTATTTGTTAAGAGAGTTCTGAAATATGAATCACATACTTTCTAAGGCATTTTTTCAAAGGTGACTTTAGATTAAAGAGACTTAAGGAGGAAACCTAAATATTCAATTGGTTATCTCCATTTTATTGATGATCAAAAAAATGGGATAGCAACATTTTAGTTCCATGGTTCATACTCAATAGCTGAGGGTCTAATTCTAAAATGAACCTCACATTATTCACACTTCACGCTATGTGCTTCATGATATATCCTCTCTAGCATCTACTCTCACATAAGACATTACCCAATGACACACTCTTGTTCTATGGTGCATTCTTGACTATTGAGGGTCCCTATAAATGAACCTCATCTCATACACATTTGCTGAGGGGAACCCTGATCCTATCATCCTCACACATCACATACCATCCTATCAGACTCACAACATTTACATATCTTGGTTGCATTTAATGTTAGCTTTTCTACTTACATGTTTTACTTTACTTACTATGTTAGTCTAATGCTTAGTATGTCATTATCTTTATCATATACACATGCACGTTCACTTGGTCTCTAGTTGTGAATGTGGATATATTAGAGGTTATTACACATTGTAATGATGCTTGGCACTGCACCTTTTACCAGTCCCACTAAGGCTCCTGGGGGCATCTACTTTCTCTACTATCACATACTACACAGGTTTTATTGCTATATTTTTAGTTACTTCTCATTACAGTTACTTTACCTTTCACCGATTTATACACACCTTAACATACTACTTATCTTTCTAACATGTTAACGGGTGCTTCATGTGTAGCATTTTCCTTGCAGGACTATATACAACCATGGATATATGTCACTACTTACTTTCTACTATTTTATATTGTTTGCTATTGTATGCTATTGTTTTTAGGTTATTCTCTATCTCTTGTATGGTCATTATATGCTTTTGGACACTTCATCCCTGATTGTCTTATGACATTATGAGCAATGTCCCATGTTTGAAACCCACTTTTCTCAGTCCATCTTATTTGCACACTTTCTCGTTACTTTATTTTATATTACATGCTTTATTTTCAATAACACATATTTCTATCCCACTTTTTTCATATGGATTTGTTTCTACAATACACATCCCCTACCCCCTGCAGGTATCCAACTCATATCAACATCAGGTCCTCTCCTTTGGGCCGCATCTCCTACAATCACCGCATACACCTAAAACGAGGGGGTATACATTAGGTGAATAAATCACCCCTATATCAGCTCATAGTTACAACACAGATTTGCAAATTACAGAAACAACATAGAACTAAAGTCACAAAATGGCCCAAAATCTGACTTAGGTCCACATCACAGAGCATAAACTATCACCCAGTATTAGATAGTAACGTCTGGGAATCTATTTCATCCCCATGGGTGCTAATGTCCCAGGGGCACAAATAATCATATTATCATCTCAACACCATTTATAGAAGTCTTCAGAGTAGTTTTATAGTAGCAGGAACTGGCCTCCAAATACAATGCATTATATCTCCTTTAATCGGTACAACCAATACAATCGGAACAAAGAAAAACTATTTGGGATAATTGGAACTAAATCAAGACATACCATATGCAATGGTGCTTATGAAGTTAGAGTCATGGAAGGATATTAAAACTATAAATTTATCCCCAGCACTTGAAAATATTTTGTGAGAATCGAATCGGAAACGAGGCACCACGAAGTAGTTGCACTCCAACGGAATCGTGAAATCTCCAGTGACAGCAAGGAAAAAATTGATCAGTAATGGAAGATCTTGCTCAACAGAAACAAAGCTTGCATAGAGGAAAAACAACAGAGTGTCTTGGCATGCTCATAAATGAATAGAAAAGGGGTACATATAGGGTGCTGAGTAACCCTAGTGCATGACACATATGAAACCCTAAACCTAACCCATGTGAGATGACCCTCTAACATGAGATGAGGACACATAGGATAACTCACACTAACACCCCCCCTTCATCGAAGCTAGGGTAGTGGTTGTGATGAGTCAGACGGAAGAGAAAGACACTCCTAAACAACTAAGAAAGATGTGCCAATGGGGCCCGGCAACTAAAGGCCTGATAAGGTGCCCATATACAAACACAATATTCCTAGAAGAAGAAGAAGAAAAATGGGTCCTGGCATAAAGCCTAATGAGGTACCCGTGTACAAAAGAAGTCCCAAGCAGCGAAGGAAAACCCAGTGGGAAAAACATCCACCACAAGAGAACAAAAAAAAAGTACTCTCTAATCTAAGAAAGATGCCAAAGATGGGTCCTGGCCATAGACTAGCCTGTAAGGGTACCCATGTACAAAGGGGCAATCTCTCGAAAGATGAAAAAGAGAGAAGATGAGGGAGATGAGATGGATGTGGAAGATGCCATGGATGGATCTGAACTCTGCAACTCTAAGAATTCTCCTAGAATAATGTCGATGATGAGATTCTCTGCCTCTGGACTGAAGAAGAGCCATCTGCACCGTACTGTGTGTCTGCCCTTAGGAAGGATAGAAAAGATGTGCTGGAAATCTGCCCACTCCACGAAGGAAATTGAAGGCAGTAGCATGAAGAACTCTGAGTCTGGTCCATGAAAGTGTGACATAGGTCTAATAAGCGAGTGCAAAGGAGCTAAGGGTAATGTCACGAGTGCAGGACTGTCAGAGTATGAAGGGTGAACACCTGTAGAAAGGATTTCCAATGATGTGAAGGTAATAAAACATCCCCAATGACAGAAAATGGATCCACAAATAAGGGTGGGTTAATGAAAGTCTCTGGAAAAGTGGAAGTGGCAAGAGGCCCAGAAGGGGCACTCCCAACAATGGAGATGATGAACTCCTCTGAAATACCTGTAGATGGATGAGGAACCTGTAGTACATCACAAGTGTGCTCTACGAAAAGATGACTAAGGTCAGGCAGATACTCGTTCCAATGAGGGGGCTCAACAAACAGAAGAGTGATGTCAGATATGTATGAGTCATCCAAGGAAGGTTGAGGAGTGAAATGGGCCTCAAACACTGAAGGTGGAAAAGAGGCGGGTGTGATGACTGTATGACATTGTATAAGAGACTGCTCAATATATGATGAGATGCGGGATGTGTCAACACTCTCTGGAATAGTGAGAGGAGGAGAAGATTCCTCTGTAGGACTCTTGTCATCATAACTGGGTGCAAAATCCTCATCATCAAAAGTAGAACCAAGCGAGTCTGCGTCAGTAGAACTGTCATCACACGAAAAAATAGAGGAGACAACTGAATCAGCTGCAACAACAACGGCGGTAGTATTTGAAGGGTCTCTATAGAGGGATTGAAGAATGCTCCAGACGCGGTGGGGTGGATCTGAGTCTGCCATGTGAACCCATTGAGATGTAGAGACATGCATCATCATGTGACCAAAAACACGGTCATAATTGTTGAGAAAATCATTAAGATGACGATGATCAGTGGGTGCAGGAGTTGGCCCAAGCAAGAAGTGAAAAAGACCCTTGTAGGCGAAGTAATGTTCCATAGAAGCACGCCAAGCTGAATAGTTCTCTCTCCCACTAAGAATTGGCGGAGGATGTAAGGTGATCCTACGATGCTCAAGTTTGGAAAGAGTACCTTCCATGATGCGGAATCAAAAAGTGCAAGATGCACAAATGCAAGACGTCAGACTTGGCCGATAATGCGTCTGCATGTAATACAACACCCAGGACAATAACAACACTTGCTCTTGCCGTGAGATCACCCAAAAAACTCACACTTGGAGTGAGATCATAAAAAAAACTCACTATCAGCATGAAATCCCCCAAAAAACTAAAAATGCCTAGCCAGTACAACAATATCCAGGTGTTCCTATCCCTCTTGGGTTCCCCTAACCCTTTCTTACCTTATTCACTCCTTTTGGGTATCTTTAATCTTTTGGGCACCTTTTTCACTTATGGGTCGGCCTTCCAGTTGTCAATTATAAAATTCAAACAAGTGAATAATATAAATACATAGTTATGTTTTCAAAATAAAGGACCAAGCACTAAACTTTACTATTATCACCTAATCTTACATTCCAAATGCACAAAATAACTTCAAAGGCATCCATCTAGAATCCATTCAAGGGACAAGGGATGCATAATTTTGCATACATAGCATAGGAAGGGGAATTTTATTCTATTCCATCCAGAAAAAACTATTACATTACTACATTCTAGCTACAACTTTGCTATCAAGTGTAACTTGCACAAGGGCATCCTAGGGCATCATTTATATAAACACACAAGAACCACATGGAGTTTAAGATGTAGTGTAGCACTTGGTTGTAAGTTCACTCCTTGGGTGATTATCGGGTTCAATCTGACTCCCAATTCTACATTTTCCTTTTAAGGTTTGATGTGGTTTGTGGGTATGTACATGTGAACTTATTTCTTGTATGTTACAGATTCATTTTGTGATTCAAGAGAGAATATCATGTGATCAATAAGGAAATACTGTGAAACCCTTATGAAACAGAAAAACTAGATCCTAAACATTTACACCATCACAGGTGCCTAGGTCTAGTCACCAACCCCTAGGCACCTCTGTCCCACTCTGAGTGCCCCTTAAATATCCCATGTGGGATATCACTTGCAATTCACAATATATATAAAAATAATAGTGAATTGAAATTCTATTTTTTTTATTTTTAGGACAACAATATGCAAAAATAAAGAAAAGATTATATTTTCTAGAATTAATTTCTAAAACTACCTAGAAGCTTCAATTGACTTAGAAAAAAATGTAGAATTTAGTAAACAAGAGACAAATAATTTTTATCTCTCATATTTGATTTTATTTATTTATTCTATCTGTTGAAACTGCCAAAAAATCCAAAAATTCACAAGGATTTTAAATGATCTTTATAAATTCTGAAATTCGGATAGCAATATATTTATATCATAATGAATTAGATACAACCTAGAAAACTGAAAAACTCTACCCAGAAACACTAGAAAACATTGTTGCAAAACCCTAAGTATATAGATATGAAAATAAATAAATCCCAAACTAAAGAAAAATCCTCCTTGAAATTCACCAAGCTTGCCTCAAACATTAGGAATAATCTGATATGTAGATGACTAAAGTATGGACAAAATATTCTCTCTCTATCCTAAGAAAACTCTTAAAATTATTTGATAATTCTGACCTAAAAAACTTATTTGAATGAAGCTCTAAATTAGAAAACTAGGGAGGATCTTTCACCATCGAAGAGTACTCTGCTAGCTAGGAGTGGATCTCTCACCAAAAAAGCTAGGGTTCCTACAAGATCTTACTCCAAAAGTAAAAAGTGTGCAACCAACAATGACTCTAATATCTGAAAATGTGTGTGTATATATGAATTCCCCTTCTCCCCCAAATGCTTCCTTTTATAACTTTTCATTGTAACAAAGGGCCTTGGAGTAGTACTGGAATGGGTGACCTCCCGGGAAGTCCCAGTGTCATTGTCTCCTAATGTTGTTGGGCTTGATTGGGTGTATACTTGGCTCCATCATGCGGGAGGGTGTTGGTGTAGCATCTTGTTAACACAATGAGATACCTCTCCACCATTAGTTTGAGATTTTGGTGTGATGGAAAGTCGTGCAGCTCTGATGTTGTGTTATAATTTAAGAATTCTAATAAATACGGATTTAATCAACTTATATATTATATAATGTTACAATAAATATTTAAATAAACATTACATCATAATACAAGTAAATAAAGAAATACTTACAGGAAATAAATAACACAGGTGACACAAGTATTTATAGTGGAAAACCCTAATAGGATAAAAACCACTTTGAAAATAACCTTTCGCTTTAGATAACTTATTTTACATCCGGTAAAATCACCTCTTCCTTTAAAACCCTATTTACCAAGGGTAAAACAAAATCACTTGATTTGCACACCTTTGATATATTTCCCGAATGTATCAAATGAGGACCTAAAGTCCTTTTTATATAAGATTATTGGGTGTGTCTCCCGACCCCCCTTTTCAACGTAAACGGTTGACACTTACACCTAGGTTTATAATATTTAATATTAGGAATATAATAATTTCATGTTATTAAATATTTAACTTAAAGTATATACATAGGTTAGCATATTTAATAATAGAAATAGAAATATTTCATATTATTAAATATTAACCTATATATTAGTGATGGACCCATATACATTAAGGGTTAGCCAGACCACTTAATCATTATGTTCCAACATCAATCTCCTTGGGAAAAAATCCACATAATAATAAATAACTTAAGTTACTCTATCACCATTATGCCCAAAATTATACTTAAGTTATCCCAACACAAAATTAGAATAATAAATTACCATAGGGGAGCATCACACAACCTTATTTCACTTAAGTCGCCTCAAAATACATGTCCAATGTCGAAACATAACCTATAAGTGAAATGAAGGTGCAAACCATACCCAATAACCATCAATATCACTAGCCCCTCAAGAATAACCAACGTTAAGATGGATGAAAAGCCTCCTAGGCCATCTGTTTGGAAATGGGGACATTACAATCCTCCCTTCCTAAAAAATGCTTGACCCCAAGTATTATCCTATCATGTTGTAGAAGACAACCAAAAAGTAAGTTTCTCCACCTCCTCCTACAGTCAATCAAAATAACTGTTGTAAACTGAATACCCCAACGCAAGTCCCTCCACCTCACCATGCAGTCACTCAATGATCGGTGGGATCCGACGTAACCAAGAAACCTTATGTAATCATCATGATCTCTATGCCGAGTAGAAAGCAATGTTGGCCATGTAGTAGTATTATGCCTACACAAACTCTCTACTGGTACCCACATTGAAAGTACCAAACTATCCAATTCCTACCAATGTGAAGCTGACATCATGTGATCACTCACAATCAATGCCTCTTCAGTCAACCCATGGGTACAAAATTCCACTCTAAACCCTATAACATGCCCTGCAATAACCTCTATAAGCACTAAGTGTTCCAACTCTCTCACATGACACACATTTGTGTCAGAGTAAGGATCCTCATAATGTGTCTAAATGTGTCCCATGGGGGAAGAATCCCGAGTCTCGATTAAACAGTTAACTGATAATACAACTCTACATAGTTCATGTCCAACATAAGCTCATAACGATGACTAGAGTCCACATCACCATACACAACAAATTGGTATCCCACACACATCAAAATCTCCTCAAACCTCATCCTCAACTTTGGACCTATGTAGTAGTTATCCTCAAATTTGATCACATCATCATAGATCCTAAACCTATATACCCTTCCAACATCCACTTGCCCAATGTCAACCTCCTTAATGTTATGTAACTCAACAATATGACTCATATCCATGTCTAGAGGTCTATAATGAGAATGAACCTCACACATAGTATACCTATGTATGCTCATCATTGTATCATCAAGTACCTCAAGCAAATGAGAAGACATCATGCAACTCGCATCCACCTTCTGTTCCACATTATTATTATCAAATTCAACTCCATCTCCATCATCCATGTCGTGGATCTCTAACTCCTCGTCTCTTTTATTCTCACTCTCCTGAAAGACCTCAATGAATTAGGCCTTTCCTTTCCCTGTATAATCATTCCCTGGAGCCTAAGGTGTACATATCCATGATTGCATTGGAAACTTATTAGAACTATCAAAGTGTGGAATGAAAATCTATCCCAATCTCATTTACAACTCTGAAACATGAATAAAGTGATCCCTCTTGGGCCTAGTATCGATCTTCATCTTGTAATACTATGGGAATGACATGTTCTCCTGGAAACCCTCACTTAAATATTAGTACTTCTCCCAACAATATTACTCATCAAATAATTCTGCTGCTTGCCCCACATGTGAAGTTTTTGGATCCTTCAAAAAAGAGGGCTCTTAAAGTCCCAAAGGCTTGGTAAAAGAGTGGGCAGATCACTTCCATGAATTTCCACTTTCACCTATTTGAGATTGCTGCCCCGTTTTACTATTTTTTCCTTTATCCACCTGAGTCTCAAATCTTCCCTGTGATGATTTTTCTGTGATTTGGCTCAAATAGAGATTTGTTGTCTCTTGTTGTTTAACCATATCAGTGAATAATTTCTTCATCAAATCCACATTGAGATCTTCACTGTCACCCATTTTTAACCCAAACATGCTAGAGGAACAAAAAATTTGATACCACTGAAATATCCCTTGTGGGATATCACTTGACATTAAAATATATATAAAAATTACAGTGAATTGAAATTCTTATAATTATGATTTTTAGGACAATAATATGCAAAAAATAATAATTTTTTTAAGTTTTCAAAATAATAATTTCTAACACTACCTAGAAGCTTCAAATGACTTAGAAAAATATGTATAATAGTAAACAAGAGACAAATAATTTTTATCTCTCAGATCTGATTTTATTTATTTATTTTATCTGCTAAAATTGCCTAAAAATCACAAGGAGATGAAATTATCTTTATAAATTCTGAAATTCAAACAACAATATATTTAAATCATAAAGAATCATATCCAACCTGGAAAACTATAAAAATCCAATTAAAACCCCTAGAAAACACTACTGCAAAACCCTAAGTAAATAGATATGAAAATAAATAAAGCCCAAACTGAATGAAACTCCCCCTGGGAATTCAGCAAGCTTACCTCAAACGTTGGGAATAATTTGATTTGTAGATAGATGAAGTATGAACCAAATAATATCTCTCCATCTTGAAAAAACCCTTGGAATTCTCTTATAATTATGATATCAAAATTTGATTTGAATGAAACTCCAAATTAGTAAACTAGGGAGGATCTTTCACCACCGAAGAGTGCTCTACTAGCTAGGAGTGGATCTATTACCACCAAAGCTAGGGTTCTTGCAATATCTTACTCCATAATGAAATATTCTACAGCCAATAATGACTCCAATATCTGAAAAATGTGTGTATATATGAATTCCCCTTTCTCCCCCAAGTGTTTCCTTTTATAACTTTTCATTGCAACAAAGAGCCCAAAATAATCCTGATAGACCTCCTTGGGGAAAAATCCACATAATAATAAAATAACTTAAGTTACTTTATCACCATTATGCCCAGAAGTGCACTTAAGTTATCCCAACACAAAATTAGAATAGTTAAGTACCATAAGGGAACATCACACAACCTTATTTCACTTAAGTCACCTCAAAGTATGTCTCTAATGTCAAAATATAATGTATAAGTGAAATGAAGGTGCAAACCATACCAAATAACCATCATAGTCACTAACCCCTTGGGAATAACCAAGGCTAAGACAAATGAAAAGCCTCCTAGGTCATCTACTCGGAAATAGGGACATTACAGCCCTTGTTCGGCTCTTTTCCTAAGATCTAGATTTTATAGTAAGCAATTGCAACCCTACCTATAGTCTGTTCAACACTTGCACCTACCTAGATCACTTCCTGTTCACTCAGAAATCAACTAAGTCTTCCTAACTCCCTCTCTTCCTTAGGGTTTCATATTTCTACATGTTATATTGTTTGTGTCATTATTGTATATTAGCGATTGTACATCATTTATTACAGTAGTTACTCTACAATCAGATTTGATTTTTTCAAATTAAACTAAATTAATAACAATAGTATGAGAGTGACTTAGTTGATATATGGTTGTTCGTATTGAATTTGAGCTAGAATGATGGTGAAACAAGCTTAATCTAGATTGTGCATGCTTCATCTAGGAGAAAGTGATCTACATGTACATTGGATAATAGCACCCATAAGGGGACAATACCACCCCATTTACTAGTGTCTAAACTGATAGCTAGTGTTTTGGTAATTAGTATGGATTTGATTCTTTTAGGGTCTAATAATATCACCTTCACGTCACTCTATGTCGCATCCACTTCATTGTAGGGTTCTCATGACGCATCTATACCTATAAAATAAATCCTAGCTACTTGCATAAGACTCAAGCGCACATTAGATGTGATAAAATATGCATATGCTTGAGTTAAACTAACCTTGGTAGTTACTCCATGTGATTTTCACCAAGTGTTTTACTACATTTAAGACTCAATGTAGTTCTGGTGTGTCATTTGAAGCTAGGTTTCCATTGTACAAGTTGCACCAAGATAACGGGCTGCAACTAATTTTCCCCCAAGATAATGTGTGTGATGGAATTCAAAATTTTCCCTTCCTATGCAGTGGATAATTTTGCCCAAATGTAGTCCTCAAGTGTTCCTTTCCCCAAGTAGTAGATAGAGAATAACGATCCAGTTGCCCCTTTTAATAGTTTGTAGGTTATGTGTATATATGACTCATTTGTTTGAATTTTGACACTTAATGACACTAAAGGATGACCTTAAACATGAAATAAGAATTATAAAAGACCCAAAATCAGGTGCTAAGTGATAATTTTAAATATAAGAAAGAGTGGACAAAAGCGTCAGGAAGGGACACTAACACTAGGCGTTAGTGTCCTTACTAGGTGATAGTGTCCTTACTAGGCGCTAATATCCCTAAGATAAGAAACATAAACTAGACCATGTTAGTGTGAGTTATCCTATGTGTCCTCCTCTCATGTTGGAGGGTCATCTCACATGGGTTAGGTTTAGGGTTAGGTTTAGGGTTTCATATGTGTTATGCACTAGGGTTACTCAGCACCATATATGTACCCCTTTTCTATTCATTTATGAGCATGCCAAGACACTCCGCTGTTTTTCCTCTATGCAAGCTTTGTTTCTGTTGAGCAAGTTCTTCCATTACTGATCAATTTTTTCCTTGCTATCGCTGGAGCTTTCACGATTCCGTTGGAGTGCAACTACTTCATAGTGCCTCGTTTCCGATTCGATTCTTGCAAACTCTTTTCATGGTATCAGAGTTGAGATCGGGTAAACGTGCACTTGATTTATTTTTTGTTGTTATTACTCTTACTTGGTTTCGTTATTTTACTCTGCATGCAAGTCTTTTGATCACCATTTTCTGGAAATTATCTTGCTAATATCTCTAACAAGCTTTCTCGGAAAGTTTTTTGTGTTTTTTTCTTGTGCATGTTGTCTGTGGTTGCAGGATCCTTGAGTTCTTCAGTCGTGGTTGCTACTCAACGCACTGTTGTCCCTTTGACGTTTTTTTTGCTTCCCAGGTGTTTTTAATCACATTTGCCACGTTTTTTGGTGTGGGCAAGCTAAAATGTGGCTGCTCAGGTGTTTTTTGGACTCTCCAAGGCGTTTTTTTGATTGCACTGGCGTTTTTAAATCATTAGCCACGTTTTTTTGATTGTACAGGCGTTTTTTAATCTTTAGCCACGTTTTTTTGTCTGCAGGGCGTTTTTTAATCATTTGCCATGTTTTTTTTGCTTCACAGGCGTTTTTAATCACATCTGCCACGTTTTTTGGGTGTGGGCAAGCTAAAACACAGCTGTACAGACGTTTTTTGGACTGTTCTGGCAATTTTTTGCTTCCCAGGCGTTTTTAAACAACTCTGCCACGTTTTTTTGGTCTGAGCAAGGTAAAACACTGTTTTTTACACTCTAGAGCGGTTGTTCTTCTTATTTTTTGGTAAGGTTTCAACCATATGCCTTTTCCTTTGGTAAGTTTGTTAATTTCCTTCTTTTTTATCTCAAAAATCCTTGCTTTTTTAACAAAAACGACCTTGTTTTTTTCATGCTCGTTTTTTTTTTAAAACAAATCAACTTTTTTAGTAAGTTTTTTAAAGTTTTCTGAACTTCACCTTGTTTCTTTAATATATGTTAAGTTTCTAAAATCAAATTTGAAATTTGTTTTTTAATTAGAAGTTTCTTCAAATATTTAAAAGATCTAAATTAATTCTAAATCTTTTTCTTATCCGTTTTAGATCTTAATTATTTCCTGAAATTAATTAGATTTAAGTTAATTAAATCTATCTTTTATTAATTTCACATTATCTAAACACTAAATTTCTTTGGCACTATAATTTGGTCTATTGGCTTTGTATATTTTTAACCTTCCGTCGAGTGTCGAAGACGAAGGGTGAGGTCCGAGATTGGTAAGTGGCTAATCCCCCCTCGCAATACAAACAAACCCTATCTCAAATTCCATGTCATTTCCAACGAGCATACATATGACACCCTTTGCATGCATTTAGGGCGCCTTTTTAATCCGTTTGCAGGCTTATTGGCTTTTTCTCATCAAATTGCGGGAATTGGTTTTTGCTATAACTTTTGACTCGTTGCTCGATTTTAAGCACTTCTTTAGTCAAAGTTGCATGTTTTTTTTGCACTCTAGATGATGGGATCAAAAGCTTTGTAAACACTAATTTTATAAAGTGCCGCATTCTGGGGGGTATCTTTGTATTGCTTAATTCAGCTCATTTTTTGAGCTTTGTTCTATTCCTTTTTTTCGTGGACTTGTGAGCGCGTCCGCCACAGTTTTACGACAAAGGGATTCTTTCGTGTGACATGAGACATTTTTTCTCACCACCAGGTTTGGCTTTCACCTGCTTTCTATTTTTTGCTTGTGATTGTTTAAGGTGTTCCTCTTTTGTTGCGCTCCACGAAACACTATTGTGGTCTCCCCTCTTGCGCGTTATTATGCTAATTGCAAGACGAGTTACCAAGTGTTTCAAACCACACGCGCGGACCCGATTGTAATCAACGCACTCAACTATAAAGTGCTGAAAGCAGGGGGGTTGGTATCAGAGTTGCACGACTTGCCGTCACACCAAAAGCTCAAACTTTCAGTGGAGAGGGATCTCATCATGTTAAACAGTTGCTACGCCAATACCCTCCTGCACGATGGAGCCAGGTATACACCCAATAAGGCCCAATGGCATATTAAGAGGAAGCGACACCGGAAATTTACCATAAGGTCACCCATCCTAGAACTACTCTGGGGTTGGCGTGCTTAACTGGTTGGTATCATAAATCCAAGGATCCATAGATAAAGACAAGGATCCATGTGACATGACCAAAAATCATAAATCCATAAAGTATAAGACAATGTCACAATCAAAATCAATCAAAAATCAAATAGAAGGGCTATGGGAGGTGTTACTAGTGTCTAATTTTCTCACTTGGGAATCATTCATATAATGATATACTAAAGGAATAATTTAATAATAATAAGTGCATAATTTTGTTTCTACATTTTCCCCCATTTTATGTTGGTGAATGAATATTCGGTAGCATACAGTAGATAGGAAGAACCTACCTTATGGAGAGTCGAAGAAGATAGTAACTTATAACGTGTTGAATTATTATTATAAGATGTGTATCGTCAAGTCAAAGAGGTTATAAGAATCCTAGGGATGAATTGTGTGTGAAGTGAAAAGGATACCTATGTTTGTAACTAAATATTGCCTTATCCTGAGCATGTTACGCTTGAGATTGCTCCTTGTTCCATTTGTGTTACATTTTTTCGAGATAACGAGTGACCTACAAAAGAAGAAAAGTGTAGTCAATTCTCATGGTATATGAAATTGAAATTTAACTCCAAGAAATAAAAATAGAAATGTGGAAGAAAACCAAGTTAATCAAGGATAGAGTATGCTTGTGTACTGAGAGCAAAAATATCAAATTTTCGTGTGTATTGTTTCATTTAAGAACTTTTTCTAGGATATGGTTGGAGGGGTCAGATGTGATCAATTCTAGAACTGATGTGAATACTCTAAGGATTTAGGTGTCATGTCGCTAGAGGAATAATATTGGGAGAGTGGCCATTTTTTCCATCCATCCATGACGTTTCCCCATAGATAAGTGTCATTGCATATGGTCACCAACCCAATAGTAACTTACCACAAATGACACTTAATTCTTGCATATCATTTTCTTTGCATATGCCCTAGGTGCGACTCTTTATTATATATTGGTGGGAAAAATGTGAATTGAGAAAGAGAAGTGGTTAGTTCCCTTGCCAAAAATAAGAAACATGTTATTGATTTTTCCCTTTTGTTTTGGATAGTAAATTATAGTTGAATGTTTATTACTAGATTATGTGCAAAAATATCACTAAGAAATTGTTCCAATTGACAAATGCATATTTTTTCCCTTAGGAAAAAACTTCCCAGATGGGACACTAACACCCACCATTATTGTCTGATATGGGTGCTTTTGTCCCTATTTTATTTCTGGACCAAACATGATTTTGAACCGGTTTCTAAGTATCAGATCTACCCAATTATGTCATGTACCATTCTATCTCTAATTTATGAACTACTAAAAAGGTGAAATAATCACCTGATGGTTTATCCCCTCATTTGGGGTGTTTGAGATGGATCAAATGTGAGTGTGGCCTAAATGAGAGGTCCTGAATCTGATGTGCACGTCTGAAGAATTTTTCCTATAGGGGAAATGCGGTATGTGCATGGTAACAACCATGACATATGTAAAATAATGGAAATAAATCTAGCAAGAAGTATTAGTGATAAATAATCATAGTATAATGTAATATAAATAAGTCAAACACAAAAATAATAGAGTAAGAGAAAAACATATTATCTGGTGAAATGCATGGGACACCACTCAGGGTGTCACAAGATAATTGAGGCCTTCAATTCCATATAATAAAATAAGCAATCATAGGGCATATCCTGTAAACAATTCCGAAAAGTCATAATCATAAAAGACAAAACACAATTAAATAGTATAAGTAGATAACCATGCTTGGAAGTAAGCCCGCAAGACAAATGATATAAATGAAGCACCTATTAATATGTTATAATAAAATGAAATATAAAGTAAAGTAGTAGATATCACAATAATAACACCTGACTATGGAAAGGTTTGGAAGGTAGATGGCCCTGGGAGCCTCGACAGGATAGGTAGAGATCAATTTCAAGTATCATGCATCATGTGATGACCTATATATAGCCTGCATTCACCTCAAATTACCATGTGCAGGTGCATGTATCGATGTAAAATTATAGAGCATACTAGAAATCAAGCTAATGTGATAGGAAAAATGCAACATGAAATAGTATAAGCAAGAAAAGATACACCAAACAAAGATCTAAGATAGTGTTTTTGTATTTTTGTAAATATCTTAATGTTTTTGTATTATTATAATATGAGATTATATGACTAGTGAAGGGAAGCAAGGTTTCCCCCCAATGTGAATGTGCATAAAGTGAGGTTCATGTATGTAAGTGTGCTCTCAACAATCATGTTTGAACCCAGAACAAGAGTACGTCATTGAGTAGAAAGGGGAAATTAGATGCACCCAAGTGTTAATGCCATAGTGATCTCTCTAATGAGGATCAAGGATGAGGGCTCACTATCTCCTAATGTGAAAGAGGAATGGATGTGAACATGATCCATGGACCTAGTGTCATGTGAAAGTACATGTGTCATGATGTGCAAGACAGGATTGTGTCATGCATGTGGTCAATGAGACCTTAAATTGGGCCTAGATGTACCATGTGGAACATTTATCTTGTGTAGATACCTAGTCCTATGAGGTAGGCTATGGGACTGATAAAGATGTCATGGTCTAGAAGTAGAAATCAAAGGTGACAGATATCTAGGTGAAGGTGTGTAACTAGAACTAGGAGTGGTAGGATCTCGATATGTTGTAGTAGTGTATGTTAAAGCCATGGGACCATCATCAATATGTGTTGAAGTAGGTACATTAGTGGTAGGAACAACTAAAGATTTGGTAGTGATAGGTGCCAAAGATAAAAGGGTGGGATTCCTTGAATAGTGAAAACGTGATGCTCATATACAAATTTAAGACATAACTAAACTATAGATGGGATGGATTTAACAACCTTAAGCCAAAGAAGTCCTAAGACTATGTCACAATGTGTAACCTCATATCCAATATAAAAAGTCATAGAGATAGTAAGAGGCCCAACGATGATTGGTCGAACCACATGCCCATAAGAAGTAGTGATCTAAGTGTTATTTGGGATAATGGAAATACAATAACTCGTAGGAAATATAATGAACATGCATTATGTTTAAAAGTAGGATGAACCATAACATTGTTAACAACATGAATACCAACATAAAAATAAATGTGTAGTTGATGTGATGAAAACAAAGCATGAAAATCCACATAAGTGAAAGTAATAATAGATGGGGGAATATCAGTAGTACCAACAATAAACCCAAGAGGATGATTAGAAGATGATAGAGGGGGAACAACATGATAAACATGATTAGAAAAAGATTCATGAACCACTTTGTCATGTTTGGGTAATGGATCATTGAAAAAATTGACCTTGTCATTGTCATTGGTAGATTTAGAAATAAAAGGTTCAAGAAATTCTAGCTCATTTGTATCAATCAAGTCTTGAATAAAATGTCTAAGCTTAAAACATCTATCATTGAAATGTCAATTACATCTATGATAATCCTAATGTGTATTTTTATCAAAACTCTTACCACAAGGATGATTAGGATCTAGCTGAAGAGGTGATGGAAGAGAAATCATATTGCTTTCAATGAGCTAAGGAAACAAGATATGAGGTGGATATGGAAATCTAGTAAATATGCAATAGTAGGTTATATTTGGAGATTTTATGGTTGAGATACAACATTAACAATAAAATTAGGCTCACGAGATTTACTCTTAAAGGAATATTTACTTTAGAATTTTTTTACTAGATTAATATGAAGTATTATCATTGTACTTAAGCTTTCCCATAGAAAGTAACTTATGTTTATGTCATTTAAGAGCATGATATAAATTATCAAAAGAATGAAAAGAATCAAATAGAACACATTATTGTAAAGGAGGAAAGAGACTTTGGATAAATAGGTCTTGTAATTTAGACTCATCCAAGACATTGTTCATTTTACCAAGATTATTCTTATAACGCAAAACATAGTCACTAATATGTTCATTAGATCCTTGCTTCATTTTATCCATTTGTGCATATAATATTTTGGCTCCAATGTTCATAGAAAAATGCCTCAAGAATATATTTGCCAAAGGAGTGAAATATCTAATAAAGTGTATGGGTAAATCATATAACCACCATAAAGCATACTCGTGTAAGCTCCTAGGAAACAATTTTGTCAATAATGTATCATCACAAGCATAGTCCAAACATGCAACATGAAATGATAAAATATTCTCTTATGGATCTCCATGAATGTCAAAAATAGGAAACTTGGGTGAAACAAAATTAGATGGGAGTGGGTAAGAATAAACTTTAGGTGCAAGATAACTATGGAAGAGAAGTGAAGAATCAATATATGGAGAAGAAGAATAATAGGTGTGTTGAAATTGAGGAATTTGAGCTTGTAACTCATGGTACAGGGACTCTAAGGCGTGGGTTCTTGAATAGGAGATAGGTTGGATATGAGAAATGATAGGGGAAGAGAAGTGAGTTTCATATGTGGGAATAGGAAATGGGATGGTGGATGCCCCTGTATTGGTGGGACGAAGAAAGTGGAACAAAATATGTGGGAGCCTTAGTGGGAATGAAATTAGTAACAAGAGGGGTTGACTCAGATAACATTTGTGCCTCTTCACAAGCAACATATAACAAGAGATATAATTTCTCAATATGGTCAAGATTGTATGTATTTTGGTCATTAATATTTTTAACTATAAATTCATGATAATCCCTAGCCATGATAGGAAACAAATAGATCTGATGTGCACATTTCGATAATCAGGTTCAATAAATGATATAATAGAAATTAAATATTAATTAAATAGCTCGTGATCAATTAGATATATCATAAAAACACAAATATAAACATGTAATGACAAGAGGATGAGAGCGGCTTAACTGATGTTAGGAAATTAGTGTTTATTGTAGGTAATTATTACTTACATGTGGTTAATAATTACTATGTTGCAATTGTGTTATATTAGTTAGGTTGTTATGTTGTATAGATATTATTATAACAATATATATTTGTGACATAGTTTATTGTAATGCATATTGTTAGGAGTGGTTATAAGGAGTTACTGTATTTTAGGAGTTGTAATCTCCTATAAAATTGTAATCCTTCAATATGATTGTAATAAGTATTATTCTTATACTGAGAACTATTATTCAAATCTACTATGAAAATATCTCGTTCTCTACATCTGGTATTGTATTCACAAAATCACACACTTACTATTACGCTTTTACCTCCAAGGATGTTATTATATATATGGATCTCGTGTAAGAAGAATATTCCCTAATGGTTCATCCCTTGGTCTTTTCGTCAGTTAGTTTTTCATTATTTTCACTTGTCTATCACAGTCGTCAGTTATCTACACAATTTCAGTCGTCTCTCAAGAGGTCTTATCTTTTATCATTTTGTCATTTGTCTTTTTTAATCTCTAGCTAGGGTGCCTGTCTGTGCCCTGGTCCTCTTTATGGGCACCCCAATCCCAGTTGCACTTCATTCACATTTAGAATTTCAAGGTCATTATTTATGTTTTGTTATCTCATTATCTTAGGTGCTAGTAGGCATTTTCGGGCCATTAGTGTCAAAATTTGAACAAGAGATCCTTATATAAACATAACATACTCATTATCTTATGGGTGGACATTTCTACTATCAAAAGCTAGCTATCTTCTAAGGCAAAGGACTACATTTGGGCATATTCTACATCTACATCACACAAGCATAGGGGGAAAGGGTTGCATTCATTATATTTCATCTACCATTTACATTTTTACATCTAGTTGTTGCCCCCTACTTGTGTGTCATTGACGCTAGGGCACCCTAGGCACAAAATTTCACACACAAGCACACAAAACTACATTGGATCTAGAATCCAGTGCAACACTTAGTTGTAAGCCCACAATTTTGGTGGCTAAGGTTAGTCTGACCCCTTCATTTGCATATTTATTTTTGTAGGGATTTGATGCTTTCTATGGGTTTTTACAGGTAAGTATTCATCACATAACTACAGTGACAAACGTGAAGGTATTGCGACACATAACTACATTGGATCTAGAATCTAGTGCAACGCTTAGTTGTAAGCCCACAATTTTGGTGGCTAAGATTAGTCTGACCCCTTCATTTGCATATTTCTTTTTTAGGGATTTGATGCTTTGTATGGGTTTTTACAGGCAAGTATTCATCACATAACTACAGTGACAAACGTGAAGGTATTGCCACACCAGAGTGACCAAGATGAAGATATTACGAAGAATTTTTGACACTGCTAGATTCAGATCCTGAGTTTTTCTATAGACCAGAGTGCCCATATTACAGACCAAGGTGCCCATAGGCACCCCAATCCTCTCCCAGGCACCCCAATATAGACAAATCTTCATTTGCTGCAATTTACTAGCTAGTATCATCATTGCCTTCCTTTTCCCCACATCATCCTATCCAGCCTTGCACACAATGAGGCATGTTAATTTTAGGTTAGTACCGTATCCCTTTTTATCTCTATTATTTCATTTCATTTAAAATATCAAATAAAAATATTTAACATTTACATTGCATTTATTTTGATTGTCTCATTGTTGTTGCTAGTATAGATTAACATATCAAAATTCTTATGTTTAGTTAATCATTTTGGTGAACCCTACTTTTAGAATATCTTTCCCTAGGATCCTCCAAAACCCTAATGGATAAGAGTAGTTCATCTTCTTTTCCCATCATGTCTCATTTTAGCATTAACCCTATTTATGATGAGGCTGCCATAGTTGAACTCAAAATCAATATATAGTGCTTTGCTTGTTACAACTCTTATATGGCCAACAACATGTGCCTAATAGTTTTTCAGATTCTCCTATAGGCATTAGAATTGTTGAGGATCCTATAGGCATTAACATTGTTGAGGATCCTATAGAATTTAATCGTTGTACTCCATGTTATACGGCTACTTGTGATATGCCTTTTGATCTTTCATAAGAAACATTAGATAATTCTCTTATTGGTTACTTGATTTGTTTTGATACTTGTTCACATGAGCATACTAATTCTCTAGCTACTAACACAATTCCCTCTCTTGGCTCTACCTATTCTGGCATTTCTTCTCATGATACATTCCCTCCTAGTTTGTATACTCCTTGACACTATGTTCACGATCCTATTGATAGTGTTCTTAATGATACCCTCATTTCTGAGTCTTTATTAGATAATGGTGAGCCACTTAAAGGTCATGATTATCCTTCTTTTGATACTGGCAAAGGTGTGTCACCTACTTCATAGCTATCTTCCCCTGAGACCACATCTAACAATATGCATGAGTCACCACCATTTTTTACTTCTTCTTCTCCTACTGTTTCATCTCCTCTTGCTAGTTCACCTATGTCTCTTAATACATCTTCTATAGAAGTTTCCTAACTAGTTATTTCACCTATTATGGAGGTTTTTGATGCTAGTTCAACCATTACTACGGATATTCCATCTACATCACATATCATACCTTCCTCAACACCTACTACTAGTGTGCCTTTAGCATCAGACCCTTCTCCATCACCTTTGGATATCCCTATGATCACTCATAATGGAAAACTACAACCACTTAACACATTATTGCCATACTCCACCATCCCTTCATAAGATATCCTTTCTCTCATGCACTTTGTAGGATAGTTACAATCACAGGTTCAATCTCTCACTTTAGAAAGTAGGGATTATTATACTTCCATTGACAACAATTCATTGCATGGAAATATGGTCCCTAGGAAGATTCATAATTCTGCATTCCCTCATGACTTCACCATGCCTGATTGCACATGTTTTGATGGTATGAGTGACCCTCATGCTCATCTTCTACATTGTCATAGGGCCATTGCTTCCTATTGTAATGATATATTACTACTTAAGTATTTTCACTATAGTCTTACTGATGAGGCATTACAGTGGTATACTCATCTTCCCTTTGGATCCATTAGTACTTTTTTGACAAGGACGCCTTCCTCCATCGGTTTATAGTCAACAATGGCCCTAAGGTTACATATGACCGGTTATCTACCCTACATGAGGGCTCTACAGAACCTATTAAGGATCATATTATAAGATTTAACACTTGTATCCATCAGCTTGTCTTCCAACCTATAGATCTTAAGAAGAAATTTATTTTCTGTTGTGGCCTCACTCCTCCACTCAAGAAACAATTTCATTATGATACATGTGAGTCATTCATTCTTCTATGTTATAAGTTCATTGACTTAGAACAAGATATTATCTCCACACACATCACAGATCCTCCACACACCTCTATGACTATTGCCTCATCTAGTTCTTGGCTAGAGTGTATAGTTGAGAATCTTACACAGTCTCCATCTTTTCCTCCCAAGAAAACCAAACAAGTTCAACCAACTTCACCACAAAATCACACTCCTCCGACTCAAAAATAAGCTACTCCTCCTACCACTCCACCTAGGTCACATCAACCTTTGCATTTATCTCATCACACTCGACCACATGATGTGCTGCATGTTTTAGTTACTGAGTGATTAATTCACCTACCCTCCAACCAACATCATCCACAAATCTGATTACAACGTTAGCATGACCAGACTCATTGTAATTATCATCACATAAATGGCCATAGAGATAATGATTGTCTTTCCCTTCAGGATAGGTTGTAACAATTAGAGGATAAGGGAATCATCTCCATTAGTTCTCACCCACGTGAGCGATCCATATCTCCTCTACCTCGTCAAAGAGTTTCTACTATGATTGATTCATATCCTAAATACGGTGCTTCAAATATGATATGTCCACTGCATTCTCCTATTCATGCGCATTCTCCAAATCCACCATCAAATTAGTTGCATCAACCTCACCCATTGCATTCACACTATCCATCACATCACGTTGCTACTTTGCATTGGCCACCACAACACCCTCTTTCACACATCCCACCACAACTCTATATGATATTTAGTTTGGTTCATACACTCATGTTGCTTATATTCCACATACTTCCACCACTCCACGCCACCTTGGTCTTTATTAGGTGATTACTATCACCTTACCCCCCCCCCCCCCCCCCCCCCCGATGATGCACTTGTGTTCTTATGGTTATTACATGACTATTGAGGGATTTTTTCTAAGAACCTCTCATCATGTGCCTCGTAGTCTCATCTAGCGCACTCAATAATTTCCTGATGACATACTCTTACTTACACGGCTCATTCTTAACTGTTGAGGGGTCTTAACTAAATGAGCCTATTCATCCACATGTTGAGGGGGCATCACTCATCCTCCCTCCTACTTTCATCATACTAACATTTTACGATCACATCTTATTATCATTTAAATTTAACACGTTGCTCTCTTCAACAATTATACATCATCCATTTTTACATTTTATTCTATTATCATCATTTCATTAACTACCCATTACAAATAAACATTTTCATCAATCACATTACATTTATTATCTATTATCATTCACCATACACATATTGTTTACCATTACCAACATTATAATGTGAATCACCACTAATCAAACAATACACCACACATATAATAAACATCGACTCACACAGACCAGAGTCACTAACAACCACTTCCTACTAGGATGGAGTGGCGCATTAGCAAAAACTAAAAATTATGCAAAATTCGAAAAAGTAGTGAAAACTACGATAAATGTGAAAATGGCAAAAATCTTGTTTTTTCAAAAATAGAAAGGGTGTTGGCGGGAGATGGGTTTCCTGCACCAGGTGTTGGGGTCCTCACTGGTGTGAAAATGATCCTAGTGGGAAATGGTAGGAGAGAAGGTGCTCGTGGATCTACTCGCAAACTTGAAACGGAAAAGTTAGTGCTTGAATTGGTTGGACAATTCGGCGCTTGCTTGGTTGTTAAAACCCTAGTTTCCTTGTTCGGGGAGTTGGTGATGGAAAACCTAGTGGTGGAGAAAATTCTAGTGCAGGTTGTGCCGCTCGAAGAGGTGACACAGGAGGTCCCTTTCAATCCAACTTCGGTTGTGTCTGATATGCTGAAGAGATCATAAGACTTCAAGGTCGGTGGAATCGATTTCAAAATTGTTGCAGAGAGCTTACAACTCTCTATGCCTCCTCCCCCCAAAGCTGAATTTTCTAATTCACGGGTGAAAAGGGTGTTTTTATGCAAGTTTATCAGTGCCCGTTTCTCTCAAAAGAGGATTTCAAGCTGGGTTGAGTGCTTCTGGGGCAAAAAATCTAAACCAAATGTCAATTTCCTTACCAACGACATTTTCCAGGTTAGTTTCCCCTCCCTTGATTTGCTGAATTTGGTGCTTAAAGATGGACCTTGGTTCATGAAACTCTTCCAGCGTCTACATTTCATCCTTGGTCACCAAATTTCAATCCCTAGAAGGAAAAAATATCCAAGGCCCCGTTTTGGTTAAGCATTCATGATTTGCCTTTGGATTTCCACAAATGGTCTATTCTGAAGCCAATTGCGAACTCCCTTAGGGTCTTCATGCCCATCCGTAATCCTTCCCTGAATTTTTGGCAAAAAATCTCAGTGCGTCTTTATGTATAGATGGATCTGACTACCCCTCTGTTGCTGCCTTTGAATCTCCAAAAAAAATCTGGCCCTAAGTGCTTTGCCATTAAGTATGAGGGTCTAAATGCAAAGTGTTTTTATTGTGGGCAGTTGGGTCATCTGACTAAGGCCTACTCTTTGAAACTGGCTAAGGCTTCCAAGGAGTTGGATTCCTAGAAGGTTGACTCTATGGTGAAATGGCTAGAGGAGAGTGATACGGCTTCACCCTTAGTGGGTGATTTATCACCTCTTTCTCTGTTAAAAGAAATTGAAGAAATGCATAAAAACTCAAGGGAATTAATTTCCCTTTTTAAGGAAGGGTTCGATCAAGGGCAAGTAGCTTCTCTGAATTTGATACAATCTTGGCTCTTGGATAAAGTCAAGGAAAATAAGCTTAAGTCCCTGTTAGGTGATGGTGTCTTGGAGGAAGGAGAATTTGAGCCAGATCTGCTGGTACAAGCTTTAGCCCCCTCAAAATTGGATTCTATTCAAGCAGGGTTGAAGGAGGGCATATGTGGTTCAGCCAGTAAGAAAGGAAGAAAATCTAAACAAGAATTGCCACTGTTGGAAGTGGATGCGGGAAAACAAAGTGTCCTGAAATTTTCCAAAGATGTGTTTGGGAAGGTGACTGTCCTTCCCTCTCCTAAATGATAATTCTCTCTTGGAATATCAGGGGTCTCAACACACTTGATAAACAACGCTTATTTAAGCATTATCTCTTCTCCTCGGAGGATAGTGTGGTGTTGCTTCAAGAAACCAAGATGGTTGTTGCAGATGCAACTGTGCTTTGGAGGAATTCAGTTAAGGGCTAGAAGTACTTCTTATGCGATGTTATTGGGGCCTCTAGAGTCTTGGGCTTCTGGTGGAAGGAATGTCATTTACAGGTTGATCTTATCTTCTAGAACCATAGTTGGCAGTTGGGTTGGGTCTGCTCGAAATGTTCTCAATCTGTCTTCTACCTCCTTAATGTGTATGGTCCGAATAGAATAATTGGAAAGAGAGAGGTTTGGCAAGACATCTCCAGGTCCTTGCTCCCCCTCGAAGATTAATTGTTCCTTCTTGGAGGTGACTTCATTGTTATTATCTCTGAGAAAGACAATAAAGGTGGTATTACTAGGAATCAGCAATCCCATGCTGATTTTTGTTCCTTTATCTCTGACAAATCTCTTTTTGATATTGATCCCAAGCATGGTTGGTTCACCTGGAGAAATCATAGGAAGGGCTTCAGTAATATTGCTGAAAGGCTCGACAGGTTTTTAGCCGGTCCCAAGTGGTCTCTAAATAATGTGGTTTTAGAATGCTCGATTTTGCCCTGGTCTAGCTCAGACCACTTCCTGGTTTCCCTTTCAGTTAATATTGACTTTTCCCCTCGCAAATCCATTTTTAAGTTTGAGCTTATGTGACTGAGGGACGACTCTCTAGAAAAAAACATCTCACAATGGTGGAATTCCTATCAGGTTGAAGGGTCAAAGATGTTGGTGCTTACACAAAAACTTAAACTTCGCAAAAGGGGATCTAAGGAATTGGAACAAATCTTGTTTTAAAAATATCTTCCAGGAAAAGGCTAGAGTGGAAGCCAAGTTGAAAGATCTGAATGAGATAATTTTTTATTCCTGCATGAGGGATGCAAAGTTTCTTCTGGAGAAGTCTTTACTAGCCGAACTTGGTGAGCTGATTCTGAGAGAGGAGGTCTTTTGGAAACAAAAATCGAGGGAATCATGGCTCAAAGATGGGGACAGGAACACAAAGTTATTTCATTCATCCATAAAAGTTAGGCGGAGCTTGTCTTTCATCTCCAAGATAAAGAGTTGCGATGGTATTGTCCTCTCTGATCAAAAACAAATTTCTGCTGAAGGGGTCCAGTTCTTTACTTCCCTCCTTAAAGGTAATATTACATCCTTTGATTCAGAGCAATCCTATTTCCTTTAAAATATTCTGACGTTGATCACTGAGGCTCAAAATGTGGCCCTTCTTAAGTCTTTCTCTATGAGTGAAGTGGAGAAAGTTGTTTTCTCCATGGCCAAGAACAAAGCTTAGGGTCCGGATGGTTTTCAGGCTGATTTCTTTCAGCAGTTTTAGAACATCGTTGGCTATGATGTTTGGGCGGTTGTGGAAGAATCTCGCAGATCCTGATTTGTGCTTAAATCCTTGAATTGTACCTTTATAAGTATCTTGCCGAAGATTCCTCAACCCTCTCCATTCATGGATTTTAGGCCAGTTTCTCTGTGCAATACTTCCTACAAAATCATCTCGAAAGCCATTACTTCTAGACTCAAAGGGCTGCTGGAACCTCTGGTTTCTCTGGATGAATCTGGATTCTTTCTGGGGATGTCAATTTTTGATGGTATTTTTCTTTCTCATGAACTCATTCATTCTATCTCCAGCAACAAATCCCGAGGTATGTTGCTAAAACTCGATATCAGCAAGGCCCTTTGACAATATCAATTAGCATTTTCAAATTAAAATTCTTACAAAGTTTGGTTTTTTGGTTCATTTTTTTAATTGGGTGTTCAATTACATTGCTGGGCCTTATTTCTCCATGTTAATTAAGGGTAATGCTAAAGGTTTCTTTGAAGGTAATCGGGGTTTAAGATAGGGTGAGCCTATTTCCTCTTTCCTTTACATTTTAGTGGTTGATTCTTTGAGTAGGGCCATCAACAATAAAGTTCAGGAAGGAAAATTATAGGGTTTAAGAATTACGGAGGGGCTGAACCCTATCTCTCACCATCAATTCATAGATGATACTTTCTTTTTTGGTAAAACCTACATTTGGGAGTCCAGAGAACTGAAGGGGTTGCTTGATGTTTATGCAGTTGCTGCGGGATAAGAGGTCAGCCTTATTAAATCCATCATCTTCTTTTTTAATGTCTGAATTTTAGGAATTTTTAGTTTCAAAAAAGGCTCCCTTCTGGTCAAATATCTTGGTGTGCCCTTGTTTGGTGGCTAGGGTCGGACCTCGATGTGGAATTATCTCCTCTCTTTGGTTAATTCAAAACTCAATTCCTGGAAAGGAAAATGGCTATCATTGGCTGGGAGACAAGTCCTCATCAAATTTGTTCTCAGTGCCTCCCCCTTATACATGCTTTCCATTCTGAAAATCCGCAAAAGTGTTCTAACAAAGCTTGTCAGGATCATGAGAAAGTTCCTCTGGCAAGGTTCCTTTGTGGAAAGGAAAATCCCATTGATTAGTTGGGAAACTTTGTCTAAACCCAAAGATTTAGGCGGGGCTGGAATCCTCAACTTGGGTCTTCAAAACTTAGCCCTGGGCGCCAAGCTTCTATGAAATATACTCACAAAACCACTAATTCTTTGCAGTCAAGTGGTGGAAAAAAAAATCTAGGGGCCCATCTTTTGGAATCGATTCTCCGCATTTCTAACCCCCCTCACGGTTCTCACATATGGAATTTCTTAATTGAATGTCAAGAGTTCTTCTTATTCAATGCGTCCTGGAAAATTGAAAAAGGTGAAAGAGTGTTATTCTGGGACGATCCTTAGAATGGTTTTCCTGTGCTTGGGGAAAACCCTATGTTTGGGAAATCAAGAGGCTCCTGTATTATTGGAATGGAAAATTATTGATCACCTAAATATTTCTTTGGAAAATAAGGATAGTTTTCGCTTGGCTCTGCAAGAACGACAGATTATGCTTTCCGGGGGTGATGATGAAATTTTCTAGACTGCGGCCTCTTCTGGGAAATACTCCTCACGTTGTGGTTACAAATTATTTCATGCTGAGCAGGATGTTGAGACTCTAATCTAAAAGGCATGTTGGTGCCCCTCATGCCCCCCTAAAGCTGGCATTTTCACTTAGATGGCTTTCAAAGGAAAAATCTTCACTCAGGAAAGAAGGAAAAGATTTAGTTTTTATGGTCCCTCAATGTGCTTTCTGTGTGCAAAGCATGAGGAATATCGTGATCATATTTTGCTTCATTGCCCATTTATAGCTGAGTGCTGGAGTTGGTTGTGTGCCAGGATCAATCTTCCGTGGGTCCAACCTTCTACACTCCCTGAAGCCATTTTGACTTGGCCTGTAAACCTCCATACTGGTGCTTTCTCCTTGATTTGGCTGTGTGGTATCATGTTACTTCTCTGGCACATCTGTTGGGAGCATAACAAAAGAATCTTTAGGGAGGAGCAGAACTCGGTGGACAGGGTCATCCTTAGGTTGGAATGGGATATTTCTGAGGTGGTTTCTACTAATTGGTCCCGCTTTCATCACTTCTCCAATATTGATAGAGAAATTGAGCAGTGCTAGCCTAGAATCATCAAGCTTGGGGTGGGTGCTTAGCACCCTACGCTATCTTCTGCCAAGCTCCGTAGGTTAGCCTGTTGTCCCCCCCCCACCACCCTAGATTTCCTCAAGCTAAATTTTGATGGAGCGGTTAGAGGTAGCCTGGGCGCCTTTGGTGCGGGGTGCATTATAAGAAAGGAAATAGGATTATTGGTGGGTGTCACCTCCTACAAGCTTAAGGATGGCACATGCAATTCAGGTGAACTACAAGCTGTGAGTAAAGGTCTAGAACTAGCGGCCTCCTTAAAGGTGGAAAACCTAGAAATCAAATGGGATTTGCTAGTAATTGTGAATGTCATAATTAAAAAGAAAGCTCTATCTTGGAATTGGACCTAGGAATCAAAAAGGTCCTTTGGCAACTTGGGAAATTCAATTCCTAGAACATTAAAACAAGCTAACGAATGTGGGGATCGAGAAAACACAACAGGAGATAGTGGCATTCAATTCCAAAGTGTGGGAAGGACTGGGGGTGTTGGTCTCACGCGAGGTGGAATTAAGTGCTCATGCCATCTAATGATGTGCTTGTGTGAAGCGAATGGTCTATTTAAAGTTTTGGACAAGGGTCTTTCCTTGTATATTTTTCCTCCCTCCTTTTGTTGGCCATGACATTCCCACACCTGCCAAGAATTTCCTTGATCTGTGATCTGTGTGAGATGGCGTTTCATTCCAGGATAATGGACAACCGACTGAAAAGAATTTTTCATCTCTCCTGCATCGAAGAGTTGGAAACCATCAAAGAAATCTTGGGCGGTTCCTATCTATCTATAGAAGGTTGGCCACACGTCAACAGTGGTGTTGCCTCTATGTTCGTAGAGAATATACTGATAATCCACCCTTCTAAGGAGGATGCGGTGAATCTGGCTCTACACTGGCTTCGACCAGCGTTCTATTGTAACCTAGCCTCCGAAGTTGAAAATTAATGTCTGGCATTCTGGGCTGTGCATGAGTCAATGTTGGGTGCATTGAGGGTGGATGTGGGTGTCTTCAGAGAACTTGAAAAATAGCTCAGCATTCTCCTAGCCTTCACTAAGCTGTTGGTGGTGTATGCTTGGGACCGTGCTACCAACTGTGCCCGCCTTGTGCTCCCTAATGTGAATACCCTCTGTGCTCCATTAGAACCTATCCCGCCTGGGTGGACCAAGCTGCGACAGTCTGCGGCGGGGGCCTATGAATTTCTCTAGCGGAGCTGGGTGAATGATGAAGTGAAAGTTGAATTGGAGGAAGATGACAGATCTGGTCGGGTGTCTCAGGTTGCTAGTGTTGTTGTCTCCTTGAAGATTGGAGAGTAACCCCTCTCATACCTAGTACTATAGTTATAATATAACTCAGATAATGTTGGTCTATGTTCGTGTATATCTAGCTATTTTTTTCTCTCAGTATTTTTCTATTTTTTCTTTAAAATCTTGAGGCATGGCCTATGTTTATGTAAATAGGGAATGGGTCCATTCAACCCACTTTAACTATAAAACAAAATCGACTCATACAATACATCAAACATATCCACAACAACACAAAATTATCATATATCATAAACATGCATCCATACATATATATATTGAATAAAAATCATCATTACAAAATAATGTCTCATCATTGGGGGGAAAAACCCTACATCACCATATACCATGGTACAAATAAGACCTCATTACCGATATCGTTCTCAAGAAATACAAGAGCTCTAGAACTAGATGCCTCTCTACCAACGAGATGCCATTGTTTGTGGCCTTGATATCACTCCACTTGCTTACGCAAGAAGGTATTCTTTGTAGAATGCTCTGCAAACTGACACTGCAACTCCATGAATCAAAAAAATATTTCATGCGCCAAAGGGCCGCCACTAATGCCTCACAGTCTCGTTGAGTCTCCTTGTGTGCCTCATCCCTCTCTGGTACTAATACATTACATGTGGCTTCCCCTACTACTATTGGCTCAAATAAATGGGCATGCTCACCTGCGATATCATCCACACACTCAATTATACCTCCACCAAGCACATCGGTTGGGACATTCCACGTCAATGTATAGATGGATGTGTTTACTATCAACGACCAATACATGTTGCTTACAAAAATAAATTACACAATGCGTTAGATAACCATATATAAAAATATAGGTAAACAACAGAGTACACAATGCAACTATGTAAATACTCATGCTTAGCTATAGCAGCTTCCACAAGGTCAGGGACACGTGCTTCCCCCACTCTCTCTCCTCTTACATGTGGTAACTTGACTGGATCTGTAAATAATGGGAACAATAATACCCATTGATGTGTTGCCAATCATGCATAATACTCCACTATTTTTCCAGCATTGTCTGTGTCTATCACCTCTATCAATGCATCTACCTCATCTAGACTAGGAGGTGTTATTTGCTCTGTTGTCGACCTTATCTCGGCCTCATCCCTCCTTGGTGCTCTAATAGCTCTCAACCATATATATGGCTTTGGGGGCACATCCTGAGCTATACTAAACTGATGCAATACTCTCTCAACTTGAAAATTCTTAGCCACACCCAAATATCCATCCTCCAACCACATCATCCTCTGAATAAATTGTAGCTCTATGACATCCTCAAGCCATCCTCCATAGTCATGGTATGGTCACCATGTCACGGCCTCGGGTCCCATCCTATCTATCAATGCCATATAGGTATCAGTATCCATCCTATGCCCACAAATATTAATCCACCTCCTTGTGAATATCTCCAGCCTGGCCCACTATGCTCGTGGGCCCCCAAATGGCCTCAACATTACTATATGCTCATATGCCCACATATGTAACAATGCGGTAGCTCCTATTACTCATCTATGATCATCATGAGGGAAGCAGTACAAATCTCTGTACATGTGGGCTAACACACATCGGGACCACGCATTTCTAGTACTCTCCTCCTCTATATGTCAGCATATGTCATGCATTTTGTACAAGATGCCCACACCACCTCCCTCTACCACTATAGACGAAGTAATAAAAACTGATATAAACTTATGCAAGTGTGGAACACTAGATCTCATAATAGCATCTAGACTGATATGCACCTCAGCAGTTATCTGAGTCCCTACAAAATAACATCTCACCTCTCACATATGCCTATCCATGTCCTCCAATGGTATCACCTGTAACATTTCCCCAACAAATAACAATCGTAATATACGATACATATCCTCCAACGTCACTATCATCTCCCTCGTAGGCAACCAAAAGGTAAACGTGTTTGCACACCATCTGTCACATATTGCAGTGAACATAGGCATATTATGGGGCACATCCCCCATCCGTGTTATATTCCATAGGCTGGCATGTCCCATAACATCCCAATCATAATAAAAAAAACCCAATCTAAGCAACGTACTCAAATGATGCCCACCTCGAAACTCTCGTGAGTGGATATCCTTCTGCATAACACAAAACCACCATTAGAACACATTCCAAGATCAACTACATTCACTTATTGCACTAAAGACTTGTTTTTCCTTATTATACACCAAATGCTCACATTCTGGACTAAGGCACCCAAATGTAGGACTGGGGCATCCAAGAGCAGGACACCAACACCTAAATATGGGCGTTCCTATCCCAGGGGTAACTAGCACCCTCACCGCTATTGTCCAGGCCCAAAATGATGAGAAAATTAAAATTCTCAAATTTGTGAAAATTCAGTTTAAAACACCTAATATACCATACATTTTATGAAAAACATGACACTTACTAACTACGCAGTCATGCATGACACTACGACAGTTGCCTCCCTCTCAAACTAGCTAGGATGATCTACTCTCACTTGCGTCATTTTTCACTTGCTTCAAACTCAATCTCAATCGTGTAAATAACAAATGAATTAACTAAACACTGTTTTTTACTTCACTACTTATAGATACTTTTTCATCACCTACTTTACTATAGGCATTATTTCATGCTTATCACCACTATTAATACACACTACACTATTTTTTCATATCTTGAGCATTTCTACTCTGATTTGCACCCCGTTTGCGGCGTTATTTTTAGAATTCCATCTACCATCGTATTACACACATTTCGGACAAATTATCTCTCTTTGATGTTTTCTTCCAATTAATTTATACACAGTTTGGCAATTTTTCTGCACTTTCTATATATCGCAGATGTACTTTCAGCTTAGTGTTCGTTCTCATCATCACTTCCCCTTTAACGGAAAGGGGGGAGTATCATTGGGTTCATCCTATAATTCCCCTTATATTACCATGCAAGAAATCAACACTACCAATTTTTCATCTTTGAACATTTAGGAATTCACTGTGTGACATTTCACCATCAATTCCCCCTAATGACCTAATTTGGGGGCAACAAATGTACAATTTTTCTATGTGATGTTTCATCACTTCCCCCTAATGACCTAAATTGGGGGAAACAAACGATTACAAATATTTTATGTGATATTTCACCAACTTCTATCAATTTTCCCTAATGACCTAACTTGGGGGCAACTAGTGTAAAATATCTCTATGAGTAACTAAGTAAATCAATCAATCAATCAACCCGTTCAAACCTCTAACAATCAAAATCACACCACTCAATTAATATAATTCAACACAATCGGCCTCCCAAATGACCTAACTTAGGAGTTTACATTCATCACTTTTTCCAGACGACCTAACTTGGGAGGTTATTCTACATTTTGTGCTTACTTCCAGATGACCTAACATGGAAGCCATCATATACCTTTGCGCTTGCTTCCAGATGACCTGAATTGGAAGCCATTGTACATTTCACATTTTCTTCCAGATGACGTAACTTGGAAGCTTTCACATTGCTGTGAAACCCATGGAGTGGGGGGGGGGTAAGAGTGTCTTTCCTATACCACTCCTATATGGGTCAATCGTCTGCAATGGCTAAATATTGAGGATGTAGTTAGAGATTAGAGAATAACACACTTTTCTCCCTATACTCTTCCTCTAGTGATAGGATGCTCAAATCCTCCAGTCGATTATTCATGTACACATGCTCAGGTTGGGAACCGATCACTCCCTTCCCCATCTGATTGTCATCATACAATATTTGAAATCATAAATCATCTCACATTTCTATCATCACTTTGTAAACTTCATCACAACATTATGGTTTTCACTACATTGCATGGATCAACCCGCTGATCCATGGTTCGACACATTTTTGGTTCTTCCAACACGCTTCTACTACACATTTGCACATTCTAGTACAACATGGGCTTCTCCAACTTATCATAGGTACACATCCCTATATACTTTATGTTACCAAGATTTCCACTCACCAACATAAAGTGGGGGAAAATTTAGTCAAAAAATCATGAACCTAATATTACATTTTTACCACCAAGTATGTTATTTTATATAGAGATCTCACGTAAGAAGAGTATTCACGAATGTCTCATCCCTTGGTCCTGTCGTCAGTTAGTTGGTCATTTTCGTCACTTGTTTGGAATAGTTGTTAGTTATATGCATAGTTTAGTTGTCTCTCAGGAGGTCTTAGCTGTCATCATTGTCATTTGTAGTCTTTAGTCTCTAGCTAGGGTGCCTCGAAAGGTTCTGGGGTGCCCGTTGGTGCTCCAGTCCTCTTTTTGGGCGCCCTGGTCCCGGTTGCACTTCATTCACATTTAGAATTTCAAGGTCATTCTTTATGTTTTGTTATCTCATTCCCTTAGGTGCTAGTCAACATTGTCAGCCATTAGTGTCAAAATTTGAACAAGAGATCCATATATAAACATAATATACTCACTATCTTATGGGATGACATTTCTACTATCAAAAGCTAGCTATCTACTCAAGATAAGGAATGTCCGCATCACACAAGCATAGGGGGAAAGGGTTGTATTCATTCTATTTCATCAACGATATGTAATTTTTAGATCTAGTTATTGTCCCTACTTCTACATCATTGATGCTACAAAACCCTAGGCACACAAGCACACATAACTACATTGGGTCTAATATGTAGTGCAATGCCTAGTTGTAAGCCCACCATTGTGGTGGTTAAGGTTAGTTTGGCCCCTTCATTTGCATATTTATTTTTTAGGTATTTTATGCTTTGCATGGGTTTTTACAAGTAAGTCCTCATCACATAACTATAACGTCTTATGCGAAGGTATTGTGACACCAGGACAACCAAGAGAAAGATATTGCGAAGATTTTACGACACTGTCAGATTTTGATCGTGGTTTTTTCTACAGACTAGAGTGCTAAGATTATAGACCAAGGCACCCACAAGCACCTTTATCCTCTCCTAGGTGCCCTAGTATAGACAAATCTTCATTTTCTACAATTTCCAGGGTAGTATCATCATTCCCTTCCCTATCCTCACATCATCTTGTCCAACCCTGCACACACTGAGGTAAGTTAATTTTAGGTTAGTACCCACCCTATCCCTTATTATCTTCATTATTTCATTTCATTTCAAATATAAAATAAAATTATTTAGCATTTACATTGCATTTATTTTGATTGTCTCATTGTTGGTGTTAGTATAAATTAACAAGTATTTTTAGCTAATCTGGCATCAGAGCAGAATAAATATTTTAGTATTTTTTTTAAATATACCAAGGGGCAGGTATATTATATTGCCCCAACTAATGGAAAAATAAAATTGAGGGAATAACTTTGCTGATGAGAAAGCTCTAGAAATTAAGCTAAAGGGCGAGTTGTGTTAACATTGGAACTCACCATACCAAGTTGACACCCCCTGAACGAGTCGGGTTGAAGTTGCATTGGGTTAACATCCTAGTAGAGAAATTTTCCTCTTCAGACCAATTTGGGTTGTGGCAAATGAGTTTCTTGTCGGTGACTTGCATTAGAGCCTGCATTGACTGCCGAGCTGTGTTGAAATTGATCCAAGCCACTCCATATTGGGCCCTTCCTCATCGAGCTAATCCATTTGGTATATCCTCTTGCGTGTTCCCTATCTCTACCACCAAAGTCATTTTTGTGCATCGAGATCCACCACGACCCTCCAAACACATCGAGTTGGGTTTGATCAATCCTTGCTTCGAGTTGTGTAGCCGAGTCCAGTACTCAACGTGGTGGCCAATCACTCCATGCATTCCCTACATAGTGTCTAAGTTGAGCGTGTCACTCCTTCTAATGAGATACCAAGCAATGTTAATCCCTGCAACAGCCATACTGAACCTCCATAACTTCATTCCACCTTGCAGAGCCCAAAAGATACAAAGCAACGCAGAAAAAACATTAAAATAAAATCTTTGCAAACAAGTTAAAGTGGTGGAACCCTAACAAATTTGAAGGTGATTCGCCGAGATGACTCAACCAACTCACCACATGGAACTGAGTGAGTTTTTTTTTAATTTGGTAATTTTAATTTACATTCTACCAAATCTAGCGGCAGGAAACCACCCCTAAAGCGGTTATCAATCACTAAAACCCCGACTAATTTTAGCAGGGAAAAACCTAATTTTGGGTAAAAAACTTTCCCCATTTTTGCTAGAAAAGTGGTCCTGGGCCACTTTTATTTGTATGAACACATTTTTGGTAGAATATAACGTCTGAAAATCATTAAAGAGCCTCACAAGCCAAATACGCCGAGCTAGCAACTTGTCAACTAGCGGTTGGAGGAAAAAGAGGAAGGAGGTCATTCAACGACCTCTCGTCAATTACCAACAACGAGGCCACCTATTTGTTATGGTGACATTTATGTGGTGGGATTTTTTTCATTCTTTTTTGAGTTCTTGTTTTATTTTTATTTGATTTTTAGTGTTCCTAGTTGTGTGAATAAATGGAAATTTCACATTGTGGGGAACATATCTGTAATGTTCCATTTCCATTCTGCACCTAAAATGACTAAAGTCAGGGGAAACTTCCAGTGACAGTGGCAGTTTCCTTTGTTAGTTGAGATCGAGTGGTAGCGATTGAAAAAAGTGGCTACAATTAAGAACATTGTGATTCTTATTGAATGTGATGTGATTTTTTTTTCCATATTTTAGTTGTTTGCTTCAAGTGGTGTGTGCAGAATAACTTGGTGTGGTTTCCTTCCCATGTTATGATTAAAACAAGGAGAATGCACATTTTGGATTCTGAGAATAGTTGTATAGGATGCCAGATGAACTGGAGTGATCCTTTGATTGCTAAGATTCTTTGACTGTCAGACTTCTTCATCAATCATCTGGTGAAAGAGCATTCATTGGAAGTGAAAGTGGGAACTATTGAGTTCACATGTGTAGGTGTATTGGTGGAAGTGTGATCATCTGGTATGGAATTCACTATGGTGAAGCGAATAGGTCATGTACGGTAAGATCCAGACAACAAGATCCAAGCCAATAGTATGCAGACCTAAAAGTATGCAGAAGCATACAATTCTGTCTCCATTTTTCAGATGTGATTTCTTCCCATGTAAACACTAAGGGGGGATTGTTAGGAAGTTAGTGTTTACTGTAAATAATAAATACTTACATGTGGTTTCATAATTACTATGTTGTAATTATGTTATATTAGTTAGGTTGTTATGTCGTATATATATTGTTATAACAATATATATTTATGACATAGTTTATTGTTAGGCATATTGTTAGGAGTGGTTCTAGGGAGTTCCTATATTTTAGGATTTGTAATCTCCTATAAAAGTGTAATATGTGAATATGATTGTAAATAGTATTATTCCTATACTGAGAACTATTATTCAAATATGATGTGCAAATATCTTGTTCTCTATAGCTGATATCTCGATATTTGTACCGAATCTAGATTAGAATTATGGTGGAACAAGATAAATCTAAACAATGCATACTTCACCTGGGAGACAATGATCTATAAGTATGATGGATGGTAGCGCCCAGAAGGGGACAATACTGGACCGGGCGTTAGTGTCCTAGTAATGGGTATGTATTTGATTATTTCACGATGTGATAATGTCACCTTCAATTCACTCTATATCATATCCATTTTTTTGTATGGTTCTCATGTCACACATGTGCCTAGAAAACAGACCTTAACTACCTACACAAGACTCAAGTGCACATTATATGAGATAAAATATGTATATGCTTGAGTCAAACCGACCTCGATGGTCACCCCAATGTGATTTTTATTGAACATTAAACTACATTTCAGACTCAATGTAGTTAGAGAGTGTGTGTGTGTGTGTGTGTGTGTGTGTGTGTGTGTGTGTGTGTGTGTGTGTGTGTGTCCCTTGAATCTAGGTTTGCCTTGTGCAAGTAATGACATACTAGAGGCTTAATGTAATAGTAATAAGTGCATAATTTTGTGCCTACATGTGTACATAGTAAAATAATAAAGTAATAAAATATTACAAGTGAACACTTGATATATTCCTAACATTACCCCGTTAGTGTGAATATGGGAGAAGAGTATACACGTCCGATAAATGTTACTCCTTGAAAACATTTCTTATAACAAGTAACACTTCATCCAGTTGTTGATGTGAACTGATATCCATTGAGGTTATTGTAACCCAAATTACAAATCTCCCCTGGATTCCTGAATTTTCCATGAGATAAATTCACTAGGGTTGTAGAGCCTTTAATTTCAAATCTCACATGGATCCCTAGAGCTCCCTAGACTAACTATACAACATAACTTTACTTTGAAATCTTCTCCAGTCCCTAAGAGACTAATTTTTAGGTACATTTCTATTTCCCAATTTCATAGCAAATATTTTATTTAATAAGAAAATAAATAGAAATATTGAAAACATCACAGTTTAATGAAAAGTAAACTGAAAACACATTGAACAATAATGTTACTAATTCATTGCACAGACCTATCGCTAACAACTGACGAGAGGTCGTTGTTTGATTTATAGGCTCCATCACCTCTATCCTCTGATTGGATTCTCAATACAAAGCTTCATTATTATACCCACTATCCTCATTTATGAGTTCATTCTCATTATCTAGTTCTTCTTCAATGACCAAGTTAGCTTCGTTTTTACCTTTAAGCTTTCCTTTGTACATATTATCCCTACAAATTTTACAATTCAATGAAATGTTTACTTTTTTCTTGTAGTAAAATACTCAACTTCCTCCTTATTTATGTTTATTTTTCTATAATTCTTGCTTCTTGAATACAATACTTTTTCATCAGTCATTTTTTCCACGATTATTTTTTCTTCAGCTAATATTTCTGAAATCATATCTTTTAGTGACTGGGAAGGCCTATAACCAACAGTAAAAACAATAGTACTACATTTATAAGGTAAATTATTTAATAATATAAATTTCACATCTTCATCATCAACTAGATATTTGAATTCTACAAGTTGTCTCATGAGAGGTCTCAAGTCATTAATGTGGTTGGACATAGTAACCCCTTCACTCATCTTGAGTTTGAAAAATTGGAGCTTTCGCGAGAATTTTGAATTAACCACTTTATCATCAAACAAGTTATTCAGATGTCCCCATATTTATTTAGATGGTTTTCCAAGTCTACATAGTGTATCTCTGAATTTGAAAGAGAAAGACTGATAATGGATTTTACTTTATCAATTTTGCTTTGTCATTCCAAAAATTTATTAGCATATGTAGGTTGCATTTATTTTCGATCGACTATACCCCACATGTTTTTGTTCATTAGCTACATTTGGATTTTCACTCTCCAAGTGTGAAAATTTAGGCCATAAAATTTTTCTAGTAGAATATCCATGTTTTAAGAAAAACACTAAAGAAACACATGATGTCAGTTTTATTAGTGTAGGATATTATTTTCCTTTTATTATTTTATTAGGATTATTCTTACGCAAATGGAGTATGCCTAATCTCATGGGTAATATTTCTTATGTGGAATGTGTCATACATATGTGTCATATGTAATAGGAGTTACTTTACTGTCATTATTGGGTTAGTGTGTCATAAGAGTTGCACTTCACTAGTTGACTATGTGACCAACTATCCCAGGAATGTAACTCTCAATTCCTATTCTTGTTTTTTTGTCCACTATTCTAGGAGAAGTTACACATTTACTCTCCTATATGTACACCTCTATTGTGAACTATTTAGGTGGTCAGTAGAGATATTGGAATAAATTCATATTGCATCAATCTTTTATGTTGGTTTATCACTTACAACATATCTTAGTGAAATTGCTTGACTCTTACCCGAACTATGCATTGGTTGATCTATTTATCCTCCCAATCTTGGATCTCACTTTGATATGGTATTAAAAGATGTTTGGTATATGTTTATCTAGTCATTTTTTGTAAGATTTGTTAAAATCCCTTGACCAACCAAAGAGAATGAATTTTTTTTATGGGGAATTTTTACTAATAATGAAAGTTTATGTACAAAGTTTATTAATTTCATTATTGGGTTTTTCTGGCAGAATTTGTCTTGTGTGTGGTGTATTGGTTTTGGTCCCTTATAGATATGTAGTCATTAAATCATGCACTTAATATATACATCTAACCTCTAAATACTTCATTTATATGCATGATTCCTAAACAAGAGAATTACTCGTTAACACCCCTTTACTTTGCTATGACATTTCTTTTCATCTTTATTGCTTGTTTCTAATTGACAAATTACAATTATTCATGCTAGCTGACACCCTGCTCAACTCTAATTTTATTGTTTTATCTTTCTGGTACCCTATATGGGACCACACATTAAGGACAAGAGCACACATGCACTATTGTTCCCTTTGGGCACTTCTACCCCCCTTTTCTCTTTTTCTAATCTTTTGGATGTTACTTCTTTCTTGTCTTATTTTGTCACCAATCAAGGACAGAATTATACATACATACATACATACATACATGTCTTATTTAACCTCATAAGGGAGGCACATACATCTACAAGGAGCTGATATTAATTATCTACTACATCAAGGACAACATTATTCATTGCATATGGGGAGCTATTCTGAATTACATTCCACACATTTTGCATTGGGACAAATTATTTATAGCCCTTTATCTCTTTGTGTGACAGGAACTAGGGAAACCTAGCTCAAGAGAAATTATTACAATAACACACACGCGCGCACGCGCACACACACACACACACTAGAACTACATTGATTTTGAAATGTAGTGGAGTTCGCGACAACAATAAAATTGAGGGTGACCATCAAGGTAAGTCTAACTCAAGAATATGCATTATTTATTCATCTAATGTGTGCTTGAGTATTGTGTAGGTAGTGTTATCGGTCTAAAGTGCACACTTTGTTGAAGGAAAGCTATCTGACTCTGAATTCGGCTAGTACAATGTGATATCCTCCGAGTTGTGGGTGCTTCGGGTTGAGGAGAACCTCCAGAGTGGGAAGGTTCCCTTAATAGATCACCTAAACTAACACTCTGGTGGGGTTTAAGGAGAGAAAACAACACATAAACGAAAGTGGGAAAATAAGGTGATGCACCAACATTTTGAAACTCAAATTTGCACAAGACACACTACTTGATGTTATAAGGACCTGTAAATTTCACTTCAATTGCTAATTGACTAGCTTAGACACTCACAAAAGGAATGCACAAGCTTCCAATCAAACATGGGAGGGCATATTTGGGTTCCATCCACTTCCAAGATGATTGGGTAACTAAATTTGCACTTAATATGACTTGTAAAAGCTTCACAATAACCTAAATGAGGTGCTTAACAGTTTATTAAGTATGTAAAGGAAAGAAAAATTCATTGACACATACCATAAGTTGTTACACACCGCTAAAAACTGCAATTGGAGGAAAATAGTCTTTATTTCTTCAAGTAGGTGATGACGACAATCAAATTGGGGGTGACCGTAAAGGTTAGTCTGACTCAAGAATATGCATTATCTATTCGTCTAATGTGTGCTTAAGTATTGTGTGGGTAGTGTTATCGGTCTAAAGTTCACACTTTATTGAAGGAAAGCTATCTGATTTTGAATTCGGCCAGTACAATGTGATACATCTGAGTTGTGGGTGCTTCGGGTTGAGGAGAACCTCCAGAGTGGGAAGGTTCCCTCAATAGATCACCTAAACTAACTCTCTGGTGGGGTTTAAGGAGAGAAAACAACACAAAATTGACGAAAGTGGGAAAATAAGGTGATGCACCAACATTTTGAAACTCAAATTTGCACAAGACACACTACTTGATGTTACAAGGACCTGTAAATTTCACTTCAATTGCTAATTGACTAGCTTAGAAACTCACAAAAGGAATGCACAAGCTTCCAATCAAACATGGGAGGGAATATTTGGGTTCCATCCACTTCCAAGATGATTGGGGAACTATATCTGCACTTAATATGACTTGTAAAAGCTTCGTAATAACTTAAATGAGGTGCTTGACAATTTATTAAGTATGTAAAGGAAAGAAAAATTCACTGAAACATACCATAAGTTGTTACACACTGCTAAAAATTGCAATTGGAGGAAAATAGTCTTTATTTCTTCAAGTAGGTGATGTAGTACAAACTGGCATGGCCTAAGCACATGAATAAAATAGTGAGACCCCTTACCTCTTGCACAAGAAAACTATAAGTAGCAAAAATCCATCCCCAAAATCTCTAAAAATAACCTCATCCTTAAATTATCCAAGTTAGCTATTTGGAAACAAATCCAATAATAGCCTTTACATGAAAAAATAGATCCTCCTTTATAAATTAATCTTATTTTTAAAATAACAACAACGCAAAAATAAGGTGTCTAAGGTTATAAAATCCAAAAATACCCTCCATGTCTATTTTTGTCCTCTGGCTCATTAAATGCTTTTGTGACTCACCCTTTTGCAAAGGCTAAGGATTTGTACGGATTGTTTGGAAGAATTGAAGTAAAATTAGTTTTGTCTTATTTGTAAAAGGATAATTTTGGATTAGCTTGGCACATGCATGACTTCCATTTGATCATGACTTGAGTTACTCCTTCCCCATGCAATATTAATCATTACTTTGCTTTTGATAACCCTTCCCCATGAATGAATGAATGAAATTTTTTAATGACGTCCATGAGACTAAGCAGTCTATGGGACCCGAAGTGCAAACACCAACCAATGCCCTCTACTTTTTCCTTTCTTCCAGCTCGTTCCTAAGTTTGCTTCTTCTGTAGTGAATTTTGATCAAGAAATATGTTGTTTTTGTCACCCTTTCCTCTTCAAACAAGGTTGTAAGATCAGCCACTGTTAAAATATCTGTGTAATTGCTCTGTATGTCCCCGTAAGCTACACATTCCATGACAAAATGTCATTCTGATTCCACCGCGCCTGACATGCAAAACTGGCAAACCCTTTCTGACCACTTCTCTTTGGGCATTTTCCATCTCCCAGTTTCACACCTAAGATGATGTGAACTAGTTTTTAGTTGCACAATTAACATTTTAGCCTTCCACTTTATCATCGCTCCAATGTAGTGCTTTTGCCCATGGTCACAAGTGGGATTAAAATTCTTGACATAGTATTCTTTTTTTCAACCAAGCTGCTTATTCCACATGATATTTCTGAATTTCTCTCTCACATAATTTTTTATTTCTTCATTAGTGCTAGGACACTCCTGTATGCAAATGCCCCATTTATTCATCCACTCGCCATTTTGCTTCATCCAAGTTTTCTTCCTCCTATTTAACTTTTCCTCTATTACTATTTTAGGCCACCGAGAATCCTCCATGTTTTCCACTTTTTTGAAGTATCCTAATAGCCAAGTCATTGCTACCGCTTCCACTAGAAAGGCTCCAGCTTCAACAATGATGATTGCGTATGGAACCTTGGTTTTTATTTTGAAACTGCTTGTAATTAGATGCTTTTGAATTCTTTCTATTCGTTTCCATTTCCCCACGAATGTACTGCTGCCCCAAATCTCACATTTGTATAGCACTATCGGGATTACTAGTAACACAAAAAGGTTCAATCTGGTATTCTAATCCCATAATTCTAATGTTCTACATCTGTTTTGAAGCATATATAGAGCTTTCCACCCTCCCTGAATCCTCTTAGCTCTACAAGTTTCCCAGCTGAGATTAGTGTGAAATTCCAGTCCCAGGTATTTGTATTCCTTGACAACTTGCAAGGAGTCTCCATCAAACTCAAAGCTTACTTGTTCTTTTTTCTTTTTTAAGGTAAAGATCATGATTTTGGTTTTACCAATGTTCACCTGCATTCCCACCTCTTGGAAAAATAGTTCTAAAAATTTCAAATGCTCCTGTAAACCCTGTTTTGTTTTAGCCATTAGGATCGGGTCATCCGCATAAAGCAACATTTTTACTACATAGGAAGCTAAATGAATCCCATCTCCTCCCGTCCTATCAATCCATTCCTCTAGCTTGTCTATATATAACCCAAACAAGGTAGGTGATAACAGAAAACGTTGTTTGACCCCAATATCGCTCCCAAAGCACTCGGATAGACCGTCCTTGGTTTTGATTTTAGCCCGTACCTGCTCATATAGTCTGTGCACCGCTGCCCTATATTTATCTGGAATACCCAACTCTTCCATTTGGTCCCACATTTTGTTTCTCAGGTCCGTGTCAAAGGCCTTTTTGAAATCCATGAAACAACAATAAACCTCTTCACCCTTCTTGTCCCAAACCTTTTCAATCAAGTGTCTAAGAGTGACACAATGATCAATAGTAGAGTGCTTTGGTCTAAAACCAACCCGCCCTTTTGCTCTCTTACCTTCCTTTTCCGACCAAAGGCTAATTCTACGCTCCACCATGCTGCCAAATAGTTTTCCAAAAAGCAAATTAATCCTGATGGTGCGGTAGTTTGTTGGATTGTTGACATCATCGCTTTTGTGGAGAGGGATGACAATGCTAGTTGTCCAATTTTTTGGAAAACTAAACTGGATAACTCTATTAAATATATTTTTAATGTGTGGAGCAAGATCTTCGGTACCTTAATTTAAGAATTCCGCTTGCAGCCCATCTATGTCTGGAGCCTTGCCCCTTGCTAATCTTTTGATCCCTTCCTTGATGTCTTTCGTGGAGAGGAGCTTGTTCATGTTTTCAATAACATAAGGAAGAAGCAGCAAGTCATTACTTCTTTCATACAAATTTTTTACATATTCAAGCCATTGAGTGTCTGTGATATTATTCTCCACTATATTTCTGTTCTGTTGAAGCTCTCTCCAAAAACCTCTTGGATTATTCTTCCCCATGAAAATCAGCTCCTCCCTCCTACTTGTCATGTACTCTTCCTTTTTGTTTCTCACTAACTTTCTATATATCTTTGTGTCTGATTTCTTTTTTTCGGAAGCATTTAACCTTCTTTTTGCAACCTTGCATTCCTCATCAAACCATGGATTTGTTGGAAAATTGTTTTTGGCACTTCTCCTGGTTCTAGCATGTTTACAATCCCTTAGCGCATTGTGTATTATAGTCATTAACTTCTCACTATTGAGCCTATATTTTCCCTTGTTGGAGTTGACAATATCATGCATTTCATGTATCTATTTTGCTATCATACCCTTAAAGATGGCACGATTCTCCTAGCTCACAAGGATTTTGCTTTGATACACTACGTTTTTGTTCAAATGAAGGCTCTCTTTTTGCTTGTCCTTGTTTTGCATGTTAATCTTCATATGAATTGGATTATGGTCCGATTTCATTTCTACATGACAGCTTCCTACCTCAACCTCCAATATCCCAGACATAATGTTTTGCGAGCATATGGCATAGTCTACGACCCTTTGACCGTTGTATGTTTAACATGTGATGTTTCTTGAGTTTGGCCATGTCTTTATACTATTACATATGATCAAATCATGTAAGCTGCATAGACCTAATAATTCAGCCCCAAAATGGGAAACACCATCTTTAATGTCTTGTGAGATCCATTCCCATTTCTGTTGTTTGTCTTCTTCTAGCCATAGAGGATTGTTATTCCATTCTTCTTCTCTCCCGAAGTAAAGGGATTGGTTATTAGCAGTTCTAGCGTTAAAGTCCCCTAATAGAATGACCTCTCCTTTGTTGCAATACTCAGCTATGTCCCTTTTCAAGGCTCCAAAAGGGTCCTCTCTATCCATGTTCCTCTTCTTGTAGGTTTTAGATCCATATGGAGTGAAGTAACAAGCTGCAAGAAAGAAAGTGGTTTCCTTTACGGTCAATTTCAGCCATAAGTATTGATTATTTGGATCCTTCTTTTCTTCCTTGATGACGCCTTTCCATGCTTCCCTAACTAACATTGTCACTCTGCCATGCCCTTTATCATTTTTTGCCAACTCATTCCAAACCGAGACCTTCTCATACCCTGTAAATTTTGGTACTCTGCAGCTGTCATGCTCATGTGTTTCTACAAGTACAATGATGTCTCTGCCCTCCGCTATGGGCCCCAACCCAGGACCCCTCCTCCAAGGATAGCCTCTACAATTCCAACTAACCAGCGTAAGATAGTCCTGGGGGGGCCGACTCCCTATTTAGTATGTGCATTTCTTACACCAAATTGGGCTTTCCCTCTATATAGCCATGATTCATTTCCTTCCTTTCTTGTTGCCACCACCTTTTCCCATTCTTTCCTTCTTTCTTCTAGTTGTATCGGAGTTAGATCTTCATCTATAAAAAACTAGGTGCCTTTGAGAAACTTCTTATTTCTTAGAATTTTGTTCTTCTCTTCCACATTCCTCAAGGTAACTTTTATGTTTCTTGCTCTATCCCCTCCTACCACTTTACCAATTCTATTGGCTTGATGAATATACCCTGTCAACTGAAGTTGTTCTCGAAGGAAGTCTCTAACTAACTTGTTGGCGATTTCTCTTTCTCAACCCTTTATGCTCTTTCAACCCTTTGATGATGATGTTTGCTGCCCTTTCTTGGCGGTCTTTTTCTTCCCATATTTCACATGCATCTTGACCTATTTATTTATTAACTCCTTCTGTGATTCTATTGGCTCATTTACGACATGTGCCCATGAGTTGGCCTCTTCAAGTTTTTCCAATAATTTAGTTTATTTGACTTCCATGTCTGCTAATTTGCTGATTATTTAATATCCTTGATTTATTGCGGCCCATGATGACCAATTTTCACTGCTAACTGATTGAATCCAAGTTGACCGTTCTTGCTTTTCTTTATCTCAAGTTTCAGTGCTATAATATCTTGATGCCCTGCTACCATGATGTGGTTCAAACTGTCAATTTGCGCTTTGAGCACTGTGTTTTCTTGTTTCAAGTGTCGGCAAGTTTCGGTTACTTCCTGAAGCTTGCTATCTTTCAGTTGTTCCTTCGTCTCCAAACTATCCATTCTCCCCTTCAAGCTCAGAAGTTCTTTGACATAAAGCTAGCGATGACCATGTTAAAGGCGTTGACATCGGGCTATAATCCTTTTGTGGTTCTTGATTCCCCTCTTCATCCTTTATGTTTCCCTCTTGTTGTATTATGTCCTCGTGTTGTTTCTTTTCCATGTGCTGGTAGTTTATCGTCTTTAGCTGGCCATCTATACTGAGGATGTTGCTGGATGTCTTTGGAAGGATTGCCACGAATTTTTTGCTTCCCAGCTGCTTAATCTTTCTTGCGATTTTTACTTGTCTGCGCTGTAATATTCTTCTGTACTGTTTTGCATTCACATATGTCAGCTTTTCCCCTGAGTCCCCCAGTTTGATCTGAGTCTGCCCTTGTTTTTTAGAGTACACGATTAGTGCTTTTAATGTTGCTTATGCCTGAAGGGTCTAATCATCTTTGTTTTCTTTTAAAAAATTATATGTGTCTGCCATGTGCTTCTGTGTGTCCTGGGATTCTGCATTTTCTTCCATGATTTTTGATGAAATTTATTGTTTTACAATGAATCACTCTAAAACTGATCTGTGTTTGCCATCTGGGAAGTTGTGGATTAGGCTATTCCGCAAACAGTTGGCAGTTCTTGTACGACAGTTCAAAATAGTGCATACCGTGAGCTTCATATAGTGCATTAATATTGCTAAAAAAATCCTTTGTTTACCTCAATGCACCGAGACATTTTGTCAAACACTTCACAAGCAATCAGAGTCAGTGCATACTGCAACAGTTGTACTGTGCTTTTCTCTCTAAAAAAGGGCATGAGATGTTATGCCACCAGTCCCTCTTAGATACGCCTTATATTCTCTCTTACACAGCCCTAAGATTTATATTGTTGTTTGTCACTGATCAAAGATCCAAGTCAAATTGTGTGTTCCCTGTACCTGTTCCCGTTCCTGTCCCTGTCCTCCCGTTCCCGTTCCTGTCTTCCGTTCCTGCACTCGCTGCTGATCCTCTCTATCAAACTTACCACTGTCGCTATTTTCCGTTCGCGTTCATTCGTTCCTGCCACCGTCCATATCTCGTTTTAATATACTGAACATCACATTGCAAAGTTAAATCATTGCAAAAAAATCAAAACCCCTACCGTGATAGGGTATAGTTAACTTGACCATAGCTCGATCAACTATCACTGGTCGAATTATTTTGCACACTTAGGGTAAATACCCTATCTCTTTCGCATTTGCACTTTTGAATCTACTTGGAAATTTCTGGATTTTTGCCATGGGAAACCCTACAAAACTAAATATGGCCGCCATGGTTATTTTCTTGGGGTTGCTGTGTTACTTGTAAATTTGCGTTCCTTGATCTCGTGGCTGCCTTTTTTAAGAAGTGAGCTCCGTATTCTTGCCTTTTTCACAAATGATTGTTGGCACTCGAGTTAGACTGAAAATATGTTTCTTTTCCCTGCGTGACCATGGCTCACCATTAAGATATGCTCTGCTACTTGTTATACGAGCCCATCATGGAATCTATATTGCAAAGCTCGTGCTAGCTGCTATGGTATTTGGGGTTTGTAGATATATTCTGCTCACTGGATGTTCTATTTCATAGGGCTGAGACGCCATTTCTCATGCCGTAAGCTCTGCCTTCTCTTCAGTTTGATTGACTGAGAGCTAAGGGTTTGTTTTGTGAGCTCGCCATGGGCTCAATGGAACTCGAGATTTTACCCTTGTTTCTCTGTATTTTCCACGGTCAAGCATTTACCATACTGGCTCGTGTAGCTCGGCGGGCTTGTTTCGGATCTGGGTTGCTATGTGGGATCTCGTTCTTGATTTGCATGGGATCGTTGCTCAATCTAGCTCACTGTGCACTCGTCTTGGCTCGGGATCGATGTATGTGTTGGAGTTGGCTTGTTGATGGATGCATTCCTAGCTCGGCACTGTAAAAGTTAACAATGCTATATGTAGCTCATGTTGTCTCAATGAGCTCGTGAATGAGTGGCTTGATCTCTTTTTATTTTCCCAACTCGTTATCTTTGCTGGGAGCTTGCTGTTTCTTTTTTCTTCATGTAGCACCCGCTGTCCATCGAGCTGGGTTCTTTTACTCATAGCTCCTTCTTGCTTTTATTTTTCTAGCTCGAGATCGTTATCCATAGCTCGGCCGAGCTATAACCATTGTAAGGTTTCATTTTCTTGTTTGTTGGAGCTCGAGTTCTTGTGAGATCGAGCTGGGTATTCATTACTCGTTTGTATACACAGCTCGCCCTGCGTTTGGTATGGCTCGCCGAGTGTTTACCTAACTCGGTCTTTGATTGTATCAACTCGTGCTAATAAATGGAAATCTTTTCATAAACTATTGAAACCTTGTAAATACCTAAAGAACTTGGGTTTTAATTTTAAGCATACCAAGATTTTCATAATCATAGTTGTAGCCATGTCTTCTGTTCAAAATACTTACTCTGTGATCTAAAAGGTTGGAGCTTTTGCTAGAGAATATAACCATATTTTTGCATTGTATGATTGTGACTTTGTTCATTTCTGAAATGTATATCTAAGAGCCAAAAAGTTTGATGAAGAACTGCCAAATTCCTCCTTGGAAACTTGAACTTTTGTGAAATGAAAAGCTAGCACGTTTGATTCTAATTTTATCTCCCTATTGTACATTCTAAAATGCAATCTAAATCTAGAAATTTGCACCCTTGGAAACGTCCCTTGGAAACATCTTACTAGAAGTTAATGCATGAAGAGCTCACTTTTCCCTAAAAAATTATTATTTTACAACAATGTATCGCTGTAATTTCTAGCACTTGATCTTTCTTTAGATTTGAATTTATTCATGCCTTTTCTAATTTAGCTTCATGGCTGTAATTTCATTCCCTGTTACATACTTGTATTCATCTGTGCAAACCATTCTTAAAGGCATTCTGAAACACTTAGCTTTGATATGAAGATCTATATTGTGCCTCTTATTCTTTGTAAGGGCATGAATGGTTATTCATAAGAACTGTATGTTTGAGAGCTTGATATAATACATAGCAAACCTATAACTCTGGAAACTCTCTTGATTAATGATCTGTTTGTCAAAAATTTCATGGTTGTTATTGTTTTACTTCATCCCTAAATTCATTGTTAGAGCTTGTCATTCATTAGATTTGTACCTTTATAACATTGTCGAAACCTGCTCTTTGAAGATGAATATCACACTGTCTTATAATTGAGCTTTGCAAAAGTGTAAGACATTGAAATTTCTAGGAGCTTCCTTCTCTACAAACCTATTTTATTTTGATTAAAAACGAACACTTGAAGCTTGATGAAGCTCTCTTAAATGTCTCATCAGTTGAGAATATATTGCAAAACTATATCATGGACTATATGGTGGTTTAAATGGTTGTCCTTTACTTTATTTGTTTATGTACCTTTCTTAGAACTAAAGTCTAGAAATATGCATTGTCCCTCTAAAAATATGTTGATCTTGTTTTGGATTATGTTTATTTCTGTTTCAATTGATGATGCTTGTGAAAACAAAGTTAGAAATCAAACGGGACATAGTGACTTTGAGCTCTAAATACTTTTTTTATTTATTATCTTTTCAGGTACTATGAAGATGCAATTGGCTCATTAAGGAACATCTTGCATGGAAGAGGACCTCATTCAAAATAATGAAGACAATAATGGATTCCTCCTTTCTTTTTCATTTCTAACTTTAATTTCATATGTATTTCTTTATCTGTCACCCATATCCCATGGTTTGTTTGCGATCATTATACTATTTCTTTATGAATAAATGAATATTGGTTTATGTAATAATATGTTTGTCTCTATTCATTTTCTTCAGTAACATGATATGGAATGAACCCATGCAAATTCACTTAATCATAAAGGAATAAAATGAATTAATTGTACATTTATTTGATGACCCCAAACACAAGTAAACACAATTGATGCAACTGTACATCTTTTCCTTTGATACTTTAAATCTGCAACCTATCTTACTATTTCATCATGTTGTTTCTAATATATGATGTCTTTCTCATTTCTGTCACTACCCTCCAACAGTTTAAAAAGGTTGATGTGTGATCTTGACAAAGATGAATATTGGAATGGCTTCTTATGTAAGGAATACACATTTTGAAATGTCATGCCTAACTACTTATTGCCTGTGTGTTTTCCAATCAAATGCTAAGAATGAGTAACCTAAAAGTTTCATATACCCTTTCCTGATGATGACAAAAAATGGTCAACATATTTGTCAACTATGCTGAACTGGTTGCCTACTAATTAGCAAGAACCCCTGAGTCTACCACTGAAAACCATGCAAAATGATATGAAACCTTCATGTAAGTTTGACCATATATGTCCAATGCCCAAAAAACTTTTCCAAGACTGAAAATCCTCCACAAAAACTAAAAAACAACAACTAAAACTTGTGCAAAACTGCACTTGGAGGAAAGACAAAACTCCTAACAAGACTAAAAAATCATACATGCTCTAAGGGGAAACATGCAGAGTGTGCACAAACACTTATTCTATAGAAAATAAACCTATACTAACCTACTCTAATTGGCTGAAAATGAGAATCTAAAAAAAACCTGATACATGTTAAGAAAAATAGCTTCCTTTTATGAGAAAATGAGGCCATGATACCAAATTGATAATAAGATTATATGGAAAAGATGGAAATTGTATTTTCACCTTTAACTTTCTCAAAAGATTAGTCCAAAAGATGAAAAATACCTCTAATAGATCTGCAGTCTGTTTTGGGAGGTATTGGGGCTGACTTTTGAGAATGTGAAGCTCATGTTTTTGCTCTAAATTAAGCACAAATACTGGTATTGTTGATATTACTCCCAAATTAGCCAAGTATCTGATTGGGCATGGTATTCTCACAGGTGGCAAACTATTTTTTCTGATCTTTCTTATTTTCTTGGTGTCCTCTTTATGTTTGAGCACATTTGAAAGCTAGTAAGAAATTTGATTTGCTTCATCAAGCTGCTCTATCTCATCCATCATGACTGATTAAACTCCTTGTTCTTCATTTTAATCCGATATGCAGCTGTAAAGGTCAGATTTGTCCTTTTTGAAAACTTGGTGCCCTTCTTGTGTAGTGTCTTCTGATGTTCCATGTGAATCATTACAAACTTCTAGGAGGGAAACAATCTCTAAGCATGCAGAGCAATAAGTGTCTTTGCCTTCATCTGTAACATCTTGATCACTTTGCAATTGTACTTCCTCATTCATTTCACCATCCTCATCTAGTAAGAAATTTTCTAAACTGAAATCTTCTTGTTCACTTGCATGAGGCAACTCTAAATATACTAATTCACTCTCAGGTTTAATCTAAAAATGTTCTTCATTCAATTCTGATTCTTGATCGACACTCATGGGTAGATTTGTTTGCATGGTTAACATATTTTGGTCCTCAGAAACATTCAAATTATCAGTTGTTATTTAATTAGAAGTTGATATAGGATCAAGGTTGCTGATTTTTACCTGATGATCATGTTCCTTCTACTACTCTGAAATCACCCCCTCTCACATGCACTCTTTTTCCAACTGCATAATTTGGTTGAAGTCAATTTTTACAACCCAAACCTACAATTTTTTTATATAAGCATCCTTACTGGTTTCTTGAGTTGGTTGCCCCCGATGATTGATTTTCTTATCGTCACCTTCCTGAATCTGGCTTGGGGAAGAAGGAGGAGGTGGGTTGGGATTCAACCTAATTTTTCAATCTTTGTACAAAGGGATGGGGTTTAGAATCTGTTTGTGAAGGGGATGGAGTAGAAATTGCATCATTGATAAAACTTGGAATCTGATAATTCGACTGCAACATTGGTTGATAAGGACTGGGCATTGGATTTTAATGGGTAAGGTAGGTGGGAGCATCTCATTGACATGGTTCCTCAACCGAATGTTTATCATCCTCTAATGCTTGTAAATACGTAATACGATCAACCAATTTAGGGAGAGAGTTGTTTATTACCTCAAACCTCTGTTATGGGCTACACCAACTAAGTATATGTCTTTTTCCATTGACATGGATGATCTAAACCATGATATTTAGACTACAAAATTTGTACTTTCTCATTGGCATCCTACCACATACAATCCAATTTCTAAACACTTCTTTCAAAATCTTCCTCATGTGTAGAATCCCTTCCATAAACTGCATATTGTTATTCATATCCTACATAACATTGTTGATGAACACAATGATCATAACGGTAACCATGGTAATTACTATAGTTTGGATCATGGACATACTCATTGTGGTAAGGGTTATAGTTTTGATATGGAGGAGGATATTGGTAAAAATGAGGTGGATTTCACTGATTCAGCTCTTAGAGAAAGGAATTTCACTGAGGAACCAATGTCATTATTGCATGACCTCATACAAGATGGAAAAAATGGGAAAACATGTCTACTGTATGGAAAAATGGGTTGTTTGGATCAGAAAAGTAACCAAATCTATTTTGAAAAATACCTCCAAAAGGATGTAATTTTACTAAGCACAAATCAAACTTGGAAAAATTATAAAAATATGTAATATGAATTGTTTTGTTCCACCGGGCATGCCAAAAAAATGTTATCGGTCCGAAGTGCACACTTTGTTAAAGGAAAGCTATCTGACTCTGACTTCAAGCGATACAATGAGATCTCCTCCGAGTTGTGGGTGCCTCGGGTTGAGGAGAACCTCCAAAGTGGGTTGATTCCTTTGATGGATCACCTACACTAACTCTTTGGTGGGGTTTTGGGAGAGAAAAACAACACAAACTTGACAAAAATAGGAAAATAAGGTGATGCACCAATGTTTTGAAACTCAAATTTTCACAAGACACACTACTTGATGTTATAAGGACTTGCAAAGTTCACTTTAGCTGCTAATTGATTGGCTTAGACAATCACAAAATGCATGCACAAGCTTCCAAACAAACATGGGAGGGAAGATTTTCATTATATCCACTTCTAAGATGATTGGGGAACTAAATCTACACTTAATATGAATTGTAAAAGCTTCACAATAACTTAAAGGAGGTTTTTGAAAATTTATTAAGCATGCGAAGGAAAGAAAAATTCAATAAAACATACCATAAGTTGTTATTACACACTGCTAAAAAATGCAATTGGAGGAAAATAATATTTATTTCTCAAGTAGGTGATGCAGTACAAACTGGCATAGCCTAAGCACATGACCAGAATAATGACCTCCTCTACCTCCTGCACAAGCAAGGTATAAGTAGCAAAAATTCATCCCAAAACCTCCAAAAATAGCCTCATCCTAAAATTAGCCAAGTTGGCTATTTGGAAACAAATCCAATAATAGCCTTTACATGCAAAAATGGATCCTCCTTTATAAATTAATCTAGTTTTACAAGTAACAACAAGGCAAAAATAAGGTGTATGACGCTCACATAAGCCAAAAATACTCTGCATGTCCATTATTTACTTCTTGGTGTACTTGAGTACTTTTTTGAATCACTTTGACTCATCCTTTTGCATTGTATAGGGCTTTGTACAAACTATTTGGAAGAATTAAGGTAAAAGTAATTTTGTCTTATTTGTAAAAGGCTAATTTTGGATTATCTGGGCACATGCATGTGTTTAATTTGATCATGACTTTAGTTACTCCTTACCCATTTAATATTAATGATTACTTTGCTTTTGATAACCCTTCCCCATGCAAAGTTAAATCATTGCAAAAAAAATAAATTCCCCCACTGTGGCAAGGTATATACTTAACTTGACCATATCTCGGTCAACTAACCCTAGTCGATTTATTATACACACTTAGGGTAAATACCCTAGCTCCTTCAAATTTTCACTTTTGAATCTACTTGGAATTTTCTAGATTTTTTCCATGGGAATCCGTGCAAAAAATATGTGGCCACCATGGTTATTTTCGTAGGGAATTATTTTTCATTCTGCATACTTGTCTGCAGATCCATTGTACTTGTGCACCTTATTGATCAATAAAATATTGTTATTCCTCTAATTTAAATCTTTGTGAAGTGTATTATAGCACCTATTTTGTGTGTTTAAGTGAATGATTATTTTCCTTTACATGCTAACAACTTCCCAATGCCTCCATTAAGTTGTTTAGTAAGTTTTGTAAGTCATTCAAGTGTGTGTCATCACCTTTTGTGAGTGAAAAATCTTTCAAAAAGTAGTTGTAGTGAATCTTATTAGTTCTTTTGTAGTCATTAAGTGTGCTTTTATGCAAGTGTAAGGCCCAAAACATTGGTGTATAACCCTTTTATTTTATTTTATTAAGTTTAAGTTATTTTAATCCCTCAACCCCACCAGATTAGTAGTTTTAGGTGATTCATCAAGGGAACCATCCCACTCTATAGGTTCTCCTCATTCTGAGGCACCCACAACTCGGAGGAGATCCCATTGTACTGGTCGAAGTTAGAGTTAGATAGATTTCCTTTAACAAAGTGTGCACTTCGGACCCATAACAGGTAGCTAAGGTTTTTTTGCAGTTACATGTGTGATAAAATAGAAGTAAAATTAGTATGATGTGACCTACAATGAACAAGAAGAAACATTAATTGACCCAAAAAGAGTAAGATCCTGTTTATGTAGACGCCAATACCCAGAGCATATGCTAGCACTTGGGTGACCCTGTCCCATTCCAGGAACTCCTGTCCTTGAGATCATCACGTTGTAGTTTTAGAACTAGAGCTTATACATTCTGGAATATGATCTACCAGGCCATTCATCAGCCTAGAATAATTTTATACCTACATTTTCAAGCATAGTCATTCTACATACCATGTTTATCACTCTTGCTTGTATTTCATTTGCTTGATCTTGCATATCTATTGTTTTATCTATCTGATCAACAATGCCCTTACTTAGATTTAATTTTATCAAATCATTTGGTGAACCCACTCCTTACATTCCCAATATCGGATCTTTTATGGCTTCCCATACCTTTTCTTCCAATGCTTCTTCGTTAAATGTCCATGTTTAACTTCATAATCTCCTTGTTAAGTGTGCCTTAGGTTATCCTGGATTTGATCTCAATGTATGCACTCTATCCTTTCTCCATAAAATAGGAATTTTTACTACTCATCTTAATCCATCTAATATTTGTATATGTGTCTTTGATGATACACCTAAGCAAGTATTGAGCACGACATCTCTTCCCCTTACTATGGGATCTTGCACTCTTGATATTCTATGTCTTGATATTCCTTATACTATCCTTCTAGGACATCCTTGGTTACATACTATGCATACACTTCTTTTTACCCCCTCTATAACACATGATGACATTGATACACCTTCTTATATGGATACTGCTATAGTAGATTCCATACCTTATATTTCTACTCCTGGTGATATTCCCCTCATACATGATGTTGATGAAATTACCTACATTGTACATCCTTCTCCTCTTGGGATGCACCCTAGTGTTACTGATTTACATGATAAATTTAATATTGGAACCTATGATACTCCTCCCATTATGTATCACTCTTGATGTACTTCTATTGTAGACACAAAATTTGGGTCACACTCCCCTTGGTCCCCTTCAATTAATCAACATAATGCATACACTTAGCCATGACCCCTTACCCCACATTGATATTAATTTAATCACTTATAGTTGAATTAATATTCATCCTTATGTTATTAATTAATTTAATTAATTTAATTAAGTTAATTTATCCCTCACACATCCATCTCATTAGTACACCTCACCCTAGACCCAGTCTAAAGGTATTTAACTCACATTGACCAAGTCATCACTCCTAGTGTTAAGTCACCACTTGACCTGACTAACTGAGAATTCTTCTCAAACCTAACTAGACTTCTTCTATGACTTTCCTAATTTTTTCTAATGAGAAATCCACTTTCCTAAGTGAATTCAACTTGGAAGACATGCCAAATCTGGAAAGATCTACCTATTTTTGGTGAAAAGGACTATTTCATCCTAACTGACGTCGGTTTATCCTCGGCCAGCACCAGTTACCTAACTGCCACCGGTCACCTTATATACACTTTCACAACTCTCTACACGGGTTGGTCATTAAGTTATTGGAGCCTTATTACATTCAAGCTTGAATCTTCAAGCCCTTTTGCATCTAGACGACAAACACACACCACCACAATGCAAGACAAACATCTAGTTCTCCTTCCAAAGCATCAAAATACTAACGGGAGAACACAAGTTGTACTGTTGCGGCACTGGACCTAGACATCTCTTCTCCAATCAACCACCAACCATATTCACTCACAAGATCTGCAAAATACCAAGTATTGTGATTTCAATCATTGGTGCTTATTCAAGTGTAGATATCTTGTTTCTTCCTACATTTCATTTCTTCCATTACCCATATATCACCTTCCTCCCACCAACCCACTATTCAACAATCCCAAGCCTTTACACCCTTTCCAACCCCCTTTTTAACATTCTTGAGCCTTCCTAATAATATTACGAGCAAATTTACACCCGTCCCTTTCTGTGCAATCACAGAGAGGTTTGAAACCCATTTTAATATTTTCCCACGAATTTCCTCTACCGACGCCGGTTGCTTAACCCTCATCAATTCCTTTCCTATACCGGAATTGGTCACCCGACCGATACCGGTCTTTGTGGATAGTAATATTATTAGACCAGCTAGCCTCCCATTCACCCAAACTCAGCCCAGACCTCAACCCATCAACCTCAAACCCTTACCAAACCCCTGACAAACCTACTTGACCTAAACAAACCCTAGTTATAATTAGATTTAGTGTTATATTCAATATCTAGCATATAATCTAATTCTATTGTGTGTATGAGAGACCTAAATCATTAAATTGAAATAGGACCTATTTATTTCAGTTTCGTGTTTATATTAAATTGGTATTAAACATTTAATTGATAGCCTTTCTAGGAAGCACCACGTTTCCTAGATCTAGCATACGCTAGGTAGTCCACTGTCTTATGCTATTTAATACTATTCTTATGGTCTTGCTTTGCGTTTATAGGTAGTTCTTCCTAGACAAAAAGAAGCTCTCTACAATCTGTTTGGACAACGTCAACAACACGCGTAACCTTCTCCCTACAGTACACAAGTATTCCTCCTTAACCATTTACCCTCTATTTGTTTCATCCTAGAAAGCGTAAACTTATTGGTGAAACATTTTGGCACACCCGGTGGAACCCTTTTTGGGTTTCTTTTGTATTGTTCATTCTTAGGGAATTATTGTCTGTTTATTTCATTTTGAAAAATTTCACACTAAATTTTCTCCTTGGGTAACATTCTTCTTCTTCTAATTGTCTCAGTGAAATTCATATTTTGGATTAAAAAGAATACTTCTTTTTATTATGTATTGCATTAGTAAAAGACATACTCTTTGCCTCTTCATTAATTGTTCTCATCGAATTTCATTTGTGGATTTGGGTTTAAAACCTTTGGACTTGCATTTTGAGTTTTTTGTATTATAGCTCACTGAAATTTAATTACAACCTATATGTTGGAGGTCATGACCAGCTGATGGTTGGTAGGAATAAAGTGTAGCTCACTTCTTCCACACACACCCCAAACCATACCACTTGAATAAACAATACATTTCTAAAACAACATATTTCCTGAAAATTACTGTTAACGACTAATAATTGGATTAGCAGTGGATCCAGCTGGTGTTCTAGCCAATCATCATATCAAAGTAGGGCCTCATGTACTGTGAATTATATATTGGGGACCCTAAGACAAAATTTACATGAAACCGTCCATAGTTGTCAGTTTTTATAGGGCACTCTTGTTGACCAAAATGTCTACTTTACTCATAGTTAGTCCTAAATGGCATTAGCCAATACAACATAAAAATCCATTTCCTAGGATTTTATGTGTTTGTTAGCTTTTTCTTGATTTATGTTTTGAGCTGTGAGATTGTTTCATCTCTTTTTCTTTCTATATGCACTCCACAATCACATTTAGTGTATTCTGACTTTTTCTGAGTGTGTTAGGACTTATCACTGTCATACTCAGATTTCTGGGTTGGTATTTTATTGGACTTAATCACTTCAAATTCAATTTTTCATCACCTTCTCATATTTCACAATAATCGACATCGGTCTGCCAACTGACATCGGTTATCTTCTCATACCTGTGTTGGTTCACTAACCGGCATCAGTTCCCTTCTATTTTGGTTATTTTACCTAAAACAATGCTCAACTCACATTCAGTCATTTTCTGTGATCTTTTTATGATATTTCACACCTTTATGAGCCCCTTATACCATCAATAAAGTTTGGTTTCATCTAGTTTTCATCATTTATCCCCAAATTTTCAAATAACCATTTATTCACAGTAACCAACATCAGTCCAACGATCGGCATCAAATTCCACCTTCAAAATTCATTCCGCTCCATCTTTCTATGTTTTTGTATCATCGACAGAACTCATATTACTAGTTCTACTGTTAGTCACATGGTTTTTACTCGTAGACAAACCAATGCTCTCATTTTTCACGCTAGCCGCTAGCCAATCCCACATAGCCCATTTCCACCTTCCATCTAATCACCTATGGACCCCAACAAGTCTGTTACCCTACCTACCAACGATAAGGAGTTCACAAAAATGCTTGATCATAATCCCATCGAACTTCATTATTATCTTTCTCATTCATCCACCTGTGACTCATCAGGGTATCTTATATACAACATGCCTGTATCCATTCCACCTACTCTTGCACCCACTTTTGTTTCATCCACTACCAACATAACCTTAGCCGCTTCCACTTTACCACATGTGGTTTCTCAGCTAGACTTCATGCCATCAATATTTACCACACCTATGGAATCTATCGCGCCTTTGACATTAGTCGCCCCTATAACATCTATTATGTCATCTATCATGCATCCGACGTATGTCACCCCTACAAAGTCTACCATGCCATCATCTAGTACCCTTAGTATAGGTATACCTGCATCATCCATTTCCCACATACCTATCACTTCCCAACCACCTATGGTGTTTGCAGCCCACACTCCTTTTCACAACATAGTCCTTTCTATCTTGCATTCGCTTCCACCGATCGCCACGAGATTCTTTACGTCCACCCCACCTACCTACACCTATCATCAACAACCACCTTTTTTCATCTACCGCTTATCCAGGGTACTTTCCCTCCACATTTGTTCCATCCTATATTCCCTCATCACAGTTTTTCGTACTCGACACCACCACATACCAAAGTGTAGTCCACATCATACTCATCCTATCTACCCCCTTATACCATGGGGGGTGATCCATCATCATAACCTACGAATTAACTCATAAAAATGATGATGGAAAATATGCATAGATTATAAGCATTTGTCTCTGGCTCATACAACTCTCTAACATATGACGAGATTTGCAACGATCCAATTCACTTTTCTATTCCAATTCATCCATAGCTCGCACAATGAGAAATGAAAAAATTCAATAGATTTAATAGTAAGGAAGATCTACAACAACATTTTTGATCTTTTAAACACGTATTTTATCTGATTTCCCATGATGATGCCTTACTTCTGAAATTTCTCAATGTCCTTGATGGGACCGGCCTTAGATTGGTATAGTGATTTACCTAGGCACTCTATCTTTTCATTCAATCAATTAGCATAGGAATTTTTTGATCATTTATCTATTAACATTGTCAATAAGGTTACCATGAATGACTTGTATTCATTACGCCATTATGAGGATGAGTCTATTACAGATTTTGTCGTAGGTGAAACCTTATTAATCAACTAGCTTTCCAATTTCCTTAGACTGAATTAATAGATTTTTTTACTAGAGATTATGCCAAACATATCTCTCCAGCTATCTAAGTTCAAACCTTCTGAACATTTGACGAGGAATTCACCATGGTTTTAAAACTTGAAATATGTGCTATCAAAGTAAAGACGTTACAATTACGCAACAAAAGCACTTCGTTTAAACCCAATGAAACTTCTTCTTCTTCCAAACCATAAAATAATTATTCTAAAGCAAAAGGATCTGCCAATGTAGTGGTTTTGAAATCTGGCCCATCTCAACCATCAAACCAATCAAAAACCTCTTTGTTGGCTAGATTTTCTGCATAGCATCAAACCTAGGCAGTCATGAGATAAATCTCCCTCAATTAACTGGTGAGGCTCTCGTGTCAGATTTGTCAATAAAAATGTGTTATTATCTATCAGGCGTTTTACTTTAACCACTTAGTTCATGAACCATAACTAAGAAGTTCTGCAGCAAGTAAGTAGATGTTTAAGAAATGAAGTATTTTATAGAAGAAGGAAGTAAAGGAAATATAGAGAAGAAATGGGGGAGATGTGCATCCCAATTAGTAGATAGCAGAGCTAGTTGCATGCACATAGAAGAAAATCAATAGATATGAACACACAGAATTATAAAACAAAGGCAGCTCTAGATCCAGATCTAAAATAACACAAAGTTTATCAAGAAATCTAAGATTAAAAGCAAGAAACACAGTACACTGTCACACAAAGTTCTCTGGAAACCTTCTCCTTTGTATTCCTTTGCTCTAAGTTTCTCTCAGGGGTTCAGCACAAAGTCTAGAACACAAGATTTCTGCTTACAAATTATGATCGATCCTTAACCCGGAGGTTCTTCTCCTACTTATAGAATGTAGGAGGGAAAGTACAAATGGGAATTCTAACTGAAGTAAAACATAAACAACAAGTAAAGATGACATTTGGCAATCATCCTCAACTAACTTCTCCTTAAGTGACACATGTATCACTTAACTAATAGAATGGTTCCGCATGACTTTAAGTAATGGTTGCAAAACCAATAACTTAGAATTTTTACAATTTAGTCCAGGAACATAGAAAATAGAAGAAGAAAGAATAGAAGAATTCATGCTAGCTGTAGTGTTTATGTCTTCTTCTTATTCTGATATCGGATATACTTGTCGAACATGTAATTCAGCATCCTTCCATTTGTTTTAGCCACTACTTCTTTCTCTATCCTGAACTGCAACAACCCTTCATTCAACACTTGGATGCACGCTTGCACTTCTTCCAAGCTCGGCCCAAACCTTACAATGTATTCCTGTAGCGCCACCAGTCTACTGATAGAATTCATCGTGAAAGACTTGGTAGCTTTATCAATTCTCCTTTATACCATCAGAAGTGACCCTTCCAGGGAATTAGGCACTCTGCTAGAAACGATCCGCACGTATGAAGTAACACCTCCGTCCACTCTTTCCTTAGTGAAAGAAATGATACTGTCTGGTAAGTCTGATGTCCTACTCTCAAGTGCCTGCATCCTCTTCAGCAAAACTCTGCAGATTTCCAAACGGAAAGATACTGCAAATTCCAGCTGCTTCCCCTTCTCAACTGATCCATCTGATATAATTTATTCCAAAATCAATACATCTCCCGATAGCTTGTTGATCTCGGCCAAAATACTCAGGTTACTCTCTACAACTATATTCATGCCTTCTATGTTCGCCATCAGTTGCTTCAGCTGATTTACTGCATCATCCATAACCTTTAGGCGGGCTGGCACTTCTCCAAGTTGCACAAAAGCTTGACGAATGATCATCCTTCCATTCGTCAATAGTATTTACTTGATTGCTTGCATCCTCCATTTCCTGCATGAGATGATCACTCACCTGCTCTGAAATGGGTTCAATGGAAGGTTTAGTAACCTTGGCTATGATCTTACATAATTGAGATACTTGCTTCTGCAGCTCTTCTTTCTCCACCTTTTCACTGTCAAGCCTAAGGAATAAAGCATCCATCAATGTTTATGTGTCCTGCTTCAATCCTTCAGTGGTGGCTTGACCGAGGGGTACTTTGGTCACTGTCACATCTTCTGCCGTGAGCTCCTCCTCTATCTTTCCTTCTGCTAGAATTGATATCTCAGCAAACTTCTCTCCCGAATCCTTGATGATCAACCTAGAAGTTGCTTTGGAAACTTTAGGCCTTATGTCTCTTCCGCTCAAATTCTAGAGTAGCTGCAAGTCATGCTCCTCTAAGTTCATCTCCATTCTCGCTTCTGGAACCAACTGCAAAGCCAACCATTCTGAGAAGTTACTTCTCGGAGAGTGAGAAATCGCTGAGTGCACTACCATCTCCCGCTCTGCATCCTCTCCGTCAGAAAGTTCCACAGTGTTATGGCTGCCATCCTCCGAATCATCTAATGACAAAGCACTTTTGAACTCTGCCATTTGCAGCTCCAACATCTCCTCTGGAACAGGGGATGAACGAAGTGGCTGAGGAGAGAAGATGAATGTCGCTAGTCGAGGCATGGAAGTGTCCTTCTGCTGTAGAATAATAGTTGGTGAAGTATTGGGTGCTAGAGAAGCTGGAGTCAAAGCTATGGTCGTAGAAGTGGTTTTCTCTTTCTCTTGATATCTTCTGTGTACTTTCAACTTCTCAGACCTTCTGCTACTTTCTCCTTCATGCTTTCACTTGAAGGAATCTCCTACGCTGAAGTTGCCCGTGGTGTGATTTATCAATGCTTCATCAAGGCAATATCTCTTCATTAGCAGCCAATTTGAAGTATTCACCAACACAGCTCCAAATCTTTCTTCAATTGAATGGAAGCCTCCTACGTTATCCTGCAGTATGGCTTTATCTCCTCCCATTTGATGGTAAGTGTCAAGTACCACATTCCCATCATCTTTAAGATCCGCAGGTATCCGTGCTATTCCAAATTCGAACACTTACTTTGCTGATAGCCTGCTGAAATCTCTCTTTCTAACCTCGTACTAACTTTTGCACTTCATCTAGAAATCTTCTAATAAAGGAACATGTGCGTACTCCTGGGATATCGTCTTCCTGGCTACTCCAAATGGATCAAAGTTCAGCCGTGCAGGGAAGAACTCTTGCTCATACTCCGATAACATTTGCACCTCCATCCCTCGAGCTCTATGAATGTTGATGCAGCTGTAATGGCCTACAGTGATTGGGAAGAAGCTCGTAGACTTGTGCCGCTTTGACTGAAGGTCGTGTAACTCCACAAGTTGCCTGCTTAGCTCCATGGCAATCAATCTATCATTTGGATACTTGGGCATCTTTATTGGTTCTCTAGAAAATCCTGTAACCCTGAGGTATGTGAAATCTACAAATTGAATGAATAGACTGCCAATCTTGGACATAGCTTTGGATGCTTCCTTGCTTACCCTGTTGGCCTTCAAGTCTCTATCTAGCCTGCAGATGAAATCGTAGAAGAATTCATCATTGATCACTTTGAAGTCTTTCTCGCATGCAGGTGCAATAAGCTGTGGGTAGCACTCAAAAATGGGGTCCTTAGAAAGAACACCACATCTATTCAGCTTGGAAAAGACACCTTGTGAAGCTGCAACATACACTAAGTATGAAGTCATCTTGAAGCTGAAAGTACGCTTCACGTTCCGAAGTTGCTCACCGATGTTGTTGCTAATAATTTCTGACCAATTGATTATGGAATCAACCTTGTTGACTTCAATGGTCCGGATGAAAGCATACATCCATGTACGGAAAGTGTAAGCATTCACTTCGCCATTAATCCTGCATAGAAATTTAACGACATCATCTACCTCCTGCACCAAATTGGACCGCGGAAGAGTTCTCGAGAACTTTGAAGGAGATCTAGGCTTCTTCATGTATCGGCTATTCATTATGGTCACACAATCAGCTCTATGCTTCTCCCACCTGATGTCGGCATCCTAAATGCTAATGGAAGTTACCACCTTTTGCACCGGAATCTTCAAACAATAATTGATGAACTCGGAATCCAAACGAATTATTGTCTTTCCCGTAGCATCACGCACTGATCTGGATGAAGGATGGTAAGATCTAGCACACTCCATCACAAACTCTGGCAACTGGGATGTACATGGAAAAGCTGCAGCTTGGATAATTCCACTACTTTTAACCGCACGCATGAGTGAAGTCTTTCCGACTCTGGATCTATCAATCAAATCGAAAAGAGGTTCCGGGCCTAGATCTATGTCTCCTATGTCTACAAGTTTTGAAGCAATGCATGACTCCATCGTGCTTTATTTTTCATCTCTCTTCCCCATAGCTTTTTCTATCTTCATCTGAATAATTCTTTTTCTTCTTACTTGGCCGGATTTCTTCAATATTGGTGCAGATCTGGACAATTCTTCAGATTCAGAGGATATATGCAATGTATTAGACATTGATAAAAGTTCATTTTCCTTTGTAAAGCACCTGTAATGAATTCCTGTAATTTATTCAAACAAAAATGGCCATCGGAGCATGAATAGTGAATTTTAATTGTAAAAATCTGCACTTTTCAAGCCTGCTACCCCAAAAATTGGTGTTTAATTTGCACATAAAGAGAGCATGAATCCTTTCAACAACACCTGAGCACCTGTAACACCTATGCAAACAATTATGCAGACAAAGATCCACCTCCTTCAAAGCATGCACCAAATCTGGAAGCTTTTAACCTTGTTGCCACCTTGCCTGAGCAAAATCCTTCTTCAAATGGGGGCGCACTTTTCCTCTTGGCTGCAATTCTTTACCTGTGAATCAAATAATTTACCCATATGGCTGCCCATACTTATATAACCTTCACAATTCTATAATTAATAATTTCCCTAACAATTAAAGGCAATTAATTAATTAAAAATCATGCTCTTCTCTTTTAAAAATAGCATGTCTAAGGATAGCCATCCAATAAATTAAATTAATCCAATTTAATCCTTCACACGTCACTTCACTTAAGCTTAACAGTGTGCCTTGACCATAGCCACTGAAAATAGAGATTAATTTAATGATTTAATGTCTTAAAAATCATTAAATAACTCCCAAATGGGGCGCACTTTTTGAAAGAACGGGGGCAACCACTAAATAAATTAAATTTAATGCATTTCTTTTATTCCCCTTTTGACTTGTTGACTTCCTCCAAGCTTGGGCGCACTTTTGAGAAGCATAGATTAATTAAAATAATCATTTAAAGGCTGCCATCATCTCACCAAAGGGGGTGCATTTTTTTGCACATATAATTCTATTTTTAAGAATTTTCCACAATGAGATTCTTTACCCTGCAAGGCAGGCACTAAAATCCCATGATCCACTTAAGTGATTTGACTTTGACAATGGATTATTTACCCTGCAAGGCAGGCACTAAAATCCCATGATTTCACTTAAGTCACTTTCCTTTTATTTTATCATGGGAATTTTTACCCTACAAGGCAGGCACTAAAGTCCCACCTGCCTGCAGCCTCTATTTTTCCCAATGCAGCTTAAGTGAATTTTATAACATGGGAAAAAGTACCCTTCTAGGAAGGTACAAAATTCCCACCCTACCTGCGGCTTCTATTTTTCCCATTGCAACTTAAATCCTTTGTTTTCCAAAAATGCACCCATCCCCGTAGGGGCTTTTCCGTGCATGACTTTGCTTTTTCCCAGTGATCTAGACCTCTGATGGCGAATTCCTCTGGGCATAATGTGCGTATATGTTTCTCAGCTACTCTAGGCCAAAAATTAGGCTTACCCGGCAAAGGAATTGTTCCAGAGAAATTTCACAAAAAATGAAATGGGACAACACAAAAACACGAAAAATTGCCAAAAGTCACAAATAAAGCACAAAACTTATTCCAAGTTAAAACCCTTCTGGTACATAAGAGTAATGACATATTCGATCATAACAGAGTTAAAACAGGGTGCAAATAGCCTCATACGGGGCTCAAAATAATTAAATACAAATTTCCCGCAGACAAATCCTGATGACATAATATAACAACTTTAGGCATCTGGGTATTTGGTGAAAAAGGATAATATGGCTCTTTGGGAATATCTTGACACAATACAAGAACTTTCAGGGAATAAAAATACAAAACAACCCACTATTTTAAAAGTACGAATTTTTTTCGGATAGGGTAGTCGCAGATTTCAGGGTGAAATCTAGGTGACACCAGTCGGCTCCGTCTGTGGACATCTTTTTCTCTGTCAGAATGGCAAAGGTAAAAGATGAGATCCCAGCATATTTGGTTTTGTATCTTGGCCTTCAGGCACGGGGTCAGGCAAAAAAAAACAACACAACACAAAAACAAAACAATGAAAAACAAACAAAGTTTTATTTATGTACATACATGTATTACCCTGCTTCTCATGGCTGGAACAATTTCAAGTGTTGCCCATTGAAAGGCAATGGAAATTCAACTCCATCTTGATGAGCAAGAATGAAGCTATCTACTCCAGTGATCTTCTTGATCACAAAATTTCCTTTTCATAGTGAATCAAATTTTCCATGCATGCCTTTTGTTTCTCTTCTTTTGTCCCATAAAAGGACCCAGTCATTGACTTCAAACTTCCTTTCCCTGGATTTTTTGTCGAAGATGAATTTCACCTTCCTTTGATGCTCTGTCAACCTATCCGCAACTTGAGTTTGTACTTCCCTCAATTCAGTGAGGTACATGATTCTTTTATCAATAGCATCCGTGAATGTGGAATCCTCCAGGGCCTTAGAAATTCGTAGGGCAGGTAGTTCCAAGGTAAGAGGCAGCTCCGTGTCTCTACTATATAACAGCTGAAATGGGGACATGCCTATCGCCCTCTTTGGTGTGATTCTATCATTCATAATGCATCAAACAACTTTTTATGCCAAGTCCTTCGATTTTTCGTTACTAGCTTGCGCACGATAGTTACCAAGTTTTTATTACTAGATTTAGCTTGGCCATTCCCTTGCGGATAGTAGTTTGAAGAATGAACCAGCTGAATCCCATACATGTAGCAGAATTCCACCAGCTTCTCAGAAGAAAGACTCGGAGCGTTGTCTGCTACAATTTTTTTGGTCACGCCAAACGTGCCAATAATATTTTCTTTTATAAAATTACACACCTCGGCGGAAGTGGTATTCTTCACAGGAATAGTTTCTACCCACTTACTGAAATAATCAGTAGCTGTTAGAATGTAATGGTGACCGACACTCGAAGTCAGGTTTAGCATTCCAATAAAATCCATTCCCCACTATTGGAAAGGTTCTTTAATCACAATGGGTTTTAGAGGTAATGCAGGAAATTTCACACGCCCAACAAAATGTTGGCATGCTTGACACTTAGCTACCCATTCAGCAGTATCTTGAAAAAGGGTTTGCCAGTAATACCTTGCTCTGAGGATCTTGTGTGCAGTGACTCGGGCTGAGAAATGATCACCGCAAGCCATATCATGAAACTTTTGAAGTAGTTGATCCAGTTGAGCTTTATCGACACATCTGAGAAATACGCCATCAATTCCCTTCTTGTACAAACCATTATCCTAAAGAACAAAATCTTTGGATTTTAGTTTGATAGTTCACTTCTCTTTTTTGGAAAGTTGATTTGGGCATTCTCCATACGTTAGAAAGTAAGCAATGTTACTGCACCACTCCTTTACTAGATCTATAAAAATTACTACAGGAAAATCTTCATCTATCTCATCTTGATCTGCTTCATGCACTGATGTTTTCATCTCCATCATTAATTCACACAGACCTCTTCCTCGAACCAGATTTGTTGGTTTAATATCCAGGTCATATTATTGAACCTTTGTCACCCATGTGCCTCTCAATAATCCTAACTCTTGCTGAGTAAGGATTGATTTAACTGCAGTATCTGGAACCAAAACCACAGTGTGTGAGGAAAGAATATAATACATGAATGCTTTGCATGCCTTCACCACTGCATATGCGTGCTTTTCCATGGGAGTGTATTTTAAATCATAGGCTTTAAGGGGTGTGCTCATGAAAGCAATAGGAGCTTCTACGTCCTCTTGATTTTTCTGCATCAGTATTGCTGACATGGTGTGTTTGGAGGAATAACAGTAAAGAATAAATTCTCTACTAAATTTGGGTGAAACCAAGACTGGAGCTTTCGACAGGGCCTCTTTAATTTTCTCGAAAGCTTCCTTCCCTTCTTTGCTCCATTTAAAATCTTGTGTCTTCTTCATCATATTCGAAATATGACGGGTTAGCTCAGCAAAGTCAGGAATGAATCTCCTGAGAAAATTCACTTTTCCAAAGAAAGAGTGAACTCCTTTTTTGGATGTGGGAAATGGCAATGTCTGAATGGATTTTATGCATTTTGGATCTATCTTTGTTCCTTATTTAGAAACAATGTGTCCTAGTAGTTTCCCTTCTGTTACAACAAAGATGGATTTCATAGGATTCAAAGAAATACCATGCTTGCGGCACTGTATGAAAACCTCTTCAGAGTTTGAAATGTGTGTGCTTCTATCTTTAGAAAATACTGTCAGATCATCCAGGTACACAACTATGCTTATATCCTTGAGATGAGCAAAGGCTAGATCCATAGATCTTTGAAATGTAGCACCAACATTAATCAAGCCGAATGACATTTTTTGGTAAGCGAAGGTTCCCCAAGGTGTGATGAACTCCGTTTTGTATTGATCTTCCTCGGCCACCTTAACTTGATTATTGCCTGAGAAGCCATCAAGCATGGAAAGTATCTCAAATCCAGTGACCACCTGCAGAGTGTGATCCATGATGGGGATGGGGTAGTTATCTTTTAATGAAGCTTGATTAAGGTTACGGAAATCCACGCATAGCCTAATCTCACCGCTCTTCTTTCTAACAGGGACTATGTTGGCTAACCATTCCGAATGATGTATGGGATAGATAATCTTTGCGTCTAACAACTTCTAGATTTCTACAAAGATGGTTCCCGAAATGGTAGGGTTGTGCCGCCGCAGCTTCTGCTTGAAAGGCTTATGTTCTGGTTTAAGTGGGATGTAGTGTTGAACTTCCGCAGGCTGATATGTTTTCAGATCCTGGTAAGACCAGGAAAAAACATCCATGTATTTCTTAAGAAGCTTAATAAAAGCTTCTCTTTCAGCCTCTAAACAACACTTACCCAGATTTACTAATTTGGGATCATTGCCGGCTCCCAAATTCAGTAATTGTGTGTCGGAGGAAGAATTTTCCTCACTTTCTTCATTTTTCTTAAGCATCTGATCATGCTTATCAAACATTTCCTCAAGAGATACCAAGCCTTTGGGAATTTTATTCCCCTTTAGCTGGATAATCTCCTGACTTCCTGAGATGTCTGCATCCATTTCTCCGACAATAGTCTACCTAGGAGGTGAATTGCTTCCCTCATAGTACATTTCTTCAAAGTTGTCCTTCTGTTGGAGAAACACAACAATCTGAGTGTCATCATTAAAAAATTGCCATTGCTGGACGTTGTCAGGAACCTTTGGGTGAAAGACCATCTCCACCTTGTAGTCTCCCTGTCTAAAGAATGCAGGGGGCTGATCTGGATTCAACAAGGCTGCCGTCACTGCAAGTGAATCAACTCTTGAATTTTGTTCTCTCGGAATGTAAGATTCCGAGAAAGCTGAAAAATCCAGGATAACAGAGTAGACCCGATCTCTATAGTGTTGCAGTTTCTCTTTTTTGACTTGGTAAAGGCCTCTTATCTGCTTCATGATCAGCTCAACATCTCCCTTTGTATGTAATAATTTTATTCCCATTCTTCTTGCTTGCTCCATGCCTAACAACAATGCTTCATACTCGACTATATTGTTAGTATTTTCGAACATCAATTTGAAGGAGTATGCATGCACCTTCCCTTCAGGAGAGACAAGAACAACGCCTGCGCCTAATCCAAATGAACAACAGCTGCCATCAAATTCTAGAGTCCAAATCTTGTTGTCAAGTTGATGTGGCTCTTGAATCACAAATTTAACATCTTCTTTATCCATTTCTAGATAATATACTCTGTGATCTGATTCCTGAAACAAGATCTGAGATGTGGGATCCTTAGACTTTGATACTGTGTACTTAGATTTCTTCTCAGGTTCCAGCTTCTGATTTACTCCTTTAATTGGTATGTGCGCACAAGACCAATCCATTTTGACTTCTCCACCTAGCTCTTTGCAGAAATTTCTACTCAACAGCATGCCATAAGAGACTGGAATGTCTGCTACAAGGATAGTCATTTTCAGTCTTTTATCTGGAAAAGAAGCAAGTACTTCCTACGCATCTTTGATTTTCCCCACAAGAGGGACTTTCCTTTCCATTGAATAACATCTCCTGATGGTTTTTGTCAATGTGAGACCCAAGGCATTAGCAACTTTGGCAGGCATGACATTGTCAGAAGCTCCAGAGTCCAAGATGCAATTGCTAAGTTTGTGTCTGTTGATGAGCAAAGACACATAGAATGGCTCAATCCTTTCTAATGTAGCAGGATAAGAGGTAGAAGGAGAAGAACTTGCAGCAGAATTATTTGAAGGGGGAGTATTCTTTGGGCTTGACAAGATACCCCGTGAAGTATTATTTGTTGGGCTAGGACCATTACTTTGCACATATTTGACCAATCTATTCAGCTGATCAGGAAATTCTCTCAAATACTCAGCTTCTTACATTTGAACCTTGTTTCTTTTGATGTGATCAATTATGTCGAAAGCTTGACTTGCTTCAGCAGGATGTGCGTTGGCTCTTTGCTGCGAATTGAAAGAATTTGAATATTTATCTTTAGGCGCTAATGAAGAAGGAAGAGTGCTACCTCTTTTCAAGATAGTAACATCCGGGCCAGGATCTTCTCTTTTTCTTCGGTCGCTTGTGGATGCTTTGGCATTTTGGCGCGTATGAGACCTTGTAAACACCACAAAAGTGTGACCATCAGAATATTAAAAAGATTCATAATAGCCATCGTCAGATTCGTAGTCCAGGTAACCAATATTGGAATCACCAGCGGGATCTATAAAGTATTCATCATCGAATGATTCATCAATGCCAAGATCCTCTTCATTAGTTTCCAAGTTATTCCTTGGAGCAACTTCTATTGTCAACTGTTGTGGTGCAGCAACATGTCTGTTTCGATTTTGATTTTGATTTTTACCATTAAAGGTCTGGATAGGAGCTATTCTTGAGGGGGTTGCATTCCCTGCTTGAGAGATCTGCTTCTTGATCTGCAGCATGTCATTAGCCAATTTCTGCAACAAAGGATCTGAAGTACTAGAAGAAGCACCATCACCTTTGTGAGATGGTTGTTTGAGTTTTCTAGCCATGATCAATTCATCCTCAACCTCCACGACAGCATTTTGTGCTTCAAGAAAATTTACAGGTCTTGCCCTTCTTAGCTGATATCCAACTTCAGGCAATAGAGCATTTATAAAAAACGTCTTTTGATTTTTGTCACTCAATGCGGCAGAAGTGGGGATTTTATACAAAATCCTTTGGAACCTTGAAATAAAGTCCCGCATGTTATCGCTTGGCTCTTTCTTCAACTGCGTCATTTGGGTGATCAACGTACTAGAATCCTCTGCGGGCTTGAATCTTTTCAAAAATTGCTCACGCATAGTCACCCATTTGGTTATGGTGCCAGGAGCTAGCCGATAGAACCATTCTCCAGCCAAGTCATGTAGAGTCTCAATGAAGAGTATGACTGAGACATCTTCATGCTCTACTGTAAGCACACCACAAGATATGAAGAAGGCCGCCAAATGATCATACGGGTTTTGCTTTCCATCTCCAAAGAATTTTGAAAAATTCTTTCTGGATCCCTTTGGCAGCTCATGCATAGGTGGAGCCAAGTTCAATGGCCCAAAAGTTGCTCCCCATGGAACGGGTACTAGCTGATGTCCCATGTTGACTTGAGCACGTCTCCTCCTTGTGTAGACTTGATAGACTTGATGCATAATTCCAGCTGCCGGATTATGCTTAATACGATCCGGATCTAGATGGGTGTGCACTCTCCTTCCTGGTGAAAGACTAGATCTGTGGCTTATAACTTGAGGAGGATGATTGAAATTGAATTTCTCCTGTAGTCAGAAGAAATGATCGGTCCTTCCTTGTGCCTTCACGGATCGGGTGAATGGACGTACAACCATGTTGAGATTTGTATGGAAAACACTCGGATCTTTAATAGGTAAACCTTGATCTGCGAAGATAGTTGTTCCCCAGCGAAGTCGCTAAAAATTGTTGGCTAGATTTTCTACATAGCATCAAACCTAGGTAGTCATGAGATAAATCTCCCTCATTTAACCGGTGAGGCTCTCGTGTCAGATTTTTCAATAAAAATGTGTTATTATCTATCAGGGGTTTTACTTTAACCACTTAGTTCATGAACCATAACTAAGAAGTTCTGCAGTAAGTAAGTAGATGTTTAAGAAAGGAAGTATTTTATAGAAGAAGGAAGTAAAGGAAATATAGAGAAGAAATGGGGGAGATGTGCATCCCAATTAGTAGATAGCAGAGCTAGTTGCAGGCACATAGAAGAAAATCAATAGATATGAACACACAGAATTATAAAACAAAGGCAGCTCTAGATCCAGATCTAAAATAACACAAAATTTATCAAGAGATCTAAGATTAAAATTAAGAAACACAGTACACTGTCACACAAAGTTCTTTGGAAACTTGCTCCTTTGTATTCCTTTGCTCCAAGTTTCTCTCAGGGGTTCAACACAAAGTCTAGAACACAAGATTGCTGCTTACAAATTATGATCGATCCTTAACCCGGAGGTTCTTCTCCTACTTATAGAATGTAGGAGGGAAAGTACAAATGGGAAGTCTAACTGAAGTAAAACATAAACAACAAGTAAAGATGACATTTGGAAATCATCCTCAACTAACTTCTCCTTAAGTGACACATGTATCACTTAACTAATAGAATGGTTCCCCATGACTTTAAGTAATGGTTGCAAAACCAATAACTTAAAAGTTTTACAATTTCATTCGGGAACATAGAAAATAGAAGAAGAAAGAATAGAAGAAAGTCATGCCAGATGTAGTGTTTATGTCTTCTTTTTGTTCTGATATCGGATATACTTGTCGTACATGTAATTCAACATCCTTCCATCTATTTTAGCCGTTACTTCTTTCTTTTTTCTGAACTGCAGCAACCTTTCATTCAACACTTTGATGCACACTTCCACATCTTCCAAGCTCAGCCCAAACCTTGTAATGTCTGCCTGCAGCGCCACTAGTTTACTGATAGAATTCATTATGAAAGGCTTGGTAGCTTTATCAATTCTCCTTTGTACCATCAGAAGAGACCCTTCCAGGGAATTAGGCACTCTTCTAGAAACGATCCGCATGTATGAAGTAACACCTCCATCCACTCTTTCCTCAGTGAAAGAAATGATACTGTCTGGTAAGTCTGATGTCCTACTCTCAAGTGCCTGCATCCTCTTCAGCAAAACTCTACAGATTTCCAAATGGAAAGATACTGCAAATTCCAGCTGCTTCCGATTATCAACTAATCCATCTGGTATAATTTGTTCCACAATCAATACAACTCCCGGCAGCTTGTTGATCTTGGCCAAAATACTCAGGTTACTCTCTGCAACTGTATTCATGCCTTCTATGTTCACCATCAGTTGCTTCAGCTGATTTACTGCATCATCCATAACCTTTACACGGGCTAGAACTTCTCCAAGTTGTACAGAAGCTTGACGAATTATCAAATCCTTCCATTCGTCAATAACCTTTACTTGATTGCTTGCATCCTCCATTTCCTGCATGAGATGATCACTCACCTGCTCTGAAATGGGCTGAATGGAAGGTTTATCAACCTTGGCTATGATCTCACATAATTGAGATACTTGCTTCTATAGCTCTTCTTTCTATGCCTTTTCACTGTCAAGCCTAAGGAATAAAGCATCCATCAATGTCTGCGTGTCCTGGTTCAATCCTTCAGTGGTGGCTTGACCGAGGGGTACTTTGGTCACTGTCACATCTTCTGCCGTGAGATCCTCCTCTATCTTTCCTTCTGCTAGAATTGATATCTCAGCAAACTTCTCTCCCGAATCCTCGATGATCAACCTAGAATTTGATTTGGCAACTTTAGGCCTTCTGTCTCTTCCGCTCAAATTTTGGAGTAGCTGCAAGTCATGCTCCTCTAAGTTCATCTCCATTCTCACTTCTGGAACAAACTACAAAGCCAACCATTCTGAGAAGTTACTTCTCGGAGAGTGAGAAATCGATGAGTGCACTACCATCTCCCGCTCTGCATCCTCTCCGTCGGCAAGTGCCACAGTGTTATGGCTACCATCCTCTGAATCATCTAATGACAAAGCTCTTTTGAACTCCACCATTTACAACTTCAACATCTCCTCTGGAACAGGGGATGAACGAAGTGGATGAGGAGAGAAGACGAATGTCGCTAGTGGAGGCATGGAAGTGTCTTGTTGCTGCAGTGCAATAGTTGGTGAAGTATTGGGTGCTGGAGAAGCCGGAGTCAAAACTATGGTCGTAGAAGTGGTCTTCTCTTTCTCTTGATATCTTCTGTGTACTTTCAACTTCTCGGAACTTCTGCTGTTTTCTCCTTCACGCTTTCACTTGAGGGAATCTCCTATGTCGAAGTTTCCTGTGATTTGATTCATCAATGCTTCATCAAGGAAATATCCCTTCGTCAGCAGCCAGTTTGAAGTATTCACCAACACAGCTCCAGATCTTTCTTTAATTGAATGGCAACCTCCTACGTTATCCTGCAGTATGGCTTTATCTCCTCCCATTTGATGATAAGTGTCAAGTATCACATTCCAATCATCTTTAAGATCCGCAGGTATCCGTGCTAGTCCAAATTCGAACACTTGCTTTGCTGATAGCCTGGTGAAATCTATCTTTCTAACCTCATACTCACTTTTGCACTTCATCCAGAAATCTTCTAATGAAGGAACATGTGAGTACTCCTGGGGGATCGTCTTCCTGGCTACTCCAAATGGATCGAAGTTCAGCCGTGCAGGGAAGAACTCTTGCTCATACTTGGATAACATTTATGCCTCCATCCCTCGAGCTCTATGAATAATAATGCAGCTGTAATGTCCTACAGTGATTGGGAAGAAGCATGTAGACTTGTGCCACTTTGACTGAAGGTCGTGTAACTCCACAAGTTTCCTGCTTAGCTCCATGGAGATCAATCTATCATTTGGATATCTGGGCATCTTTATTGGTTCTCCAAAAAATCCTGTAACCCTGAGGTATGTGAAATCTGCAAATTGAATGAATAGACTGCCAATCTTGGACATAGCTTCCCATGCTTCCTTGCTTACCCTGTTGGCCTTCAAGTCTCTGTCTAGCCTGCAGATGAAATCGTAGAAGAAGTCATTGTTGATCACTTTGAAGTCTTTCTCGCATGCAGGTGTAGTAAGCTGTGGGTAGCACTCGAAAATGAGGTCCTTAGAAAGAACACCACATCTATCCAGCTTGGAAAAGATGCCTTGTGAAGCTGCAGCATACACTAAGTATGAAGTCATCTTGAAGCTGAAAGTACGCTTCATGTTCTGGAGTTACTCACCGATGTTGTTGCTAATAATTTCTGACTAATTGATTATGGAATCAACCTTGTTGACTTCAATGGTCCTGATGAAATCATACATCCATGTACGGAAAGTGTAAGCATTCACTTCGCCATTAATCCTGCATAGCAATTTGACGAAATCATCTACTTCCTGCACCAAATTGGACCGTGGAAGAGTTCTCGAGAACTTTGAAAGAGATCTAGGCTTCTTCATGTATCGGCTATTCATTATGCTCACACAATCAGCTCTATTCTTCTCCCACCTGCTGCCGACATCCTGAATGCTAATGGAAGTTACCACCTTTTGCACTGGAATCTTCAAACAATAATTGATGAACTCTGCATCCAAACGAATTATTGTCTTTCCCGTAGCATCACGCATTGATCTAGATGAAGGATGGTAAGATCTAGCACACTCCATCACAAACTCTGGCAACTGGGTTGTACATGGAAAAGCTGCAACTCTGATAATTCCACTGCTTTTAACCGCACGCATGAGTGAATTCTTTCCCGCTCTGGATCTATCAATCAAATCAGAAAGAGGTTCCGGGCCTAGATCTGTGTCTCCTATGTCTACAAGTTTGGAAGAAATGCATGACTCCATCGTTCTTTCTTTTTCATCTCTCTTTGCCATAGCTGTCTATCTTCGTTGGAATAATTCTTTTTTTTCTTACTTAGTCGGATTTCTTCAATACTGGTGCAGATCTAGACAATTCTTCAAATTCGAAGGATATATGCAATGTATTAGACATTAATAAAAGATCCTTTTCCTTTGTAAAGCACCTGTAATGAATTTCTGTAGTTTATTCAGACAAAAATGGCCACCGGAGCATGAATAGTGAATTTTAATTGTAAAAATCTGCACTTTTCAAGCCTGCTGCCCCAAAAATTGGTGTTTAATTTGCACATAAAGAGAGCATGAATCCTTTCAACAACACCTGAGCACCTGTAACACCTATGCAAACAATTATGCAGACAAAGATCCACCTCCTTCAAAGCATGCACCAAATCTGGAAGCTTTTAACCTTGTTGCCACCTTGCCTGAGCAAAATTCTTCTTCAAATGGGGGCGCACTTTTCCTCTTGGCTGCAATTCTTTACCTGTGAATCAAATAATTTACCCATATGGCTGCCCATACTTATATAACCTTCACAATTCTATAATTAATAATTTCCCTAACAATTAAAGGTAATTAATTAATTAAAAATCATGCTCTTCTCTTTTAAAAATAGCATGTCTAAGGATAGCCATCCAATAAATTAAATTAATCCAATTTAATCCTTCACACGTCACTTCACTTAAGCTTAACAATGTGCCTTGACCATAGCCACTGAAAATAGAAATTAATTTAATGAGTTAATGTCTTAAAAATCATTAAATAACTCCCAAATGGGGCACACTTTTTGAAAGGAAGGGGGCAGCCACTAAATAAATTAGATTTAATGCATTTTAATCCTTTCTTTTATTCCCCTTTTGACTTGTTGACTTCCTCCAAGCTTGGGCGCACTTTTTAGAAGTATAGATTAATTAAAATAATCATTTAAAGGCTGTCATCATCTCACCAAAGGGGATGCACTTTTTTGCACATATAATTTTATTTTTAAGAATTTTCCACAATGAGATTCTTTACCCTGCAAGGCAGGCACTAAAATCCCATGATCCACTTAAGTGATTTGACTTTGACAATGGGATTATTTACCCTGCAAGGCAGGCACTAAAATCCCATGATTTCACTTAAGTCACTTTCCTTTTATTTTATCATGGGAATTTTTACCCTGCAAGGCAGGCACTAAATTCCCACCTGCCTGTAGCCTCTATTTTTCCCACTGCAGCTTAATTGAATTCTATAACACTGGAAAAATTACCCTGCTAGGCAGGTACAAAATTCCCACCCTGCCTGTGGCTTCTATTTTTCCCATTGCAGCTTAAATCCTTTGTTTTCCAAAAATGCGCCCATCCCCGCAGGGGCTTTTCCGTGCATGACTTCGCTTTTTCCCAATGATCCAGACCTCTGATGGCGACTTCCTTCAGGCATAATGTGCGTATATGTTTCCCAGCTACTCCAGGCTAAAAATCGGGCTTACCCGGCAAAGGAATTGTTCCAAAGAAATTTCACAGAAAATGAAACAGGACAACACAAAAAAATGAACAATTGCCAAAAGTCACAAATAAAGCCCAAAACCTATTCCAAGTTAAAACCCTTCTGGTACATAAGAGTAATGACATATTCGATCATAACAGAGTTAAAACGGGTCGCAAGTAGCCTCATACGGGGCTCAAAATAATTAAATACAAATTTCCCGCAGACAAATCCTGACGAAAGAATATAACAACTTTGGGCATCTAGGTATTTGGCGAAAAAGGCTAATATGGCTCTTTGGGAATATCTTGACGCAATACAAGAACTTTCAGGCAATAAAAACACAAAACAACCCACTATTTTGAAAATACGAAATTTTTTCGGATAGGGTAGTCGCATATTTCAGGGTGAAATCTAGGTGACGCCACTCTTCTAATATTTCCCTAATTCAGACTTTCCAATTCAAGCGGGAAAAATGAAAATATATCCCCATTAGAGAACTTTACTCCTCAATTTTGGAAAAGCTTCTGAACACCAAAGAAATCACTCTTCCACTTGTCAAACCACATACTAGTTTTGACCCCTCTCATCTTGTGCCTGTGTGGTACAAGGAGAACGATTATTGTAACTATCACCGTGTCTGAGGTCATAGTGACGGTAATTGCATAACGTTTTAAAACATCATCCAGGAGATGTTGGATAACAGATATCTTGTCTTAGATAATCCAAACACACTGGCTAATAAAAACCTTCATATCTTCAAGAAGTTGTTCCCAAATCATACCCCATCATCCAATGAAGCCGAAAAAACATCAACTAATGAAAACAACATTTGGGAAGTTCATGTTCTCTTTGATATCATACCACCCCCTTCTACCTAGTTTCCTCTTATCTTGTCAGTTGAGGAATTCCTAGAATAAGTTACTCCACCTCTAGAGAAACCCACATCATCTACTCCTCTACCCATGGAGGATCCCAACTTATCTTCTTCTTTACCCATAGAGGAGTTGACCATATCTACTACTTCACGTACCGAACAACTCATTTCATCTATCTCTTCATCTACAAAGTCATCTACCTCGCTTGTTTCTCTACCTGTTGAGCAACCTGTGTTAGTCACTCTTCTACCCATAGAATATCCCAACCTCCCTTCTTCCTTACTAGTTAAAGAGTTTACATCAGCCATTTTTCCACCTCCTCTATCCATAGAGGATTCACTTGTAGCATCTCTTCCTATTGGCAACAATTATCCACTGGCTTTTAAAGACCCTGTCGATTTGCTATCTTCTCTTTTACCCACAGACTATGAAGCCATCCATTTCCCTATCTCACAGATGCCAAATTTCTTTACATGGATCACTACCAAGTCAGCTTCATCCCCCTCCACTTTTGTGCCATTCTCACATTTGGTCGACCACTTGGAGTATGTCGACTATTTTGTGCTTTAGGGACACTTGCGAATTCCTGTCTCAACTCAAATGCAAATGTCATCTATCAACACTTTAATGATTTACACTAAAGTGTTTATGAAAGTTCACTCCATCACACCTACGCCACTTATAGTATCCTCTTCTGCATCATCTTCACCTACACCCAAACCTTTTCCTACAAGTATACCTACATCTACACCCAAACCTACTGCTGCACTAGGGGCCGTGCTGACACCAAGTCTAGTCCATCCTCATGTAAAGATCAATTTAACCACATCATCCCAAACTGTCAACAAGACTATCCCCTCACCTAAGAGGAAGACCCAACCTCTTAGACCATATACACCAATCTCATCAATTACCTCTCTTTTTTCTTCACCACTTCTGTCTATTTTAGGACCAAACCCATCAACCTTGATCAAGCAGCCCCCTACCCAAGGTAAACCTAAAACACAACACTCTACCTCCTCGTCAAAACCTCTTATTCCACCTAAACCATCTACATTTCCTAAGCCTTCCCAATTACCTGCACCTTCTCTACCTTCCGTACCTTCTCCACTTCCCATGCCTTCATCACTACCCATGTCATTTCCTTCTCCCCATCTCGTCCTTTCTACATTGCATCCTACCACTTTCTTCACCACACCTCCACTATTGCCTTGGTTAACCCGTCCCCTTCCGCCATCTTCCTTCCCGTATACATCACGCACTCCTTCTACACCTTTACCCAAGAAGGTGCAACCCAATCCCTAAACCTAACTACCCTCCAAAAAGGTAGTTAAACCTACACAACCTCTAACCCCATCACTAGTTGTACCTTTACCCAAGAAGGTGTAACCGAAGCCCAAAACTGCGCTATCAACAAAATAGTTAGTTAAAATTATTCAACCTCCAATTTCACCTTCACCCGTACCTCTTCCACAAAAGTCACTCAAAGTTTCACACAAACCTACTCTCACTTCTCATTGTGTTCCCTTGGTAGGGTCTTATGTTAACATCTTTGCTAACCTTTTAGAAATCTACGCCCTTACATTATCACCACTCAAGCCTTATGACCCCCCAACCCTAAAATGGAAGGTTTTGATGATACCAAGACTTGCGCTTACCATCGTGTGTCAGGTCATGATGTTGAAAACTGTAAGGCCTTAAAAATATTCTTCTTCAATTGTGTTCTCCTAAAGAACTTTGTGACGAAGATGACCTTTTGGATGAGGATCCCATTCCGTCTTTTCTTATCACCCCACAACTTCACCCCATATCTATTCAGCGACCTTCATCTCCACCTCCAAAACACTTTTATCGTCCTCCGAAATTTGAGATCAGTATGGTCCGGATTAGAGAACTCACCAAACCTTCTCTGAAATGCCAGTGCGCCATACTCATTTCACAAAGCTCTTACCCCAAACTAGGTTTTTGTCCTTCTTTTTGTTATACCTTTCATGATTCATCTCCCTCTCTTCCTTGGATTAACATGATTCAAGTTGTTACTCGTGCACAAAAGGACAAAGGAAAAGATAAGACAAACAAACCATCCACTACACCTATACCCAATATTCCATCTGCACCTACACCTAAAATCACCATCCGTGGGCCAGTATATCTCATTTCTGATGGATTCACACATCGTACCATGATCAAACAACTTCACTAGTCACCCTTGAAAATGTTTTTGTATGACCTCATCAAAACCTCTAACTCTCATCTCTAAGACCTTATCGAGGTCTTGCAATTTATTGAGGTTCCTCATAATGACCCCACACCTATTGTCACTATTATCACTCCTCATCATGTGGCCGCTCTAAGCACTTCAACTCCGTATTCTACCCCCGCCATCACTCACCAAGTATCTAATCTAATTTTTTATGACAAAGAGATTATCCCTCTCCAATCAGATGATCTTGACCCCACCCTCTTCATCTTTGTTTACATTGATAATACACACATCTAACGTGTTATGATCAACGGAGGTGCTAGTATCAACACCATCTCCTCTCATGCATACAAATAATTGTGAATCCCTTCAAATTGCATGCTCAATAACTCAGTTATGTTGCGTTCATTTAATGATTCCATAACTTCCACGCTCGGCACCATCATTCTCCACGTTCACGTGGGATCCCATACCATTCCTAAGTTATTCTATGTCTTAGAAGGGGAATTTTAATACAATCTACTGCTTAGCCAACCCTAGATTTGTGCCATGGGTTGTGTTCCTTCAACATTACATCATTGTTTAAAATTTGAACATCAAGGACACAATTACACCATTCTGGCAGATCCTTCACCCTTCAATACCTGTAAGATACTCTACCAACCTAGCAATGTCCTTATACTAGTTAATGCATCTACCACCACTACCACTTCTTCTTCCACCGCTACCTCATCCACCACTTTTTTCGCTACATCTTCCACAACCAACTCCTCTATTCCTACTGCGGCCATAGCTTCTATAGCTAGCCCATCAATTAATCCATCTACATCACCCACACCTGATGTTTCTTCTTCTCATCCCTCCAATGATTCAACCATTCCCACTACCCACATACCAAATTCCAACCCCTTAGAAGGTGTTTTTCAACGTCTTACTTTGGGGGAGTATTGCCTCTATAACATCGACACCCTCCTTACTCCTCAAAAGTATGGTAACCTTCATCAACATCTCCACTATGATCATCATGTAGTTGAAATTCTTTCATATGGTCCTTGTCACCTCCACACGAATCTGACGTATGGGGGAATTGATATTTCTTCCTACTCAACTAAACCACCTTCTCGAATCCAGCCATTTTTCTCTGATCTCCAATCTCTCACTAACCATCACTTCACCAGTACATTTCTTCACCGTTGTTCCCAGAAGGTCTTTGGCTTTGGCCTTTACGAGAAAGGTCATCATACCGTCATTCCTTGCACCACCCGTAAACATAAAGACCACCGTGGTATTGGGTTTGTTGAACCACCTTCTAAGAAGACACGAATTGACCTCATGGAGGATTATAAACCTTCTCCACACCATTCACCTACCACACCACCTTCACCAATGGATTCTATGGACCTAGAATCCATTCCCCCTAACTTTTTTTTTCGTGAACACCATTTCCTTGGGACCTCTAACCTATTAACATGATAGCAAGGATCCTTCTTCCCTTCCCTTCTTGCATCCTGATATGATCGATGATGACATGTATTCTATCAACTTCATTCAATGTCATGACGATGAGTCTGTTCTCACCTATCTTGGAGCGGAAGATTCTTATATTCACTGTTCATTGCCTTCTGAGATGCAAACCATGTTGAATGAATCCACTATCATGATCAACCTTCATACTCAAGACGACCCTCACATTCCAAAGATAAGCCAATCTGTAGATTCCACTATATAATAAGCTTTCACTTCTTTCCTCCAAGATCATAACAACACTTTTTCTTATGTCTTATGCTGATATGCCTGGTATTAGTCCAAATATCGTGGTCCACAATATCATGAAAGATTTGGTAAAAATTGTATCGAAAACTATGCACCATGATAAAGTTACACTCTGAAGGAAACGTAATAGATCCAACATAATCACAAGGAAGAATCGATCAATCAACTGAACAACTTGCATAACAGAAAAAATCTTGCACATGTAGAGAAATACTAGTGCAGTTTCTTGGCATTCTCATAAATGTCAAATGAAGGGATACATATAGGGTGTTGAGTAACTCTAGTGCATGACACACAAGAAACCCTAAACCTAACCCTAAACCTAACCCATGTGAGATGACCCTCCATATGTGTGTGGAGGACATATAGGATCCCACACACCAACACCCCCCCTTCATCGAAGCTGGGGTAGTGGCTATGATGAGTCAGACAGAATAAGAAGACACTCCTAAACAAGTAAGAAATATTTGTCAATGGGGCCCGGAAACTAAAGGCCTGATAAGGTGCCCATGTACAAACAACATCTTCCTAGAAGAAGAAGAAGACTATATAGCTCGAAGAAGATGAGTAGCTACATAAGACCTCACCCCAAGAAGAGACCGCAAGTGAAGAAACTTCACCTCAGTGAAGGGCTTGGTGAATATATCTGCAATCTGATCAGCTGTCTAAATGTACTAAATGTTGATGATACCATCATGAATAAGATCTCGTATGAAGTGCATATGGATCTCAATGTGCTTCATCCGTTGATGCTAAACTGGATTTCTACAAATTGAGATAATGCTTGTGTTATCACAATAGATAATGGTGGGCCACCGAAAGTGGATGCCAAACTCTGTCAGAATACCCTAGAGCCAAATAGATTTTGTGGCAGCGTTAACTACTCCTTTGTATTCTGCCTCTATAGATGATATCACAATTGTATTCTACTTCCTTCTAGACCAACTAATAGGACCCTAACCAAGAGAGAAACTGTAGCTAGAGGTAGATTTCCGATTATCTAAGTCACTAGCCCAATCAAAATTTGTGAACCCAATCAAGTCAATATCCACCCCTCCATGATAGTGAATGCCATAAGTATAGGTGCCATGAACGTAATGAAGGATTTGTTTAGTTTCTTTCCAATGTAGCTCATGTGGCTCCTGCATGAATCTAGACATGATCCCAACAACATATGATAAATCCGGTCGAGTGTGAGTCAAGTAAATCAAGCTCCCCACTAACTGTCGATAAAGGGTACCATCAACCAAGGGAGTAGAGAAATCAGAAACCAACTTAACCCCAAAAAGAAAAGGAGTAGGAGAAGACTTGCAATTGGACATCTGAAAATGAGCAAACAATTCAAGAGCATACTTAGGCTGTGAAATCAAAATCCTTGAGTCAGATTGTGAAATTTGTATCCCAAGAAAGTAATGAAGCAGACCTAAGTCAGTCATGGAAAACACGTTGGCCAAGTTGGTCTTCATAGAATCAATGATAGAGGAAGAGCTTTCGGTGATCAACAAGTCATCAACATAGAGAAAAATAATGAGTATGGAGTCATCTCGCTGTAGAATATAAACATTTGGATTAGAGTGACACCTAGTAAACCCTGATGTAAGTAAAAAGGAGTCCATCTTGGCATACCAAGCCCGAGGGGATTGTTTAAGGCCATAAAGAGACTTCTTTAACTTACAAACGAGGGAGGGATCATGGACATAACCCAGAGGTTGTTCCATGTAGATATTTTCCTCTAGGTCACCATGAAGGAAGGCACTCATAAGATCCATTTGATGGACTTTGTATCTGTTTTATTCGGCAATGGCTAGGGTCAGTCGAATAGAAGTCATCTTCGCTACCAGAGAAAAGGTTTTAGTATAATCAACCCTAGCTATCTAGGATAAACCCTTATCTACTAATTGTACTTAAAAAGTTTCGACATCTCCATCTACTCCATACTTTGTTTGGAACACCCACTTACATCGAACGATTTTTCTTCCTTTCGGAAGAGGGGTGAGATCCCAAGTATCATTCTTCATGAGAGAGGAATACTCCTCATCCATGGTAGAATCCCACTTAGGAATACCAGAAGCCTCCCGGAAATATTGTGGATCAGAGGCAAAGGTGAAGAAAGAGTGGGGTCCAATGAAATCTGAGTGAGTACGTCTCATATTTGATGTATCTCAAATTAAATCTCCAGCACTTTACAGAGTTTTCCTAGCCCAAAGGGGACCAGGAGGATCAATCTCTGAGTCAGAAGATTCATCACTCAAGTGAGAATGGAAATAGTCCTTGTCATCACTACTTTTAGAATCAGCAGACTTAAGGGTCTGATGGTCAGGAGGATCAGGAAGAGGAGCATGCTCAACAACATCATCATCTGATGAGTCAGAATATGAATCAACAAGTTAAAGAACCTCAATAGGTAGAGAATTAGAAGTTAAAGAAGACTCATCGAAATTAACACTTCTCTCAATACAAATATCATGAGAAGTAGGTTTCAACAATCAATATCCCTTCATGCCATCAGGATACCCTATAAAGATACAATGTTTGGATTGTGGTTCCAATGCCTTATGTTTCTTCTTGGTAATCTGATCCATGGCCTTGGATCCAAAGACTCAAAATTTCTCAACATCAGGCTTGCGTCCAAACCATGCTTCAAAGGGTGGCATCCCTCTTACTACCTTGTGTGAACATGGTTCTAAATGTAATTAGCACAATTCACTACTTCAACCCAATACTGCAGAGGAAGAGACTTCGAGTGAATCATACAAGTGGCCATCTCTTTAAGAGTACGGTTCTTTATTTCTTTTGTTCCATTCTGTGAAGGGTTGTATGTAATTGTATGCTACAAGGAGATCTCTTAAGAAGTAGAGAAATCCATGAACCTATTGTTTACATATTCACCTCCATTGTTAGTTCGAAGAACCTTGATAGATCGTTCCACCTGTTTCTCAGCAAGAGCCTTAAAGTCCTGAAAATGTTCAAAGACTTCAGACATAACCTTAAGAAAATATACCCAAGTATATTGCGAATAGTCATCAATGAAGGTCAGCACATAAAGAGCTCTAGTAAATGAAGGAGACAGAAATGGACCAGAAATATTATTATGAATAAGATCCAAAGGATGAGTAGCTCTCCAGGATTTTCCTTTATCAAATTTCTTTTCAGGATGCTTTCCAAGGGTACAACCCTCAAAAATATCCTTAGAAAACTTGACGCGGGGTAACCCATTGACCATTTCATTTTGGCTCAATTGTTCAAGGTAACAATAATTTAGACATCTGAAATGCTCATGCCATAGCTTACTAACCTCATTTGCATGATTGAGCAAGGCAGTGGGCGTAGAATCAAAAGTAAAGTGGGAAAAGTTATACAACCATGAACGGTGATCCGCCTTTCCCTCATCCACTGTAGTGTCATCGTTAAGCTCATGAATAATCACCGAGTTAGGACCAAATTCCACTTGCATTCCTTCACCAAGGTGAGTAATTTTGTAAACTGATAGGAGATTGGTAGAGAGATCAGGAACACTCAACACTTGGTTGAATGTTCCCCCATCCATCTCTACCGATCCACTAACAAAAACTGACATTGTCGTGTCATTACCCATCGTGATTTGGGACATACCACAAGGCTCGATGTTGGAGAACTCAACATGCGAAGAATCCATGTGGTGAAAGGTACCAGAATCTATAATCCACATTGATGAAGGAGCAACTTTGGCTACAAGGACCTTTCCTTTCTTCTTATCAGATTTAGAACCTTTTGCAGTAGAAGACTTGGCCTTCTAAGAATTTTGTTTGATAGACTCAGGAACACCTATTTGATTTTTCTCAGGTAAATGAGTGAGGTGATCAATTTGCTTTCTCATACACGTATGCTCTTTATGACCAAGCTTCTTGAAATACAAACACAAATACTTGTCTTTCTGTGCTCTAGGCACATAATTTGAAGTGTTCGTGTTAATTTTAGGCTCAATCTTCTTTTCCTTACTAGTACTTGCTACAAGGGCATGAGACTTGGACTTGAGAGACCCCATTTGAATGAGTTTTTCATGTTTTCGAATGAGTTGGGATGAAAAACAATCAAATGAGGGCATATTCCAATCCTTGCCCAAGGTAGCTTTTGTAGCATAAAAGGTTGACACAAAGATAGAATATTTAAGACCTAACTTAGAGAGAATCAACAAGATCAATTGTGAATCTTTCTTCTCTACTTGACATTTTTTTAACATCAATATAGTGTGGAAAAACTTAGAGAAGAATGCTTGTAGGTTTTCAAAATCACTAGGATTTAACCCTAGTAGTTTGTTTTCCAACTCATGCACTCTCACCTCATCTTGTTGTCCAAAAATTACATCCAACGTTTTCCACGCAAAATTAGGTGTTTCGGATGACTCAATGTGGAAGAGAAAGTCAGGTGAAATGGACATGCAAAGAAGACCTAAAGCTTCATCACTATGGTTTAACCACTTAGATTTTTCAGGTTTTTCATTTGGTTCAGTCTTAGTTCCCATGGTGATGCAGAATAACCCTTTACCCCTTAGTTTCATAATTGTTTTTGATCTCCATTTGAATAATTTTAATGGCGTAAGCAAAGGAATTGAAATTGCATCCATAGTGAAAGGAGAGAGAAGGAATGCAGAAAAGAAACACAACCACCTAGGACAATATAATAACCCCCTACTTTTGGAACTTTATAGTTTAGTGCATTGAATAAAATTAGGTCCGAGCGTGCTTCTGTAAACACTTGGTAACTCACCTTGCAATCAACGTAATAACGCGCAAGAGATGAGACCAAAATTGTGTTTTGGGGAGCGCAACAAAGTGACACCATACACAAGCACAATTGTAAAAAACTAGGAAGGAGGTGAAATCAAATCCTGGTTATGAGAAAAAAATGTCTCATGTCGCAAAGGATACCCCCTTGTTGCAAACTGTGGCGGATGCGCTCACTAGTCGCAAGAAATAATAAGGGTAAAAATACAATGTTTTGAACTCAAGATGAGTCTGGATGATCTTCATAATGTCGCAAAGGCACGTGGAAGACAAAGAGGTTCTCAGAGTGATACTACACACTTAAGCGCATGATTAGTAAAAAAATCGACAATAATGATTTAAAAAATTTACCGTTTTGAAACGTCTGATTTAGCTAATTTAAGAGCTTTTGGAAAAAAAATGATAAAAGACATTAATTTAAAGGATGATTTTAAATATACTTAATCATAAATGAGGTCAATTTTATAGTCGTAATTAATAGAAATAGATTTAATATAATTAAATCTAATTAATTACAAAAAAAACTAATTAAGATTAAATCCTAATTAATATTTAAATATACTCCCTTAAAAGAAATTCCCACCTAAAAGTTTAAAAAACTTACCAAATATAACTTATTGTTATTTAAAAAAAATTACCAACTCAGGAGGATCCCGAGTTGGGCTCGGAGGATGTGCCGAAAATACCATGGGAGGATCTTGAGTTGGATGGATTAGGAGTTGTCACCGTAGATCGTGGGTTGAGAGGAGACACAACGGAAGGGGCTTGGCTCTCGATGGTTGGAGGGATCAGCAAGGATCCTGGCGTGAATCACGAGTGGAAATCCCAAGTTGGTGGTAACGGTCGGGAAGGCTGTTTGGAAGCCGAGTGGGGCAGAGCACACAGTCACACACAAAGAAGTCATCAAGTGGGGTAGAGCAAGATCGAGCACGTGGAAGGGTGGGCGCTCAAGCCGCAGGTGAGTTGTGGTCCAAGCGAGCATGGACATGACTAGGTCAGGAGTAGGTCGCCAAGGGAGCGGGTACGCAAACTAGGGATAGAGCAGAGCTTGCCCTAGCCAAAACCAAAAAGGAGCTCAGGATGCAGGTTTGAACACGAGCAAGCTCACAGTGAACTGAAGGAGCTCAGGGCAGAGAAGAGGAGCTCGGTGGACTCGGTTGAGCCAGAACTAGTTCACCGAGCTAAAGAATAACTCTTGAGCTCTCCACAAAAAAATTAAACTTGTATTCTACAAAAAACACAGAAGACCAAAAAAAAATAGAGATCAAGAAATTTCCAGTTTAATAAAAAATTAAAAAACCACAAAAATAAACCTCTATTCTTAGTTGATGTGTTAAATTTAGCTACAGTTAGTTAAATGTAGCTGTAACACCCTTGATAGCTCAAGGAGATCTGTACATGCATGAAGAACACAGCAAAACCAAAAACTTTCCAAGAACAGCTTGTTAATAACGTTTAGCAAGGAAATCCAAAATATAATGATCAAAAAAATTGCACGAGGAAAAAAAATGAAACCAAGAGTAATCACAACTCAAAAAAATGAGTGCATCTTTACACGATCTCAGCTCTGATACCATGAAAGATTTGGTGAGAATCATATCAAAAACTATGCACTACGATAAAGTTGTACTCTAAAGGAAATGTAATAGCTCCAACATAATCGCAAGGAAGAATCGATCAATCAACTAAAGAACTTGCATAACAAAACAAAGTTTGCACATGTAGAGAAAGACAATGGAGTGTCTTGGCATACTCATAAATGTCAAATGAAGGGATACATATAGGGTACTGAGTAACCCTAGTGCATGACACAAAAGAAACCCTAAACCTAACCCATGTGAGATGACCCTCCATATGTGTGTGGAGGACATATAGGATCCCACACACCAACATATCATAACTATTCCTGATGCTAAACCTTTGAAACAGAAGGTACGAAAAATGCATCCTTGCATTTCCCTTCTTGTGAAAGAAGAACTCCAGTGCCTCCTTTATGTTTCTTTTATTCTTCCCATTGATTATCCCCAATGGATCTCTAACATCGTTTCTGTCACTAAAGCGACAGGGGGACTCCGCATTTACATGGATTTCTGTGAGTTGGCTATATTTTCTGCATAGTTGAAAACCTAGGCAATCATGAGATAAATCTTCCTCATTTACTGGTGAGGCTCCCGTATAATATTATGTCAATTATATTTCCTAGTATCTCTCTATTGGTTTTACTTTTACTACGTAGCTCATGAACTATAGCTAGATAATTTTGTAGCAAGTAAGTAGATGTAAGAAATATGTACAAGAGAGGGAAATGATTAAATACGATAAGAAAGAAAAGGAGATGTGCAATCTAACCAATAGTTTGTAGAATTGATCACATGCACATAGATAAAACAAATAGATCTTGAAATGTAGAATTCGAAGCAAAGGAGAGTTTCATATCCAAATCTAAGATAACACAAAGTTTATACAAAGATCTAAAAAAGAAATAAGAAATAAAAATAAATGCACCATTAACACAAAGTTCTCCATAAATCTACCTTCTTTTAATTCCTTAGCTTTCAAAAATATATCCAGGGTTTTAACTCAAAGTCTAGAACACATGAATTTTGATTATAAATTCTAATCTCTCCTCTAACCCGTAGGTTCTTCCTCTATTTATAGTGTATAGAGGAAAATTACGAATATGAAGCTTTTAATGAATTCTTGCATGCAAAAGCTATAGAAAAGGGTAGTTGTTGGAAATCTTCCTCTTGGAATTCCTCTTTGCATGACATGCATGATTTTTAATTGAAAATAGAACCTTCTATTTTGCATGTCTGCCACCTATTTCCAAGTAATTGAATTTTTCCATTAACTTGAAGTAATGGATTTTAAACCAATCACTTAAGTTTTACAATTTAATTGATTACTCAATTACTTTATCAGAGAAAATAAGAGAAATAAAGAGGAGAAGAAATTTGTTGCAACACTCTCAGTCTTGTTCTCCTTACAAACTCTGCATGTTGATCCAACCTATGTTATACTTTTGTTTCATCTATTTTAGCAATGAATGATCTCTCTACCATGGTTCTGAGATACTCCCATATGTTGTTGAATTCTTTCCTTTGATTCTCACCAAACTAGATCTGGAAGCATATGACTTTGATTTACTTGCGGGTATTGCCTTTGACCTGTCTTCCCCTTTTATCCTTGAATATTTTGCAATTATTCTTTAGTACATGCACTAATACAATGCTTGTTGTAAAAAATTCAAACAAAACTCATCACCCTTTTATTTTTAATTTCATATCAGCGATTAAAAAATTCTGGAAAGCACTCCTTGTGAAGGAAAGTACAAGAAAATTCAATGAAGGTTTCAACTGGAAGATTGGGAGCACATGCACAAGCTCCTGAAAGGAATTTTACATACAATGACTTCCACACGGGCCGTGTTAGAAATAGGAGGGTGATTTTTTTCCAGAAGTCTTTCCAATTATGAAAGTTTGATCTACCAATGGCCTTGGATCTATCAATTAAATCAGTGATGGGTTCAGGGCCTATGTCTATATCATTGATATCAACAAATCTGGAAGCTATGCATGATTTTGTTGATCCTTCTCTTCATCATGCTTCATCATGGCTGGAATAATCTTTGTTTGGGCTCTTTTTCTTTTAATTCTATCGGAACCACTTGTAATTGGATCAATTTTTGTAGATCTAGAAATTTCTTCAGATTCGGAAGATATATTCAACGTATCTGACATCGTTTTGAACGTCCTTTCACTAATATGATCAATTGTGATGAATACCTGGGCACATATACCAATATGCAAACACTCATAATGATAAAAGTAAAGCTTCTCCAACCCTAGGCACCAAAACTGTAAGCTTCCCGGTTGTGGAAAATATTTATTAATACAACATCCTCCTTCCTTTGGCGCCAAAACCTGTTCGGGTTGTAATCTTCATCAAAAAGAAATAAGTGTTTCTCCTTTATGGCATCCCATGCTTATATAGCTTTGTGCTTGTTATTTTTAATAATTGCCTTCTATATTTGTGGCAATTTAATTAATTAAAAGCCAAGTCTATTCATCCAATTTGGGTGCCCAAGTATGCATGCTTCTGATGGCTTTTTTTATGAATTTATTTTATCTTATTTGTATCATGCATCCATGACTTATCTTTAGCTCATACTTTTGCATTGAATTTCCTTCCATTCATGGCGCTAAAATTGAGTAGAAAATCCATTAATAAATATTATTAAAGGTATTGTTTAATGTCATGATGGGTAGCACTTTTTGGTAAGGGTGAGTGCTAAAAATAAGAAGTCAACTTGATGGGAATTTCCACCATGCACTGCAGCTCCAAAAATCCCCTCTTCCACTTAAGTGACTTGCCCTTCATCATGGGAATTTTCACCCTGCATTGCAGGTAAGAAATTCTCATCTTCCAGCCACTATGGAAATTCTCATTAGCAACTTAAGTCATCTCCCAAAAAGTGTGACGTGTATGTAAAATAACCTCCTTTGAAAAAGTATGACTTGCATGGGTGAATAAAACTCTTTGATGGGAAAAGTGAGCATGCTAGGCAAGCAAGAAATTTCCATCGATGCTTTAAGTGATTTTTCTTTATAATGAGAATTTCCACCCTGCGTTGCAGGTAATAAATTCCCATCTTCCATCCTCCTCTGAAATTCCCATTGCAACTTAAGTGACTTTGACTTGATGGGAAAAAGTAACCTGCTATGCAAGCAAGAAATTCCCGCATGTCTACTACCTACAAAATTCCCACTAGTAGCTTAAAGTCTTCCTTCCAAAAAGTGTGACTTGCATGAAAGATAGCTCTTTTCCAAAAGTGTGACTTGCATCGTGACTTCTACCTATAAAATTGCGTGAAAGTTTGTCACTGAAGGTAGCATGGAAATTGGACGTAGAATGTGGATTTCAAAATTGCAACTGGCATGAAGACTGCATTTCTTTCCTTTTTTGGATTTTTGGTGAAGAAAATAAAATAAAATATTTCATTTTTGGAAAGGGTCCAGGAAGATGTAGTAACAAAACTTGCATGTGCCATAACTTTCATTCTGTGGCTCCATTTTAGGTGTCGTTTTCTCTAAAAGTGCATATCTTCTCGAGCTTTACACATTTATGGAAATATTTTTCTTATTTTCATAAAATCCATTGTTGCACCTTTTTAGACCAAGTGACTTCTTGCAATCTTCTGAAAGAATCCCAAGCTCTGATCGCTTGTAGACATATTAGTAATTACAAAGACTGGATAGATTTTCAAAACCCTAGGCCTGAGGAAATATCTGGCAAGAAGAATGAATAGGCTACGGGAATTGCTGAAGAAAACAAACCAAAACACATTAAAAAATAAATAAAACAAAACAAAAATAGTTGCAGGCAATAGCTCAAAAAATTTCTCCAATTAGCTCATCTGCAAAAATTCTTCCCTCGAGTTAATGTTCTATGGTAATAATGATGGGGTGAAGTGCTTTATATAACTAAAATCATCCAATTTTAGCTCAATCTATTTTTAAAAGAACTTTTTTTATTTAATAAATAAGTAAATAAAACTCTCTCAGAAAAAACCTAACGAAGGGATAGAGTGAGTTTTAGCATATGGGTATTTGTCAAATTGGGATTTTATGACTCTCTGGGGTTACCTTAGAGCAATGCAACCAATTGCAGGAAAAAAAACCACAAAATGACCCATTACTTTGAAAAGAACAATTTTTTTTAAAAGGGGTAGTCCCAGATTTCAAGGTTAATTCTCGGGGACACCACCATGACCTTAACCTAGCTTGCCCCAAAGACAACTTTCCTTTGCCTAGTAGTGACCAGCTAGTTGATCTCACTGCTAGCCATGAGATGCTATCACCCATGGGTGGTTTCTCAGGTTACAACCAAATATTAATCGCCCCAGAAGATCAACACAAAATTTTCATCATCACCCCTTCAGGGACCTTCTGCTATCATGTCATGTTCTTTGGCCTGAAAAATGCTAGTGCCACATACCAATGGGCTATGACTTATATCTTTCACGACATCATGCATAGTATATTAGAAGATTGTGTCGATGATCTTCTTGTCAATTCCAAACATCAAGCAAAACACCTTACTATCCTTAAGGTTGTCTTTGATTGCCTCATCCAATACTGTGTTCGCCTTTAACCAAAGAAGTGTTTCTTCGCTATTCTCTCGGGAAATATCCTTGGTTTCATCATTTATTTGTGTGGCATTGAAGTCGATCCTACTAAAATCAAGGAAATTCTTGAGATGCCACCACCTACTAACCTTTGCCAACTTTGCAGTTTGCAAGGCAAGTTGCAATCTATTCATCATTTTAATTCTCAACTTTCTGATCATTGCCATCCATTTCATCTTCTCAGAAAGGATGTCTCCTTCAAATGGGATAATGAATTCCATAAATCCATTGACGCATTAAAACAATACCTTCTCCAACCACCTGTACACATTCCACCTCAAGATAACAAATAATTCTAACTTTACATTTATCCACTGACCATTCCTTGGGTGCCATGCTCACTCATCGCGACAAACAACATAGGGAGCAAGTGGTTTACAACATAATCTATACTCTTTTAGACTACGAAACTAGATATACCCACGCCAAAATATGTTTATTAGCCCTAGTCTTTTTTACCACAAAACTTTGCCATTATCTACACAACCACAAAACCTTTTCTGACACCAACACTAACCCCTTACATTACATGTATGCTAAACCTTACCAACACCAACATGTTGCATGTTAGCTCATGCTTCTTGCAGACCTAGATCTCAAATTCATTCATTCAAAGTATGTTAAAGGACAAACCATTGTCGACCAACTTGCAGACACACCTCTTTTTGGAAATCAATTTTCTAATTTCGATTTCCCCGATGAATCCATTACTACCCTCACCCTTTACGACACTTTTTATCATATGACCTTATTTTTCGATGGTTCCAAATGTCAGCATGGGGGTGGTGTAGGGGTAATTCTCATTCCTCATGATGTTGAGCTGATGCATTTATCTTTTAAAATCAAATTCGATTATACCAATAACGTGGCTTAATATGAAGCACTCGTGTTAGGTCTTAAAACTGCCATTGCCCTAGATGTTAAGACCATTAATTTATTTTGTGATTCTCAATTGATTTTCAACCAAGTCAATAGTTTATACCAGTGTCGTAAAGAAATACTTCAAAAGTATAAACATCACGTTGACATGATTTTGACCACCTTTAATAATTGTGACATCCAAACTGCTCCACGGTCCACTAATAAATTTGTGGATACTATGGCTTGCCTTGCTTCTCAAGTACCTGCTTCATCCTCGGACTCAATTTTTTTTGTCACCATACAATGCTTGCAATCACCTTCTTATCTATTCCAATACATTACCTTTGTGGTAAGAATTGGAATGGATCTATGTGATATTTGGTATAAGTAGTTTGTTTACTACATTTCCCTTTGAGTTTTTCCTTCAGACCTCACTCGCAATGGAGAATGAGCCTTTCTGAAAAGTGTATCTCACTATGTCATCATGGAGGGTCTTCTCTTCAAATTTGGCTTTGATCGTATCCTCCTACGATGCCTTACAAGTTTTAAAATCCCATAGACCATCAAGGAGATTCACGATGGGATTTTTAGAGGTCATTTAAGTGGCCTCACCATTGCTAAATGCATACTTCACCTTGGCTACTATTAGCCAACCCTAAACCAAGAGTATTGTGACTATGTCAAACATTGTGTGAAATGTTAGCAACATGCTAACCTGTTGGGGTTAGCACACCGGTTGTACAGACAAAATATCAGATCTAAGCATACATGCAAATAAAAGTGGATATTATACCAGAAGAAATATAAAAACCAAGAGACATAAATCAACACCAGATTTAACATGGTTCACCCAGTGTGGGATATGTCCACCAAGAAACAAGATAATCTATTATCCAAAGCTTTGACAAGACATACAATGAATATTTATAATCGTCCACACATCTCATATGTTCAGTACTTTCTTTCTTCAATCTTTTTCTTCATCACCAATAGTTATCTCTCACACCAACTTTTGAAAGTTCTTTCTAATTCTTGTTAATCATTCTTACTTCTTACTTTTAAACCCTAGCTTTTATGCTTATATAGTTTTTTATAGACTTATGGCACTTAGCCATGCAATTATAATCAATAGATATACTTTAATGCTAAAAATAAATCTAATTATCAAGATTTAATTAAAACATCATCGCACAGGTAACCGATGCCACTTATCCCTAACTGATGCCAGTTCCTTCCTTTCCTGACCGATGCTGGTCCTGGGTGACCAATGACAGTTACTGTATTTTCTAGCAAGTTTCCATTGCATGCTAAACTGAAGTAATTGAGCTCCAAAACTCAACAATCTCCCACTTGGAGATTAATTACTGCACCATACCTATACAACATCATTCTTGGATCCTTCCTTAGCTTTGTTTCTTCCTCTTCAAGTCTCAAACTCGAAGACCAACAGAAGTGGAGTGTAGCTCCAAATTCTCCTTTGCTAATGGCTTTGTTAGTATATCTATAGGGTTATTTCTCGTATGAATCTTTTCTACATTAAATTGTCCATCTTGTAATACATGTCGTATGAAGTGATACCTAAACTGAATGTGTTTCATTCTTGAATGAAACACTGAGTTCTTTGCTAAATGAATTACACTCTAACTGTCACTGAAAAGTTTACAATCACTTTTCTCCTTTCCCAACTCTTCCATGAACCTACTCATCCATATCATGTCCTTGCTAGCCTTTGTAGCTGCAACACACTCTGCCTTTGTAATAGACAAAGCCACAACCTTCTGCAATCTCAAAATCTAGCTAATTTTTGTTCCACCTACTATGAAAATATATCCAGTAGTGCTCCTTCTACCATCCAGATCTCCATCCATATCCAAATCAACATAGCCAAATAATGAAATATCTGAACCTCCATAGCATAATTTCATGCTAGATGTCCCTTTCAAATACATGAGTATCCATTAGATTTCTTTCCAATGCTCTTTACCTGGATTGGCCATATATCTACTCACCACTCCCACTGCATGTGCAATGTCTGGTCTAGTACAAACCATAGCATACATGAGACTCCCAACTGTTGAAGCATATGGCACTCGTGTCATGTATTTGACCTCCTCATATGATGATGGAAATTGATCTTTTCTCAATTTGAAATGTCCAGCCATAAGTGTACTAATAGGTTTAGCATTTTGTATATTGAACCTTTCTAACACCTTGTAGATATAATCCTCCTAAGACAAATACAATTTCTTGTTTTTCATGTCTCTATATATTTGCATGGCAAGGATTCTTTTTTTAGCTCCTAAATCCTTCATAGCAAATGTGTGAGCTAGCTTTCTCTTAAGCTCACCAATGTCCTACAAACTAGATCCTGTAATAAGCATATCATCCACATATAGTAACAAAATACTATAGCTCCCATTTTCAAGCTTCTTCAAATAAACACAATGGTTAGATTCACATCTCAAGTAACCATGCTCATGCATAAAACTATACCTCATGTACCATTTCCTTAGAGCTTGCTTGAGCCCATATAGGCTATTTTTCAACTTTCACACTAATTTCTCCTTACCTTTAACTTCATACCCAAGTGGTTGCTGCATATAAATTTCTTCATCCAAATCACCATGAAGAAAATCCATCTTCACATCCAGTTTCTCTAAATGTAAGTATTCTACTACAACTAAGTTCAATATAATACGAATAGAAGTCATCTTAACAACAGGAGAAAATATTTCACTAAAGTCAATACCTATTTTTTTGTGAAAATCTCTTTGCTAGAAGCCTTGCATTGTATCTTTTATGTCCACCCTCTTCTTCCTTGATCCTATAAACCCACTTGTTCTGCAATGTTCTCTTACCTGCTGGAAACTTAACGAAATCCTAAGTTTGGTTCTATTCCAAGGAGTCCATCTCCTCATCCATGCCATGTTCCCACTAGATGTGAGTCTTATCATGCATTACTTCTTCAAAGTTCTCTGGTTTACCATTATCAATCAATAATAAATAAAATAAAGAAGGTGTAAAACTTTCTAGAGTTTTACATACCCTTTGTGACCTTCTCACAGGAGCTTAGGGTACCATAGGCTTAATCTGGACCTCCTGTACATTCCTATCCAAATCTGAAAGTGACCAACGCCAGTCACCTCTAACTAACGTTGGTTTTACTAACCAATTCCGGTATGGATCTTCTGTAACCGATACTAGTTTTTCTGACCAGTTTCGGTCAGGGGTCAACCGAAATCGTTTACTGTGTAACCCTGTCAGTAATTCTTTTGAATCCGAGAGTTCATTTTCATTCACAAACTTCACAACCAATTCATCCTTGGGTACAAAATTTTTATCCATGTACATTCTCTTTTCATTCCATTCAACATCACGAATCCTAATAATTTTAGAATTCTCTAAATCCCAAAAACGGAAACTGAAATCACTAGATCCATAACCAATGAAAGTGCATCTTTTGGATTTTGCATCCAACTTTTTTCTATTTTCCTTATCAACATGTACAAAAACTTTTGAACCAAAAACTTTAAGAAAAGAAATATCTACCTCTTTTTCAGTCCAAGCTTCATCTGGTATTCCTCCATCTAATGAACTTGAAGGCCCGCAGTTAATCAAACAAACCATTGTATCAAATGCTTCTGCCCAAAACTGCAAGGGCAATCTAAAATGTATCCTCATACTTCTAGCACATTTCATGATTGTCCTGTTCATTCTTTCTGCAACACCATTCTCTTGTGGTGTTCTTGGAACCATTATTTCTCTACATATTCCATTCACTGAACAATAATCATTGAAATCCTTACTACAGTATTCACCACCATTGTCAGATCTAAGGCACTTTAACTTAGAATTTGATTCATTTTTAACAAGGTATTTCCATCTTTTAAAAGTCTCAAAAACATCAAATTTACGTTTAATACAATAAACACATACCTTTTTTATAGCATCGTCAATGAAATTAACACAATACTGGGATCCTCCATGAGAAACCACCTGAGCTGGTCCCCACACATATGAGTGTACAAGCTCCAATTTTTTCTCCTTCTTAGTTGCCCCAACTTTGAGAAATCTCACTCTTTTTTGCTTTCCAAAGATACAATGCACTCAAAAATCAATATCTAAATCTTTCAAATATGATAACTTACCCTTAGCCATTAAAATCTGCATTCCTTTTTTACTCATATAACCCAACCAATTATGCCACATGCATGCATCTGAATCTGAAGTAGATAATGATGAAAAAGAATCAGTAATACAGGTAGACAAATATAATGTTCCTACCTTCTTACCTTTTTCCACAACAAAAGAACCCTTGGTGACTTTCCAAGAGTCTCCCGTAAAAGTAACCATGCAACCAGATTCACCTAGTTTCCCTGCAGAAATAAGATTTCTCCTGAGGCTTGGCACATGTATCACATCTTTCAATACCCATGTATTTTCATTCTGCAATTTTAGATGAACTTCCCCTTTACCACTAATACTGCAAGGTTCATCATCACCTAAATAAACATGCCCAAAACTTCCCTGGCCATAATTCCTAAAATAACCCTTATTAGGGGTTGTATGGAAAGAAGCTCTTGAATCTAAAACCCATGATTCAATTATACTACCTAAAGAAAGAATAAGAGCATCTTGCATTACCTCTGATGTAACAATATTTGTTTTATTACCTTTGTCTAGTTTTTGGTTCTCTTTATCCTTTGACCAACAATATTTCTTTGCATGTCCTTTCTTTCCACATTTCCAATAAGTAATTCCCTTACTTCTGGATTTAGATCTACTATCCCTTGACTTTGATTTCCCATTACTCTTACTCTTGGATATCTCCTTCTACATGCCCCTTCTTTCTACATTCAAAGCATTTCCAGATGATGATTTCTCTGTACTCTTCCTATGAATTTCTTCATTCAAGATTATACTAACCACATCATCAACCTTCAACATATTATTGGCAGATGTTGTATTACTAACAGTCATTACCAAGTTATCCGAACTATCAGGCAAAGAACATAAGAGTAAAAGTGTTTTTACCTCATCATCAAATGGTATTGCAACCAATTTTAACTAATTTATAATAGATCAGAAATCATTCAAATGAATAGATGCAAATCCACCTTCATGCATCTTAGAACTAAATAGTTTCTTCAGCGAATAAACTTTATTCAAAACACTAGGTTTTTCATATAAATTAGCAAGAGATTTCATTAGCTCTACCGTAGAAGCTTCTTCGGTAATATTGGAAGCCACAGATGCTTCCAGGATCAATCTTACATATCTCAAATCCTTTTTATCAAGAATCTTACATTCTTCAACAGTCATCTTCATAGGTCTAGACTTCTCATCCAACGGTAAATACAAATATCTCTGATAAGGTTCACAGGCCTAGGTAGTGCACAGGGCTAAAAGAGATACTGAACTTCAAGAGGTGATTTTGAGAGATCTATATAGAGTTATGATCCAAATTAAACATCTTAGGAAAGTGAATTCCAATCCCTACAAGATGGTGAGATCATTAATTTCACAACACTTTGGTGAAATAGGTTTATAATTGGGTTTTTGTAAGCACAAGTAAGGGATTAGATAATAACTCCAATTTTTAGGGATTAAATGGAGAAAAAAGATATTATATCCCAAAAAAATGGATTCGAAAGGCCATTTTCAATCAAATTCATATAAAATTTCATCACAAACGTCCATCGGGAGCTCAAGATATTTCCGTTTCAAGTTAGTGAATAATAGTGCAAAAACATGTAGAGACTGGGAAAGTTACATACAACACTTGTAACTTGAAATTTCTTACAGGTCCAAACAAAGGATGATGTTGAAACAATATTTTGGCACTTAGAACATATAAGGAATGCTTACCAGGGTCTGAGTATGAACTGTAATCACAATGTCCCCGGCAATGACACCAATCGGGTGTTGGTACCCAAATTGATTCTCCCTCAAAGTCTTAGCAGCATCACAAGTTTGACAGGAAGCTTAGAGACATATATATCATAGTGATTCATTTTGTAGCTGAGGATGAGACCTAACTGGCCCTATGTCACTCAAATGTGGAGAAATGGGTAACAACCTCAAGAGGATTTGATCTATCCTCACTACTTTATGGTTGTGCCTTTCAACCAAGGTGAGAGGACCCTTTTGTATCTTGGTGTTTGTGGAGGAGATGGAGATATAATTCTTTATAAAGTTATTGAGGAGACCTTGAAGAAAATATGATCAATGTAACAAAATCTAACTCTTACGAGTTGTCACTCTAGATAGTGGAGATATTTTCTACGGAAGGTTCAAGCTACTAAAGACATTTGGATTCCTGATTGTTTTTACATGTTTTTGTAGTAGAAATTATGCATTTGTACACACACAGGACAAACAGGGGTAGTATAGTAGGATTGGTTGTTTTAAATGGATTATTTGGTGGGAGGTGAGGTAGAATGAACTTTTTTTGCCAAATCTTTGAGAGCTTCTACAAAATGGGAGGCTAAATCAACATAATGCTTTAGAACAGCTAAAATTTTCCTTCAACCAGAAGGTGTGTATAAATGGAGGCCTAGATTAGCACTTTTTCACACAATCTATGAGATTCTAGCATGAAGGCTTGAGTTAAAGAACCCAACAAAGCATTAAAATATAAGATCAATCACACCTGAGGTACACCCAGAGGCTTACAAACAATCTCTATCAACAGATGAAAGAAAAATGATTTTAAATCATTTATTTCATTCCCAGATGAAAGCTGTCCTGAGAAATGAAATAGTAGATTCCACTAAACTTTCACAAGGATTTAGGCCTGTGTGATTTAGAAAGATTTTAATACAAGATTGCAATAAGAACAAGAAAAACTATTTGCAGACATTTAGAAATGAAACAAACACAATTTTCTCAAGATCAACACAGAATAACTTGAGTTTGATTAAATTTATCAGCAGGGGAAAGTTTTTAGAAAAATCTCAAAGCTTGTCAATGGTTGTACACTCGTAACCACTGTTGACACGATCAAACTTAATACAGAAGAGATAGCTAATTTTCTCAGATAGCTTCTCAAAAAGACAAGCTTTGTCAAATTTTCCTATTGGGAATTTTCTTCGACCTCTAACACTCCAATAATTTGCATGATAAATTTGTGCCATTTATAAATTTTTACAACAGATTTTTCCCCCAAAACCCAGACATTAAGTGCACCAGTGCTTGTCATGATCACGATCATGATTCCTAGGATCAGAGCTGCAAAATGTTGTTAGGTGCTCAGGGGGAAGATCTCTTCAAATATCTCCCGCATTCAACTCCTTCCTTTGGTAAATCACTCTTCCTTCTATTCGCCAACCACTTCCACCCCTAATTTTTCAAATCTGGTTCTTTGCATGTTTGGGAGAAGAAAAAAAGAAGATCATATCGAGCCCGATAGTCAGACCATTTTAATGGTGAAAGAAGTCTCCAAATCTTCCCCACCAAACTTAGATATCAAAATTAACTCCCCTCTCTATTTTGCGTGTAGGAAACACCAATAAATCATGAAGACTCACACTTCCAGGAGCTTTTCAGTAAAAATGGGGGGAAAATAAGATTTGGACACACAGCTGTTGTTGATCTCCACTTTGAATTTGGTTCGTCCACATGGAAGATTCAATTTTAAAATGGGCCTAGGGTTTCCTTTTGAATTTTTACAACCTTTTGACAAAATGGAAAAAAAATCCGTTTTACTCCGCCCCTTCGCCTTCAAAAAATGGGCCATACACATGTCCTAATGTGGGTCCCAAAGGAACTACAGCTAAATTTTGTTATTTCACCTCTTTTTTGGAAAAGGGAAAATTTTCAAAGTTTTCCCCACAGCTCCGCCCTTCCGCTTCTAGTTTCCAATGTGGGTCCTAGCATAACCCCACTTCCTTTTACACTTTTAATTCCTTTCTCTCAACAATTTTTTTCTAATTTTCCCCCGAGAGTCTGCACCTCTGTCGTTGACTGGAAACAAACTTTGACTAATCCTTTATCGGGCTTGCTGGCCATTTTGATGTTTTTAATCCTTTTTGTGAAAAGAGGCAAAAAATCCAAGTTTCCCCTGATGGTCCACTTTCCTACCCCTGTGAATTTTCAAATCCAACCTTGACTTTCCTTTTGTTGGGCTTGCAGGCCATTTTTATGCTCCATCTTTTATGACTCTAGACACTAGCACCCAGGTTCCCCCGACCATTTTTCACCTTTTTCGCTTCTTTTGGGCATATTTTTCACTTATGGGTTGGCCTTCTACTTTTCAATTACGAAATTCAAACAAGGCAATCATATAAATGCATAGTTATGTGTTCAGAATCAAGGATCAAACACTAAACATTACTAGGTCCTAAAAACATACTAGCATTCATATGATTCCTAAGCAAGAAAACTAGTAATTGACAACTATATTTGGCCTATTTTCTTTGTTTCTTGTTTTCTATTTAGTCTTGAACACCCTAAAGCTAGTCAAAATTTTACTGTTTTATCTTTTATGACTCCAGACACCAGTGCCCATACGCCCCCGACCCTTTTTCACCTTACTCACTTATTCTGGGTCTCTTTTATCTTTTGGGCATCTTTTTCACTTATGGGTCAGCCTTCGAGTTTTCAATTACAAAATTCAAACAAGGGAATCATATAAATACATAGTTATGCGTTTAAAATCAAGGACCAAACATTAAGAATTACTATTATCACCTAAGCTTACATTCAAAAGGCACGTAAAACACTCCAAAGCATCCATCTAGCATCCCTTCAAGGGACAAGGGACTGCATATTCTTAATACACATCATGGGAAGGAGAAGTTCATTCTATTCCATCCACACACTCTACTACATTACTATATTTTAACTATAGCTCGTTATCTAGTGTAATTTCATAAGGGCATCCTAGGGAACAATTCATACACATATTCACAAGAACTACATGGAGTCTGAGATGTAGTACAACACTCGATCGTAAGTTTACTCTTGGGATGACCTTCGGGATTAGTCTGACTCCCCATTATGCATCTTTCTTTTTAGGTTTGATGTGGTTTGTGTGCTTATACAGGTGAACTCTTCTTTAGCAGGTTACAAGTACCCTTGGTGATCAAAGTGCAAACAACCTGTGATCAACAGAGTGAAGTGAAACCCTAACAACAAAACAAAAATCAGTTTCAAAGCTCTTGCACAATCATGGGAGCCCAGATCTAGTCACCAATGCGTTAGGCACCCCTATCCTACCATGGGTGCCCCTACCCAGCTTTTTTCGTGAGTTATAGGATTTATAGAGATTAATTATGACACTATTGGCATCTATACATCGCTTCTCCTTGCCTAGATCAGATCCAGATTGCACGTAAATTAGCTAAGTCCTCTTTCCTTCTCCTTTTCTTAGGATTTCATATTTTAAATCTTAGCTTACTTGTGTCATTTTTGTATTTCCACATTTATATATCATTTACTTTAGTAGTGACTCTGCAATATTATATTAAATTGAAATTAAATTAAATCATTTGGTGAACCCATCGCTCAAATCGAACCTTCATTCTAGGATTTTTCCTTTTATGCTCGTCACTTGTAGTGGCCATTTTTGTTCATTTGAGTACATTGAGTTTCCTCCCTTTATTAGTAAATCCTCTAAGTCAATGGTTGATTCTAATAACCCCTTTTCTAATTCATATAATGTTCCTCTAAAAAACATTGAAACCTTTAATAACAAATAATCATATGATGAGGACAATAATGTTAATCAAGAATAGTTAGATAAGTTTAGTAATTTTTGTCAAACTTTACACATCAATCCTATGCATATTCTCAATGCTTTACTTACTACCAAACACTCTCGAGATACTGATTTTGTGCCTCTTGTAGGTTCTTCCTCAACTACCATGGCCTCCACCCAACCTCTTAACAAGCCTATTTTCATTCTTATTTCTACCACTCTCCTCCTCCATCCCAATGTTTCTAATACACAACTTGGTTCCTCTTCTGGAACCCATAATTTAGCTTCTTTATATCAAGATCTGCATATTCAAATCCTTCAACTACAACAAGCTACTTCACACTCCTCTCCATCTCTTGAATCCTCTTTTCTAATTCACACCCCTTTTGCACACGTTATTTTTGTTTATCCACTTCCTCCCAATTTCGTCACCCCTAAGTTTCCCACCTTCAATAGGTCTAATCGGGTGACCTAGCCATCCTAGGTGATAGAGCATGGATGTTTGAGGTGCATGGTGACTTAAGGATCATGGTAGAGGATTAGAGAGTGTTGAGACATTCACATGAGGATCATAGTGTAGGTATAGGTGGAAGACTCAGTTACAGATGCTAATCGAGACCTAGTCTAAGTGCTTGGAGGCCAAATGGAGCATGAGATTTAGTTGTAGAGCCATGTGAGATCATGGAAGCATATAGGTAAGTGAGAAATGATGTCTCAGTGTTTTCAGGGAGTTTTGGAGAGGTTTAATGCTAAAGTATAGTGTTTTTCTACTCTGTTTTGGCTTAGAACATGCAAAACCCTAAGAGCTAGTCATGTAAGTCATGGTGGCTGAGAAGATGTAGGGATATTTGAGGAAATATTATGATTTTAGATTATGCACATGGGTTTCTTAGAGGCGTGAGAAAAATTTTAGGTCATTATGAAGAGAAATTTGTAAGTTATGAAGTTTTAGGAAAAATATGGTCTAATAAAGCATGATTTCCAGCTCGATAGGCAACTTCATTTGCTCACCTTCTCTAAAAAAATTTACATGGGATCTTGTGGATTTTAGGTATGTTTTTAAATTGATATAATATAATTTTTTAAAAATAATGAAGTGGTTTCATTGTCTGAATATTATGAACGAATGTTAATAAGTAAAACAACTTTTTATGAGTTTGAAACCCTAGGTTGAGAGCAATGGGAGAAAAATTCTTGGTATGGGAATATAATGGATTGGTATTTATAATGTGATGATTGGAGGTTATATAGGACTCCTCCATCTTTCCATTGAGGTATGCTAGAGCTTGTGACAATATGTGGAACCCACTCAAACAGGCATGTTTCTGAAGAATTTCAGTTTGTGCAAAAGATGTCCATTGAACCTAATGACTAAATATCCATTTATGGAATATTTGGAGTCGTAATATATGTCCATGATATTTTCAGGTCATGGTTGAGGCCCGAGAGGATAAAGTGTTCCTTATCTTTGAAGACTAGTTTTTGGGCCTAAAAGGGTAGTTTAACAGTGTTGGCAAATGGACGTTTTTGAGCACTTGTGGGCATGGTGAAGGAGTATAATGGCCTTGGAGGTGTTTTTGAAATACAATGTGATATGGTTTCATGTTTTTTTGGAGCTATGGAAGTGTATTGAGTTGCCATGGTTGAGGTTGACCTAGTTTGATTGGTTTAGGACAAGATTGCTTTGGATAGAAGATTGATGTAAAAGACCCATTTTTTGCATAGTTGATGCTTGTTGTAAATTGGATAGTGAAGAGGGATGATTTTTTTCATATTGATTTAATTTATAGGTCTTGAAAGTAACATAATGGTTCTAAACCAATTGCGTTTCCAAAACTGATTTATGGGAAGTTCAGTTTTCTGAAGAGGAAAAGAGGTGTGGTTTTCTTTGTTGGATGTTTCATGAGGTATAAAAAGCATGGATGTGATCTACAGGCCAGTGGATTTCCAATGATTGGTTACATGTAATATTTTAGGTGTTCTTGTGTGATCTTGAGCTTCATAGGTATAGGCTAGTTCCTAGAAGTGCCTGTTTTGTGTAGGAAATGGTCCTATTTAGTGGTTCTATGAAGAAATTGATTTCCACATAGATTTGTACGAGCATGGATGATGTTTTTATGGTATGTTTGACATGTTTGAATCCTTTTGAGGCTTGAAAAATCATGGTGATGTGTTTGTAGGTCATTGACGAGCTTAATGATGGGGTTTTAGGCCTTTTTGGGCTTGTGCAGTTGTCTTGGTACTTGACTAACCTACATAGGTCCATTTTATGAATTCTTATGAGTATAATATTATGTTTTTAATTTTGTACAGTCAATATCTTGGGTTCTGACCGATCTATGTTATGTTTTTGAGTTGAGATTCATATAAAGTCCATGTTTTGGTTCATTTTTGAACTAGTTGAAAGAGAGGGAAAAGTGTGAGCTAGCCGAGAGATTGCAAGTGACTTAAGAACATTAAGATAGAGCTGAGAGAGTGTGTGAAAGTTTGAATAATTTTTAAGATCTTGTGTGCAAGGATTTGAGTTCAAATCAGTTCATGAAAGTCCAAGTTTGAGCGAGTTAGGAGAAGGTGTGTTTGAAGAGGGTTTGAAGGTGTCTGAGCTGAATTTGTGATCTCCATCAGTTACAGAAACAAAAACAATTCATATATCTTCATATAAAGGTGGTTGAGGTTGTTCTTTATCATCTTAGGGAGTTGTATCCTCTTTGTGGGGTTGGTGCCTCACTAAACTAGGGGTTGGTGCTCCTTTTGAAGTTAGTGATTCACTCAATTTATTTGCTTTGTGTAATATGAGTAGAGTTTTAGCAAATTTTCTTCCCCTTGAGGGTTTACCACTTACATCTTGTCTTATTATGTACTCTTTCATGACTATGCTCTTGTGGATGGTTTTTGCATATTGTTAATATCACATTAATGAATGGTTTGAATTCTAATCATGAATGTAAGTTAATTTAAAATTGTTATAAGGGTCTAAAGGAAATCAAAGTTGGTGTGATTCCAAAAATTGGTATTAGAGTAGGTCCTTTTGGAGAAGTTTAATCACTTTAAAGGAGATTCTCTTGGAGCAAAATTTTGGTTGATCATAATAGGAGAAGATTTTTTGCCATACTAAGGTCCTAATTTCAATAAAACTAACTATGCCCTATGGAGATTCATGCTCATCTAACCTATCCTTATGTGGTTCTTATGCTACTTTAAGGGCTTCGCGCTTCAATTTTACCACAGCAAATGACTTCACGTCCCAATGTGTCATCCTTCATTGCCTTAAGCACCTCATTATCTTCTGTAATTTTCCTCGTCCTTATCATAGCCTCAGGCGTTGTGTAAATATTCAGCGCTTGGTTTTCCTTCTTCAGTTCCTCGCGCAAAGTCTCCAACAGTCCTCCATAAGATGCAACCTTGTGTGTAACTGCTACCTTTACCTTCTCTACTTCTTGTGTTGGGTCTCTTGGTGCTGGCATGCGTAGAGGTTGATCCTCAAGGACCAGGTCCACCAAGGTATGCACATAGTGTAGCGCTGATGGAAACTTTTCTGGTACCTTGGCCTCCAGATGTGGCCTCTCCTTCAAAATGATCTCTCTGATCTCCTCCGCCATGCTCACGAAAGTAGTGTTCTTCTTCTGCTCTAGGTCCTTCTCTTGTTTAAGGTGCGTGATCTCTGCATCTTTTCCCTTGATTTCTTCTCGCAGTGCCCGTATAGTTGTATCTTTGTCCATGTTTCTTCGTGCAAATTATGTGGAAACTTTGACCAACACATTTCTCACCTGTTCATTGGACATAACAGTAGGCTTTACTGTTATATGCGTTACCTGTGGGTTATTTTTCAGTCTTCTCGACACGCATGACTCTTCACACACATAAAAATCAAGCTCATCCATGTGTGTCTGCATCGACCATGAGATTTGTTTTCTTGTGCGCATGGTTGACATGTCTTCATCCATTATTTCCCACCCAAATAGCTCCTTTTGTGCCATAGTGCTTTGGAACTGAGCATGGAAAATCTTACTCACGTCTTCTGTATAACCCATTATAGGTGCATTATACTCTCCACTCACTCTCCTTGATCTAGGTCCCTTAGGTATTGGAGCATCTAGATTCATAGCCTGCTTTGATGTTCCCTGAACAGTGTCATGCACGACTTCTTTCTTGTCTTTCCCCTCTTCATTCTTCATCTCTTCTTCTTCTCCTTGCTCCTCCATATCCTTGGGCTCCTCATCATACTTCAGGGTGTAGGAGATTTTGGTGCGCTCTCCTCAGAATCCTCCGCATCTTCACTCAGCTTTAGATTTTTTCTTATCTTTTTAGTAGTTTCTTTCTGTAGGGAGAGCCTAGGTGAATGACGTACTGATTTTGGAGTAGCACCCTAAGTCCTCATCCACTTGAATACTTTCTTGAAACGGAACTCTCCCTACTCTGCTTCAGCACCTTCTTCCTCCCCATTCTGGGGTAACTACGTGCTCTTGCTCCTTTCTATCCGAGGGCTACCTCCTCCGATGTTCCAAGCCACTATTGTCCTTGCACTCATCTTCTTCATCATCAACTTGGATCATCTCTGTGGTTCAAGGCATTGGAATGTTTTCCATTGTGTGTTTTCCCTTGGGTGGCCTTGGGAGCGTGAAATCATCTTCAACATACTTATTATTCTCAAGCTTGGGCTTGAGTTGCAGATACACAAGTTCCACTCTGACATCCCCAATAGCCAAGATGACTGGCTTGATACAAATTACATCTGAAATCAACCTCTCAATATATGCTTCCCTTCCTGGATACATGTATGTCTTTCTCAATGTGTGGTAATCACAGTCTACCTTTTCTACATTAAGATTCAAACAACACACGTATGAAAATCTATGGACTGAAGCTTAAAAGTACCTTGCTATGTGAAGGCGTATGGCAACTTACACCACAGGCTCCATGCGTCATCTTGCATTGTAAACCTTGCTATAAAAAAAATGTTGATACACAGAAAATTATACTACCTTTCCAACCACCGAAGGCAAGTCCTCAGAATTTGCCACTCTTCTTTAAAAGCCACATGGAGCCTATTGAACCACTTCTCTACCCTTTTCTTAACTGGCTTAGTCATAGATCCTTCACATAAGTATTTTTTGAAGCGCTCCATGGGTGATCTATTTTCCATGGGATATTCCCATATCTTTTCCTTGTTCCATCAGGCACCCTAATCTCCATGAACACTAAGGTCAACAAGATAGCTCCAAAGCTGATCTTGCCTCCTGAGTGCACTTCTTCTATAATGGTCTCTGCAATATAATTGGATATATTGTACACCACTCCTTATGACATTTTCTTTGCCACGTGCAACCACATGGTCTTGACTTGGGACCACCTTTCTTAGTCGTTCAACTTGGTAACAAGGTATGTTGTTGCCTGCACAAGTGGATATTTATTTAACTTGTCTATATCCATGCCGCGCGGAACCTTAGTGTACCCTTACTCTTTTCTGGTCTCCAAAATGGTGGCCTTATCTATCATATTAGCATAAAAATTCTCTCCAGTTCCTTTCAAACCTGTGATAGTGGAGATCAACGTAGCCGTGATCCTCACTCGACGTCCTGCGAAATAAAATAAATCTTCATGCACTTTTCTCATGAGCCACTGGTAGAAGGGCTCATATTTTCCAAAATAAGGGAGTTCAAAGAGCTGGTATACTCTAATTTTCTTCAACAATTTCTCACCTACATCCTTGTATACCGACATATCCTTTGCCGTGCATTTATTTGTCTTTACGCTTAAGAGTGCATCCAATTCCTTCTTGTTTTCAGTGGTACGATGGTTGTACTCACTTAATTTACTCCTTTGAATGTGTGATTCCCACTCTTGGCCAACTATAACCCCTTCTGGGTATTGTATCTCTGAAAAATTTCTCTCTGGTGTCTGTTCTTCCTCTTCCATGACCACCTTTTTCTTTCCTTTTCCTCCTGTTGTATCTACCTTTTTGGGTGTCATTCCTTCCTTACAATCTTCTAAAACACTCTCCTTCACCTCCTGCAATGTGTGAATCCAACCCTAGCTCAGATCATCATGTTCCGATGGAACCCACGTGCCCTAACCTATTTGTAACATGTCTGCTTTGCTCAAACCCTTCTCTAATGGGAGCACAAGCTCTTTCTTCTGCACAACCCTCTAATTCACACCTGATTTCACACTCTCCTACACTTCACATGTGATCACTAAGCTCTTCGCTCTCAATCACACTTAGCTCTTTCAAATTCTCGTAGTTACAATGGTAAGAATGAACTCACCCCTTCCCCTTTTTATAAATTTTCAAAAAAAATTACATTGATTGCTTCTTCACCTACCAAAAATCACCTCATTAATTGACCAAATTTCCAATTTCCACACATCACATCTTCGCGCCCCAGTCATAACCTTCTAACGTGCCCTGCTACCTTCTGGCTACAAACTTCTCTATAGTGTGCTTCCCTACACTACGCACCTCGTCACTACGCCTTCCACTGGTAGTCTTCATGGCCTCCACTTACCTCGTGTTATACTATTCCTTATTCATCCCCATATACAATCATCTTTTGGTCACCTTTTCTAGAAGAAATCTCTTCCCTGTCAATTTTCTACTTGAATAGCACCTGCAACAGTCCCTTTTGATTCATACATACTCATTCTCAATGGTCCAGAGAAAAGATATCAACAACCACCCCACACAAAAGGTATGTGCAGTCCTTTGCGCATAAAAATTTCTTAAAATGGTAATTATCTTCTGGCGTGCAAATGCGCTTATTACACAAAACACCAAACTAAAATTAATAAAGCATAGCGACATAATAGGAAACACATTAAGGAAATATTGAATGGAAATCCTAATCTAAATGGAAACATTGCCTTATTACAAACACTAGGAAGACTTATTTATAGTAGGGGTTTAGCTTACTCCCATTAAAATTACCAGGTAATCATGTGCCATCAAGTGATGCTAACTGACAAGAACCGGTTTCAAGTATGGTAAGTGATAACATATATCTCCAACCAATGTACTTTGAGATTTGTTAGATGGCGCAAAAACTTAGAATCATAAAGAAGCACCATCTTTCCAATTTCAATCTTTTTATCCCTGATGTGTTTATCATGTCATTCTTTCTTCCTAGCCTTTTCTTTCTTCTGGATCCAATGTGCTATGGCTCATCTCTCATCTAATTGTAGTAACTTTTAAATCCTCTCTTCTAATGTGTGTTCATCATCTAGTCCTCCAACATGTGCAATGTGTAAAGAAGGAAGCATAAACTCAATAGGAATTACATCCTCCGCTCCAAACACTAACTGAAATGGTGTGGCTTTGTTCAATATTTTATACATTGTGGGATATGCCCAAAGTACAATAGATACTTTATCATTCCAATCCTTTCTCCCAACATCACATATTTTAGTCAATGTCTGGCTCAATATTTTGTTGAAAGCCTCAGCAGATCCATTTACCTGAGGGTGGTATGGTGTAGTCTTATGGTGTGTACAACCATAAACTCATCTAACAAAATCCTGATTTTCTCATTCAAGTAGTGTGTACCTCTATCACTAGTCAAACTTAAAGGACAACCATACCTTGTAAGAATATTCTCCCATAAGAACCTAGTTGTTGTATCTGCAGTGTAATCCTTAGTAGGGGCTACTTCTTCCCACTGAGTGAGATAATATGTGCAAGTAATAATATAGTGTGATCCAGTCCTTCACGCGGATGATGAAATAGGACCCACAAAATCAATAGCCCATTTCTCGAATGGTTCTGCACTGGAAATGGGTCTTAGAGGAATTTCATCTCATTGTCCTGGTTTGCTAAGGCACTGATAGTGATCACATGCCTTACAGTATGCCTTACAATATTTATAAAGGGTCTCCCAACATAATCCAGCAAGGAGAATCTTGCACGCAGTAGCATCACCTGCATAGTGTCCACCTGCAATACCACCATGAGCCTCCTCCATAATAGTTGTACACTCATGCTCCAACACACATTAACGCAAGACTTCATCCCTACCCAACTTGTATAGATCACCTTGATCAACATAAAAGGTGTTGCTCGAATGACAAGTTGTTTCTTTTCCAATGTTATCATACCTTCTGGTGTTATACCTGTACATAAAAATATAGCAATATCTTCCAACTCTGAAGGTACATGCTTTAATCTGTACAAATGAGCATCAATAATTGTATCTTCTATAGCTTGTGTGTCCTCCCCTGACTCAGTCCTTGATAAGTGATATGGGAAAAAATTACTCTTTCCAAGTTTGACTACCACAGTGAAATCAAATTCCTATAATAAAAGTACCCATCATCATATACGCCCCTGTAAGACTGGTTTGTTAACCAGATACTTCAAGGCCATATGGTCTATATAAAAGACAATTTTTTTAGCTAGTAGCTACCGTCGAAACTTATGTAGAGAATATATCATTGACAAGGCTTCCCATTCTGTAGTTGTATAATTCCTCTCGGATGGAGTCAATTTCTGACTAGAAAAACAAATAGGATGATCTATAATCCCATATTCAGGTTGAGCCAACACCACACCAATGGTTGTGCCAGAGACATCCACAGGTACATGGAAGGGTTTATCCCATGAGGGAAAACATAGGATAGGCATGATAGTAATTTTCTCTTTTATTGCTTCAAATGCGCACTTTTGTGGTCTTCCCCAATAGAAGGTGCATTTCCCTAGCAATATTTCTTCCAAAGGTGCTAAAATTCTAGCATACCCCTTTATGAATTTATTGTAATATCCTATGTGTCCCAAAAATCCATGCACCTCAGCTTGAATAGTAGGTTCTGCCAAGCCTACAATGACTGCAACTTTAGCTGGATCAACCAACAGACCTTCCTTACAGATTATGTGCCGCAAAAGTATCCTAAATGGTCTAATGAATATATACTTCTTGATATTCAACGAGATACTCAACTGCCTACAACGTTCAAAAATTAAGCGCAAATTGTCACAGTGATCTTTAACAAGTCCACACACTGTCCTATCATCTAAATACACCTACAAGAAGTTGTGGATGAAATTCTTAAATGCCTGAACCACTATTCGTGAAAAGATAGCAGGCACGTTTTTCAGTCTAAAATGCATCACAGTATACGTAAGATTTCCCCATTCAGTAGTGAAGGTGGTCTTCTCCTGGTCCTCCTGGGTAATCCTAACCTGATGATACCCAGAGAAACCATCTGTAAATGAATAAATTTCATGCCCTACCACCCCTTCTAGTATTTCCTCAGTAAATGGCGTAGGAAAAGGATTTGTTACACATGCAGCATTCAACTCCCAATAATCCACACAAATCTGAATCCATCCATCCTTCTTGATACTGATCACCATTGGACTAACCCATTCTGACTCATCCAAAGGTCTGATGATGCCAGACTTTATCATTTTGTCAATTTCCTCTTTCACCTTTACTTGTAAACTGGGGTTCATCCTATAGGTTTTTCTAATAAGGTAGTGTTTCCAATTAGCTTAGGATTTCCATTAATGTATTTTCCCTTTATATGTGTTTCCTTTCATCATCACTATGATTTTTATTTTTTGTCATGTGTTGTGTTGCGCATTGGTGTACTGATAGCTAATTACATCATGAGTGGTTTCATGTGCAAAGGACCACGCATACTTTTTATGTGGGGTAGATTGAGATTAATATGGAAAGGATTGGTACCTTCCTCGGGAAGATTAGTTTTCCTGGAAATTCTTTATGGATATTTGGAGTGAAGACAAAGAAAATTGGATCATGTTGTATGAGAGCTATTATGAGGAAATGAATATGATTAAAGACAACGAGGAGGAGAAACAACCGTGCAGTGTAACATGAGGTAGGTGGCACGATGGGAGACTACTTGGTGAATAGTGCAAAGGTTATGTACTTTAGGAAGGTAAGGCGCATGAAGGAATTTTATGAAAATGTAGTGTTGGTGTGTCACAAGGTTACGACTATAGCGCACGAGGGAAAGTCATGGATGTTCTTTTTAGGTGGAAAAAGTAATTTATTATAAAGTGACTTTAATAATGTGTGGGTCAATAACGTGGAGGTTATGAAAAGGTATAAAAAGGGGATATAGGTAGTCATTTTAACTACTTTTCCTTGGAAAAAAAATTTCCTCTCAAATTTAAGTGTGACGAAGGTGTGAGACAAAAGTGAAATACTTTCTACGAACTAGTAGTATATTGTGAATTGTGGTGGAATCTTGTGTGAAGTAATCAAGAAATGGGGTTGTTTTGAACATTTGATTCATGGATCTTGATCTGTATGAATTATTTTATGTTTATGGAGCCAAACCCTTATGTTCTTGAGAGGCTCATGCTTCAAATTGGATTCTTCTTTGTTACTGTGATGTTTCCATCTATATTATGGTGTAATTTTTCTTAGATTGAGTTTCCTTCTTTCAATTTTAGAATACATGCAATTATATCTATGAATTGTTCCTTTAATGTTTATAATCATTATTTCAAGCTCATATAAAGGAGGGGATGGTTGCCTACATGTGCCTCGGGTGAGAACCTATTCATGTCAGGTGATAGGTTGATGCATCTGAGATATTAAGTGATTATAAAAAGTGACTACACCATTGATGATGTTTGGGTGATTGTTTTCTAGACCCAGTGGTGGACGAGAGATTATGTTGAGTTTGAGAGGACTAGATTTATTCAGAGGGGGAAGAGGGTGCATGCTCGAGTAGAGGGGGCACAGGAGGTAGTGAATGTTAATGATGATGGGGATGAAGAGGAGGATGAGGGGGACTTAGGAGCTGTAGTGACATAGTTGATGGTTGAGAAGGATATTGTGGAGGCTGAGAGAGATAGTTTGAGGAGAGAGAGAGATGATTTAGGGTGAGGGATACATTGATTAAAAGAGAGAGATAGTGTGGTAGTTGAGTGGAATGGACTCAGATCACAGTTATCACAGGTAGTAGCTGATCTATATTGGTATCATCAACAATGAGATACTTTGAAGAAGGCCATATGCATCACAAGGTCTTCTATATCTGGTGCAGAATTGACAGCTTGTGCACAAAATAGTAGCCAGATGGGGGCACCAGGTATGATCAGTGCAGCTCGCTATCAGTCCCTACGTGTAGAGCTAGCATACTATGAGGATATGGTTATACATAATTTTCCTAATGTTGGATTATATTTGGATCATCTAGCACAGTGAGGGGAAATGCCTAGTATGAGTGTAGGGAGTGTCGGTCATCCACATAGGGAACCAGATAGAGGAGCCGGTAGTGATGGGGTTGTTCTGTCGACACTAAAATTTTCCTCCATAATTTTTATTTCATTAATGTATGTATTAGAAATAGGATGTTGTTAAGTATAATTAGTAATAGCGTCTGATAGAAGATAACGGCGCCGTCAGTACGGTGTCGCCAATAATGTGGAGTACGGTAACAGTCAAAGTACAATAGGAATGTTGTAAAAAGTAAATATTTGTCATAATTGGTCCGGTAATGTTAAAATGCCAAAGTTTGGGTAATTAGAGAAGTAGGGTCTACATGATTAGGAATTAGAAATATTATATTGGTAATAAGGACAAGGAGTGAGGTCATAAATATTTTGTGTATTTTATTTGTAAAAAGTCTAAAAATGTGGAACCCATGTAAAATGATAAGGTTTATCTTATCTTAACAGATAAGCTTACATGTACAAATAAGAGTTAAGGTATGGAATATGATTCGTCAGAGTGGATTTCTTATCCTATCTTAGAGATAGGATGGATAAGCCTGGAAGTTCTATAAATAGAGAGGCCACCCCCCTCATTTAGCATGGAAAGAAGTAATGAGAAATATTGTAGGAAGTGTGCGAAGGAAGCCATCAGTTAAAGGTGTGTTGAAGAAGCCATCGAGAGGTGTAATTGTAAAGTTTCTCCCATAGTCTTGTTGAAGAATCTCATGGGTGAGATTGTAACAGTTTCATGTTAATATTATAATTTATTTTGATATTTCAAATTTTTCGTCATTCTGTCTTATCATAGTCAATGGTATTCTTGTGTTATGTTGTTTTTTTGTTTCCAGATTACATCCACCAAACTAAAGGCTGTGCATTAGTAAATAATCATAGCACGAGGAGTTCCCGGTGAAGAATTATCATAGTGCCGGATTGCTGATGACATTTTGGTTCCGTTGCCGGGACCATTCCTCGTTGGTGGATTTTCTGGAGAGATATTCCCACTAAGTCAAAAATCAATTGGAGGGTAACCTTGTTTTACTGTGCATAGTAGTTACCATGGTAAAGTCATTTTTACCGTGAATAGTAGTTACCATGTTAAAGGCATTTTTGCCATGAATAGTAGTTACCCTGGTAAAGTCCTTTTTGCTGGGAATAGTAATTACTGCAGTAAGGTCATTTTTTACCATGAATAGTATTTACCGCAGTAACTTCACTTTTTACTGTGAATAGTGTTTACCACAGTAAAGTCAGTTTTTACCGTAGTAAGTCAAGTTTTACCATAGTTTACCGTGGTCATTTCTATTTTACTGTAGAAAGGTGTAAAGTCACTTTCTAGTATAGTGATTCCAATTATTTGTGCACATAAGTCTTGTTAATTGTACTTGTGGGTTGGTATTTCACGGTGGTTACTTTTGAAAATGGGAAAGATTCCTGTTTTTTCAGCTCAATCTAATGAAGATGCTTCTTCTTTCATTCAAGAGTTTAAACGATCTTGTATTTGTAATGGCCTTATAAGAAGGGAACAATGGACTGAATTTTTTCCTACCTTTTTGGATGGTTCAACACTTAGGTGGTTTGAAACACTAGGTGATAATGTGAAAAATTCATGGGATTTATTAACTGAAAGTTTTCTTGAAGAATTTGGTGAACAACAGAAATATGCAGATCTCATGATCGAGATCACAAAGCTATCCCAAGGAGAGAAGGAGAAGATAAGGGATTATCATGCTCGTGTTCTAGAGCTAAGGAGGAAGCTCGTTGCCCAGATCCGGAAGGAAGGACTAGCGGATGGGTTGATGAATGGCGTGGATAATCTCCTCTGTAAGCACTTCATTCTTGGGATGAAGCCAGAGATCAGACAACGAGTGAAGTATGACCGCCCAACCACCATTGAACAAGCAAAGGAGATTGCAAGAAGACAAGAAGAAAGCATGGAAGAGGAGCCCAAAGAAATTGTTGCTAAAGTAGAGCCTACACCAGCACCTTTGGTCCTGAATCCACAACCACTCCCGGTGAGCACAAATATTTCTCCTAATACATCTACTGAGTATGAAGATCTTCTCAAAAAGATGGGTCAGTTAACTATTAATCTTCTTCAAGGAAAGGAATTTAGTTCTCAGGGAGGAGATAGAGGTCCAAAGAGAAATATTTCTGAAGTTGTTTGTTATGGTTGTTATAAAAAGGGTCATTATAAGTATAATTGTCCAGATAGAGCTTCTACATCTAGTAAGGGAGATAATGATAAAGGAAAAGCACCTGTGAATTCTTTTGATGTAGTAGATAAGAGAAGAAATAATGAAGTAGATGTGTTTGTAACAAAAAGAAAGAAAGAAAAAGATAATCAAGATGGAAATGATCCTAAGAAGATGAAAGAAGAAACTAGTAAGAAACATAGGAGAAGAAAGTTGGGTGTGCAGGATTTTCTGATTTCACAGGGGCAAGGACCATACTCCATCTTGGAAGATCTATCCAAAAGGCCTGCAAATATTACATATGGTCAACTCTTGGCTATGTCTTCTGAGAAGAGGCGGGAGTTGCGAGGTGGACTCAATGCTCGAAGAAGGAAGGAGGTTGAGGTCCCTGTTTTGGAGGCAGAGGCAGATCCCTATGCTCCACAAGCTGAGGTATTATGTAATGGTATTTCAATTCATGATGTCTTAGTTGATGGAGGTGCTGCAGTAATGTAATGACTGAGTCTGTAATGAATATGTTGGGGTTAAAATTGATCGCCCTTCAACACTTATGTTAAGGTCATTAAATAAGGGAAAAACTAAACCAGAAGGTGTAATTTCAAATGTGGCAATATCTGTTATGGGTGTGGTATGTGTGGTAGACTTTCAGGTGATGAAAATGGTACTGTTGCGTACCCAATGCTGCTGGGAAGACCATGGCTAAGGAGAGTTCATGCAAGAAACTACTGGAATGAAGGTTTCATGACACTTGGACGTGGTAGAGAGAGGGTGAAGATAAATGTGATCCCTCGACATCATAAAGTAGAACCTATGGATTCAAGTGATGAAACTGATGATTGGACATCCTCTGATTACTCTAGTACCAGTGAAGTGGACACTGAAGATGAAGAAAGCAAGGTGGATGTTTCAGTCATGGATATCCTGCCAGTCACACCAACTCATGACCCCATAAAATTATCTGAAGAAGAAGTTGATGATCGTCTCTAACAAATAAAGATTGGTGATGCTGTGATGGAGAGTGAGAAGGAATCCTACCTCCAGCTCTTTCGAAGGTACATACACCTATTCACTTTTTATTACAAGGAACTCCGCCAAGTAAGTTGGGTAGAACATTGTATTGAGCTGGTAGATGGTGCTAAGCCCATAAAGCAAATGCCATATAGAATGAATCCTAATTTTTCCAAGACTGTAAAAGAAGAAATAGATAAGTTGCTTGATGCAGGATTCATATTTGCTGTGGAGAATTCAGAATGGGTTTCTCCCATTGTGATCTCAATAAAAAAGAATGGGAAGCTACGCATTTGTGTTGATTATAGGAAGCTCAATAAGGCAACAAAGAAGGATCATTACCCTCTTCCATTTTCAGATCAGATCTTGGACGAAGTAGCTGGCCAGGAGTGCTATAGTTTTGCTGATGGATATAGCGGCTACAACCAAGTTCGTATAGCAGAGAAAGATCAGCTGAAGACCACGTTCACCACTCCTTGGGGAATGTTTGCTTATAGAGTTATGCCTTTTGGGTTGTGTAATGCTCCAGCAACATTCCAACGTTTAATGAATAGGGTGTTCGAACCCTACATTGTGACCTTCATCAGAGTATTTCTGGATGATTTTTGCATCTATGGGAGCAAGTTGGACCACCTGCACCAGATGGAGACAACATTTCAAAGGTTAGATGAAGCACAAGCCTCACTAAACCCTACAAAGTGTGTCTTTGGATGTTCTAAAGGCGTTTTGTTAGGGCATGTTGTATCCAGAGATGGTATTGGTACTGATCCTGATAAAGTTTCAAAAATCAAAGATTTACCATTTCCTATAAATAGAAGTAAGTTGAGATCATTTTTAGGCCATGTGGGTTACTATAGAAGGTTCATCAAGAATTTCTCAAAGATTGCACAGCCACTAACCCAGTTCTTGAAGAAGGATGTTGCTTATGAACCAGGAAACAAGGCGCATGAAGCTTTTGGACAACTGAAGGAAGCCCTGGTGTCTTCACCTGTTTTGAAGAATCCAGATTGGAGCAAGCCATTCATTGTGTACACTGATGCCTCAAATGCAGCACTAGGTAGTACTTTGAGCCAAAAGGATGAAAATGGGAATGAACATCCAATTTACTTTGGGAGCAGACAAATGAGCAGTGCTGAGGTAAACTATACTGTAACTGAAAAAGAGGCTCTGGCTATCATTTTTGCTGTAAAGAAGTTTAGAAATTACTTGCTAGGGCAGAAATTTATAGTTGTAACGGATCATCAGGCTCTGAAATATATTGTCAATAAGCCTAACCCATCAGGGAGGATAGCAAGATGGATAATTTTGCTACAAGAATTTGAATTTGATATTATAGATAGGCCAGGAAAGAAGCATGTCAATGCAGATGCACTCTCTCGAGCCTATGATGGTTTAGGATCATCTTGTGATGATGATGATTTTCCCGATGCAGCATTGTTCTCCCTTGACACAATCCCTAGTGAATACATAGATATTTGGAATTATCTGAATGAATTCAAGTTTCCGGATGGTGCCAATGCAAAGACTAAGAGAAAGATTACTCAAGCTAGTCGTCCATACTCTATTATGCATGGAGCATTATTTCAAATAGGACCTGATGGACAGTACAAGAGGGCAGTTGGACGTGATCAAGGAAAAGAGCTTCTAGAAGAATTCCACAATGGTACATGTGGAGGGCACTTCTCTGGACAACTTACAGCAAGAAGGATCTTGGATGCAGGTTATCACTGGCCCACTCTTTTTAAAGACTGTTATAATTATTGTAAGACATGTGATATTTGTCAAACACATGGTAACCGTAAGACTTCATCAGCTCCATTATGTCCTATTCTTCCCCTTGGTCCCTTTGAAAAATGGGGAATAGACATTGTAGGTCTACTTCCAACTACATCACGTCAAAATAAGTATATTGTAGTTGCCACAGATTATTTAACCAAGTGGGTTGAAGCTAGGCCATTGAAAGCAGCTTCCATGGATGAAGTGGCAAGGTTCATATATGAACGCATTGTCACCAGATTTGGTTGTCCATTAGAAATTGTAACAGATCAAGGAAGCCACTTCATTAATGAGGTGGTAGAAGCCCTAGTCAATAAGTTTTCTATCAAGCACAGGAAGGCAACAACATACAAGCCAAGCACAAATGGACAGGTGGAACGAACAAATTTTGTGCTGTGTCAAATTCTAGCAAAAGATGCAGCCTTGCAGGTACATAAATGGGATAAAAGGATTCATGCAGCATTGTGGGCATATAGGGCAACATCAAAGTCAGCAACAGGATACTCCCCATTTCAGTTGGCCTATGGCATTGATCCAGTTCTTCCTATTGAGTTTGATATTCCCACTGTGAGAGTTATGAAAAATGAAAGGATGGATGAAAGTGATTCAGTAAAAGAAAGGTTGGTACATCTTCATTTGCTAGAGGAAATGAGGGAAATAGCAAAGGATACAAGCCATAAGAAGAAAATGAAGCAGAAGGAGTACTTTGATCAAAAGATCCGGTGGTCTCCATTTCAAGTAAATGACTTGGTTCTAGTATATGATTCCAGATACAAAAAAAGAAGACAGAAAAAATTTCTTCCAAAATGGATGGGGCCCTACAAAATAGCAGCTGTGCATGAAAATGGTACGTACAGACTGGAGGAATTGGATGGCACTCCCATTACGAAATGGGTCAACCACGACAAGTTGAAGATTTTTCAAGCACCAGAATAGTCTACTCCGAGGACGGAGTAGAAACTAGGAAGGGGGAAGATGTCGACACTAAAATTTTCCTCCATAATTTTTATTTCATTAATGTATGTATTAGAAATAGGATGTTGTTAAGTATAATTAGTAGTAGCATCTGATAGAAGATAACGGCGCCGTCAGTACGGTGTCGCCAATAATGTGGAGTACGGTAACAGTCAAAGTACAATAGGAATGTTGTAAAAAGTAAATATTTGTCGTAATTGGTCCGGTAATGTTAAAATGCCAAAGTTTGGGTAATTAGAGAAGTAGGGTCTACATGATTAGGAATTAGAAATATTATATTGGTAATAAGGACAAGGAGTGAGGTCATAAATATTTTGTGTATTTTATTTGTAAAAAGTCTAAAAATGTGGAACCCATGTAAAATGATAAGGTTTATCTTATCTTAACAGATAAGCTTACATGTACAGATAAGAGTTAAGGTATGGAATATGATTCGTCAGAGTGGATTTCTTATCCTATCTTAGAGATAGGATGGATAAGCCTGGAAGTTCTATAAATAGAGAGGCCACCCCCCTCATTTAGCATAGAAAGAAGTAGTGAGAAATATTGTAGGAAGTGTGCGAAGGAAGCCATCAGTTAAAGGTGTGTTGAAGAAGCCATCGAGAGGTGTAATTGTAAAGTTTCTCCCATAGTCTTGTTGAAGAATCTCATGGGTGAGATTGTAACAGTTTCATGCAGAGGGGTGGTGAAGGTGATAGGAATGTAATCCGTGTTAGTGATATCCTGAGAGATGTCAAGTTTACTAAAGAGTGATCATGTGTTTTGTGATTTTAGATTTTTATATGTATACGGCTCTTTGTGAATCCTTGGATATATATGTGATGTATGGAGACTCTTTGATGTTATATTTGGGACTATATATATATATATATATGATGTGGTTGTGTTTTGACTTGTGTGAGTTATATGTGTTGTGTTGATACATGGGTTTTAATGTTTGCTTCAATTAATGTGTCTATGAGTCTTTAAATATGGAAAATGTGAATTTATGATTTAAATTGTAAAATGTGATTTGGATGATGATGTGACTTAATATGTGATAAAAAATGTTAGTCAAAATTTGCTCTATATTTTTTAAGTAGGATTAATAAATGGAACGATTGTTTTAATGTTTAGATTTGATACATGCGTGATGGGTATAGAAATGTGAAAGTGCTTGCACTTTTAGCCTTTAATAATGTTAACACAAGACTATCAGTGGGTAGTAATACATAAAACCTTAGTTACATAGATGAAGGGATTAGATATACCTTCTTAGGACATGAAAGGGGTTTGTTATGTATAGGTCATGTGGGAAAGAGGGTTGTCCTATCAACAGTTTCATAGAGGGTGACGAGTTTCATTAATGCTCGTAATTTAATCAAATTATTCTGTTAATCCAAGGTGGAGTCTAATGGCTATTTGCAACAAAGGGAATAGTACGAATAGAGACTCGACATGGGATTCTACCTTAAAACTAAAAATTTATTGACTTGATCGTGATTACAAATGAAATGTATAGAATTGAAGTACTGGAATTGAAAGCATAAACGAAATGTTAACTAAAACATCAATAATGAAAATTACATTGCATTCAAAAAGAAATAGTGAACTATAACAACAAGTCATAAAGATGAAGGAAAAGGAATAATAATGAATCTCCTTGTCATTAGGTAGGAGTGACCCTTGTTCCTTCCCTTCAATCGGGTTTATACCGAGCTCAAACAAATAAACTTACTCCTGAATTTGATATTTGTTGGATTTGAAATATGTTGTTACAATTGAAAACCATGGAACTCCTAATTCTAATTACATCCTCTCTTTTATACAAGAAAATTCCTAGTCTCTCCAGGAGTTATAGTTATTCTGAATGACTACATGTAAGTCTAACTAACTATTTAACTAAAAAATACCCTTGATTTTGGTAATACATTAATGGCAGGATAAATTCATCAAGAGTTTGAACTTGAAGTATTTTCAATGACTGAAGAGAGAATCCGTGATTGAATCCTTGAAGGATTCAATCACCTCTATAAGATTCTCCAAATCATAACCGATTGAAGAAACTGAAGTGGCGGTAAGACTTTAGTCATTTTTATTGTTTCACTCTTCTCATGGCTTGAATGTTGTTTAATAACTTGACTATGATTCTTGGTGAGTAAATAATGTTACCAGCTAGGATTCCAAAAATCTGAGCAATCTGCATGCACGCTTGAGTTCCTTGAGATTTGAGGAATCTGGATTGGTGAGCTAAATGATTGAATGTACTATCTTTAGGCCCTTATCAATGAGGATGAGAGTCCTACACTAACACATGAAACAAATTCCTGTGCCAATGTCTATATTAAGTCATATGCTCACAAAGTTAATGTTTATCCACATCATATTCAAGCCATTTATGCAAGATAATCAACAAAAAACATCATAGGTACACACAATAATTCCTCCATAAACATAATAAGTAGTAAATATAAAGTGTATATTTGTCCATCATGTATAATAATATAAAAAATCGTATAAGTTTTGACATGGCTTAGACATAATTACACAAGGTTTATCATGACAAAAATGGGGCTCATCACCTCCCCTTGACTCGAGATTTAGCAGGTCATCCTGCTACCTATTAAGGTGCTCAACTATCCTAGAACAATTATATTCATTTGTAAATGTTTGTGATGTCTCATCAGCTGTTGTATTAGAAAACCTAAAATGATCAACCACATTCTTTCTCCAGGTAGTATAACTATCCTATGTTTGATCATTAGTTGAGTTCCATCATGGTATTGGTGTAAGAAGTAGAGGTGACACGTAGTGCATCCTAATCCACTACTCTTTAAGTCCTAGAATAATTATTCAAACATCTTTGGCCCTTTTCAAGGACCACCTGAGGTTAGTGGGTCAAATGACTTCCTTCCTCTTATATGGCTGGGACAACAATTGATAATGTACCTGTGATGTAAGAAATTTGACATTAAAATTGGGAATCTCTTGTTCCATGAAGTTCTTTACAAAATTCTATCAAATTTCGGTGTACCTGTCTACGAGACGTAGACAGTACACCTGTGAATGAAACCTGTTGAAAAATATGAGTGGTGCAGGAAAATCATGCCTTATGAGGAGGCCTACCATGGAATCTTCCTGTAAAAATATTTCCCTTTTATCTCTCTACTTACCTTGATGTTTAAGGTTTGAAACAAATGACCTCAATTGTACCTCTCCCACATACAAATTTATTGGTATTTCAATGTTCTTAGGGAGCAGAAATTTTTGCACATAAAATTCACATAGTAAATTATTTTTAACATCATCAGCAATAGTGTATACTCCCACAAATTTATGGTCATCTTCAAATTCAATGTCCAATTTTTCCCTGACCCTAGTGATTTTCCATTTGAAAAATTGTTCTTTTAAGAATAGGGTGTAAAAATTGGAGGGTGGTCTGCCGAAGAGTACCTGATCATACAGCTGACAACATTTTGTTTTAGCAACTCAATTTCCTCCTTTAAAATTTTATTCTCTTCCTCAACCTTTCTCAACCTGTAACATTCTTCCATCCATTTGGCTATACCCTTCAACATAATGATTTGAGGGATGATCTTATCTTATTCTTTCCTAATCTCCTACAACTTAGTAACAAATGTTTCGAAATCCAAATTAGTAGCTTCCAATATATGTACCTACCTCTCCTTTTCCTCCAATGCCTATTGTAACTAAAGAGTTTCCTCCTCCAGGTGTGCTACCATACTTTGCAGCTCCTGAATATGTTTTTCTTTATAAGGTAATTTCTGGGAGAAACCAACATCTTTAGCTACCTATAATGATTCCAATTGGTTAATCCTCTCTTGATCCCTCTAGAGTTAAAAATGTACTTTAGATAAGGATAACACATTGGGCAACAAAGTATTCTGGTCTAGAGGAGAAATAGGTTCCCCTTCTTCCGTGGGTGTTTTACCCTTATCTTTAACCAATGCTTCTTCATGAATGGATGGAGGAACTAGGTCATTTGGGGACTCCTGTGGAGTTTTAACCAAAGTTTGAATAATTTTGACTGCTTCATGTTCTTCTTTTATCAATGGATTTTCCTCTGGGGTTTCAAGGATGATAGGGTCTGGCGAAGAGGTATAACAACATTTAATAGGTCTATAAGCAAGAGATGAGGGGGAGTATGATTGTTGAAATTTAAGCCACCTCTTGGTTCCATTTCTATTTTTTAAGAACTTATGCTTTTAGATTAAATGAATAAGACCCTAAAACTTGAGATAGTTTGCCCCCCAGTGAAATTTCTCAGTAGCAAAGTAGATATCCTCATACAGAAATTGGGTTAAATTAACTTTGTACTAGGGTTTTACCTTGCCATGGCGTAAATGGATGAGCATCCTCAATAATGGACCTAACACTATCTCATACTTCCCTTCACAAGTAAAATATCTAATTAACCATTTGGCTACCCCAGCCCAAGGTTGAGGTATTCTCATTATTTTGATTCCCTTTTCCTTCCCTTTACTATCAACTACTAACTGTAATTTCTCCTTCTTTCCTACTACAAATCTTGTAATTAAATCATGTTACATTGTCCTTTCAGTAATAACTATGCCATAATTTGGAACTCTAGACAATTGACTAATTATAATTCAAGATAAGGGTATTTCCTTACCATTTACTGTTGACTAGCTCTTCTCCATATTTCTTGTGAATTCCTCTGTCATGGGGATGTTGAATTTTACATCTGCCAGGAGAAAATCGAACCACCCTGCTTTGTCAAAAACTTCCACCGAATTCACATTTTCTAAGATCTCAACTGAACTAGTAGCTCAGGGTCCCATTTTAGGTTTGAGCAAGTAGGAATTAAGTAGCACAGGATTGGTAATGCAAGAGTCTCTAGGGGTAGCACAAGAGAATTATAGAACATGATAGAGAATGACCAAATGAGAGCTCAAATGTCAAACAATCTTTTCATGTAGGGGATATAATTGAATTTAGAAAAATTGAGCTAAAACTCTGAGGTGATGGGATAAGTACTTGGATATGTGTGAAACATTATGGTATTTAATGGGTGGTAGATATGGCATGGATATTGGGAATGTGTGAGATGATTTGGAAAAATATGGGCATTTAATATACATGATGGAACAATTTGAACTTTAAATTTAAAACTTTACAATGCTAAGAGTTATTAAGTGCGCATTCTTAGACATTAAAGCCTGTCAATCTCCATCGTCATTTCAAATTTAAAGTGTGACACATCTCCACCACCTTTCATGATGTCATACTCCATGTGTATATGGTACTACCTTTTTATTTCTTTTAATCATTTTAGGAGAGAGAAGACCGCCATTACTGGTTTTTGATCTTCTGCATTATTTTTCTTTTTTTTGAGGAAACATTTGGCACCATCTCTAGTTTTCACCCAATGCTCTAGAGGAAGATGATTTCCATTTCTAGTTTTCAATCAACCCCTCTTTATTTCTAGTAGATGATGGTTCAGGTCTGCATTATGATAGGCAAAGAGACCTTTCCTATAGAATGAAGATTTGAATCTTCTTGTATTGCTTTCTGAAACTCTTGTCAAGATGTTGGTTTATGGTACAACCTCCGTCTGTGACCATTAACCAACATTACTTTCCTTTCCCCATCAATTGGAATCAACAGGATGGTCCCATTATCAAACACTTCTGCAATTTGATAAGGACATCCACCTCATTTGTAGTTTCCCTTTAAAATATTTATTTTTTGAATAAAAAAGTAAGTCCCAGTCTCCTTTTTGAAATTTCCTTAGTTTAATTTGTTTTTCATGCCATAGTTGTCTTTATTGTTGGATGATATCAGTTTGACGCAATGTCTGAAGCCTTATCTCATCCAATTCATTTAATTGAATAATTCATATTTTTTGTACCTATGTCAATTCAATTCCTACTTCACATGTTGTCCTTAAAGTTTGGATTTAAAACTCTATGGGAAATTGGTTTCTTACCATAGAAAAATTCATATGGTGTAAACCTTGTTGTTGTTTTCCATGTAGTATTCTAAGCCCATGCTACTTCTGGTAATTTTTGAGCCCAATTATTTCTTGAGATGTCAAAAATATTTGTAAGTATGTTTTCCAATTCTCTTTTGGTCACCTCTAGTTGCCCATTTGATTGTGAATGGTAGGAAGATGACTTCTTATGTTTCAGCTGATACGTCTCCACAAAATATTTGATTACTCCTGACATGAATTGTGGCCCTTGGTCTAACACAATTGATCTTGGTGCTCCAAATATTTGAAAGATTTATTCATAGAGAAAATATGCAATCTTCTCATCTCTTGCATGTGGCAGTGTCTGCACTTCAGCCCATTTGGTAACATAGTTAGTACAAACCAATATGTATTCCTTACCTTGTGAGGTTGGGTTGAATGGCCCGATGAAATCCTGACCCCACTTCTCAAATGGTTCAAAAACAACTTGCCGTTGGAGTGGAATTTCTGATTTGAATGTTGGTTTCCCCAATCTCTGACATTTATCACACCTCCACACATACTTCTTGACATCCTTAAACAAGGAAGGACAATAGTATCCAAATCCTAGGATTTTATGAATGGTTCTTTGCACTAAATAGTGGCCTCTTGATGGTTCATCATGGCATGCCCATAGGATGTAAAATATTTCATTCTCAACAAAACACCTCTGTAACACATGATCGGGACCACATTTAAACAATATTCTATTCAACCAAGTATACATCACACTCTGCTTAATTAATTTCTTCTTTTGGTTTAGTGTGAAAAAGTTGGGAAACTTCCATGTGGCTAAGTAGTTAGCCATGTTTGCATACCAAGGAGAGGTAGTAGAGAGTGCAAACAAATGCTCATCTAAAAAGTCATCACTAACTTGTTCATATTTTTCTGAAACTCTAAGCTTGGAAATAAATTCATCCATAACATTGGAATTTCCTGATTTGTCAACAATTTTAATATTTAATTCCTGCAGTAGCAATAACCATCTAACAATTATGTCATGCATTAAAGATTTATTCATGAGATATTTAATCACATAGTGCTTAGTATGTACAATGATTTCATATCTTGTAATATAATGTTTAAACTTATTTATTGCATATACCACATCTAAGAACTATTTTTCAATGGTTGTATAATTTTTCTCAGTAGGAGAAATATTTTTACTAATATAGTAAATTGCATTCATGGGTTTTCCTTCCTCCTGTTGTCCGAGGACATCACCTACTACTTCATTGGAGGCGTATTTTTGAATGTGGAATGGTAACTCTAAGTTAGGACCTCTCAACACTGGCGTGCTAATAATTTTTTCCTTAATTACATAAAAGGCTCTTTAGCATGCTTCTTTCCATTCAAACTTAGAATCTTTAGTTAGTAGAGAAAAGAATGGAGAAGAAATTTAACTAAAATCTGAGATGAACCTACGGTAGTAACAATCATGACCAAGAAAACTTCTTACCTTAGTCTGATTAGTGGGTGATGACAATTTCACAATGATGTTACCCTTATCCAAGTCAACCTTAATTCCTTCAATTGAAACATGATGACCTAAGACTATGCCTTGTTCCATCATAAACAAATATTTTACATGGTTCAAGGATAGTTGATATTTTTCACAACAAGCAAGAAATTTATCCAAATTATTGATTGCCTCTTTAAATGTTTCCCCATAAACTATAAAATTTTCCATGTAAATTTCTACACAATCATGAGTGAGGTCTAAGAAGATAGCTAACATGGCATTTTTAGAAAGTGGCTGGGGCATTGAATAACCCAAAAGGTAGCATCCTATAAGAAAATTTCCCCTAAGGATAGGAGAAATTTATCTTTTCTTAGTATTCAGGAGCTACTGTTATTTGATTGTATCCACTAAATCCATCTAGAAATGAGAAGTATCTTTTATTTGATAGGTTATCTAGGACCTGATCAATAAAAGGTAGTCGAAAGTAGTCTATATGAGTGGCCTTGTTTAGTTCTCTACAGTCCACACAAACTCTCTATTTTCCATTCTTTTTAGGGACTATGACTGTTGGTCAGTCAAAGTATGGTACTTAGCAGAAGGCATACAAAATTTTCACACGGAATAAAAGAGTGCATTCAAAGATCTAGAAGGATCAGGAAGAAATCGCGCACAAAGGACAAAGATAGATTCAGGACTTAGGTGTTTTCATGATTGCAGGATATTTTTGGAGATGACGTGCAGAGCACACAAACTGAATACAGACTTGCACATCACGCATAGGCTATTTTTGGAGGAGCATATACTAAGCAATTTACATGGGATCAAGCTAATAATAAGATTACTACTTCTAGTTGACTATGAGAGGTCTATTGTTAGCATTGTTGCACGAGAGCCTATTATTGTAAAGGCACATGGCTATTCTCAACATGTGACGTATTTTGGGATTAGATAAGTAGTGGAGGGCAAGTCCCCACCCTTATAAATATAATATGAACTATGTAGAGTGTGTGTGTATGTGTGGGTGAGATAGATATAGATGTATGCACAATCATGCTATCAAATCTGTCACGCACATGAGTGTATGATACCGTTATTGTAAGAAGATTTTGTGTGTTACTATGATTTAATATAATGGAGGGTATTGACTAAATCATGGTATTAAACATGGTTATAATATGTTATTGCATAGATGATTTCATTATGTTTATTCTTTGACTCGTGGTTCTTTAAGATATAGATCTAGGATATGCTTCGTGGAATATCTCTGTTATTATGCATTAAATATTCATCATGATCCCATCCTACATGAGCAACTCTAAGGAGGGGTTTGGTACCTTTGTGCGCTTTGGGTGAGCACTCAGAAAAGGCTGAGTCATGTGCCAGCGCGCTTGGGTTATTCTTGGTGAATTCTAGGTTGCATCATTGGTTCCATTGCCGGGACCTCTTTTTCAGTTATTATCAGGATGGTTCACGATGAAGACGTATCGGCTGACCCTAGCAAGTGTTGAGGAGTGGACTAAAGATCTGGAAGAAGAGTATGCACTGAGGTTTAGCACTAGATCTGAATTCAATGCACCCATCTAGGTGGAATATAACCTTTATGATTGTTTGTATGAGAGCTTCTTCATTATCTTTCTGGTAGAACTGTATGAGTGGCGGGTTGGTTATGCATCTAAATGGAATTGGAGGTATCACACACTTTTCTGGATGGAGGAAGAATTTCAGACCCTTTATGATGCTGATTTGATTTGGAATCACGTTATGTATATGTGGTTCCATGGTGTTTTGAACAGCTATATCTTGGAGTACTCAATTTCCACCTATTCATGCTCAAAGGTAACTGAATTCCAATTTTTGCGATATCCTAGAGGAACTTACTTTCAAGGTATTCCACTGGCGATCAAGATCCTGATAGTAACCCTAAATATGGAAAAAACCTATGAATAGCTAAACCCCACCACGTGCGGGGGCAAGAGCATGATTGGTGAAAGATGGTAGACCTAGTGAAAGAAAGGCATAGAGAAGAGAGGAGACTTAAGTATAACAAAGTGCACGAGAGGGTGATAGAGAAGCATCATGATATTGCAGAGTGGATGGCGTTACAGAGAGAGATGGCTCATGAAGGATTTGCATCTCATGCAGGAAGCGTGGAGCCAGAGCATCTGTATCTCCCCCATCTAGGAAAGCATGACAGGGAACCTTCTGCATCCTCATGTGGAAGTGTGCCAGAAGAAATGACCTGGTCCACGGGCGTGCATCTAAATCTACATGGCAACCTTTCCCTTGTGCTTGGTTTTCTAGTATCTAGTATGAAAAATAGTCAGCACATTAGTTTGGGTAGTAGGAAAGCAGGATTAAGTCAGGTGGCAAGTAAAGCTATGACAACAAAAACATATTCATTATTGTTTGGGGGTACCTTTTTAGGTGCATCATCTGCACAGAATGTGAGCATGTAGAATTTTGGACTCACTTCGAGGAGTGGTACTACCTCACAGATGGTAGGGGTTCAGTATAGTACTACTGTTGGGACACAAGGAAGTACCTCTTCTGGTCCATTTCTAGCTACAGGTGGAGGATCAGGTGGTATAGGTGGCTCTAATTCTGGTGCATCAAGTGGTTCTGTAGGTAGAGGTAACACAGGATGTTCTAGATCTAGTGGGCAGGGTCTGTACTAGCCTCAAAACAATAACATGGAAATGTTCCTTCATCTTATAGAATACAGGGGCATAGAGGATGTTGTTGATCATGTACATGTGTGAAATACTATGGTTTGTGAAGGGGATCACAACATCCAATCACAGAGCAAGTCAGTTTGCCACTACATTAAAAGGATGTGCACACAGTTGGTATAGGAAGTTTGTCCCTAATCAGAATTGCATAGATTATGTAGCATTAAAAGATGCTTTCCTTAAGGAGTTTTACATCCATGAGTTTGAGCAGAAGAGCATTAGCTCACTCAAGGTTATTAAGCAAGGCTATAATAAATTTTTTAGGGAGTATGATGCCCATTTCAAGACTTTGATATCTAAACTTTCTTATGATATTCATGTCAGTCAGCATGCATAATGGTTTGTTGGAGGTTTGATCACACCATTTAGAAGGGCATTGTCACATAAAACATACATTGATCCACATGAAGTGCTTGAAGCCACTTTATGCCCTAAGTCCATTAGGAGTATATACACTGGATTTATCCCATTTTTGGAGGCACAGATTGTCGCTATGGTCAAGTAGTTGGAGAAACTATCTGTAAATTCAGCCCATGAGAGACACACTGGGATTTGGTGTATAGATTGTGAAGTAGAAGGGCACACCAAGGATAGTTGTCCTCACAAGTCAGGTCATTCATTACTGTAGGAATGTGAGATATTTCATTTGTACCATGATGCTTGTAACTTCCCATTGTTACAACAAGTGATAAGAAAGAACGTATCTTGATATTGTAAGATTTTCCGGTCCACAACTCATGATACTGAATACTGTAGGCTGATTGGTCAGATCCATGATACTATAGACATCAGTGTGCAATAGACATGCATATCAGATAACTCTAAAAAAATGTGAGAACCATGATCATAATCAAGAACAATATGATCGGAATGAATGGCACTTTGAAGGAGGTCGTGGAAGAAGTCGAGGATTTCGAGGAGGATATGGAGTATGAGGCCGTAGTGGTGGAAGGAGTGAGTTTACTCATGGAACATGTTACACCTATTGATCTCCTGACCACTACAGGTGCAAATGTCCTCAGAATATTTTTTGTTATTTCTGTGGAAAGAATCACAGCTATGAGGAATGCCTAGACTTATATGAGCATCTTAATAAGAAACATAAACAGGAAAACAAAGGTACATGGATGGTGAGGATACAATGCACTGTGGAAAATCAGTGGATGCCAAAGTTGACATTGGAACCTAAAGTATTACCTATAAATATTACTACATGCATTGATGTTTTGCACACCAGAGAGGCATCACAACAGAAGTCCACTATTACAAAGGAGGAAGTTTTGCATGCAAAATATCTAGATCCGGCACATCAGAAGGAGGTTTATCAAGAAACCATGGAAGTACTCAGGGACCTTCAGGGTGAAATACAATATTTGAAGGAGCAATCATGGAAGATGGAAAAAAGAAGGCAATGGATACGGTTCAGTCGGATATTGATGATATGAAAGAAATGTGCAAGATGTTACGCCAGGAGAATATCATTTCATTACTAGGGAATTGGCTAAAGGGGAATACTCCACGGCAGGCATTGAGAATGGTCAGCAAATTCTGCATGCCAATCTTCCCCCTCATAGTTTGGACTATGAAAACGAAATCACTTTAAATGTTGTTGTAGATGGATGTCTTTTGAGCAATATATTGATTGACAATAGCACAAAATTCAATGTTCTTACTTTAGATGCATGGGTACAGATGAGGATGCCTCCATTGCAACCATCATTGAATGTGTTATTCATGGGTAATTGAACTAAGGCCACTCCCATCGGGGTTTTGAAAGATGCATCCATTACTATACAAGGAGCCAAGTTCACTGGGGACTTTGATGTGTTAGCACTCGTAGAGGAAGATAGCTTCCCAGATTTACTTGGGTGCCCTTGGTGTTAAGAAAATAATGATGATCTCTAGTTCAATAAAGGGTATATCAATTTTGAGAACAAGTAAGAAAGAGTTATTATCCCTTTGACGGATGGGAATTTTGCGTCCTATGTTGATCCATTGAGTGAGGAAGACCTGAATAGAATCTATGTACGTGTCATTCGGGACCCAGAGGTACTCGAGCCAACCAAGGAAGGGATTCTACAGTGGGAATATGCACAGTCAGTTAGTGATACTACAAGTGTTGCTTGTGATAATTGGGCACATGGTACTTATGAGATGGTTGGGCGTGAGGTAAGGAGCACACTTGCAAGGAAGATAACTCTTTGTTGTGTTAGGTTCCTAGGTCACAATTATATACCTCAATACACTGGAGAATAGAATCCTATTGTATTCCTACTCGTCATGGAGGAGCAGTGGAAAATTCAAGAAGAACGAAGAAATATGTTAGTAGACATACTACGTGGGATAGTAGCACACTGGTGGGTGGTTCATAGGGACAATCTTATGGAATGGAGGGAAATCTGGATTACTTTGACCACTCAGTTTTCACGAAGCAATGCACCTACTAAAATCAACACTTATCCTAGTAATGAACCTGTTTCGCACCACATTCAATAGTGTGAGAGACTCTGGACAGAAGGGCATGAAGATTTACCACCTTCACTATGGGTGCATAAGTTTTATTACACATTGTGTGGTTGTGCATGCGCCTGGTATGTGTATGCAGAACTCCATAGACAGACTGGGAATTGGCATGATTTGATTGCAAGAATGACTCAGAAATTTGACTACTTTTCTACAAAGCTTCCAATAGATCATAAAGCACATAACTGTGGGAGATGGTGCAAAGATAGAAGAACTCCTTCAGGATTTATTTGGTGAGACAGACTCAGCAGCACATTTTGATAAGATAGAGGAGACTGATATTGTATTACTTCAGCGTGTTTGCTTTGAGAAAGAAAAGGAAAATATTGTTTATCTCGTAGGCGATGAGGAAGTGGAAGATCTAGATATAGATCATTCAGCAGGGACGCGCGAGGTTTTGGATAGTGTAGATAAAGCTATGCATGTATACCATGAACCTATGAAGAAGAAGAAAGTAAACATTGGCATGGATAATGAACCAAAGGAGGCCATAATAGGGGATTATTGGTCTGACTGTGAAGTGGAAACGATCATTGAGTTACTACAAGATTTTCAGGACTTATTCCCAAGAGGATACCATGAATTTCAAGGAGTGCATGAATCCTTAAGAGAAATGAAGATCAAGCTTAAGGAATGTGCGTGCCCAGTCAGGAAGAGACCTTACAAAATTAATCCTAACCTGTGGGTAAATGTTAAGGAAGAAATGGACAAGATGTTGAAGTCTGGCATCATCAAGCCTTTAGAAGAAGCATAGTGGGTGAGTCCCATGGTTATTAGTATCAAGAAAGATGGAAGGATTATAATTTGTGTGGATTATAGAGAGTTGAATGTTGCATGTGTCATTGATCCTTTTCCTACACCCTTCACAGAAGAAATATTAGAGGGCGTTGCAGGGCGCGAGATCTATTCTTTTACAGATGGATTCTCTGGGTATCATCAAGTTTGGATTGCATAGGAGGATCAAGAAAAAATAACTTTCACCACTGAATGGGGAAGTTTTGCATATACTGTGATGTCCTTTGGTTTGAAAAATGCACCTGCTATATTTTCGTGCATAGTTGTTCAAGAATTCCAGGATTTTATTCATATTTTCTTGTAGGTTTACTTGGATGATTGGATGGTGTATGGACTTGATTCAGGATCATTGTGACAATTTGTGCCTAATGTTTGAATGATGTCGGAAGCTACGCATCTATTTGAAAATCAAAAAGTGTGTGTTTTCTACACCCTTTGGAACCTTGTTAGGGCATATCATCTGCAAGGAGGGTTTGTTAGTGGATCTAGCTAAGGTTGCAGTTATTGTGGGCTTAAAGGAGCCTACCAGTCAGAGTGAGGTGCACAGGTTTTTGGGTCACATAGGATATTGTAGCAATTTTATTAAAGGCTATGCTAATATTTCTGTACCATTAGAAGAGTTACTCAAAGGAAAAGGGACGTTTTATTAGGGAGAACCGCAACAACGCGCATTTGAGGCACTAAAAGAGAGACTTACTACAGCGCTTATTCTGCGCTTTCCCTCATGGGATCAACCATTTCATGTGCATGTGGATGCCTTTGGATCAGCCATTGGCACAGTGTTAGCTCAACCTAGAGAAGGTATTGTAGATCATTCCATCTATTTTGCTAGTAGAAAGTTGACTCCTGCAGAGAAAAACTATACAACAATAGAGCGTGAAGCCTTGTTGATGATCTACATGCTACATAAATTTAGACAATATTTGTTAGCAACACCCTTTTTGCTTTATACTGATCATATGGCATTAAAATACTTGGTAAAAAATCTCATTTTAGAAGGGCACATATGTCATTGGGTGCTCTTATTCCAGGAATTTGACTTCACCATCGTAGTAAAACCAAGTAAAAGTAATTTTGGCTCTAGTCATTTATCAAGAATTCAGTCAGGGGAGGACACACAGACAATTGAAGATACCATGTTGGATGCACAGTTGTACAAGTTACAATGCGTGCCTTAGGAGTTAGAGGATATTGTCATATTCCTACATACAGGCATGGCCCCAGAAGGTATGAAAGCCTTGGAGAAGAAACAACTTGCAATTCATGCAGCACCCTTTATGTTGATCAGTGGTGATTTATACAAACTGGGTAGAGATGAAGTACTACGCAGGTGTGTATTGGAGTATGAGCACACAAATATTATGGAAGAGGCTTATGGTGGTATTGTAAGTGGGCACTATGTAGGTGACGTCATTGCGCGCAAGATTCTACTCACTAGATTATGGTGTGAGACCCTGTATAAAGATTTTAAGGCGTGTGATCATTGCCAACGCCTTGGAAAACCAGGTCAATGAGATGAGATGTCGTTAAGGCCTATTATTAGTGCAGAGTCATTTGAGAAATGGTCTATCAACTTTGTGGGTCCTATTTTTCTAGCCGTGATTAGGACTAGATCGCGTTATATAATCACTTGCATAGATTATCTTACAAGGTGGGTAGAAGCATCACCTACTAAGGATTGTATAACAACTACAACAACCAGGTTTCTATGGGAAAATTTTCTTACAAGGTATGGATGTCCATTAAGTCTAACAAGTGATAAAGGTACTCATTTCTTGAATGAGATAATCAAGATATTATTTATTGAATTCATGATTGCACACCATAATACTACACCCTATCATCCTCAGGAAAATGAAACTGCTGAGGCTTTTGACAAAATTTTGAGCCATACATTGACAAAGATATATGATGTTGGAAGGAAATATTGGGATGATAAATTTTCTGCAGTACTACGGGCGTATAGAACAACATACAAGTGGTTGAACAAGGCCACACCTTTTCAGTTGATGTTTGGCATGGAAGCAATTCTTCCCATGGAATTCATGTTACCTTCTTTATGCATCGGGCACGCTGGAGGTTTAACTGATGTGTAGGCATTTGATGAAAGGAATGATCGATTGATACACTTGGATGAGAGGTGAGCCATAGCACGTTGGAGTCAAAATCAAGAAAAATCTAGGCAGAAAGCATGACATGATAAACACATCAAGGATAAGAAGATTGAGGTTGGAAAGATGGTGCTACTTTATAATTCAAACTTTTTGCACCATCTAAGCAAGATTAAAGTGCATTGGTTTGGACCGTATGTCATTACTCACATTCTTGAATCAGGTACATGTCAGTTAGCAATGCATGATGCAGTATGGTTACCGGGATACTTCAATGGACGTAGGCTAAATTCCTACTATAAATAAGTCTTCTTGGTGTTTGTAATAAGGCAATATTTCCATTTAGAATATGTTTCCATTTATGCATTTTCTTTAATGTATTTCTTTCATCATCGCTATGCTTTGTCAATTTAGTTTGGTGTTTTGTGTAATAAGCGCATTTTCACGCCGAAAGCTACTTATTGTTTGAAGAATTTTTATGCACAGAGGACTACACATACCATTAGTGTGGGGTGGTTATTGATATCCATGTATTGGACTGTTGAAACTAAGTACACATGGAAGGAACAAATTGCTATGGGTGCTATTCAAGTTGGAGAATTGTTAGAAAAGAGATTGCTTCTAGAAAAGATGACCATATATGGAGATGAATGAAGGAACAATATAACATGAGGTAAGCATAGGCCATGGAGACTACCAGTGGAAGGTGCAGTGACGAGGTACTCGGGTGCATGGGAAAGCACTGAAGAAAAGTCCACGGCTAGAAGGTAGGAAGGCACACTAGAAGGTTATAGCTTGGGTGTGAAGATTTACCGCGCGGAAAGAAATAAAATGGTCAATTAATGAGAGGATTATTAGTAGGTGAAGGAGTAATAAATATGATAAATTTTTGAAAATCTATATAAGGATGGGATGCGAGTTCAGTTTTACCATTGTCATCACAATAATTTGAAATATCCAAGTGCAACCGAGCTACGAGAAGAGTATTTAGGTACAAAGAGTGTGAAACAAGACGTGACGAGAAGATTTGTGCATAAAAGAAGCTTGTGTCCCCATTTGTGAAGGGTTTGAGTGAAGAAAAGTGTTACAAAAGAGCTAGGGCACATAGATTCAAGTTAGGGTTTGGCTTTGCACATTACAGAATATAGAAGGTGAGCATTTGAAGTTAGAAAATTACAAGTTACAAATGGCACAAGGGAAAGCACCTGCCACAGGAGCTAAGGGAAAGAAGAAAATGGAAGTGGAGGTTAAAATTACTCCTGAGAGCAATTTCTTGTAAATTCAATACCCAGAAGGTGTAATAGTGGGACAAGAATGGGAGTCTCACATCCGGAGGTGTAAAATAAGTGATTATAACCACCACACATCGGATAACAAAAAAGGTTTGTATGCGTTAGTGTATAAAGAAAAACAAACACATGGTAGAATACATGTCAGTATATGATGACGCAGGAGAAAAGTTATTGAAGTAGACTGGGGTTTATCAGTTGTATGAGCTGCCATACTTCAGAAAGTATGAACCTTTGTACCAGTGGTTGATGAGCAGGATACATGAAGATTTCTTCTATTTCGCAAGGCAGAGGGTAAGGATTACTGCAACATTAATTTCTACATTGACATGATTAAAGGGCACAGGAAAAGATCTAGATAGTGGCTTAACAGATAAAGCAGCAATCCTGGAGATAAGGAAAGATTTAGGGTATACCAAGGGTCGGCGTGGTATGGATATAGATAAAATAAAGAAGTACCCAGTGGTACAAGTAGCTTCACACCTGGTGAGAAAATTGAATGATCAAGAGAGGTGGTCACAGGTGAGCACAATATGGCTCCATGTTGCAAAGAAAATGTCTTAGGGAGTCATCTACAATAATACAGGCTATATTGCAGAGACCATAGTTGAGGAAGTGTGTACTTGTGAGAGGATTAGTTTTGGTGTAATCCTATTATCCTTGGTATTTATGGAGATCGGAGTACCTGATGGGCCAAAGGAGAAAATATGGGAGTACCCGATGGAGAATAAGTCACTGGAAGAAAGATTTGACAAATACTTGTGTGATGGGTCAATGAGTGGGCCATTCAAGAAAAGGGCATATATTTAGTAGGACAGGCTCCGCATGGTGTTCAAGGAAGAGTGGTGCATTCCTAAGGAGTTTCCTTTGGTGGTGGGAAAGGTAGTGCAGTTCGTGGTATACCAACACTTCATCATAGTGCACTTTGCAATGAAAGATAGAACTTGGAGCCCCTGGTGTAAACTGCCATATGTTTTAACAACGCACTACTTCTAGGCATCAATCCACCTTTTTTCTTATGCACGCTGATTGAAAATTATTGAAGACAAGGTAGAATGTGACTACCATACCCTGAGGAAGACCTATGTATACCCAGGACTAACTTCCTATATTGAGAGGCTAATTCTGGATATGATAAGCATGAAGCCTGTAAGTTTGGCGATTAGAGACAATGGAGCTGCACTTGTGTACCTTCAGCCTAAGCCTAAGTTAGAGGGTAACAAGTATGTATAGAATGAATTCGCACACCTAAGACCGCCAAAGGGTAAGCATACAATGGAGAATGTGTCGACTCCACAGCCTATAGAGACTATAGTGGTGGATGAAGAGGAGGATGAACAAGAAGATAGTGGTGGCCTAAAGCATAGACGAAAAATGCAGCCTACAGATAGGGTAGAAACTGAGCACATGACTACTCCACCCTAGGTATAAGAAGAAGGTGATGAAGACTTGGATGCAGTCCAAAGAGAGTGTCATTTTAGAAGGGTATTTAGGAGAACCAGAACCCAAGGTGCTACTTAACAATCAATTCAGAGATCACCACAACTCTCCCCTCAAAAGGAGATAGCTGGAAAAAAAGGAGGAAGCTGAGACTGGGTGATGAGGCAAAGGAGTCTATGGAAAGCGCGCCTGAATTCCCTACACCCCCAGAGGACATGGAAGAGCCACAAGAGAAAGAAATGAAATATTAATAGGTGAAGAATGGAGAAGAAGGGGTAAAGGAAGGAAAAGAAGGACCAAATAATGCTAAGGATATTAAAGATCCAGCTCCAAATCTTGACACTCTAGTTCCTAAGGGTCCAAGAACTAGAAGAACAAGTGGGAAGAATACTGCACCGGTCATCGGCTACGCTGACACGAGTAAAATTGTTCACACACGTTTTCAAAGCATTGTGACCCCTAAGGAGTTATATGGATGTGAGCTGATGGATGAAGATATAGCCACCATGCACACAAGGAAGCAGTTGTCTTGGTCCATGCGCACACACATGGATGAACAAGACTTCGACGTATGTGAAGAGTCATGTGTATCAAGAAGGTTGAAGAAGACACCTTAGGTTAGACACATAACAGTAAAGCCTAATGAACAAGTAAGTAATGCCTTGGTGAAGGTATTGACAGAGGTGACATAGAGGAATATGGATAAAGCTACAACAATTAGGGCGCTAAGAGAAGAACTCAAAGCCAAGGATGTATAAATAGCATTCCTAAAGCAAGAGAAGAACTTGGAGAAGAAGAAGAAAAATGCATTTATCAACATGGTAGAGGAAATTGGAGACCATGTCCTGAAGGAAAGACTGCACTTGGAATCCAAGGTACCAGAAAAGTTTCCTTCGGAAATGCATTATGTATGTACCTTCATGGATCTGATGCTTGAGGATGGACCTATGCACATGCCAGTACTAAAGGATCCTGAGCACGAAATAGAGCGAGCAAAGGATTCCATGATAAGGAACATTTCTTCTTATGAGGCCTTTCTCCAAACCTTGCAGGAAGAGCTGCGGAAAGTGGACCATGCATTGAATATTTCTATAGCTCCAGAGGCAGTCATAAAGATAAGGACCATGGTAGAGGAAAATGAATTCCTAAAGGTGATAAAGGATGAGACACTGGGGCGTAAGGAGAGGTTGAAATTGGTAAATCAAAAGCGTGAGGCCCTTGCAGTAGCACAGGAACCACATAGAGAAAGGTTGGATGAATTTGGAAAAATTATAGTGTAGAAAATGGATCTGCTAAAAGGGAGAATGACGGAAATGTCGAGCATTATTCTGGTCTTGTAAAATGAGAAAGGAGAGATTGTGCAAGATGATCTGGAGTCAATTGTGGTAGATATTCCAGAAAAAGAAAAGGCTGTGCTGAATGAATGGCAGACATTAGAGGTAGAAATATAAGAACAATATCCAGAGTTGATTCTTCCAATTGAAGAAAAGGATGCTACATAGTAAAGTAATTCTTTTATACATAAAATTCTTTACATTATTCCATTCATATTATTTACTTTATTGAACATTTGGAGGCAACCATTTTTAGGGCGGTAATGTGGTTAGTGTGGGGTAATATTGGTCAGTCAAAGTATGGTACTTAGCAGAAGGCATACAAAAGGTTCACTCGGAATAACAGAGCACATTCAAAGGTGCGGAAGGATCGGGAAGGAATCGCGCGAAGGACAAACACAGATTCAGAACTTAGCCATTTTCACGATTGTGGGCTATTTTTAGAGATGACGTGCATAGCACACAAACTGGATGAATTCTTGGTGGGTTATCTAGGACCTGATCAATAAAAGGTGGTGTAAAGTAGTCTCTATGAGTGGCCTTGTTCAATTCTCTATAGTCCACACACACTCTCCATTTTCCATTCTTTTTAGGGACTATGACCAAAGGGGAAACCCATTGATTGTGTGAAATTGGGTAAATGAAACCTACATTCAAAAGCTTTTCGATTTCAGTTTTAAAAATTTCTCTAAGTGCTGGGTTTATCCTTCTTTGAGGTTTCCTGACCATTTTGGCTTTAGTGGTGTAAATGTGATGTGTACAGATGCTAGGATGTATACCTTTCATATCACTATATTCCCAAGAAAAAGCTTGGGGATGAGATCAAAGGAGTTTGAACAATGTATTTTCCTCTTCATAGGTCAACGAGTTGTTTATTTTCAGTGTTTTTCCAGGAAGAACATGTAATTGTTTTGTATCATGTTAAATTGAATTGACCACTGGGTAACTTCTTAAAATTGCATTTAATGGACACCTATGTGGTAGCAATCTGTGCACTAAGGTTATGTTTTGGAATAAGAATTATGTTAAATCTATTTTCTTTGAAAATGGATAGATAATGGGTTGGTTATCTTCATCCATGAATTCATTCTTGATCTCATCACATTTCAAAATCGTATTGGCACAAGAATTAGTGCATGAGTTGAGTGTAGGAATTGAAATGAAACTAGCACAGGACTCAGGCACATGACTCATGTTATGTACAACATCAGTGTCATGGTAGTTACATTGAATCTGATATGAGTGTTCTCGAATTACTACCATGGAAAGAGAGGAGATAATATCCTCATAGTCATCATTAGACCCATGCTTTTTGTTTGTAGCAAATGGTTTGGTTGTAGGGTATAGTGAAAATTTATTGGAATCTTGACCATTGGTGATGACCATATTTCCTATTCTACAGTTAATAAGGGAAGCAACTGTAGCCAACCAAGTATGTCCTAGGATTATGGGGTAACCAATTTTTCTATTCTTTGTTTTAATTATCATGAAATCTATTGCATAGTCCCAGGAATCAATTGTAATAGTAATGTCTTATATTATTCCCTTGGGTTTATTAATTGACTGATCTGCCATTTGTAAGACGATATGTATGGACTATGGTTCCGGGAGTGCCAATGTGGATAGAGTATATGTAGTCATGATGTTTATGGAAGCTCCTAAATCAATTAGGACATTAGGGATTTGGACATATCCTATGCAAACAGTTACAATAGGAATTCTAGGATCTCCATACTTAGGAGGAGGATTAGTTCCTGTACGCCGGAAAAGCGACAAGCGAGCGTGAGAATCTACAAGTAACTCTTCTGCGCACCCGACCTCTCGAGGTCGTGCCGAGACAGTCAGTGGGGGTAGAATATGCAGACAAACTAGTTAGGCAGTCTAATGTCTTCGACACGCACTAGTGGTATTTGCAAATCTAAGGCAAAGAAGGCCCTTCTAACTTGGACTGGTGTGATAGATCGATCAACGAGGATGACTGCTCGAAGGCCTCCAATCAATATCGAGCTCTGGCGTGATTCGATCTATGGGTTGCGGAATACGTGGAAAATAACCTGGGATTATTTCGTGTATATCTCCTGATAAGGTCATATGGTGGATGATTGAATAAAATTGACTCTACGGACGATTTTCTGGCCTAGTCCAGAATTCCCTAGCTTCGTTAGCCGCTATATCTAGTAAGGACAGTTGTTCGATGATGATAGGTGGAAGTGGAGTGGACCTGAATACCAAGGTGCGTAGGTTAGTGTCTATATCTAACTGACTTGTGGATTCGTTGGGTTTGTGGGATCTGTGGGATCGCAACCATAGATTATTGGTTGTTGCGGTCCTGTTATGGTCATACGCGAGATCAATTTTCTAATCCCTAGTATCCAGTTAATCGTAACACTTTTTCAGCTTCTATGTTTAGAACCAACAATTGTGTGATCTTCTCAGAATACCTTACAGGTGTTCTCGTAACCTGGATTCTTAAGCTGGTATCTATATCTACGAGAGTGTCTCTAGTGTTTGGTTGTGGAACTAAAGGATCACACCCGAATGTTTTTTCTCTTTCGAGCCCTTCTACAGTCATGTGGATATTTTTCTAGGGTAATCTGTAGTTTGGCTGACTTGACCAAAACGCATTGTGCTTGGTCGTCTTCTATGTTTAATCCTCTTAACTGTGAACTGATCAGTTGTAAAATCTGTGGTTGTTTGGAATACTTGTATCCTGAGATTTTGAGTCTATGTCAACTATCGCTGTGACGAGGTTTGGTTGAGGCACAATTGGCTCAAATATATATTCCCTGGGCTCTTTGAGGTCCCATGATTGTCATACGAAACAAAATGTAATCTAACTGTAATGAAATAAATTCTAACTAGGCGAAATAAATCTAACATATATAACTTTTATCTTTCTAAGAAATAATTCTAACAATTTTAAGGAAAACAATCTATTTTAAGCGTATCTAGAAATAATAACTAAACAATAATTTAAAACAGACAAGATAACCGAGTGTGGTTATTTACCTGTGTGATTTGTAGAATTATTCTAAATAAATAAGATAGCCTGTCTAATCTACCTGCAAGATTCTCGATCCTACCTCAGAGGTGAGGAGTGAATCATAGTTTCTCAGAAACTATCAATCCCCACAGCTTCCCTGGCAATATCGAGAATAGAATGAAATGAAATAAAGCGATTAACTACTCTATTTGATATGAATCTGACTAGAACTTTGAAATTTAAAACCTGGACTCCGCAGAACAGTGGCGAATCCGATGGTGTATGTGATCTCGTCCCCTTAGTATGATCTTCTCGTTCTTTCGTGTTCACTTGGATCCAGAAAAGCGTGTAATGCTAGCACCGATAGGAGTAGATTTTGGGACAAGGACAACTCAGAATGCAGACCGAGAATGCGAGTAGGAGAGGGATAGCGCAAGAGTACAGAGCTTGGCTTATGTGATTCCTAGCGGGATTTTACTGCGAGTCATGCAACATGAAGCGACCAGAACCTGCGACTATCCTATACGAAGAGCAAAACCTGCAACTTTAATGGCTTCCTAAGCTATTCCGTTCCAAAATAAAGACACTGCTTGCACAAGTTGGATATGTGGCTTACCAACAGCTGAATAAAGCTAACCAGGTATATAATGAATTGAACTAAGAACTCTAAGTCACAGTAAAAACAAATCTACAGCAAAGAGGAATTCAAAGGCAAACTTCTAACCGGATCGGATGGAACAACAACACTGCCTACACAAGATGGGTCAGTGGCTTACCAATAGCTGAGCAATACTAACCAAGTATGAAATGAACTATGGTATCAATCCTAAGAAAGCTAACCAAAACACTAAAAATCAGAAGACTCTGACAAGGAAAAATGGTGACCAAAAGCTCCAGCTCAAATTCTTCACCCAAACTCAGACCAAATTCTCACCCCTTTGCATGTACACAAACCAATGCATTTATAGGAATTTCCAACATTCAAAAACCAAAACCAAATTGAACTCCTAAACAATAAACAAAGGAAAAACACTATTCCAGGGGACCAAAAACATTAATGCATGCTCAAGTCGGCAAAGAAAAGCTGGTGAATCGTGATATTTCACGCGGGTCACGCCAAAAGAGCGTTCTGGAAAACGCGCACAGGACCGCCGCTCTGAGCAGGGCGGCGGTTTCATCACTGAAGGTCAAGAGGCCAAGGAAAGAGGGAAAAAAGGGGAAAACAAAGGGCATAGGGGCTAAGCGAGGCATGCGGGATGTTAACGCATACTCCGAGGGCTTTTCCGAATCCCAGAACACCTTGCGAGGAGACCTGTATCATCATCGAGGCACTTGTTACACTGTTCTGGCAGTACAGTACCTTACAATTTTGGGTACGTACATATTGCCCCCCTCGGAGAAGTGTTTTAGCCATGAAGAGGCATAAAACGGTGGGTCCCGAGTATGGCAGTCCCGAAATGGGGAGTTAGAAGCTATACCTTACTCGTCCGTGTGTGTTGAGATGACGCCATCGAAATTCCCGCTACCTGCAAAATGAAAAGAGAACTCAAGTGCAGATAGATGCAAATAACTTGGAAGATAAACGCTAAGATAATAGGGAAGTGAGAACGTACCATTCGTGCGGGGGATAGAAACTTACCTCCAACAGCGCTCCAAACCTGTGAAAAAAGCCATTTTAAAACGAAACAGAACGATATATATATGAAAGTGGGCCCATTTTCCTATTCATTTGCGCGAATCGATTTGATTGATTTTTGAGCTCTGGGACCCACGGTGATGGTTTCTCACGTGAGTAGAGTCGAAACGTTCGCAGCGAGATCGTGATCATGCCTCCACGAGCGGAACACCGACCTTAGCGATCACAGGTTGGTTTTCTTCCATTTTGTGTTTTTTCCCTCTTCAAATTTGAAATGGCAAATTCTTTGCAAATGGGGGGATTATTTTTGAAAATGTTAGGTTCAAAAGGTCCATCTAGGGGGGGGTGGCCTACTGGGTAGGCTTTGTTTTTTAGTTAAAATGGTCTATTTTTACTTTTTTTTTTTGGGCTTTTTGGGGTTAACAAACCCGCGCGGGTTTTTCGGACCGTGAACGCCGCCCTGGCCAGGGTGGCGGGTTACATGACCGCCGCCCTATTCAAGGTGGCGGTTACACGACTACTGCCTTTAAGGCGGCGGTTACAAAACCACCCCCCCTGCTCAGGGCGGGCGGGTTTTGCACAAAATGCAAAAGAACTTAATTTTCGAGATTCTGCACTTGTATTTTCTTGCATTTCTATATGTTTTTATGACTCTCTCGATATTGATTAGATACTAACTTGCTCTGTTTTGTGTGTGTTTTGGTTGTATGCAGGCGAGAGCAGAGTATATCAGATGGAGCCGAGAGAGAGAGTAGTGTGATTGGCTTTCGGGGGTATTGGATGCCCTTTCTCAGGATGAGGAGGATACAATTACAGAGGGCCGGCATATTACGTATATCACGTGTGCCCCATGTCACGCCATCTAGTCACATACTTTGTGAGTTGTTTTCATATTGGGATGTAGATCGGAAACACTTTCCGACTGCCAGGGGTCCGCGGTGAGTGGACCATCACTTTTGGAGGATGTCTACCGTATCTTAGGGGTCCCGATCATCGGGAGGAGATTCACACTGGAGACGGCAGGGGTCTCGAGCACAGATTTGCACAGTGGGCAGGCTACATGGGGGATGCAGCCATCTCCACGGGGTCGAAGAAGGGAGTGAGAGTTCGATCCATTCCTTCTTTGCCCATCCCCGTATTTCGACAGGCTATCATGGGGATCCTTGCCTCGAGGCTGATCGGGGACAAGGGAGGGGATACTTTACTATACTGCTGGGCCCCCATCATTGCACAGATAGAGGGGCATGGCCGGATATATGCCTGGGGCGCAGATATTCTGGGGACCACCTACCATGACTTATACAGGGTGGTCCGTTTGCAGGGACAGTCATTGAGCCACCCGACTCTAGTCATGAGTTGGGTGTATGAGCATTTTATTCCTTATGGCAGAGGGGTAGAGGTGGCAGACCCAGGGGCTGTGAGGGCAGCTAGATGGTCAGATATGTCGGTGCTTAGAGCACCTCACCAGCCAGTTGCCTCCCTTACTACAGCAGATATGGAGGCGACGCTCGTACCGGCTTATGGCCGGCATATGGGGCGAGGAGACCCTTACATTGATCTCCTGCTCCACCACAGGGCAGCTTATCGACTCTCGCGTGGGATGGGTGGAGGTACACCCTTTTGGCAGAGTTCCTCAGCAGTTCGGCCTTCCATATGCGGGCATGCTTCCCCCGAGCGAGCACCAGTTTATAGATCAGTCCGAGAGGCCAGAGGGGGGCCTAGAGGCCGTGGTTGGACAGCGATCACTCCTGGCACTCCTATTGCAGCCAAGAGGGTAGTTCGGGCTAGAGCTGGTGCGCCTCGGACACCTTTGCTTCAGATTGCTGCGAGTCCTGCTCATAGCAGCGATGACCCTATAGATATCGACTCCGATTCTGAGGAACTTATAGAGGGAGGGTCGGAGGAGCAGATGGATGATAGCGATCCTGAGTGGCATGACACTCAGGATATTTTGCAGGCAGAGAGGGCCGAGCAGAGTGCAGAGAGAGAGACTCTAGCTTCAGAGGAGCCACTCTCCCAGGGCCATGGTGGAGAGGATGAGTCAGTTGCGGGGCGTCATGTTGCCCCTGCTACAGGAGCAGCTCCACAGTCGGTAGCGGCATCCGCAGCGGGTGCCGGCCCCAGCGATTCATCTTGGAGGCCCGGTGATCCGAGTAAGTTATCCTCTCCTCCTTTCAATGTTTGTCTAATTTAGGATTTGTTTTAACTGTTGTCTCTCCTTGTGTTTGTATTTTGTATATTTTTATCCTCTTGCCTAGTTTCTAATTCATTTTTCTCCTTTGTTTTGTAGAGACTGTTGACGAGTGGCGGGATCTAATCCGTAGGGTATGCACTGATTCTCTGATGATCCCTATGGATAAGACCCGTGCGGAGCTATCTGTAGATGCCAGGGAGCCTTCAGCAGCCGGTAGGCATACTGACGTCTTCGCTCCCGTTTGGCACGTGGCTAGGATGGTGTCGACTCTCCGTACAGAGTTGGCAGGCTATAGGATAGTCCGAGCGTCTTATGAGGAGCCATTCTCGTGGCGAGACCACGGCTACTCCTCGAGACCCTGAGCCCTCCGTGCATTCAGAGCGTCGGCGTAGCCGGAGTCCTAGGCGAGGGCGCGCACCCTCAGAGGGGTCGCGTAGGGGTTGAGAGGCGACTTGGCCCTGTGTATTTTGTACTGTAGATTCTTTTGTATATCACGGGCTCTTTGAGCATTTTGACCATGCCTAGAGCATGATGGCATTGTATATAAACATTGATTATTTATATATATGCATTCGTTTTTGGATGAAAACTTTGTCACTCGTGTTTTCCCTTTCTGTTTCCAGCTTCCTCATGTATACTACGATGTATGTTTTATATGCTTTCTAGAATGTATGCAATGGAAAACAGATGATGCAAATGTTTGCTTTCTTTTTGTGTTTCATGATGCTGATACATGATATTGTAGATATACTGTAATCTTAAATCTTAGTTTCTGTGAGCAATTTGGATAGCTTATGTTTGTTTTGGCAAAGTGATGAAAATAACCAGTATGATGAACAGATTAACTTGCCCCACTCCTAACTCCACGCAACTAGTAAGATGCGAGGGCTCATCACCAAGAACCAAGAAGGGCACAAGTTATGAAATATGGTGAAATGATAGTGACGAAAGACAGACGAAGCTTTGGTGGAACCAAATTGAAAACTACAAGCTTACTCTACCTGAATGACTTCATAGTTTTGGGTGCGACTTGCTTTGCGGTTTATCCAGACTTAGACCCGTAGATGGCCACATAGTAGACAAAATCTGGTTTTTAGGATTTTTAACTCTCTTGGAATTTTGAACATCTGATTCATTCGTTTTTGACTCAAAGTTTGAATAGTTTGTTTATGACCTTTTAACTTTTACTTTGTCTAGAGGACCCCCTACACTTTGCCCCATGCTACCTATAAGAAGCATGGGTTTATCACCGTGGGCAAGGCATAGGCGAGTAAGGGAATTTCCATCCTTTCCCAACCCTACGTCACTAGTAAGAGACGCAAGCTCATCACCGAAGGTTGGTGGGGCAAGGAAATGTGTAAAAATAAAATTTTCTGTTTAATCACTTCTTGACTTGTCTTTTTGAGTAAAATGTCAGTATATGCTTATTTCCAAAGAGATGTGTATATGGGATAGATGTGACACCATGAAGCTTCTAGAACAGACCATAGGCAAGACACCTATCCTAAGAAGAAATCAAAGCGAGAACAAACTTGCAGATCTTGGTATGATTACCGTTAAGACTTCGTCATGTCTGATTTTGTTTGATAAAAGATTCCAAGATGATTCGATGATACACGAAGATGGAGAGGTATGATTAAAGAACTTTATGCCAGAAACATCACGAGCTTGTAGTAAATTGCTTTGAGAATAGATTTCTTGATCACAATTTATGTAAGAACAAGTGGACAAAATGATCCTAATTTATATGAAAATGCAATGTAGATAGTTATATAGGTAGCGTTAGCTGCTTATGCGTAGAAACGCTTGAGGTGCAAGGAATTGACTGTTTCGCCAAACTCCTCACCTTCTAACGTACATAAGAGATAAGCACCATTTCCGTAGTCCTTCATGACTCGGTATGGGCCCAACCATTTGGGCCGGAACTTCCTTCCTTTGCCGGTCTTCTTGTCGATCCGGCTGTCTAGTCTTAGAACTAGATCACCTTCGTATATGTCGCGTTCATAGACCTTCTTGTTATACTGCCGGCACATTCGGTCAGCATAAGCTCTATGTCGCTGTTCAGCATCTAACCTAGTTTCATCTAGGCTTTCTAATTGGGAAAGACGTGTTTCTCTGTAAGCGTCTTCATCCAGAATTCCTTGTAGTGAAATGCGGAGACTGGGTATTTTGACCTCAAGCGGGAGAACTGCTTCTGCCCCAAATACTAGCGAGAAAGGAGTTGCTCCCGTTGGTGTTCTTATTGTGGTTCGGTGGGCCCACAAGGTCGGATATAACTTCAAATGCCAATCCCGCTTGTTTTCTTTCACTGTTTAAGGAGAATGGCTTTCAGCATTTTGTTTGTTGCTTCAGCCTGTCCGTTAGCTTGGGGATAATACAAGGAAGCCGTATGATGGCTTATTTTGAATTTACTGCATAGTTCGTGAACTTCTTCATTTTTGAAAGAAGTTCCATTATCAGAGATAATGATTTGCGGAATACCGTACCTGCAAATGATTTGATTCAAAATGAACTTAGCGATCACCGAACCAGGTACGGTAGTAAGAGGCATGGCCTCCACCCATTTGGTAAAATATTCAGTGGCCGTGATTATAAAATTGTGGCCGTCTGTGGATGAGGGAGATAATTTCCCTATTAATTCTAGGCCCCATGTAGAAAAGGGCCATGGAGTAGTGATTGGTTGCAGAGCTTGTGCTGGCATGTGGATCTCGTGAGAGAATTCTTGGCACTTATGGCACCTGCGTGCGAACTCTATCGCGTCATGTTTTAGAGTGGGCCAGAAATAGCCCATTCGATGTATTTTTCGAGCGGTGGCATGGCCACCGAAGTGACCTCCACATATACCGCTGTGGGATTCATGGAGAATCCTCTTGGACTCTTCTGTGTCGACACACCTTAAGAGCATTCCATCGAATGCTTTTCGATAGAGCACCTGCTCTATAATGACGTATTTAGCTACGATTATGCGTAACCGTCTTCTTTGTTGTGGTGTAACTGCCTCCGGGTACGTATGGTCCATGATATAATTAATGATATCAGTGTACCAAGGGCACTCAGAGATAGCAGGTTGAGTTTCGATGTAGTATACGCATTCATCTGGAAAGTCTAAATCTACTAAATCACCTCCGTCTAATGGGTTGTCAGCTAACCAATCTGCGATGATTTGTCCTTTAACCGACTTCTGATTTACAAATGTTAATTCGAACTCTCCCATTAAGGTTATAAAGTGTCCAGCTTTTTTGGACAAGGACCCTTGTGTGAGAAAAGTCCGTAAATGGTCTGTCTTTACCATGACCTTCGTTTCTTGATTCAGCATGTAATGTCTTAGGCGTTTAGTAGCAAAGACTATGGCAAGGCATTCTCATTCTGCCTGTGTATAGCATGTTTCATAGTCGAGCAATGTTCGGCTAATGAAGTAAATCACACGCTCTCTCTTGTCATCGTCTTCTTGGGCCAACATACAGGCCAGCGAGACATCGGTAGCCCGTGAGTATAGAATTAACGGGCGATCTAGCTTAGGTGGCATTAGCGTAGGTGGTGATAACAGGAAACACTTAACTGCATCAAAAGCTTCATTGCAATCTTCAGTCCAATCAATGCTATAGTCCTTCTTGAGTAAATTGTTGATTGGATGAACGGCGAAGCTTAGATCCGGGATAAATCTCCGGATTGCACCCAGCTTTCCGAGAAATGATCTGATTCCAGATTCACTCGAAGGTGGAACCATTTCGAGGATAGCCCGAATTTTGGTTGGATCAACATCGATCCCTCGTGACGATATGATGTAACCTAGGAGTTTTCCTCCTGTTACACCAAATACGCATTTCTCTGGATTTAGCGTGACTCCGTATTCTATTAGACGTGAAAGAATGATGCGGAGTACTTCGGGATGGTCACAACGTTTCTTAGCTTTAGCCAATAAGTCATCTACGTAGGATTCCACGATTTTATGAATTAAATCGTGAAATATATAAGTCATAGCCCGTTGGTATGTAGCACCAGCGTTTTTGAGACCGAATGGCATAACAGCGTAGCAATAGGTTCCCCAAGGAGTTATAAACGTGGTTTTAGCTTGATCTTGCTCGGATATTCTGATTTGATTGTATCCTGAGAATCCATCCATGAGAGACAAGAGTTCAAAACCAGCTGTTGCATCAACAATAACATCTATGGATGGTAATGGGAAGTCGTCCTTAGGGCAAGCTTTGTTGATATCTCGAAAATCTATGCAGATGCGTATCTTTCCATTCTTCTTGAGAACGGGAACGATGTTGGATACCCATTGGGAGTAGTCAACTGGCTTGATGAATCCTACCTGAAGGAGTTTTATTACCTCCTCTTTTACCATGAGAGCTACTTTGGGCTTCATGGGTCTTGATTTTTGTTTAATTGGCTTTGCATCTGATCTAGTGACGAGGTTGTGCACCGCAATGTGGGGTGCGACTCCTGTCATCTATTTGTAATTAAATGCAAATGCCTTTTGATGTTCTTTGAGAACCTGAGTATGTATTTCCACTTCTTCTGGTGTCAACGAAGAACCTAGTTTCAGTATTCTTGGTTCATCTTCTGTCCCGATGTTGACATCGATTGTTTCTTCGATTAAAGAGGCATTACCCTCTTCGAACTCAGGTGGTGCTGGAGGTAAATCTATATCATCCCCGTTTCCTATTGCGTATATGTTAGGTTCCATTTGTGAGGGAAGATCCATTACGAGATTTCCGAAATAGGAAGATGAATGTGGAATCAGGGATAAATCTAGCGTGTGATAGGAGAGATGTAATGCTGCATAGGCATTTAAGTAATCCAAAGTAGCCGCATCATTTCCAACATGGTCTAGGATGGTAGATTCACTTCCACTTGAAAGAGGATTTGTCATTGTTTTTATTAATGGTTCGTCACGAATGGATACTGTGAAGTGAGTGTCTTCTAGCTCATTGCTTGGAGTGAAGCGTGATGCTGAGGTTGCTATTGAATCGGCGAGAAGATTTTTTTCTCGCGGGATTGCTTCAATGGATATGAAGTTAAACACCTTGCTTAAATCTAATACAACGTTTTTGTAGAGTTGTAAATGTTCGGCTTTAGTTTCATATACTTCAGAAACTTGGTTTGTCACTAATTGCGAGTCTCCCAAGACTCTGATGTTATTAATACCAATTCTTTTGGCTAAGGTAAGGCCAAGGAGGAGGGCTTCGTACTCAGCGCCATTGTTTGTGCATTCAAAGTTTAACTTAAAAGAGAATGGGAGGACCTTCTCCTCGGGCGAAGTAAGAATTATACCTGCCCCCGCTCCATAACGACATTTAGCTCCATCGAAATGGAGAGTCCAATACTTAGCCGAGAGTGTAGATGTTGGGGCATCTGCTGCGTTTGCACACTCTACCTCTACCATACAGAGATCCTCTGCTGGCAAGGAACCAACACCTAGGGAAAATCCCATGCCTACTGAATCGAATGGTAAGAACATTGGTGAATCTTGTTCTATTAACTCAACGATTTTCGCAGTAGTCCCTAATGATACTGTTTCTTTAGTTTTACCTTTAGGGGTTGGAATTGTTTTGGCTATGTTGGTAGTTTCAAGATCCGTCGTAGGTATCAACTTTTCCTCTAGCTTTGGGTCAGAGGGTTTATTAAGTTGGTTTGTTGGAAGTTCAAATTCTGAGTGCACCCCTGGTCTTTTCTTTAAATCAGCTAGGTGTAAATCGAAAGGTTTTGGGTCACCTTTGGCTACAAATACCTTTCCCAGATGCAAGAATCTTACTTCCTGAAATAGCGTGGAAGGGATTGCCTTCATTCGATGTATCCAAGGTCGGCCGAGGATCATATTATAGTTAGTTTCCTGATCTATAATATAAAATTCAGTCAAGATGGTTTTGGGCCCTAAGGTGACCGGCAGTATTATAGTTCCTATTGAAGTGGCTTTAAGGCTATCATAGCCTCTCAAGGTATTTCGTGTAGTGGAACAGTTCGTTTCTACATATCCAAGTTTTTGGAGGAAAGAAAAAGGGACTATGTTAACTGCGGCCCCGTCATCAACCATTGCCCGTTTTACATAGTTATTATAAACCCACACTTGTAAGTGTAAGGCTGGGTCACCTCGGCGTGCGATCTCAGCATCTGTGAGCATTTTACTTATTTCGAAAATGAATTCGACATCCTTGTCCGGCTGCCCCGGAGGGTGGATATCAAAATCTACGTGATTTACTTGTGTTTTAGGAGGTGGCGTGATGTTAATTAGATGGCCTAGACCTAATGCTTCTAAAAGAGCAGCTCTGTGAGGGGGAGAGTTCTTTAGCAAGTCCAAAAATGAAATGTGTGAAAAGGTCTTTGTTAGGTCACTAATTAAATCATAGGCACCGATGGGTTTTTCAATTATTTGCTGACTCCTATCTGTCTCTGGCAGATGACTTGGGCTCGGTTGAGAGAAATACTCTCGTGTTCTTGTTATAGCTTCGATAGGTAGTTCAACGTCTAATTCTACAAAACTAACTATCTTAGGTCTTGGTTGAGCTCCCAACTGTGGCGTAACTGACGGATTTAATGAAGTCGAAGCTTCATGATCATTGTTTCCCGTCATTGCACCTTTGTTTGTTCCGGTTGGATTCAGCCTATTGCCATCATGATTTGGGAGCGGATCGTTAAAGATCCTGAGGGGAGCATTCTGAGGGGAAACTGCCCCTGCGAGCGTATTTGGTTGTGATGAGACGGGATCTGCCAAAAACAAGTCTGTGAAGAACTGTCTTTGTTCTTCTGGCAAGCGTTGCATAAATTTATTGTAGTCGCGGCACGTTCTAGTGTCGTGACCCCGAATTTTATGGAAACCACAATAAGAATTGGGGTTGTAATTCCCGCTTTGTTGGTTTGGTGTGTATTGTGGCCTAAAATTTCGATCAAACTGTTGCCTATTAGGACTAAAGTTTTGCAATTGTTGTTTCTGGTTTTGACTTTGGTTTTGATAACCAAATGAGTTTTGGCTTGGCCCTTGCATGGGATTTCGCCGTTGTTGTTGTTGTTGTTGTTGTTGTTGTTGTTGTGGATGGTTAAAATCCACTGTATTGACCGTTGGGGTAAAGTTGTTGTTTCACTGGTTGTTTGTTTGTGACGGAGTATTAACAACATTTACCCTCTTGGGTTGGTCGGTTACCCCATCCGTTGTTACCCCACGATTTTTGTTAAGGATTTTGGGTCCTTGATTGACATTTGTGGTAGTTGTAGTATTTTGAGTGGAGGTGATTAACCTCCCGTTTGTTCCATAAGTCTTACGACCACTATCTATTGTTGCTTGATCAATTCGTAGAGCGCTCTCAAGTACCTCATCATAAGTCCTTAGTGGGAACTTCTGGACTTCTTCCTTCACTTCTCTGCTGAGAGAATGAAGGAATAAATCGCATAGTTCCATCTGATCCATGTTTGGAGCACTTGCTGACGAATAAAGAACTGTACGCCACCTCTGGATGAAGTGGGCGACAGATTCATTGTGTTCTTGTTTGATATGTAAGAATTCCCTGATTCCTGTTCTCAATAGTTTGTTCATGTCAAAGGCTTTGATGAACTCTGACACGAGTTGTTTAAATGAATGTATGGAAGCTTCAGGTATTCTATAATACCAATCGAGAGCGATGCCTTCCAAGGTTTTGGGAAATATTTTAGCAACAACCCCATCCCAAGGGAGTAATTCTCGTATGGCTGTGGCGTAAGCTTTGATATGCGCGTTTGGATCTCCTTCACCCTTGAATTTGGGAAAATCAGGGAGAGGTCTTGGAAGCATGACACTTCGTATGGTGAAATCTAAGGGTTCCTTTAGATATTCTGAATACGTCCCTATTGCATAGCTTTCGACCATTGATGGTGGTTGCTGAGGGAGCAGTGGTGGGATAGGTTGTTGATACGGTGCAGCGTATGCGTTGGCAGGGGCATAGGGAGGTCCCTGCGTTTGAGCAAACATGCCGGGAGAGGAGAATATATCTCCTTGTGGGGATTTAGAGTACATGTTTAAATAGGACGGGGTATTGTCAAGGAATGGATTGTTTGACACTAGACCTGGAGGAGTAGTGTTAGAGATGGTGGGCCTTGTTGGCATTTGTTGTGGATATTGAGGAGGCATGCCTAATGTGCCTACTCCTGTGAGGAGATCTACCTGGCCAGAGTGGTATGGAGGATTGGAACTTCCTGTTTGTATGAACGGAGAATTTTGATTTGCTTGAGCAAGTTCTAACCCTCTCACTCTTTCTACTAACGTTGAAATGACTTCATTTGGTGAAGTCACGGTACTTTGCCTTAGCGGCGTTTGTTGTATACCCTGGTGTTGTATAGGCATGTGATAGCCTATCATGAACTGATTGCTATCTTGCCAAGTTTCTCCAAAAATATTTCCTGTAGAGGTATTTTCTTGAAAAGGGATCTCGGGTTGTACTTGTAAACCTCCTATAGGTGGATACATACCCCGGGAGCGTTGTTCACTCCTAGGATAAGGTATTGATTTTCCATCGTCTAAGACTGGGTATGGATCTGATTGTCTACTAATATATGGTCTGAGTAGTATTTGAGGAGACGAACCAGATTCTCCGGTAAACGTCATATTGTTTGAACCTGAAGGCTCTGTTTGTTGGGTTCGAGGGAGTTGATCTAACTCCTCGGTTTGAAGAGACAAACTATATCTGGTTCTTGGGGTTTGCGTTGACAACTGATTAGTTGAATAGTTGTCGCCCCATACTGAGAGCGAGGGTGATGATTCCCTGTTCTGTTGGGCGTAGTATGCCTCAAGACCCAGGAGGGGTCTGCCGTATGCATCAAATCCCGACATATTCAGGGGGTATATGAATACCCGCAGAATGATGGGAAAGAGCAAAGGTGAAAGAGAGAAGATGAAACTTCTCAAAGAGAAGGTGAAACAATTGTTTGTTTCACGTCGGGTTCACCAATTTTGTACGCCGGAAAAGCGACAAGCGAGCGTGAGAATCTACAAGTAACTCTTCCGCGCACCCGACCTCTCGAGGTCGTGCCGAGATAGCCGGTGGGGGTAGAATATGTAGACAAACTAGTTAGGCAGTCTAATGTCTTCGACATGCACTAGTGGTATTTGTGAATCTAAGGTAGAGAAGGCCCTTCTAACTTGGACTGGTGTGATAGATCTATCAGCGAGGATGACTGCTCGAAGGCTCCAATCAATATCGAGCTCTGGCGTGATTCGATCTATGGGCTGCGGAATACGTGGAAAATGACCTGGGATTGTTTCGTGTATATCTCCTGATAAGGTCATATGGTGGATGATGAATAAAATTGACTCTACGGATGATTTTCTGGCCTAGTCCAGAATTCCCTAGCTTCGTTAGCCGCTATATCTAGTAAGGACAGTTGTTCGATGATGATAGGTGGAAGTGGAGTGGACCTGAATACCAAGGTGCGTAGGTTAGTGTCTATATCTAACTGACTTGTGGATTCGTTGGGTTGTGGGATCTGTGGATCGCAACCATAGATTCTTGGTTGTTGCGGTCCTGTTATGGTCATACGCGAGATCAAGTTCTAATCCCTAGTATCCAGTAATCGTACGCTTTTTCAGCTTCTATGTTTAGAACCAACAATTGTGCGATCTTCTCAGAATACCTTACAGGCGTTCTCGCAACCTGGATTCTTAAGCTGGTATCTATATCTACGAGGGTGTCTCCAGCGTCTGGTTGTGGAACTAAAGGATCACACCCGAATGTTTGTTCTCTTTCGAGCCCTTCTACAGTCATGTGGATATTTTCTAGGGTAATCTGTAGTTTGGCTGACTTGACCAAAACGCATGTGCTTGGTCGTCTTCTATGTTTAATCCTCTTAACTGTGAACTGATCAGTTGTAAATCTGTGGTTGTTCGGAATACTTGTATCCTGAGATTTTGGTCTATGTCAACTATCGCTGTGACGAGGTTTGGTTGAGGCACGATTGGCTCAAATATATATTCCCTGGGCTCTTGAGGTCCCGTGATTGTCATACGAAACAAAATGTAATCTAACTGTAATGAAATAAATTCTAACTAGGCGAAATAAATCTAACATATATAACTTTTATCTTTCTAAGAAATATTCTAACAATTTTAAGGAAAACAAACTATTTTAAGCGTATCTAGAAATAATAACTAAACAATAATTTAAAACAGACAAGATAACCGAGTGTGGTTATTTTCCTGTGCGATTTGTAGAATTATTCTAAATAAATAAGATAGCCTGTCTAATCTACCTGCAAGATTCTCGATCCTACCTCAGAAGTGAGGAGTGAATCATAGTTTCTCAGAAACTATCAATCCCCACAGCTTCCCTGGCAATATTGAGAATAGAATGAAATGAAATAAAGCGATTAACTACTCTATTTGATATGAATCTGACTAGAACTTTGAAATTTAAAACCTGGACTTCGAAGAACAGTGGCGAAGCCAATGGTGTATGTGATCTTGTCCCCTTAGTATGATCTTCTCATTCTTTCGTGTTCACTTGGATCCAGAAAAGCGTGTAATGCTAGCACCAATAGGAGTAGATTTTTGGAGAAGGACAGCTCAGAATGCAGACCGAGAATGCGAGTAGGAGAGGGATAGCGCAAGAGTACAGAGCTTGGCTTATGCGATTCCTAGCGGGATTTTACTGCGAGTCATGCAACATGAAGCGACTAGAACCTGTGACTATCCTATACGAAGAGAAAAACCTGCAACTTTAATGGCTTCCTAAGCTATTCCGTTTGAAAATAAAGACACTGCTTGCACAAGTTGAATATGTGGCTTACCAACAGCTGAATAAAGCTAACCAGGTATATAATGAATTGAACTAAGAACTCTAAGTCACAGTAAAAACAAATCTACAACAAAGAGGAATTCAGAGGTAAGCTTCTAACCGGATTGGATGGAACAACAGCACTGCCTGCACAAGATGGGTCTGTGGCTTACCAACAGCTGAGCAATACTAACCAAGTATGAAATGAACTATGCTATCAATCCTAAGCAAGCTAACCAAAACACTAAAAATCAGAAGACTCTAACAAGGAAAAATGGTGACCAAAAGCTCCAGCTCAAATTCTTCACCCAAAATCAGACCAAATTCTCACCCTTTGCATGTACACAAACCATGCATTTATAGGAATTCCAACATTCAAAAACCAAAACCAAATTGAACTCCTAAACAATAAACAAAGGAAAAACACTATTCCAGGGGACCAAAAACATTAATGCATGCTCAAGTCGGCAAAGAAAAGCTGGTGAATCGTGATATTTCACGCGGGTCGCGCCAAAAGAGCATTCTGGAAAATGCGCACAGGACTGCCGCTCTGAGCAGGGCAGCGGTTACAGGACCGCCGCCTTGTTCAGGGCGGCGGTTTCGTCACTGAAGGTCAAGAAGCCAAGGAAAGAGGGAAAAAGGGGAAAACAAAGGGCGCAGGGGCTAACCGAGGCATGTGGGATGTTAACGCATACTTCGAGGGCTTTTCCGGATCCCGAACACCTTGCGAGGAGACCTGTATCATCATCGGGGCACTTGTTACACTGTTCTGGCAGTACAATACCTTACAATTTTGGGTACGTACAGTTCCCTCTAATATGCTAGCAAGTTTTCCATCAACATGAATGGGCTTTGGTTGGTTATTTATTCTCCCTGGATTATTTAAACAGAGCTCTTTAATTGTTTTATTTAGTTCAAGAATATCCTTAAAAGCTTGCAGTAAAGGAATGCCAATACTTAACTTCCTCAATCCTTGAATTAATTATGTCTCTGGCTTCTTAGAAACTGTGGCATTTTATTCCTCAAAGAGTCTAGATCGGAAGGGCATGCTAGTGTCTAATTGATGAGTTTCTTTAACAGTATTAGTTTTTTTTTTCTCTGGTTATTCATTGTCTTTAGGGATCTCCTCAATAACGTGAGAAGAAGGTTTACATGTAACCTTCCCTGACTGCAACAATATATTCTTGTAATCCATGGAGTTTACTGTAGGGTTTTTCTCTATTTCTACATTTTACGTTGGATTGCTCTGCCTTACATTTTAAGGATTTTCCATAGTCTGAGTAGGTATCTATGGCTGGGTAGGTTTTTTAGGTTGGGAAGCATTACTTGGTCAAGCCAACAAGGCTTGTTGACCTTGTGATCTTTGTTGAATAGAATATTGTTGTCCACACCTTTTAGGGGCATTCCACTGTTGTTGGTACTGAGGATTATATTTTGATTATGGTGGAATGTTTGGATATGGATCCCATGGTTGTTGATAAAAATTTAGTTGTGCATATTGTGGGCTCCACTCCTGTGGAATTTGTTGGACCCAAGGGGGAGGATATGGCCATGGTGCATTCCATTAGTTTGGGGCCCATTGTGCTCTTTGGTTATAGTTTTGATTTTGGTTAGACTGAAAATTTCCTCCCTATCTCTGACCCATGTAATTAAGATCAAATTATTCTTGATTGTTTTGATTTAAATGATTGAAAAATTTATGTCTTGTCTAGTGGACAGTCCTTCAGTCCATGTTTTTCCCTACACCTTAGGCAGTAGATGAATAAGGGATCTATATTTTTAGCCTTTTCTCTATCCATAGTAGAGTTGAGTTGAATTAATAGATCAGTTTTTAAATTTGCAATTTCTTCCCTCAACTTGGATAAATCCCCATTAGCCATTTTTCCTTTTTATTTCCATAGATTGTGGCGATTTATTGAGTAATTCCTACAAATATCAATGATATCTGTGAAATCTAAATTTTTAATGTCTCCATTCCCCATTAAGTTGAATTTTTATTGTGTGTCTTCATCTAATCCTTTGAGAAATAAGGTTTTGAGGAGGTTAATGTCTAGGCTAGTTCCACACCTTCTATGAAGGAAAAGGAACTGGTCTAGGTAGTCTTCTGCACTTTCATCCTCTTTTTGATGAATTCAAAAGAGATCTTATTTCCTATCCCTTACTCGAAAATAGTCCTGGTATTTATCGAGGAAAAATCGTTCCATTTCTTCCCATGTATTAATGGAATTTGGGGTCAACCCCATAAACCATATCATAGCTACATCTTTTAAGGTAGAGGGAAAATTTTGAAGTTTTGGCCATCAGCAATGTAGGCATATGTTTGACACAAGACCTTAAATTCAAAAAGGAATTGATCAGGGTCATCAGAAACTAACCCCCGAAATTTTGGAAAACTTGAGGTTATTCATACTAGTGAATTTTCTACACCATTATCCCCACCATTAGGGTCATTCATTGTTTTATAAGCAATAAGTTGTTCCACGGGTCGGTTTTGAGGGGGATGTTAAAGGTTTATCCTAATAAATCTTTTTCTATGGTCTCTAGGTTTAAACATGCAATCTTAACATATTGAGAATGGTTCCCTAGCTATATATATTGAACTTGGTTGTGTGTGTTCCACATACTCCGACCTAGGGGATTCTTGTTGTCACTATAAGGTCTCCTGATTATTTTAAAAATAGATAGTTATGGAAATGAATTTTCTAAATGGAAACTTACTATACAACCTCACGGTATCTTCTAGTTAACACCTTAACCTTTGATAACACCTTGTTCCCTAACAACGGTGCCAAAAAGGGATGAGTGTCGTTAAGGCTTGTACTTTAATCAAGTTATTTTTTCAATCCAGGGCAACGTCCAATGGTTGTTTGCAACAAAGAGAATGGTAGGAACAAAAACTCAACACAGGTTTCTACATTAAAACTAATAATTTATTGAACTACTCATGATTACAAATGAAATGTATGGAATTGAAGTACTATAATTGAAATCATAAACGAAAAGTTAACTAAAACATCAACAATGAAAAATGCATTGCATTCAAAAAGAAATAGTGAACTATAACAGCAACTCGTAAAGAACAAGGAAAAGGAATAATAATAAATCTCCCTCTCGTTGGGTAGGAGTGGCCCTTGCTCCTTCCCTTCGATCAGGTTTGTACCGAACTCAAACAAATAAAATTCCTCCTGAATTTGATCTTTATTGGATTTGAAATATGTTGTTACAATTATAAAATGTGTAACTCATAATTCTAATTACATCCTCTCTTGTATATAAGATAATTTTTAGTCTCTCCATAAGACATAGTTATTCTGAATGACTACATCTAAGTCTAACTAACTATCTAACTGAACAATACCCTTGATTTTGGTAATACATTAATGGAAGGAGCAATTCATCAGGTGTTTGAAATTGAAGTATTTGTAATGGCTGAAGAGAGGATATGTGATTGAATTCTTGAAGGATTCAATCACCTCTAGAAGATTCTCCAAATCATAACCGATTGAAGAAATTGAAGTGGTGGCAAGCCTGTAGTAATTTGTATTGTTTCACTCTTCTCGTGGATTTAATGTTGCTTAATAACTGGCATTGATTCTTGGTGAGTAAATAATTTTTCCAGTTGGGATTCCAGAAATATGAGCTATCTTCATGTGTGCTTAATTTCCCCGAGCTTTCAAGAATCTGGATTGGTGAGCTGAACGCTTGAATGTATTATCTTTAGACCCCTGTCAACAAGGATGAGAGTCTTGCACTAACACATGAAACAGAGTCATGTGCCATCATCTATATTAAGTCATGCACTCAATATAACAACTCAATATGTGTTATTTTTGGACACAGTTAATTTTCATCCGCATCATATACAACCCAATTGTGCAAAATAATTAACAAGATAAAACATCACAAGTACACACAATAATTCCTCCATAAACATAGTAAAGTAGTAAATATAAAGTGTATATTTGTCCATCACGTATAATAATATCAAAATTGGTATAAGTTATGACATGGCTTAAAAATATTTACACAAGGTTTATCATGAAAAAATGGGGCTCATGAGAGGGATGCCCTATCTTTACATATTTTTATTTTTGAAGCAAACTGCGGGAAATTTAGTTTAATGGGAAATTTGATCGATGCGTGAAGATTTCATAGGATGCTTTTGATATTTTGGATTTTTTAAGGTTGATCGATGTGGGAAGCCTTTTTATACAAGTTTTCATCCTTTAGGGGAGTGGTCTACAACTTTGAATTTTTATTTATACATATAGTCATCCTTCAAGGGATCGTTCTATGATTTGATTGGTATTTATCCTTCTAGGGATCAGTCTACTTTATCTTTTGATACATTTTGGAATTTTGAATAGTTTTCCTTCGAGGGATTAGTATTTATTTTTTATTTTTTATACAGAGCATCCATAGATATTTTTGAAATCTTTTGAGCTAAGGGAAAAACCTTACTAGACTATTTCAAGAAGGGGAAATATGTGTATGACCTACACATATATACCTCGTGACATGATTTTAGTTAGTACAAGGTAGGTGGATATAATGATTGCAGGGTTCTTGCTGAGAAGGAACTTATCCAAGTGAAAGATGTGATGAATAGATTTGCGGTGGTCATCTTTAAGGTTTATGAGGATAATGATGGAAAACCACATGCTTTCACATCATTCCGATGAGAAGATGACTGGTTGGTGGTTGGATGAGGTCTTAGATATAACTACTATCATGATGGTCAAAATTTAACAGTAGAAAGGCCGTAAGTGTAAGGCTTTCAAAGGTTCCTTTTTAGGTTCGCTATCAAGGGAGGCTAAGCGATATGCTCTCAACCCATACTTATGAGTGATGACGTATGGACCAATCCAATTAGGGGCAAACTTTCCATGTTTACTTCGTTCTAAAGTAGTGAAATTTTGACTTTATTTGAGAATGAGATCATTAATTTTGTAGTCATGTTGTTTTACATGTTTATTATAGGCATGTTTGACATGTTCTTGATATACTTGATGATGTTCAAGGGCCATTAAACATTTTTTTTCTAATAATTCTAGTTGTGTCAGACAGTCGATATTCTTCGTTAGGGATAAAGTCTTTGAGTGATATACATAGTGATAGAATCTAAAATTCAAGGTTTAGAAAAACCTTGGATCTATAGACTAATGAGAAAGGTGTATCACTAGTAGGGGTATGGATTCTAGTCTGATAATACCAAAGAGCAAATGAGATTTGGAGATGTCAATTTCTTCCTGCATCATCTACAGTTTTCATGAGAATTTTAGTAAGTGTTTTGTTAGAGGTTTCATCCTGTCCATTTTCTTGGGGACAGTATGATGATGAAAAACTAAGTTTAATGTTGAAGGTGTCACATAGTTTCTTAACATCCTTGTTTTTTAAGGATTAGCCATTATTTGTAACAAGTTTATAAGAGATGCCAAAATGGTCGATGATGTATTGATAATGAAATTAACGATCAATTGTGCTTTATTTGAAGTCAATGGGATAGCATTGACCAATTTTTTGAAATATTCAGTGGATTTGATAATCAAATGGTGTTGATGGGATGATTTAGGATTAACAGTGTCAATGAGGTCTAATCCCCATTGTGAGAAAGGCCATAAATCGTGAGCATTTTTTAAGAGTTGACTAGGGACATGGATAAGATCTGAGTGTTGCTGGTATTTGACACATTTCTTGACATAAGCACAACAATCCTTATTGATAGTAGGCTAGTAGTAGTTGATTCGTAGGACACGTTTAGCGAAAACAAGACCATTGAAGTGTCAACCACATATACTGTTGTGGACCTCTTGGATTACTTTCATAGATTCGTGAGATTTAAGACATCTTAATAGAAGGCCATCAAAGCCACTATTATACAAGATACAACCTATGATTACGTAATGAGTGGTATGTTAAAGAAATGATCTCTTAGGGTTTATTGATAAATCAGAGGGGATTTTAGATTCAGAAAGGTAGTCGAATGTTTGATAATACCATAGATCATTTGGATGATTATCAACAGTCGCGATAGGGGGAAGTTCATTTTAATTTGAGGGGTGATCCAATATTTGAATGACTACAGATAGTTAAGGATTGTCTATTGATTCTTTAGTTTGTAACGGGATTAGGGCTCCTAAAGAAGCCATAGTGTCTTTAAATTTGTTAGAAGATCATGGGATTTTTTGGATAATGTACTGATCAATGGCTCCAAGGAGAAAGTCGACGTTGGCTTTATATTTTTTACAATATTTCATTTACATTGATATTATCCTTTGACTTGATTGATGATAAGGTTTGAATCTCCGTAGATTTCTCAGATATGAACACCCAATAAGATAGCGACAATGAGACCCATGATTAAATATTCATATTTTGTCATGTTATTAGTAAATTCGAAGTTACGTTTAAATGATAGAGGAATATGAATCCCCTAGGGGGTATGATAACGACACCAACTCCTCCCCCTTACCAACATTTAGATCCATCAAAGAAGAGATTCATTTGATAGGAATGAATTCATGTTTGTCGATAATATTGATGGATTCATCAGGAAATTATTCATGAGGAAGATGAGTTTCAAGAAGGGGCACTTCAGCAAGCTAGTATGCGATTACTTGGCCTTTAATATACTTTTGTGATATGAATTCAAGGTCAAAATCGGTCATAAGCATGAGCCACTAAGTTATATGGTCACTGTGGTATGGTCTAGAGTGCATGATTTTAAGTGGGTTAAATCTGATAATAACGAAAAAAAATTGATTGAGAAGATAGTGTCGTAGTTTAGAGGTAGCAAAATATAATGCACAACACAAATTTTCAGCTTCATTAAAACAAGTTTTGTATTCATAGAGTGTATAACTTATATAATAAATGGCTTGTTCATGGCATTGCTCATCTCAATGAGTGAGCATAGCACCTAAAGCATGACCTGTAGCAGATATGTAGAGATAAACCCCCCCCACCTTGTGAGGAGGTGTGAGCACAGGTGGTGATAGAAGATATTGTTTGATTTCATCAAAATCTTTTTGACAATTGAGATCCCATCTAAAGACAATATCTTTATGAATAAAGTAATGAAATGGTTGAAAATGGTTGAATAATTGAGATATGAAATGTCAGATAGACTACAGTTTACCTTAAAGGCTACGTAATTGTTTGAGATTTGATGGAGGAGGAATTTCAATGATTGATTTAATTTTGGATGGATCAAATTCAATACCTCATATAGATACGATGAACCCTAAGATTTTACAGGTGAGAACGCCAAAAGCACACTTAACGGGGTTAAGATGAAGGAAACATTGAATGAGACGAATAAATATTGATTCAAGAATGGTGAAATGATATTTACATTGTTTATTTATTCCTAAGAGATCATCAATGTAGTCCTCTATTGTTTTTAGGATAAGATAGTGGAAGATATATGTCATACCTCGTTGGTAAGTGTCTCTGGCATTTTTTTTAAGTTTAAAGGGCATAACATGGTAAAAAAAGGTCCCCCAAGGGGTAAGGAAGGGTGTTTTGTGTTGATCGTTACTGGCAATGAGGATCTGATTGTGACCAAAAAATCCATCCATAAGGGAGAGCATTTCATGGCTAGATGTAAGGTTGATTAGGTGATCGATATTCGAGAGAGGGAAATCATCTTTAGGGCAAGCAAGATTGAGATCCCTGAATTCAGTGCAGATGCATAACTTTCCTAAGGCTTTGTTTATGGGTACAATAGTGGAGACCCATTGTGGATAGTTAATGGGTATGATGAAATTAGCATAAATAAGACGTTGTAACTCTTCCTTGATAAGGAGCCATGTGGGGATGCATGCTATGAAGATTTTGTTTGATGAGTTTGGCATTAGGATAGGTAAAAATATTGTGTACGATGATATTGGGTTAAATACCTGACATATCACTATATGACCAGGTAAAATCTTGTCTATACTTGCATAAGAAACTAGTGAAGTCTTTTAATTCTTGTGGATTTAGGGATTGACCGAATTTAACCATGTGAGGTTCCTGAGGGGTTCCTAAGTTTAGGTCGATGGTGGATTCATTAAGGAGGGTTTATGTATTGAGTGGTAAGGCTCTTTGAAGGAGATTTTCATCCACTCCCATATGGGATAGGATTTGTTGATCATCATGGCATTAGAGGGTGTTGATGGTGGGTGAATCTTCTTCAATCATTTCTGGCCAAATGAGAGGAAGTTTCTTAAAGAAATGGTTTGATTGATAAGTTAAGGGACCTAAGGAAATACTATTGACTAAAAAAAAATTAGGTGGGATGGAGATGGTGTCATCTATGTCCATAGGATTGTCATATTTTGCAAATGGTGGTGTCTCAAGTTCAGTGATACGTATGGATGTGGTTTGAGAAGATGATTCGACGAAGGGATTTTCATATCTAAGCTCATACTTTTCATGTGGTTTGAGGGAATGTTTGATAGTTAAATCATGTATTCCTTATTCATAGCATCTGAACCCAAAGCCTTTTCATGTGCAACAATGAAGGTACATTTGAGAGAAATTGGAATTGTATAAAGAGTCAAAATCAGATTTGAAGGGCACGGCGTGGTGTTTATGATTACATTGTGAAGAACGATGTTCAATCCCCTTATATATGAGGTTTGTATTTAGATAAACAGGGGCATAGGAGATAATGTATCCAACGTCAAGCTCCTACAATGGTTTTTTGTCTGGTATTTTGTATATCTTAGGTGTGGGAAGTGAGTTAAGCATGAGAGACGATACTCCCCGTGTGAAATATGTTTCATAATGTCTCCAAGGGAGTAATCATCAGGTAGTTTGGATGATGGGATGTATGTTCTGGTGGATGATTCATCAGATGATTTTGATTGTGGGATGGGAAATTCATTTAGATGATATGTCATATTACAATTGGCAAAAGGATTAGGATCTGTGAGGACCGTGAATGTCTTACCTTCGTATTCATATTTGAGAAATCGGTGAAGCGTCGAAGGGACACAATGCATGGTGAATATCCAAGGTCATCCTAATAAAATATTATACTGGAACTCTCCCTCTATGATATAGAAGAGTTCAGGAAGGGTTTTAATGCCAACTTTGAGAGGTAAAATAATAGTACCTAACCTAGGCGCGATTGTATCGTTGAAATCTCGAAGGAGGAATGGTGTTTGAGCGATGACGGTATTCGGAAATCGGAGTTGGTTAAAGGCAATGGATGAGATGATGTTGATTATGGCACCTCTATCAATCATGACCCTTTTGAGGAGGACATCATTTATTTGGGTTTTAATGAAGAGATGTAAATCATGATCCTTAGGCTGAAGTGATGGTATTTCAGTAGAATAAAAGGAAATTGCAATCCATTTTTTCCCCTTAGGGAAGAATTGGACAATAGAGGTATGTTGCACTTTAGGATTGAAAAAGGGTCTTCATGGAGCATTCTGGGACATTACAGGTAAATTTCGTGTTTAGGGGGTGCTCATGGTGTTTCAGGTAGTTTCGGGGTCATCTTGAAGCTACTCTCCCCTTTTCGGGTCTATAAGTTTTTAAGTTTGCTTAGATCAGACAATTGGCACCAACATGCCCACATTTGTTCAACACAAGAAGGGATTCATCAGAATTGTTAAATTATGTTTAAGGGGTCTTGTTGTGTTTATAATACTCCTAGGTTTTAGATGAAATCCTAGAGAATCCAAATTTTAATACAAAAGGTTGAAATTTTCATAGGATGGTGGAGGTTCAAAATTAGCTTGGTGAGTTGATTGTCAAGTTAAGCACTGCATACCTGGTAACTCGGTATATGATTTGTTAAGATCATAAATTATATTGAGATTGAGTCAATATGAAGAACCTGATAGTCGAGGAGGGTGAATGGTGAGTGAGCTTCAGTGGTTTATTCTCGCAGATGTATTCATGAGAGAGGAAATGCATGTAGGAGGAATATTCATTGGCTCTAGGAGCTCACAACGAGGTGTCCCGAGGTCGAATAAATTTGAGCTAAGTCAGGGGCCCGAGATCAAGCTTGAGGGAGGTTGGACATGGCATGATCACGGAGGTGAGATTCATTGGTTGGGTGAACAAAATATTCAGAGTTAAAATTAGGGAAAGCAAATTTTTGGTTGTTACATGCACGTTGGAGTTAAGTTCAAGATCAAACCATGGCATAGATGTATGTCACAGGGTACAGTTAACTCTGGGTAGTGAGTCACTCACCAAGAGTATATGGAAATATATCGAGCCAAACCAATCTAACATTCACACAAAGAAAAGTGATTCTTGTGGAGTTGTTACGAGCATGCACATCGAGCTCAGTGTGCCACATGAAAGAGGTTTGTAGAATGGCATAGGTGGTATCTCAGGTACCTGCGTGAGATGGTTTGAAGAGTGAAATTGGCATTTGAACACTGGAGCTCAAATTGAACGTTAGAAGCCAATGAACTAGTTGATTGACCTGGTATGGAGCTCGAAGGTTAGAAATCTTGGCTCAGCATGGTAATGACTATGAGATGGATCGGTGAGCAGGAAATGGTGAAAGCTCAACTTGATCACAATTTGGGATCTCAGGAAAGATAACGGTAACTTTGGTTTCTGAGTTAGATAGTCTTTATATTTCGAAAATATTGCAAACAAAAAAATCTTAATGTAGATTTATCGAGGAAGATAGATGGTGGATCGATCATCAAAGTGGAGGCTAACCATGAAATAATGAGCTTGTGAAGTCATCGTAGGCACTGGAGATTAACTTGGGTTGAGTAAAGTTAATGACTCAAATGATTGGCCTTGATCATTTTTTATGATGGTTTGACAATCACATAGAGGGGATCAAGTTTGAAGATTATTGGGAAACTAGCGTGGAGATTGATACACTGAGGTCAGATGAGCTCGTCACAATGATCATGAAGAACAAGATGAATAGAGCATTGTCTCGGTGGGTGGTTGGGCTATTTCACCAAGTTGACAAGCAGGAAGTTGTCGAGCTCAATGTTGAGCCAACTGGTATGATATGATGCTGAGCTTGGGATCAAGTAATGGTTGGAAGTGGTCATGGTTTTCGGTGAGAGATAGCTAAGAGAATATTAACTCGTTTCAGGGGGGAGATCAGAGCTTGTGGACTCACAGCATGTAATTGACTCAACTTTTCAAAGGGAGTTATTGGACTCCAAGACCTAACTTTATAATTAATTGAGCGAGGATATATTTTGAGCTTGACAGGGCGAGTCATGATGGGACATCAATGCAAAGTTGGGAGATGCAGAATTCAGGAGAGTTTTGGAGAGATCGAGCTTGCATTGAAGGCTTGGTCAGGAATTGTGAGGGACTCAGCCAATACACATGTCAGCGAGTTCATTTGGCAGAGCTTAGGTGATGATGGCTTGGGGGTGAGTTTAGGGTTTTAGAGATGTCAAGCCAAGGTGCATTCCACACTAGGGGAGTTTTGAGGTTCGTAGCCATGGGGAAAGTTAAAACGATTTCACCATTGTGTTTGGGGCTTTAGTGCCTGAAGGGCGTCAAACTCACCATGGAAATATGGCAGGAAGCGGGTGATGTGATGAAAATTTCCCAATGGCGAGAATTCGACATAAGGATTTTGACGTAAGACACGTGTTGCCATGGCTAGTCATGGCGAGTCAAGATTCCACCAAGATAGATCATAAGCATATGGATAGGCACGTGGAATCCGATCAACTCATTGTTCGGTTATTGGAAGTTGACTGAGTCATCGTGAGGGGTTGACAAGATATATGGCTTTGGACATGTTCAATACACAAGGTGGATGTTGTTGAATGGTCAGACGTGGCAGAGATGATATCGGTAAGGCATTTTAAATGTAAGGTGCCAAACCATACTAATCATAATGTGAGGGTTAACGAGTTTCAAAGGAAGAGCACATGGTGGGGTGGCAATAAACAAGGATACCAAGGTAGATGCCAAGATGCTCGGCCAATACTAAGGGGATGGAATGACCTCCAAGTAGCTCGTGGACCAAGCAGTGGTCGACATGATTAATAAAAGAGACTCAATCAAAGTAAAACATGGTATGACAAAGATCACGAGGTGGTTGGAGGAATAATAGAGTGCCCAATGTAAAGTCTTTGGGGTCATTGAAGTGGGTAGAGACGTTATTCAATATAATGTGCCAGGGAATAAGATGGAACTTGTGCAAAGCAAAGGTGATTGGTGCAACGTTCAAGGAGCCCGCCATATAAAGAAAATGCAAGGAACTTGCTAACTAGCGTACCGAGTTGGTTGGCAAGTTGGTTGGCCAATCAACATTAAAACCTCCTCCAAAGCATAACTTTGATTCGTTGGTCCCATCAAAAGGTCGAGATGCCTTGAATTTTAATAAAAATATTATTTTTATTAAATTAGGGGATAAATTTGAATTTTTTGATTTATGAAGGCATGATGGAGTGGAGATTTTTTCAAATGTAATTAATAATGTAATAAAGTATGGAGGCTATCATGTGATGTAATTTGGCTAAAAATTTTGGATTTCTCCTCTCTTCTCTCACAGCTTGGATTTTCTATAAATTTAAATGGGAAATCCATTTCAAAGGGTTAGACATTTTCCAATTCCTCTCTCTTTTCACATGCTAAGTGTTGGATTTTGGGATCTTTTAAGCCTTTCTTCTAAATATTGTAATGGAAAAAATTTCCTCTTCATAATGTAATGATGCATTGTGCATGTCATTGAAGTAATAGAAATTGTGTTTTGTGACTAATTATTGGTCCTTTCATCATTTTTTCTACTTCATTTTTTCTTTCTCATGCTTTCAGGTATACTATACAATTTCAAGTTTCTATTACAAGTATTGGGATTTTTGTACTTATCTGGGAGTGAATTTTGGTATGCAATTGGGTTGTGGTACTTATTCATCCTTCTCATTTTCATCTTTCTTCACTGGAAGACCAAATTTTTTTTTATAAAAACTCTTTCTTGGTGCATCACCATTCCTTTTTTAGGTTTTATTTCTTTCAAATCTCTCTCCCTAAACCCGTGGAAATGTTAGTATATGTCTAGTTAGTTGTTTTATTACGTTAGGAGTATTATAGTGCTTAGTTCAAGAAGAGGAAACCAGCCTTCTCTGGAGGTTCACCTCAATCCACAATTCCCACAGCTTGCAAGGTGATCCCATGTTACCCAATCACACTGAATGCCCTATCCATCACTTGGACATTGAGAGGGTGCAGTGATTTTGTGATAACAAAAATAGTTAAGGATGTTTTAAGAGCACCTACAAAATATGTGAAAGAGTGGGGATCATCTAAAGGTATTGATATGGACTAGAGGGCTTCGATCATTGTTTGTTTGTATAAGGGTGATGTTTGAACGAAATCGTAAAGTGAAATTTTAATAGGAGTTTAATGTAATTGTTTAATGACGAATTTCTATACTATAGTCGAGGACGGCGGTGCCACTAAAATGGAGACTTTAGTCTTTGATTGTGATATTTGATTAGAGGTCTCAAGAACCAAAGGAATGGAAATATTAGGTTTATCTTTGGATGAGGATGAAGTGAGCTTAGGAGGTGGCGAGATAACAATGAAGGTTTTCAGATTATTTTGTTCTAAAGGATTAGATTTTTCGGTGCGATCTTAGGTAGTAATGTGGATAGCTTCAATATGATGTGGAAGGATCTTACTCAAGAATTCTTAAATAGTAGAGGTTGGTGATGTTGTAGGTGTTGGGTGAGGTTTATTTGATGTTTATAACTCTGAATGGAGAATTCCCTTTTCTTTGATATTTTTAATGGTTGTGTGAAAGAATTTACATTCTTCAATAAAGTTTCCAGGTGTTTGATGGTAATCACAGGAGGTTTTAAAATTATACCAAGAAGGTTTCCAGCCTCGATTGTTAAATGGTTTGAGGGTAGGTAACACTATGAGTGATTGTTGAAGAAATTTTTCTAAAATAGCTACATATTTTCCTTTTGATGGAAAGGTGGAGGGAAACAATGTTTCTTTTAATTTATCTGTCTTGGGAGGCATTTTCTGTGGTGCGGGTTCTTTGGTTATTTGTCAATAACTAGTTTTTTATTGTTTGATAGATGATATAAATGAGGGATGGGGCCCCGAGATAGAGGGTTGATGTTTGATCCTTTGCATAGAAGTAGTGGAATGGTTTATAACGGTGATATTTTTAGATGAGGTGGAAGGAATTTTGGGGGTCACATTGATGATTTAGGGCTACGAAGTCGTCATATAAAATTTTCGTGATTTGGATGGCTAATTGTTTTTGAGGTGTTTGTGGAGGATTTTGACAAGTGTTGGGTGAATAGGATGTAGCTATGGATGCAGAGGGTTTATTTTGGATAATAGATTGTGGGGGTATTTCTAATTGTTTAGATATTAATTTAGTTGTGTTACTAATGGTGATTATGGATATGGATTTGGTAATGGGTGATATTTTATTGATGGTGTTTATGGTATGGTGGGCTTGTACGTTGTTCATTGGGGGTTGACTACTCGATGGTGGATGATTCGGAAATGTCTGTTTGAAGATGTCAAGGTTCTAATTCTGAGGAGCCTAAGGGTTGTCTAAATGTAGTTATCCTTTATCAATCAAATCCTAAAGGGTGTTGCGGAATGAATAACACCTTTTGATGTCATGGCCTTTGAACCTATGGTATTTACAATAATTGTTATCTCTATACCAAGAGGGTTTAGAGACGGAAGTGTCGATGGGACATATAGGTGGAAGGGAGATCATATTAGCGGCAAGGAGTATATCAAATACCACACTATAGGTTTCTCCAATAGGGGTATATTTATATTGAGGGTGAGAGCATTCGGTGGTCGAGCATTATTTTGGAGTAGATTTGATGACTACGGCATTGGCTGGTGATTTAGGTTTGTCTTGATTGAAAGATGATTTAGATGGGAAATCAGATTTTGGTTTCTTTGGTCTAAGTTTAAATCTGCCTTCTTTGAGAGTGTGAAGTTTGAGTTTATGGGCCATAAAAAAGGCTTCATCAAACGATTGAAATTATTGGATTTGAAGTGTGGAAGATATATGTTTTGCGCATGAACAGGAAAACAATTCTATTAGTTATGTGTGTGGGAGAGAGAATGGAAATTGATTGATTAAACCCCTCCATCTGGCTACAAATTCGGAAATGGATTCATCTTCAAATCATTTAATAGTGTATAAGTCTGTGATGGTGATTTTATGGGTGATATTTATCAAGAAATGTTCAATAAATAGCTTGGAGAGTTGTGCAAATGAAAAGAGGGAATATTATGGGATGTTGTTATACCAGTCTAAAGCAGGCCTTGCTAAAGACATAGGGAACATCCTTAGCATAAGGTCTTAGTCATGAGATATCAGGTAAGAAGCATGAGGAAAGGCTTAGATGTGCTACTAGGGATTTTCCTTGCAATAGAATATGAGGAATTTGGGAAGCTCCTAGTGAGGTGGATAAGCCTTATGGTATGGAAGGGTGAATAGGCTCATTACGTATTTTTTCGTATGATAGTGTATTTTTGGGACCCATAGAAGAGGCTTCAAGGCTAGATATTTGGTCTATTAAGGCCTAGAGAGGGCTGATCTATGGTGGTTATTGTGTGATACATGAGGATGAACAAGGTTAATTAAATGAGAATTGATTATGTTCTTGATACGATTGATATTGTTGTGGGATGTTTTGTTGGAAGGGAATGTTTTGTTGAGGGATGTTCATAAGAATGTTATAAGCAGGTTGTAAGACTAAAGGTTGCGATGGTTGGATATATTGATATTGAGTAGGGATGAATGTATTAAAAGGAGGTAACGATTATTGTGGTGTATGTTGAAGGGGAATAGATGCGTGGATAAGGGGTTGAGAACACTAAATCGCTTCTTGAAAGGGGACATAGGTGAAAATGAGGGGTTGTGATGATTTTGGGATGTTTTGAAGGGGAATAGTTACGTGGATAAGGGTCTGAGATTGATGTAACAAGGTTTGGGAAGAAGAAAATGATTGTGATGGTTAAGGTACATGTTGTGATATAAGTGGGGTTGAAAATTGTTACGAAGATGGATGAGTACTTGCAACAACATTGGTATTGATTAAAGGTACATATGTGGGAATGGACATAGTAATGTTTTGAAGGGGTGGTATGGATTTTTGAGAAGGCAGTGGCTGAGGTATGGTAATACAGATAGCGGTAAAACTCACAGGAGATATTTGGATGGTAGAGGAAACAAGAGGGGTTTTGTGGATGAAGAGTTGTTTATATCATGTTGAAGTGATGTGGAACCAATTAAGGGGTATGGTTTTTGAATGGTCGTGTCTTATGAAGAAATCACATTGAGGTCAAAGGTAATCACAGGAACAAAAGACACGAAAGTAGATGTTTTTGATCAAATACTAACAGCTTAAGAATATATTTATTGGATGATAGGTTAGTGATTTGGATTTATGAGATGGGATAAACCATATGACAGATCAGGTGTATATGGCAGCGGTTCAAGTAGTGATGATTGGAGATGGACACCCCTAATAGAAAGGTATGCATTAAGATCCACTGGGTTTGATTTGAGGATCTCTGAGAAGACGGGATCCTTGTTGTTGAAGAACCATGGGCTAAGAAGATTAGGTATTTTAGATGAAGCAAATTGACTACTGGGATAATGTGGTTGATCTTGATCTTCAGGTGGAGGTGAAACAGTTTTTTTTCGTTCATGGAAGAAACGTCAGGTGCTCCAAAGACATTGTTGAGTGTTATTAATAGAACGTGCAATATTGTCTATCATGTTTTCTAGATTTTCAGATTGGGGTGTTGATAAAAGCTCTTGGCATTGATCAATGAGCCGTTGGGCTTCATCTAATTGAGTTTGGGCCTGTTGTAAAGTTTGATGGTATTGTGGTGTGGATTTTTGGGATAAACTGGACATGTTTTCTGAGGTATGGATATGAGATTGTTGTCTTGTAAGTACCATATTAACAAACACACAATCACTTAACAAAAAGAAAAGAATTCTAGATGGGTTTATTACAAACAATAAACAAAATCACATAGAATGAGTTTGATTATCTTGATTAATTAGGAAAAAGTGGAATATGTGAAACGGCTTATAGGGTCATAGGAAATGGATTTCTATGGATCGTTTCAGGTAATTTTAAGGTTGGAGTCCTCAATATACCTGAAAGTATGTGAGGCCATAATTTGTGCTAGTGCTGGTATAGGGCCTAGTATTGGGGCCTACCCCCTCACTTCACGGTCCGCAGTGATAAGGGAGTCATATGCTTAGCCAATATACTGATAACCAATTGTTTATACTTAGCTAGAACACCAAGTCGGTTTCTCTATTGGGTGATGAATTCCCAATAGTTATCACCTAGGTAGGAGTGTTTAATGTAAATTTGATGTTCAATGTGATTTGGGTGTGTGTGGAGGAAGAATTAAATGAATGCAATAAATCAACCCTTAGATTAATCTATATTATAAAACAGGATGCAAGGTTCGATTTAAATGAAAAAGTGTGAATGAATTCGACGAGGACAGACAACAAAATGTTATACGAAAAACAAAACGAAAGGAAAAGGACTCACCTAAAAAATGCTTCCTTTTTAATTTTCCAAAAAATTGATATTTGTTTAGCAAAGCAAAAGCAACAAGCAACAAACTTTTAAAGTAGAAACCTATAAAAGTTGTTAGCAGAAGAAAAAAAAAATAGAGAAAATGATGTTAGGGGCTGACTGACTAGGTAATCAAAAACACTCATAGAGATTGTCGGTGATTGACAGAATTGCTGGTGATTCACACAATTGCTAGAAATTTGGCTAGATCGCTAGTGATTACATAGCAGAAGGCCTAAAATGAAATTAAATTTTATTTAAATGAACAAAAAACAAATTAAGAAGGGAATGAATGCCCGACCGGGTGTGTCAGAATGTTCAGAGTTGTTTTTACCTTTATATTCAAATTAATGCAGTGAAATAATAAAAACAAAAACGACCTCAGAAGATGCAAGGTTTGACGATACACGTAGCGATGGATGCTGAAGCTGGTGTTTGGTAGAATTTGATCAATTCTGGATGTATGTGTAAGTCCTCTTGTCCTAAAAATTAACCTGCATTCAAAGGAACTAAACAAAAAGGATTAGTCAAATGGATAGGCAAGCCACTCAGCCAAGGCCAATTCCAGGAATCTAAAGGGACTTCCTTGGAGGATGTCAACTCACTATTAGATAATAAAGTAGATTAAAAAATCAATGATACGGATGAATACAAAGATATATAATCAATATAGATATGTATATAAAAGTTAAGAAGACCTAGAAATCCAGATGAATGGGAGGGTCCTATGCAGCTTCGAAAGTGGCCCAAGGGAGGGTAAATGCTATCTGGACATGTTCAAAGTATTCATACCAGAAGTCTTCGGTCTCTTGTTCGATGTCGTGAAGGAATTCAAATTTATCGTCAATGTATTGGTCAGTGTTAGCAAATTGTATTACGCAAAGAGTGAGCTCGTGCAGGATATTATATTGTTCTTATAAAAAGGGGTGTTGGACTATCGAAAGTTTGTAAATGTTGGTAATTTCATGTGATTGACCAAGTATTGCCATCTAATAGGGAGCCATTCTTAAAGACATGTTAGAAACAACAAATATGATGAAAACTGATAAAGAAATTTGATAAAATATAGATTGGATAGGAATTTCTGGCTATTAGACCAATCGCTGGCAATTAAGGGGAATCACTGATGATTTAAGTGAATTTTAACAGGTTAATAAAAATAAGTGTTTGATGATGTAGAATGATGTTTTAAATTATTTAAAAAGCTAAATGTGATTGATAAAAGACAAATGAAGGTTATAAGAATACCTTGAAGGTGTTACGAAGCTAAAATATGCCTCAAACCTTGTCTAGGGATTATCTAAGTTGACAGGGGATGTTCTAATGCGGTTTGTAGCTTGGGTGATGAAGGATTGATCTCCAGATGCTTGAAATTTCTTGATGGTGATATCCAATGATACCTGTGATAGCCTTCGTGTCTTTTTTTTGAATGATGAGAGGTAGGATGTTAATGCTTGAGACAAAAATTTGGAGTTCAGAGATTCAAAATTGAGGATCCTAGAGAAAGAGCAGAAAATTTTTATTTATAATCGCTGGCGATTCAATTGAATCACCGGCGATCCAAGTTTTTCAAGATTTTGAGTTATTAAGTGGTTAAAACCACTTCTAAATGGATTTATTTAGCTTTGGGCTTAGGGTAAATGGTTGGGAAGATGTTAGAGGTCAAAGTGTAGGGGTTAGGATGGTTATAGATTTGTTTATGATTGATTTGCTTTATTTGTTTTTGGTTCTCAAGTGGTTTTAGGTGGTTAAGTCTAGATTTTACAGTTGTAAGAGAGATATTTACATAAAGTAAATATGATGAAGGATTTAAGGCGTAGGATATGGTGTATATGAGTTTAAATGATGTATTTGATTAATATATTATGAAGGTGAATGTAAATGATAAAGAAAAAGAGGAGTGCAAATTTTGAGTGTCTACACATGTAACCATGGGAAAAAGATGAATCAATGGCTATGAATATTAATATTTTGTATACTATCATCTATTTGCACATTTGAATATTATGTTATTGACTTATAATTTTATGTTACTATTTTAGTTAGCACCATCGTCTAAAAATTGTCTGGTCTATTACAAAGAGATTCTAACAAAAATAGGATACTGAAATCATTTCAGGCATCCCTTTGTTAATACTTTTTACAATATGGGAAATATCAAAATTTGTTGGTCTAAATATGGATATTTTCTATACCATGGCATATTAGAAAATTCCACCATCGAATTATTTAATTTTGTGATATGTGAATTGTTTATGTTATAGTTACAGGTAATGCATGACATGGAAAATGTTGGTATTAACAATATTGGTGTATATTCTATCTCTTTGTTTTTAGAATTTACTATTAATTTACCTTTGATATGTATGTCATATATGCAAAGGTGATAGTTTGCATATTGATTTTGCAAATATATGTTTTTAAAATATGGATATTAGTAAAGACTATTTATTTTATTGTTGAATTTATAATCTTCTAGGGAAAAACTGTATTTGATTGGTTACTATTACGGGGACTACTATTGTGACATGAAGTAGTCACTTGGCTTTGTCCATTTAGATTTATGTGGTTGGCAGTACGCGAAGATGGTCAAAGAGGATGAGGAGAAGACATTATTTGTAGGACCTATATTTTACTAAATTACAGACCTAGCAATAAGATTAATAGTTGCAACCAATGAAAAAGTAGAAAAAAAACATATCCATAGTTTTAACATATATATGTGCGAAAATAATTTTTACACTTTATACTTTTTCAAAATTAATACAATATGACAAAAATAATATTTATTTATAGTCTTTAGAAACATGTATGGTATAATCCAAATGGGCATTTCATATTACAATAGCAGTCTTTGCTCCAATGAGAAATTAATAGCTCCGCACATCCATAATGTTACCATATATATATGCAACAACAATATTTCCACTTTAGAATTACACATGACCTGCACGTAAAGGCCACTAAAATCCAAATTTCATGTTCACTCATTTTCATTTGTTTTATGCGGGATGTGCATAGCTCTAAGATTTTTTCCATTGCAACAACTGCTTTTGTTAGCTTCATTTATGTTTGTCTATAACTTTCCAAATAATACAGATAACAATAGGGATACTAAATCTTGTGAATCCCTCTTTCCAAATAAGTTCATGGATATTATTCTTGAATTAAACTCACATTCAATCATGACATTCTCAAAAACTAACCAAAATATATGCAATAAGTATTAAAATAAATTAATGTGGTCCAAAAATCATTCTTTTTACCTCATTTAATGTATTGGATAGTCCCTAATGTCAATGGGGTTTTTTCCCTAGCCATGGATGGTTGGTAAATATGTTGCATTGAACAAAATAGAAACCACCATTACAATGATCACCTCTTCCATTATATACTACAATCATCCATATAAGATGCAGAGACCATACATAAAGCATGGAAAATGAAAATATTAAACATCAAGAAAACTAAATTAGAGTACAAAATATAGGGAGAGGACTCTGTATGAGTATACATGTAACTCCCACATCCACTACTGCCAACTCTATATAATACGGGCCATATGAAAACAACATTCACCATAACAACGACCAATCAAACTCAATAATTCCCCCACAAAATTATAGATCCAATAATCAAAAAAATTATTCCCACCAATGAAATAGGAGGGGAACAAAACATTTTGATAGTTTTACCACATATATATATGTGAGAAGAATACGTGTAAAAAACCCGTAAAAGCCAAAATTCCCAAACCAATAGAAATAGCAAGCGTACTATATACTATTGTTACAATTTTCATCTGCTTGGATGAGGAGAGAATAATAAGCTCTTCTATATGTTATTTTAGCATTATATTTTTTACATTATTTGATTATGGTTTCCTTTGACTTCATAGGCTACCAAAATTCTAAAACCACTATGTACTCTGTGCTATTTGGTCAATATCCATAGAACTTTAAACCTTACCATAACAGCTAATAAACTAAGTCAAAGAGTAACCTAAGACTATGAACACAATGCAAACTACGCAAAATTAAAAAATTCATACATGTTTTATATATATATATATATGCTCGTTTACTCACTTTGATATTGTACTTATTATATGATATAGTTTACTCGCTACTAGGTTTTTAAGTCATTCTTACAATCTTCTTTTCATGTTTGTCATCTTTGCCTCTTATGTAGCTCTAGTAATAAAATTTATATGTAAGAACAATATTTAACATTTATACCTGTGCATATGACATGCCCATAAAAGACACTAAAAGCCAAAATTCCCAAATTAATAGCAAACTTATTAAGTTTGCAAACCTATGTATATCTACAACTTTCAGGTGATTAATATTGTTCTTCGATTAAGAATTTAGGTTAGTCCTTTTACACATGCTTTATTTGTTTGCAGGTTCGTATAAGAAGATTTTCTGTAGTTTTGCATTGTGTTCATAACGTTAGGTTACTCTTTAATTCATCCAAGGGACATGAATTCTATAATGCTACTGTCAGCAGCGTCCCCCACCAATCGAAAGATACTACCGTCCTCCCCATTCACCGCACTCCACTCTATCATCAACTTCCCGCTCACTATCCGCGTCCTCCCTGGCACCTGCCCAACAGATCTCCAATCCTCTCCGCTCCACTCTATCATCACTTCCTGTCAAGGAGAAACCATCCTTCACTCCCCCATCACCAGATTCCGAGCCACCTATCAAAGTGTATTTACACACATACCACATAATATTACAAGGCTCATATGGAAAATCATGAGGAGTTAGAGATCATGTACAAATATGGTAGATCGGTTGAAGGTTTCCCACGGAGATTGACCATTACTCAATGATTCCTAGATGAAAATGGATTATACTAAAAGCAAAGCTCCCACACAAAATTATTTTTTTATCTTATCAACAGAAACGATGGCTAACATTAAGTTAAAGAAGTGGTTTTGGTTACTCTATACATTCCAAATTTCATCTTAATAGAAATCGTTTCCATGATTACTTTGAGAATACATTATTCACCCACACACAACCTTTTATGAGGTACTATTCATACCTTAACCCTATATGCGCTCCAAAGGTAAACATTATACAATGGGGTCTACTACGGGGTAGAAAAGACATTCCCATGTTTTCATATAGGCAAACACACCAAGGGTCCCTTTGATAAGCTTACCAACGAGGTGTATCACACGCACGCTCATTAACATGATGAGAGATCCTTGAGTTGGAAGTAGATACTGAGTGAATGAAAATCCTAACTAATTGTATCATTTCAAACATGCATTAAGGATATATGTAAGGCATCTATGTAGGAGGATTACTAAAGTACAGCTTTAGTATCACTCAACACATTAAACTCAAAAATTGAATCAAATAGTACATTTGAATGTGGCGTGTAACGTTACCAGAATTTATTAGCTCAAGCATTCAAAGATACATGAGGCACCCGTGTCCAAAGTGTGGTCAAACATATATGAAGGCACAACATAATGTATTTCCCATTGGTCCAGTGTAGTGGTTCATTTAATGGATCATAACACAATCAAGGTGAGGATGTCATAAGAAGGGATTTAGGAAGCAACCTCATTTTGATAGACTTAGAACTGACTTTTCCACCACACACGACATGAATTCATAATCTATAGTAAAGTAATCAAGACCATTTCTTATTTGGTAGTGTACTAAACCATAAAAATTCAATAACTAACTACATTTATTTCCTTATGATAAATGCGAACAAAAAACTTTGTCAATTTCTTCCAAAAAGTATAAGGAAACGAATATCCATTCAATAAAAGTAACTAATTCGTTTATTTACTAGGAGTAGTATTACATGTAAAGTCTAATTTTTCAACATTTAGTGATTTACATGAAACTACATACCATTTAAACATGTGAGATATTTTACATAGAAGGATTAATACTTTCCTTCTTCATTCCTTTAAATCAAAGCAACATATCGTAATGCAACTATGTATTCTTTTAAGACAATGATATGAAACTTATCTTTCAAAATACAAATATACATATAATGTTAGGAGGTGCATAATTGAAGTAATCATCACAAGCATAGAATAATGTCCATTCATCATGCCCTGCGACCTGTATCTTCATGGTGTCAGCACTCAGCTAGCATGGAATCACTCCCACCCCTCTAGCTAGTTATGAAATTATATAACTGTCCATTCAAATAAAGAGGGGTTATAGAGAGATAAGATGAGGAGAGAGAAAGCATCAATTACTACAATGTTACATAACCATTATTTCTCTTAGTTTAAGAGATATAGATAGGAAGAGAGAGAGAGAATTTATAAATTTCCATGTCATACCTCATTTCGTTTACAACTTAGTCTTATAGAGAGAAAGGAGAGAGAGAGAGAGAGACAATAGCTTTTTTTTCATGTTATTTTATTTATTAATACCTTTAACACGTAAAAGTCAATTACATAAAAACAAGAGTCTTTACAAAATAAATCAACTTTCAATTTTGAATGGAATGACTGGACGATAAAAGAGTGACTCAAGGTCAAGAACTATAATACAACTCAAATAACCAAAACATGATGCAAAAAACCTCTAAATAGGGGTGCACGATATGCAAATGAAGTGAAGGTCTCTTCAGACATATTGTGCTATAAACTAGGATATATAAAAAATTAACGATGACAAGACTAGATGTATAATGCGCATGTTGGAGGTGTATCTCCTGGTCAAAATGACATACTTAAAAAATCTGCAATATAGTGCAATGTAGTTTGACTAGTCATTAAATGGCCTTGTAAAATTTCATACAGGTGACCAACAAGATTCCAAATCCTTCCAGCCTATTCCCATATATAATAAGATCTCAGGGGGCCTGTCAAAATTATGATCCAACTCACGTAACGTATTTTGGAATCATCTTTCAAGAGGGAAAAAATTTGTGTTAGCAGTTTATGTCTATACCTAGTAGGCTAAGTAGGCCCCGAAATGGGTATACAAACTATATTGTTCAACTGTCATAGTGAAGCCTGACTAATTATTACCATTCTCTGTAAAACAAGGAAGTATTATGAGGTGATAGAGAATGTTTTCGTGATCTATGGTTTAATTTTACAAGGAAATTCAAAATTGAGTTCACAAGCATACAAGAATAGGTCCTGTTTATTTGACTCATTCTTAATGAGAGAGAGAACATAACAAAAGACTTGTTATCCCAAATTCACCCTCAAGGTAATTTGGATAACTTGCATGAATTCTTCAAGCTTGAACAGGTAGAAGTGATGAAAGGCGAAAAATCAGGTTTGAAAGTCCCTTTGATTCTTTCCAACTTCCTTATTCAAGGAAAAAGTCTAAGAAGTTCGAAAAAAATCAAAAAAATGCAAAAACTAGCTCATTCTAGTGTTTTACGGAAAAAACAGAAGTTTGTGTCCCAAACCGCACAAGTTCAAAAGGTACATATGGGACCCGAAAAGCTAAAATGGCTGATTCAGAGTTCAATGTGGAAAAATCAGATTTTTCTGGCCCGGACGGTCCAAGTTCTGTCGGGACATCTGGGATGTGCATCGCCGAAAAAGCCGCAGCCAAAGACCAAATCGACTAAGTCGAAACTTTTTGTTCCGGACAGTCGGGACATCTGGGACACGCAGACCTGAAAAACCCGCAAGCAAAGGAGAGAAAGACCAAATTGGCGAATGCGAAAATTTTTGTCCCAAGCCGCACAAGTTCATGAGGGACACGTCAGACCCGAAAACCTGATTTTCCTGAAAAATCAGAAATGTTAAGGAGATGCGGCGAATGGGGAAGTCAACGGCCCATCTAGCCCAGTCAACGCAGCACATGGGTCATCGATCGAGCGGATGCAGCCCGACGGGCCCAGGAAGGATTTTTCACCCAAGGAAAAGTTGCGAACTCGTGGGCCGTCAAAGGAAAATTTGCATTCTTGGAAAAAAGGGCAAAAAACAAGAAATTGAGCCGCACTTCCACCGGGACAAGAAGGAGCCATGTGTCAGGTCTTTGTCAGCTATGGGGAAGCAGGCCGTTGGGGAAACTTTGATTTTTTTACAAATTTTGTAAATGGCGCAGTTTGAAGGCGCGGGCCCGCAAGCCCACAAGGATTTTTTTACCATTGCAAAAACAAAGTGGTGGGGCTGCGGGCTTGAGGGAGACTTTTGTACTTTTGCATTTTTTTACACAAAAGGCACAATTTCAATTTTGGGCCTGCGGAGCCTTTTATAGCGCAAGTGGAATTTTGAGCCCGCAGAGCTTATGGACAGAAGCGAATTTCAGGCCTAAGGGGCTATGGGAGTTTTTGGAATTTTGTGTTTTTTACAAAAGGCACAAAATGAATTTTGGGGCCACGGATCTGCTTTGCAAAAAATTACATTTTCGCCATTTTTGCACAGAATCTTTAGACGGCCATATCGTTTGATTGGAAGCTCAATTTTATGAAAGAGAGGACTTTTTGGAAAGGGCTTGACCTCCTCTACGCCATGGAAGCATAAAAATCATTTTTAGCTGAATTTGGTGGGTGGAAATCGGGAAAACATATTTCAAGCTATTAATGTGAGATCTGATTGCTTTACTAGATCATATTTTATTCAATCCACCTTTCTTCCTTCTCCAACATGCCAAATCATAGAGAACCGACTGGATTTGGTGGGTGAAAAACGTTTTTCACGCCATTAATGTAAGATCCGATTGCTTCGAGAACTACACTGGATTCGATCCTCCATGTTTTTCTTCTCCAACATGCCAAACAGACATGGAGAACCAGATTTGACAAATTGTAGGTGGATTTGCAGGGGCATTCATGGCTGGTAGTTGAGCTTTCAAATCAATTTTCCCACCTTCTTCTTTTCTCCTCTCTTCGCTTCATCTATAAATGTAGGAGCTTGAATCACTGTAAACGTTGGACATTTTTCATTTTTTGCCTCCCCTTTTCTCTGTTCTACAAGTGAATTTGTGGAGATTGAACCTTCCATTAAAATTGTAATGCGAGTTTTTTGCCTCTTAGCCATTGTAATGCATTGTATCAAATCTTGGGAGAAATAACACAAGTCTGTGGGTGATTTTCAACCCTCTCTTACATTCATTGCATCCTTCTATGCATGTTAGTTGTATTACATTTTAATGTTCTGTGTTTAACAACAGAACCAATGTTCAGCATTCCTTTGGTGCATCACCTCTATTACTTTAGATTTATATTTCTGCATCTTTCTCAACCCTGTCTCCTTGGTAAGTTAGAGTAGGTTTTAGAATAGATCCTCTGCAATATGAATGTGCATGCCTGAATAGAGGAATAGGAACCAGCCTTCATCTGGAGAGATTTTCCCTATTGCAAAGTACCACACTTTGGGACAAGCTCCATGTTATCCTATCACACTGAGAGTCTCAACCCATTGAGTTGAAGACATTCATGGGTGCTGTGATTTTGCACTAACAATTTTGGCATGCTCGGTGGGAGATCACAGAAGTTAGAGTTTCATCTTTCGAAGGTGTCTCAATATCAAACAACAAATCTTAAGGCACCGTGTGACCACATCAACAATTTTGGCACACCTAGTGGGACAAGAGGTCTTAATTTTTATTGCAACAAGATTGCTGTGCACTTGTTGTAAGTTTTCAGCTTGTAAGGAGCGTTGAAGCTGCACATCTCAAGACTCCAAAGGACATAGAAGCCACATGTTCTAACAGTCCAAACTCAGCAAATTCATGAGAAGGATCCAAACAAGGTCAAGAACTAGAGAAGAAGGATTGTTTTTCTATCTGCATTTATCCCCAAAAAGAGAAAGGAGAGGAAGAAGAGCTCAAAGGTCTCCATCTCCACCAAATAGAACTTTGTCATCACCTCCACCTGGTAGGCCTTTCATCCAATCAACAAGGTTTCTTAGGCCAATCAAGATGGCACAACCCAATCCCTATGTCAAATTCATTGGCAACAACCCACTTACTCTCAATGCACGAAACCCAGTTCCAGTTGCAGCATTAAAAAGCATCCCATATTTCACTGGAGAGAACCGGACTACTCCTGGTGATCACGTCTAAGACATTGCAAATGTCTATGCAATTCATGCAATTATTGAGACGGAAATTACAGTCAAATTATTAGCCTATTCATTCAAGGGTAAAGCTTTACAATGGTTCAGGAGTCTAACAGCATGCTCTATTCAGAATTGGAACCATCTTTGCACAACTCTTCACAATTAATTTAGAGAGGAGGATAATCTATCTTTGTTGGAACAATTGACAATAATCAAAAGGGCTCCTAATGAACAATTGACTGATTTCAACTTCAGATTCCAGAGGACATGGGATAGAATTCCATTGGCTGTGAGACCAATAGTTGAAGGTGCTTTTCTATACTTTCTTAAAGCTTTAAATTTTGATATTTCTATGATGATTTAGTCTATGGGAGCTATAACTTTACCTGCAACCTATAACATTTCCATTAGAGCTAAAAATTGTTTGATTCAAGCTGGTAAACTTGCACCTAGGCCACTTATGCCTCTATACCTAGAACTAGGAATTTCAAACACTAGCCAAACACCATAGTTGAATCCCATTCCAATCCTTAGAAATCAAAGAAACAATGAGGCTTATACTTCTTCAAGTGCTTCAAAAGAGTACTAGGAGGTCTTGAAACAGCTGCTGAACCTAGGAAACAAGCTAGTGACTTTCGAGAGACAACAAGCTCAGAGTTCTAGGCCATATCAGCCTCAAAATCAATATCAAGCTAGGCCCTCATACCAAAAAAATAGACCACCAAATTAGGATGGAAATAAAAACCAAAACCAGGGAAAACTTCAAGCTGTAAGACCATTCCATCCTTACAATCCTAATGCTCCATCCACATCTAAAGCTTTGGTATTAGTGCAAAATAACATGGCTTAGGAATATGAATGGTGTTACCCATGCAGTCTACCTCCTACTCAATCTACTTGTTTCAATGGTGCTTTGAATCAAGCTCTGATGGTGACATCTGGTGTAGAACAAGAATCAAGTAAAGAGGAAAATCAGCAGCAAGAAGCTCAGCAAGAGGCACCTCTAACTGAAACTATGTTGGTTAATTGGCAAACAGAAGACTTCTGTGGAGTTAACAAAGCCCCTTCTCAAAGTGTAGCTGCCAACACATGGTTCAAGAAAAAGGAATATTGGAGAGGGACAATCATCAAATTTGAGTGATCCATAACCCTCTATTACTCCACAAGGTATTGACAATCAAAGTGCAGCTCCAAATGTGCAAGGTCAGCCCAAGCCCCCTCTTAGACCAGCTCAAGTGCCAGTTGTAGAAACCCATGTGCAAGAGAGGAATATGCAAGGAAAACGACAACAGAAGGATAGTTCATCTCCATTCAACATCATTGAACAAATGAAGAAAACAAATGTAAACATCTCGATGTGGGATTCATTAGCTATCCGAGGAAAAAGAGACCTATAACAAGCAGCTATGAGAAATTGGTCAACATCATATCAGCCACCCAATCAGCAAGAGAAAGTGCTTACCAATGTGGCTCAGCCTAAAGGAAATCATGGAGGAAAACATGGTAAAATTTTGAAGCCCCCACCATTCTATGTCTCATTGATCATTGGAGATAAATTGGTGCATAATTGCATGATTGATTCTAGAGTAAGTAACTCTGTAATGCCAAAACAAATAGCTGATCAGGTGGGTCTCGAATATGAAGTCATTTCCAAAGGTGTGGTGAAATTGGATGGTACCGCAGTAACAACGGTTGGATTAATCAAGGATTTAAGCCTCACATTGCATGCATGTCCCAATGTGACCATCTTGCAAGATGTATCAGTCATAGACCTGCCACCACACTTTACATTATGTTGTCAAGAGACTTCATTACTAAAATTGGAGGCTATTTGTCGACTGATTTGTTACACATGTTATTCAAAACAAGGTATGCAGCTAAGGCTACAATCAGATCTGAACCTATTGCAAACTTTCATATTGAACCTCACACACTAAGTCGAATCAATGAAAACTGTTCAGTATTTGATTGATAGGATTATCCAAGCACCCACGAAGTTGATACCAAGGTTAGAAGTATTCCATACTTGACCCTTGATGAATGGGCAAGCAGAAGACATGAATTCGACCCATACAAAGAAATGGAGGAACCTAAATTGGGAGTCTATTGCTTGCATGAAGAGAATCATCCTCTCCCTAGCATCACCAAGCCAAACCACAAGGATGATAATGAGGTATGGAAATTGTTCTTTGATGGCTCAAGAAGTAGACAAGGCACAGGAGGAGGAGTTATACTTGTTTCACCTCAAGGCAAAAAATATTACTCAGCTTTTCACTTCCAGTTTTATTGCTCAAAAAACACATCTGAGTATGAAGCCCTAATCCATGGATTCTGGCAAAGAAATAAGAGTATAAGAAACTTTCAAGTCTTTGAAGATAGTGAGTTGGTTGTGAAGAAAGTTAAGAAACAAAGTGCTACTAAGAATGATCTGCTAAAGAACTACAAGAACACGGTATGGGATCTCATTGAAGATTTTGAAGCTTTTAGCATCAATTGCATTCCAAGAAAGAAGAATGAAGCAACAGACACACTGGCAACAATTGGGGCAGCATTTAATTTATAGAAAGTATAAAAAGTGATAAGCATCAGCCCCATATCAAGGTGGTTGTGAGGCCAAGTGTCCCAGAAAACAACACAAGTTGGCAAGTCTTTGAGAATGATCAGCAAATCATCAATTTTCTATAAGAAGAAGTTGAGTTCTCTACTAGAAACCAAGACAAACTGGAACAACAGTATGGTGACCAAGTGGTGCAGCCGAGAACCAACAAATTACCAAAAGGTCTTGTGACCTTGGAATCAATCTTTAACCCAAATAATCAGTTCCGGAAGGAAAAGGAAAACATTCAAGTAAGGGGTGAAGATTCAGAGCCCATTTCAATAGATGAAGGCAAGACATTGCAAATTGGAAAAGTAAGTACTCCACAAGAGAAAGCTGAACTTGTTCAACTTTGTCAAGAATTCCCAGATGTTTTTTCATGGACCTATAAAGATTTAAGGGGTTTCAACCCAAGATTGGCTGAGCATACAATTGAATTAAATCCTGAATCCAAGCCTACCAGACAGAAGCAAAGGCCAGTGAATCCTCACATTGAACCTCTCATGAGGAAGGAATTGAACAAGCTGATTGAGGCTATCATCATCTTCCCTATCAATCATTCAATTTGGGTTGTAAAATTGGTGTCTGTGAGGAAAAGAAATGGAGAAATCAGATTGTGTGTAGACTTCCGTGATCTAAACATAGCATCACTCAAAGATCACTACCCACTTCCATCAATGGAGAAAATCCTGCAAGTTATAGCTGGCTCTGAGAGGTTTTCATTGCTAGATGGCTACTCAGGCTATAATTAGATAATGGTAAAAGGAGAAGATCAGTTCAAGACTTCCTTCACTACCAAATGGGGTACATATGCTTATAAGAAGATGCCATTTGGACTGTCAAATGCTGGAGAAACATTTCAGCGAGCCATGGATATGGCATTCAAAGGGTTGATCAACAAGATGGTGTTGGTATACCTGGATGATATCACTGTCTTCTCAAAGAATGCAGCAAATCGTCTCTTCCACCTCACGCAAGTGTTTCAACTATGTAGAAGGTTTGGAGTGTCATTGAATCCAAAGAAGTGTGTATTCTTGGCATATGAGGGAAAAATTTTGGGCCACATTGTCTTAGGAGAAGGGTTAACAATTGATCCTTCAAGAGTTGAAGCCATCCGAACACGCCCATTACTATAACACAAGAAATCTCTCTAAATTTTCTTGGGAAGAATAAAAAAATTTCGCAGATTTGTGCCTAATTTTTCCACTCTTGTGAAGCCTTTGACATTGATGTTGAAGAAGACTCTTGCATTCAAATGGACTGCAAAAGGAAAAGATATTTTTTAAGCCATCAAGCATGAAATATCACAAGCTCCAACTCTCATCAACCCAAACTTTTCAAAGGACTTCATGTTGTACGCTTTTGGGGATCAAACACAATCTCTGCCATCTAGGTACAAATGAATGAAGAAGGTTCAGACTAGCCCATAAAATTCTTCAATCAGAGCCTGGAAGATTATGAGGTAAGGTATTCTTTTATTGAAAAGCATGTCCTTGATGTCATTAGGAGTTTGAAGAAGTTCAGACACTTGGTCTCGAACACTAAGATTCAACTACTAGTGTCTCATGCTGGTGTCAAGGACTTTATCTTAAACAAGGACTTGAATGAGAAAAGAGAAGGTTGGATCACCCATGTGATGGAGTATGATATTGAAATCAAGGTGACCAAGTTGGTTCGTGGTAAAGGTTTGTGTGAGAAGATCACTTCTAAATAACAAGATGAATCAAAAGAAGAAGAAGAGGTTGTCCTGCTACTGCAAAATGATCAACAACAGTCAACTAATGATGCACCCATTCCATGTTGGACCCAAGACTTGGTGCATTATCTCCAAACAGTTTTATGCCCTCAAAAAATGAACAGAGCAAAGAGGAGATACTTCAGATTACAAGCCATTCCATATGTTCTTGTCGATGGTGTCTTGTTCAAGAAAGACATCAGTGGTGTTCTATTAAGATGCATTGGGACAAGAAGAATTGAGAGATTCTTACATGAGTTCCATGATGGAGAAGTGGGAGGCCACTTTTCTCCTCGAGTAACAGCTCTCAAAATCATGAAGGCTGGTTACTATTGGCCTACGGTGTTTAGTGATTGCTACTCATGGATCAAGAAATGCAAAAAATGTGCATTCTTCTTAGGGAAAGAAAGGTTAGCAGCCCTACCCCTTCATTTCATTTCTGTAGATCAGCCATTCATATAATGGGGATTAGACTTTATTAGAGCGATCAACCCAAATTCAAGTCACGACCACAAGTGGATACTTACAGCAATTGATTATTTCACCAAGTGGACTGAAGCAGTAACACTTAAGGAGGAAAATGAATCCAGCCTCTTGGATTTCTATGAAGGGATAGTCACCAGGTCTGGATTCCCTGCCACTATCATATTAGATAATGCATTGGCATTTCTTGGAACAAAGATCACTGAATGGGTTGTTAAGAATGGTGTATACCTTAGTACTTCATCAAACTATTACCCTCAGAGTAATGACCAAGCAGAGTCCACAAATAAAAATTTTCTAAGAGTCATCAAAAGGACTCCTGATGAGAATCAGAAAATTTGGCACACTAAACTCAAATCAGCCCTATGGGCTGATTGGATGACACCCAAGAGGTCTATAGGTAGGTCTCCATTCAAGCTTGTATATAGAAGGGAGGCAGTGTTTCCTATATCATTGGAGCTACCCACTTTGGAGCTCATGAGGTAGTTGGAGTTTCCTGAGTTCAAACCAATGGAGATCAGGTATGAAGAGCTAGTGAAAGTAGAAGAAACAAGAGAACATGCAATGCAAGCCATGGAAAAAGATCAAGCTTTGATCAAGAGGAGCTTTGATAAGAAAGCTAGGGCCAAGATATTCTAAGTTAAGGACTTGGTACTAAAATGGGATGTTGATCGTGCAAAGCCATGAAAGCATTCCAAGTTTGATGCCATATGGAGTGGTCCATACATGATCACTGAATGCAAAGGTAGAAATGCCTTCCAGCTGACTAGGTTGGATGATGAAGAATTGCATATTCCAGTCAATGGAATCCATCTCAAACGTTGCTACTAGAAATAAAGTTTTACCCTTGTAAATAGTAGGCTAGGATCTCAATTCCTCTAAGTGCATATCCACATCGTCTTGTTGTAGTTTAGTTTTCATTTCCCTAAGTGCTTTGGCACATGCTCTTGTTGCTCCAAGGTTGTTTCATTATGCAGTTCAATATGCCTTCAAGTGAATGTCTAACAATCCATTCAAGAAGCAAGTTCAGGGTTAGCAGAGTGCAAGTAATCGGGCTCAAGTTTTCAAAGTACATATTAGAATTGTGTTGTCAGGATTGACTCCATGCCCAATAGATGTTTCAATACCATTGATCATCCCACCTAGTAGGTAGGTGACCCCATTGAGTCACCAAAATTTTATCCCAAATTCACCCTCAAGGTAATTTGGATAACTTGCATGAATTCTTCAAGCCTAAGCTGGCAGAAGTGATGAAAGGTGAAAAATCAGGTTTGAAAGTCCCGTTGATTCTTTCCAACTTCCTTATTCTGGGAAAAAGTCTAAGAAGTTAGAAAAAAATCGGTAAAATGCAAAAACTGGCTCATTCTAGTGTTTTGCGGAAAAAGCGGAAGTTTTTGTCCTAGACCACACAAGTTCAAAAGGGACAGGAAAAGCCGAAATGGCCAATTCGCAGTTCAATGCAGAAAATTTGGATTTTTTTGGCCCAAACGGTCCACGTTCCGTCAGGAAATCTGGGACATGTATCACTGAAAAAGCTGCAGCCAAAGACCAAATTGACTAAGTCGGAACTTTTTGTTCCGGACATCCGGGACACGCAAACCTGAAAACCCCACAAGCAAAGGAGAGAAAGACCAAATTGGCGAATGAGAAACTTTTTATCCTAGGTCACACAAGTTCATAAGGGACATGTCAGACCCAGAAACCTGATTTTCCTGAAAAATCTGAAATGTTAAGGAGATGCGGCGATTGTGGAAGTCAATAGCCCATCTAGCCCGGTCAACGCAGGAGACGGGTCATCGATCGAGCGGATGCAGACCGACGAGCCCACGAAGGATTTTTCACCCAAGGGGAAGTTGTGAACTCCCAGGCTGTTAGAGGAAAATTTACATTCTTGGTAAAAAGGGTAAAAAGTAAGAAATTGAGCCGCACTTCCGCCGGGACCAGAAGGAGCCATGTGTCAGGTCTTTGTCAGCTACGGGGAAGCGGGCTGTTGGGGAAACTTTGAATTTTTTACAAATTTTGTAAATGGTGTGGTTTGAAGGCACGAGCCCGTGAGCCCACAAGAATTTTTTTTACCATTGCAAAAAGCGAAGCGGTGGGGCTGCGAACTTGAGAGAGACTTTTGCACTTTTTGCATTTTTTTTGCGCAAAAGGCGCAATTTCAATTTTAGGCCCGCGGAGCCTTTTATAGCGCAAGTGGAATTTTGAGACCGCTAAGCTTATGGGTAGAAACAAATTTTGGGCCTACGGCGCTGCGAGGGTTTTTGGAATTTTTTCGTTTTTTACAAAAGGCGCAAAATGAATTTCGGGGTCGTGGATCCGCTTTGCAAAAAAATGCATTTTTGCCATTTTTGCACAAAATCTTCAGACGGCCATATCTTTTGACTGGAAGCTCAGTTTTAGAAAGAGAGGACTTTTTGGAAAGGGATCGACCTCCTCTATGCCATGGAAGATAAAAAAATCATTTTTACTTGGATTTTGTGGGTGGAAATCAGGAAAATGTCTTTCACGCCATTAATGTGAGATCTGATTTCTTTACCAGATCAAATTTTATTCAATCTACCTTTCTTCCTTCTTCAACACACCAAATCATAGAGAACCGACTGGATTTGGTGGGTGAAAAACATATTTTACGCCATTAATATAAGATATGATTGCTTTGAGAACTACACTAGATTCGATCCTCCATGTTTTATTCTCCAACACGCCAAACAGACATGGATAACCAGATTAGAAAAATTATAGGCGGATTTGCAGGGGCATTCATGGCTGGTAGTTGAGATTTTGAGTCAGTTTTCCCACCTTCTTATTTTCTCCTCTCTTAGCTTCATCTATAAATGTAGGATCTTGACTCATTGTAAATGTTGGACATTTTGGTTTTGTGCCTCCCCTTTTCTCTGTTCTACAGGTGAATTTGTGGAGTTTGAACCTTCCATTAAAATTGTAATGCGATTTTTTTGCCTCTTGGCCATTGTAATGCATTGTATCAAATCTTGGGAGAAATAACACAAGTCTATGGGTGATTTTCAACCCTCTCTTACGTTCATTGCATCCTTCTGATCTTTCATTGCAACTCAGGTTATATGTGCATGTTATTTGTACTGCATTCTAATGGTCCATGTTTAACAGTAGAGCCAGTGTTCAGTATTCCTTTGGTGCATCATCTCTATTAGTTTAGATTTATATTTTTGCATTTTTCTCAACCCTGTCTCCTTGGCAAGCTAGAGAAGGTTTTATAATAGATCCTCTGTAATATGAACATGTGTGCCTGAATAGAGGAATAGGAACCAGCCTTCATTTGGAGAGCTTTTCCTGATTGCAAAGTCCCACACTTTGGGAAAAGCTCCATGTTATGCTATCACACTGAGAGTCTCAATCCATCGAGTTGCAGACATTCAAGGGTGCTGTGATTTTACACTAACAAGACTCCATATCATAGATTAGATAATGTTTTATATCAAATCAAATGTCTCCATGACTTGGGTAATGTTATCAAGAAGGGAAAAATCTACTCTTGCGGGGTAAGGGTTTAAGCATACCAACATAACATTAAAAATAAGTGTTTTAATTTTTTTTAATTAAAAAACTTGAAATATTTGATATACTAGCATTACATGAAAGCAACACCAAAGAGGGAGAGGATTAATTCCATTCATATTTCTAAAGAGGTAGAGAAGGAGAGGTATTTAACCAGCTTGTGGGCTTGTTAAAAATTTCATCAAACAATTAACATTCATTACAAAGCCTTCATGTTTGGAATTTATGGTTGTTGAGTCTTACTTTACATCCTCTGATCGTATTTTCTTAAAATCTCCAAATCCTTTTCAAAAGGATAATTTTGTGTATAATCGTACATCCATTGTTGTCCATGCGTCTCTTTTTTTGTGGTATTTTGACAAATGGTTCACATGCATTGTCTATACGTCCATGTTTTGCATGCATATTAAAGAGACATTTTTGTGCAGGTATCCAACATATTTTTAATGAAATCATTTTTATCATTTAGAAACCACATTCTATTTTCCAGGGATCTAACAACTAAGAACATCGGAAATTCCCAACCTTCAATGATTTGAAGGATATCGATCATTTCTTGGTTTTTTATACAATATCTAAACACATTTAAAAATATGTCCGACAAGGGAGTTTAAAGTTGCAGCTTATGAAAATTTTCCCCTTATCCACATTCCTTTGTGGAATATGCAGAACCTATTCTAAATATCCAAGCTTCACTTAGGAATTTAAAAGGTTGTTAGAGATTGTGGAGGATGACATAAAACCTTTTAAATAAATTTGCATAAATTTTTCCACACCTAAAAAAATAAATACATGTTGTACACCCACAACAATCATTAATGTCCAAACAACCACATTTATTTAAAAAAATTTATAATAGTCCACATGCCTATTCTAGGGTCCCATCCATTCAATAGTGTAGAAATAAATAAATAACAATGCAAGTGTCATTCACTGTCAGAACTAGGAGTAAGCTTCAATGCTTGTTCCAAATATTTTTGACAATCTAACTCATCCCATGCATCTTGTTAGCATTGAGAAAATGGACAACCACTATCTATCTAACTAGTAAAATGATGATATCTTGGAATCTAGACACCCAGCCTAGAAAAAAAACAAAACCGAAGCTTACTAAATTGGGTTCTTTCCAAGAGGTTTTAATTCCCTTGAAATATCTGTAAAATAATCTATGTAACCTATTCGATAATTCCCATGTGGATGCAGACATAAATAACATGGAAAGAATAATTAAAACAAAAAAATAAGGATGTCCATATTCTAATCCAAACCTCCCATTTTGGTACGACATGGGAGGATGTTGACAAAGGATGAGGAATTTAACTTTACACATGTAAAAAATTTTGATTGAATGTTTTTAAGTCCCCCTGAACCGATTACTATAATTTCTAAGCAACTACATGAAAGCATACGATGACACCCTGCAACAAAGTTTATCTCTGATCTGACCACCCTAGACCTACAATTTTAGACTAGGGGTTTCACACCCAATTAGGAGCCATGCATCATTTTCCACAAAATATAATACTTGAGACTTGTATCTGCCTTTGTCAAAAGGTTTTATGATTGTTCAACACTTGAAATGAGGGAACAAATTCCGATGTTATTTTGTTTACATCTTCTAGTCAACAATGGGTAGGCATGGGCATTACATCTTCCCCCTCTCATAAAATCACCGTCCTCGATGCAACACACCACAAAGTAAGAAGAGGAACTTATGATTTTGGAATAACCCTTCAAATCTTATCACTACAAAAAAGGGGTACTGGCGCGACAATGCGAACTCAATGAACAATAACATCTATAATATTCTCCAATTATTTATATTCTGTGAATATTAGTAGTTCTCTAATTTATTGATAAACTCATCTTTCCCTTAATACATTTTATCATTTTCAAAACTCATAAGATTTCATTGTTCAACATTTCAAATCCATAGTGAATTCAAATCTAAATTTGAAAATTGTTTTGTAACATGTTCACTTGTGTTTTCTCATAAGTGTATTCAAAATTTATTTGTTTTACTAACTACAACATTTACTTGTTCAATGTTCACAATGTTGACACTTGTTAAGAATTTCAAATTTAAATTTCCATTAGGTTTCCCAAAACACTTAACATCATAATTTCACACAAGGTCTAAAACACAACACGAGTAACCCACGAAACACTTTTTTAACACATTATCATGATTGTACCACAACAAGACTCCCATCCCATCCATGGGGAAGAAAATAATGGTACACCCAACATAGAACTCAACAAACATTCCTTGGGAATAAATCAAATACAAAACACATGCCTAACATAAAATAAGTCATCATTAAATACGTATACACAAGTTTTACATGACTTGAAGCCGCGACTATAACCCCTCAATAATAATATGGGATCCAATAGAAAATGTCAATGATGAGGAAGTATCAAATTTCAACATCAAAACTCAAACAAAACTCACAAGATTAACACATTAATCACACATACCAACTCCATATGCCTCTCATACTTCCATAATCCTGTCAAAATAGCTCCATATGCCTCCAATAGAGAAAATAATCGTAGTGCCAAAACTAGGTTGGGTCACTCACCAAAGATCCCCGTCACCTGAATATAAGAACCATAATACAAAAACTAGGTTGGCTCACTCACCAAAGATACCCATCATCATAATGTAAGAATCATAGTGCCAAAGCAATGTCGGGTCAGTCACCAAAGAGCTCTGTCACTTGAATATAAGAATCCATAATACCAAATCTAATTCAGGTCATTCATTAAGAGTCCCGTTGACTTATCTCTTCATTCAATAAGGCCAAGTCACCCTATGGCCCTAGGCACATAGACCTCGTAACCTACATCCAAGTGGCATAGTAACTTGTAACTCTAAAGCTGCAAAGCCCCATGACCCCCGTGGGGTGTACCCCCATACAACAAATTGGGTCCATAGGTCCAACCACTCCATGGTGAATCCCATGAGCCTAATCCATCACATCAAAACAATAGAACAAACATAAAAATCAATTTGAATCGCCAAGGGGCATTAAATCCCAAGCCTTGGCCTAGGCTCGAAAACTTATAAACTTCAAAATAAAAATTTAAACTAGGAAAAACAAATGGCTAAATATCTGTAGTAATGCAAAGGCCTCTTGTAAGCACAAAATAAGGCTAAATTCCCAAAATTTAAGAATACATCAATCAACATAACTATTGTTTCTTACAAGAAAAGATAAAATGATCAATTTAAGAATAAAATAGGAACATAGAAATATCACATTACGATCACTACATGGAGTTTTGATGGCCACTAAAGGGGTACTCATCGAGTTGCTAACACTTGGATATTGAACATCAGCTCGCAAAAGTACATATAACATAAATGAGCATATATCCATATGTATCCTAATAATACATACAAGGATCCACATAGTTAGTATCACATAAGATTGTTCAATGGAAAACCCCCATAAAAAAGAGTAGGGAATCACGTTTTCATAAGCTAAGCTTAAGGTGGTGCACATCCACAATATATTAAACAAGCTCAAAGTATACCAAATATATAGAGTGGGTTTTCAGTCTACATGATACTCCACTTATAAACTCATACTTGGCTCAAGGTTATGAATATCTGGTTCACGCCTCCTCTCTCTATACATACACTTTTACGATTTCTTCCCTTAGGGTTGGTTAGTGTAAGGTACAAAACATAACACATAACACATTACTAGCACAATGATGTATATGAACAATATCTATGGAATATTACACATGGTGAAATTACAAGGTATAAAATAACCATGTTACATGGATTGCAACACATAACACTTCCACACAATGCACCAAAAATGCAAGAACAAATCAATAGGGACCATACGATCACCATTTTACCCTTATTCATGACACACATTTTATCATATAACACATGAACACATATATGACAAATAAAGTGATTAATGTTAGTACATATATACAATTATAAAACAACATGGTGACATACATCATGATACATCATAATTTAGTGGCAACAACACGGTAAAATAAAATATTTCTGGAACCACCATTTAGCACGCATCATATTGATATGCATATACAACATCACAAGATGATGAAACTCCACCACACTTTCATAGTTCACATTAACATTATTTTTCATCCAGCAAGGTGGTAACACACATGTAATATACATTTAATCCATGAGAGACAAAGAGAAGTCTCATTACAAAACACATTAATATCACAAATAGTCCACACCAAGTTATAAGAACAACAAGTGCATTCTCATTATCACAATTACAAGTTTGACACATCACAAAAATATAGAAATTACTCTTCAAAATCCTCCACGGTCATGAATAACCATCACAACACCATCGATCACTATTTTAGCATTCACTCTATGACACACATTGTTATTTGCATATAAAATTATCGCAACATGACAACACCACTTAACCCACTTAGCATAACTTGATCACATGAGATGACAACACAGACCCACATTACAATGGGATAACACCACATATCTCATAGTCAAAGAACCAACCACAATATGAACTCAAGGATAGAAAATATCCACCATGCATAAATTTCATGGTTACATATTTTCATCCTGATGTTTTTACATGGGTGAAATTCAAAAATAGGACAATTGTACCTTAGTGTAAAAAAGTTTAACATGTCACATACTATCATGTTCTTTCAATGATACATTTGTGTGGAATCCTTCCCTGTAGAGTGAAGGAAGAAAATGATCATTCAAGCGAGCAACGTATCTCAAAGTTAAAAGCTTAGGAAATGCTTTCTGGAATCATGGGAGCAGTCTTATTTTCATAAAGGAGGAGTATTCATCATCTAATTTAGGAATATTCTTGGAGGTATGCCAATTCACAAAAAGTGGGTTTTTGAAGCCGAAGGAGCTTACATCACATCACAGTACCTGAACTTCAAGAGGTGAGATGATGATATCAATGGAAATACTTTTCAGTCCCATTTTGTAAAATCAGTTTCTCCCTCAACAAAATTTCATGCAATGCATTCTTTTTTACCACAAATGGAGGTCCTAATGATAAATTATATTTTTGAGGGTGTTGCAATCCAAATAAAGGCATGGGCCCCATCCCATCAATCTCAAATTTTCTTTTACATATGCATATAGGTGTGTTCATTAGGAAGTTCACCAAGTTGCCGCCTAAGGTATGCATTAAATACTAGCAAATTTAATCTGATGTTGAGAGATGGGGAAAGAGGGACCAGTTGTCCCATAAATTTTGTCTCTTAAGAAGTCTTTTGTGAAGTCCAAGGAAAGGGGTCCCAACAGTTAGTCAATTTCTTTCTTTTGGGCCATTTGCTTGGGGATGTGTCCTAAGTTTCCTGTGCTTTGCATTTACGTTTTCCACAGAATACCACGTGGATTTTTTGTTATCTTTGGGCCTTTGAGAACTCGTGGCCCTTATTCTTCTGGTTCCTAGTGTTATCCATATTTTTCCCCCCTGAGAAAATTATTGGGTCAGCCATGACCCCACATTGAAAGAATCAGAGAAAACACGTTTAAATCTTGCAAACTGGCTACAGAGGAACTCTACAATGGAATGGCGAGGCTGCGCAAGTTTAAATAACCCTATGTGAGAATAAAGAGAAGAAATGGCTCTGTCACATGAATCTGTGTCTTAAATCTATTTGACAGACTCAGGAAGACTCTAAAATAAAAAAGAAAAGGGTCGAGGAAGGAGGCCAAGCAGTGTCAGAAGACCCAGAGGCTAAGTCAGAAGAAACGGAAAAGATTCGAAGTTTTTCAGGCTCAAAACAGTTCAGAAAGAGTCCAAAAATTGACTAAGTATGGAGGAGACAGTGGAGAGAGCCACGTGTCAGCGTGTTCTTCTCCAAAGTTGAAATCCAAAAGGAGAGGCTCGAACAAGCACAGGGGCAGGGCTCCACGTGTCCAAGTGGAGCAGCGGGCCGTGGGGGTTTTTTGAGTTTTGCATTTTTTGTGGAAAAAGGGAAAAGGATAAATTACGGACCCGTGAACCTGATTTTTGCCCTAATCTGGCTGCCGCGTGTCCCATATGTAAAGGGGGACCCATTTTTCAAACTGTTTTCCCACCCATTTGTACGGACTCGATACAAACTTAAAAGGGGCATATCTTTCGACTCAGGGCTTGAAATATTGCAAATCTTACACCGTTGGAACATGTCTTGACGTCCTCTACACCATGGAAAGATAAAAAATAATTTCTTTGGGCCCTGGTAGGTGAAAAATGGAGAAAACAACTTTGGGCCTTTAATGCAGGATCTTCTTAATCTTCAACTACCAGATCCGATTTGATTCAATCCATTCTTCCTTCAGGGAACCAAAAGTGACATATTAAATGGGTGGATTTGCATAAGGAATTGATATTTAGTGGTTTGAAATTTCAAAGTAGGATTCGATGCGTATCTCATGGTGGTTGGAGCAGGATTTTATTTTTCCCTCTTCTCTCTCTCTTATTCTTTCTATATATTGTAACACTTCTCATTTTGGAAAGGAGAGACATTATGGGCATAGAGAAACTCTGTCAAATTTGTTTCTTGATGCCATTTTTGAGCAACTAACCTTCTCCTACGCTTGGAAAATGTATTTGTGCCTCTATTCCAGAAATGTAATGGTCTGTGCACCTTCTAGAGCAATAAAAAATGTGTTTTTGTGGTGTTCTTCAACCCTTTGCATCGTTTTGTTGTTTCTCCATGCCTCTCCCTTCCAGATTTGTTTTTCTATGCATGTATTTCACATTTTCAGGTGAAGGATGTTGTGTTTCATGGAGTTTAATAGCAAATTTGAAGATCTAGGCCATGTTACTTCTGTTTGACCTCCCTCATCTCCATTTTTTCTGTTTCTTTCTCCCTCAACAGAATATCTCACTTCCTTTGCTAGTGTATCACCACTTTAGTGTAGGCTCTGTTTTTTCCCTCTTTCTCTCTCCTTGGTTCCTTGGAATGGTTAGATTAGGTTAGATTTAGTTTTCCTACACTGGAGTAGCTCATGGCAGGTAGTTTAGGAATAGGAACTAGCCTTTAATCTGGAGAGCTTTCCCACTTTTGCAAGGTCCCACACCTTGGGGAAAGTTCAATGTTATGCAATCACACCAAATGATTCTGCCTTAGAAAAGCAGATCCATAAACTCATTTGGGGGTGCTGTGATTTCGCACTAACAGTTTTGGCACGCCCGGTGGGACCAGAGGTCTTCACTTTATTTCATCAAGTTGATGTGTTCTTGGTGGGATTCAGCCTTTTGAGGCACATGCAAGCACATCTGGCGACTCCATCTGGTCAAAAACCCATTCTATTCCAGTTGCAGACCTTTTCCATCCATTTCCACTCATTTTCATCCATTTTCTTCTTCCATCTCTTTCATTTTCTCCCATTCCATGAGGTTGTGCAATCATGACTTCATTCCCTTCATGGAACTCACACTTGCAGCAACAGTAGTACATTCCACCTCCAATGCTTTTCACAACTCCTCCAAATCAGCATTATGAGCAGATTCAAAATCACTATACCTATCCACAGCAGCAATGCCAAAACTAGTTTGGCCATGAAGCTTATCAGGAACATGGATATGCATATAATGAAAACAACCAAATGGAAGATGTTGGTCTGCTGGAGAAGATCCAAAAAATGGAGGTTGGCATGGTTCAGTCAAGGGGCATAGCACAAATGAAGGCATTCAATATTGGTTGCAGGGCACCTTGTCCATGGGAAGGCCCTTTTCCAAGACATTACATCCCTCAAGAAAAGCTTGAATTCATGTTTGAAGTATTACCTCATCTTACACAGTGGATTGAGGACATTGAAGCTTATGAGAAAAGTGTGATACAACCTTGTCAATGGGTAAGTCAATCACCAGCTCCCTATCTTCATTGTCTCTTCCTCAATCTTTATCATTTCAGCAGTGGCAAGAGTCAAGCCCCTCACTTGTTGCCCCAAGTGTTGATTTCATTTCTCCATCTCCTAGTCTTCCACCTCATCTCAGTTCTTCTATCCTTTTCCCTTCCAAACAGTCATCCCCTCCAAACAAACAAGAAGTTGCACCTCCATTCCCACCACAAACAATTGCAAAGATGGTTGAACCCCAACCTACCACTCCTCTTGCTTTCCTAAGCCCATGTTGGGAAGAGACTCAAGAATCTAGTCAAGGAGAACAACAAGAAGAGGAGCCCAACAGAAAAGAAATGACAGACAATCTGAAGAGTTGGGCTACCAAATTTGGGTTTACAAAGATCCCCTTGATGGTCAATCCAATAGAAGAGGTCAAGATTGAAGAACCAGTGATGGCTGAGGGTGAATTTACAGCAGAAGAAGAGCAAGAACAAGAGGAGGAACAATCAGTCCCAAGTCCCATTGAAGAGGAGCAGATGGGAGAGATCAAATCAGTGTTGAGGCCACTCAATGAAGAAGGCATCATTAAAGATTTTTTGCTTTCATTTCAAGGGCCTGATTTGATTGATGAACCCATGATGGAGGAGGACCATATAGTTTCAGAGGCTCTAAGTGTGGAGCAGGCTACATGGGGAACCTTCAGTTCTTCCTCCCACTTCATCCCCTTTAATCTCTGATGTTGAAGAAGAGTTTGATCTCTCAAACTTCATGTTTGAGGAAGAGAGAAACCATGGTGAGCAAGTTGCAGATCAAGAGGACACCATGAAGGAGGTAGAGCACTTGCAGCAAGACAACAAGGAGGCAGACTGTCTGTCAGACTTGAGAGATTGCTTTGATGAAGAGGATCCCATGGAGATTACATCATTTTCTCCTCCATCCATCTTCCACGCACATGAACCTGCTGCCATGAAGGATAATATTCAAGTGCAAAATCCTGCACTCCATAATGGCCCTCTGGAACCAAGGTTGGAAGATCTTCATCTTCCATGTTCTTCAAAAGAGGAGGAAGGCAAAAGGTAGGAGGATGTCATCATCTCTCTCATGCCATTCATCCAAGAAGGTCCACAAGAAAACTCCATTCTTGGAGTTGAAACTCAGAACAAGGGGCACATTCAAAGGATTAGACTGTGCCCAATCAGGTACTTGGCTTCATTAGAGCCAAGGGAGAAGCCAAAACCAGTCATGCCTACTTCAGGGCATGAGGATGAGTACCAAAGTACCAAGGGTCACCATCAATACCTTCAGGAGTCCAATGCAAGTCAGCTTGAGGAGGTATTTTCCATTAATGTTGATACCTTGATGATTTGGGTGGAGGACAGGCTTATAGCCAGTTTTTCACTCATACAGGTAGCTATATTTAGTGTCAAACCATTTGCATGGCTGCCTCTCTCAAGAAAAGGAAGCTACTTCTCTCTGCCAGTTTCAGGCTTTGTTTAGCATTCTTTCCCTCTAGTTAGTTTAGGAGTAGGAGTAGATTTTGCTTTCAGCAGAAGAAGTGCTTATGCACACTCTGCATGTCTCATTTGAGGCATGTATGATTTGGTCTCTGTATATAAGTTTTGATCGCATTGCTCCAAAGGTGCATAAATCCAAGATCTTCAATACTCATAGAAACGAAACACATAGTTACCTGTAATAGTTGTCATCTTCAAAGAAAACAAATGCAGAGCAACTAAAGTTGTTTCAAAATAGTCCATTTTAGGGATAGATGAAAGCCCCAGAATTAAAACAATTTTTTACTCTCAGAAATTCCATTTCCAAGATTTCCTTATGAAAATTGAGAGTGCAGACTTAGGGTCAGAAAAAACATAGAAAAGGCATACAGTCAAGCTCGCAGTGGCTCAGGGATCAGATCTTCAAAAGTTCATATTAGTTTCATGTTTATCAGGAGACTCCATGCCCAATGGATGCTTCAAGGCCACTGGTCTCTTCATCTAGTAGGTAGATGTCCCCTTTAATGTGAGTCACCAAATTGTTATCCATATTTCACCCCCTAGGAAAAATATTGGGTCAGCCATGACCCCACACAGAAAGATGTAAAAATCAATTGAGAGAAAACACATTTAAATCTTACAAACTGGTTATAAAGGGACACTGCAATGGAATGGTGGGGCCTGTAAAATTTTAAATGACCCTGTGCAAGAAGAAAGAGAAGAAACGACTCTATCGTGCAAATCTGTGTCTTAAATCTATTTGACAGACTCGGGCAGGTATCTAAAATAAAAAATCACCAATCTTTATTTGAAGGGTCGGGGAAGGAGGCCGAGCAGTGTCAGAAGAACCAGAGGCTCGAGAAGAAGAAACGGAGGGAAATTTTCATTCTCTAAGTCTTCATGGCTCAAAACAGTTCAGAAAGAGTGCAAAAATTGACTAAGTATGGAGGAGACATCGGAGAGAGCCACGTGTCAGCGCGGCGCTTCTCCAAAGTTGAAATCCAAAAGGAGAGGCTCAAACAAGCGTCAGGGCTCCACGTGTCCAAGTAGAGCAGCGGGGCCGCGAGGGTTTTTGAGTTTTGCATTTTTGTCTATCTCCTCCCTGAGAAAAAGGGAAAAGGATAAATTACGGTACCCACAAACCCAATTTTTTCCCTTTGGGCTTCTCTTCCATGCTTTCTTCTTGCCTTCTTGCAATTTCATTTGCTTGTTCATGGTAGCTGTTGCCTCGTTGTCGTGTCCCATATGTAAAGGGATTATCCACCCATTTTTCAAAAGCTGTTTTCCCTTATCCCATTTGTACGGACTCGATACAAACTTCAAAGGGGCATATCTTTCGACTCAGGGCTTCCATTGAAATATTGCAAATCTTACACCGTTGGAAAAAAACAAGTCTCGACCATGAAATCCAACTACACCATGGAAAGATAAAAATGATTTTTTTAGGCCCTGATAGGTGAAAATGGAGAAAACATTTCGGGCCCATTTAATGCAGGATCTTCTTGCTCTTCAACTACTAGATCTTAATTCGATTCGATTCGATCCGCTGGGGAACCAGAAGCATAGACATATTGTGGGAGTAAATTATAATATTAACACGGATTTGTAGAAGGCATTGATATTTCTTTAACACACCTTCAAAAATGATGGTTCCTTTACAACTTTCAAAGTGGGATTTATAGAATGGCGTATCTCATGGTGGTTGGAGCAGGATTCGAAGATTTTTCCCTCTTCTCTCTCTCTTATTCTTTCTATATATTGTAACACTTCTCATTTTGGAAAAGAGTACTATACATTATTGGTGGCTCGGGCAGACATTCTTTTAGGCATAGAGAAACTCTGTCAAATTGTAACACTTTCTTGATGCCATTTTTGAGCAGCAAACCTTCTCCTACACCTAGAAAATGTATTTGTGCCTCTATTCCAGAAATGTAATGGTCTGTGCACCTTCTAGAGCAATAAAAAACGTGTTTTTGTGGTGTTCTTCAACCCTTTGCATCGTTTTGTTGTTTCTTCGTGCCTCTCCCTTTCCAAATTTGTTTTTTTGTGCATGTATTTCACATTTGCAGGTGCAGGATGTTGTGTTTCATGGAGTTTAATAGCGAATTTGAAGATCTGGGATGTGTTATTTTTGTCTGACTTCCCTCATCTCCATTTTTTTGTTTCTTTCTCCCTCAACAGAATATCTCGCTTCCTTTGTTGGTGTATCACCGCTTTAGTGTAGGCTCTATTTTTTCCATCTTTCTCTCTCCTTGGTTCCTTGGAATGGTTAGATTAGGTTAGATTTAGTTTTCCTGCACTGGAGTAGCTCGTGGTAGGTAGTTTAGGAATAGGAACTAGCCTTTAATCTAGAGAGCTTTCCCACTTTCTCAAGGTCACACACCTTGGGGAAAGTTCAATGTTATGCAATCACACCAAATAACCCTGCCTTAGAAAAGTAGATCCATAACTCATTTGGGGATGTTGAGATTTCCCACTAATAGCCAGTTCTCCGCAATTCCACTTTCCCCGCAAGTATCTCTTGCCCACAAAATCACTTCATAATTTTCTAAGTCCCCTTCACGTCGCGGACTTTTGGGCCAATGGAGAACTCATGTCCCAATGTCCCAAGTGTCTTCTGTGCACCTTTCACCCGACTTACCCACTTTCTATTGGACATTAAGGCATTGCAAAAATTTCATATTTCCATGTCCCGTATGTCCCAAGTGCAGCCCGGCCCCTAGTTCCCCACAAACCCACATTTTCTGCACTATAAATATTTTCCTTGTACTGCGGATATTTTGGCCTTTCAAGTCCCAAAAGTCCCATGTCGTGCTTCATTCTTCTGTCATATCCAAAATTTATAAGAGTGTTTCGGCATTTCAAGTATCTTGTTTCCCGCAAATCACTAAATCACTTCATTTAATACGTCCCACCGACCTCCTCTAAGCATGGTAATATATAAATAGGGAAAATGGGCCATTTTAACCATTCCAAATTATAGGCAGTTTTTGCGCATTCTGTCCCCGCATCTCTCAAATCCATTTTCAACTGTAGCATGATATTTTCTCCACCATTTTAAAATTTTCAAAGTGCATTGTGTTCCAAGAGAGTTCGTTTTCCATCCTGCAGCTAAGGTTAGTAGTTTCAGAGCATTTTGTAAGAACTTTGAGTTAATTTCACCTCTTGCCCTATTGAAAATCAGCTCCCCAAAGCCATTTTCTTAGCTTCCCTATGTCTGCTGAGTGTGAGTGTCTCAGCTCATTACCTATCACGAAGATCAATTTTAAGGGCCACGAACATATTTTTTCTTTTGAGACTTCCATATCCAACATAGGGGATACCGATGTGCAACATCTGGACTTCGATGATTTCTGGGTGCAAATTAATAATGTTAATCCCACTCCTGTGGCTCAACTCCTAAAGGATTGTGGAATAACATATGCTAGAGGATTCCCGATATCAGTCCAATGTGAAAACACGGTTTTGACCTGTGGTTCCTATTTCGACCCAAGCATGAAAGAAATCATGGACCCCCAAGGTAAGGTGATTACCAAGCTGGATGTGGGATGTATCAATGCTACCTTTGGAATCACAGTAGTTGAAGATGTAAATTTTCTCACTTTAGCATAAGCCCAACATATTTTTGACTAGGAACCTAACAATTATAAGCACATGGTGGTTAAGTCGTAGTTCAAGGCCCCAAAGAAGGGAACTTTATATAGAAGTGACTTCAAGGAAGAACTTTTAGACATCATCACTCTTTTGGCTAGAATAATGGGACTTCCTTCAACAAATGAATTTCATTTTTGGATGTGCTCATACCTAAATATCATACGTGAAGGAAAGCAAAGCTTAAATGGGGGTGAAATCATTTGTGAAAACCTAAGTGAACAACTAGCTAATGTGTAGAGGACCAAGGTCTTTCACATGACTTCTTTCTTGATGTTTATTATTTGGGCTTACAAAGTATGGTTGGGTCTCTCTCTAGTAGATAGTAAGAAGAATGCCCCAATATATGAGTATTACCCACAATTGACTCTGAAGAACAACAATCATCATTTTAGGATATTCAATGATTCCTTCACTATGTATATTGTCAGACTCCTAGAATGTAACACAATTGAGAGGTTTTCTGCAGAGGCTAAACAATTGATCTCCATTTATAGCTACCATTTCATTCAGTTTAGAAAGTTATCCTATATCAGGCTAGCAGGCTTTAAGGGAGCCCCTCTCAAACTCCCAATGTTCTGTAGTGATAAGATTGCTCTAGTGGAGATTTGTAGGTAACTTGATGTGTTGCACAAAACCTACAAAAACAAAAATATAACTGGTATTCAATTCCCTGTTACTTTGGGTAATTACACCTGTAAAACTGTCCTGGATGCCCAAAATATTGAAAGAACTATTTTTACATTCAATTTCTATTCTTTCAAGAATAGGACATGTTTTTATCTTAAAGGATTCATTTCCAACAATCTCAGGATGTCTTTCTTTCACCTCCCTAATCTAGAAGATTACTGGACAGATTGTTCAGATGATTATGAGGTAAGGAGGAGGTACTATGACAGGCTCTCCCTACAACAAATCAAAGATTTTGGTATCTACAAAGTATCAGATGAATTACAAGATGACAAGGATGATTTAAAATCTCTCGAGTTTGATAAATCCATCATGTACAATCCTCTTGACACCATTGATTGGTTCAAGAAGGAGAAGGATGATTTACAAGAGATCATGAATCCAAATCAGGTTAGAACTAAGGTTTCATTCAATAGAAAAATAAAGGCTTATAAGGCGAGTCGGATATAGTCCCCCTCTCAATAAGCATCCACTTCTCATAGAGAACCTCCTACTATAATACCTAAATCACACACTCATTCAACTCCCTCCCCCATTGAATCTTCAACCTTGGTGTATACTAAGAAGGGGAAGACTAAAAAGATTGAAAGGGAAGAAGAATTGATTGGAGAAGAAAACACTCACCCTCTTTCTCTCAAGCAGACAGAGACAACACATGTAGTTGAGAAAATCATTGATCTTTCAGAGGAGGGGAAAAGATCAGAAGATCAAGAAGAAGAAGAAAGTAATAAATAATGAGGCAACACTAAAAAGGAAGACAAGGTGGAAGTAAAACAAGAGAGTATAAAATCAAAGGCTAAGACAGTAAACACTCAAGAAAACCCTGCCAAGGAGATATATGTTTTCAATGTTGGAACATCTACCATGAAGGTGTTGGCTGCATAGACCCTGGGCTCAATGAGCACACTTGTATTAGTTACTTTTTTCCCCCCTCCTTCCAGTACTACTTTTACTTGGGTGCAACCTTTTGTTGATAGAAAGAAAAAGAAGGCTCCATCTCAAGTTGTGGCTCCCAAGTTTGATGTTGTAGTTACCTTATTGGGTACAACTCCTCCTCTGTATGCAAAGAAAGATAGAACCACTTCTAGATGGGGTGTCTGATTCAAAAGGGCAACATTTTTTAGAAATTGCCAAACCAAAGACAAAGAATAATGAGAGAGACTTGACCTTAGCTGACTTGGAATTAACAAGAATCCCACTGGATGAATACACCCCAGAAAGTGAGGTGCATAATTTGAAAGAAAATGTGTCCAAAGTAATTAAAAGAGTGGAGAAAGAGAAGCAGACACAGGAACAAATAGAGAAGCAGGTGCAAACCCTTTTTGATTCCATAAAATCTCTACTTGAAGGTTACAAAGTGTTGGATCCAACTCCCTTGACTACAATTTCACCCCCCATTGTCTTGACTAATGAGGAAGTGCAGAGCATCAAAGATATTCATAGGAATGCATCTTTTGAGAAGGCAATTGAGGCAATGGTGGATGGAATGCTATTTTCTAGCCTGAATTTCATTGAGATAGCTTACAAAGCATATGATAAGATTTGTTCAATCCACCAGAGATTCACCTCCACTATTACAAGCCTGGAGAAGGAGTTGAAGTTGTGGACAAATGTATAGAAGATTTTAGGTAGATTACCACCACTGATGAGAAAATTCTTAATTCAAACAACATTTTTGATGATTCAAAAGGTAATCTTTCAAAGAAGTGGGTATTTAGTGTTGATTAGAAAATCTAAGTTCTTGAGAAGCTGTGGATGAAATAAAGAATATGTTCTAAAAGGGTGAGGCCTTCAAGACTTGTATATTGGATGAATTTAGGGATTTACGTTTCCAGTTCTTATATGAGGACTCTATAAGTAACAACAAAATGCAAGATATCAAGGTAGAATTCAAGGACTTGGTTAAAGAAAACTTGTTCAAGTTTGATACCATAACTAGAGAAAAGATGGAAGAGATTTGTGCCTTAAAAACTATGGTCATTGAGGCACATAAAGGTTATTCACAAAATGTATGCTTTGTTGATGACATGGAAGACTATTTGAATAACTAGATTAATGCAACAACCAATACCACTATTCCTAAAGGCATGGAAATAGCTAGAGCGCTTGTGAAGTTTAAGCACCATGTCCTCGGAACAAAGATTGTGGCGAATTCCTCTTTGAATGTTCCCCCAGCTAGCACTTAGTCCTTTCTTTTAGTTCGATATGTATTTTAAGTTGGCTTGTTTTTCCAAATATGATTTGTAATTAAAGTTGAATTATGATTTGATACTTAGGATTAAGTATTAATGATTAATTAAAATAAGGGAAACTGAAAAGTATATAGTTGTAACCGCCCGATTGGCTATAAAAGAAACTCATCAATGTAAATGGGGTTGGAGTTTTTTGATGAAAATGTAATACATAGAACTATAGTCAATATAGAAGAATATATTTTGCTTTCTATCTCATATATTCTTTCTGTAATGCAATAAAATATTAGATAAAAAATTACAAACAAAAAACAAAGCAATTGATCCCTAAATCTAATATATTCAAACAAAACCTCAAATAGAGAAAGCTGGAAGGGAGAAAGAAATGAAATACCTTCACTTACCTAATGAAGAGCTCCCTTGATGATTTGGATGTGCTCCTAGATTGCTTGGATTAAACTTGATTGTTTGCTTCATATTTTTGGAGACATTTGGACAACGCCTCTCCTTAGACTGATTGATTCTTGGATGCTTGGATGAAGAATAGATTGATTGTAGATAGATTGGATGGATGATTGAGTGGATAAAATAGCAACAATTCGATATGAATTTATAAGATGTGGTCTCATGGAGGATGAGTGCTTGATTTATAGTTTGTGAGTGGAAAATTGGAGGGTGAGGATCAATCCATGTTGGATTGAATCCAATGGTTGAAAGTGCATGAGAGGATTGGAGGATTCTAGAATGGAAAATTCTAGATTTTGTGAGGGATTTCTTTTGAATTGAAAATTCAATGGAATAGTGTAGATGCATTTGAATATTTGAAAATGAGAGGGAGAAATAGATAAGCCTCTAGATTTAGAGGCGAGGATGCGCACATGATTAGAATTATATTAAGTTGATTAATGATGATTATGGATGTGATTTGATGGAAAGGATAGATGTAGGGATGTGTAGGGTAGGTTAGTAGGTGGGACATAGGAATATTAAATTCCTATAAAATGTTAATGAAGAATTAAATAGGATAATAATGAAATAAATGGGAAGTTATGATGGATTAAAAGGGATTAGTAATGGAATATTGGATGAATGATAAATAATGATAAAGGGGAAATATGATAAAATTGATTAAATAATAACAATTAATCTTGCGATTAATTATTATATAGATGATGATGGGATATTTGTGGGACAGGTTAAGCGTATTTAATCATGTCGAAATGTTATATGTCTACACTTTTTGTTCTGTTTCTTAATGTGCTTATGTGTTTTTGCTATTTTCAGGTGAAAAATTGTGTTCAATCTATGAGATGTGGTGTAAAAGAACTTTGTGCCTGAAGCATTTGCATCTCATGGGTTATTTGGATATATGAAAATTCACATAATTATTAAAGTTCAATGCATGCATGAGTAGGACATTTATCTACTATCTATTTGTGTAAAATTATTTCTTGCTTCCTCTTCTTCCATTGCATTAATCAACGATCTTGGGTGACCAAGGAGAAAATTTATATCTTGGATAGGCAAGAAGAGAACTTAGGATTTCCTTCCATCCGGTCTTGCTTATTTAATATTGCTTCTTAAAATGAACTCTTATAATCCTCTTATCTTTTGTATTGATAACATGGTTGATATGGGAATGATTTCATCATCAAAATCCTCATTCAAATATTGATAGTTTGCAAATTTGTAAATAAGTAGTTTTCCTATTTTTGTGTGTGTGTGGAATAAGGGAACCTCTCCCATAAAGAGGAGGGACTGTTGTCCCCTCAAATGTTGCTTGTATCAAGGTTCAAATATTTCAACCAAAGGACGGAAAATGGTGCCCTCTCCTTGTTGGCATGTTGGTCACCCCATGTGACCCCGAAGACCCATTCTAGCCCCTTTGGACCAACTTGACTAGCTCCATCCTCATCACACGCATGGATGACATATGGCACTCCGAGGTGCCTTTTTTTGCACCTCTTTTCCCATCCAAAGGGTATAATGGGGACAAAAAAAGGTTCCCTCCCCCCAAGTTTCCCTTAAGTCACACATACGACCGAAATTCAATCCTCAAGTGCTCATTTTTAGCTCCCCCTCCATTTCTCTCGGCCAGTAAATGAGAAAAAAATGGCAAGATAAGGATAAGGAACCTTTTTATGCACTCATTGTACCATTTAAAAGGGATAATGGGGAAAAAATAAAGTACCCCACCCCCTCAAGTATGCAAAATATTAGAAATATGAGACTAAGCCATTTAACACTCATTCCCCTGCATTCTTCCACTTGCTACCGAAACTCTGCCGATTTTTTTCTAAAACTCTTCCTTCACCGCCCTCATCCTCCATCCATTTTATCCATGATCCTATGATCTGAGAAAGTTAAAAACATGAAAAAAAACCAAATTTTTGAAGACTCAAAGCAAAAAAAATTCCAGAAAAACTTTGTAACCCGCGAGGAGGAATCGTTTGTATTATACAAACCGATGCACAAATGAATGAGGGGTTTTTTAGTTCATCCTCATTTATAGGAACCTTGGGAATCTAATTTAAGTATTTTGCATGCACGACCTAGATTTTTTGAGCGAAGAAACCCAAATTTCCCTGCATAAAATTTTTAAATTTTAAAAATTTTCATTTTGAAAACCGATTGGAGCCGAAAATTCGAAGGTGCAACAAAAAAGAAAAAACCACATCAGAAAAAATGATTTCAACGAAATCCGAGGACCAAAAATTCCCTTTCCAAAAATAGTAAGCCTCCTACATAGGCACTTGCCATTTTTAGTGAGTCGGAAGAAAAAGCAATTTTGACAAAAACAGTGTACACAGCGGTCATCAAGAAGAACAATTTGAGTAATCAGAGTTGAAAAGGGTGGAAAACTGTCGTTTAATAAAAATATTAAACCCCCTTTCAGGTGTGAGAAATCATCTCAGGAGCCATGAAATTCATTTTCGTAGGTGTCAAACCAGTCAATGTCTTTCTTCTGAGTATGCAGAAGTGGGTGACAAGGAATGCATGTTCGGCCACCTACGAGAGCCAATTGAAGACAAAGTATTCATGAGAGGATTCTATACATTGGGTGGTCACCCAATATCTGTGTAGAGTATTGAGTTTGTGTTAATATGCTTCGACAACTATGAACCTAAGACAAGAGCCATTCATGCGGATGACAACATAAATATGACAATGATTGCGCCTAAAGCCATCTCCTATTCCACGAAAATCCCTACCTAGATAAACATGTCCATCATCTTGAAGTAAATGCCAGTGAATTGATTAAATAACAAAGACTCTTACTTATAGGGTCTCACACTAGGATCATGGTTAAAGTCAAGAATAAATCCCTCTAGAGTGTCAAAATATCTCTCATGGATTGAGTTCCACGAGGGATATTATATTGCAATCACCCTTGTCATTCGAGTGATGGGAGAAGAGAACAAAAGATATTTCAAGGAGGTGATGGCACTGTTCATATTAACAATCATTGAAGAGAAGCACAAGATTGACTAGGACCAAATTATAAGTGATAACTTGCACTGTCAGTTACTCCATTTCCTAGTCTCAAATAATTTCTTCATGAATTCTTATCAGGTGTATATTCCCGCTAGCTCAGGGCCATTGAAGGGGCTAACAATCACAAAAATATATTTTCCAAATCTCCTGCATTTGAGAAGCATCCACAGTTGGTGTTGAAAGAAAGTAATAGGCACTTCACCTAAGTGAATGATGCCTTCACAATGTTCATCATCAGGACTCTAGAGGGTAACCTTCATTCATGGATTTCACCACAAGCGGCTTCCTTGATAAAAAGATACAACTCATTCTTCATCTAATTATCTGTTTTTTCATATATATGTGTTTCTGGTTACGATCACACCCCACTAGGTTATCTCGGCACCTTAGTGACAAGATAACATTATTTGAGCTATGTTGAAAACTAGTACATTTGCACAGTAAACTCAAAAACTGAAAAAGGAAGGCTATTTCTTTCCCCATCTCATTGGGATTATTCACTTGCAAAAGTACCAATGATGCATCACACTTAGAAGAGGCCTTCGTTACCTTGAGCTTGCATTCATACACTTTGAGGACCAAATTCGACATCAGAATTGATCAAGATACTTTCCATCTTCTTGAGCTACACCGTGTCCCGCAAGTTGAAGATTATTGTGCTAATTGCAAGGATGAATTCAATGTCATGGAAAGAGATTACATGAGGATTACCATCAAAGAAATGAAGAAGTACAAGTTTTTTTGGTATGAAGAAGGAATTCAAGATGATGGTACAGAGTTGTACGACCCGAAGTGCAAAGCAATGAAGGATTCTTCTTTTCCTTTAGTGAATTGGAGCATTTGTGAGTCGGGTGACAAGTACAACTACAACTGATTTGTTTCTAATTCACATACACACGTGCAACTAATTTGTTTCCATCTTTTCTAGGTCTTGACCATTCAAGAAAACAACCAACTCTTAGAAGATAATTAATTTTAGGTCAACAACTCCAAGACAACACAAGAGGACAAATAGTCTCGTTATTAAGTCACATTTTATACTTGTCTAATTCTTAGTTTTTTTTATTACATTAAGTCATTTCATATGATGTTTAGAGTTCATTGAGGTTATCTCCACTCAACCAAGAGGATCGATTAGCGTGATGAAAAGGTTTAATAGTTAACTTCCATTACTATAAATCTTATGTTTCAGTTCAAGAAATATTGTGTTCTATTCGTTGCAATTTATCAAGATATTTTTGCATATAATCTACAATAATAATCATGATACTCAATTCCTTGAAATAAGATTAATTCAAATACATACAATATCCATCTACAACTTATAGATTTACATGATTTAGACATATTTGCATTTTCCTTTTTAAATATAGCCCAAATATATTATTCACTTCAAAACTCTCATACATAGATGTAGGGAGATCCTTCAAGAAAACCTAGAAAAATGTGTTGCCTAAACACCTTCCACAAGCCTCGATAAAATTTGACAGAGTTTTAATGCAAGGTGGAGAAATTAGTTGTAAAAGTAGAGGGAAACCCCAAACAGATCTTTGTAGGAGATTTTGGTGGTAGAACAAGTCAAATCCCCGCCAAGAACTATGGTGGACTTTTAATATGCATGAAGCAACCCAAAACCCAAAAAATCTCTCAATATATTTTTCAAGTGTGGAAGCATGTCAAAGTTCCGCCAAAGTCTTCATTGGACTTTCAACACCGAAGCAAGCAAAAACTCCATCAAAGTGTATAGAGGTTTGTGGAAGGCATTTAAGTAAGAGGATTTTTTGTGTTTTCTATATGAACCTTCCCACATCTATATATGAGATTTTTCTAATGAGTAATGTACATTTGGGCAATATTTTAAAAGAAAAGTGTAAATATGTCTATATCATGTATTGTGATAATGATTACCATGCATACTTAGTTGAATTAGTCTTATTTCAAGGAATTGGGTATCATAATTATTATTGTAGATCATATGCATAAATATTTTAATATATTGTAACAAACAAAACACCAAATTTATTGAAATGAAACACTAGATTTATAGTAATGGAAGTAAATTGTTAAGCCTTGTCATCATGTTAATTGATCCTCTCGGTTGAGTGGAGATACCCTAAATGAAATTTAAACATTGTATGAAATGACTTAATGTAATGAAACAAGTTGATAATCAGGAACATATAAAATGGGACTTAATAATGATAATAACAATCCTTCAATGTTGTATTGGAGTTGTATGTATTTGTTGGGCTTTTCTCTAAATTGTTACTTGTACATATTGTTGACCTAGAATTAATTGTTGTCTTCTTAGAGTCGGCCATTTTCTTGAATGGTTAAGACTTGGACAAGATGGATAGGGGTTAGGATTTACTCGTTTTCTTTCTAAATGCATAGGAATCATTCCCCCACCATATATTCTCTAGTTGCACAAATGTTATGTTTGATTTCTCCCTTAAGCATGTGTTATTTGAATGAAAGTTTTGATCCTTGCGTTGTACCCATTGTGTGACCATGCAAGTGTAAATGTATGTGTGGGGATGTGATGTAACACTAAGATGGAAACGAGAGACAAATGTGAAAAGATAATGGATAGATGAAGAGAAAGAAGGTGTTGTGTATTGGTTGTCTCACTTGAAGGATCCAACAGAGTGCACAGTTTGCCTTTGTTGGAGGTAAAAGGGGACAATCATCCTTTAAGGAATTGTCCCTTAAGAGACAAAATTAAATGCGCCATGTTGTGTTAAATCACCCAGAGGAACCAAGGCTCTATTATGCCTTTGTCATTAGAGAGAGAAATATGTTGTTTGTGGAGTATATCCCATATTTACAAGTCTTAGTAATAGACTTAGTTATTCATGTTATTTTTAGAGAAATATCATTATCCCTATCTTGTTCCAAGCAAATGTGGTTAAGTTGCATGTGTCTTTACAAACGAAACCAGATCAGTTGTAGTTTTCATTACATGCTAAGTGTCAGGTATGTATGTAGTTTTAATTGGTGTCCTTCATATCAATGTACTGTACAAAAAAAACTCTTAATTTAGCTATAAATTTGGTTGGTGACAATCTTGGTTGTGCTTCTAATAGATTTTTAATTCCATTGTGTATTGCATCTTTATCAATTGTTAGACAAGTCACATGGAATGTGATGATGAGATGGGGACATTTAACTCCATCTTGTGAATATGAAAGCGTCTTTGCATTGATTTTTTTTTAATCTTACATATTACTTCTAAAATTTTATATATTTCTTTCATTAAGAAGTGTTGAATTTGAAAGTATCGATGCTTAAATATATATATATCAATATTAAATAATAATTTTCAGTACCAGTCAACAATTAGCAATGTGCCACAGATTATGTTTGGCGGACTATAACAATCATCTATCAATTCATTCACAACATCTACAAAAATTAGAAGCACATCAAATCCATAACATTAAGATCCTTTCCTATTCACTAACAAAAAAAATGTCGTAATGATTTTGTGTCTTCACAACGGTTATCAAATTGAGGGAATTTATCAATAGCATTTTGAAAAAATGTGGTAATATGACTTGTAGTGATGGATTCACTGACATTCAATTATATTTTGCTGTCCCATTTTACAATATACATGTATGTCATGGTGTTTTGTACTGCAAAAATTGACAAATATTCGATTCTAATCATACTTTGATGAATGTGTAGACCTTGATGCAATAACGTTGAATTGTTTAACAAAGTAATGCAATTATTACTTCAAGACATCATAATACAATGTCGGCGAGTTGACACTAATACAATCTCAATTGCAGGATAGGGTAGCATACATAAAGCATGTGAACTAATTGACAAACTAATGCAATCGTTTTATGATATCATAATGCAACAACTGACAAATTCCCTCTATTTCATATCCAACATGAAGGCATGGGAGTAATATCTGTTATCACAAACATGTAATGTTATTTTGCTAAGATCCTTGCCTCCTCACATAACAAAACTATATGTCCCAAGTTCATTATTGCAATCCATTTCGCCACATTTTGTTGAGTCATTTTTTCAAACCATTCACATACCTTGTGTATGTTACTACATTTTGCATGCATGTATATCATGGTGTTTGCAACTACAACATATAACAAATACCAATTTTCAATTATACATTGATGGATGAACATACCCTTATGTAGCAGCCTCAAAATATTATGTAAGGTACAAACACTTTAATGAAATCTTAATTTTAAAATGTGGCATGATAAAAAAGGAGATGTGAATTGTTTGAGAATCTACATCCATATGTTGATGCATTGAATACAATGATTACGCGATATGTAAATCATGACTATAACAATGATGAAAACTACTATAATATAACCTTGATAGCCACACACACATACACAACGTGTGTGTATACATATATATACATACATATATATGTATATATGTATATATACATGTATATACATATATTTATATATGTATGTGTATGTATGTGTGTGTGTGTATATATATATATATATGTATGTATGTGTGTGTGTATATATATTATACTATACCACACTTTCCATGTACATGTGAATGTCAAAATGAATGAAGGAACGTGGAAAGTAGCCACCAATTAAGCATTCAACGTGGCCAAACTTTCAACATCTTTACACTAAAATGTTGAAATCAAACTTAACATAGAATTTTCAACGTAAGAGTTACGACAAATATTTCCATATTTTTCATCCTCCAAACCCCAATTGCAACGTCTAACATCAATTTTTTAGTGAAATGTTGTAATGGATGTAGGAAAATATTTTCACTATTTACCATTATATATTATGAGGAAAAATAAACTTGTGTCGATATAAGGCCTTTCGAATATTAAGGCAATTTTTTAGCAAGTTCTCATGTCATAATATTGTACTCTCTTTGCCTAGAAATCAGTGAATCCTTAACAATATTCGGTATCATTCACACCCAGATAATTGCTCTATACATTGTATCGGTTAATTGAAGGTTTTCCAAGAAATTTAATTATATTATTAATTTTAATGGGATTCTACTTGTTTGTTTAATTTATCTTAAGATTTTTTAAAGTGGTAATTATATATATAAGTCAGTCAAGGGTGTCATTCTAAACAACCTTTTATCTAGATAAGGATTCCAACACTTCATGTGTAGAGGGATTTTGTTCATCTAACAAAGAGGGGTTTAAATTGTCCACTTAATAATATTTGTTTCTTATATGCATTTGATAATAATTATGAGATAAAGAGACCTGCTTAACATATAAGTGTCGTAAACATTTACTAGCAGGGGGGACTAACATATAAGTTGTTATGTTATGAAACAACTATACGTAGGTTTTAGTTGTTATTGTAGTCTTGCTATTGTCCTAATCTTATTGCTCACCATATTTTATAGAGTTTGTTATGTGCATGTGTTTCATAAATAACACTATGTAATCATTTTCTTATGTTGAATAAAATCATTGTTGATTTTGGCTTTCATATGGTATCAAAGCTAGATTTGCACTATCTAGTTGTTGCAAGTTGAGAAAGGAGAGAGAAAGAGAAATAGAGAAGCAATTTCACTTTTGAGCAATACGAGAGGAACCCACAAGCACTCGTTCTCAAGGAAGTTACAAATTCAATTTTTCTTATGTTTGTGTTGTTGACTGTAGATCACGAGAACCCTGAGCTCCTTAAGCTATTTTTCTCACTCCTACATTACACACCACATCACAACAACCTTCTGCATTTTACACCCATCACAACAACCTTCTGCATTGTACTTCAAGCTCCCCCACCATAGCACTTCTCCCAGATACCCAATCTCCAACCTTTCACACCTACTTGAGCTATACACACCCATATTGACCTAGTGCACAACCCCCAAGCACATTTTACTACCTCGGCCAAACCCTAAATGATCCCGAGCTCAATTCACATCCCAATAAGTTATAAATAATTCCGAAGAGATGCATACAAACCAAAACGACCGAAATTGTCAAGAATTTTCAATGAAAAGATGACCAAAATTCTAATTCCATTTACAATTTAATAATTATATAGGGTAAATAAAATAGTTCAACCAATTACAACATATTTTAAAAAGAAGATATGAGTAAAACTTAAAAATAGGAAGCACTTGCATATGTCTAAATCCTTCCCTAAATCCAAACTAGATTACTCCCATCGGAACGCTAAAAAAGCACTAGTTGAAAAAACTTCAGATTTTTCTAGTCTCTCTGGGATTAATCCCCCTGTTTCGAGAGCAAATCTTATTGCATATAAATATTTATGCTAAAAGGCATTGCCAATTAGAGTGGATATTTTTGTGCCCGATGTACACAAGAGGATGGGAATAAAGGATTTCACAAGGATGGGCACTGACATATGAAGGATTTAGAATCGTCGATCCCATTTGAAACCCTAATGCATAGTGTAACCTAATTGCTATGGATGATTTAATGCATTTTGTAATTCACCACCATAGAACAAAGATAATGTTACATGTCAATGATATCAAATATGTGAGACGAGGCATGAAAATTTGCCAAAGCATTAAGGAGAAGGGACTTCCAAAAAATGTTATAGTTACAATTGTCATATGAGATATTTCTACAAAATGTGGAGGCATATTCTTCTCAATGCTTAAATGGATATGATGGGGCTTCTTCCGACCCCTACAATTCCTCATCCACCCTACTTCTACCCAGCTAAGGCACTCACTTACTCCTAAACCTAAACCAAAAGATTTGTAAAATGGGTTTCTTTATGTCTCGAGATTTACAACTAAGAATGATAGTCATGTTAAAGTTAAAAACTTGTCCCATAATGAGCCTAGTTTGGAAAATGTTTGGTCGTAACCACATGGGTTTAGACCTAGATGCTAAGCAAGATTCGTGTCGTTTCTGTGAAGCCCATTTAAGAGATATTTCTACTCATCTTGTGTATTTTCTTATGGACTGTGCAAAAATATGGGACTAGTATATCTCCTATGCATGATAATGGAAGAGGCTTTTGATCTTTCTCTATTTTTTGGAGCCTTGGATTAAAAACGTCCATGTACATCTCCCAATCACTAGGTCAAATTCATTTCCTGCTTAAAACCACTCTTTCGTATGAATACATTTTTTTACAATTCTAAGTTATTTTTATATTTTGAATCACAATTCCAATTTTTGTTTTTTAGTATGTTATAATGAGATAAAGCTCACCCTTCTTATTTCCAAATGTTTAGAGTTTTTAAATCTTGATCTGCATAGCCTGTTTATTCTTTCCATACATGTATTTTAGGGAATTTGTACATTTGAAAAAATCAGCAAGGGTGAGGGTTTCAAACATCTATGAGCTTCCCTATCTATAAATGGTGGTGAAATACATGTTGTGAATGCATCCACCTAGTCCCCTCCTCTCATAGGCTTGCCTCTACACCCAATACACATGTTTGAGGCTATCCTTTGTATTTTTGTTAGTGTTAGCGAAGAATATATATATATCGTTTTAATATTTGTTTAAAACATTATTTATGAAAGTTTTAGGGGTGGTGAATAAGTACACACATGTTTTGTTTTTTAAATATGGAAACAATGTTGAAAAAAAGAGTGCACATGAGGCCACGAATTGTCAACTTCAATGAAATTCACTAGAAAGGGCGTGTTATAAAGGAATTAAATATACGAGGTTTTTAGAATTCATTATATTATCAAGCAAATTTGATGGAGGAGGGATTTGAGATTCAGGGAGCTTTCAATTGGGCTATTTGTCCCCCCAACTTCGCATGGAGGAATCTCCTCTTAATCACTCGTGTTTTGATCACCTTATTCCATGTGTGAGAAACTCCATTAGAAATATAATAGAAGGCAAAAAGATGGCTCCTTAAGCCTATTGAGTTCTCTCATACCCTAAGAATTTGATCAAACATTCTTATTTTTTAAATAATAGGCAGACAATGCTTGCCCAAAAAACATGTTGTCTAATTAGAGGTCCCATTCCTTAAGGACAATGCCATACAATTTCAAGTCCTTTATTGAAGGTTGTTGTTGCTACCCCTATCAATCTCTCCATTGTGTGTACATGAAGCAATCATCAACTATAGAATCTATTTAACTTATTGAGACAACTCGATCATGATCTTATAACAATTAACATATTGGGAATAATGGAAGCAATGCTACGTGGCTACAATAGTTTATGTCTCCCCCAACTCTTCTCAAATTCCCGCTCGACAATCAACTTATTTTGAAATTTTTTGTTGAAGTGAACTCTTATTCAAGAATTTTCACAACATTTATTCTGACATATCAAACATATCATTTCTAATTCTACAAAACAATTATCAGCCTTGGCATGTCATCTAAAATCCCCTTGTGTCTGAACAACCTTCAAAAGAAGAGTCTAATGACGAAGATGAAATCACGGGGGCATACACTCAATTGGATGAATGGGAGTTGTTGTCTGAACTCCATCTCAAAAATTGCACAGTCCTTGATAGCATTGATATGTTGGGTCAACAAGAATTTTGCATCCATCACAATTGGTCTAAAAATGATGTCCCTACTTCTTCATAGAATATCAAACTATCTTTCAAAGAGGCATGCAAGGCCATTGGCGAAGTCTCTCATAATCAATCAAACGCCACATTAGCTTCTTTTCTTACGTCTCTATAGTAAAATCTTGCTTTTGATATTGTTCTTCAGCACTTCATGCATATACACTAGCTTCAAGAGAAATAATTGATTAAAAAAATAGAAGGAACAATGTGTTAAAGGCAAAAAAATATAAATAAAAATAACTTTAATAAGTGTAACAATATCATTAATGCACACAAACAAAATATAAGAAAAATAACTTATTGTCCATGAGTACAAGCAATGAACTAGTCCAATTTATTAACAATACAATTATGCCTTACACATATAAACAGTGACAAATACACTTTTGTGTGCTTCAATTAACACTCTTTCATTCCATTGACCACAAGAAATTAGATGAACCTATTTTGTGGAGGAAAAGCATGCCAAAAAAAAAAAAATTATGTTAAGAAAAACATCTAAGTTGAAACGGAATAATAGTTAGATTACATATAAGTGCGGACAAGGTCCCAAGAAAAAAACATACATCGAATTCACATATTCCATCTTCCAGTCTTTATTTTCTCTTTACATCATGAGTTTTTTTTACAATCATTCAAAAGACAAATAAGATAAAAGTAATAGCAAAACACCCAAAAAAAAAGGCTTTCTCGTTTTAATTCAAGACATATACAAATATTGACTAAAGATAAATTCAAACATTGTGCATCCTCCCACCTCCTTTCCATATGCTTCCCCATTGCTATTTTCTCTTATGAACTTTCTTTTTTGCATGGTTTACCTTCACTTATATATCCCAACATACATTCCCCCAACTATTCTTGCATGCCATCAATTATTTGTCCTCCTTACCCACTTTGCCTCCAATGCCACCCTTCTTCCCCCACAGAATTTTCACTCCTTCATAATCAAATTCTCTGTCACATCCCTTTCACCATCTCCGTTGCACAACCTGCATGCGATTACTAGTTTAAAATCATGTGGAATTTTTATTATAATAAAGGCAGTGCATGGACCCCAACCACTTAATTTTTCATCTCAAGATGTAAAGTTTTCTTGACCACTATGTTGTCATAGAGAAAATGGGCTTGAATTAGTTGGAGTTGAAGCTTTAAAGGTTTAACTTATATCGGTCAATCAAATTATCGCATACCATCGAGAAGTCTCGATTAATATCGTTGAAATTGTATGATGAATTTTTTTAATTAATATCAAGGTAGCACTTTTTTTACAAAGAGTATTAAACAGTGGACCTCAAATATAGAAGACAAACGGTGCTTCGAAAAAGTATGATAAATATAAAAAATATATATAGTAAATTAACAAAGGATTTTTTGAATGCTGCTCAAAAAATTAACCAAGATTTTTTTGAATGTTGTTAAAAATGATAGAGTGCTTAAGTTGTTCATTGTGTTATTAAAGTTGTGCCTTATATAAATAATAAATAATAATAATGGTCACAGAATTTTGTAGATCTGTTGACATTTGGATTTTTCTTATATTATATATTTTAAAGCTCATAATTTTTAAACTAACAATCATAGGTGAAATGTATGATGGAAATGCCAAAGGGGATCTTTTGAGGGAGAGAGAATAAAAAAGGAAGAGGGGTGAAGATGAAGTGGAAATGCAAATGTGGGAATGAAATAATTGCATGTCTCATACCATTTTGACAGCTCAAATTGGAAGACCCAAATAATACATGATATATGTGCTCCACTTTATCGTGTCGATCGCATTCGCATCATTCATGTGAGCACCGGTTGAACTTAAAGGGAGACAATGAAAATGGGGAAAATACAATAGGTTTCATGCTCAAAACTCAAACTCATTGCTTGCTTCTTGTAGCACTTTTTATCCCTATTTTCCAGTTTCAATCTTGAGTAATTACATGAAAATGGGTGACAGGGAACTAATCAACGATAATTGATCCCCTCTAGCAGTTGGTCATATGAGTGAGAAAGTTGGAAATAAGGAGGGAATTAAAACCCTTCTTATACAATTTATCATCTTGATCTTGGTAACATTATGCATGTGAGAAAATCGATCTTAAAGCGATCAAATAATAAATGGGAAAAATCCAATAGGTTTTGTGAAGAGAAATAGGTGATGCAGGACCAATATTTATAAATAATTGAGACAAATAGCTATACTCGGCTATTTTGCATTTTAAAGTTCCCTCTAATGGTTGGTCATATGAGCAGAAGGTAGATTTTATCTGCCAATCAATCTTTACTTAATAATATTTTTTATGGCGTCAAAGTGTTCGATTGGACAACGTTTAATTTTTTAGATAAGATAAATATGCAAACGGAAAGTTGGAAATAAAAAGGTGAGAATTAAAAGATGAAGTTTTGAACAATGAATAAACGAAAAATTTGAACTGATAAGATCGAAGAGTCATTTATCATAAAAAAAAAACTAAGGCAGCTATTTGAGGTTTAGCTAATGGGTAAACTATTTATATAGGCACCACATTTGACTCTCTTGAAAAATTAGGACGGGTAAGATGATAAGAAAAAAAAACCGGTCGATATTTTATCTCAATTGGACATTTGATTCAATCGTCGCTATATTTTCCCAAAACAAACATTTTACAATAACTAACAAAAAAATATTTTACCACTAAACAGTTCAAGTTCTAACAAAGGTATATATGATCCCAAAGTGATGCACTCAGTTAAATGAAAGATACTAAATATTCAATAGTTCTACAGATGAAAAGGCAATATCAGAAAACAATAAAGGAGAAAAAATTGAATCTAAAAAGGAAGAAAATTTTAGAAAAGGAGGATGGAGGAAGAAAAATATGAGAAACAAATAAATTTGACTTCATATACATGAGACATTGAAAATGGCATTTACGATCACCAATATATTATTAGCTCAATGAGGACTTATAAACTTTTTGAAAAGTGAGATGTTTGATAGATTTTTAGATTCATTATTTTTGATAAACCATCTTGTTATACTTCGCTATTTTTTGTACGAAAAAATGTCACTATTAATCTTGACCACCACAACCATAGAAACAATTTAATCATTATCTTCCAAACAAGGAAACAAAGTTTTTAATCATAAATTATAAAAAAATGTATTATCTAACATATATTATATTAATATATGGAATTTGTGGTCCAAATGTCCATATTCATTACATTGTGCATGAGCTAGGTTTTCATTGTTAATTGAATCATATGTTTTTAGTTGTAGTTGGAAAAGGTTTTTTTTAAGTGATTTATCAGAGTTATGAATTAAGTTTTAGGGGGCCATTCCCCACAAAATCAAAAGTATTAGGCAACACAATAATAGGAATAGATAGTAGAATACTCTAGAGTAAATTCTTAAAAGCTAAAATTGTCATCAGTGAAAACATAGTTAGTAAAGGGTCGTGTAAGAAAAATTAAGGGTCTAAGAAAATGGGGTTCCACATAGGAGAAGCAAAACAAAACCAAGAGCCGAACAGATATAACTGCAACAAGCGCCTACTCTTCTCCCACTACGAAGGAGAAGGTCCTCAAAGGTCCACGGAGTGTTGTCCTAGACCATCGTCTTTGTGCTCAATCTTAGTCACTCCACCTACGAATTTCGACCTTTATGCTTAGTCGATAAACTCAACTCTACCAAAAAAAATTGTACCTTAGACTCCGAATCCGAATCATCCAATTATCGTCTGAGAGAAAGAACTAATTCCTTAGACTCCACCTCTCGAGAACAAGTCTCTGAATCAAAAATTTTCCTCGCAATCTCCTCCTTCCTAGAAACTCGCAAAAAGTGAGGAGAAAGGACAAGAAAATATGTAAATTTAATACTATATAAAAAGTTTATTTTATTTTCCAAAAAAATCTAAATTTATTATTACTGATTTTTCATCCAACCAGTTAAGTTGTCCGCGTGTTGGATGTGGATTACTTTGTATACAGGAAGTTGATTGGTGCAAAGTACTATCTAAAAGGCTAGGAGACATATTACGGTCCACTGAATGTGACCATCACGCTAGATAACGCTCACCACGTGACCGCAATGGCCACGAAACCCACACCACATCAACCGCACCGACACGTGCCTTCATACACATAGATGATAGTGGTGTTATAACTGAGGTTCAGTTTGAGGACTATTTCGAATGCGAAAGAGCCACAATGTAATGTTACATGCTTGATATTAACTCCCAGTGTAAAGAAATTGCATCTTTTATACTCTGGTGAGCCTTGTGATTTCTAATCCTTCACAACATATTAGTGACAAGGAGTTGTCTCTGTGAGGGGCAAAGGACAAATTCCAAGACTAAAAACAAAAAGTATATTAGAAAGAAAAAATGAAAAAAGGAGAAGCATCAAACAATAGTAAACTTTGTCACAACTGAGAGGAAGAAAGGATGATCACTTTGAAGTGTGATTTGAAAGATTCTAGTGTACACTATTATCTTCTAACACTCCCCCTTATAACTTTACTTTTTAAAACCCCAAAGAGTTCCCTAAATTTTTCAAAACTTTTCTTAGCACAACTTTAGGTAGCATACCTACAATCAGAATTTTTATTGAACAAACCATTTCTATTAACTTGTCTTATACTTGGGTCCAAATGTACCGATGATAAGCCTCAATGTAATATATTCTAGGATGCAACTCTCCTGTTTTTCTTGCTTCAACTGCCGCCTTATATGTTGCTTTAGCAGATGACCGACATTATTGATCACTTCTTACGAGTAAAAAAGATTGCAGTTGTGCCAACAATAATGCACGATTTGATGTGGATTTTGTTTCTTCCATGTCAGCTCCCCTATCTAAAGCTATGTTTCCAGTTGACACCTTCACTTTCAGATAACTTTGTCCATGACTTATAATTCCTTCAATATATCATAGAATGTGTTTGGAAGATTTCCAATGTGTTGTGGTGGGCACCACGAATCTTGATCCTAGACCAATTACTTCGCATTTGTTTGCTGATCAATTTTGTAAATACTTCCATGGGAGTTGTTATTGATTTACAATCAATCATATCAAATCTTGCAATAGATTGTGTGCATGCTTGGTAGCTAAAGATGTTAATTTTCTTCTGCTAATTATGATCCCGAAATTTGAAATAGTAATGAGGAAGACCAAAATTTCTCATCTCATAGTGTTGGGAATTAGGGCAGCGCAAACAACACAGACCCAACCAAAAACTTAAGTTGATCTAATGCAAAAAGGATGAAAAGACAAGCACAATTATTAAAGCAACACAAAGCAAAAATAAAGCACAAGATATAGAGATGGGTTTATCCTGGAAAAACCCTTTCAGGTAAAAAATCCCAGCAACAAAGATCTTTCTTATTTCACTTTAAACTAGCCCAATAGTACAACAATATCTAAACAAGACTTCGTTCACAATTCTTCGGTAGTCCATGCACAACGTTTGCGCAACTACAATACTATACAATATTCGGCACATAACATGCTCAATAGACTAACTTGTATACATAGATGATGTCTCTTGGTTGTCTTGTTATATCCTTCATCCAACACCCAGATGTTATTCATCAAAAAGAACAGCCCCAAAATAGTTGTCAGTTGTCACAACTGATTTCAAATATTTGCTCTTATGAATCACCATGCTCCAAATATATGCATGCTTTAAAACAACCCAATGATTAATTTGATAGAGAATCCCAAGATTCCTTCTAATCATTTCCTGATCATCATTAACATGTCACCTGACATCTTCAATCCCATGAAAAATGCTTGGCAATGTATAACAGTCATTATCCATAGTCGTTACTATATTAACCCATTATTATCCAATGTTGTGTGCACTATAAAGCAACTCCCACTACGCACTAATCCCACACACAATCCCACACAATTTTCACTACGTTTCCTCACCTTGAGAGCATCTTCCATAATACTCAAGTACCCACACAGTTGTGCGCATGTATTTAACTGAACTGCACGATTTTTCACAACTCCTGCATTATGCATCAGAGTTGAGCATTCTTGCGCAATCCAACCTTTGTGTGACATTCATTGCACAATTAAACCATTACACAATAAGATTTGCACAATGTCATGCAAAGTCGAAACATTCCCAACATTCTCCCACTTGTTGAATACTTTGCAAGAAGGGATCATGAATGCATTCCTCAGCAGACCTAGGCGATTAAGCCCATATTTTTCCGGCACTAAATGAGCATTTATGCAATCACTACCTTAGTCAATGAACCTGCAACATTCAGATTGGACTCCACCTTCATCAATAGAACCTTCTTTTCTTTCTTCATTTCTCTTATTAAATGATATCACACATCAATGTGATTGGTGTGTGCATGATACTCAGGGTTCTTCTCCAAACAAATTACATTCTACGGGTCACAATATACCATCATTGTTCCTTGTATGAACCCAATTGTCGAACACTATCTTTGAAGCCATATTTCTTCCTTGGTTACATAACTACCATATACTCTACTTCAATGGTGGAAATCACACCACTTGTTTGATGTTTTTTCATCTAACTTATTGCTCCAGCAAAAAAGTTGAAAATGTACCCACTAGTGTATCTGTGTAAATCCATATCTCCACCCTAGTCAAAGTCTCCAAAACCATGTAAATCCAATACCTTGCTCTCACCAAGACTTCCCTGATAGAAAATCACATGATCAGACGTTCCACATAGATATATGAAAATATTTTTCACCACAGTCCAATGTTCTTGTCTAAGATTTTCCATGTATCTACTAAAAACTCCAATTGCATGTTTAAGGTCAGGTCTTGTGCAAACCATTTCGTATATCAGGCTTCCCATCACTCTTGTATACAGTACCCGAATAATGTCCTCTAATTGCTCTTAAGTTTTTGGACATTATGTAATCAAGAGTTTTTGATCAATTGAGAAAGGTGCAATTATAGGTTTATTGTCTTACATCTTAAACCTTTCTAATACTGTCTCAACATACTTACTCTAATTCAACTAGAGTCTCTTATTTGCTTGATCTTGCACAATTTCCATGACCAAAATAAATTTTGCATCACCGAAATATTTTATGTCGAATTGTGTAGCCAGCTAATACATTACCTGCTTGATCATTGCCTTGCAATTCTAATCAGCAACGTACTGTCAACATTGAGCACTATGATGACAAAGTTCTTTCCTTCTTCATTGAAGTACATGTAAGGATTTACCTCATTGCGCATGTGATCAAGTTTGTACACATGGTTGTAAAACTTTTAATTCCACATACTTAATTATTGTTTCAAGCCATACAAGTATTTTTTCAGGTGGCAGACCAAATCGTCTTTTCCTTTGACCTTGAAACCTTTAGGTTGTACCATGTAGATTTCTTCTTCAAGCTCTCCATGCAAGTACATTGTCTTAACATCCATTTGATATATTTCCAAATCATATACACCTATAATAGCTAAAAGAAATCTTATTGAAGTCAATTTTGCTACAGGAAAGCATAACCCACCAAAGTCAATTCTCTCGACTTGAAAGAACCCTTTGGCAACTAGACAAGCCTTGTATTTCTCCAATTTACCTTACACATTGTACTTCTTTTTGTACACCCGTTTACAACCTACGAGCTTTCTAACTAGATCTGAAATCTCATTTGTCCTCAGAGTCACCATCTCCTCCTTCTTGGCTTCCTTCCAAAACTCACTATCCTTACAAATAAGCGCTTCGCATACTATTTTCATATCACCACCATCTGTTACTGACAGTACAAAAATAGAATGATAATCAAAGGGACTATATATTTTTGGCATGTTGCGCACTCAGTGTATGAGGTTCTTCTTCCTCTTCTAGCACTACTTCATCAATAACATCATACTCATTTATAGGCTCTTCAAGTTTCACATCAACCCACACTGTGTTTGATTCTTCTTTGGTTGATTGTCTGGATGTTTTAGCTCAACCTCATCAATGTGTGTGTCCTTTTGTGTAGGAATCCTCTTCAACTCTTGAAGACAACTTATGACTATAAACCATCTTCATTGTTTTCGGATTCCACAACTTATACCCTTTCATATCATTTTCATATCCCATGAAGACACACTTCTCAAACTTATAGTCAAGTTTTGTCGTCTTTTCTTTTGGAATATGAACATATACATCACAACCAAATTTTTTTAGGTGTTTCAGGGATGATTTCTTACTAGTCCAATGTTGATAATGGTGACTCCAAATAACAAGCAGTAACAATTACTTCAACCTAAAACTTATGCTTTAACTACACGCCCCTAAGCATACTTAAGTATTTGTCCATTAACATTCTATTCATTTTCTCTGCAACTTCATTTTGTTGTAGCGTGTATGGAGTTGTCTTATCTTTCAATTCTACACTCCTTGCATAATCCTTTGAATTCTTTTAAACAAAACTCGCCCCCATTATTAGTGTGCAACACCTTGATCATTTTCTTTTTCTGATTTTCCAAAAGGGCTTTGAACTCCTTGAGTTTCTTGAAAACTCCAGACTTCTTCTGGAGAGTATATATCCAATTTTTCCTTAAAAAATCATCTATGAATGACTCATTGTACATGGCTTTCTCAAGTGATGCAACCTTTACCAGTCCAAACACATCACTATGTCTTACCTACATGATCCTTTTTACATGCGCAACACTTTTGATAAATTTCATTTTGCTCTAATTGTCGTAGACACAATGCTCACAAAAGTCAAAATCCAAAGGTCCCTCATCAATCTCTTTCGTCATTCCTTTAGATTGCAATGTGCACAATCCCATTTCGCCAATATGCCCCAACCTATCATGTCATAGCATTGCCTTCACCACTGGAGTCATGTTGGTTTTCTCATGTACCTCGTTGGCCTCGAAACAACAGTGTTGTCGCAAGCACCAATAATTGTACTCACATCCAACTGTAACAAGGTTTAAACACACACTCGTCTAGAGAGTACCATTTTAATAAAATTAGTATTTTATATATTGATTTAATATTTTATTTGGTTACTGATATGGATAATAAAGCATATAGTTCAAGTGTTGTTGTAAGGTTTCTGTGTTAATCATTGTTAAGTTAGTGCACAGTTCACTATTGTGATTTGTTTAGTTATAATTATGTTAACTGGTTAGTTCTTAAGTTATCTTTTCCAACCATGGATCTTCATCCATCTGATCATTAGTTGTAACTCAATGTAACACAGTTGTTCAATGCGTATATACATTGCAGTTCTTTCATTAATGAATGTTTAGTTAGTCTTGCATATGATTTATGGTTTTTAACATTTGGTATCAGAGCCAATAATAGAAGCATTTGATTGAGAAAGGAGAGAGTACAAGGAAAGAGGGAGAGAGAAAATCTGAAAAAGTTGATTGTGACGCAAAAAACGGGTGTGGAGGAGCACCAGGCACTCCCCACTCCAATTCCTTATTTTCAGTATTTTAGAGTTTTTACAAATTTTGGATATGTGGTTCTCAATATTGCAGCAATTCAAAGGAGTTCAGATTTGGTTGGTGAAGTTTCAAATAGTTCTAGTGTTGCTATTAGAGTAACCTACACGAGAAAAAGCACCTACCCCTCTAGCTCATGTCTACACTAAACCAACTCGGGATCCCGAGCCACCCAAGCTCACTAAAGCTCTGCATTCTCACAAGATCATATCAATTTTGTTGCAAAGCCGCACTCCCTTTCTGCCTTGATTTCCTGCCCATTAATCTAAACCTGAGCAAGTGGCCTACTTTTGCATAGGAAGCCCAAGCTATTGTCTCACGATCTATCCCACCCCTTATAACTCCCACCAAACTTGCACATCATAGTGGATACCAACGCATTCAGATCTTAAACAACATACTCACTATGCCAAAGAGAGATCCAGCCAACAAAAAGTCAACTCTATTGCATCTCAAGCTTACAGCCCTTGCACAAGACGTCTAGTTCCTAAGGCACATCACCCCCCTAAATCTTCAAACCCAAGCCACATAAAGCTCCTCGATGTACGTCTCTTTGGCCATCAAATAGTAGTAAGGGCGAAATCTGGGCCACAACAGGAAAATCCATGACCATCACACCAAGCAACAGTCAAAAATGAAAGGACTCGAATCTCTATTTGCAACCCGAGCGACACCAAGGAAAACAATATACAACAACTCCAATACAAATATCTTCCTGAACAAAGGAGCTAAATCAGTATTCAGTAAACCGACACCATGAATAGAACACCCAAAACAGAGGAAAAAAGCAAAATGCTACCACCGACCTAATTGGGCCTTGACCCACGCATCCAATCCACATAAGTAGTTTTATTTTTAAGAAATTTCAAAGCTTTCCTTGGATAAATGTTACATTGCCCTTGACAAATTCAAACCAACAAGCTGACAGTCTTGGCTAGCTTGGCGTAGCTTTAAACCTTACACATGCATGCTTGTGGGTTCAAAACCCTCACCGAACCCCTATTTTTTCTTTCATAACTGACTTTTCACTCTTTAACGATAATTTGGCCCACTATATCTCTTGAAGCATATAATCGTCGAGCAGTTAAAACAAATTAGTGAAGGCACTTTTAAACAGGAGGCAGGGGCCCGGTTCGACCCCGACCCTATATCCATTTTGCATAAAATTTTAAAAAAGAGGTTTTATGCTACAACCAATTTGAATTTTTATGAAGCTTCAAAGGGGAAAGAAAAAATAAATAAAAAGAAATTTTCTTAGAGGGAAATTTTTAAAGCAAACCCATTTTCTACAAATTTATTAAATCAGAGGGGGTGGCCAAATAACCCAACACTCCACCGCCTGGCCTTATGAATTGGTTTTTCCTTTGGAGATCGTTATTACTATGAGCTTTGGCCTTGTCCCGTAGATTTGAATGTGTTGCTCGTGCCCATGGGGAGCTCGCTGTGTGGAATCTCTACACAGGTAACTCAGACCGTCACTTGAACCTGGCCTTGACTCGCTCTTTGGTTATAGTTTGCACCAGTTTGTATGTGCACATTCTGGCAGTGGTTAACATTTGCAGCAGGCTCGGATTGAAGATTTTTCAACCTTTTTAGGACTGTTTTTGGTGTACCCAGATTTCATCCTGAAATTTGTGACTAACCTATTCAAAAAAAAATCATACTTTTAAAATAATGGGTCGTTTTGTGTTATTATTGCCTAAAAGTTCTTGTATTGCATCAAGATATTCCCAAAGAGCCATATTAGCTTTTTTTGCCAAATACCCAGATGCCCAAAATTGTTATATTATGTCGTCGGGATTTGTCTGTGGGAAATTGGTATTTAATTATTTTGAGCCTCGTTTGAGGCTATTTGCGCTCTATTTTAACTCTGTTATGATCGAACATGTCATTATTCCCATGTACCAGAAGGGTTTTAACAAAGAATAAGTTCTGGGCTTTATTTGTGACTTTTGACAATTTTTCGTGTTTTTGTGTTGTCCTGTTTCGTTTTCTGTGAAATTTCTCTAGAACAATTCCTTTTCTGGGTAAGCCCAATTTTTGGCCTGGAGCAGTTGCAAAACATATACGCACATTATGCCCAGAGGAAGTCACCATCGAAGGTTTGGATCACTGGGAAAAAACAAAGTCGTGCACAGAAAAGCCCCTGCGAGGTTGGGCACATTTTTGGAAAACAAAGAATTTAAGCTGCAATGAGAAAAATAGAAGCAGCAGGCAAGGTGGGAATTTTGTACCTGCATAGCAGGGTACTTTTTCCCATGATATAAAATTCACTTAAGCTGTAGTGGGAAAGTTAGAGGCCGTAGGCAAGCGGGAATTTATTGCCTGCCTTACAAGGTAAGAATTCCCATGGTGAAATAAAAAAAAAGTGACTTAAGTGAAATCATGGGATTTTATTGCCTGCCTTGCAGGGTAAAGAATCCCATTGTCATAAATTCTTAAAAATAGAATTCTATTATGCAAAAAAGTGCGACCCACCTTGGGTGACTAATAATGTATTAAATAAATATTTGTTAATATTTATTCACCCAATTTTGGCACCCTGGCTTGTGGAAAAGTCAACAAAAGCAAAGGGGAATAAATCAATTGGAAATAGAATTCCAAAATTAAATAAATTTAATTTATTTAATGCAGCCCCTTTTGAGAAGGAATTAATATTTTTTAAAGTATTAAATGATTATATTAATTCCTATTTTCAGTAGCTAAGGTTAAAGCACACTGTGAAGCTTGAGTGAAGTGAAGAGTGAATGATTAAATTGAATTAATTTAATTTATTGGATGGTTGTCCTTAAACATGCTATTTTTAAAGAGAGAAGCATAATTTTTAATTAATTAATTGCCAGGAATAGGAAAGACAATTATTAATTATAGAATTGTGAGGGTTATATAAGCATGGGCAACCATAAGGGTGAATTTTTTAATTCACAGGTAAAGAATTGTAGCCAAGAGGAAAAGTGCGCCCCATTTGAAGAAGGATTTTGCTCAGGCAAGGTGGAAACAAGACTAAAAACTTCCAGATTTGGCGCATGCTTTGAAGGAGGTTGATCTTTGTTTGCATAATTGTTTGCATAGGTGTTACAGGTGCTCAAGTGTTGTTGACAGGATTCATGCTCTCTTTATGTGCAAATTAAAAATCAATTTTTGGGGCAGCAGGCTTGAAAAGTGCTGATTTTTTACAATTAAAATTCACTATTCATGCTCCGATGGCCATCTTTGTTTGAATCAATTGCAGGAACTTATTACAAGTGTTTTACAAAAGAAAGGGAGCTTTAATCAATGTCCAAAGCATTGAATATATCCTCCGAATCTGAAGAATTATCCAGATCCGCACCAGTATTGAAGAATTCCAGCCGAATTAGAAGAAGAATTATTCAGACAAAGATTGATAAAGTCATGGCAAAGAGAGATGAAAAAGAGAACACAACAGAGTCATGCATCACTTCCAAATTTGTAGACATAGGAGATACAGATCTAGGCTCGGAACCTCTTGCTGAATTGATAGACAGATCCAGAGCAGGAAAGACTTCACTCATGCGTGCAGGAAAGACTTCACTCATGTAGTGGAATTATTCGAGCTGCAGTTTTTCCATCCACAACCTAGTTACCAGAGTTTGTTATGCAGGTGCAGATCTATATCTAGATGTAGATGCAGATGCACTCACAGATGCAAATCCATATGAAGATCTAGATCTCATAGTTGCAAAGGCTTCCGGCACAAAGGCTTCATCCTCTTGTTTCGAATGCAGCCCGTGAAGAAGTCAGTGCGTGGAAAATTCCTTCCAAGATCTTGTGCATTTGCTCTCATCTTCTAGTTGAAGCCTTCATTGAATCTGTATTCACCCTGAGTGCTTTTCAGAATTTTTAATTGCTCATATGTAATTAAAAATACATATGATGAGTTATTTACTGCCAACCTTGCACTGATGCATGTACATCAGAAGAACTACAAAAGCTTCAAGGATAAAAGAGAAGACAATGCGAAGGTAAAATTCCAGCTACTTCCAATTCTAGCTTGTCTCCAGATCCAGTTGCTCCCAGGTCCAGTTTGGTGAGAATCAAAGGTAAAAGAATCAGCTGCATGCGGACGTGAAAAAGGACAAGACTATAGCTTTCCTCTTCTTTCTTCTTTCCTACGACAAAGTAATTGAGCGATCAATTAAATTATACAACTTAAGTTATTGGTTTAAAAGCCATTACTTGAAGAAGTCAACCACTTGGAGATAGGTGACAGGCGTGCAAAATAGAAGGTTCTATTTTCAGTTGCAAATCATACATGTCATGCAAAGAGGAATTCCATAAGGGAGATTGCCATTTGTTTCCTTTCCGACTTCCACATGTGCTAGTTCAACTAAAAGCTTCCAACTTGTAATTGCCCCTCTACATTCTATAAGTAGAGGAAGAACCTTCGGGTTAATGATCAGAATTTGTAAGCAGCAATCTTGTGTTCTAGACTTTGTGCTGAACCCCTGAGAGTAACTTGGAGCAAATGAATACAAAGGAGCAGGTTTCCGGAGAACTTTGTGTCACGGTGTACTGTGTTTCTTGTTTTTAGTCTTAGATCTCTTAATAAACTTTGTGTTATTTTAGATCTGGATCTAGAGCTACCTTTGTTTTATAATTTTGTGTGTTCATATCTATTAAATTTCTTCTATGTGCATGCAATTAACTCTGCTATCTACTAATTGGGATGCACATCTTCCCCATTTCTTCTCTGTATTTTCTTTACTTCCTTCTTCTATAAAATACTTCCTTTCATGAATAGCGGCTTACTTGTTACAGAGCTTCTTAGTTATGGTTCATGAACTAAGTGGTTAAAGTAAAATCCCTGATAGATAATAACACATTTTTATTAACAAATCTGACACGGGAGCCTCACCAGTTAAATGAGGGAGATTCATCTCATGACTGCCTAGGTTTTGTGCTATGCAGAAAATCTAGCCAACAGTTTTTGGTGACTCCACTGGGGAACAACTCTTTTTGCAGATCAAGGCTTATCTGTTGCAGATCTGAGTGTTTTCCCATTCAACTCTCAATCTGGCTGAACGTCCATTCACTCAATCTGTGAAGGCGCAAGGAAGGACTGATCATTTCTACAGATTGCAGGAGCAATTCAAGTTCAATCATCCTCCTCGAGTTAGAAGCCGCATATCTAGTCTCTCACCAGGAAGGAGAGTGCACACTCATCTAGATCCGGATCGTCTTCATCATAATCCGGAAAATGGGATTATCCATCAAGTCTACACAAGGAAGAGACGTGATCAAGTCATCATGGTACATCAGCTTGTACCTGTTCCATGGGGTGCAACCTTTGGACCCTTGAATCTGACTCCTCCTCTGCATGTTCTACCTAAAGGGACAAGAAAGAATTTTCTGAAATTCTTTGGAGATGGAAAGTAGAATCCAAATGACCACTTGGCTGCATTTTTCATTTCCTGTGGAGTGCTTGCAGTCGAACATGAAGATATCTCGGTCAGAATCTTCATTGAGACTTTGCATGACTTGGCTGGAGAATGGTTCTATCGGCTAGCTCCCAGCACCATAACCAACTGGGCTACTATGCGGGATGTGTTTCTGAAAAGATTCAAGGCAGCCGAAGATTCCAACACTTTGATTACTCAGCTCACTCAGTTGAAGAAGGAGCCACATGAGCACATGCAGGATTTTATTGTAAAATTTCAAAGATTACTATACAAAATTCTGGCTTCTGCTTCTCTGAATGACAAAAATCAAAAGGTGTTCTTCATCAATGCTTTACTTCCTGAAGTAAGCTATCAACTGCAAAGAGCACGTCCTGCTGACTTGTTAGCAGCCCAGAACATGGTGGTTGAAATTGAAGATGACCTCATCATGGCTAGAAAGATAAAGAGCGGCACTTCTAGAGCTGAAATTTCATCCTCTACTACTACATCTGATTCACTATTGCAAAAGTTAGCAAATGAGATGATGCAGATGAAGAAACAAATGGCTCAACTGGCTCGAGGCAACAATACTGCCCCTGCTCGGAATTTCAACAACAACAACCGGAACCTCATTGATGATTCCCAAATATTAGCAATCGAAGTTGCTCCCAGAAACAACGTGGAGATGAATGAAGAAGACCAAGAAGCTGACGCTGATCAACTCGAGGATGATGATTTTATAGGAATTGTTGGCGACTCCAACATTAATTACCTAAACTATAAATTTGAACATAATGATGAGAAACTTCATCAAGATGATCATGGTCATGCATATGCAATACTTACAAAATCACAAATTCGCCAAGCTGAGGCATTAGCTAACGAACAAAGAAGGGGCAACCCTTTACCTTCTTCTTTATCTTCTAGAGATAAGAATGTGAGTTCTTCATCTTAACCACAGAAAGCGGCTCAGGTATCTGAGTGTATTTCTCCTTTTGACATTATTGATCATGCCAAGAAAACTAAAGTTCAAATGTTAGAAGCCGAATACCTGAGAGCTTTTCTTGAGCAGTTAAATAGGCTTGTCAAATATGTATAATCACCAGGATAATCCAATACATCAAAAGGCCTTTTTCCTAAGCCCAAAGTTACTCCTCCCCAGAACAACACTGCAGTCATTAAATCCTCACCTTCTGAAAGAGTAGAACCTTTCTATGTCTCTTTATTGCTTAATGGTTTCAAATTAAGCAACTACATTTTAGATTCGGGTGCTTCTGACAATGTCATGCCAGCTAAAGTTGCAGATGCTCTTCGGCTTACCTTGACAAAGACCATAAAAAAGTGTTATTCCATGGAGAGACAAGTCCCTTTAATTGGAAAAATCAAAGATGCACAAGCTGTTCTGATGGCTTTTCCTAACAAAATATTAAAGATGACAATTCTAGTTCTGGATATTCCTGTCTCCTATGGGATGTTGCTGAGCAAAAACTTCTGCAAAGAGCTGGGAGGAGAAGTACAGATGGATTGGTCCTGTGCGCATATTCCTATCAAAGGGCTTAACCATAAGTTGGATCCGAAAAAGAAGTCCAGGTACACGGTTACAAAATTTGAGGATCCTAGATCTCAAATTCTTTTTTAGGGATCTGACCATAGGGTCTATTTCTTGGAAATAGATAAAGACATTCCAGAGTAAGAACTTCAACCAGAGCCAAAGCCAACAAAAGAAGAAGAGAAAGTTTGGACTCTGGAGTTTAAAGGCACATGTTGTTCTTTTTGATCAGGTGCTGGCGCTCTACTAATATCTCTAGATCATGAGGTATTTCCATACTCCCACAAGCTGATGTTCAAGAACACCAATCATACGGCGGAGTATGAAGCATTGCTTCTAGGAATGGAGCAAGCTAAAAAGAAAGGAGTAAAACTCCTCAAAGCCCAAGGAGATGTTGAACTTCTGGTAAAGCAGGTTCGAGGGAAAAATCAAGTCAAAAGAGATAAGCTGGAGCATTACAGAGATAGAGTACTATCTGCCACATTTGATTTTTCAGCCTTCTCTATTGACTTCATTCCAATACATCAAAACTCCAAGGCAGATTCTTTGGCAGTCACAGCTATACTATGGAATCCGGATATACCACCGTCCATATTCAGACAAGGAAACTATAAAGTGGATATGGTCTACTACCCCAGAGTCCTTGAACAAACATTTGCATGTCTGCATGTTGAGGGGAGTAATTCACCACCACGACAAATAGTCACAGAAAAATATGATCCATGTTATGATGACAACAATGGAATAGTCCAACCAAAAGATAACAAAATCCCCAAGGGTTTAGTTTCCTTAGTGGAGACTTTCAACAAGCATGATAAGTATTTGAAGAAGAACAATGAATATGGTGATAGTTCTTCCATAGAAAATCAGCAAATAAATTTGGGAACGGAGCAAGTTGATGCAGACTTACCTGCCACAGAGAGAAGAAAGGATGAGCCAACACCAGATGAAGTTGGTAAGGACTTGCCCAGAGTACTTGATAAGAAGGCTAGAGAAGGGAGGTTCGAGATCGGAGAATGGGTACTCTGGTGGGACAAGAGATATGAACCGAAGGGCATACACGACAAATTTGATCCACTCTGGAAAGGGCCCTGTTAGTGCAAAATCACAGCACCCCTGGATGCAGATCAGGCTTCTAGGTTGATCACTCTAGCATCCAGTGTGATTGCACAACATGGAAACCTCTCTCCAAGTGTGGGGACTTGTGAAACTGAGAGAGGAATCTCCATATTAGAGGCTGGTTCCTCAAACTCCTCTGATTTAGATCTATATTTTGCAAAACTACAGAGGTTTGAAACCTAATCCTACTCTAAAATCCTAGGAGACAGAGATAGAAAGTGCAAAAAATGAACTAAACTAACAGGTGATACACCAAAGGAGGAGTGGTGAACACTTCTTGTTCTGCATATAGACACAGATCATAAAATGCAACATAAAACATCATGCACAAGCTGATAAGATGTAATCAGAGGTCTGAAATGAAACAAGCAACACAAACAGAGGACTGAAAACTGATCACAGAGCCTGTATTGTCATTTCCACTGTCAAAATCCTTGTATTACAGCATCAAAAAGGTAGAAAACCTGTTACAATTTTAGAAGAGGTCTGATACTTGCAAAAATCACTTGTTACAGGTGAAAGAAGAAGCTTGCTATCCAAAGAAATGTTCCCCACTTAGAAATGAGCCAAATCTGGCTTTTTCATTGCATGGGTCGAGCCCAGGAGATAGAAAACGTACAAAACATGGGAACCCATCCCTCCTTGACTGCAGATGCATTAAAACGGCATGGGGGACCTTACAAACCCATACCTTGTCACTTTGACCGAATTACAGGAGAATGCGACCCATTCTACATTAAATCTGGTCGCTGAAATGTCACTTCTGGCCATGAACACACGTCAGAGCTGTTTCTTAATTTTCTCTCTCCAGACTACACCAAAACTCAAGATTAACCCTAGAATCACATAGATAATTTCATAAGCTTTCCGTTGATATAAAGAACTTGAAAATTTGAGCTCTGGATCGAAAGATATGTTGATCTGAAGATCTAGGGCACAAAACAAGCGAAAACGGATTTTAAATTTCTTCTCGTGCTCTGCCACCTGGATGACACGTGGCATGCATTGATTGGTCGTGTGATTCTCTCTCCTTCTCTGCTTCGTTGGACACATGTCCTCTTTTTATTGGCTCGGGTCAGTGCTTGAAACCTCGCCCTTTGACTTTTGGACTTTCTCCCTTGTGACACGTGTCGCGATTTGATTGATCCGCGGGTCTGCCGGCTTTTTGCGCCCTTCGCGTCTTTTTGTCCCAGATGACCCTTTGCTTCGCGGGACAAAAACTTCCGATCCGCCCGAAATGGACTTCCATGTCCCTTTTCTGTCGGTGACATGTGTCGCGATTTGATTGGCCCTCGGGTTTCTCGGCTATCTGTGTCCCACGCGTCCCTTTGTCCCACTTGTCCCAATGCTGAAGCTCCCCGTTTCGGCCGAACCGGCCGGTTCGCCTCCTTCGCATACATTTGTTCCACTTGTCCCGGAATGTCTGGGACAAATTCTTCTGAACCGCTCGAAATGGGCTTCCTTTGCTCTCGGTCGCTTCACCTTTTCGCGTCCCACGCGTCCCGACGACCCGATTGTCCCTGTGCTATAGTTCCTTGTTTCGGCCGAACCGGCCGGTTCGCGTCCTTCGTGTCCATTTGTCCCGGATGTCCCTTTGCTTCGCAGGCCGCCTGGAGGATTTTCGGCCGATCCGTGCCTTGATGTCCCAACTGTCCCAAAGGCGGCTTGGAGTAGGACTTAGCCAATTTCGCGATTTTTCCTGGCCCAAGCTTGTTTTTGCAACCTTTTCACCTTTTCTTATAACTTGCTCTTTTCAACCTAGATAGGAGAGTTAGAAAAATTCTGAGGGGACCCTAGAAACATGATTTTTTGGCCCTGAATCAATTTATTTGCCTGGGACTGAGTAATTTGATGCATGTTATCAAAATTTACCCTGGGGGGTGAATTTTGGATAACAGGCCCTTCGTGATCAAAAGAGTTGTAGGAATGGATACTTTCTTCCTTACCTACCGGGATGGAATTAAATTTTCATTTCCTTTTAACGGGTAGCATCTGAAGCTGTTCAGGAACTGAAAAAGCAGGTTAAAACCTGTATGTATATAAATAAAACTTTGTTTGTTTTTTCTTGTTTTGTTTTTGTTTTTGTATAATGTTTGTTTTCCTGACCCTGTGCCCAAAAGACAAGATACGAAACCAAAGATGCTGAGATCTCATCTTTTCCCTTGTCATTTTGACAGAGAAAAAGATGTCCACAGATGGAGCCAACTGGTGTACCCAGATTTCATCCTGAAATCTGTGACTACCCTATTCGAAAAAATTTCATAGTTTTAAAATAATGGGTCGTTTTGTGTTATTATTGCCTGAAAGTTCTTGTATTGCATCAAGATATTCCCAAAGAGCCATATTAGCCTTTTTTGCCAAATACCCAGATGCCCAAAATTGTTATATTCTGTCGTCGGGATTTGTCTGTGGGGAATTGGTATTTAATTATTTTGAGCCCCGTTTGAGGCTATTTGCGCTCTGTTTTAACTCTGTTATGATCGAACATGTCATTATTCCCATGTACCAGAAGGGTTTTAACAAAGAATAAGTTCTGGGCTTTATTTGTGACTTTTGACAATTTTTCGTGTTTATGTTGTCCCATTTCATTTTCTGTGAAATTTCTCTAGAACAATTCCTTTGCCGGGTAAGCCCAATTTTTGGCCTGGAGCAGCTAGAAAACATATACGCACATTATGCCTGGAGGAAGTCACCATCGGAGGTCTGGATCACTGGGAAAAAGTAAAGTCGTGCACAGAAAAACCCCTGTGAGGTTGGGCACATTTTTTGGAAAACAAAGGATTTAAGCTGCAATGGGAAAAATAGAAGCAACAGACAAGGTGGGAATTTTGTACCTGCCTAGCAGGGTACTTTTTCCCATGATATAAAATTCACTTAAGCTGTAGTGGGAAAGTTAGAGGCCGCAAGCAGGCGGGAATTTATTGCCTGCCTTACAAGGTAAAAATTCTCATGGTGAAATAAAAGAAAAGTGACTTAAGTGAAATCATGGGATTTTATTGTCTGCCTTGCAGGGTAAATAATCTCATTGTCAAAGTCAAATCACTTAAGTGGATCATGAGATTTTCGGGGCTGCCTTGCAGGGTAAAGAATCCCATTGTCATAAATTCTTAAAAATAGAATTCTATTATGCAAAAAAGTGCGACCCACCTTGGGTGGATAATAATGTATTAAATAAATATTTATTAATATTTATTCACCCAATTTTGGCACCCAGGCTTGTGGAAAAGTCAACAAAAGCAAAGGGGAATAAATCAATTGGAAATAGAATTCCAAAATTAAATAAATTTAATTTATTTAATGCAACCCCTTTTTGAAAAGGAATTAATATTTTTTAAAGTATTAAATGATTATATTAATTCCTATTTTCAATAGCTGAGGTTAAAGTACACTGTGAAGCTTGAGTGAAGTGAAAAGTGGATGATTAAATTGAATTAATTTAATTTATTGGATGGTTGTCATTAAACATGTTATTTTTAAAGAGAGAAGCAGGATTTTTAATTAATTAATTGCCAGGAATAGGAAAGACGATTATTAATTATAGAATTGTGAGGGTTATATAAGCATGGGCAGCCATAAGGGTGAATTATTTAATTCACAGGTAAAGAATTGTAGCCAAGAGGAAAAGTGCGCCCCATTTGAAGAAGGATTTTGCTCAGGCAAGGTGGAAACAAGGCTAAAAGCTTCTAGATTTGGTGCATGCTTTGAAGGAGGTTGATCTTTGTCTGCATAATTGTTTGCATAGGTGCTACAAGTGCTCAGGTGTTGTTAAAAGGATACATGCTCTCTTTATGTGCAAATTAAAAATCAATTTTTGGGGCAGAAGGCTTGAAAAGTGTAGATTTTTTACAATTAAAATTCACTATTCATGCTCCGGTGGCCATCTTTGTTTGAATCAATTACAGGAACTTATTACAAGTGTTTTACAAAAGAAAGGGAGATTTAATCAATGTCCAAAGGATTGAATATATCCTCCGAATCTAAAGAATTATCCAGATCCACACCAGTATTGAAGAATTCCGGCCGAATTAGAAGAAGAAGAATTATTCAGACAAAGATTGATAAAGTCATGGCAAAGAGAGATGAAAAAGAGAGCACAACGGAGTCATGCATCACTTCCAAATTTGCAAACATAGGAGATATAGATCTAGGCTCGGAACCTCTTGCTGAATTGATAGATAGATCCATAGCAGGAAAGACTTCACTCATGCGTGCAAGAAAGACTTCACTCATGCATTGGAATTATTCGAGCTGCAGCTTTTCCATCCACAACCCAGTTGCCAGAGTTTGTTATGCATGTGCAGATCCATATCCAGATGCAGATGTAGATGCAGACGCAGATGCAAATCCATATGCAGATCTAGATCTCATAGTTGCAAAGGTTTCTGGCACAAAGGCTTCATCCTCTTGTTTCAAATGTAGCCCGTGAAGAAGTCAGTGCGTGTAAAATTCCTTCCAAGATCTTGCGCATGTGCTCTCATCTTCCAGTTGAAGCCTTCATTGAATCTGTATTCACCCTAAGTGCTTTCTAGAATTTTTAATTGCTCATATGTAATTAAAAATAAATATGATGAGTTATTTACGGCCAACCTTGCACTGATGCATGTACATCAGAAGAACTACAAAAGCTTCAAGGATAAAAGAGAAGACAATGTGAAGGTAAAATTCTCACTGCTTCCAATTCCAGCTTGTCTCCGGATCCAGCTACTCCCAGGTCCAGTTTGGTGAGAATCAAAGGCAAAAGAATCAGCTGCATGCGGACGTGAAAAAGGACAAGACTGTAGCTTTCCTCTTGTTTCTTCTTTCCTCCGAAAAATTAATTGAGCGATCAATTAAATTATACAACTTAAGTTATTGGTATAAAAGCCATTACTTGAAGAAGTCAACCACTTGGAGATAGGTGGCAGGTGTGCAAAATAAAAGGTTCTATTTTCAGTTGCAAATCATACATGTCATGCAAAGAGGAATTCCAAGAGGGATATTTCCAGTTGTTTCTTTTTCAACTTCCACATGTGCCAGTTCAACTAAAAGCTTTCAACTTGTAATTTCCCCTCTACATTCTATAAGTAGAGTAAGAACCTTCGGGTTAATGATCAGAATTTGTAAGCAGCAATCTTGTGTTCTAGACTTTGTGCTGAACCCATGAGAGCAACTTGGAGCAAAGGAATACAAAGGAGCATGTTTCCGGAGAACTTTGTGTCACGGTGTACTGTGTTTCTTGCTTTTAGTCTTAGATCTCTTAATAAACTTTGTGTTATTTCAGATCTGGATCTAGAGCTACCTTTGTTTTATAATTATGTGGGTTCATATCTATTAAATTTCTTCTATGTGCATGCAATTAGCTCTACCATCTACTAATTGGGATGCACATCTTCCCCATTTCTTCTCTGTATTTCCTTTACTCCTATAAAATACTTCCTTTCTTGAACAGCTGCTTAATTGCTGCAGAGCTTCTTAGTTATGGTTTATGAACTAAGTGGTTAAAGTAAAATACCTGATAGATAATAACACATTTTTATTGACAAATCTGACATGGGAGCCTCACTGGTTAAATGAGGGAGATTTATCTCATGACTGCCTAGGTTTTGTGCTATGAAAAAAATCTAGCCAACAGTTTTATTGGATTCTTCTCGAACAGACCCCTAGTTCAGCATGATTCTGGATACATTCCACTCAACCAATCCCCCTCAGCACATTTTCTCAGACTTCTCTATTGCCCCAAGGCTCGGGCTGCTTACCTTCTAGCTCGCTGCTTCGTGGTGTGGCCTCTTTGCTGCTGTTTGACTTACCAACTCAGCTCGGTTAGGCCGTCACCTACCTCGACGACCGACTTCGTTGCATGCCTCGTAACATGTCAATAAAGCTCCTACAGTGACCTCGCGTGGCTCACACATAGCTCAGCTAGACAACACGTGGTCTTGCTCAACTGTTACGCCGTGGTCTTGGAACTTTGTAGCAACTCATGCATGTGGCCATGTAACAGCCTTCCACTCAACAACGTTGAACTAGTGAGTCATATCTGCCATCCTGACACAACTCGGTGCATCTACATGGCTTGACACCTCAGTTGGGCCCTTTCCTTTTAGACTTGTTTGGAGGTCAAAAAAATCCCTTGTTTTTAATGTTTTGAGGAAAAATATTCATTTTATCACGGCATTGTAATTAATTTTAAGGTTGTAATTTGGCTTGTAATTACTCATCCTTCCTTTGAGTGTCGAAGACAGAGGGAAAGGTTTAGGATTGGCAAGAAGCTAATCCCTCCTCGCAAGTCAAAACAAACCCTGCTTAAAATTTGACGTTGTTTCCAATGAGTACCCACATGATACCCTTTGCACCCATCTTGGGCACTTTTTTAATGTGTTTTTTGTAAATTTCAGTGGCATTTTCCATCAGTTGCGGGAATCATATTTAATGCCATAATTTTTGACTCGTTACTCGATTTTTTAGTGCTTCTTTAGTCAAAGTTGCATGATTTTTTAGCACATTGCATTGATGACACTATTGTCAGTTTTGTAAATGCAAACTACTTTATAAAGTGCCACATTCTGGGGGGGCTGATTAGTACTCTTGGGCTTTCACACGCATACACATTATCAGCCGAGGTCCAACGTCTTGCTTTTATGCACCTTGCAGTTCTTGCATTCCACATCGTGGAGAGTGCTATTTCTATATTTGAGTGTTGTAGGATCATCTTTACAACCTCCACCACTTCTCACCGGGTGAGGAAACTATTCAGCTTAGCGTGCCTCCATGGAACGTTACTTCACCCACGAGGGTCTTTGACCCTTCTTTCTTGGCCCAGTTCCTGCACCCATTGATCATCATCATCTGGAGGACTTCCTTGACACTTGCAACCACATCTTTGGTCACATGATGATGCATGTCTTCTAAATATCTGTAGTTTCATGTGGTAGACTCAGATCCACCTCCATCGTGTCTTGAGCATTCTTCAATCCCTCTATAGAGACCCTTCACATACTGCCATTGCCGTTGATTCTGCTACTGATTCAGTTGTCTCCATCTTCTTCGTGTGATGACAATTACCACTAATACAGACTCACTTGATTCTACTTTTGATGATGAGGATTGTGCACCCTAGTTCTGATGTCAGAGAGTACTACAAAGGACTCTTCTTCTCTTTCTCTCACTATTCCAGAGAGTTTTGACACATCCCACATCTCATCAGATATCGATCAGTCCACCTACTCAGCCTCATACAGTCATCACACTTTCCTCTTTTCCACCTTTAGTGTGCGAGGTCCCTTCCACTCCTCTACCTTCATTGGATGACTCATACCTCTCTAACATCGCTCTTCTATTTGTTGAACCCCCTCATTGGTACAAGTATCTGTCTAACATTAGTCGTCTTTTCGTAGAGTACTACTTGTGATGCACTATAATTTTCTCATACATCTATAGGTGTTTCAGAGGAGTTCCATCATCACCGTTGTTTGGAGTTCCCCTTCTGGGAATCTTACCACTTCCACTTTTCTGGAGACCTTCATTGATCCACCCTGGTTTGTTGGATCCCTTTTCTGTTGTGGAGGATGTTTTGTTTCCTCTTCACATTAATTGGACATCCTCTCTAGAGGTGTTCAACCTTCATACTCTAATAGTTCTACACTCGTGACATTACATTCGGTTGCTTTGCACAGTCACTTGCTAGACCTATGTCACACTTTCTGTGCACTAGAATCAAAGTTCTTTGTGTTACTAGCCTTCAGTTTCCTTCGTGAAGTGGGTGGAATTCTAGCACGTCATTTCTATCCTTCCTAAGGGCAGGCACATTGTTCGGTGCTAGGTGGCTCTTCTTTAATCCAAACACAGAGGATCTTGTCATTGACATTCTTTTGGGAGACCTCCTAGGGCTGTAGAGGTCAGATCCGTCCATGGCATCTTCTACATTCCTCGCATCTCCCTCTTCTTGTCTATTCTTCTTCTTTTCGAGAGATTGCCTCTTTGTACAAGGGTACCCTTTATAGGATCGTCTATGGCCAGGGACCCATCTTTGGCATCTTTCTTATATTAGAGAGTGGACTTGTCTCTCATGTGGTAGGGATGTTTTTCACACTAGGTTTTCACCTTTTACTCCACTTCTTGGAGACCTTTTTCTTGTGCATGGGTACCTCATCAGGGTTTGTGTCTAGGACCCATTTCTCGTTTCTAACTTGCCACCTCATCCTAAGTTACGATGAAGATGTGGGTATTGGTGTAGGTGGTATTTTTCTTCACATCATTTAGTGTTAGTTCCATCTCACTTAGTTGAGATCGTAGGTCACATAGGTGGACATGGATCTAAGGGTCATCTTAGTGATGACATATTCTCTTATAGTGTCAGTGTCATAGTGCGTCAGTATGCATCATTAGGAGTTACACTTCCCATTATGGGAATGTAACTCCCCCTCTCTACTATGGATGAATCTTCATGATTGTAACATTGGGCCTTACTCAGCACTCTCCCTGTATGTACGCCACCTCCATTTCATCTATGAGATAAAGCCAGAGTTTAATGGCAATTAACCAGGTTCTGCTCCATGTTTCAATCTTGAGCTCTCATATGCATGCACATTTGGTTGACAAAGCTCACTTGCTCTCGAGATCTCTTCACACTGCCATTCACAACGTCTGTTGATGTGCAACGTCATCCAATGCACATGAATTCCTTGCTTACGGGTTTTAAACCCTCACTCCTTCAGATCCTTCCTCATCAACATCTGAAATATGACATCATTCTCCAAGAATTTCGGTAATTTTCCGCTTCAAAGGTTGAGGTTACTGTTAATCCACTTGGGCACATGTCGCTACTCCGATACTCTGAAACGCCGAAGTCCAAAATTTTGACTACTCCCAAACCCTAAAGTTTATAGATATTCATACTTTGGGTTTCGAGAGACTTTACGTTTTCAGGGGTCAGACTCGTACTATTCCATCCACTCAATTGGTGTCAAACCTCTGAACCCTGAACCTCTCAGACCCCGTGAAGTCCTAAATTAAGATGTAAACAGGTTTTAGACCACTTCCCGCTTCTTCAGACCCGTGACACTATTCAGATGTCCAAGTCACCTGTAGAGAGTTTCTCAGCCAAAGGTCCGTAAACCCCGTTGAAGAGTTTCCTCTGATCAGACTATGAAGTCTGAAATTCAGACTTTGGGTTTTGGACTTTACACCATATTCAGGGGATTCCCATGTTACTTTTAACCCCGAGTTGAAACTCTGAAAATGAGACCTCTTGTAAGAATTCTGAATTCGTAACCTCTTAAAGTCCGAAGGATCCCTCCGCATTGACCCCGAACCCCCAAACCTCTGTCATATGAAATTTAGACGTTTAGATGTTCAGACATTCATGAAATCCTTGTGTCCATGGCATCTCGTCTAACCCCAATATTTCTGAGCTCCTTTTCAGACTTCTTTGTTTTCAGGATTTCAATGCCTTTTTATTATTTTTTACCTGGCTTCTCTATGCCAGGGGAGATCTGAACTGATAAGTAACCTCTTACAGGATCCTCGCGAAAGGTCAAGCTTTGAGTTTCCATTTCTAAACATTAGCTCAATTTTGGGCTTGGGTGCATATCTTCACCAAGTTTGTCAAAAGTTTGGACTTGAATCAACTTTTTTTTACTTCATTCAACTTCAATCATTCATTTGGACCAGGTGTTTCCATTGCTGAAAAATATGGCTTGGATTCCTTGATTCTCATGTGATCCTGATATGTAAGATCAAATGATGAGCCATTCCATAACTGATTTTTTGTCCTCCCACATCATTGGTCTATCTAACGCTCGCTTTACTCACCATACATTCATCTCAGTTGATTTCCTTTCTCTATGTTTACTGAATTTAGCCTTCATTGCATCTGAAAACTAGTGCTCTACACTCCTCATAAATGTGGGAAGCTTCCACTAAGGACCCTATTAGACAATTTTGAATCTTGATAGGGCATAAATCGATCAATAGTGAATCTCAAGCTCAAGTGTGATTGTTCTGGGGTAATCTCACACCATTTGCAGAAGAAGTAGTCAGGTAGAAGAGGTCTAGTGTTATTCTCCATTCTTTTATTGCTTCAATGAGAGACACCTTATACATCATTTGCAGAGATCAAGTGTGCTCATTTCTTTCTCAAGCTGAGGATCACCAAATTTAATAAAACATAAATAGAAATAACAGGAGATACCATACATGTATGATTGTTGGCTTAAGTATTGTGCAGCGTTCTATAAAAATAATTCTGTAAACTATTGAGAAGATGTACCACATCTGAGCAAACTGCTATAACTTCCCCCTAGTCATAGAGTTCTGAGGAATAGGTCAAAAGTCTCCTAGAAGCACTCTCCCAAATTCTTTCATCAAGTGGATGCTTCAGTGTCATATACAACAATCTGAGGATCAGCAGTCAGATTATGAGCCCTTCTTCTGAGACTGTAGCCCCTTGTGTTGATTTTGTACTAAATTATTCTAATGTATTCGTAACTAAGGGGATTAATAAACGAGATGACTAATTCTTCTTGATGTCATTTACCCCTCTCATTTGGTGGTCATGCAACATTGCTAATGATAATGTGGCCTTTAAGGAGGACCCAATGTATTCACTTTCTAAATTGAAGCCTTACAGGGGGAGGCAATGTGATTAGTTGAAAACCAAGGCAGGTGAAAATTCAAAGTGGGGTGTATGTGAAGAGTCATGTGTTAGTGGGAACAATTACATATTGTATGACGCCCTCATAGAAGAAAAAGTGTTCAATTGCTAGTAAGTCTAAGAAGACAATGTATTGCACCACTGAAAATTGCAATTGCAAATAATGGCATTCATCCACTCACAGTGTTATGTATGATTCCTATAGTCTGAAGTGGAACACAATCAACACGGGAGTCTCCATGAACATGAAAAATCATAGGTTGAAATTATCCTACAAATTAACCTTAGGAATAAGATATAATACCTAATGGAAACTATATGACAAACAATCATAGTAATGATCATGGTGGAATAATTCTTGTTCCTCCAAAGCAAATGTTGCACATTTTGAAGTGGACTCGACTTAGCATGTTATGAGAGATAAAAGTTATGGTCAAAGCGTGTATAGGTTGATACATAGTAGTGTGATCGGACCCACCTAGTAGAGCAGTTCGGTAGATTTATGGCAATAATAGCACCTGGTAATGTCATATTGGAATCTAGATGTCTCTATTTTTTTAAGGGCTATAGACATGAAGTTTCATGAAAGTCAGTGGTCATTTTCAAAAAGTGAACAAGAGCAAGAGAAAGTAATGGTGCAGATTATGCACTATGAAATTAATTACTGAAGAATAAGAGTTTATCAGAGAAATCAGAATATCTTAAATGTACAAGCAAAGAAAAAGGATAGTAAAGATGGCGTGGAATAAGAAAGTTTACAAACATATAGATGATTTTAGAGATTTAGAGGTAGAAACAATTCAAGGAAAAAAATCAAATTCAAAAGATGGGTCTTGAGACCCCAAAATCAAAATCGCTGCCCTGGAAGTGAGTACATTTGATTCCAACAGTTAAGGGTTTTTGCCTATTGAAAATGGAGTGCATGAATTCCTTGAAATTTTGAAAAAGTGTTGTTTATCCTCATCTTTGCATAGTTTCCTATGAGTCACCAAGAAGGGACATTACAGTGGTATCAGAGCATCATCCTCCAAGATTGTGAACATGGGGAACAAGTCACAAGGAAAGATGATGGATGCACTGGATATGCTTACCCTAGCCATTCAAAATATGTAGGGTGGTGGTTTTCTCAAGGAGAAAAGGGTTTCAAGGATTGAAAAATTGAAAAAAGAATGTAAATATCTTTCAAAAAAGATGTGTGATTCCCTTTCCTTTGAGGATTTCATGTAAATAGAAAATTATAGAGTGGGAATTAGCACAAGACATAATTCCCAAACATCATGAAAGGAAAATGGAAGAAAGGTCTCGTTCATAAAGGGAAGAAAACCCTCCATTGGGAAGGAAAAAGTAGAAGAGCATGTAGTGGATCAGCTACAAGGTAGAGAAGCCATAATGAAGACCAAAGATACAAATTCCCTTTATAGCAATGCTTCTGAGGTGAAAAAAGAGGAAGATATCCACCATGTTAAGGAGGAAGAACCATCGCAGCAGCGGCTTATGGTGATGGATCAAGCTTTGGGAGCTCTAGAAACACCCACTTCCATTGTCAAAAGTGATCTCCCGAATGATTTTCCTTACAACCATATGAAAGCACTAGAGGATGGAGAACCATGATAAATGGGAGGAGATGAATTCATTGAGAAAGAAGATTCGGTGGTCAAGAGATATAAGGCTATGGCATTAACACCCATTGTTGTTCTAAAGAGTAAACATTATGAGGTAATTAATGATCATTGTTTGATTACTACTGATTAGATTTTAGAATGTGATGAATCCAGGGTTGAAAATAAGGATGATGAGAAAGAGGGGGAAGATAAAGGGATGGTTGGAACCCATTTCCCAAATAGACATGACAGTAAGCTTGTTGGTATGTTTATAACAATACTCAATAAAGAGAAAAATGATGATGGATTAGACTTGAGTAAGAGCTAGTAAGACATTCCAAACACACATGAACAAGGTATGGAGGTAGTGTAAAAGGATAAAACACCAATTGGAGAAGGAGAAAAGGTAAAAGGAAATGAATATCTTGATGACAGTCCAAGGAAAAAACATATCTCATGTTTTATGTTCCCTAAGTTAAATGGGGCTAATCATCATAATCAGTTTGACACAAATGTGGGAAAAAAGGGAGAGCACATTGAGTAGTAAGGGGTACTTGCACCCTTTCAAGAAACCTCCAAGTTATGCATGCATCAAGCCAAAGGTCGTTTTATGCACAAGGACTGAAATTGGATTGATAAGAGGTAACCCTCTACCCAAGGCCCATGATATGCATGCAAAGTTAATTACTTCCCCTTTCTATTTGTTTTATAATCCATGATATATACATGTGTTTGAGGAAAGAATTTGGGGTCACAATGATGGTTGTGCTGATGGTATCTAAACAAGTATTATAAGGTCAAGAATATTGGAAGAAATTCCCCATGAAGGACAAGATTTAAATAAAGCACTTGATGAGGTGGTTGGACTGTTCCAAACAATAGTAAAAAGGAGGTCATTGGATGGAGCTCACAACCTTAATAAGAAGCTAGAGATTATCGAAGACAAGAACCAACAATTTTCAAAAGAATGCAAGAAGGAAAAGATCCCATTCAGTGAAGAAATCATGCCAATGAAGAGTGCTGATTCAAACTCATAAATTTTGAATCATGAGGACATCACAAGAAATCCATGGTATGTGAATAATCCATTTCTCTTTCTAGCCAAATTGTCATTTCATGTATGTTGCCAACAAGCATAGCTGGTTAGGAAGGATGTCTCATGCTTGTTATGTTTTCCACTGACACCATTAGTCAGATATCATCGCGATAAAGGTGTGATTGTTGTTATGAGATTTGAGAAAGGAAGAATCACCCATTTCAAAATTATTACTTAGGGTAAATTCATCTTGGTTTGTGTTGGTGTAAGGAAAATGCCAAAAATCACTCTTGCAGACGATAATAATGGTTCTATTCCTAATGGATACCCTTTTCAACCCTCTTTTTCTATGGATACCATCACAAGAAGGATCATAATTCTGATTTTTCTATCGAGAAGGAGCTGATCCATAGTTCCATGTATGAGAAAAGGGTAAGGAGGATAATGAGAAAGGGAAACATTCTTGTCTTGGACATGACATACATACTTACCAACCATTCCTAGTAAAGAGTCTTCTTCATGACCAAGAAGCCACCATGTTTGCAGATCATGGTACCATACATAATTTCATTGAAGGGAATATACAAGAAGGATGGGGCTGAGTATGACTAGTTACAAAGACTTCATGACCGCCATAACCCAAGGGATAGCTCTCACTATTTCCATGAATAGGTAAAAACTTTGCATGGAATTCTTTGTTTCAGTTGGGATAGAATTGGCTCTTGGAATGCAATGGATTCCTTTTTTGAAGGAATTCATGGTAGCAAAGCAAGGAGAATTTCATTATTTTTCTCCTTTTCATATATTAGCTCATGGGAAGAACATAATTACAGGTGGGCATGGAAAAATTCAGTCACCAAATAAATTTATAAAGGGAAAATTTAAGTTGTTGATCATGATGGTGAACATTGACAAGGTTAAGCAAAGGGGAATTGAACTCTACCCCTTACGAGCAGTCTAAGAAAGGTGGTCCATAGATGAGTTTGCAAACTCAAGTTTGGCAAGCAACATCATGGGAATGTATGAAGAGAAAGAAGCGTGACTGATTTTTCTTTACCAACTTTCCAATATTTTATTTCAGTCGTCATTTATTCCCTTCCTAAAGGGAAATTGATTAGTTACAGTTGTGTCATTGATAGTATGGATGCATATTAACCAAACATAGAGGACAAGGGGTTTGATAGGCACGAGAGGAAGTTGATCAGCATGCTTATAAGGCATGAAGGAGGATGGACAGAAGATCATTTTTCCTTGAATAAGTTTTCTTCATGTACAGGTACATCAAAGAAGAAATAACTGAGAATTATTTGAGATATGCGTACTTGTAATTGCTTTGGGACAAGTAATCTTGGGAAGGGGGACTATCATGTCCATTTTTGGAGATTAGCATTATTGAATATCTTACCCCATTCTCCTCCCCACGGGTTTAAGGGAAGAAGCAAGGAGAAGACTTGGATGCCATTTTATAAATAGATATTTTCATTGTTATCGTGTACTCCTATTGGAAAGCCAAGCGCTCCAATAGATGAACTCATTTAATTAGAATATAACGCATTTTGAGCATGTAGGCTCCAAATACAAATTAGATATTTAAAAGGTACTTATTATGAGGTATGTATAAGTTATGATGTACCACCCCTTATTGTTATAAAAGGAGGTTGCTTGGCTATTTGATTATCATGTGAATTCTATTATCTCTTGGAAAGATTGCTTGTGAAGCATCTCTCCCCCTCTCTTAAAGATGAAAACCCTTGGAGAGTCTTGTGTGAGGACGAAACCCTTCACCAAGTCGAGGGAAGAATTTCCCTAAGGTGTTATTTGATCAATAATTGAATATCTTTGTATTACTTCTTGTTAATGTATATTTGGCCTTCTTGAGGTGGAGTGACTTGCTTTATGGTGTGTTTTGGCGTGTCTATTGGTTGTTCTAAGTGGAGTGACCCACCTAGGGGAGCATTTCTGTACTTTATTGCAACAATTTCATGGTTTTAAGATTGAAATAATATTCTCTATTTTTTAAAGAGCCAAGTTATGAAGTTTCTTGAATTTCGGTGATGATTTGCTATTTTTCTAGGTTTGTGGAAGTTAGTTGCAATTCTGGACTATTTAATTGGTTTATGTAATTGAGGGTTTATCATAAAAATCAGATCTCTCACTTTCAAGTTTAAAAACGTCAATTTTCTTGCATGATATGATTATTGGTAATAGATAATAATTTTAGAGATTTAGAGGTATCTGATTTCAAGGGTTTTGAGGGCACAAAAGTGGATTTGAAATCACATAAGGGGTTGTTGTCTTAGAAGGGTAATTGTTGGCACCAGTTAAGGATTTTTACCTATTTATTTTAGTCACTAATAACCTACTAAAAATATGAAAAGTGTTGTTTATCTTCAGTGTTGCATAGTTTTTTGTGAGTCCCCAAAAAGGGACATCACATAATATATCTCATGTTATCTAGGATGTATGAAATCTATATACTTGTAATGAGTCCGAATGAACAGTATAGAGAACATTATTATTGTGTGTTAATTGTATATAATTCATACTGTGCAAACCGTTGTTTTAATAAGAAAACTGTGGCCAAAGTTTACATTTGGTATTAGGGAAAATTATTTCTAGAGCCCATGAGAGGCAAAGAAAAAAATGGGTTTTTAATTTTTTATTTTATTTTTGGAAATTAGAGGAATCATTACATAGTACATTTTTAGCACAGTCTCTACCAGCCTCAGTGAATTTAGCCTAGGTGAGGATGGTACCACTAGGTGCACAAGTTTCACACCGCCTCCATTCAGCTGAAGCCTAGGTTTCATACCACCTCCGTACAGCGGGTGTGCACTTCATACCGCCTTCGTACCGCTGACGCACACTCAGGGACGTTGGTCGGACTACTCCAGCAACACCGTCGTACAATGGTCACACACTTAGGGACATTGGTCAAACTACTCCTTCGACACTCAAGAACATTGGTTGGGCTATTCCTCACGCAGCGGACATGCCAATGGGGGTTGAACCTTGGACCTCCTCTTCATAAATGCCCGGACTTTACCAATCAGCCAAGACCCCATTGGCTATGGGTTTTTAATTCTTAATCAAGGGGCATCCGCTTGCCATGCTTCAGTTTCCTCCTTGCTAGCTAGTTGCACTTGCGTCCAACTGGATCCCCATGACTACCCTCGTATCCACTCTACGACTTTAGGTCTTCAACTCACCTCTGGCTCATTTCCATCTCGGCACAACGATCTTTAAGATTGTACATTGTTTGGATCGGTCTCGAACAGATTTCCCTCCAAGTGCAGCACCAAAAGTTGGCGGCTATACTTAGATCAACACAAAATTAAAAAGCCATTGAGAAAATTTTCTTCATCCAACTCATTAGATCGGTCATTTATAAATTTGGTGTACTTTGTGATACGGATCTGCAGGGATTGGTTATGATATAGAATTCATGATGCTCAGCCTGAATGCATTCAACTTGGAATGACTTTCTGGGAAATTGGAATTTACACTCAGACCCTGCATTGTTTGGAGTGATCTACATCAAACACGTATCAGATCTCTATGTTCTAATCGTACCACTTATCCACTAATCTTGCAAGCAACCTGGCGAAAGAAGAGAGTAGCATCCCTCTCAAACTGCTCATATCTTCTAGACATCTCCTACGTACAACCTACTCTTCACCACCTGATATGGTAAAAGTCATTAATAGCAAGAAAACACCTGATTCAAAATTTTGTGAATGCGCTTTATATGTGTGAAATATTTTAAATCCAAACACCAATCATTGTTGGTGCATACGTGGAATTGTTACAACCCACTTCATATATAGTGCCGCCTTTACATTATAAATGAAATAATACAAAGTGTTACATAGTAAGGGGGTGGCTAACAGAGAACAGGACCTCAAAAAAGTCTAAGTCCAAAGGGCAAAACAACAAACGACAAAAAGGCAACCAAAAAAAGGCCACAAAGGCTATAGGAGACAGTCGTGAGGGCGAAACAAAACAAACTATATCATCTCATTATGCACATGGAGCAACAACACCTAGAGTCGGAGGCGGATCTTCTCTTGGCGGGAAAAAGCCAAGTGTGTGATGCTCATCAAAAGGAGGACTGATCATCCAGTCATCCTAGTCTAACATTTGAACATTAAGTGGCACCATGATCCCCCAACCAAGTGGAAGGGCTCATATGCCTAATATCTACTTTTTTTTATCATTGAGGTGTATTTTAAGTGTAAAAAATTGTGTATTGTCAAAGTAGTTTTTTTTTTTAAATTATCTTTTTGTACTTGGGTGCATCAGTGATGGAGCTTGAAACCCTTTAGTTATGTTTTCACATCCTCTTGTCACTCTTGTCACTCACCAACGATGGGGCCACATAACAAATTTGGTGGTAGTTTGTTTTTTCATTTGTGTGATTTTAGTTGGTTTTGTATGGCATGTTTGTAATAAGAACATAAGTACGTTCTTATTTAGATTTGTAAAAAGTGAGCAAAATTTCTTATGCAATCCCCTAATGTAAAAACAAGTGGAAAGATAAAAGCACAAGAATAAAAGCAACATCATGATACTTGATGAGGATGAACTCATGTTCATCCATAAGTTTTTGGTTAACCTTTGTAAAATCGTTGAAGGCTATATAGATGGTTCATGCTTGAGTTCCCACATTGATTGGGTCAATTTTTGTCCCTATAATGATTGGTCGATAAGAAAATGGATCCTATTCATGGTTCTCACACTTGTTTAGTCAAATTAGTTCCTGATTGTTCATGGTCAATGAGAAGTTCATGAGTTCCTTCTCTACCTTCATTCTGAGTTGTGTACCAGGATAGTGAGCATGCAGGGGCAACACACTGCAAATGGAAGTGCAATTGTTTTTCTACCATGTTCCCACTAAGGGGGAATATTCAAAAATTATATTGTTAAGTGTTCACCTTATGGGTTGATTATATTTACGTAGTGGTAAACTTGAGTTGTTAAGTTGTATGGTTGAGTAATCATAGGGTTATATTGGTAGAGTGGTTATAGAAGATTTAATAGGTATCCTAGGAAGTATGAAATCTATATATTTGTAATGAGTTCGAATGAACAATATAGTAGAACATTATTATTGTGCATTAATTGGACAAAATTCATAATGTGCAAGTCATTGTTTTAATAGCAAACTCTGTCCAACTTTTACAATTCTTGAGCCACACAATTATAAGAAGAATATTGAGTGGTTAAAAAACAATGACATGGTCTACAAAGTAATATGCCTCACAATTAATGAGGATATTCAACATCGACTTGAGTACACTAAGTACCATTTCATTGTTTGGACCTTCATCTAACACTTGTATGGAGACCTTTATTCTCCATCTGAGAGTGATGCTTTCTTATAAAACCTTTCATACGTGGATGACATTAATACTGTTACAAATCTTCCTCCTTTTGATACCCCATCTACAATTAAAGAGTTTCCTCTCATACATGTTGTTATTTTAGAGTTCGGAGTCATTTCTTCGAGGGCTTTCAGTGATTCTTTGCAGTAAGATTATGTCTTCTGAATTCACCTCATTGGAACACATACCTACCTAACATGTCTTTTTCGTTTGTAGAGTCCAACATTCCAAATCTAGATGAAACCATCGAGGACATATCTTTCCTCTTGCAAGATATTCCTCCATCACTCGTTGTTTCATCATAGTTCAAATTTGGTTCTTTGAGGGCTTCCAATGATTCTCTACAACAAGGTTCTTTATGTCTACATGATCCAATTCATTGGGAGGTCTACTTACTTGAAATTTCACATCTGTTTGTGAATTCACTTTTTATATCTTGATGATATTGTTGACAACATTTATCCATTTTAATGACAACTTTGATAGATTTGCTTCTACTTCTCTAGATGTATTTTACCTACCACTACATGCTTACATGGTAACAAAACCTACACTTCCTGGATCATATGATTCACCTTGGTCATCATTCATGTTGACACCATATGTAGGAGTACTTGGTTCTTGGTTCAATTCTCATACCAATGTAGAAAACTATTTTGATTCCTATTTGGTACCTAATTTGATTCATCAACACTAGTCATAATTTAGCATTGGCTTTTTTGAGCAACATCTAGAGATGTTCTTTATTGCCTCCTCCTTTAATCCATAGTATTTCAGTGCAACATTTGACATTCCTAATTGGGATGCAATCTTCACTGATTCCTTTACTGACACCGAACTCATCATCTATGTGATCTATTAGGAGGTCACAAGGCTTCATTTTCTGGGGGTTGGCAAGTCCTCTCTACTTCTCTTCTTTCTCTTTCTAGTTATAAAGAGTCATCTCTATGATCTTTAAGGGCACTTATCTCCTGAGGGAGACTTTCTATGTACTTCTCTTTTATCTTTTTTAAGGAAAATTTTTTCCTGTTGGTTTTCTAACATTCTCCACTTTATGGGAGATTTTCTATGTACTTGGTTATCTTATCGAGCCTTATTGTTGGGACCCAAATCTTCTAACCACTTAAGCTATGCTTAAGGGGTCTTAGTATAGGTTTTTTTATTCCATTGTATAGTTTTTCCCGCACATGTATTTATCTTCCTTATGTGTCATTGAGATAGATGAGAGTCACACTTCCCCACCACTTTAGGTGGCAATTACACCTCTTTTCTTCCTAGTTATGTACCTCTTCTAAAGTTAGTTCTTAAATTTTGAATATGAACTATTTTTTGGTTCATGTTTGGTTCCTCTTTTGCCACAATCTTTTTGCACTTGCATTTTGTCTTCCTTAAAGTTTAGTGTGTTTGCATTTTACTAGTGTGGTGGCTAGATTTTCTGTACAGCTAAAAACCTAAGCAGTCATGAGATAAATCTCCCTCATTTACCAGTGAGGCTCCCGTGTAAGATGTTTATCAATCTGGTATGTTTGAAACTTAATAAGTATTTGTAGGGGTTTTACTTTAATCACAAAGCTCTTGAACCATAGCTAAGCAATTGTTTATGAAGTATTTACAGAAGGGGGAAATAATGAAATTTGGGAAAGAAGGAAGGAAGATATGTAATTCAACCAATAGTTTACAGAGTTGGTCTTATACATATAGATTAAATAAAACAAGTAGATCTCACAATATTCAGAAGTAAAGGAAAAGAAAAGCTTCTAATCTAAATCTCAGATAACACAAAGTTTATCTAAATATTCACACAGAAGTAAGAAGCAAACGCACCGTGCACACAAAGTTATCCGGAAATTTGTCTTTATTTAATTCCTCAGCTTTCACAAAAATGACATCAAAGGCTACAACACAAAGTCTGGAACTCAAGAATGTTGATTAACAAATTTGTGATTATCAAATTTTCTATTGTGATGATCCTTCTTTAACCCATAGGCTCTTCCTCTATTTATAATGTATAAAATGCAATTACAAATAGGAATTTTTTAATGAATTGTCACATGTGGAAACTATGAAAAAGGGAAGCAGTTGGCAATCTTCCTCCTGGAATTCTACTTTGCATGACATGCATGATTTATAACTCAAAGTAGAACCTTCTATTTTGCATGTCTGCCACTTATTTCCAAGTAATTGACTTCTTCTAGTAGCTTGAAGTAACAAATTTTTTATAGCCAATTACCTACATTTTACAATTTTAATTGATTGCTCAATTGCTTTGTCAGAGAAAATAAGAGAAAGAAAAAGAAGTTATTCCAACTGCAACACTCCTTGTTTTGTCCTTCCTCCATACTCTGCATGTTAATCCAATATGCATTGTACTTTTGCTTCATCTATTTTAGCAATGAATGATATATATGTCTTGAATCTAAGATGCCTTTTTCTTCCATATGTTGTTGAATCTTTGCCTTTAATTCTCACCAAACTGAATCTGGAAGTAGCTGACCATGATTTGCTTGTGGGTACTTCCTTTGACCTGTCTTCCCTCTTATCCTTGAAATTTTTGCAGTTATTCTCTAGCACGCACAATTTTTCTCCAATATGTGCACTAATAATATGCTTCTTGTAAACAATTCAAACAAAACTCATCACCTTTTATTTTTAATTGCATATGAGCAATTTTAAATTCTGGAAAGCACTCCAAGTGAAAGAAAATACAAGTAAATTCAATGAAGGCTTTAACTGGAAGATTGGGAGCACATGCACAAGCTCCTGAAAGGAAATTTCCATGCAATGGCTTCTACATAGGCTGCATTGGGAACCAGAGAATGCTTTTTTGTCAGAAGCCTTTGCAATTATGAGAGCCAAATCTATTTCTTCCTCTGATTCTAAAGATATATTCAATGTATCAAACATTGACTTCTACTTTCTTCACCAATACGGGCATAAATAAAGTATTCCTGCAAATAATTCAGATAAGTATGCAGTTCACAACATGAATATCTAATTTCTTCACCGAGATCTGATTATAAAACATGTTGCCCTAAATCTTTAGACCTTGTTTGCATGCCAAGCAAGCTAAAAATATTATTTTATTATCTTGTGCACTCACATCAACATGTCAAAACAGTAAAAAGAAAGCACTTCCAACCTTGGGTGCCAAAACTAGTTGCTTCCCGACAATAAAAATATTTATTTATTGCTCACAACTCCAACCTTGGGCGTCAAAATCCTCTAGGGCAGCATGCTCCACCTAAAAGAATTAATTGCTCTCTCCGTATGCCATCCATTGTTTATATAAGTAGTTGTAAGCTAATTTTACCCATTACCTTTTCTTATTTTTAACAATTCCTAATAAGAGGATGTGTTTTTTCTCCTTATTTGAGTGCCCATGTTTGCTTGATTAGTTTTTTTTCCATGCAATTCTTTCATTTATTTGTAGCATGCTTCCTTGTCTTATTTTTAGCTTTGCTGCATGCTTTGACTTTCCTCCTATTTTTGGCACCAACCTTAGCTAGAAATAAATAAATAAAATCAGCGTTTGGGCAATTGCTAATGCAAGGATGGGTCGTACTTTTTGGCTATAGGCCAAAGGAAAAACATGGGGTCTACGTTTCCCTACCTGCTGGAGTCTACTTTTCCTCTTTTCACTTAAGTTGTTTTTGAGGGAAAAACATAAACAACAAGCATGTACAATTTTGCCTTGTCTGTTGGGGTACACTTTTCCGCTTTTCACTTAAGTTATTTTTGAGGGGAAAACATAAGCAGCATGCAGGTAAAAAGTGCGACTTGTATGAAGAAACCATCATTCCCAAAAAGTGTGACTTGCATTATGACTTATACCTTTAAAATTACTTGCAAATTCGTCACTTAAGGCAACATGGAAATTGGATGCAAAAGGCAACTTTGAAAATTGCGACTGACATGAAGCCTACATTTCTTTCCATTTTTGGATTTTTGGTGAAGAAAACACAAGCAGAGAATAAAATTTTCCATTTTTGGAAAGGGTCCAAGAACATCTAGCAACAAAAACTTGCAAGTGCCATAACTTTCAGTCCGTGGCTCTGTTTTAGGTGGTGTTTTTTTCTAAAAGTGCATATTTTCTCGAGCTCTACACATTGGTGGCAATATTTTTCTTATTTTCATAAAATCTATTTTTGTACCTTTTTGGACCAAACAACTTCTTGCAATCACTTGAAAGAATCCTGAGCTCTGATCACCTTTACATAAATTAATTAACAATTACAAACATTGGGAAGCTTTTCAAAACCCTAGGCCCGGGAAAAAGTCTAGTAGGAACAATGAATAGGCTACGGGAATTGCCAGACGAAAAAAGGAGAAAGACAAAAAAGAAATAAAAGCGAAAAACCTTGCCGGAAGTTGCATACAATCGCTTTGAAAATAATCGACCAATTAACCGGTCGGTAAAAACTCTTTCCTTGTGAACACTCCATTGAGAGGCGGAAGCAATAATGGGTGAAAATCTTCAGTAGGGTTCAATTGTAGCACAATTTATTTTCAAACAGAGCTTTATTTATTTAAGAAATAAATAAATAAAATTCTCTCAAACAAAATCTAGCGAAAGGATAGAGTGAATTTTAACATGTGGGTATTTGTCGAATTTGACTTTTATGACTCTCTGGAGATATTCTAAAACAATGCAAACAACTGCAGGCAAAACAAACACAAAACGACCCGTTACTTTAGAAACAACGAATTTTTTTAAAAGAGGCAGTCCCAAATTTCAGGGTGAAATCTCGGGAACACCACAGTGTCAATCTTGGCCCACACTTCAACATAAATTTGTTAAACTTTTATGATATTAATATATTTGTATGTTTATTGGTATAAGATTAGTTAGATGTTATGATATTAATGTAGATTTGTGTTTTAATTATTGATATGCGATTAGTTAATAGGTATTTGTGCGTAATTATTATTGAGATTTTATATTTTAATAATTATTGTATTGTATTTTATTAAGTAATTTTACTAGTGTGGAACTAACTAATTACTATTTTATTAGTTTATTTGTAATTGATTTTAGGAGCGTCTTTTATAATTAGAAACCCATTCAAAAAAATAAAAATCATCAAACTATAATATTACAAGTGAATAATGAAAGGGAACGTAAAACTAACAATAAAATGTGAGATAAATGCCATATACAACCAAATATAAAATAATATTATACCAAAAAAAAAAAATCCAAAAATTTAAATATTTAAAAAATATGATTTTATTGCCTTAAAAACAAAATTAATTAACAATTGAAAGATATATATCTACATTCGGAAGACTAATGAAATTATCTAGGTTAATGATGTAAGCTCTACGGTGTCTTGTTGAAGTGAACCTTTGAATGAATTTCTAAGACTGCAGGACTTACTGGAAAATTTGATGAACACAAATGCTACACACAAAAGATTTGCTTGTATGGGGTTGTTATTTCCCTGCAGGTGAGTGAGAATTTGATGGTGGGTCCTGGATGCACATGGGCAAAGATGGCAGACTATAAATGGGAAATAAGACTATCGATATCAAAATCCGAACACATTTATTTTTTCGGGGTCAAAGTTTGTTGGAAATGAAAATGCAGTGGTGTGAGTCGAGATTGTTTCACGCACTCAAAGCCATATAGAAAGTTTTGATGAACTTTATTCTTCTTAGACCTCTGAATATAAAAAACAATGATTTACACAGAAAAAAGTATACACACTAGGCAATATGGACAAGGGTTGCCCCTTCACATTGATTGAACCATCTAGAAATCGCAGATAACTTGGCTATTATACTATATTGGACAAATATCACAATACAATCTAATAATTTATTGATCAAACTAGGAGCTCATAATAATGGGGGTGTTACCCATATCAAATACAACTACACAATCCCTAATTTATAGGGGTGATTTTTAATACAAATCACACAATCTGTCACACACGCAAATAATTAATACTAGAAAATAGTACTGACATATTAATTTAATAGGTAATACTAATTATTCATATTATGTGAGTACTAACAATATATTTCTAACAATCGATTTTCTCAGAGAAACAGGTCAAAAACAGGGAAAAAAAAGGGCTAAACTCTTATGTAAATATGATCCAAAAGTTATGTTTTTGGCACTTAATATAGTGAAGCATTCCACTATTGACCTCCACTACATCAGTCTTAGGAACTTGATCAAAAAAGCATGGGTACACACAGAAAACACCAACAATACCAAAGTCATTATCTTTTCATTACGGATAAATAAAAAAACATGTTACCATCCTTTTCGGATAAACCCCACTAGAAATAGTGGAGGAATACAAATACCTCCGGCTTAATTTTTCACATCAAACATAGTTACGAGACCTAGAGAGAAAAAATAATACAAGCGGGGTTGAACGTTTTATACTCTTACAAAATCAATGCAATGGTGCAAAACTATGGAGCTTGAAAACCAAGAGAACCTTCTTCAACTAGATTGTTACCTTAGTGGTATTATATGGATGTGAAGTTTGGTGCAACACGTTAGATTTAAAAAGGAGACATAAAGAGAATTCAAAAACACTTCATCATAAGCAACCTCAACATCAAAACATAGGTTCCATATGAAATTATATTAGCTAAATTATGTATTTTTTCATTTGCTACATTGGCAATGACATAGAATTTAAGTTATTTAAACAAGAAGAAGTATAGAGGCACATCAATGGCCCAAAAGGTGGTAGAGGAAGATCTAAACAAAAGGAAATACATGTGGACGAAACGAAACACCAAATAGAGGAGATTACAAAATTCATGAAAATTTTTGGACAGTGACGTAGAAAAAATAACTTGAGCATAATAAAGCATACTATATCAAGGAGTTTAATCTCACATGAGAACATGATGAGAAGGCATACATATGAGCAAAAATCAAGTGGAAGGCAAAAATGTTGAAAGATTAGCTAAAGACTAGTTTCACATTATCTTTTGTGCGATATCGACAAGAGGACAATGCCTAATGAGGAGTGTGAAATAAGAACTCGTCTATGTTGTAACAAGGGTGTGGTCGACACATGACATCACTACATCATGGAGTGCACATCATAGAGTGGCATTCCTATCAAATATGAGGACAACTTGTGTGTAAACAAACTAACCGAGTTGTTTAAAGAGGAAAAGCTGGATAAAACAAGTTTCTTGATCAAGATCCGCAGTAAAAGATCCAACATAAAAAAAGGGATTGAAATCTTTGCAACACTAACAGGGCAGCTCATGTGATAATCACTTGTGATTGCACATGGACACTCCTTAATCTCGTGGACATTATTAAATCTTTCATTAATTCATTCATTCTAATATGACATACATATTGATCGTGTAAATTCAAGCTGAAGGAATAGTTTGTCTTAACATTGATGTCACATTTTTGGTTACCGTTACTCACCACAATGTTAAATTTCTTACCAAAGGCTTGTGTGAGTCTACCACGATAAGTCTTAATATGATATATTACAGAAAAAGAAGAGCTCACGAGAAAGAGGCCCAATGATTACATATTATCAAAAAAGAAGAGCTCGGCGGAAAATCATGTAATGTAATAATTACATATATGATTCAAACCTATAAACACCCACATATCTCCCTGTTTTTACCCCCTATCTGGTCTCCTTTTGGCTTTTACTTTTTCTATAATGACAATTTGAATTACATCATGTAATAATTACATACAAAACTCAATCCTATGTACACCTTAAAAATCTTTCCACATTTACTTCCTCCTCTTATTCCCTTTCTTTTTTCCCTTTTGCTTCTTATTTTGCTTTTGCTTATGCTTACTATTAGATTGGACAGCTTGAATGCACTCAGTGACAGCCCGGGTGTCCTCCTCAAATACAGACTTAAATCTGTCCAATCTGTGCCTACATTCCTGTAACCTGATGGAAGTATGGCCTATAGCATCATTCTCCAGCCATTCGTTGTCACACTCTTCATGTTTCTTGTGCCTGCAAACCAAATAATATCGTACACTTTTTTAGACTAGATAACTGTGTGAATATAGTATGCTTCTACAAATGAAGTAACTTCTGCATTTCCTATTTTGTACTGCATTTCAAAAGCTTTTTATAATCTCATGCTGGTAGAAAATATGTAGAAGATCATTGACTGACATTGGGCAAAGGAGTTCAGATAAATGCATCAAGTCTTCATGGATGTCGTGCATTTCCTCTAAGACCTCACTTTCTTCATCAGCACAAACTTTTCCTTGTTTCACCTTTGGTATTGTGATCGCTATTAGATCCAAGAGTTCGTCAACCTCGGCCTGCATTAATTGTTTCAAATTAGCAGAGATTTTAATAGTTAAGCTCTTGCTCTCTTTGGGACTACGGCTAAAAAGGGAAAACCAATTGTAGTATAATATATTATGTTGCTGTTCATAATTCACATGCAAAGCCCTGTGTTTTTTCATACCTTGAGAGGGCAAGCTTTTGATATGAAAGTTTTGGTGTAAGAAGAATTTTTGCTCCCTTGGAAAACTCTGCAAGCTTCCTGGATGTATTTGTCCTTTACAGATAATGTCTCCTCAAGACTCCTCCTAGCACAAGAGAGCCACTTCTTCATCCTCCATTGAACAAACCACGGTACACACTGCCCATTTACTTCAAACATGTAAGATGGTTTGATGTCCTCGAGCAATGAAATTTGGTTAGTCTCATCTCTAGAGCAGGCCTCAACTTCAAAATAATCACCCTTTTTCTGTTGATCAATGTTACCACAGTCCAATATGGGTTTGCACAACACAATCTCCTTCTCTGGTTTATCTCTGAGACATTCTGCATTATCAGAAACATTTTCTTCAATGTGTTCTGTGCTAGCTACAAAGCTATTACTATTTGATGGCCCCATGTTCTTTTCGCCATGTACCAGAAGCTCTTTACTTTTTATATCTCCTTCCCTTCCACTTGAAACAAACATATCACCCATATCCTGAAAGATGTTTTGAAGAAGAAGCTCCTTACTTTCGATGCTCTCCTGCCTAAGAACTATGAAATCCTCACGTCTGCCATCAGGCTCAGGATGTGTTGCTAAATCAATTGTCACCAAAGGGTTATCAATATCTCTCATTAATAGAGAGAAGAGCAAGAAAAATGTGTACCTGTTTGGATAGTGCTTTTCGAAAATTTGAAGCAGCTTTCCTTTAAATTTAGGAGGTAGATTATTTTTTATATGGTCGTCTCGAAAGATAGTTAAAAGCACTTGCATAGCATGCTGATATAAACCTGTGCTGTTGACACATATCAAGCAAAGCATAATGATCAAATGCAATGCCATTTCTGGAAAATATATTCTGCTGTCAATCTTGGACGTTTTTATCCATGAAAATGTTTCGGATTTAGAAGCAACTAATAGTTGGCAAACTATATCACAAATGGGACCATAAAATTTTTCAAGTCTTCCCTGGCATCTTGGTTGACGTTTTGATTGAAGCAACCAAGCACATGAGGAGTTACCTTGTTCCCCAGTCATAAACTCTACAAAGAAAGACCTTGGCAAAAACAAACCTCCTAATAGATATTCACATGAAGATGAAAAAAAGAACAGCTTCTCCAGAAGAGAGAGAAAAACATGTGGAGAAATGTAATCAATTTGGTTCCCCCAGCTCTTAAAAGTACTGATTATAGCTACTTCAAAGCTTTCTATCAAAATCAGTCTTTTATCCTCACAACTGTTTCCTGTAACCATTTCCATATGCAACCATAGCAGTTCATTATTCCAGCAATGCTTGTCATGGAGAGTCTCAACAATCTTCTTACTGTAATCTGTCACCAGATCCTTCTGCAAAAAGGGGAGCAATACTTGCAATCTTCCAATCTGGCCAAGAGTAAAATGCTTATGCATTTTTCTTATTAGATTTTCAGTTATGTCTTTGAGAATCAAACTGCTTGTTGGATTCTCACGCAAAGAGATAAATTCCTTCAGATTTTCATATTGTGTCTTCAATGGAAAAAAAATCTCAAAGAAACGGTCTTCAAGGAAATCAGTCCCAATCAAGCCTGTCACCTTTCCAAACCCAGCTAACTGCCTATCTTCCAAAGCTTTTGAAACTTGACGTAATTGAAGTATCACAGTGCCTTCCACAAAAAGAGTGCCGGATTGATTTCTACAAGAAAGATGGATCTCTTCTAGTTTTTTCACAACCTTGACTCCAACAGAAAAAAGTTCCATTAAAAGAAACTTTTTCGCATGCATAGAAAAGTTCTGGATACTAATTTGTGCAGAGGTTCCTAGTCTCTCACACAATTCAACCCTCCTACCATCAAGCCAAAAGGCTTCACTATCAAACACAGTGCAGAATCTATTGTTTCTCTTTAGTCTGGCACCAAAATAGTCAAAAGCAAATTCAATGTAGACTTTATCTTGTTCTCCTTCCCGGCGCTTTTCTAGTTTTGAAAGTGAATCCACTGCAAATAACAATTTCTCCTTCCACGCATTCCAAAGAAACACCATTGTTGTTGAAGAGACTCTATTATCCAGTAGCATTTTCAAATTATCATCCCTCTCGAGTAAGCTTCTCTCTTGTTCTTGCTGAAATGTTTTGGCATCAGAATCAAGGTGCACATCAAGAACTTTACGAAGAGAAAGAACTTCAAAGTTCACACTTCCCAACTTCTGTGTGAGGATCATTTGTTCCGTTATCTCACAGAGACTGTGAGACTCGTCTCGAAGAACTGATGCTTCACAATCAAGGGTGTGAAGGGTAGGTGAAGGTCCACGGCGCAGGTTTTGCTTAGCTATTCGTTTTACTCTCTCTAGCAATTTATTCTTTTCAGGAAATGGCAGTAGTGGCCACCCTCTATTTCCCATTCCCCACATAGAATTTAGCTGCACATGTAGAAGAATTGATTTAACTGCTTGTTCATATTTTCCTGCCTTTTCTAGCATGACAGCCTCGCATAACAAATCTCCTTTCCTCTCTGCCACCTCTGCAGCCTGTATGAAGTTCCCATTGGCCTCTTCAATTCCCAGAAGTTCATCAAAGTAATCTTTCCTCCACAGAAAAGATCTAATTAAGTCCATTGTAGGAAAGGCTTTCACAAATGTCATCATAGACTTCTTATCGTTTTTCTGATGAAAATGTGTTGCAGACATTTTAAGGTAGTCAGCTTCAATTTTTACTCCTTCACAACGCTCACATATTCCACAGTTTAAATTGCACTTTTCCTTTTTCAAGACTTCAATGAATCCCAATCCGGTCTCAAATAATTTTCCCTTTAAGCAGGCATTTAGACATTTAGAAACACAATTAGCTTTGGCATATGCACTTGCTGCATCAGGCCAACATTTTTCTTTTACAAAGCAATCACCTGCATCTTGAAGCCGTGTTTCACTGCATTTTTCTTCATAGATTCTGCCTGTTCACCAACCAACGTAAAACAAAAAACATCAGCACGTAAAATGGCAATATGTTGTTAGTTGTTACTAAATAACAATATAAATGAGATGGATTTATATCTACATTTGACAAAGATTGTACACAGAGATAGACTAAAATAGCCTTTAAATCTGCCTATGTCTCCTTTTGCTTCAATACATGCATAAGGTTAATTTTGACATTAACACTGAACAGGAGTTAATACACATCATAAACTTAAGTAGGTTCACCTGGCTCAAGATGTGAAAAACCAAAGCTCTATTACTTTCCAAAATTTACAATTACCAATATTTGAGAATGAATGCCGTGATTACTCATTGAATTTTGTCCTCTTTGCTAGACAAAAGTATGAATATAAGCATTTCTAATACTGTAATTATTAAGTCCAGGATGTTAAAAGTTAAATCACAAGTAATGAAATTGTTTTTGCCAATTAAAATCACTCTCCCTGTTATTCAGGGCATTTACAACTATCCTATAACAATTTTTGCATCCATCTTGTTGTACGTTCATCAGAGTAACAGTGACTGCATATAGAGCATCAGCATCTTATATCATTGTAATATACTTCTTCCATGTTGAAAAGCAATATGAAAGAGACTAGATTATCATGGTTTAGACAATGTAAGGTAAGGTACAACCAGGTTGTAATATTGCAGTAATATGTGTATATCACTATTAGTATCCAATGTTACAAATCTTGAAAATAATTGTAAGAGACACTTACCACAAAAATTGGATGTTTGAAAAGAGGAGTTTTCCGTTATGGAGGAACACACAGAAAAAATAATTATTTCATTGCAATATTCTGAACAAAGACAAAATCTGTGGGAGAAATACTAGATTGCTGTAAATTTACCTCAAGGCAATTGAGCTATGGCCCCAAGCACAGGATGTTTTGTAGGCCATTCTAAGCGCAAAATCAGCATTGTGAAGTGATAGTAATAAAGGCTTTTTTTTTCCCTTGAAATAATGCCCAAAGAATTACAAAAATCACTAATATACTTCACAAACAGGAGTTAACACACCATACACTGTAAAAGGTTCACCTGGATCAAGGTGAGAAAAACCAAAGCTGCTTTCTATCACAAATTTGAATGAATGCTGTGAATATTCATTGAATTTTGTCATCTTTAACAGATAAAGGTGCAAATATAAGAATTCCTAATAGTCTAATTAATAAGTAAAGGATGTTACAAATCAAATCCTATGTAATACAATTGTTTTTACCAATTAAAATCAATCTCCCTGTTAGACTGCCGCATGAATTGGTATTTCTTTTAGGGGACTTTAATTTTCCAATCATGAGTTGCATCCATCTTGTTGTATGTCCATCAGAGCTACTGTGACCGCATACAGAGCATCAGATTCTTACATGATTATAATATACTTTTTACAAGGAAGAAATTGAGAAAACTATCAAGGAATTGTTGGAAATGGGATTGATAAGGCCTAGTTCCAGCCCTTATGCTTCTTCCCTAGTGTCGGTCAAGAAAAAAAGATGGTACTCTAAGGATATGTGTAGACTACCGTGTGCTCAATAAAAAAACAATAAAGAACAAATATCCCATTCCAAGGATTGATGAGCTCATAGATGAACTACCTGCAGCAATCTACTTCTCCAAGATAGATTTGAGATCCGGATATTATCAAATAAGAGTTAGAGAAGAGGATGTGCACAAGACCGCTTTTAGATGTCACTAGGCATTTCGAGTTCCTTGTCATGCCATTTGGATTGACCAATGCCTCGGCCACCTTCCAATCATGCATGAATCACATTTTTGGTAAGAAATTAAGAAAATTTGTGTTGGTATTCTTTGAAGATATTCTGATTTATAGTAAGTCATGGGAGGAGCACCTCCAACATTTGGATATAGTGCTGGAAATTTTGGAGCAGCAGTCTTTATATGCAAAAAAGTCTAAATGTGAGTTTGGTATGGATGAGATTTTATACTTGGGGCATGTTATCAATGCTCGTGGGGTTCATGTGGATCAAAGCAAGATTCAAGCAATCATGAATTGGCCAACACCAACCAGCATTACTCACTTGAAAGGATTATTCGGTTTGTGCTCATATTACTGGAAGTTTTTGAAGGGATTCTCACAAATTGCAGCCACTTTGACTTCTCTAACAAAGAAGGATGCTTTCAGCTGGTTCAAATCAGCCCATGTAGCTTTTGAGGAACTAAAAGAGGTGATGTGCTCTTATCCGGTTCTCGCTGTTTCAGATTTTTCTAAACCATTAGTGCTTGAATGAGATGCTTCCGGTGAGGGTATAGGTGCAGTTTTGATGCAAAATCAGCACCCCATTGCTTTTGAAAGTCGAAAATTGAAAGATAATAAGAAGAAGTTCTCTATTTATGATAAAGAAATGCTTGCCATCATGCATGCCTTGGTCAAGTTTAGGCAATACTTGATTTGTGGAAAAAACCGACCACAATAGCTTGAGATTCTTTCTTCATCAAAAGGATTTGAATGACTGGCAACAAAAATGGGTGAGTTGAATTCAAGCATTTGATTTTGACATGAGTATGTGAAAGAGAAACATAATGTGGTTGCAGATGCTTTGTCAAGGATGCCTCCTTCACCCTTAGAAGATGAAGAAATTCCAAAAGAAGGGGGAAATGAAGATGAGGCAGCAGATGTATTGGGCTTGCAATTATTTGGGGACAAGCAATCTTGGGCAGGGGAGACTGTAATGTCCCTTTTCAGAGGCTAGTTCTTGAAGACCTTAACTCATTTTCTCCCCGTGGGTTTAAGGAGAAAGCAAAGGGAATATCTTAACTTTGTAATTGCATCATTATTTTAATAGATATTCCATTTGTATTTATGTATTCCTATTGAGCGATTAGCGCTCCAATAGATGGCTATGTAATTAGGAAATAAAATAAGTATTTGTGGCATGTAGGCCCAAAATACTTAATGAACTTTTAAAAGGTCATCTCTTTAGGGGTCGGCCTTTCTGGATTGCATTGTAATAAGCACCCCTTATGTCTATAAAAAGAGGTTGCTTAGTCATTTGTAGGCATGTTGTTTTGACGAATCTATCTTGTTGGTGAAGGTTTTCTTGTTGAAGCACTTTCTCCACCTCATTCAAGGACGAAAACCCTCGAATTGAGTACCTTCTAAGGACGAAACCCCTTGAGGAGAGGGTAGTGTGGACGAAAACCCACATTATCTCAATTGTATTGATCTTCATTGCTGATTACAATTAATTACAGCCCTAAGCGACTTGGTTGAGGAGGAAATCTTAGTGTTTGGGCTCTTTCTTCAAAGTGCGAATTGCATGGACATGTTCTCTCTATTTTTCTAAGGTGCAATCTACATTTTTATCATCATTTGGAAGCATTGGATGTTATTTTCAGATCTGAAGTATTTATTTATTCCGTTTGTGTAAGGGTTCATCAATAAATTCATAATTGCAAGTGTGGGCTTCTAAAACTCAGATTTCTTGCATATTAATGTTCTTGGTTATTAATCATAATTTTCTGAGCAATTAGCAAGTTATTTTGAGTGTGTTTGTGCCCGAGAACGGGTGTTTTGCTTCCCCAAGCAAGTCGCCATTTTTGGATAATTAGTTACAGCTATATCAAGGGTTTTTGCAAGGGTTTCTACATTAGCTACAGGTCTGATTTTCAGAGTTTTAAATCAGCTCAGGTCATTTTTTAGTTTTATCCCCAAAAGGGATATTACAGTGGTATTAAACTCGGATTTTTGAAGGACCTAGGCTTTATGGAAGAAGGTAAAAAGGGTTACATCTAATACCAAAGAACGAAAAGGGTAGACAAAGAGGACCATCCAAGAGAAGAAGGAAACATGGCTGATCAAGACTCCTAAGAAGTAAAGGTAGACAAACTAATTGCAAGCCAAGAGAGGCTCACTGATACTATGGACTTTCTAGCTCTTTCCCTCTAAAAATTCATTGAACCTAGGGTTCAAAATGGAGCCAATAATGCCAAGCGACCTAATGGATCAGCCCGAGGATCAACTTGGAGGCCCACTTTCCTTCCTAGAGAGGTGGCCATTCTGGAAGAAGAAGCAAGACTTATAGGGAGAAGGAATATTGCAGCGAGCTATGAAGAATACATGTCCTTGTCAAGGGAGATCTGTGATGCTATTTTTCTTGCCGAGTACATGGGATTGGATAGAGGAAGATCTAGGCCCGAGCCTAAACATGCCATGCCACAAAGAGAAGTACAAAATGCATTGGGTAAGTTATTTTTTTCTACATTTGATGGATCTACAAAGGGCACCGCTAGAGTATGGATTCAAAAGTTGAATACATATTTGTCTTTAAAACCTATGGTGGAGGAAGATGCAATTAAATTTGCCACTTTACATCTTGAGGGCATTGCTCATGAATGGTGGTTCCATGGGCTTGTGACACAAGGGCATAGTGAGATACACGTTTATGATGAGCTTTGTCAAAGGCTCATTGATCGGTTTGATAGAGTGGATCTAGAGGTACATTTCTGTGAGCTTGAACACTTGAAACAACAAGATACCGTGGAAGAGTTTATGGTTGATTTGAGAGACTCTCTGTCATGATTACGGATGTGTTCGAAAGAAGACTCATAGTGCCTTTTTGTGGAGGGTTTGATGGAGCCCCTAAAGGGGTTGGTTCGTGCATTTGATCCTTTATCGCTACAAGAGGCAATAAAGAAGTGAAATGTCCCTCTTTCTCAAATAATATTTTCGAAGACCTTTGGCCTATTTTGTCTACCCGACGGCCAAAAGGTGACTTAAGTCATAATAAATTTTTGTAAGTGCCTAAAAAAATAAAATAAAATTATTAAGCACTTATAATTAATTTATTTGGCTTAATATAAATAAATTATAATCCCTATGGTAAATACGATTTGCCTTGAGGGGCAAATATCATTCTAAAAGGGATTTATTATATTTTTATTCTTTCTAAAGAGGATAATTGCGGCTTGATTCAAAGGAGAATAATAAAGTTTATGAAGAACAAAAAAATATATTAATTTTGTATTCCTCCTAAGGAAATTGCGATTTAGCCTAGGAGAGAGAACCAGGCATAGAAATAATCATTGCAGTTGATTGGCGATGAAGAAGGTTGCCTTTGGGTCCATTTTCCTTTATAAAGGAGAGGTCAACTTGGAAGGGGGCATCTTATACTCATTCTATCAATTTTTGAATTTATCTTAAGCTTGGTGCTTTTGTATAAAAATTACTCTAGAGGACGAACCTCTTAGAGAATGTGAAGGATTTCCACAAAGGAAATTCTATTGTGCTAGCAAGGGTATTTTTAGTATTTCCAGCTGTTATAGTGCAGATTTTTATAAAGGAATTGAGGGATAAAGTTACAGCAGCATTGTTCTAATTTTTCCTACTTGAGCGACCCATCTCTTGGTTGGTTCACCATGTTTTGAACACATTCCAGGTCTGGTTTATTTTGTCACTTGCAAATCAGATTTTTGTGACTTAAAGCAGCCAATTTCATATAATTTTTCGGGTCTAAAAAATGTTATTTTCAGTTATATACAGGGCTGACTGTCTGCAGACCGCTTATTAATATTTTCCAGCTTTGTGGTGCCTTAAAAATTGAGTTTTCTTCATATTATGGTTACTAAAATTGTAGAGATCACTTTAGAGAATCGCAGATTGGTTTGAGGGCTTTTTATAAAGATTTCATGTTCAAACCCTAGTCGCCATTATGGGATATTTATTGCAGCAGTGTAATCTGATCTTTGTACGGTCATATATACCATCCTAAGGGCTGGTTTGGAGATCTTATAATCTGAAAATTCATAGCTGAGTTGATAGTTGAAGAGTATTCACCTTGTTACATGAGTTTTCCTAGTTTCTCCTAGTCGCTTTTTCCTTCAACAAATCTAATCTTCAGTAATAATTTTTGTGATATCTTCATTGAATTGTCTCATTGTTAATAGAAGTGCCTAAAATCCACCTAAGGCAAAGATTGTCCCATTTGGGGACATTAAGTGGTATCAAAGCAAGTCATTCTCCCAGCTTGTGTAAGAAAGAACCTGAAATCAGATTTGAATGCATGCAGGTAAAAGCCCTCTAGTTTATCAAAGATGGGGGACTCCAAAGAAGGCAATGGATGAGCATGGAAGACCACCTCCCAATGATGTTCTTAGCTAAATGAATGAGGTTATCACTAGAAATCACAGAGAGCTGCAACAAACAATGAGGGAGAATCAAAGAGAAATGCGGGATACATTTACTAGTTCCATTCGTGAGTTGGCCATGGTTCTACAAGAAAATTGGTGTACCCAGATTTCATCCTGAAATCTGTGACTACCCAATTCGAAAAAAAAATCGTACTTTTAAAATTATTAGTGGTTTTGTGTTTTTATTGCCTGAAAGTTCTTGTATTGTGTCAAGATATTCCCAAAGAGCCATATTAGTCTTTTTCGCCAAATACCCAGATGCCCAAAATTGTTATATTCTGTCGTCGGGATTTGTCTGCAGGAAATTTGTATTTAATTATTTTGAGCCCCATATGAGGCTATTTACGCTCTGTTTTAACTCTGTTATGATCGAACATATCATTATTCCCTTGTACCAGAAGGATTTTAACAAGGAATAAGTTCTGGGCTTTATTTGTGACTTTTGGCAATTTTTCGTGTCTTCGTGTTTTCCCGTTTCGTTTTTTGTGAAATTTCTCTAGATCAATTCCTTTGCCGGGTTAGCCCGATTCTTGGCCTGGAGCAGCTGGAGAACATATACGCACGTTATGCCCGGAGGAAGTCACCATCAGAGGTCTGGTTCACTGGGAAAAAGCGAAGTCGTGCACTAAAAAGCCCCTGCGGGGTTGGGCGCATTTTTGGAAAACAAAGGATTTAAGCTGCAGTGGGAAACTTAAAAGCAGCAGGCAGGCGGAAATTTTGTACCTGCCTTGCAGAGTGCTTTTTCCCATGATAGAAAATTCACTTAAGCTACAGTGGGAAAATTAGAGGCAGCAGGCAGACGGGAATTTATTGTCTGCCTTGCAACGTAAAAATTCCCATGGTGAAATAAAAGAAAAGTGACTTAAGTGAAATCATGGGATTTTATTGTCTGCCATGCAAGGTAAATAATCCCATTGTCAAAGTCCAATCACTTAAGTGGATCATGGGATTTCCGGGGCTGCCTTGCAAGGTAAAAATTCCCATTGCCATGTGTTTTTAAAAATAGAATTCTATTATGCTAAAAAGTGCGACCCACCTTGGGTGAATAATAATGCATTAAATAAATATTTGTTAATATTTATTCACCCAATTTTGGCACCCAGGCTTGTGGAAAAGTCAACAAAGGGAAGTGGACAAAAGGAATTTAAAAATAGAATTCCAAAAATTAAATAAATTTAATTTATTTAATGCAGCCCCTTTCGAGAAGGAAATAATACTTTTCAAAATATTAATTGATTAAATTAAATTCTATTTTCAGTGGCTATGGTCAAAGCACACTGTGAAGCTTAAGTGAAGTGAAGAGTGGACGATTAAATTGATTAAATTTAATTTAATGGATGGCTATCCTTAAATATGCAATTTTAGCACACCAGTTAAAGAGAAGAGCATGATTTTTACTTAATTAATTGTCAGGAATAGGAAGGGCAATTATTAATTATGGAATTATGAGGGTTATATAAGTATGCGCTGCCATAAGGATGAATTAATTAATTCACAGGTAAAGAAGTGCAGCCCAGAGGAAAAGTGTGCCCCATTTGAAGAGGATTTTTGCTCAAAAGAAGGTGAAATCAAAGCTAAAAGCTTCCAATTTTGGTGCATGCTTTGAAGAAGGTTGATTTGTGTCTGCATAATTGTTTGTAGAAGTGATACAGGTGCTCAGGTGATGTTGGTAAAATTCATGCTTGCTTTGCATGCAAATAAAACGTCAAATTTTGGGGCAGCAAGGTTGAATTATGCAGATTTTTGTGATTAAAATTCACTGTACATAATCCGGTTGCCATATTTGTCTGAATTAATTGCAGGAGTTAGATACAGGTGATTTTATAAAGAAAAGGAACTTATATCAATGTCCAATACATTGAATATTTCCTCCAAATCTGAAGGATTATCCAGATCTGCACTAGTTTTGAAGAATTCCAGTCAAATAAGAAGAAAAAGAATTGTTCAGACAAAGATAGACAAAGCTATGGCGAAAAAAGATGAAAAAGAAAGCACAACAGAGTCATGCAGCACTTCTAAATTTGCAGCTATTGGAGACACGGATCTAGGCTCGGAACCTCTTGCTGAATTGATGCACTTCACTCATGCATGCAGATTAAAAGCAGTGGAATTATTCGAGCTGCAGTTTTTCCATCCACAACCCAGTTGCCAGAGTTTGTTATGCAGGGGCATATCTATATCTAGATACAGATGCAGATGCAGGTGCAGATCCATATCCAGATGCAGATGCAGATGCAGATGCAGATGCAGATGCAAATCCATATGCAGATCCAGATCCAAATCACATAAATGCAAAAGCTTCCGACACAAAGGCTTCATCCTCTTGTTTCGAATGCGACCCGTGAAGAAGTCAGTGCGTGGAAAAGTCCTTCCAAGATCTTGTGCATGTGCTCTCATCTTCCAGTTGAAGCCTTCATTGAATTTGCATTCACCCGGAGTGCTTTCCAGAATTTTTAATTGCTCATATGCAATTAAAAATAAAGATGATGAGTTATTTACGACCAACCTTGCATTGATGCATGTACTGGAGAAAAACTACAAAAGCTTCAAGGATAAAAGAGAAGACAAGGTGAAGGCAAAATTCCAGCCGCTTCCAGATCCAACCGTTTCAAATTCCAGCTTGTTTCCAGATCCAGCTTGCTTCCAAATCCAGTTTGGTGAGAATCAAAGGCAAAAAAATCAGCTGCATGCAGACATGAAAAAGGACAAGACTGCAGTTTGGTGAGAATCAATTACATTATACAACTTAAGTGATTGGTTTAGAAGCCATTACTTGAAGAAGTCAACTACTTGGAGATAGGTGGCACGTGCAAAATAGAAGGTTCTATTTTCAGTTGCAAATCATACATGTCAGGCAAAAAGGAATTCCAGGAGGGAGATTGCCAGTTGTTTCCTTTCCGGCTTCCACATGTGCCAGTTCAACTAAAAGCTTCCGGCTTGTAATTGCCCCTTTACATTCTATAAGTAGAGGAAGAGCCTTCGGATTAATCATGAGAATTTGTAAGCAACAATCTTGTGTTCTAGACTTTGTGTTGAACCCCTGAGAGCCACATGGAGCAAACGAATACAAAGGAGCAGGTTTCAGGAGAACTTTGTGTCACAGTGTACTGTGTTTCTTGCTTTTAATCTTAGATCTCTTAATAAACTGTGTTATCTTAGATCTAGATCTAGAGTTGCCTTTGTTTTAGAATTTTGTGTTTATATCTATTGGATTCTTCTGTGCATGCAATTAAGCTCTGCCATCTACTGATTGGGATGCACATCTTCCCCATTTCTTCTGTGTTTATATAATTACCTTCCTCTATAACTTTTCATTTCTTTAAACAGCTGTTTACTTGCTACAGAATTATTCAGTTATGATTCATGAACTGAGTAATTAAAGTAAAACCCCATTTAGATATTAGCATACTTAAAATTGACAAATCTGACACGGGAGCCTCACCGGTTAAATGAGGGAGATTTATCTCATGACTGCCTAGGTTTTGTGCCATGCAGAAAATCTAGCCAACAGAAATATTGCGGCCAACAATCAAGGAGCAACCAACAATGAAGAAGGAAGCTCAACAGGATCGGTGAGGGCTTCACCCAAGCCTACTCCACAGATTTTTAGAGCTAAATTTCTACAAAGAGAGGAACTCATTGAAGAAGTGGCACAAAATGATGTTGATGATGTAGAAGCATTTGCTGATTAGTACGTGTAACTTAAGCCTCCGAGTTAGAGATATGCTACCCTTTAGAGACTTATATCAGTTGAAGAATAACAAGGGCGTAGGAAGAAACAGAAGAGCCTACCACGAGACACCAAGGAGAGACATTCAACAAATGTTGGGTAAGGTAACTCTCCCGTCATTAGATGGTACTGATAATTGCACTGCTAGATCTTGGTTGCAAAAATTATATACCTATCTTTCTTTAAATCCCATGTATGAAGATGATGCACTTAAGTTTGCAGCATTACATTTGGATGGAGTGGCACATGAGTGGTGGTATCATGGCATTATCACTCAAGGACATGGCTCTATTACCTCCCTTGAAGAATGAAACAGATGCTTGACAAAGAGGTTTGACCAGATGGATCCAGACTTGTATTTCAGGAAGCTTGCCCAACTCAAACAGGATGTCACTTTAGATAAATATATTTCTGATTTTCAACAAATTTCAGTAATGGTTCTTGACACTAGTGAAAGAAGGCTTGTTTTGTTGTTTATAGAAGGGTTAGGAAAGCCATTAAAGGGCCTTGTCATAGCCTTTAATCCTCCATCTCTTCAAGGAGCCATTAAGAAATCACTTGACTTGGAAAGCTCTATGCCAAAAGGGAAAAATCTGCAGTTTGGGCAACAACGAACAACGCTTTCGGGGCAGTAAAAGAGCACATGTGAGTAGCCTAGAGCACCTCAAAATGATAGGCAAGCAACAGCAGTTAGTGGGCAGCCAACTAGAGAACAAGAATGGGAGAAAAGCAAGGCCGAAATAGCGGTAAAGAATGAGCTGAGGAAGAGATTGTGCTACGATTGCAAATAACCATGGACATCCAATCATCGTTGCAAAGGTAAGGGCTATGTTCATTATATTGAAGTTACTGATTGTTGGCTAGATTTTTTGCAAAGCAGAGCACCTAGGCAGTCATGAGATAAATCTCCCTCATTTACCGGTGAGGCTCCCGTGTAAGATCTGTCAGTTAAATATGCTACTATCTATTTGGGGGTATTACTTTAACCACACAGTTCATGAACCATAACTGAATAGTTTTGCAGCAAATAAGCAGTTGTTAAAGAAAGGAAATATCTGAAGAAGGATGAAATAATAGAAAAGAAGAAGGAAAGAGGGAAAATGTGCAACCCAATCAATAGATCACAGAGTTGATCGCATGCACATAGATGGAACCAATAGATATTAACTCACAGAATTATAAGCAAAGGCAACTTTCATATCTAGATCTAAAATAACACAAAGTTTACAAGTAGATCTAAAATAGAAAGTTAGAAACAGATGCACCGTAGACACAAAGTTCTCTGGAAATCAACTCCTTTCTATTCCTTTGCTTCAAATAGCTATCAGGGGTTCAACACAAAGTCTGGAACACAAGAATGTTGCTTACAAATTTTGATTCCCTTTTACCCGAAGGTTCTTCCTCTACTTATAGCATGTAGAGGGGAAATTACAAATAGGAAGCCTTTAGTGAACTGGCACATGTGGAAGTCGGAAAGGAAACAACTGACAATCTTCCTCCTGGAATTCCTCTTTGCATGACATGCATGATTTATAACTGAAAATAGAACCTTCTATTTTACATGTCTGCCACCTATCTCCAAGTAATTGACCTCTTCAAATAATGGCTTTTAAACCGATCACTTAAGTTTTATAATTTAATTGATCGCACAATTACTTTGTCCAAGAAGAAAGAGGAAAATAAATTAGAAGAAAGCTGCAACACTTCCAATCTTGTTCTTTTTCAATATTCGGCATGCAGTTGCCTTTGTTTCTCACCAAACTAGATCTGGAAGCAGCTGACGGTGATTTTGCTTACGGGTGTTGCCGCTTCTCTCTTATCCCTGAAGCTTTTGCAGTTCTTCTCAGTACATGCATCAATGCAATGTTTGCCGTAAATAACTCATCATCTTTATTTTTAATTGCATATGAGCAATTAAAAATTCTGGAAAGCACAAGTAAATTCAATGAAGGCTTCCACTGGAAGATTGAGAGCGCATGCACAAGCTCCTGGAAGGAATTCTCCATGCACTGACTTCTACACGGGCTGCATCAGAAAGAAGAGGATGAATTTTCGCCAGAAGCCTTTGCAATTATGAGCTTATTTTTAATTGGAAAATAATTATCTGGATGAGATGGATCTGGAGTTATGCATGATTCTGTTGATCCTTTTCTTTCATCCATTGCTGGTGTCTAGCATGTTGATTGTATTCACCATTTTCCGTGTTGGAATCTTCATCTCGGGGGCAAAAATTGATGAATTATGTGTACAGCCGAATAAAATTTTTTCCCGCAACATCTCGAACTGATCTGGATAGCGGATACTACGATCGTGCACACTCCATGATGAATTCTAGAAACTCCTTTTCTTTCATCCATTGCTGGACAATTTTCCTAATAATTTGTGAAGTGGAAGGTTGAAGCTCGAATGATTCTGCTGATTTTGATTGCACGCATGAAAGAAGTCTTTCCAGCTCTGGATCTGTCAATCAATTCGAAAAGAGGTTCTGGGCCTAGATCTGTAACTGATCTGTAGATAAATACGGAGCAGAGGGACCGATATCGGTGAATCTAGAAGTGACGCATGATTCCGCTGAGCCTTCTCTTTCCTCACGCTTTGCCATGGTCGGAGCAATCTTTTTCCGAGCAACTCTTTTTCTTTTTATTTTGTCAAAATTCTTTGCAATTGGAATATAAATCCAATCAATTCGAAAAGCAGATCTGGGAATTTCTTCAGATTCAGAAGATATATTCAATGTATTGGACATTGATTTGAGTTTCCTTTCACTTATATAAGAACGTATAATGAATACCTGCAATTATCGGAGCAATCTTAGTCTATAAGACAAAGACGGAATCCAGAGCATGATCACTTGATTTTTATTACAAAAATCTAAATATAAAGCCCGCTGCCCTAAAATTTGAGGATTTGCTTGCATACAAAGTAAGCGTAAATATTTGTAACTTCATCTGGGCACCTGTAACAATATGCAGAAAATTATACACACTCAAATCAAGCTCCTTCAAACCTAGGCGCCAAATTTTGAAGCTTTCCAACAATGAAAAACACCTTTTCTGAGCAAAATTCCTTCTCCTTTGGGCGCCAAAATTGTCCGGGCTGCAATCCTTTGATGAAGAATTAATAACTCCATTAATATGGCAGCCCATGCTTATATAACCTTCATCATTCTATAATTAATAATTGCCCCTCCTATTCCTGGCAATTAATTAATCAAAAATCATGCTTTTCTCTTTAATTTGGGTGCCCAAATTTACATGTTCATGGCAGCCATCAAATAAATTAATTTAATTTATTTTAAGCCTTCTTGCCTCAGTTCAATTTGACTTCACACTATGCTTTGACCTCATGCGCCAAAATTAGGAATTAATTCCATCAATAAATACTTTCAAAAGCATTATTTATCCTCCAAAGGGGTCGCACTTTTTTGCATGCTTTAGGGCTGCATTAAATAAATTAAATTTATTTATTTCTAGCCTTCTATTTCCAACCTTCTTTGACCTCTCATCATGCATTGACTTTCCTTCTATTTATGGCGCCAAAATTGGGTGAATAATTCATTAATAAATATTATTAAATGCATTGTATTCACCCAAGGTGGGTCGCACTTTTTAACACAGGTGATTTCTAAATTTAAGAAGTCAACTTTGATGGGATTATTCACCCTGCACTGCAGCTCCAAAAATCCCATGATCCACTTAAGTTGTTTGACTTTCATAATGGGAATTTTTACCCTCCAACACAGATAAGAAATTCCCACCGGTGGTTTAAGCGACTTTTATTTATTTTATAATGGGAATTTTCACCCTGCAAGGCAGATAAGAAATTCCCGCCTGCCTGCTGCCTCTAATTTTCCCATCGCAACTTAAGTGACTTTGCTTTCATGGGAAAAAGTACCCTGCAAGGCAGATACTAAATTCCCACCTGCCTGCTGCTACCAAAAATCCCACTGCAACTTGAATCCATCCATTCTCAAAAATGCGACTTGCCCAGAAGAGGCTTTTTTGTGCATGAATTTGTCTTTTCCCAAAGGACCAGACTTCCTGCAGCAGATTCTTTCTGACATGACATCCGTAGATGATCTCCAGATACTCTAGGCAAGAAATCAGACTGAACTAGGGAAGGAATTCACCTGGAAAAATTTCACAGAGAAAAAACTCGCAAAAAACACAAAAACAAAAAACGTTGCTAGAAATCACAGACAAAGCCCAGGATTCATTCTTGGTGGAAACCCTACTGGTATATGTGAATATTGACATGCAAAACCTCAACAGGGTTAAACCGGAGCACAATTTACTTCAAACGGGGCTTTAAATAATTAAATAAAAATTTCCCGCAGACAAAACTTGGCGAAAGGATAAAACGAGTTTCGACATCTGGGTATTTGTCGAAATTGGCTTATATGATTCACTGGGAATATCTTAACGCAATACAGGCATCTTCTGGCAATAAAAACACAAAATGACCCGTTATTTTAAAAGTACGAAAATTTTCAATATGGGGTAGTCTCAGATTTCATGGTGAAATTTGGGGACACCAGTTGGCTCTGACTGTGGACATCTTTGCCTCTGTCAAAATGACAAGGGTAAAGGTGAGATCCCAGCATCTCTAGTTTCGTGTCTTGTCTATTGGGCTTGGGGTCGGGCAAACAACAAAAAAAAAACACAACGGAAAACAAGGAAAAACAAAGTTTTATTTATATACATACCGGTTTTACCCTGCGTTTTTATGTCCGAAATAGCTTCAAGTGCTGCCTGTTGAAAGGCAATGTTATCTCAATTCCATCCTGGTAGGCAATGAAGAAAGTGTCCATTCCGGCAGCTCTTTTGATCATGAAGGGCCCTTTCCAGAGTGAATCAGATTTGTCGTGCACGCCCTTCAGTTCATGTATCTTGTCCCACCAAAGTACCCAGTCTTCGATCTTGAACTTCCTTTCTCTGGCCTTCTTGTCGAATACTTTGGGCAAGTCCTTATCAACTTCATCATGTGGTAGCTCATCCTTTCTTCTCCCTGTGGTGGGTAAGTCTGCATCAACTTCTCTCGTTCCTAGATTCACTGGCTGCACTTCTGAGGAAGAACTATCATCATATTCTTTGTTCTTATTCAGGTACTGATCATGTTTGTTGAAATTCCCCACTAAGGAAACTAAACCCTTAGGGATTTTGTTACCTTTTGGTTGGATTATTCCACTACTGACATCATAACCTGGATCACTTTTGTCAATGATTGTTTTTCGCGGTGGTGATTTACTTCCTTCAACATATAATCTGCCAAAGTTGTCTTGTTCCAGACATGCAGATGTTTGTTCAGGGACTTTGGGGCGGTATACCATCTCCACTTTATAGTTTCCTTGCCTGAATATGGACAGTGGTCTATCTGGATTCAATAGTGCAGTTGTGACTACCAAAGAATCTGCCTTGGAGTTCTGATTAGTTGGAATGAAATCGATAGAGAAGGCTGCAAAATCCAATGTGGCAGAAAGCACTCTATCTTTGTAATGCTTCACCTTTTCTCCTTTGATTTGATCTTGCCCTCAAACTTGCTTTACAAGAAGTTCAACATCTCCTTGGGCTTTGAGGAGTCTTCTCCTTTCTTTATAGCTTGCTCCATTCCTAGCAGCAATGCTTCATACTCCGTCGTATGATTGGTATTCTCGAACATCAGCTTGTGGGAGTATGAAAATATCTCATGATCTGGAGATATTAATAGAACGTCGGCTCCTGATCCAAAAGAACAGGTGCCTTTAAACTCTAGAGTCCAAACTTTTTCAGCTCCTTTTGGTTCTCGCTCTGCTTGAAGTTCTGGCTCTAGAATGTCTTTATCCATTTCCAAGAAATAGATCCCACGGTCAGATTCCTGAAAAAGAATCTGAGATCTTGGATCCTCAGATTTTATAACCGTGTACTTGGACTTCTTTTCCGGATCCAACTTTTGATTAATCCCCTTGATAGGAATATGGGCGCATGACCAATCCATCTTTACTTCTCCTCCCAGCTCTTTGCAGAAGTTTCTGCTCAGCAACATCCCATAGGAAACAGGAATATCTGCAACTAAGATTGTCATCTTTAATCTTTTGTCAGGAAAAGTTGCCTGAACAGCTTGTGCATCTTTGATTTGTCCGATTAAAGGGACTTGTCTCTCCATGGAATAGCACCTTTTTATGGTCTTTGTCAAGGTAAGCCCAAGAGCATCTGCTACTTTAGTTGGCATGACATTGTCAAAAGCACCTAAATCTAAAATGCAGTTGCTTAACTTGTGACCATTAAGCAATAGGGAAACATATAACGGTTCCACTTTTTCAGAAGATGGTGAGGATTTAACAACTGCAGTGTTGTTCTGGGGAGGAGTATCTTTGGGCTTAGGCAAAAGGCCTTTTGATGTATTGGATTGTCCTAGTGATTGCACATATTTAACTAGCCTATTTAGCTGCTCAAGAAAGGCTCTCAGGTATTCAGCTTCTGACATTTGAACTCTATTTTTCTCAGCATGATCAATAATGTCAAAAGAAGGAATAGATACAGATACCTGAGCTGCTTTCTGTCGCTGAGTTGAAGAACTAGCATTTGTATCTCTAGGAACGAAGGGAGAAGGTAAAGGGCTGCCCCTTCTTTGTTCATCGGATAATGCCTTAGCTTGACAAGTTTGTTATCTTGTAAATACTGCATATGTATGACCATGATCATCTTCATGAAGTTTCTCACCGTCATGTTCAGATTTGTAGTTTGGGTAATTAATGTTGGAGTCGCCAGCAGGACCTACAAAATCATCATTCTCGAACTGATCAAAATCAGCTCCCTGGTCTTCTTCATTCATCTCCACATTGTTTCTGGGAGCAACTTCGATTGCTAATCTTTGGGAACAGCGATGCGGTTCCGGTTGTTGAAATTTCGAGTAGGGACAGTGTTGTTGCCTTGAACCATTTGAGCCATTTGTTTCTTCATCTGCATCATCTCATTTGCCAATTTTTGCAATAATGAATCGGAAGTAGTAGCAGAGAATGAACTTTCAGCTACAGAAGTGTTGCTCTTTATCTTTCCAACCATGATGAGGTCGTCTTCAATTTCAACCGCCATGTTTTGAGCTGCTAACAAGTCAGCCGGACATGCTCTTCGGAGTTGATAGCTTACTTCAAGAAGTAAAGCGTTGAAGAAGAATACCTTTTGATTCTAATCATTTAGAGCAGCAAAAGCCAGAATTTTGTACAGTAATCTTTGGAATTTTGCAATAAAATCCCGCATGTGCTCATGTGGCTCCTTCTTCAACTGAGTGAGCTGAGTAATCAATGTGTTGGCGTCTTCTGCAGGTTTGAATCTTTTGAGGAATGCATCTCGCATAGTAGCCCAGTTCGTTATGGTGCTAGGAGCTAGCCGGTAGAACCATTCGCCAGCCAAGTCATGCAGAGACTCTATGAAGATTCTAACAGATATGTCTTCATATTCAACTGCAAGCACTCCACAGGATATAAAGAACGCAGCCAAATGGCCATCTAGATTCTGCTTGCCATCTCCAAAGAATTTTGGAAAATTCTTTCTCGCCCCTTTAGGTAGATCATGCATAGGAGGAGTCAGATTCAGAGGTCCAAAGGCTGCACCCCATGGAACAGGTACTATCTAGTTCTGCATGTTGACTGGAGCACGTCTTCTCCTTGTGTAAACTTCATGAATAATTCTAGCTTCCGGAATATGCCGAAGGTGATCCGGATCTGGATGTGTTTGCACTTTCCTTCCTGGTGAAAGACTGGATCTGTGGCTTCTAACTTGAGGAGGATAATTGAAATTGAATTGCTCCTGCAATCTGTAGAAATGATCAGTCATAACTTTTTCCTTCACAGATCGGGTGAATGGACGTTTAGCCGGGTTGAGAGTTGAATGGGAAAGCACTCTGATCTTCAAAAGATAAGCGTTCCCTAGCGGAGTCGCCAAAAACTGTTGGCTAGATTTTTTGCACAGCAGAGCACCTAGGCAGTCATGAGATAAATCTCCCTCATTTACCGGTGAGGCTCCCGTGTAAGATCTGTCAGTTAAATATGCTACTATCTATTTGGGGGTATTACTTTAACCACACAGTTCATGAACCATAACTGAATAGTTTTGCAGCAAGTAAGCAACTGTTAAAGAAATGAAATATCTGAAGAAGGATCAAATAATAGAAAAGAAGGAAAGAGGGAAGATGTGCAACCCAATCAATAGATCACAGAGTTGATCGCATGCACATAGATGGAACTAATAGATATTAACACATAGAATTATAAGCAAAGGCAACTTTCATATCTAGATCTAAAATAACACAAAGTTTACAAGTAGATCTAAAACAGAAAGTTAGGAACAGATGCACTGTAGACACAAAGTTCTTTGGAAATCAGCTCCTTTCTATTCCTCTGCTTCAAATAGCTATCAGGGGTTCAGCACAAAGTCTGAAAAACAAGAATGTTGCTTACAAATTTTGATTCCCTTTTACCCGAAGGTTCTTCCTCTACTTATAGCATGTAGAGGGGAAATTACAAATAGGAAGCTTTTAGTGAGCTAGCACATGTGGAAGTCGGAGAGGAAACAACTGGCAATATTCCTCCTAGAATTCCTCTTTGCATGACATGCATGATTTATAACTGAAAATAGAACCTTCTATTTTGCATGTCTGCCACCTATCTCTAAGTAATTGACCTCTTCAAGTAATGGCTTTTAAACCAATCACTTAAGTTTTATAATTTAATTGATCGCTCAATTACTTTGTCGGAGAAGAAGAAAGAGGAAAATAAATTAGAAGAAAGCTGCAACACTTCCAATCTTGTTCTTTTTCAATATTCGGCGTGCAGTTGCCTTTGTTTCTCACCAAACTAGATCTAGAAGCAGCTGACGGTGATTTTGCTTACGGGTGTTGCCGCTTCTCTCTTATCCCTGAAGCTTTTGCAGTTCTTCTCAGTACATGCATCGGTGCAATGTTTGTTGTAAATAACTCATCATCTTTATTTTTAATTGCATATGAGCAATTAAAAAATTTGGAAAGCACTCCTAATGAAGGAAAGCACAAGTAAATTCAATGAAGGCTTCCACTAGAAGATTGAGAGCGCATGCACAAGCTCCTGGAAGGAATTCTCCATGCACTGACTTCTACACAGGCTGCATCAGAAAGAAGAGGATGAATTTTCGCCGGAAGCCTTTGCAATTATGAGATCTGGATCTGGAGCTATGCATGATTCTCCTGATCCTTTTCTTTCATCCATTGCTGGCGTCTAGCATGCTGATTGTATTCACCACTTGCCGTGTTGGAATCTTCAGGCAAAAATTGATGAATTATGTGTCCAGCCGAATAATTGTTTTTCCCGCAGCATCTCGGACTGATCTGGATAGCGGATGATACGACCGTGCACACTCCATGATGAATTCTGGAAACTGAGTTGTGAAGGGGAAGGTTGAAGCTCGAATGATTCCGCTGATTTTGATTGCACGCATGAGAGAAGTCTTTCCCGCTCTGGATCTGTCAATCAATTCAGAAAGAGGTTCTGGGCCTAGATATGTATCACCGATATCGGTGAATCTAGAAGTGACGCGTGATTCCGCTGAGCCTTCTCTTTCCTCACGCTTTGCCATGGTCGGAGCAATCTTTTTCCGAGCAACTCTTTTTCTTTTTATTTTGTCAAAATTCTTTGCAATTGGTGCAGATCTGGGAATTTCTTCAGATTCAGAAGATATATTCAATGTATTGGACATTGATTTGAGCTCCCTTTCACTTATATAAGAACGTGTAATGAATACTTGCAATTATCTCAGACAAAGACGGAATCCAGAGCATGATCACTTGATTTTTATTACAAAAATCTAAATATAAAGCCCGCTGCCCTAAAATTTGAGGCTATGTTTGCATACAAAGTAAGCGTAAATATTTATAACTTCACCTAGGCACCTGTAACAATATGCAGAAAATTATACACACTCAAATCAAGCTCCTTCAAACCTAGGCGCCAAATTTTGAAGCTTTCCGACAATGAAAAACACCTTTTCTGAGCAAAATTCCTTCTCCTTTGGGCGCCAAAATTGTCCGGGCTGCAATCCTTTGATGAAGAATTAATAACTCCATTAATATGGCAGCCCATGCTTATATAACCTTCATCATTCTATAATTAATAATTGCCCCTCCTATTCCTGGCAATTAATTAATTAAAAATCATGTTTTTTTCTTTAATTTGGGCGCCCAAATTTGCATGTTCATGACAGCCATCAAATAAATTAATTTAATTTATTTTAAGCCTCCTTGCCTCGGTTCAATTTGACTTCACACTATGCTTTGACCTCATGCGCCAAAATTAGGAATTAATTCCATCAATAAATACTTCCAAAAGCATTATTTATCCTCCAAAGGGGTCGCACTTTTTTGCATGCTTTAGGGCTGCATTAAATAAATTAAATTTATTTATTTCTAGCCTTCTATTTCCAACCTTCTTTGACCTCTCATCATGCATTGACTTTCCTTTTATTTATGGCGCCAAAATTGGGGGAATAATTCATTAATAAATATTATTAAATGCATGGTATTCACCCAAGGTGGGTCGCACTTTTTAGCACGGGTGATTTCTAAATTTAAGAAGTCAACTTTGATGGGATTATTCACCCTGCACTACAGCTCCAAAAATCTCATGATCCACTTAAGTTGTTTGACTTTCATAATGGGAATTTTTACCCTCCAAGGTAGGTAAGAAATTCCCGTCAGTGCTTTAAGTGATTTTTTTTAATTTTATAATGAAAATTTTCACCCTGCAAGGCAGATAAGAAATTCCCGCCTGCCTGTTGCCTCTACTTTTCCCATCACAGCTTAAGTGACTTTGCCTTCATGGGAAAAAGTACCCTACAAGGCAGGTACTAAATTCCCACCTGCCCGCTACTACCAAAAATCCTACTACAGCTTAAATCCATCCATTCCCAAAAATGTGACTTGCCCAGAAGAGGCTTTTTTGTGCATGAATTCGTTTTTACCAAAGAACTAGACTTCTTGCGGCAAATTCCTTCTGGCATGACGTCCGTAGATAATCTCCAGATACTCCAGGCAAGAAATCAGATTGAACTGGCGAAGGAATTGACTTAGAAAAATTTCACAGAGAATACTCACAAAAAACACAAAAACGAAAAACGTTGCCAGAAGTCACAGACAAAGCCCAGGATTCATTCCTGGTGGAAACCCTACTGGTATATGTGAATATTGACATGCAAAACCTCAACAGGGTTAAACTGGAGCACAATTTACTTCAAACGGGGCTTTAAATAATTAAATAAAAATTTCCCGCAGACAAAACTTGGCAAAAGGATAAAACCAGTTTCAGCATCTGGGTATTTGTCGAAATTGGCTCATATGATTCACTGGGAATATCTTAACGTAATACAGGCATCTTCTGGCAATAAAAACACAAAATGACCCGTTATTTTAAAAGTACGAAAATTTTCAATATGGGGTAGTCTTAGATTTCAGGGTGAAATCTGGGGACGCCACTGATGAAGAAGAAGATGAAGATAATGTTGATCCAAAAGATTAAAAAAATGATGATGAGGTGGTTACAGATGCTACCTTAGCAGCACTAACTGTTTTGCCTAGTTTTTATGCATTCCATGTGAGGGGTAATCTTTTTGGACAAAAGATCACTATTTTGATTGATGGTGGAGCAACACAACTTCATTGATGAAGATTTGGTTGCTAGATTAGGTCTACAAAAAGAAGAATTCCAAAGATTTTATGTGATTATGGCGGATGGGCATATAATCACATGCACCAAGAGGATTCCGAAACTTCGATTCACCATGAGAGGACATGAGGTATGTGATGTATTCTATATTTTTTGTATTGGTGGATTAGATTTAGTCCTTGGTGTTCAAACCATGGAGCTTAAATTCAAGGTGCAAGGCAAGAAAGTTGTTTTGCAAGGCATAAGGAAAGGAGCTCCTCCACGAATGGCAAATCATAACATGATTGGAATGTTTAAAGAGGAGCTGATTTCACAAGAGGTGACTGAAAAAGAAAGGAATATAACAGGTCAGCAACTGGATTTTGAAGAAAATCAGCCTTTTGGGCATCATGGTGACATCCTAAGGTACAGTCCAAGCAATTTAATATCCTATGAACAACATATTTAGATTTCTTTAGATAAGAGTGATGATTTAAAATGATGAAATCTGCAATTTAAATTATGAAATGACTTGGAAACTTCCTTGTATTTATGAGCACTTTCTCAAGGGCCATTGGTGGCAAGAATTGTCTCATTTTACAGGTACAGATGCTAGACTTTTGAGACACTTCAGCATATTTTGTCTATTGTGCATGGCACTTAGACAAAGGAGTACGAAATTGCTTGTGGGCAAGCAATTTGGGGAAGGGAGGGCTGAAATGTCCCTCTTTCTCAAATAATATTTTTGAAGACCTTTGGCCTATTTTGTCTAGCCGACGGCCAAAGGGTGTGTGCACAAGGGTAACTTAAATCACAATAAATTTTTGTAAGTGCCTAAAAAAATAAAAAAATTTATTAAACACTTATAATTAATTTATTTGGCTTAATATAAATAAATTATAATCCCTATGGTAAATAAGATTTGCCTTGAGGAGCAAATATCATTGTAAAAGTGATTCATTATATTTTTATTCTTCCTCGAGAGGATAATAGCGACTTGGTTCAAAGGAGAATAATTAAGTTTAAGAACAAAAAAAATATCAATTTTGTATTCCTCCTAAGGAAATTGCGATTTTTCCTAGGAGAGAGAACCAGGCATAGAAATAATCATTGCAACTGATTGGTGAAGAAGAAGGATGCCTTTGAGTCCATTTTCCTTTATAAAGGAAAGGTCGACTTGGAAGGGGGCATCTTATACTCATTCTATCAATTTCTGTATTTATCTTAAGCTTGGTGCTTTTGTACAAAATTACTCGCCAGGACGAACACCCTCTTAGAGAATGTGAAGGATTTCCACACAAGAAATTCTATTGTTCTTGCAAAGGTATTTTCAGTATTTCCATCTGTTATAGTGCAAATTTTTATAAAGGAATTGAGGGATAAAGTTGCAGTAGAATTTGTCCTAATTTTTCCTAGTGGAGCGACCCATCTCTTGGTTGATTCACCATGTTTTGAACACATTCTAGGTCTGGTTTATATTGTCACTTGCAAATCAGAATTTTGTGGCTTAAAGCAGCCAGTTTCATATAATTTTGTAATGCCCCTTTTTTCGGGACATTATTAATATCTATTTTTCATTTGCATTGTAACCCCTTGGCATGCCTAACGTTACAAGTGGGAGTCTCTTTAGTTAGTTTAATGTGCACGTAGGTTAGTTACTTTTCTTTATTTAATTAAAAAATAAATAAAGTGCACATAGTCTTAGTATTAATTATTTTAATGAGAGTTTATATTTTCCCTCCAAAAGGGAAAGGTCGGTCTGTCATTAGATATTGCACCCCTTAGTTCTATAAAAGGGAGGTCGCATTTCCTTATAGGGTTATGTTGATTGATCATTTGATTTCACTCCATGCTTGGAGTATTGGGATGTATGCCCTAGTTCTTGCATTGTGCTCTTTCTCATTTGGATCTATTATTGAAGAATATTGAAGACTCGATTGTGTTCTCTTGAGTTGAATGTGTTTATGCATGGTATATTCATCCTAGCATTGGCGACTAGGTCTTGGGTATTGGCGTATTTATTTGGAGGATAAATTTGCATTTTTGTGAAGGGTTTGTGGTACTTTTGTGTTCTTTATCACTGCTGCAATTTATTAGAGGCAAATCAACTTGGTTTGGGGTTTGATCTATCATGTTTTGAGGTTTTTTATGCTATATCTATTTGTTGTTGTGTTTAATTAATTATTTCATAGCAAGGGCTAGTTAATTGAATACTTTGGAAGGGTTGTATTAGCTGGAATTAATTTATATGATTTATTCTAACCCTAACGTCTTGAAAGCAGATTTTTGGGGTTGTTTTGGCAAGGTGTTAATGCTCAAAAAATTCAAAATCATAGTGTATTGGAAAGGCCTTGATTCTTAGTTTGTTTTGCATTTTATTTCATGGAAAAACACTGAGTATTGGATGAGTTATGAATTTTTTAATATTTCAGTTGTCTACAAGCTATCTGGACATTATTAATTAATATTTATTTCAGATCTGTAGTTTTGGGGTCAATTTAATTATTGGATTTGGTTGTAAAAATTAGGAGAAATATAAAGGAAGTGATTTTATAATTTTTGGAGTGAATTTGATGCCCTAAATGTGTTGGGCGACCTAATTTTTAGGATAAAATTAGGGTTTCGTGTTTGCTATGCAAAAACTGATTTTGGGATGTTATTCTTCATATTTTTGTGGCCCAAAATCCAAAGTTTTAGGATTTTTGCTTGGATGGTTACGCGGGAAATAATTTTAGAAGATTGCAGCAGTTGGGGTGTAATTATTAATTATTTTTCAGATGATAAAAATCTGATTTGAATGTGTTTAAATTCCAATTGTTTTCTTCCAATCTATCCCACCACCTTGGCTAGTTCCAACCCCATTTGGGTTCGAAATAGTTGACATTGGGATATTTTAGGTTGAAGCGAAAGGGTTTATCCATTATTGCTTAATCTTGACCAGTACTTCTCAATTTTTCTAAATTGTCCTAAGAGGGGACATTACAAATTTTTGGAGTCTAAAAAATGTTATTTTCAGTTATATACAAGTCTGACTGTCTGCAGACCGCTTATTAATATTTTCCACCTTTGTGGTGCATTAAAAATTGAGTTTTCTTCATATTCTGGTTATTAAAATTGTAGAGATCAGTTTAGCTAATCCCAGATTGGTCTGAGGGCTATTTATAAAGATTTCATGTTCAAACCCTAGTCGCCATTATGGGATATTTATTGCGGCAATGTAATCTGATCTTTGTATGGTCGTATAGACCATCCTAAGGGCTGATTTGTAGTTCATAAAATCTGAAAATTCATAGCAGAGTTTATAGTTGAAGAGTATTCACCTTGTTACATAATTTTTCCTATTTTCTCCTAGTCGCTTTTTCCTTCAACAAATCTGATTTGCAGTAATAGTTTTTGTGATATCTTCGTTGAGTTATCTCATTGTTAAAATAAGTGCCTAAAATCCACCTAGGGCAAAGATTGTCCCATTTGGGGACATTACAGTGGTATCAAATTTGAATGCTTGTGTAAGAAAGAACCTGAAATCAGATTTGAATGCATGCAAGTAAAAGCCCTCTAATTTATCAAAGATGGGGGACTTCAAAGAAAGCAATGGATGAGCATGGAAGACCACCTCCCGATGATGTTCTTAGCTACATGAATGAGGTTATCACTAGAAGTCACAGACAGCTACAACAAACAATGAGGGAGAATCAAAGAGAAATGCGGGATACATTTACTAGTTCCATTCGTCAGTTGGTCATGAAACTACAAGGAAATATTGCAGACACCAATCAAGGAGCAACCAACAATGAAGAAGGAAGCTCAACAAGACCAGTAAGGGCTTCTCCCAACCCTACTCTGCAGATTTTTAGAGCTAAATTTCTACAAAGAGAGGAACTCATTGAAGAAATGGCACAAAATGATGTTGATGATGTAGACTCATTTGGTGATGAGTTAGAGATATGATGCCCTTTAGAGACTTTTGTCAGTTGAAGAATAGCAAGGGCGCAGGAAGAAACAGAAGAGCCTAACACGAGACGCCAAGGAGAGACATTCAGCAAAGGTTGGGTAAGGTAACTCTCCCTTCATTTGATGATACTGATAAGTGCTCTACTAGATCTTGGTTGCAAAAATCAAATACCTATCTTTCTTTAAATCCATGTATGAAGATGAAGCACTTAAGTTTGCAACATTACATTTGGATGGTGTGGCACGTGAGTGGTGGTATCATGGCATTGTCACTCAAGGACATGGCTCTATTACCTCCCTTGAAAAATTCAGAAGATGTTTGACAAAGAAGTTTGACCGGATGGATCCAGAGTTGTATTTCAGGTAGCTTGCCCAACTCAAACAGGATGGAACATTGGATAAATATATTTTGATTTTCAACGAATTTTAGTAATGGTTCCTGACATTAGTGAAAGAAGGCTTGTTTTGTTGCTTATGGAAGGGTTAGGCAAGCCATCAAAGGGCCTTGTCAAAGCCTTTAATCCTCCATCTCTTCAAGGAGCCATTAATATGTAAGGAAAAATTGTTCTATTTATTAAATTCATTGCTCTATATTTTATTCCTTATATTCCAAATGTAAAAAATCATAAAACTTGGTAACATGAACATTGCTTAACATGCAAGTGAGGGAATTTCTAGTTACCAAAAATAAAAACAATGCCCCTTATATTCTTAACCTGAACCAATTTAAATGACATTAGACCTAATGTTTAATGACATGCACACACAAAATTACCTTGGATTATCTTGGTTAGTAGCTGACAGAAAATGCAATTAACTTCATCACAGAAATCATATTCCTTTAGAAGGATGTTATAAAATTCTGAAGCCATCAACTCTAAAAAGTGTGCTTACCAGCTTTGCTCTATTCTCCCAATATAATGAAACAGTTAGCCTGATAGTTTCATAAATCAATCTACATGACACGTGGGCAAACATGCATTTACTAATATGTAAGGAAAAATTGATCTATTTATGAAATTTATTGCTCTATATTTTATTCCTTATATTCCAAATGTAAAAAGTCATAAAACTTGGTAACATGAACATTGCTTAACATGCAAGGAAATTTCTAGTCACCAAAAATAAAACAAATTGAAATCTCAAACTATTAAAAACAATGGCCCTTATATTCTTAACGTGAACCAATTTAAATGACATTAGACCTAATGTTGAATGACATGCACACACAAAATTACCCTGGATTATCTTGCTTAGTAACTGACTGAAAATGCAATTAATTTCATCATATTCCTTTCCAAGGATGCTATTAAATTTCTGAAGCCATCCACTCGAAAAAGTGTGCTTACCGGCTTTGCTATATTCTCCCAATATAATGAAACAGTTAGCAGCAGAATCTGGTTTCCCAATAGAAAGGAAAATTTCTGCTGCCTCTATCAGATAATCTTTGGCCTTTTCTTTATTTATCTCAATATTTCGCTCACCATCTTGTCGAAGCCTTGCAGCTTTTGCCCATTTGGCCCTATCCAAATCCCCAGCCCTCTCAAAGCATACAATTGCCATGTCATAATTTTTCTCATTGAACATCTGGACGTTTTAAAAAAAAAATCATTGCCAATTTAATGAATCATATGCTTTTCACCCATATAATATAATTTGCACAAATATTACAAAGCATAAAAATATAAAGTGCGCATGGAAGACTGCATAAACTATGTTGAATGCTTCCACATTCTTATCAATTTTTGCCTAAAAATTAGTGCACACGAAAAGACCCAATCAAATGATATGTTAAAATTAGTGCCACACTATAAAGCTGCACAAAAAGAAACATTCAAATGGATATAACCATTCATAAAGCGAACAAAATTGTTCCATAGGAAGAACATTCAAAACTTGGCTAGGGAGCCTAGAAATAAAATATGTTGCGATGAAAGAAGCGCCATTTATTGCACTCAATGACATAATTCAAACCATATAGAAAAAATAATTTGCAAAATAACTATGATGACATTTGAAAGGTAATAGGTAACTCTTTCTGAACTTGTGCTTTTGATGTCGAGAGGTGGAGGAAATATAAATAACGAACAATCCCTTACTTGTGACGAATCCTTATAGAATATCAATGCCACACATGTGATACATAGAAAACACTCAATCCTAAACATATAAAGCCATTAAGGCAACAAGGTGCCATATAAACTATGGTCACACAAGAAAGGGTTTTTTTCTATTGTCGATGTCATGTCCCCTTCACAAAAGTAATCCAACTTGAAGACCCTTAGCCTATTTTTCATTTCACGCGGGCTAAAGAGGTGTTGCAAGGGAATCATTTAATTTTAATAAAGTGACTTAAGTTGCCAAAAGTAACTTTATATTATTTTTATAAAAGCAAATTATGTCTTAATATTAAAATAAAAGTAATTTGTCAATAAAGCAAAGTCAAATGCCAAATTAGACATGGGACGTCCCACTTGGGGATCTTTTCTCAAAAAGTTGGCCCTGAAAAGCCATAAAAGGACGTCGACAAGGGTCTTTCGGGAATCTCTTTGCCATTATCTATTTTGAATTGTAAGTTTGAGCATTCCACTTTAGCTTTCAACCACTAAGAAAAAAAACGCTCTGTTGGAGCATCAGAGGACAAAAACCCTCTGTTGGACGAGCTTGGGGGTGAAAACCCTCTAAGTCTTTGTGGTGAATCCATCCAGGAATCACATTTGGGCTTCAAATCTGATTATTATCACATTTCAACTAGGACACTATTGGCTTCAGATCTACATCAACATCATCTTTAAAGTGTGATAGAATAATTAGGGCATCATTCAAAAATTTAGATCTTCATTAAAATCAATCAAGGAAATATCAAATTTTTATCCATGCTAGGGCATCCATCCAGGGGCAGCATTTGGGTATCAAATCAGCAATTTGGAAGATCATATCAGTTTTAGAAACTAGGGCATCATTTACAACAGCTTGGGCATCACTTCCAAGGCTAACATCACCATTGTGGGAAGATTTCTAGGGCAAACGCCATGTGCAGAAAGTTGACGCCATCATTTCCATTTTTTGGGGCCAACAATTGGTCTATTTCATCCATCTAGAATGTCATTTGCAAAGAATTTTGGTGTATACCAGTGTTACGCAGGGACGCATCCCGAAGGTTTTCATCACGTCCCAAACGTTTGAGACGTCTCAGGGACTTGGGGACAGGGACGAGGACGGGACGTTTCCCTGTCGTCCCCATTTTTCAAAAAATAAGGGGGACGTCCCCTGAAAAGTAGGAACGCACCCGGGACATCCCAGGTGCAAACAATGTTTGGGGACTTCATTGGGGACATCGTGACGTCCCCGAGACGTCACGACGTCCCCAACGTCTTTCACGCCACGCCAAAGCTAAAACAACTTTTATTTTATCATTTTTATGTTTTTTTTAATATTTTTTTAAACTTTTAATGCTTTCTAATTAAAATTAACATGACCTAACCCTAAAAGCGACAAAAAAACTTATAAAAAGAGCATTTCACACTCATTCTAATCACACCAAGCAAGAGTAAAAAAAAGAGGAGCAAGGGTAAAAAAGACAAGGCAAGAGCAAGGAGCAAGGTGCAAAGAGCAAGAGCAAGGAGGAAGAGGAAGAGCAAGAGCAAAAGCAAGAGGTATGTGCATACATTACTAATTTACTACCATTCTTTGTTTTTGTTTTTTTTCCAAATGCAAAGTTGAAAGTGAAAGCATTGCATTTGCTTGTATTTTTTTTCCTATTTGGATTAGCAAGTGATGGAATTAAATAAAGCATAAAGGTAAGGCATTTTTTATTGCTTGTTTTTTTTAATTTTTAAATGTATTCATCATTGTTTTTTGTTAATTTTAAAATGTATTCATTGTTTTTATTTTAATTGTATTCATTGTTTTATTGTATTGTATAGTTATATTGTTTTGTATTTTAATTATTACAGTTTCAAAATGAGTTTTGATAGTGATTATCAAACTAAATATGAGGTTGAAATGGGTGTGCAAGGAGAAGGAACGCCATCAGAAACACCTAATACTGCTACTAGTTCACAAGGGAGTGTGGACAAGTTCAGTTGCCCCTCCAAAATGTTGAAAAAGTATGCTAGGGGGCCTTTTGATAAGAAAAAACCTTTGAAACAATTTGGTCAAATTATGCAAGGTCTTAGATCAAGCATTTCAGGGGGCACTAAAATATGGAAATGCAACATATGCTCATTATCTTGGTCAGGCAGCATTACTAGGTTGAATGCACATTTATTGCACATTGCAGGGAAAGGTGTAGGCGGGTGTGGACAACTATCACTTGAAGAGAGGTCAGAAATGGTGAGGTTGTATAATGGAGATATGGTGGAAAAGGTTCCAGAAGTTCGTGGCCGTCATGTTAGTGGCACTGACACCCCTTCTAGTTCTATGAGAATTAAGTGTTACAAGAGCATCTTATGAGGTGTCTGAATTGGATGCTTTTGGTAGTAGTAGGGGGTAGAGGGAGGTTGTGGCCTCCAATCCAGTTGTTGAAATGTATGATACAAAAGCTAGAGAAGAGGTTGATGATGCCATTGGAAAAAAAAAATTGCTACTGGCATTCTATTTCATGTTGCTCGCTCTCCTTATTTCAAGGAGGCTATGGCTAAGGTAGTCAAAGCAGGTGTGAGTTATGTGCCCCCAGGAGACACGAAGTTGAGAACCACAATCTTGGATAGGAACTATTCCAAGGTTATTTTACTGATGGAGGAAATGAGTTGCACATGGGTCTCTCACGGTTGCAGCATCATCATGGATGGGTGGACAGATATCAGACACCACCCACTCATAAATATCATTGTTTCATGCAGAAAGGGTCCTTACTTTTTTAGGGCAATTGATTGTTCAGGGAAAAAGAAGGATGCAGAGTTCCAATTCACCATTTTGAGAGATGCTATTGAGGAGGTTGGCCCTGCTAACGTCATGCAGGTTATTACAGATACAGCTTATGTGTACAAGGAAGCAGCAGGTAAGCTTGTCGAGGTTCATTACCAACACATATTTTGGACCCCATGTTGTGTGCATGCCATGAACAATACACTAAAAGATATTGGAAAAATTGATTGGGTCAAAAATGTAGTGGTTGATGCTAGAGATGTGCAAATGTTCATCTGCAACTACCATGTGTCATTGGCACTCTTCCGTAGCTTTTCGAGGAAGGAATTCCACAAGCCAGTGGACACAAGTTTTACATCATATTTTATTATGTTGGATAGGATGGCTGAGTTGCAGGAATCATTACAGTGTATGGTCATGACATCAAAGTGGTCTAGGTGGGATGGGTCGAAGATAGAGCAGGGGAAGAAGGTGAAAGCAATTGTGGTGAATGAAACATTTTGGATAGATGTGAGATATATCACATCCATAATATCTCCAGTTTTCAATGTGATAAAATATATGGGGATTTTGAGAGCCCTAACCTTGGTGACATATACGTACGTATTGATAGTATGCTTGGCCAGATGAAGGCTGCTATTCGGGCAAGGGACCCCACCTTGGAGGTCTACCATTACCATATTCAGTCTATCATTGAGCGGAGATGGGAAAAGTTGAACACTCCTTTACACGTGGCTGCATATGCACTAAATCCGAAGTGGTATGTTGAGAGGCCTGGCGGAGTTCTCCAAGTAGATGATGAGGAGGTGAGGAAGGGTTTCTTAAAAGCCCTCAAAAAAATGTATAATGCAGAGGATGCTTCACGAGTCAAAACTGATTGGCTCAAGTTCGCTTATCTGGATGGCTACATAAAATCATCAAAGATAGACAGGACCACATTGGCACAAAAGAGTCCAGTTGGTGGCAATTGTATGGACATGCAGGATTGCTACGTACACTTGTTATTCGTCTTCTTTCTTAGGTTTCTAGTTCCTCTGCTTCTGAGAGGAATTGGTCAACATATGGGTGGATCCACTCTCTTAAGAGGAATAGACTTACCTCTAAGAGAGCAGAGAAACTTGTTGTTGTATATAGTGCCTTGTGACAAGGAGAGCCCAGCATTGCGGTGGTATGTGAATCCTGAGGATGCAAGGCAGATTGATGAAGATCAAGAGCGGCAAGGACTGGTTGATATCTCCTTTGTAGATGCAGATGACGTTGATACAGATACTTCTAGTGAGGAGCGGTTCGCAACTGTTCCTTTGGAGGGCTCTGATAGCAATTTTTGAGTTGTACTTGCCACTTGTCATTTTGGTTGTGTAATGTCATTTTGGTTATGAGACATGACATAATATTTCATAGCATATGTAATGTGGGTGTAGTTGTACTCTTCTCATGTTGATTATTGAAGAGTAAGACTAAGACTTGTTTTTGATTTTCAACTTTACTATTTAGTATTCAGTCTTTCATTGTCATGTTGAAGTTTTGAACATTGAATATAATATATATAGCTGTAACATTTTGGGCCTTGGCTTATGTGATGAATAACTGGATTAATCATTAATGCTTTCAATCTTCAAACTTTCAATTTTAATTCTTAGTTTATTGAATTATTCATGTTATATTTGTAAAATTAATAAATTATATATATTTTTTATTATCCGTCCCTTGCCATCCCCCCGCCGTACTGAAATTTTCAAAAGAAATTGTTGTCCCGGAGTCTTAGGTAACTATGGTGTATACAGTCAGCGGTAATTTTCCTGGTTTACTGAGTTAAAAATAATAAATATAAATCTAGTTTTCAAGGTTTAAATTCAATTTTCAGTATGTATTTCACGGCTGTTATTATATTCAATAAATTTGTATTTTTCCAAGGGCTTAGAAATTATTTCCCATCATTTTACTGCAGCGTTAATTTTTTTGTTAGGGTTTGCAATAAAAATTATTTTTTATTAATTCTACCCTATGGGTTTCCAGTAAATCCATAATTATTTAAACATGTTCGCTTAGGGACATAATAGTGGTATCAGAGCTATGACCTTGCCATCCTATGAGTCATGAGGACAGTGTAAGAATCCATGTTAGAAATGTTACATGCTTCACAAGAATATCATAAGGATCTAAAGGCATGATGGAGATAGAAATAAAGAAGGGTCAAACTCTAAGCCTCAAGAATCTGCCAAAGAGCCAAAACCAAAAGAGTTTCTCTTGAAGGATGAAAAAGAACCGGAGCATGTGGTTGAAAAGAAACTAATCACATTGTGCAAAAGCGCGGAGGATTTAATGAGGAACCAAAAACAATGTGATGAATGGCTAAGAAGAGCTAAGGAAGCTAAGTCGATAGCCACTCAAACAAATCAACACCTATATAAAATTAATGAAAAGAATTCCCTGATTGTAATTAGGAAGTGAGAATAAGAATCTAATTCAGATCCGAAAGAAGTTAGCGAGCAACCCATAGAGGAATCCACCATACAAGTTGAAGGTGAAGGGTCTTCAATTGAAAAAGGTACGAATCCTGATAAACAAAATGTGTGTATTTATAATGCAAAGAAAGAACAAACATTACATGTTGAATGCCAAGTGCTAAAAATTAAAGTCGATTCATTCCAAGAAGCACTTATCAATTTTCCAAGTATTGAAATGTAATGTCCCTTTTTCCCACTTGAGAGCTATTATTTGGTCTTTTTGTCATTCCTTCTCCATGGTAAAGAAGAAAAGATGAAAGAGAAGAACCTTGAGCACCTTTATGATATGTTTTTATCTAATATTTTATATTTTCTTTAGTGTTTTCCTTGTTTATACAGGTCAGCCTTTTCTAATTATAATTTGGCGCCAAAAGGAAGATATAAAAGAAGTTAGAGGCACCATTTGAGTTCTAGACTCGGAGCATTTTATTCTACTTGGGCATTGTGAGCTTGTTGCTCCTTGTTTGGCCACTTGAGGACGAAAACCCTTTATCATTGTTTGGTTTTGAAGTAAAGAGCTGATTTTAAGAGATATTTGTAATTTCCAGCTAGTAGTTGATTTATTTAGGGTGGAGCGACCTACCTTGGGTAGGGTTTGGAACATTTGGTGAAGTATTTGAGAAATCTGGTTTGATAATCTGATTTGTAATATTTTTAAAGGCTGTAATCTGAAGTTTGGTGAATTTAGAGGGTTTATAGACCCATATTTCATATTTTTCTTGTGGTTACAATTTTCAGTTGATAATTAATTGCCAACAGTGAGATCTTTAGCATTTCTTTATGTTTTTGGCTCTTAATATTCCATAAAATATATACATAATTGTGGCGAGTTGAATTGTGGTGTTTTGTGGTGATTTTTGGCATATTTGGTGATAGTTCAAGTCGCTGATTTTATACTTTCAGTCTGCTGCAATTTAATTTTCAGATCTGCATTTGGTGTGTTTGGTTGAAACCCTTGAAAGGGTCATTACATGAAAAGTTTGAGTCATTCCCGTATGAGATTGATTTTCAGAGCAGCTATATTGATGAGCATGCAAGTAAGAAGAAAGGTTTTGATGATGCCACTAATTCTGAGATTCTGAGTTACAAGAAGGGTTTTTATGATGCCACTAATTTTGAATCACAAGAATGGTTGTGTCAAGGCAAATCTCTCAAAAATTCCTACTTCTGAATCAGAAAAAGTTGTTAAACACTTTGATTACAGCCTAAGGTATAAAAAGGTTGGTCATATTTCAGATTTGTTGTTTCATACTATGCCATTTCATATTTGTTGTCATCATGGAAAGCATTCTAAAAATGGTGATGGGGTGAAGGTTACAACTCGCAGTATAGGGCATACAGATTCTTTGATTAAGGTTCAAAATTGTTTGTATATAATGGTGTGGGATCCAGGTATTATAGTGAAGGACAGTTGGGAAGAGCTCGAACAGTTGAGCTTGCAATTGTTTGAGGGAAAACAATTTTGGGAAGGGCGGACTGTCGTGTTGCCTTCCCAAAACTAATCCAGCTTAAAGACCCTTAGCCTATTTTCCATTTCTCATGGGCTAAAGGGGTCTTGCAAGGGAAATATTTTATTTTGATAAAATGACTTAAATTGTTAAAAGTAACTTTATATTATTTTATAAGAGCAACTTATGTTTTTTTATTAAAATAAAAGTAACTTATCAATAAAGCAAAGCCAAAAGCCAAATGCCAAATTAGACATGAGGCGTCCTACTTGGGAACTTTTTCTCGAAAAGTGTGCCATGAAAAGCCATAAAAGGAGGTCGATGGGGGACTTTTCGATATCTCTTTGCCATTATTTATTTTGCATTGCAAGTTTGAGCATTCCGCTTCAAATTTCAACCATTGGGGACAAAAATCCTCCATTGGAGCATTAAAGGATAAAAACCCTCCGATGTACAAAAGCTTGGGGACAAAAACCCTTTGGTTCTTTGTGGCGATTCCATTTAGGAATTACATTTGTCCTTCAAACCTTATTTTTGTCATATTTTAGCTAGGGGAGTGTTGGGCTTCAGATCTACATCAACATCAACATCAACTTTAAAAGTGAAGAATAATTAGGTCATCATTCAAAAATTCAGATCTTCATCAAAATCAATCAAGGAAATATCAAATTTTCATCCATATTTGCTAGGGCATCCATCCAAGGGTAGCATTTGGGCATTAGATCAACGATTTGCAAATTCAATCACTTTTAGTAGCTATGGCATCAATTCCAAGGTTGATGTCACCATAGTAGGCAGATTTCTAGGGCTCACGTCATCTGCAGCAAGTTGACACCATCATTTCCAATGTTTGGGACCAACAATTGGTTTATTTCATCCGTCTGGAGTGTTATTTGCCAATAATTTTGGCGTATACTGTTAGCTGTAATTTTATGGGTTTTCTAGACTAAAAATAATAAATAAAAATACATATTTCAGGGTTTAAATTCAGATTTCAGTATTTATTTTATAACTTTTATCATATTCAAAAAAAAATTTACAAGGTCTTAGAAATTATTTCCCATCATTTTCCATTGTTGATAGGGTTTGCAATAAAAATCAGTTTTTATTAATTCTGCCCTAAGGGTTTCTGGTAAATTTGGAATTATTTAAAATGTCCGCTTGGGGACATTACAACCGAAGGCACAATTGGTAGTGAAATTTCGATAATGATTACCCTGATCAAGTTCAAAAGAAGTATTTATCATGCAAATGGTATGGGTGAAGCTACGTAGTGATAGAAACTGTCGCAAAATGAATCAATAATTGTCTACATAAGATAGGTAAAATTTGATGAGTAACCCATGCATTGTCACTCGTGGACACGTAAACATTATTGTTATAGTGATAATAATATTCATAGGTGAATGCCCAAGGATAAGAGGGCAGTCTAGAAAATTTTAGGAAGGAGTGGGATACTCGCCCTAGAACTTTTTATAACATCCAATGCTCTTTATGAACCATATCATGGATCAGATAAAAATAGAAAAATCGAATTTAAACCCATCCATAAGTAAAAATTTGTGGACATTAATTATAACTCATGCCAAAAATGTTATCTTGTACAGAAATGAGCTAATATATCCTTAAATTTCTTTAGACCAAGTTTTCCTACAGTGTTTCACTGATAGCGTAAACTCCATGTTATGGAGCTACATCTATTCACAAGAGGTCAGCATCTCAAGCTTTAGGCATCATGCAACCATCTTCATAAATTGCATAATATGCATTGTCACATAGATATGTTGTGCTATTTGGTTGATCTTCGATGAGTTTATTAAGTCAAATGCATTATTTTGGAGAAATACTTTAGGCACACACTCTAGTTTTATGTCACATGTTAATATATTGTCCAATCCCATTAACCATTTTGTGTCACTTAAGCAATTTTTCAAAATTCTCCAACAAGATGTCATGCACCTTAAGAAACCTCACACAAACCCATGGTAGAAATGCAGCTTCATAGTAGTAAAAACGCAACTCCCCATCGCTAAATTGCTTGAGATGAGTCTGCCTGATGGTTTCAAACCTTTCGATTTCAAAAGATTTCGACTCTTCCAATGGAGTCACGATACTTTACTAAGACTTCAATTCAACTTTCCATTCCAAAGAATAAAATTTGGAACTCTGTCATGTCCCTTTTTTCAAATAAAGAAATATAATAAAGCTAATGTTTTTAAGTTGTCAAGTCACTCACTTTTTATTAAAAAGGTGACAACTTAGTATAACTTTATTATTAAAATGAAAATAAAGGTGACTTTACAAAAAAGTAAAAGCCAACAATAAATTAGGTGGAAAGTCACTTTAATAAATCCCACATGGAGCGCCCAACATGGGAAAAGGCAATGGAAAATTATAAAAGGAGGGGTTGGGGTTTCATTTGACACACTTTTTGGCATTTCTACATTTCATTTTGGAGAGTTTGGGCTTGTTGCTCCTACTTTCAGCTATTGGGGATGAAAACCCTCATTGGCTAGTTGTTGAGGACAAAAACCCTCATTAGCATTCAAATTTTGGGGACGAAAACTCTCAATTTCTCCTTGGTGGTCTCATACGGAGATCATGCTCGAGCTTATATCACATTCTCAAAGGAAAATATCAGATTTTCAGCGCTAAGGCACACTTTCCGAGCACGTTTTCTACATTTCCCACTTCAGATCTGCATTTCAAGCGAAGAAATTCAGTCACTTGAGAGACATTTGCCAAGACTTCAAGGACAACAAGAGCACGATTGGTAGCCATTTCTAGGGCTATCTACACCGTTGTGGATTTTGATGCATTCCAAGGCACAGTTGTTCTGGATTTCATCAGCGATTGCTTTGCCATAATTTTGGAGGCCATATTCAGCTTTGTTTCGGAGGATTTGGGCTTGGGATCACTTCTTTCCAGCCATTTCTATAAGTGGTATTTCTACAGTCGAAAAATAAAATTACAGCTCTTGTTTTGGGTCGCAAAAATTCGGTATTTTGTTGTTCTTGCATTCATTATTTATTATAAATATTTTGGCATAAGATTTGGGTAATTTGAGATCATATTCAAAGTACTTTGTGGCTCTTTTGTCTCCATAACAACTCGTCATACCTATGGTTTGTATCAGATTTCTATTTTTTGTGAAAAAAATACATTGCTGTCCTAATATCTCTATTTCCAGCGTATTGCAATAAATCAGAACTCTCAAGTGTTCCCTTTGAGTTAAAAAATATTCCATTAGAGACATTATGTACAGTGATATCAGAGTTGTGATTCTCCCAACCTATGAAGGAGAAGACCAGTTTTGCATGGACGCAGATGAAGAGGGTTTTAAATATCACTACTCAAGAGGAACTCCAGGAAAGGAAGGTATGGGTGATAGAGAAAGGCCGCCACCTACAGATGAGATGAGCTATTTGAATGAAGTATTCACTAGAGGCAACAGAGAATTGCAAACCTGTTTGTTGATGCTCCGAGGGATCTAAGAGAATCCTCTGTAAGAGTTATTGCTGATTTAAATCAATCTATACAAGGACTAAGCACTACCATACTGAATCTCTAAGGAAATCAAGGTAATCATGGTGAAGGAAGTTTTTATGCCAATCATGGAAAAAGGGTCTCAATAAAGACCCCCTCTAAATTCTTCCAAGCCAAATTCCTTCAAAGAGAAGAACCTCCAGTTTAGTTAGATCCGCCAAGTGACACGGAGGACCTAGAGGCATGGGGTAAAGAATATGCAGCCCTCAACTACAGGGTGTGAGATATGTTGTTCTTAAGAGATTTCTGCCAGTTGAATAGTAAGGGCACCGGAAAAGAATAAAAGATTTCAACAGGAGCAGCCACATGTAGTAGAAGACATGGACACTTATGGTGAAGAATATGCAGCCCTAAATTTTGCAACACGTGAGATGCTATCATTCAGGGAATTATGTCACTTGAAAAAAGTAGAAAAAGGGAATCACTCACAAGCTTCCCACATATGATAAAAAGTTTGATTTTACTTTTGAAGATTCTTTATGAAGAGGTTGGTGGGAGAAGGTTGGAGAAGAAGGAAGAGCAGCTGGAGCAAAATCCTCAAGAAGTTGCTAAGGAAGAAATTTTGATGGTGGAGCATAAGAAAGAAGAAAAATCCGATCTGCACGGTTGCGGAGAAAATTTGGTGGTTAAAGCCAAATTTCCGGATGATAAGGTTGATGTTCAACTTGTTGGAATTTTCATAGCAGCAACTAATGGTAAGCAATTTGATTATCTCCATAGCAAGGATTTATTGTATCACCCTCATACTATGTCCTTACAATGTTTTGATCATTATGAGAATTATTCTAAGAATGAGGATAAGATGAAAGCTACCAAATGGAAAGAGGATCTTTTCCAAGAAGCCTTTATCCATCTTCCAAACATTCCAAAGATTGAGCTATGGCCATATGAGATGGATTTTCAAGATAGCTATGGAAGGGAACTTGAAAAGAATGGTTGTGATAAGGCAAATCTAACAAAAGCTTCTACTTCAGTCAAGGGAGATCAGCATTCTAATGACAGCCCAAGGAATGATGGTCATGTCCCATATTCAGTCCTCTATACTACGGCAATTTCAAATTGTTGTCAAGACGGTAAGAACCCTTATAATTTCAGTTCGAGTTATGGTGAGGACATCAAAGAACTATTCCAACCTTGCCATCACTCAGAAAATGGAAACAGGATGAAGGTAGAACCTTGGGTTCTAAATTGTCATAAGAAGCCACTATGGGTTGGCCAACGAATCAAAGCAAGTTGCTTATGAGAGTTCAAGAAGGATGAGACATGGGTAAAATGGGATCTTTCAGCGATAGAAGAAATTTTTGTCACCAGTAAGATGCATACTCCATCCACGGACATTGAAGAGACTTTTGTTGCCAATACAAGATGGTTTCTAGCCACCGCAAACCCAAGGATGAATGAGAAATACAATGATACAGCCACAGTATGACATTCTTTCTAAATTCATGTTTTGGAAGGATAGTACTCTCCTTGGATAGTTGTAGGTTGCCAAATATGATGAAGTTCTTTTGGCCTAACATGATGTGCGAAAGAGATCACTTGAGGGGATCATTAAGTGCAAAAATTCCAACACCCTTCCTACCATCCAAGGGAAGGAGGAACATAATGAGGAAAGCCATGTTCTGAACTTCCAGCTTGAAGGTTGATGTCATCACCAATTCCAGCAGCTACCCCGCCTCATTGACATCCATACAAATGTGTTTGGTCATAAGATTGAATGATGTTACTGCCCGTAAAGTGTTTTCAGTCATAGTTGGGTTGTTTCTAGTCCCTATACTACTATCATTACTAATTGTTGCGAAGGATTTCCAGTATTGCAGTTGTTGCACCTTTCTTCCTTATTCAAGTTGAATGTCTCACATTTACAATCTCCAGACTTCTATGCAATGGTTCACCAAGTTTGGAATCTAGTTCCACGACCAAGTGGTGCCAAAGGATCCTCAGAGAAGATATGCTGTTCAGAAGCGTGGCTCAGACCGTATGAAAATTGTCAATTAGGCTAAATGAATGCTTTTGTGGTTAGGAAGGTCAACGAATAATTTCATGTTTTTTAATATTTTGAATAGATGTTTCATATACTAAAAGAAAGCCATATTTATAACAAAGGTTGTACAAAAGAATCAAAAATTGTACAGTGGTACTTAGAAGGACCATATTTATAACAAAGGTTGTACAAAAGAAGCAAGAGCTATACAATTGTATTTACAAGGAAGATTACAACTTAGTTCTTAAGACAATCATAATAGCAATCAAATCAAAATAACTCCCAGGTTCTAACTTTTTTGCCTGCTGGTGTAGCAGCAAACCTTTTGTAAGTAATTGCGATCAAATTTCTCTCTTCGAAGAATGAAAAAAATCATCAAGGGTGCATACGTCATTTATGAAGACAATATTAAATCTAAGCTTCCATAAAATAACCAAGGCAGGAAATTGTATGCAATTCCAAATACTCTTAAAAGGGTAACAAATAAGAATATTGGAGTCTCCCAACAAGCCTTCCTGCTAATGGGTATGAACCTGAAAAAGAGTTGGCACGCAGGAATGAATTAACTTCCAACATGATTTGGCTAAAGAGCACTCACACAACAGATGTTTTCTCTACTTGAAGTCGTGCGCAATCGCAGTTATAGATTACCGATTGTTTGGCAACACTTTTTACCATGGGATTAATTCCATATCTACCAAGAAACAAGTACACGGAGTGTTTATGTAACAAATGGATTGCACATTATAGTGGAGCAAGTGAAGAGCTCCGTAAGACAATTTATTTTGGAGGTGCAGAAGATTGTAAGTGGTGGAGATTCATGTGCAGACTACTAGATCACGACAAATGTCACAATCTAATAAACCTGCACTTCAGAGGAAATTGGGAACTTGTTGCCTTGAACCAAAGTTTCTCGTGGCCCGCGGTTAATAATTTATACTGTGTGGCATGGTCAAATGAACACCCAACCTTTAGTAGATTGCAGAGTGGACTGTAGAAAAAGAGAAAACACTGCAAAGAGCGGAATTAAGGATCCTTGCCACGTGTTTTCATCCATGCGATTTTGTATCCCACACAAAATTGCAAAGAAGGGAAGAGGAGTCCCAATTCTGCGATGATATGTGGCAATAGTTAGGGCTCTCGCACTTCACAAGAAAATTGAAGCTCAAGCATTTGGGACTATGGAAGGCCGAAACACTGATCTCTATTGCATGTCATCATCATGTGTTACACCATTTGTAACACTATGTAATCTTACAAAGTTTCCCAAAGCCCGCATTTGTTGATTTGCAACAAGTAGCAACCCCTAGTAGGATCTTGACCAAGATATAAGCCTTAAGGCCTTCCGCCTAAATGTGGTCTGAAATTCTTTATTTCACGATGGTGATACAATCAACAATGCCTGCAAAAACCTAGGCGGCAAAGATTTGAAACTAGCAGTCAATTTGACCCACATCAGCAAACAGTTGAGCTTGATTCTATAGAAAAATGACATATGTCATCATCTAAAGCTCCCAATGCTTGTGGAGAACACAGATGAATCAAAGGGGATACTATTTAAATCTATCAAGACCACGTGGAGTTGCCATGCTTGCCTGCTACGTAGCAAATATTTGTAATATATCTACGAAATATAATGTTTTTCCCTAGTTTTTAGTGTTCCTGATCTGACCTTCTCAAGGTCTTTTGCAAACTCCTCATGAAATTTAATGAACTCGTGAGGCTATAAATATATTTATAAACTCAATTTAAAAAGCTTGGAAATAATATAGAACATAAGCTTTCTGTAGAAACAGAATTCATACTTTATTTCTCTCCTCATAATTTTCAAGGACTCCATCGATAATGATTCCCTGTTTTGATTTCGAATGAAATAAGTTTTTTAGTGAATCAAGTTAGAATGAGAAAATGCTAGGGTAGCTAATAGCCATAGTGTTTTGTAGCCAAACAAATAGTTGTGGATAGAAGTACGGTAGTAATTTGCCATAATTGTGAATCAAACACTTACAAATTTGTGAAAGCTTAAGGTTCTCATAGAATTGTTCCTCAAACTCTGCCTTATCCATTTTAGTCTAAGCATTTGCTAGATTATTTTGGGTAATGGTTAAACCGCAACAAAGTTCATGAGAGATCAATCATGGTGAAACATAGCAGTAGAGTCTAGAAATTTCTTTTCTGCCCTATCCTTTCTCTCCTTTTGGTTTATTTTGACCATTTTTAATTTCTTTGAGATTTATTGAACATGCAAGTCAAGGTGATGTAACCATCTGAGTTGGCTAGGTAAAATATAGATATCCCTTTCTAACGTGGCAACTTTTGCATTGTGTTGTCGAGCCTATTCAAGAATCGAAAAATGCAACTCATGCATTGGTTCCTCTTTTGGGGAGGTCCAAAAAGGAGAGGAGTAAAACCCATTCACAGTGCTTGGTTTGTGTTCAAATTTCCATGAGCACAAAATCCTCATCAACAAAAGTGATCTTGAATAAGGTAATGACTTGTGATCACATGAAACTTAGTGCTGATTTTTCCAAAGAAGAACTGTATACTGCTCTTTCTTCAATGCACAATGGAAAATCTTTGGAGCTTGATGGCTTACCACGTGAATTTTACAAAAAAATGGGGGATACTGTTGGTGAAGATTTTAGCTGTGAGGCAGCTGAAATATTCACTTCAGGAACTTTGTTAGAATTATGAAATTAGGAGTTAATCAAGTTAATCCCTAAATCTAGAGCAGGGGATACTATAAGTGGATGGTGACCTATAAACCTGTTGAGTGTTACATATAAAATTCTTTCCAAAGCTTTAACACTTAGAGTACGAAGCATTGCTTGTCGGATTATCCATTGGGAACAAATTGGTTTTGTTCAAGGATGTTTCATTTGGACACGGTTTTGTTTATCTGGTAAGCCATGAAGTGGGCTAGGAAACTAGTTCGCAGATACTCTTTCTCAAGCTCACCTATGATAAGGCATAAGATCAAATTGATTGGACCTTCATTTTAGAAATGTTGATTACTCTTGGCTGTGGCTCATGATTTGTAATGATGGTGTGGACTCTATTTTCTTGTGCTTCTTTTTTGTGGTTGTTAACAATGTTCTTTCCCCATGCATTATGCTTCATCATTCTATAAGGCAAGGCTGCCCACTACCACCATATATTTATGTCCTTACAACTTATGCTTTGTGTTTTCTCCTGGAAGTTATTTTCTCTCAGGGAAGGCTTCATGGTATTTATTTTCCTGATGAGTCCCAAATGCTTAACAATCACTTTGTTGATGACTCTTTTCTCTCTATTCAAGCAGTTCATCTCTATTCAAACAGCTCTGGACTCTATTAATGGTGCAAAGGAATGTCTTGATTCTTTTTGCATTGTGTCTCGGGATGTTGCGAGTAATCTTAAATTTTAACATTGGCTTAGTTGCGATAATGCACCTTCTTGGATTTTTTTGAGTGGTCATTTGTTCCACCGGGTACTATTGTCAGATATTTAGGACTTCCATTTGGACTACATCCTTCTCTGATGTGCATGTGGAAATGGGTTCTTCTACAAATTCAAACAAAGCTTCTATATTGATAGAACAAGGATCTCTCCATTGTAGGTAGATTTCCTATTGGCTTCCGTTAAAGACTTAATTTCTCTGTCTTGAACAAATTTTGCAAACGTATCTTTAGTCAAAATATGGTGGTATTTGAGGTCTTTCTTTGGTGCCTTAGGTTGTTTGTATTATGCCCAAAGAAGGAGGGTTGGGTTTAAGGAAATTTTTCACACATGGATGTATTTTAGAAGCCAAATGGGTGATACATTGTTTGGAAAGGCCGCCTTCATGGAAAATTTTTATGAGGCATCAACTATCAATAGCAAGTCATTTGAGCAAGAACAGAGGTTCCTTTTGTCTTTGTGATGTCTTCGTTGATCCTACAAGTTTTTAGATTGCCAAATCCTTTGTTTTCAAAAGTACCTGGACAGCATGGAAAAGCAGATTTGTTCACATAAAAAGTCTTTGGTGGCCGAACTGGGTGGGATCTGGCCAATCGATATATATATGTGTGTGTGTGTGTGTGTGGACTTGGAAATTACAAGACATCTCTATAGCCACTATCCTGCATTTCTAGGCTCGTAGGTTCAACGAAAAAGCATCTTCTTCCGGAAGGATTGGCAATTCTTAGCTTGTGAGTATGATTTATTGTCCATAGATAGGTCTTGTATCAAGGAAATTCAGAATCTTATCCACCATGATTACTTGTTTAATATGAATTTGAACATGTAAGGGTCTAATTGGAGAGATTGGAGATTTCCCTGACATATCCCAAGCCAATAGGAATGCTCTTTTGCCAAAGCATGTTGGATGTTACTTCATTCATGCCTACCAACTCTTTTTTCAAGGACATACTTTGGTGAGAAGCCTTGCTAGGAGATTCCAATACACTTATCTAGCACCCTTTTAAGAGTATTTGGAATTGTGTACGATTTTTTTCCTTGTTTATTGTATGGAAGCTTAGATATAGAGTAATGTCCCTTTTTCTAGACATTTTTTAAAATGAAGAACTGAAGACCCTCAACCCCTTTTCTCTCCCCGTGGGTTCGAGTATAAAGCTTGGGGATTGCTCTAAGGTGCCTGTTGTCTACATTGCAACCCCTTGGCATGCCTTGCGCTACAAGGGGGAGTCTCTAGTTAGTTTTAAAATGTGCACATAGATTAGTTACTTTTTATTATTTAATTAGAAAATAATGAAGTGCATATAAAGTTAGTCTTTTAATATTTTAATTAAGTTTTATTAGTTTTCCCTCCAAAAGGGAAAAGGTCGGCCATTTGAATGTTACACCCCTTATCTTATAAAAGGAGGTTTGCATGGCCATCTTTTGGTATGTTGGATTAAATCATTTATGTCTCTCCATGCTTGGAGAAATGGGATGTATGCCCTAGTTGTTGCTCTCTCTTTTTGACAATCAAGTTGGAGCTATTGAAGATCTAATTGAAGACTTATATTTGCATTATTGTGGTGGATTATCATTATAGTTTATGCCCTAAGTGTGATGAATTTCCTGGGTGGAATATTTTAGTGCAAATCCTATTTTTTCTAACCCTAGCGACTAGAGTTTGGTGTTGTTTTTCCACATTTCGTGCCCAGAAAAATTTGCAAAAATAATCATCGGATTCTTCATAATTTTGTGAACATTTTGATATGTCATTTGCATGATTTGGTTGAGTATTTTGTGAGCTATTGAATTTACAAATTTTGACTGACTTTAGGGCAGTGACTTGTTCTAGGTTTTGTGACAGCTTTTTGGGGGTCTTCCCACCCTTGGAATTTGGCAATTTTGGGCTTGTTGGAAAAATAAAAATTCAAGGATTCTTTTGGTCTTTGTTTCATGCGAAAATACTAAGTTTTGAGGAAGTTATGCCCTTTTCAAGTTCTGTTGTGTTTTCCTTTCGAATAAAAATCAGATCTAAGGTTTTTGGATAATTTCTGAGATTATTTGGGCTTCATAAATTAGAGGCAGCTTTGAGGATTAATTTCATCATTTTTGGGCAAGTTTGGATGCCCTAATCAGCCCTAAATATGTGGGGCGAAATAGTAGGAGGGCCAGATCTACATGTTTGGTAGTTGTTATAAATTGGTCTACATCATCTTGTTCCTTGTATTTTTCTGAGTTCAGGCATGTCATTTGCCTAGATCGGAGTTGTGTAGAGAAAGTTATGCTATTTTAAAGATTGCAGCAGTTGGGGTTTTTAGATTTAAATTATTTTTCAGCTGTTGTAAAATCTGATTTGAATGTGTTTAAATTTCGATTGTTTTCTTCCAATCTATCCCACCACCTTGGCTAGTTCCAACCCCATTTGGGTTCAAAATAGCTGACATTGGGATATTTTAGGTTGATGCAAAAGGGTTTATCCATTCTTTGCTTGATTTTGACAAGTATTTTTTCAGTTTTGGAAAGGTGAAATTTGATCGCAGTTACTTACAAAAGGTTTTTTGTTGCACCATGAGGCATAAAAGTTAGAACCCGAGAGTTATTCTAATTTAATTGTTGTTTTGATTGTTTGTTTGAACTGAGTTATACTCATTGTAAATACCACTCTATAGTTCTTGATTTTTTTGTACAACCTTTGTTGTAAATAAAAAAGGCCCGATTGCAAAAATATCAAACACGTATAAGGACTTCCTCTATTTATTGCATGGTGGAATTAGGAGCAATAGACACTTAAACTCCTAAAAATATAAGAGATTCCCTAAGTTTAACTTACACAAGATCAGTCTAATTTAGGTGGATATAAGCCTTATTAACATGACTAAGACTTGCTCCAAATCTAACTAAGACTAACTAAAAGCCTAGTTGCTCATTAAGATAATGGACATTTATCTTGATTTATCAATTGCACAATAATAAACAAATTTGTATACTTACATACATCAAATCAAAAATAACTATTAAAACAAGGTGTATTTCATACACCAACATCCCACCTTAAAACTAAATTTAGCAATCAACAAAAAACTTCTTAGAATAGGTATTGGCACAAAAAACCAAATCAAGTACCTATGTACGAATCAAGAACAGTTAAAAACAAGGAGTGATTTCATTCCCTTCAATACTATGGCTTGGAAAATCCATCCCATATGACAATGACTCACTGATATGTTTCTTTAAAGCTGAAATAATTTCTCTAACTTGGCATCCAACAAGCAATGTTTCTTCCTCACCAATGCAATTATTTTGCTCATCATTAGAAATCATACCTCTTGAAGCTTCTTCTTTTTTACCTTGCATGGTGGAATACACAATGGGCTGATTTTCCTCGACTTATAATATCCCCTTCCCAATCGAAGACCCTTAGCCTATTTTGTCTACCCGACGGCTAAGGGAAGAAAATAAGGGTGCCTTGCGTTATAGTATTTTATTATAAAGTGCAAAATAAATATAAAATAAAAAGAAAACATTATATGCACTTATAATAATTTATTAGTAACTTAAAAATAGAAAGGGACAAACATAAAGTAAAGTGCATTTTGCCAAAATGATTTATTCTAGGCAAATGCGACTTGCATTAGAACAATAAAGTGAAAATAGAAAAAGGCAAAAGCATTTTGAAAAAAAATGAAAGCACCCAAGCAAAAATGTGACTTTTCTAGAGAAGAAAGGTAAGTAGTAAAAAGCATTTAATATGGGAACAAATTTGATTGGGTGTTGAGGGAGGTGAGTGGTGTACCCAAAAATTTCACTTGGAAATTTTTGGATACCCCTTTAAAATTTTGGTCTTTTTGACTTGTGTTGATTTGCTCAGGATTCCTTCAGGAGATTGCAAGAGGTTGTTTGGTCCAAAAAGGTGCAATAATGGATTGTATGAAAATAAGAAAAATACTGCCACCAATGCGTAGAGCTCAAGAAAATATGCACTTTTATAAAAAACGACACATAAAACGGAGCCACGGAGTGAAAGTTATGGCACTTATAAGTTTTTGTTGCTACATCTTCCCAGACCCTTTCCAAAAATGGAAAAAATTATTCTATTCTTGTGTTTTCTTTACCAAAAATCTAAAAATGGAAAGAAATATAGTCTAGAGCCAAAATGTGGTTTTTCAAAGTTGTCCTTCCTTCTAGTTTTCCACGTAATTATTATAAAGCAACCAAGGCAAATCACTTAAGTGAAAATCGTGGATTTGGAACAGCCAGTCTTCTAAAAATCAACGCAAATTTCTAAAAAGGCAATCACTTAAGTTGTCGTGGAATCAATTTTCTAAAAGAAAAGCCACTTAAGTGAATTGTGTGGATGTCGGGTGTCTTGTTTTCCTTTTGCAAAGCATCCTCTCCCTTCTATATCCACACAATCCTCCTCCCTTAGAATCGACACAATTGTTTTAAATAAATAATAAATCACTTAAAGTGAATTGTGTTGATGTCCGGCGTCTTGTCTTCCTTTTGCAAAACATCCTCTCCCTTCTATATCCACACAATCCTCCTCCCTTGGAATCCACACAATTGTTTTAAATAAAAAGTAAATCACTTAAGTGTATTGTGTGGATGTCTGGCGTCTTGTCTTCCTTTTGCAAAGCATCCTCTCCCTTCTAGATCCACATAATCCTCCTCCCTTGGAATCCACACAATTGTTTTAAATAAAAAAGCAAATCGCTTAAGTGAATTATGTGGTTCATGGCAGCCCAATCTTCTACCAAGTCGTGGATTTCCAACAAAGAGTCTCCTTGGATTTTAAACGCAATTTTTGAAAGGTTAGAAGCAACACGTTTAGAAGTAACTCGTGGTTCTTAGGAGGATTGTCTTCTAAGTTCAAAGTTGCCCTCTGTTTGCAATTTCCATGCCAAAATTGGATCACTACTCATGCTACCTTTTCCATATTCCACGCAGCCCTAGAAAATGCATGCAAAGTCTCCAGTATATCCTTCCCATAACTCATGCATGTTGTTTAAAAATTCCCAGTTGAGTTCACACTGAGTCTACTTATATCTGCTTGCACCCAATGTCATTCCCAAAAATCAGAATTGCTCACATATTATTAAAATAAATATGAGGGTGATGAATTGCATATTTGTCTAAATTGATTACAAGAATACTTCATCTATGCTAATATTTGTGAGAAGAAGCAAGAGTCAATGCCTGATACATTGAATATATCTTCAAAGTCAAGGGAAGCAATTGCAGCTTCTGCACAAATGGATCCGGCTCTCACAATGGCAAAAACTTCCAGTAGAAATAAAAAAGGAAGATCTCAAACAAAAGCAGATTCAGGCAAGCATGAAGTGTAGCAGTTGGCATATCTTCTTTCTTCTCCTCTTTCTTCTCTTCTTTCTTATTTTCTCGGACAAAATTGTAAAACTAAAAGTAATCTGTTAAAAGCCATTACTTCAGGCTGTTTGAAAAGGTCCTTTAATTAAGAATAGGTGGCAGACATGCAATGCTTTGATTTAGTCTTCAAATGCATGTCATGTAGAAAGGAATTATAGGAGAAAGATTGCCAATTGTTTCCTTTGTAGCTTCCACATGCAGGAGGTCATTGATAGTTTCCTATTTGTATTTGCCCTTTATGCACTATAAATATAGGAAGAGCCTACGGATTAAATCATCACAACTGGTTTTATCAGAACTTGTTTTAGCAAGAGCTTTTGTAATTAGAGCATTCTTGAGTTTTCAGACTTCGTGTTGGAACCCTTGATGTTATTTCTACGAAGGCTTGGGATTGAATAAAAGACAAATTTCTTGAGAACTTTGTGTCTACAGTGTTTTGTTGAGTTCTTCTTTTCAGAGGTTTTTGAAAAACTTTGTGTTATCTGAAATCTAGGTTAAAAGTCATTTCTTTCCCGTTTTGTTGAATGTTGCAATTTATCTGTTTATTTAATTTGTGTGGATGAAACCAACTCTGATAACTATTGGTTGATACAGCACATCTTCCTTTCTTCTTTCCCTACTTCTCTGTTTCCCCCTTCTGCAAATAATCTTCAACACAGTTCCTTACTTACTACAAAATTGCCCTGATGTGGTTCACGAGCTATGGGAATTAAAATAAAACCCCTGGAAATAGTTATTAGGATTCACCCTTACCAAATTGATAAACATCTTACACGGGAGCCTCACCGTTAAATGAGGGAGATTTATCTCATGACTACCTAGGTTTTAAGCTATGCATAAAATCTAGCCAACAGTTAGTTGGGTCATTTTCTCTATATAAACAAGTCGACTTCCTTAGGAGAGGCATCACTTGTTTATTATCAAATCTCAAATTTGTATGTTTAGCATTTGGCTTGCATTTTTACTCTTGAGGACGAAAACCCTCCAAGAGCCCTAGAGAAGGACGAAAACCCTTCCTCTAGTTTGTGAGGATTCTCTACACAAGGGTATTCATTGTGCTTCAACGGATTTATAGTAATTTTCTGAGTATTTCCAGCAGTTGAATAAAGGAGTATTGCAGATTTTTGGCAAAGGTTTGGACAAAAAGTGGTTATCATTTTTCTATGCCCTTCTTCCATGTGGAGCAACCCACCTCTAGTGCATATCTGATGTATTTGGAGGTATTTTTAATCTGATTTGGAGTATGGATCATAAATCTTAATTTTATAAATCAAATCAACTTGTTTTCAGAATTTTTGGGGTTCAAGAGATTATTTTTATCTATTTTCATGGGCAGTCAGTCTGCAGATTTTATAAATTAATTTCAGCATTCTTGTGCATCAAAATCTGTATTTTTCTTCATATTTTGGCTTTATAAAATTGAAGGATCAGATTGGAGTGTAATTATCAAAGTTTAATTGTTGATTGTTATAAGTTTCCTTCCATACCCTAGTCGCATTTTTAGTATAATAATCTGCAGTAATTAATTTTGGATATATTTTATAAGTTTGCATTTGGTGTTTGGATTTGCCAAAAATCCAAGTGGGGGTCAAATATGTCCATTTGGGGACATTACACTTGTGCTTCAGAATATCGTTGTGGCTCATGAATATTGAGAAGAGCAAAAGAGAGAAAACTAAGCATGCTCGGAATAATCAACATCCTTAATCGTTCTCTCTGTTCGTGCATCTGAATGGGACAATTCACCTTCCCGCACATCCTGTAGAGAGGAGTAAAACCACTGAGGCCTTCACTGAATTGAAGTTGTGGGATCCAGTTGAGACTCTTCCACAGTAGAAACCAACCTGGGTTGGCATCTTTGATACACAAGTGTATCAGTGGGAGAGGATACAACCTGTACAGGAGACCGTGGAGTATTAGAAGAACTAGACACATCATTAGGTAAGAAAAGTGAAACATTTTCCGTTACCCCTTGATGATGGCTACCCTCTTGCTAAGTGCAATCCCCTTGCAAGTTGTTGCCCCATTGCTGATTGCTGCCAAAGAAATACTTTGTTTCTTTCACGTCTACATCCCGACTAACAATGGTTGTATTAGTGGGAGTATCAATCAACCTATAAGCTTTGGATTGATCACTATAACTAGCAAATAAGTACCTCGAAATTTTAGAGTCTAACATACTCCTCTTTTTACCATGAACAAAACAATATGTTGCTGAACCAAAAATGCGAAAAGCTAATACCTCAAGTTTGATTTGGACCAAATTTCTTCAGGAGTGATTTCTTGCAAAGCTTTGCATGGACTCCAATTAAGAATATATACAGTCGTGTTCATTGCTTCTCCCCAATATCTATATGGCACTCCTCTGCTATGCAACATGCATCGTGTCGTCTTCGTGATTGTTCTATTTCGCCTCTCTACCACCCCATAATTTTAGAGTCTAACTTACTCCTCTTTTTACCATGAACAAAACAATATGTAGCTGAACCAAAAATGCGAAAAGCTAATACCTCAAGTTTGATTTTGGACCAAGTTTCTTCAGCAGTAATTTCTTGCAAAGCTTTGCATGAACTCCAATTAAGAATATATACAGTCGTGTTCACTACTTCCCCCTAATATCTATATGGCACTCCTTTGCTATGCATCGTGCATCGTGCCATCTCCATGATTGTTCTATTTTGCCTCTCTACCACCCCATTCTTCTGGGAGGTATATGGAGCTATCAATTGATGGATTCCTTCGTTGCCACAATAAACTTTAAATTGCTTAGAAGTGAATTCCTCCATTATCATATCTCAAAGTTTTGGTCCACTAACTAGCCTGGTTCTCCATCACTTCCTTGAACTTCATGAAAGAGGAAAAACAATCAAACTTTTTTTTTCGAGAAGTAGACCCACATTGTTTTGGAATAATCCTCCACTAGCAATAGAAAATAATGTGCACCAAGAACAGTGGGAGACTTCCACGATGGCTCATAGAGATCTGCATGAACAAGGACCAAGAGCCCCTTAGCATGCCAAACACCTTCAATAGGAAAAGGCTTCCTCTTTTGCTTCCCTACAAAACATCCTGTTTTGCCTAGATACTAGGCAAACTGAGTACCATGTTTGCTCTACTTAGTTTGGCAAGATACTGAAGGTTGAGATGATTGTATTTTTCATGATGGTATTACTTTCTACAACTAAGGTATGTGTAAGTTGACCGTGGCAGGATCAACCAACTTGTACAAACCTCCATGCCCAACACCCAGAGCAACAACTTTGCTTTGGTTTATATCACACACAATACATTGTTTTCCAGAAAATTTTAAAGCAATACTAAATTTTCCGTTAACTAACTTACAACAATTTTTTGTTCATGTTAAGAACATATCTAACATTTTGACTATAAGCATGGCATTATCATAACATTACAATTACAAAAATCAGCTTTCGTCAAGTACATATTTATAAATGCAGAATCTTCTTATAGCCAAAACAACAGCAGAAGATTGGTCTCTTATAAACAGTCTACATACCTGAATGCCACGTTGCTTCCAATCCTCACTACTACTTACAACATACATTGATTCCATCATGGCTCTGTCCAAACATCTAAACTGTATAATGCCCACTTGTTTCCAATAATCAAGCATTGGTTTAGCATATTGAGGTTTCTCATCATAAATCCACAATCTTTGTTTTGATCGGGTTATAGCAACATATAAATGTTTCACTTCACTGCATAGAAGATTATGCTTGATATCATCAAATTTAGGATACTGCTTTTGCTCACAGCTGTGGAAACCTTTCTGATTCATGAAATCATATATCACCCTCCACTTCATGCCCAATGGAGAGCTAGTGAAGAAGTTATACAGCAGTACGTCCTACAAACAACACAAACCAGAGAATTACATTACAAATATCTATGTGTGACAGATTGAAAATAAACATGGGTGTGAAGTTGTAATGTGCTTTCTCAGAAATGTATGGTTAGAAAATGGAACCTGAAACTCAAGCCCTTTGCATTCCAGTATTGTCAAAACAAGACATTGTTTCCCCACTTGTTTCAGGATCTGCTCCTTCTGATTATCATCTCGTACTAAAATCGCTTGCTCAGCCCCAAACTCATGCTTACCACTTCCAATATTTCCTCCGTGACCAAAAACCGTCATAAGAAGACTTTCCTCCTCCTTCATATCTAGAAATGTTGGGGCTTCTCCATATATCAGACTGGTTTCTGGGCTCAATCTATCTACAGAAAAAGGAAAGAAGTGATACAACAACTCCACAACACTTTGTGCTAGTTTGGTTATGCCAGTATGAGTTCGAAAATTTTGACTCAGATGAAACAAGTCAGGCATGAGTTTAGATTTGGAGCTATCATTGTTGTCTGCTTCAAGGAATTCTCTATAGAACAAATTTCTAATGTCTTCAAAACGGAAGTAAACGCCTCTTGCAATTGTTTGGGCAGTGTCTCCAGCAAAGACAAAGCCCTCCTTAACATTAGAGCACACATATTTGAATAAAGAAATTTGAGCCATGGGAAGATCCTGAACTTCATCGACATAAATAAAATCCATTTTCTCCCCTAAATATCCATTTAGTCTGAGCTGGCGATGCAAGTGATTGACCACATCAGCAATGTCAAAGTTGTGCTTCATTTGTTTTTGCTTTTCATAGTGCATGAAAATATCATAGATTGCTTCTCTTTGTTTGACACTGAATATAGAAACACGACTTTCTGCCATTGCAATGTAGTCATCTCGACTCATCTTGAAGTCAGGAGAACTAAGAGATTTTAAACTACCTTTGATGTGTGATATGATTTCAGTGAATACGACAGAAGAGTCGAGCCCTCTTCTCATCTCTGCATTGAAATGCGGCCAATAAACACAGTCAAAGCGTTCATAGTTGACTTCATTTTTTCTCATGATTTCCATGAATGCAAGTGATCTTTTATATGTGGATATTTTCACACCAATAAATAATTCCTGGTCATCAAGCAATTCAGTATCTTCACCGCCATCATCAAAGTCCTTACTGTTGCTGCTTGATTTTTTTGAACCCAATTTCTCGCCAATATCATCATTCAAACAAAAGTCTTTCTTTTCTGATTGGTATCCTTGTTCTTCGGTACAACTGTTTTGGAAGAAATGGTGCTGTACACTCCCATCTAACATCACCAAAAACTTCTGAAATGTGATAACCATAGGAAAATGCTCGTCACTTATATCAATAAAACTGTCTGGAATATTTTCAAACACCTGCAGGCTTTCATTGCTGTCATGCATTGCCATAAAGAGAGTTTGATCCTTTCCCTGTACACAACTGACAATAGCAACAGCCTTAATGGTGACCATCTATGATTTTCTAATGGTTAGCATATGCTCAAATTAATGTATAAAGTCATTTTACCAGCTTGATCTAACAGCTATACAACTAAGGTTCTCACACCTACTCTTCCGAAGATCACTTTCCCAAATTCTCTACTATCTAAAAGGTCCAAGACAATTGCATAGGTTATATTTTATGCAAATTTCAATGAAAGTATAAAGAACAAACAGAACATGGTTATACTTTATGCAATTCTCAATGAAATATAAAGAACACACAGTCATTTCTGAAAATTCATGGACAGAACCATCTACCTTGTTGATACAAAGCATAAATGCAAGCTACAAATTCCTCTACTTTGTACAGTGTTACTTTCTAGCTGAAATTTCACATAGGTTGTTTTGCAAAAGCTCACTAAAAGGTTAATCTTCTGTGCTCTATAGAAAAGATCTTCAACAAGTGGAAGCATGACTTCCATCTAATTATTATTCAGCCATCTCTGTAGCTGCAGTGACCGCTTATTTTCTTGTCAATCTTATCTTTATTTAGTTGCCATATGTTGCAGATAATATGAAAATGTTGTTTTAAAGGTTGATTGCATGAATGGATATATATTTATTCTGCATACCAAAGAGTGGCCATATGTTTATTATTGTCTAACAGTAACCAACACTAAGTTGATACTGATTTGCTGTTATAACGAAAATTTACTATGCATGAGAATTTGGATGATGTACTGAAGATAAATCCTTGATTTCCATCTAATCACAATTCAGCCAGATATGCAACTACATTGACTGCTTGATATCTACTGACACCATCTTTTGATGGTTGGAATACAATGTGAATGAAATGAAAAGTGTATCGATAATAGCTAATAATGATTGGAAACGAAATGCATTGTCATGCATGGAGAATAAAAATACAAAACTTGTTGAAGTTAAGAATGTATCAGCTTGCAATGTTAACTGTATCCTCAGCAAAAATCCCAAAAAACAGCAAGGGTAAAATTTTCACACCCTCCATCCCAAGATTAAGTTTCAAAGATAGCATCTTAACTTAGAAATTAAAGAATAATTGCTTAAAATCAGAGTTATACTTAAGCGATTTTGACATCGATTTCATGTTGTTTTCTAATTGAACAGTTTCATAGAGAGGTCTCATTAAAGAGCATAAATATCAACTTTTCAAACTGTCTGCAAAAATGTTAATCCACATTACTCGCCTCATTAGGTTCCTCCATTGATCAGCCAGGCCCGTCTGCAATATCCCATCATTTCCCAAGTGATCTTCTTCTCAGCCAATATGACAAGGAATTTACTTTTATTTTTCTTGATTTTGTATTAGGGTATGTTTGGTCTGAAAAATGGTGAGGGACCGTCGCTTAATTTCAGAGAAATTCATACCCTGACCCTTGCCACATGTCTCCCATCTCAAAAATTTATCAACCTCAGGGACACGTGCGGAGGCATCTCTAGATGTTAGATACTTCAGCTGAGATCTCCTTGCATAATCAAAATATCTCTTAGAAACCTTCCTCAAAACTTACGAAGTTTCTTATAGCAGGTTCTTGAATATGTCATACAAATTGCATGGATATTTCTAAGAAGTGGTTATAGATAGAAGAAGAAGATACAAAAGGCACATATTTTGTTGATTATTACATGAACAATTACATATTTTGTAGCACAATTGTCTCATGCAAGCCTAAGTGGTACTAGTAAGAGATAAAACAAAAAGAAAGGTAATGATGTCTCTTTGTAGAGAAGTCTTGTCCATTGATCAAAATGGGAAAGAGAGTACTCCATGTTAGTGGCCGGAGATAATAAACTATAGGACCGTCTAATTTTCATTTGCATTCATATTGGAACTAGAAGAATACATGGAAGAAGAATACCCTATAGTCATCAGCTTCTGCAAAAATGCCTTCACAATTATTCACCCATTGCTAACAATATAGGTCACAGGATCTCATCCAATGAAATGTAGGAGGCTAAGGGCTTGCGAAAATGAGTCCATAAGGCAATTTTTTTTAATTTTTGATGCTTTTGACTTGACAAAAAAAAATTATTTGACACTGACTTTTGATACAGACAACAAAAACATAAGACTTAATAGATACTCTAGGCATAAAAATTAAAAAAATAATCTTACTTACTTTTTTAAATAATACTTCAAATGACAATAATAAATGAGTACAAAACTAGTAAACCGATTACTTTGAACAACTAAATAATTCCTATAGCATGACCACCACAAATATAAGTGTAATTTCTATCTAAATGACACTTGTTAGTCATTACTAACAAATAACAAGAGTATAGAAAAAGAATACAAACATCCTACAATTTATATCTAATATTGACTTACAAAAAATTACACAATCCTAATAAACTATTAAAAAATATGACATCATTAATTGATCTAAACTCCATCTAAAGTTTATGACTCAATTGACAAATCCTATTGATCACCTAATAACAATTTATATAAAAGACAAAACAAAACCGTGTGCAAAGAAACTTTGAGTCGGGTTCGAATTCCTAATCGATTTAGTGTTGACTTTGTTCTAAGAAAGAACAATGCATTTTGAATCAAAATCATGGGTCGAACACTGCTTTTGTCCATGCACAGTTGAAGCCAGCTTTCACCAATGCAATGTTGGAGCAGAGATGATTTTGAATGGAAAGAGATCGTGAAGATCTGGACACGGGCGATTAGACACCATATATTAGCTCAATTCAGTCTACAAATCCATACGATGCCATGCACAGCCAAGTTTTCTCTATGGTGTTGTCAATCTTGCACAGATGTGGATACATGCATGAACACAATTATATTTCAAATCTCAATCCACTCTCCACTTCCAACAGAGTGCGAAGATCTGTAATATGTCATTGACGTTTTCAATCTGCATATGCGTCCTTCATCAATTCTATTAGAGGATTGGTGCACTCCCAATTAAAGTTTTAAACAAATGAAAAGGCTGTACAAGCACGTGGAGTTGAATAAAAACATCGATAGGCCTGTTGCAACTTGCAAGGAGTAAATATAATGATGAACAGAAGAATCACTTTGTTCAAATAAGGATGGTGTCAAACACAAAGCAAACACTTCGGATTATATTGAGCATGCATTGATTAGATCTACGCATACAAAATCACAAGAAATCCAGTTCCACAGCTAGCAAAATTGCATCAACAAGACAACGAAGAGCTGAAGTTTTCCCTGCAAATCAGTTTATTTCTCCATTATAAAAGCATGACAATAGTTTTGCTCTCATACCAAATGAGAGCTTCGGTACAGATTAAACAGAAAACTTTGTTCTTCACACAATAATATTTCGTTACATTTGTCAAATTATCCAGGTTACATATATATATAGCTCTTTGATATCCTATGAACAAGGAGAGAGCTATTATCACTAATAAGTAATAACCTTACAACCTATATTGAGCTCAATCCTTATACAAACTAACCCATACACCTAATTATTTACTCACACAATATTAACTACCATTATTAATATTCATACGAATATTAAAAATTCTAATGGAGTACTAACATATATAAATATTCCTAACAGCATTGATCAAATTTACAAGAAAAAATAAAATAGCTAATAAATACTTATGCATGTTAAGCAAAGCTAGGTTCTACTGTGCATTTGATGTTGATTCCATACTTAATATATTCAACCCAGAACTCAAAGATGAAACCAAAATGAAGAAAACTATCAAAGACAATATATGATATTTTTCTAACATAATTGAAAGGAGTGGATTTGCACGCTTTTATCATTAGCCATTTGAAAATTCATACATATGAAAAAACTAATCAGTCTTATTCAAAATCAATATAATGCTACTATAATGCTTAAACTGAAAAGGACAACCAACCTGTCAATGTGACTAATGTGATTCCTGATTGCTGAACAAAGCTTTGCACTAACAGTGACAAACATCTGGCGAAGAAAACTTGCATTAGGAAATTTTTGTTGCGAATATTTTATCCCAGTTGTACTTTCTATTTCGGGCTGCTTCTCCCATGAGAAACCATGAGTAGCAAGATTTAATTGCTGTTCCTTCTGAAGAAGTCTGGTTGTAAGTACAGTTGTTTTACCTGTACCAGAGCGGCCAAGAACAAATGAACTTTGCGGAAACCTGATTATTCGTGATTCTTCCTCATTCACTTCAAACTGAAGGTCAATCTCTGATCCATCTTGGGCTGTCAACAATTGATTTGCAATTCCAGAAGACAAAGAATAAAATTTCATCAGCAATAAACTTTCTTGGACTCTGGCATGCTCCAATGCAATGGCCTCCTTTTGAGAAGCTTCACCATGTAACGTCTCAAACATTTCTGATTGCTGTAAACGCTTATACCACACAAACCTAGGATCTTCCTTCCATCGCCTTGGCAGTGCTATTTTTGCATCCCTGGAACAAGACAGCCTTCAGATATGCAGATATGGAAAAAAATGCCAAATATGATCAATAGGTTTCTATTATCTTATCCTTCTTTCCTTACCATCATAAAGACAATATACAGGCTTAACTTTATAAGTCATTCTTTTAGCTCTTTTCAGAATAAGATATTATGAACATGAATAGCACAATGTAAATTTCCATCTTCAAATTAGCATTTATTATTGAGGGTTATCACACAAACCATCATTCACCACATCTTAGGAAATATTGTGAATAAAAACTATTGTAACCAACCTTATTTCTTCAATGGACACCAATCCTATCGAAAAATACATTTAAAATGAATCCAGAAATCATGAAGTCTTGGAGGAACCAGGGTATAAAGGAAAACACAACATACTTGTCCAAAAGCTTTGCTTTGCAGCGCTGAATGTACTCTGGAGTATAAGTTGCAAAAACGTTTTCCAAACGGTTTATAAGGCTAGGAATTTGTACAAGGGTAAGAACATTCCATATTTTTAACACTTGCAACACTTCCTCTCCTCGTTCAACATCAGTTGTCCACACTAAACACAACCCTGAGGTTGCATATTCGTTAATAAGGCTTTCCTCAGCAGAGCCGGCGTGTTTCTTAGTTTGTCTCCAACCATTAGCCAGTTTCAGTATCGTGTTGATTATTTGCTGGCGCACATGTAGACCCTTTACCTTGGTAAATGATTCTTTAAACTCATTGCTGAATGTAACCTGAAAACATGCAAAAGGAAACAAAATTAGTTTTGGACAGAATGCACACATTCAAGTAAAACACTCAACTGGCACATGTATCCCCAAGTCATACAAATTAACGTGTGAAAATAAATGGTCATGGACGTAAAGTGGAAACCATGTGAAAAAAGACCAGTAAGACTATGCAAATCTATTGTTGGAATTCGAATTAAAACAGTATGTTTTACCAATCCACTACATAGAAATAAAACATATACTAAAAATATCATAAGTAATTAGGTGGTATGTGAAGCCATTGCATTGAGCTTCCTTGCAATTCTCTCTTTCCCAATTTACCAAAAATATCTGTTATTATATTACAATAAATAGATAACAGTTGTAAATTCAAAACCATTTCTACTCATTATGTAAATAAGAAGTTTCACAAATGCGAATATCACGTATACAGTACAGTGATGAATAATATGTTAATTTGTTAATGCAAACATAGATATAGTTCAAAATTCAATACCATTTTCATTCCTTTGTAAAATCAACTTTTAAGAGTTTGTACCATAAAGTTAAAATGTTCATACTAGTTGTAAATATATGCTTAGCATTAAAGTCACTTTATGCCTTCTGTTTGCTTTATCAAATAATGTAAGCATGTCTTAATGTTAAGTCATTTTAGTTGTAGGTTTTGTGTCACCCAAGTATTAGAGTTTGTGGTTTATTTTCTCTGTAGAGACAATTGCTCTTGCATTAATACATCCAAGAAGCTATAATATCCCCTTCCCAATAGAAGACCCTTAGCCTATTTTGTCTACCCGATGGCTAAGGGAAGAAAATAAGGGTGACTTAGGTTATTTTTAATTATTATAAAGTGCCCGTAGCAAAAGGGAAATATGTAAGCACTTATAATAATTTAAATAACTTAATAATTATCTCAAGTCTAAGTTAGAAAAGGTGCAATTATATTTTTTATTCTCCCTAGGGAGAAATGGTGACTTGACTAAGGGGGCAATAGAAAATAGAAAAGAATGTAAAAAGCTCGTGTGTCAAAGTTTATCCTCCCTAGAAAATGCGACTTGCTCTAGGATGGAAAAATGGAGGGAGAAAAGCATTGAATGTTGACAAGAGCTGATTGGATTATTGGGAGGTCTCCTTTGGGTCATTTCAATCCTTAAAAGGAGAAGTTGACTTGAGGAGAGGCATTCTATTCTATTATATGATCATTATCTATATTTTGAATTGCATCTAAAGTTTAGAGTTTTTTGCATAATTTATTCCAAGGACGAAAACCATTAGGAATTATCTCTAGAGGACAAAAACCCTCTTAGAGTTGTTGGCGATTTCCTATTCGGGGACATCCATTGTACTTACACAGATTTTTGTTATTCCAGCAGTGTTTTAATGAAGTTTTGCAGCTGAGAATAGAGCAGATTGGTCGAGGGTTTGTGGATGCTAGTTGCAGCAATTAGTTGCAAATATTTTCATGGAGCGACCCACTCCTTGCCAATCTGAGTTGTTCTAGAGGTACTCCATATCTGATTTGTAATGCCCTATCTATATCAGATTTTTGTGCATCAAAGCAAATATATTTCAGAAATTTCAAAGGGTATAAATGCCATTTTTAGCCATATTAATTCGCAGATTTCTGAGTAATAATTCAGCCCTTATTCCTCTCAAAAAATGAGTAATATTGCATGTATGGACTGTTAAAAAATCAAGAAATTAATATAGAGTGGGAAAGCATATTTTTAATTGTTGCTTTGTGGGGGTTTTGTAATAAACCCTAGTCGCATTTTCCAAAGAATATTTCAGATCTATACTGTGTCTTACATCTGCAGATTTGGTCTTGAAAAATTATCTATTTCAGTTGAGAATGCAAAGAGTTAAGCAAGAGGACTGGTTTATGTGGATTTCTCAATAAACCCTAGCCACATTTCCTCTAGATGAAATACGGATATGTATGAAAAAATTATGATTTACATGTGTTAAGCTTGCATTTGGTTGGGGATTGCCTAAAATCCATTTAGGGGTCAAATATGTCCATTTGGGGACATTACAGTGGCATCAGTGCGATGATTCTCCCAGCCTGTTTATGAAATAAGGAAAAAAATCTGATCTAAAGATAAAGATGGTCACCATGGACGAAGATAAGAGGAACTATATAAATGAAGTAGTCAATAGAAGAAATAGAGAATTGCTAACTTGTTGGATGGATGCTCAAAGAGATCTAAAAGACTCCATTATAGGAGCCTTTGCTGATTTGAGCAGATCTATTCAGTGAAAGAGTACTGCCATAACAAGCTCTCAAGGAAGGCAAGGCAACAATGGTGAAGGAAGTTTTACGGGATCAGCTAGGATCTCATCCAAGCCTTCACGGATGTTCAAAGCCAAGTTTCTCCAAAAGGAGGAACAACTAGTTGAGGATGAAGAAATGAAGACATGGGAAAAAAAGTATGCAACACTCAATCCCAAGAGACTGGAAGAAAATCAGCCCATTGTGTATTCCACCATGTAAGAAAAAGAAGCTTCAAAAGGTATGGTTTCCATTGAACAAAATAATTGCATTAGTGAAACTTTGCTTGCTAGGGAAATTGACAATAGACATGACAAGAAATTCATATATATGCAAGCAAGGAGGATGTAATGGAAACTCTTAAAAAGTGTGAGGAATGGAATAAAAGAGCTAAGGCTACTAGGATGATATCTGCTCAAGCAAAACTACACTTACAAGAGTTCAAGACAAAGATTTCTTCACTTAGTGGGCAGCAAAGTATAAGGAATGGTATTCCCCAAGAAGTGGCAGCCAGGAGCATGGAAATCTCTTTCCAAAGAGGGCAGATTGCAGGGATTGAAGATGGTGTGGAAGAAGGTATGTCATCTTGTTTATTGCAGCAGTTGACTTATAATGATATTCAGCGCATTGTTGACAAATATACTAAGGAAGTGGTACAACAAAGTCAAAAGTATCATGGAAGCAAAAGATGGTGAAGACATAGATGATACTCCAAGGTATGAAGAGCATAATAATGGGTCATATTTATTGCTGCATAATGAACCATTTCAGATTTGCTTTATTCATGAGGTATACAATAATGCAAGTGGTATAATAAAGCATATGGATTCTTTGTTCCAAATTTATGAATATGGATATTACGAGAGCTATCTATTTTTGCAAGAGCTCTCTCATTTGACAGGTACAGGTGCAAAGATCTTGAAACACTTCAACATGTTCTCTCTTATGCATGGCACTTGGACAAAACAAATATGGAATTGCTTGAGGGCAAGCAATTTCGGGAAGGGAGGAGTGTAATATCCCCTTCCCAATCGAAGACCCTTAGCCTATTTTGTCTACCCGACGGCTAAGGGAAGAAAATAAGGGTGACTTAAGTTATTTTTAATTATTATAAAGTGCCCGTAGCAAAGGGAAAATTGCCCGTAGCAAAGGGGAAATATGCAAGCACTTATAATAATTTAAATAACTTAATAATTATGTCAAGTCTAAGTTAGAAAATGTGCAATTATATTTTTTATTCCCCCTAGGGATAAATGGCGACTTGACTAAGGGGGCAATAGAAATAGAAAAGAATATAAAAAAATCGTGTGTCAAAGTTTATCCTCCCTAGAAAATGTGACTTGCTCTAGGATGGAAAAATGGAGGGAGAAAAGCAATAAATGTTGACAAGAGCTGATTGGATGATTGGGAGGTCTCCTTTGGGTCATTTCTATCCTTAAAAGGAGAAGTCGACTTGAAGAGAGGCATTCTATTTTATTAGATGATCATTATCTATATTCTGAATTACTTCCAAGGACGAAACCCTTAGGAATTATCTCTAGAGGACGAAAACCCTCTTAGAGTTGTCGGGGATTTCCTATTCAAGGGCATCCATTGTACTTACACAGATTTTTGTTATTCCAGCAGTGTTTTAATGAAGTTTTGCAGCTGAGAATAAAGCAGTCAGTTGCTAATATTTTCATGATGGAGCGACCCACTCCTTGCCAATCTGAGTTGCTCTAGAGGTACTCCAAATCTGTTTTGTAATGCCCTATCTATATCATATTTTTGTGCATCAAAGCAAATATATTTCAGAGATTTTAAAGGGTATAAATGCGAATTTTAGACATATTAATTCGCAGATTTCTGAGTAATGATTCAGCCCTTATTCCTCTCAAAAATCTGAGTTCTATTGCATGTATGGACTGTTGAAAATCAGGAGATTAATATAGAGTGGGAAAGCATATTTTTAATTGCTGTTTTGTGGGGGTTTTGTAATAAACCCTAGTCACTTTTTTCCAAAGAATATTTCAGATTTGTACTGTGTCTTAAATCTGCAGATTTGGTCTTGAAAAATTATCTATTTCAATTGAGAATGCAAAGAGCTAAGCAAGAGGACTGGTTTATGTGGATTTCTCAATAAACCCTAGTCGCATTTCCTCTAGATAAAATACAGATTTGTATGATAAATTTCTGATTTACATGTGTTAGGCTTGCATTTGGTTGGGGATTGCCTAAAATCCGTTTAGAGTTCAAATCTGTCCATTTGGGGACATTACAGAAGCATTTATCTTTCAAATTTTGTCATGTGTTTTTCCTTGATTTATTTGTGTGTTCAGTTTTTGTAATATAGTATCAAAACCACAGTGACGAGAAGCTGGGAAGTAGCAGGTGAAGACCTAAGGACTGCTTAGATCAATGACGTACCTAGGAACTGCTTACAATACACACCAAGAAACTAAAAGGTCTTTCAAGAAAAGAAAGTTTGGTTTATATTTTTCTTGTTTAAACCGTGATCAGTTTTTTATTTAAACACAGATTAAGGACAATAGATCCCTTAAAGACCACACAGAACAGCATAGGACAGTCGTGCCATCATGCAGAGAAGCAAGGAACTGTACAGAATAATGATTTTCAGTTTTTATGGAAATTTCAAGAGATTTCAGCAATTTTCTACATTTGATAGTGATTTTCAATGTTTTTCAGCATTTCTGGGTGATTTTCAGCAGATTCATCAGCTTTTAGAAAGTATTTTTTATTTTATTTTCACTCCATGACATATATCTTTTATTTTAAGTCTCCATTTCAATAATAGTTATTAATTTATTTCAGCAATGAATAGGCTGAAATTGTTTTGCCAAAAAAAAGGTTATTTCATCCAAAATAATATTGTAATGTCACCAAAAGTTTTCTAAGAAGAATTATAATACCTGACAACAACAAATGCTAGCTGTTTTTGAGTATAGATGTTTAGATCAAATTGTGCCGGGGAATGAAACAAGACCAGCAATATCAGGAAATGATCGAAACAAGTTTGATGGGAGGAATACAGAAGTAGTTTCTTGTATAAGCCTCTTTATAACTGATGAAATGCTACCAGCAGTGCATGCTAGCGATGATGCTTCAGCAATTCGGAAGAAATTGAATGTGTTGCATGAAACTTCTGATAAAGGTAGAGCCTTCAGCCTTTAGAATTTATTGTTTTCGATCAAAATAGATGAAAGTCTTCATATGACCATTTAGAAAAGATCAAGATATTAGAGAAAAGTAGAATGTTATTGGGTGGGAAAATGGAAGAAGACAAGGTGGAAATCGCTCTCAAAAATTGCCACCTTCATTTGAGCATTTTATTGAAACCCTATAAATTACCACTTGTTGATGTTAGCATTTTATTTGAGCAATCGTGGAAAGTGTTGAGAGAATTCAAAAACACTTTCTGTGGCATAGGACTGAGGAAAGATTTAGATACCATTTAGTGGCTTGGGATCAGGTTTGTATACCAAAAAAGATTGGTGGTCTGGGTATTAAGGATATCAGAAAGACGAATGTTGCTTTAACTTCCAAACTTGGTTGGAGACTTCTAAAGGAAAAACAGCCTTGGATAGAACTTATTAGGATAAAATACTTGGCTCAACAAAATGTGAATTCATTCCTTTTTGAACAGCTTCCCACTGGTTCCATTTTCTAAAACAACTTGCTTCAAATCAGACATATTCTTATCAAAGGTTGTAGATGGAAAGTTGGCAATGGTCAGGATATACATTTTTGGCAAGACAACTAGACTGATTTCAGGCTGAGTGATAAATTTGGTTCCCTCAAACGCAGTCTAAGTGAGAAATATGGAAATAAAGTAAAAGATTACATTGAGTTGGCTGGAAACAAGAGAAATTGGAAGCAGCTCAAAGTGGATAAGGAAAATTTACAACTTGTTGTATCCTCTCTACAACAACTACTTTCTCTCATTCCTCTTAATCAAAAGGATAGCAAGGATGAGCTCATATGGGTTGATTCTTTTGATGGGGACTATACTGTTAAATCGGGCTACAATGTTTTTTTTTATAATAATCAAAGTGATATAAACTGGAGTAAAATCTGGATGCCCGAGTTAACTCCAAAAGTTACTTTATTTCTCTGGCTTGTATTAAAAGGAAAAATTCTCACTAATGATAACATAATCAAAAAGGGTTTCATTATGCCTAACAAATGCTACATGTGCAAAAAGAGGCTAAAGACATCAAACATCTTTTCTTACATTGTGAATATGCTTCAAAGGTTTGGAGTCTTATCTTTGCAAATTTCAATCTGCATTGGACCCTTCCTAATACCTTCTTACAGACCTGAGAGCAATGGGATCCACCATGTAAACATTGCATAATAAGAAGATTATGGAATTTGGTCCTACCTCATACCATATGGAGATTGTGGAAAACCAAAAATGATATAATTTTCAGGAACAAACAGGTATGTAATAAGATCTTTAAGGAAATAGTTATTGATGTCAAGGATAACATTGAAAAGTTTAGGCCTCCAAAAAATAGACCATATCCCAAGGCAAGAGAACATATACTTGCTGCTTGGAAGATTGATACTGATAATATACACAGGAATGATCAAAATAGAAATGACAGATTGTCAGTTCATTGGATACAGCCACCCAACTTATGGTACAAGTTGAATTTTGATGGAGCTTCCAAAGGAAATCTTGGTGCATCAGGGGGAGGTGTGGTGATCAGAAATCACGGAGGCTATCTTGTTGTTGCATTTTCAGGAAAAATGGGTCACCAAACAAACCATTATTTTGAAGCCCTGGCAGCATTATGGGGGATAAGACTTGTCAGGGATTGCAATATTTCCAATATTATAATTGAAGGGGACTCTTTGAACATAATAAACGTTTTAAATCAAGTTCAACCACCTAGTTGGACCATTAGGGATTTCATTTATGAATCTATGGAGATTTGTAAATTCTTTGAAAACTGCCAAATCATCCATTCCTATTGTGAAGGAAACAAAGTGGCGGATAGTCTTGCTAACTATAGAGTTAGTAATAACATGCAAAATTGGTTTAGCGATAACATTCTCCCTAGCAAGGTACATAATGACATCATCAAGGATAAATATGATATTCAAAACCATCATTGAGAAGTCTTTTGCCGTTTTGAGAGTGATTATCTCCTTCGCATGCGGGGGTAATAATATCACTCAGCCTTCGCATGCTTTCTAGGTATGCAAAGGCGTTGAAAAATTATTTTGGGGATGAAGCATTGCAATTGGGAACCAAAGAAATAGTAGCAGCAAAATGGGTGGACCTCCTTGCAAAACAGAACCCATATACAACCCGGCCTGGAAGGATGATATGATCTTATGGACTTATTTGCAAATGGGTCGGGTCTCAAACCTCATTGAAAAAATGCAGGGTCACAATCAAGATATTTTTATTCAATTTGCGGCTGGATGGAAACAAAGGACGGCTGAATATGGGGAAATCAGCGTTAAAATCACTGAAGAGCTTATTGTTGAGTTCACGGGGCTGAGCTTAAAAGGGGCTAGATTCTTCAGTAAAAGGGTTGACAAGAATATTGAAGCCAAGAAATTTCTAGCAGACGAAGAAAATCTCAAGTTTGTTACGGCAGGTATAAAAGTGACCTCCATTCCAAAGCCCTTTGATGAAATTGCAAGGATGATTGTCAGGTATGTCACTTTGGAAGGCAGATATGTGACGGTTCCTCTTAAACATTTGGTTTTCCTAAATCATTTTAGAAGGAATTTGCTTGTTAGCTTTCCGCGTTATCTTTTAAACTCCTTTGAACGCTTTGTTCTTGAGTTTCAAAACCACACTCGTGTCACCCACCTTCACCAAGGCCTCATCCTATTGCTTCATCGACATTGTCTTTCCCGTCATCGTTCAATCCCAGCTGCCCCTGCCCCCCTTACCCTGACTCCACTGCAGCCCCCACCACCACTTCTACACGTAGGAAAGTCAAAACCAAAAATCCTCTTTACCCCCTTATTCAACCCTTCCCCTCCCAAAGGGTCCTTCATAGCAATAAAGAAATTGAATCTGCAAAAAATCTGCTCCATATTAGCAATCCTACTGATGCTTATGCTATGAAAAGGGAGGAAGGAATTCTTAATAGAATTGTTAAGTCAGAAAAGTTGGTTGGGGACCTGAAAGAAGAGCTCAAGCATATTTGTAAAAGAGAGGGCAAAAGGAAGATGCATAATGACCCTGACAAGGATAATGAACAGACTTTACAAATCTACAAGAAGATTAATTCTATGGACAATAGACTGGGTAATGCAAAAGGTAGGCATGACTATACCATTTATGTGCTTAAGGCTATTTACAACTTCATGGAGCAACATGTCAAAAGTGTTTGTATACTCAGCGACATTCCTACTGCCATTTGGGAGTCGGAATCAGCAAGAGACTTGGTTTTCTCACAACTGGATCAAAAGGATCCCTCCCATGTCACTGCCCTGGCACTTTTCACCTCCGCAGAAGGTAAAGACAAAGATTGATAAAGCAGACAAATAGAGGATTGTTCCTGTTTCAGATTTTTGTTTTGATGCTGGAAGGATGTTGATTTCATGTTGCTTTGTTGCAATTTTGTCACTTTTTTGTTCCTTTTATATAGTTTTTATTTGAACTATAGTTGGACATCATGTATATCCTGGATTCTGATCCAATTTTGATGCTTTTACTGCATTATCTGGCTTTTGAGCCTTCTTGTAATAGGGTATAGTCCCTTCAAAACTATGGACTATTTTTTGATGCTCTATTTGGCTTGTGAGCACTTTTTGTAATAGGGTATAGTCCCTTCAAAACTATTTACCCCTAATAAAAAAAAATGTTGGCCTGAAGTTTGAAGAGTTGAGCACTAAACTCTCGCAACAAGATAGATGGAAATAGCAGTTTGGCAATAAGAATGGAGGAGGAAATACAATAATAAAAGAATGAAGACATTATATTAATGTCCAAAGATGACAAAAAGTACATCAATAGGACTTTAGCATACAAAAATTAACGATAGAAAGCCCCATGAAGAGAATCCTAGAAAAAAAAATAAGTACATAAGACAAATAAAGTAGCATCCCATGGTAATGAAGTCAATACAAATAGCAATGAAGGGTGAAATAGAGCCCCTAAAGCATATGTCAATGAAGACTAGAAGGCAATCTCATCAACTATCTTTGTTTGTACCTGATGTTAAGGAATCATCTCAAACATCATCAATTTCTATGGAAGATCTAACAATGTTGGACAGAGTATCAGAGCTCTAAGGGGCCAAGTTGGAGGCTCCTAGGAGGAAGCAATGCAATTTTTGTAATGTTCCCTTCTCAACGCTAGTTCTTTTTGAAGACCTTGAGCCCATTCCACTTCACGTGGGCAAAAAGGGAATGAGCAAGGGAAGTTAATGTCATGGTTTCCAGTGGTTTTTGTGAGTTTTGCATTCTTTTTAATGTAATTTTCTAAGTACAATCAGGTCGACTAGGATTATAATGATCCCAACATGAAAATAAAAGATAAAGTGAAGATCATTACGAGGTCGACAAGGTTAGGAAGATTCCCAACATGGAATTAGAAGATAAAGCAGGCCTAAGAGGTCGGTCTACACCTTATGAATCTTGGCGCCAACCAAAGGGTATAAGACGAGTCTTAGGAGCTCATTTACACATCATTTTTTGGCATATACACTTTATACTTGGTCTCTAAGGATGATTGCTCTTAGTCCATTCAACTATTGGGCGACAATCCATTAGTATGACATCCAAGGAGGATGAAACCATTCCTTGTGGGAGATTGGAGGATGGAACCCCTTCAATTTGGTGGTGTTGTAGACTCTCATTGAAGGCCACCTTGTTGGATTGTGTCTAGAGCATCAAGGAGGAGCCATACAAAAGCTTTTGACATTGTTTGAAGCACCTCTCCTAGGAAGTGACTAGGGTAGAAGAGGATCTGGGTGCCTTCTAGGGCACAAAACTTCATTATTCTTTAATATTCAGATTTATTATATTTTATAAGGTTGGAATCTACAATTTGGTAATTTTTGGAGGAGTTTATCTATCATTTTCGACCCTTGTTTGTGGTTGCCCTACTGTTGTCATAAAAATAATGGCAGTTGGGTATAATCTATTGTTTTCTCCACTTCTTTGATGTAATTTGGATGGATAAATGTTGCCATGCTTGAAATAATTATTTAGAAGCATTTTCATTTGTTGTTGTATGGTGTGTTAAAGTCCCTATACAGTTCATTGCTAGGGTTTTCTGATATTTTTAGATCTGAAGTTTATAAAAATCAAAATTTACTTTACTTAATTTTCAGTTTCGGCCCTAAGAAGGAATACTACAACTCAAAATTTTTGAGTTAGGAATAGCAGTCAAAAATATTCTAATGGTGCCCTTCTGTAATGTCCCTTTTTGGGACTGAAACTGAAAATGGAGGAAATCACACAAACCCCAAAATTATTAAATTCAGATTTTAGACCAGAAAACCGATTTTTATGACAGCTGGAAATCAACAGTCTGATTTTTATAATAGTCCAAAATGAGAGGAAAAACAATCAAATCTCATCAAACAATTTAACCAAAATATAGATAAATATTTTAGGAAGAATTTAAGCCACTTTCCAACATGAAAATTAATTAAATACAGCAGACGTACAACTCTAAGAAATTATGAAATGACGGGTTTCCAAACCCCGATGTCCACAAAATATGATAGATTCCAGCCTTAAAAGTTATGAGGAGTCCAAATATCAAAGAAAATCTGAATTATATGTTCTAGAAGGCCCCCAACAACCACTTAACCCAAGTCGCTCCCTCTAGGGAGAGCTCCAAAATGCATGCAGACCCTTGTAGACGTCTTCCTTGTTTTTTCAATGTCCAAATCTGCAAGAGGTCTTTAAAAGATGTCTTCACTTCACCAAAAATGGAGGGTTTCCATCTTCTACCAAGCCGCAAGGAAGGGTTTCATCTTCCTTGGAAATGCCACACTAATGGATTGTCACCCAATAGTGGATTGAGGCCATCTATCTATCCTCCAATTGAATGGGGCAGCTATATCCCCTATCTAATCTATACACGAGATCAAGGATCCTAGTAGTACTCTAGGTGGCGAAGAGCCAACATCGAAGTGCCAAACCTTCCCATCAATGTGAACTCTTGGGGAAGATTGCCCTATCATCCGTAGAGTAATTTTTATCCATTAAGTGACGGCCCTTCTGCTCGGCACAATCAGATCACTACCCATAAGTTAGATGGATTGCACCACCCGTGATTGAATCAATTTTTCATACTATGTTGGTTACTTGTTAGATTCGTACGGCTTGAAAGTAAACTCCACAAAAAAGCTAGTTCCTTGTTAAATTCAAGCGTAGATGATTGAAATGGGAGGAGGCCAGCCAGAAGATTCGTTCCGAATGCGATTTTTATAATACCATGTTATGCATTGAATAGTTTTGTGTGTATAATGGTGCTTCTGAGAACCAGTCAATAAACCATTCCAAATTTTTTGAAAGAGTAATATGTCTAAGGCTTTGATAGGTTGAAATTACAATAAAATTTGTTAATATTTAATTGTGAAGGATAGGCAAAAGTTTGGGAGGTTTTTGTCGCACTCGATGGCTGGCAATTGAAATGAAACAAGGTTGGGCAGACCACTTACACCCATCACTTTTAAAACTGTTGGGACATGAAAACTTGCACAAGTTAGGACAAATTTTGTAAATATACTAAAATAAAAAATAAAATATTGACCATCATCAAATCTCGTGGTAACACTTCATTCAACATGTAATTTAATCACCGCGGAGAAATGCAATTTTATAAAGTCTCAAGTTTGTCACAAGTTAAACGTTATAATTCTATAAAACAAAGCACCTTTAAAATTCATAAGAAATATCTACTTAAAAAATACAAAGTTCCACCTTATATTTATATAAATACAATAAAGATAGGTGTAATAGATAAATATACCTTCCAGATTGTATGGTTGAACAAGACAGAATCTTTCTTTAATAGATCTTGGAGTTGGTCCATCTCAGCTTTTGTATTTCTTATGACTTTCACCATTCCACTATCTACACTTGGATCTAGAAAGCAATTCCTCATAATAGCATCCTTTGTTATCTCAGCCCATATAGAGTTACTTTTCACAAGCACGGACCCATTCCCAACAATCCAAAGGCAAAATCTGCTCATTGACATTACAATATCATCCTGTTTGTAACAAATCACTGAACAATAATGTTCATGCAAAGGACTCAAGCTCTTTGTGAATATAAAAATAAATAAGAAATAGAAGCAAAGAGTTTGCCGAATAGTACTCCCTAAGACTAAGAGATTAAAAAATATTACCTTGCACGTGTTAATGCAACATTTGCACGTCTCCAATTTGAAAGGAAGCCAATGTTGTTAGTTCTAACAGTGGAAATTATGATAATGTCCTTTTCCCCACCTTGAAATCCATCCACAGATTTGACCTCTACATCAATAGAGTTCCTCCATTCATGTTTGTTCATTAGCTTACTTTCCAAGTACATAACTTGAGCACTGTAAGGTGATATTACACCAACACTGATTTTAAAGCCTTCTTTGCGGGCACAAACTGTCAAATGGGTAAATTTAGAAACATTGATTTCAAATATCCTTTAAGTGGTGGATAAACTATTGGTAAACAGTTGCCCAACAATAAGACAAATGAAAATCTCACCTACTTAATGTTTTTCAGTTTTTTTAAATTTCTCAAATATAGAACATTGTTGGATGAACTTAGGCCACACGCTAAAGCATAAATATAAAATTCACATCTCAACATAACATGCAAAAACTGCCCACCAAAACATGAAATATAGGGCACATTTGTTTAAATTAAAAAAAGTGTTTTCTAGGTGTATGGTCATTGCTTAATATTGTTAGAATTCTAAAATTTTGTGAATCTCGCTTCTAAAACAGGGCTCTTTTGCAGACAAACATCAAGCTATTTCAAACCCGTCCAGCTAATTATCTTCAAAGATGTGCTTTCTATGAAATTTGGAACCACGAATATCCTCTTTTACAACTGAAAGCTCCAGGTCTCTCAAAGATTCAGATCTGATACCATATTGAATTTGGGAAAGGGACAGAACCCATTCTCCCAGAACCTCTAGAGGTGACAGATAGGCACAGATCCAAATCCAATGAACCTCGCTGAGTTATTTATGAAAAATAAACCCCTTAGTATAGATTTAACCTAAGACTATTTCCGCCATACATATTTATGTCAGCCACTAACAACTAACTGCATGGTTGACTACCGTTTACCACCAGATGAAACGAAAACATTAAATATTCTAACAAATGGAAAGGTGTTCAGCTTAACAAAGTAGAATAAACATAAATATCAAATCTAAGTAGATGCAATAACCATACTCTACTTGCTTTTACATGATGTCCGTCCAAGATTTTATGAATACTACTAGCTACAAATGCTATGAAGAAATTAATCATTAAATGACCCTCAACAGCAAGATGTTGTATTCTGAACAGAAACTTGCTTCTAGTTTGTGATTTTGCAAGTCTGTAGAATGACATTCCTTCTGATTTCCCATTACCTATGTCCACATTCCAACACATTAACTACTTCTCAAGACCCAATATGACAAAAATAGTAATAACAAGAGCAAAGACAGGTACAATTTATATGCTGGAGAAAATTTGTCTAAATTAGAGAATTATATCATTTACCACAAACAACTGTTTTGAACGTGATAAAATAAGTAAATTTGTACATGTCTTAGGCTTATGAATCAAGCAGAAAGCAAACATTACCTTTATAGAGTTTAGAAAGCATGTGCAAGACTACAGCAGCCTCAACAATATTCCGCTTGCTCCTACCAAAATCATCTTCCTCTTCTCTGCCATCTGCGACATTAACAAAGGCGTATGTTCCATACATTTCAGATTCAATATACGCATTGCCATATCCTTCCATTTTTACATTGGGACCATCCATGATACAGTTTCTATAGAACTCCATATTTGGGAATTTACTTATCGATGGATGCATACGATAGTGTATATTTAGAAGATGGACTGGGCGTCCAAGATGTTCTAATCTTTCAAAGAGACTTCTACCATATCCTGCATTCTGTGATACCTGACAAACCAAACAGAAATGGAATTAAACTTATAAATAGAACTTATTGAAATAAAGATGCAACAAAGTAACTCACTAAAAACAAACCTTGCTAATAACTGTTGCAGGTAACTGATTTGGATCTCCTATTAGGAATGCATTTCTCAATCCTCTGATTTGTAATGAAATAGTCGATTCGGCTTCTGTAAGCTGTGCTGCCTCATCAATAATCAAACAGTCAAATGGTCCTGCCAAGTTCATGCACCGTTTCGCAGAAGAAGACACTGTTGAAAATACCAATTTTGCACGTGACAAGCATAATCTCTCTAGTTCCTCAGGTGAAATAAACTTTTGGGCAATACGGGCAACATCAGTACTGCTGCATAAATGCTTTCTCAGGAAGTGGATACACTCACTTCTCTTCAAATAAAGAACATCTTTTAACTCTTTCTTATTATTAAGCATATTCTCATTAGATATACCTGGCAAATTTGCTGCCTCCCCGAAACCTTCATTGTTACTGCAAAAACATTCTCTAAGGTCTCGTTCATTAACCTTGCTTTTCTCAATAAGATTTATAAAAGATTCAACGATTGTAGTCAAACATTCCAATTCCTGTTTTCCTGATAAGGTTCCTGGAAAATCATTTAATAATGTTGATGCCCCCTCACAAAATGTCGGGGCTAAGATTTTCAGTCTCTTTCTGATGTATTGTGAAAAATCAATCAAGCTTGTTTCTTGTTGAGTCTCTTGAGAAACTTCATACTGAGAAACAGCTGATTCAAGAAAATCAAGAAGAGAAACCACCCTGTGCCTCCATCCCGTCATTGGCAGAAAACATTCGAACAAACGATCAACTCGATATTTAAGGAAAATATGTCCAAAAATACTTTCAGAATCAAATTTGTCCTCACTGCCTACCAGTACAAGGTCACTCAAATTTATGATACAAGGAAAATTATGTGTGTTAGGACAACATCCAGATGTACTTGTAACTATCTTGATGAATCTCATTGCAACTTCTGATACTGCTGCATTTGTGGGTGCACACACAAGTACTCTGGACTTCATATGGACTAAGATGGAAAGAAGTGAGACTAGCATTGAGGTCTTTCCTGTCCCTGGGGGACCCTGGATCAGCTTTATACCAGTACAAAGATTAGATTCAACAGCCTTAACTGCATGAATTACAGCAGAAGCTTGAGAATCATTTAAGTTATGGGACTCGAAGTGCTTGCTTCGGAATTTCTCTAAACCACCATATTTCTCTTCTTCAAATGCTTCATTATGATCCTACAAATCCCACCAAAGTCAGATTATTGCGAATTTTTCAGCTTGTCTGCAAGCAATGCAGTTCCAATTTTCATTAACCATGACCAAACAAAATATTGCTGTGTGCATAAAATTTAAAATAATTCAGGTGCATACCTCTGTATTTAAGTATATTGCTTTATGGAGCATGGCCAAATTTTTTTCTCCATCTTCCAAATGAGTATGTAAGGCATTCCAGATTCTCAAACCCGTTACAATGCTACCCAGATAAATGGCAAAGTATTTAGTTTTTAAATTGTAATTTTCTGACGTAAAGGGATGTCCATGCCGCACATATATCTTTGCCTTCAATTCATCCAGATTTGTATCCTGGGAGTCAGTGTTACTTGTTTCTTGAACATCTGTTCTATGGACTAAAGCTAGCAAGTAATCATCACGGAAGTGATCCAGAATCTCAGGATTTTTTGTTGATAGTATAAGAATGTCCATTGGTTTCAACTTCAACTTTTGTTGCCCCTTCTTCTCCTCTTCTGTATCATTCTCCTTGTCAATAAGCATCTTATATATCTGTACTACACCTTCTGATAGCCGTATTTTATCCTCAAATGTAGTAGTTACATATTGAGCTTGAGATACAGATTCAAGAGCCTGCTGGAGTTGTGCTCGCATTTCTTCTATTAAAGGCCAAACAAACGAGCCAAGGTATTCTTCTACAGACATAAATCTATCCGGAATATGTCTCACCTGAAAAAGAAGAAAATTATCTCAATCACCATTTAAAACATGCCTCTTTTTAAGGATGTACCCAAATTTGCAAAAGCAAGCTCATTTCTATGGTCAGACGCTACTGTTCTGATGGACTGGTTACTATTTGCATCTAAATGAAAAAACAAGTTAAAAACGACATTATTTCATTCAAACTCAACTAGGAAGATCCTCAAGTCACACCAATATATAACTGTCAATGGTGCCATTTGGTATAGTCACCTGGAGAAGTGGGTGTATGGGTACTGGTACAGGAACGCCATTCAAATCAGGGTAGGTAAGTAATTGAATAAGGTTATGGAAATATTATATATAAATCTAGTCAACAGAAGATGTCGGCACAGGCTCAGCTATTGACTATGCTATTCAGTCATTATAAAACATAATAAAATTTGAACAAAAACAACAGTAGAAGTACTGTCGGTGCAAATAAAAGATGGTGATCATACAGAAGTGTCTTAAAAAAGAAAATATAGATTAAAGAAAAACAGTTATTTTCGTTTTCTGAATAATATGTGCAGTCACGGATTTTATTTAGTAGGAAGGAAAAATAAAGGCTAAGTTACATTATGAGGTTCACACAAGTATTGCATTTCCTATATTGCTTAAAGAAGAAGATAAAATGCCAGAACCTGCTCAGGTGACAAGCTCACCTCAAACCAGTGAGTAAGCTCCAATGCTTGTTTTTCCTTTCTTGAATGTAATTTATTAAATGATACATACATGTATTACATATGGATGCTGGAATGCTCTCTACTGGTCAGTTGGCACTTTGTACTGGTCGGCCAATTTTGATTTGTTTTCTGGAGGAGAACAGAGGAGTACCGTAGAGAGCATCCATTTTGGTAACAGTTGCACTCCCGGTTGGTATATAGTTTCCGGTTATGTTATTAAGTAGGAAGGAAGAATAAATGCTAAGTTACATTATGAGGTTCACACAAGTATTGGATTTTCTATATTGCTTAAAGAAGACAAAATGCCAGAACCTGTTCAGGTGACAAGAAACTCAAAGTGCCCATAGTGGCATCTAAAGGCTGTCTTGCACACATCTTCCTCTCTTATCTGGATTTGGTGATAGCCGGATCTCAAATCAATCTTTGAAAAGAAGACCGCTCCATGTAGCTCATCAATTAATTCATCTATCCGTGGAATGGGGTACCGGTTCTTGATGGTTTTCTTATTTAGCATCCAGTAATCAATGCACATTCTTAGAGTCCCATCCTTCTTCTTAACAAGAACTACTGAAGAGGCAAAGGGTCTGGAACTTGGACTAATAAATCCCATATCCAACAACTCCCGGATGGTTCTCTCAATCTCCTCCTTATATGCTTTTTGGTATCAGTGGGGAGAAGAAATTACCGATTTGGCACCTTCTTCCAATTCTATCACATGTTGGAACCCTCTATGTGGCGGCAGCCCATGTGGCAAATCATCAAATACCCTAGCATGCCTATCCAATATGAGCTGAAGATCATCATGAAAATTTTGCTTACCTTCCATGGACAAAGTGGATCTTACGAGACAATGTACAGCCCAAGAGACCTGCCCTCTTTTGATAGCTCGTTGCATGCTCTTTGCTGTTACAACTTGAGGAGACCCTCCTCTCAGGCCTTGCAAAAACAATTTCTCTATTATTGGCCTTGAATTTCAGTTCCATGCTTTGGTAATTTTGGGAGAACTCTTCCAATGAGTGGAGCCATTGTACCCCAAGCACCAAATTGGTTTCTCCAATCCCCTTGGATCTTATGTCCTCCTAGAGTGATGTTGACCTATGATACTTTCTTAGTGCAAGGAATAGAAAACCCATTAACAACTATGGCATTAAAACCCATGAATTCTTCTACCTTTAGTTTCATCTTGGACAGTAACCCCTCATCAATGAAATTGTGGGTAGCCCCACTATCAACTAAGACCATTACCTTTAGCCCGTGGCAGAGACATTTTACCTTGAATGGGTACTACCTAGGAGCACCAGCAAGTGTTGCAAGGGTGCTGCTCTCTCCCAAATCAAATTTTGGTGCATCTTCTTTTCTTGGTTCAGAATTTGCTGCCACTTCTTCCTCTTCTTTTACCTCTCCTTCATCATCCGATTCCACTTCTACGTAGTGTATTTGCCCCTTTCCAAGGCACCAATGTCCCGGTGACCATGGATCTCTACATGTGAAGCAAAGATTCTTCCTTCTCAGCTCATTCTTGAACTCTTGGCTCTTATCTTCTAGCTTCAACCCTTCTTGACTGTTAGCCCTTGGAAAAGCTTCATGGGCTGCCTCAAAAGAGGCACTTTGGGCTGAGATGAAGGATCCTTTGGTTGCCCTCCTATTGCTGGCGTATTCTGCCCTCTTTCACCCATAAATTTGGATAAAAAACAAGTCTTAGGGATTGCACCTTCAAGATTCAAAGATTTTCTTAAGGTTTCTTGCAAATGAGATGGGTTAAAAGCCCTCGCTAGACACCTTAAGGGTTCAGCCAACCCTTTTATAAACAACACCATGAGTCTCCCTTCAGAAATATCATCTACCATGAATGAAATCTTTCGAAAATCAGCTACATACTCTTCTACCACACCTTTTTGTTTGAGCTAGGCAAGATCATGAAAGTATGCTTCTAGATCCATCCTTTCGAACCTCTCCACAAGCCTTGTGCAAAAATTTTCATAGGAGTGAATGAGATGATGCCCTTGTGTCAACATGCCATGGTGAAGTATTGCCAATTTTATTGCTTCCTCTTCCACCATAGGTCTCAAGGATAAGTAGGTATCAAGCTTTTGGATCCATGCCCTAGCTGATCCCTTTGTGGAGCCATCAAAAGTGGAAAGATTCGTCTTTCCCAAGGCATGTTGCACTTTTCCCTTTGGCACTAGTGTTTTTGGCCCATATTGCTTTTCTTCTTACCTTAATTTGGTGAAATTTGTAAGAGACGTGGCCTCCCGAAACTCCACCAACATTGCTTGGTACTCTTCAAGCCATGCAACATAGTCATGGGCTTGTCTAGTGATGAGTCCGTAGATTGACCCACTATATCAGAAATTCTAATACTTTTGCTTCCAAACACATTGATCAATACATGGGATGGTTGGAATTGATTAGGTCCAAAGTAGGAAATAATGCATTTTATCCTTGTTGAATATTGTGAACTAATGATTATTGTTGTTTTCCAACTAATTGCCTTGAAGAGATGTGTCGTGATGTGTGCAGGGTAATGAATTTGTGGTAACCGCCAGTTCTTGATGTCAAAGTCTAGATTGACACGGTCTCCTCCACCATAAGGATCAGTTAAAGAAGTTAATGAAGGCTAGAAACAGGGACCTTGATTCCTAGCACTCTTTTATGAATTCTAACAAACTTATAAAACTGCAAACAATGGGTATGTGGTGTAGGACACATTCAAACTCTATAGTTCGTCCGTTCATCCTTCTTGCATTTTGTCAATAGTACTAGCAGTGTAGGCCACGTGTGAATCAACAACATTCACCATTTATTTGCATTGTATATCTCTTCCATTTTATTCAATCTACACACAGTTTTCACTCAATTTTGTTTATTGTGGTCGTGCTTAGATTAGGTGTTTAGCCTAGTTTAGTGTGTTTGTTTAAGCACTTTTGCCGGTCAACTTTTTCCTGCAGCATCTTGCAGCAATCAGATCTCGAATTTGAGTTCAGAACATTCAAAAATGCTAGGATTAAACATGCCATATTTTTGTTGCAGTTGAATCAAGGCTTTTTTAGGCTTTTACAAATTTTCTAGGTATATACAGATTTGCATGAGGAAATAGAAGAATAGCGACAAAATTGTATCTTTGAAGCGCAACCACAATATCTGTCTAGGCACAACTCCTCATTTGAAGGTGTCAGATCTGGTCTGAAGGATATGCGTTGCAGATTTTTAGATTTCAATGTTTGTCGGGTCCAATTAAAGATTGGATTTGAAGGATCTGTTTTGGAGATTGCAGAGCTATGGTGAGTAACATTGAAAGGTGTGAAGAGCTTGTTTTTTATTGGCCTGATTTCATCAGATATGCATATAATGGTTTGAAGTGTTTAAAAGTTCTATGTTACATTGACAAGTTTATAGAAGGCTATATTGCATTGGATTTGCTTCAGATCTCATTCATTGGATTCAAGTTTATCCTACCCTGTTTGAATGGGAAGCCCGCACCAAATCAAACAACTCGGCTCTATTGCATTGAATCAGCTAATTCGTATTTTGGCAAATCCTATATTGAATCCGAGCTCTTCGACTCTACTACACCTTGCGAGATCCCTGTATCTCAATCCAGATAATGTCTCTCTGAGCTCGACTCAAACAGTTTCGATCTGGGATCTCAGTGTCGCCTCACAATGACCTAAATTCATTGTGATTTAAATCAGACTTTCTAAAACATCTCTTCAAGTGCCAACTTGGTTGTTCGACTCCCTTCACAACACACGATTTTGGGTTGAACACCAAGGCAATCCCCAAGCTCCTCTTCTTTCATTCAAGCGAGTTGTAAATCCTGCGGCTGGTCTATTTCCATTCATTGGATCCCCTGTTCAGAGGATACTATACTCGGCTCAACATGGCTCAACGCTTCCTATGCGGCTCAAATGCACTCTATGCAACTCGACCTATTTCTGTTGGCATGTTGCACCCCTACAACTTTGTTCGAGCACATTCTGGCTTGACCAATCTCTCATTTTCTCCCCGGTCGGATCCAACACCTCCAATCTCGATGTGACAGAACTTCCAACCCATCAAGCTCTTAACACAACATAGTGGATTCGGTCTCCTCATCTTATTTGCACTGTAAAGACATTACAATCCCTAACCCTAATCAGGTAAGGACTCTTTATTTATTTTAATTTATAATGTGTAGAGTTTAGAGGATAAAATCAATCATCTCCACTTTATTACTTAACTAGTGCAGCTATGTTGTTAGCTTTGTGGTGCCTATTATTCATTTTTCTTTAAGCTGAGGCACAAAACAATGAGGTCAATTTTTATAGGAAATTATGAAGAATTTCACCCATTTCCAGGAGAATAGATGAACCTATGCATAGATGCCTAGTTGGAGCTAAGAACACTTAAAACTATGAGAAGTCCGAAGTTGTGAATTTAAGCAAGTGAGAGAGTCACATTCATGGAAGTGGGTAACTTTGCTATTGACTATTAGATGGCATTATCCCTTTTACTCAATGGAACTTCTGCCACAATACTCTTATACACATCCCATTGTTATTTCATCTGATTGAATTGATGCTCAATGATGAGATGAATGCTAGAGGGAATCCTTGGAGGGATATACATGGAAGCAAAACATAAGAAAATATGTAGAAAAATTACAGCATTTATACTCGGCCCAAACAATTATCAACTCAATATCATATTCTTCTTCACCCTGTGAATGGTTTAAACATTTGGAGGTGTCCAAATGGAGAGAAGTCAGTCCTTGATGGGTTGACATGGGCTTGGAGGTTGGAGCAGCTTACAACACACCTATTCCAGGTCCTATCTAGCTAGCTTAGTGTTGTTTGCTTTCTAGTTACAGACATGGAAAGAGAATAAAACGAGTTTCATTTTACAGAGATGCATATTTTGAGGCTTGGTGAACATTTCATTTGATAGTGTTTGCAGCTTCGTATCTAGATAACTTCTTTCTCTGTGTCCTTGTTTGGTGTGCTACATTCATACCAAGATTAGTGGATTTTCCCTAGGCATACCAGTGGATCATGATGGCAGTTATGAGGAGCAAGCATACCTTCAAGGCTGGCTGGCTTATATTGCTTGAATTTATCGTAATCCTTAGGATATGACAACATTCTTTTCATGTAAAATATGATACCGTAAAGGGTAGATTATATGATGCTTTGGACTTGAGATTAATTCCTGTAATAAGTTTTACTTTTATCATGTTTGGAGGAGGCTGCAACCTATACTGATACATGTCAAACTTATGATATAACTGTTGGCATCATAAGTGGATTATGTAGATGGCAGAACAACCTTCTTTGTAGACTCATAGGAGTAAGATATTGTTTAGCTTGCATATTCCAATGTTTTAACTCTTCAAGAGATGTCTTACTCTCGGAAATGTATGAACATCTTTCAATCTTAAACGTTGTACTTGTGTTAGGACCCACTATCATTCATATATAAAGGGTTAGTTTGTTGTTCAAATATGTTTATATTTTTAGGTTTTGGTGAGAAATGATTTCTTTACATGTTTATGTTATGAGTTGTAGACCGTATTTATGTTGTTCTTCTCCATTTAGAAGGGTTCAATACATATTATATGACGACTGATGTATGTTTACGCTTTGGATCTCTTGTAGTCTAAATTGGAAACCCTGTGGCTATAGAAATTCCCCATGTAGTAAAAATTGTGACATTGTGGCTGGAGTCACTGTAATGTAAGGCATGGCTATGCTATGTCGGCATCAATAAAATAATAACAAAAACAATGCATGACATTTGACATGACATGGCATAGAAAATTGATGTATGCTTCCAGAAAAAGGGTTCATGGATTGTCAACCCCTGTTTTTGTGTGTTTAACCTATCAGTGCAAGAGTAGTCCTTGAGGATTCACAAAAAAGAACTACCTTCACCAGCTAACCATGGTCTAACTAACAGATTTTTGGAGTTCCAATTTTTGTGGGTTTCTGAGAGAGGTCGAACGGCACAGCTAGGAGATATGTTTAGAAAAACAGGAAAAGTGATGGCAACAGTGATGTGACAAAAACTGGGGGTTTAATGAGGTTGTGCATAAGAAACATATTAGAACAAGTTTTGTACATGTAGACACCTAAAATCTGCTTCCGCAGTTTTAATGCTAAAGTGGTCCTCATTATCCTCTACCTTATCATTTCCATTATAATTAGTGATCTTCCACTAATTAACTAACATTTCCCTCCATTTTGGTCAATTAACAACACTTCGTTAATTAACTAGCTTCTATCACATTCCAAATGCCAATTAATGACACTTCGTTAGTTATAATCCTCTTCAAATCAATTAATTAACTATTATTAGTTAATTAAGCTTTTTTAACATGCATTTAATCAATAAACCTTTTTATTGATTAAATTTAGCTTTCAAATGTTTCCAAACTCATCAAATTCTTCCTAAATCACCTCCAAATAGCCTAAAAAGCTTATTCTAGCCTATTAATCAATATCATTTGATTAATTAAAGTGTCTTTTAACTCACTTGCTAACTCACCTAGCTATGGTTAACTAACCCAAGGTTACTTTATGTTTTATCTTTTGTCCCACATTCATTAGGATTCATGTTTCTCTCCAAGTAGAAAGCTATAAAAGGACCAAGCTCCTATCTTCACACCTTTCACCATGCTTTGAATTGCATATCATATAAACTTATGATTTTAGAAGTCATCTCCATTGCTTTGGAATAGCTTGCATCCCCATTTGCATCCATTCTTTCAAGCTTGGTTAGTAAAGGCATATCTTACATGGCCTTGTAGCCATTGTTAAGAGAGATCCTTTCACCTTCTTAGAACAACACCCAATTTGATTGCTCATAGATTTAATTAGATTTATTTATTTAGCGATCTTTTAACATAGTAAGAGTGTATGTAGTTAAGATGATTTAATTCATCTAGATTTTCATTGATGCATTCTATTAAGCTTTGATCTTGATGGTTCTATATTAAATTTTAGTTTAGCTATTTTAAACTACTAGGTGTTAGTCTAATTCAATTAGCTTTGAAAAGTTTAGTTAGTTGATAGTACACAAAAATATATATTTTTCACATTTTTTGATGTTACAAATTTCTGGACCTTGCACCCATTCTTGGAATACAAGAAAAAATACTCAGTGCTGGGAATTCCCTTCTGGTAATTAGTTGCATATGCAGTACTGATAATAGCGGGTTTAACATTCTTTTCCTTTTATTAACTTGCCAATACACTTGTTTACAACAGAAGTTGTTGTAATCCCAATCTTCCAGGATCCATCCTTCCACTCTCTGCAGCATAACTATTCAGCAAAATGGATGATGCCAATGAGAGGATATTTTTACACAGGAACATTTGTTTCTGCACAGAAACTTGTTTTTAAGGCTGGACAGGGAAAGATTGAACAAATGCTTCATTATGGCCTGAGAAACATTTGTACTGCAACAGGGTTGAAGCCTTGGGCAACAGCCCACAACTGGCCCCAAAGCATGGCCATTACAGGTGCAGTTGAAGTTGCAGTACAGCAAAGAAACAGATAAACCCAATCGCAACATCCATTGCCCGTTGCAGACATGTTGTGGGCCCAAAAATATGTGTTCTTGCAACCAGGGTTTGGAGGATGAATTTAGAAATTTTGTCGGTGAATTTTGACTGCATCTTCTACTAGGGCAGCCATCTTTTGTCAGTGCTTTCAGAAACTTTTGTTGATTTGAGTGGTGAAATTGTAATAACTTAATAATAACCATGTTATAGTTTCCTTTCCCTTCTAATTTCAGCTTAGTTTTGAAGTAGCAATTTGCTTCCGAGGGTTTGATGCAATTCTTCTTTCCCATCTTCTTTAATGAGACTGGGATTAATTTTGCATTTAACCCTTTTCTATCTTTTCTCCTCTTGAATTTTATTTGTGTCGTTTCATTTCATAAGAGAGAGGTATGGAGGAGAAGAACTATGAGCTGTTTCTCGTTATTTTAACATACCAAAAGAGCAACACTTTTTAGGGTTGTAGCTACCTTATGATACCCAAGTATAGGATCAGTCATTGGTGGTTGTAGATATCTATTTTGATAGGCGACTGGGAGGGGAGACCCTATTCAGTGGTGCTTCTTGCTTTCGACGGGCTTCATTTTTTTAGTATCTCTGAGCTTCATAGGTCTGAAGGGAAAAAGTGCATCATTTTGCCGCCCTTGCCAGGGTTAGTTCCCCTTATTTTGTATATAAATTTCTCCACTTCTAGACAAATTTATGGTAGACTTAATTTAGGGTAGACTTAGGCCATGGGCTATGAAACACTAGTTCCTGTATTCACAATGGTTAATTCTTATGAGATGTAAGGGAAAATGGATATAAGTGGAACAGATGAGCAATAGCAATAACATATATAAGACAGTCTCCTTTTTGCTTATAAGTTGGTGGATGCTCAAGTTATTGGCTGATGCCTTACCCTCTCATATATTCGCATGTGAATAGAAGAAAGAAAAGCATGAGGATACTATGAGGTCTACTTGTTGTCTTTCAGGCTCTACAGCATTGAATGCTTAGTTTATGTGAAATAATATGAAAGAAGGTAAGTGAAGAGATAGAAGGAACCATAGAGATGTTATGAGCACATATACAGTGTTGCTTCAATTGTTGCGTGCTCACACTATGAAAGTGTGGGATAGTAATGGCTTAACTCCTTAGAATTAGCATAGCTGAATACATGCACACACCTTCACATGGACTATGTTAACGGAAGCACTCGGATTTTCGGTTTCTAGTTTCATACTTAGAAATGTTTGAAAGGAGGAATGAGGAGAGGAGATAATTAGGGATTCTCCAGTGATGGCACAAAGAAGAAGAGTTGGATAATAGATTGCTACTACTGTGAAATTGCGTGTCCATTTTCTAGTAATACCAGAGCAATATACTTATTGGCAGGTACATATCCGTGGATATCAAAAATAGATACGGCATATCTCTAAAAATTATCTATAAGCCTCACCCTCACTAGCTCCTACAGCTTAAAATCAAAGTTAGAAAATTGTAGTGTTGTAATCATGTAAACTAATTGTTAAAACAAATTGTAAACTTTCAGATAACTGAGAATGAAATAAATAAATATACCCAAATGAAGATAGAGATTATGGACATTATCTTCAAAAAAAGAAAGTTCCACCTTCAAAGCATTACAAGCATGTGAAATTCACAACACGCAGCCATGACTTTCTTGACTTAAAGCTGTAAGTTAGCTTTCAATTGTTCAGAATTAAAAAATTAAGATTTTTCTTCCCAAAAAAATCCATTCTGTTTTCTCAACCCCAACCAATACAACTGTAACTGAAATCAAACAAACAGGCAATAAATTGTCACCTTCAATTCACATATTCTCAAACGCACTTGCATGCAATTTTTTTTAATATACCGACCTTGTGGTGGAAGAGATTTTCGTCCATGATATCGTCGACAGTCCATTTGAGCACCATTTCCTCGAACATTTCTCTCGCACTTTTGCGCTGCAAAGCTCTACTCCCACTGGACTCCCCCATGACTGCTCTCAAATTGCGTTATACTTGCCTGCAAACTAAATCTTTCAACTTTCTTCCATGAATTGCTCCACTCTGTTACAGTTATAAGCTGCCTATAACAAATTAAAAACAAAACATTCCTCTTGTTGAAGAAGATTCGTTGGGTAAAACTTGCTCGTTAAGCAAAGAAAAGTAAATGCATTTGCATAACGTGATTGATTGATTTGGATGGGTTTCTTCAATTTACTCCGTGTCATACTTTTATAGGTAGTGCAGCATTGGAAAATTTCGGGAAAAGAGATGCCGACGTACTATATTTTTCGCCATTTTTAATGGCAAGCTTCCGCCTAGTTTCCTCTGCCAAGGAATTTTGTTTTTTAAATGCGGAAGTGGCTTTTTGGGATAAATCCGTGGGAGAATGTGATGTTCGATGATAGGAAAATTGCGAGTGTCGGTAATATATTTGTGATAGAGAGAAATTTTGAATTTGACGCCCGTTTACAGATGTGTGAAATGCCCCTCTATTCCAATTTTTAAATATGACGTGTAATTTCGTTATATAGATTTATGACATATATTTAAAAAATATTTATATAAGTAAACATTATTTATTTTAATGTAAATATCTCGTGATAATAATATTGTTGTCTTTTATATGAACTCGTCAAGATGGAATTTTATTTGATTTTCGCAATTGGTGGTCAATTTGAAAGCCTTGCGAAAACTAGTTATCATTATTATTTTTTACTTGTTGAGAGTGGCTGACCTTTTAGCCTTTGGGGCTTATTATACCTTTCACGACCATTTTAATAAGTTATTATTAAACATATTTTCAACCAATAAGAAATTAGTATTAATTTTTATATTGATTTTCAAATGTTTTAAAATTTCAACATGTTCATTTTTTAACAAAAAAAAAAAATTAATTATATTTATCTAGTTTGTGATTGGCAGGCCTGGAAATTGGACGGGAAAAATTTAGAAACGGTAGACAATAACACACTGAAATTTTTGAAAACCGTAAATTTTTTTAAAGAGTTTATTTAAAAACATAATACCTATTTATATATATATGAACAGAGTATACATATATCTATAAAAATTTCTGAAAATTACAGCGACTTGAAAGAGCTAAATTGTCAGCAAATTTTGCTTTGACAGGTAGATAATTTGAAATTCCAACCCTGGTGATTGGCTAAAAAAAATTACCCCTTATTCCCACTTTCACGTAAATTGAGGCACCATGATGTCATCATATTTATTGTGGTTGCCATCAGGGATCAAATTTGAAGGGCTGAATTTTATTTCGAAGGGCACATATTTAAGTACCCTTCAGTGATGAAAAGCAATATAAAAATTTACATTTCATATGACACGAGAAAATATAGTATACACATCGTAAAAATAAAGAACATTTTCTTTTTTAAAAGTGATTATATAAAAACACAATACTTTGGTTCATTGTACTATGGTTACAATAAAGTAAATGATGCATTATGCTTTAATTTCAAACCCCTTTCAAATATCTCTTCAAACATTTTCGATAATTTTTGGAGAATTTTGTGACAACCACTAACTACCCTACGTGGATCTAATTGTCTGTCTTATTTTCGGAAACATCTCCATCTCTTTTCCTTATGGCTCATTGATTCCAAAATGTCAAAAATTTCCAATGAAATTTGAAAGATAACAAACTAAAATTTTAAAATGTTCTCAAACTAGTGTCATCTCTCTAAAACACCCTGATAACATAAATGAAAATGGATTACCACAACTTCATAACATATATTCTATATGTAGCTAATTCAGAAGCTACATATATATTATTCCATGAGATGATACTAGGAATGGGACACCTCAAAACAATATATGTTTGTTGGCCCTTGACGCTGCAAGCCTGCGGCCACCATTTCTTATTTGGATACAAATGGAGTGGCATCAGGAAATGCAAAGAGGGGACTTTGTGTTCTCGGGGAGCTACCATAATTTATGGGCTTGAATATACAACTAAGCAAAGGGAAAAGTGAAAATGCTGCAAAAATTGCTTATAATTTATTTTATAAAGACCACAAAGATGTTACCTAAACATACCAAAGTTGATAGCAATGATGTGGTGCTAGTTGAGACTACGGTGTCTATAAAAATTATTTTTCGTGATGGTATCATATTAAACTCTCAAATTATTGATTTCTTAATCCTTTGGATAAAATTCCTCCAAATTCCATGGAATAGCCTAGGGGAGGGTACCGAACTACCCAAATTATAGTGGAAAATTTAACCTTTTGTAGAGCCGGATTTTGTAATTTTAGCACGAAGAGACCAGGCTTTGATCAAGTTGTGCAAATATTTATAACACACGTTGAAATGATAAACTTTGAAGCTTGGATCTTTCATCCCATCATCCATGCATCAATGATTGAAGGCCATTCTACAATGATGAATGCATTTTGTTCAAATATTTTATTAGATATAAAATAAGGATCTTGGTTCCATTTTATATTAGAGAAATTGAAACAGCCAAATAATGATTTTGTGATTGAAGAAGGTTTTACCTCATTTTTTGCCATCATATGGTTTAAGCCTCCAAAGCCCAAATGCAGAAGCATTGCGACATGATTATTTTAACGTCCACTTACTACATGTAGCTGCAGACTTGCTGAGTATAAAAGAATCAAATCAGACTTATTTCTCACTGAGTTCTCAATAATTCATCAAGTGTTTGGAAAAATGCGTATTTTCATAAGTATTTACATGTTTTCTTATATCTTCCACATGTTGAATCACTGATACCTTTAGTCTATTTTTTTTACAAAAAAGTGTGTTGGAGTCTGCGAGAAGAACATGTTACAGGCAACAATGCTTAATGAGTATTGCTTTGTTTGGCACCGTCTATTTGTCAATGTCCATGGTCACTTCCAAATTGGAACTTGGAATTCGGAATTTGGGGGTTTGGAGTAGTGAAGGGCACTGCATAACTGCATTATGTATGAATTTTACAGGATTTGTTATTAAATGCTAGAGATTTAGTTGTATATTTAATAGTTATTTTTTCCTCTCCCGAGTCATGTCCTCCAAACGAGTCCAAAGTCCAAAATATTTAAAATTATGATTTCCAATACTCCAAATAATAAAATAATAAATCAAATCCTTAGTGATAAAATATGTATGGTACAAGTTGCATTGGTGGCAGTAAACAGCTGTAGTAGATGACATTGACGGGTAATTTTTAATGGCACCCTTCTTTTTGACATTTTAAATAATACTTTATACTTCAAGAATGTCATTTAATTTTTATTTTTTGATTTTCATTTGACGGGTAAATTTTCCATCACATTTCTGGGACGGGCTTGGACCCTTAGGACTGGCTTGGACGGGTGCAAATTTGATCCCTGGTTGCCATTTCTACAATTTTAGAAATAATTTACTTTTTTAGAATTTATTGCTTAAAATAATTGACCTATTTTATAACTATGCACTCTTTTGTCTCTTATCGGGGGTTAAATTTGATGGGCACTGTCAAACAATTTTGAGATGACGGTAATTTTTCAATGAGGCCTTTCAAAAGTACACACAGTGTTATTTATGTCAATTATTATATATTTATTTAATTATTTTTAATTTATATTTATCTATATTTATATAATTTACATATAAATTTATATAAAAATGACGGTCAGATTTTGAATATGCAAGTTATATGTGACAGTCATCATAAATATTTGCAAGTATTTTACGGCTAAAATCATAAAAAAATGTCTAAACGGTCATCAAATTTAACCCACGTTTATAATATTTACAAAAAAAATAAGTACACATTTAAGTGCTTTTTAAATAGGAGTGCATATTTTCTAGGGAATTGCATCTAAGTATTCCACATGACTTCTTCGAAAACATAGAGAAGTGCCACTTTTTCCTTATATTACACCCTACATATATTTTATTTTATTTTAGCTAAAAATAATATTATAATGACTTTTTTAAATCAATATAATATTGTTTACTTTAAAATAATTTAATGTTAATTAGTTTAAATCAATAAATTGCTATTTATTCTCAAACAATTCAACAATTCAATATTACCCCATGGACTAGTCGCATTGCGACTCTTATTGTATTATTTTTTAATTAGAAATCTTATCATCATATTTATTACTCAAAATGTTTATTAATAAAAATAAAGATTTAAAAATATATAAATGTGTTACATCAAAGTATGACAAATTTTGCCAAAGATGATGTATTTTGGGGGAAAGAATGAAAAAGAACGATGAGGTGGAAATGATATTTTAATACATAAATTTAAATAAGAAGTATGTGTTCACATAAATATGTTGATTAGTGTAAGTAAATGTTCGTTTACGGCTCCGCTAGGGTTTTTTTCATGCATTCGCTTGCCATACACCGTTGCGAGAACTATGCCTCCTTAGCTTTTTTAGGGTTATCCCAATGTCCTATCATAGTGTAACCCGGCTATTTTCCTACTGCTAAGGTGGTGAGTTACTTATTAATGGCCAACTCTCTTTCCACTGCAACGATTGTTACAACTGGTGGTGAAAATGGCTCCCAAGCGCCCGTGGAAGTTTGTTCCAAAAGTCTAGGACGATGTGTGGATTCTGAATCCTCCCCGGATGTTGTTATTTCTTATGAATGTATAGACCTTGCGGTCAAATGGTATCGTAATAATTGTCTTATTGCTTATTTCCATTGTAGACATGTAAAATGTCGACATGGTCATTTAGCAAATAATCACATTCATCCCTAATCATATAATAATTAATTAGTATATTCTAGCTATTTCTATTATTCATTTCAAAATCTCATCCTACACTTAGTCATATTAATACATTATTAATATTCTCATTAGCCAACTAACTAATCTCCATTAACTATTTCTAAGAATTTAAAATTACCACCCACCTACCACCTACTTTATGCCTACTCTATAATTAGGCTCTCCATCTTCCCCCCCCCATAAACATAATTAACTTCACCCAACCGCAAATTAAATAACCCTCCAAATCGAGAGGCTTCTATTTCTAGAAGCCTCTCAAATTTTCCCTCTTTTAATTCAAACATTATCAATAGAGGATTTTTTCAATCTCTAGAATTTTCTAATTCTAGAGAATTCTTCATTCTCATGCATTTTCAACCATTGATCCATATCCTACATGGATCAATCTCAACCCTTGATTTATCCATCCTCCATCTATAAATAGTGATGTCACCTCCCATGTACACCACCTTAAAACTATTACAAGAGCATGTTGCCAAAATATCAAGCAAAGCTCTCAATCTCCATAGCATCTTATCAAGCAAAAAAACATCATTCACCAAGGGGAAGTGCTACCAAAATTATCCCAAAAATTTGAAGCACTCAAGCATTCCATCCAAGAGCACATCCAAGCTATCAAGGAGGAGGATTTGTATGTGTAGGTAAGTACAAGTATATGATCTTCTCCCTCTTTCTATCATTGCTCAATCAGAGGTAAGTAGATAGTTGTGTTAGCATAGGATTTAAATCAGTTTATTTCCTAATCTATAAGTTGCATACTAACACCACTTTTTGCTTACATTTTGACCCCCACCGTGGGGCTTACCCCCCAAAACCTTAATTGTTTTTAGTGTTATAAACAAGTTGTTCAAAACTCAGAATTTTTCATTAAGATTTGCAACCTAAAATTTTGAATTTTCGTAACAGTCGCCTGTATCAGCGTTGTTGACAAGCGCATTTGACTTGTCAACAACGCTTATGCACATAAAACAATGGTTTTATAACCTTAAACAACAGTTTCGGGAATATTACTGATTTTCGTGGTGTAAGGATTTACTTCAGCATGTTTGTCAATACACGTGGCGAGTTTGTACTTACATCAACGTTGTTGTGTTTGTATCAGCAGTTTTCTTTCCATTGACCTCAGTCTGTGCAGGATCAACACTTGTGTTTATGCAATAGCGTTTTTTTTATATTTCAGCGCATTTGTCTCTGTATCAACACTTTTGTAACAATTTCAGTGCTTTTGTGTCCTCTAACTTTTCACTGTGCAGGTTTGGCACATTTGTCACTATAGTGACTCTTTTGTCCATACTTCAGCATATTTGTTTCTATAGCAGAGCTTTTGTTTATTTGACTTTTCTATGTGTAGATTGTCTCTGTTATAGCGTTTTTCTTTTTGGTTTAGAGCATTTATACTGTAACAACATGTTTGTCCTGTAAACAACGTATTTTCCCTGTAACTAACATGTTTACTCTAATAATGGTTTTGCATTAGTTCTAACCAATCTAATCACACTTTTGGTGTTTTAATGGTGTTTTACAGCTTCTTACATTTTGTTTTTGCAGAAATATCATAGGAATAAGGGGAAACTCTGTCAGTTTTAATATTTTAATAGTATTTGCCTAACACTTGTGGTTACAAGATATTGATCAATCAAAACTACTAACCCTTTGTCTTGCAACTCGAACGATCCAAGAACATTAGGGTATAAAACAAAAATACTAATCCTTTTTGTCTTAATAGGTCCCATTGTCGAAGACCCCCATCATAAAAATTATCATTAATTTTTTATTATTTTGTGTGCATTGTCCTTTTATAATTTGTGTTGTTTGTTGTAACCCAAAGATGACACCGTGTATGATCTCCTCTCTCGTCCTAGGATGATATTTAGGATCAAAAGCGGCTATTCTTCCCTCCCTTTTTCATCTTTAGGGAATAACATGACATGGAAGTGACATCCACCCACTTACCGTAGTCCTAGGGCTCTCGTGACCATGGGATTCACCTCCACATACGTAGACACACCTCGTGTTCTAGCTGAGTATATAAATTCAAAGATAGTTGTCGTTATTGTCTAAGCATTTTCTTATTTTAAGAGCAAGGTGAAGTGAGGGGCTTCCATGTCCTAAAACCTAAGCCTCAGACAACATCCTTGCAACACGGATTTGGGTCCCACGTACTGCAAGGTATATCAGGGACTCCCCTCGAGAGCTTGTTATCCTAGATTAGGTAGCCTTTTTGGCCGCATATCAAACTATAATGCAAGGATGCCGCACTTCCCAAGATCAATCGGTAGCCGATCACACATTGGCACATAGGTGGAGAGCCAATTGTGGCATGACCTTCATTGTGTGGTATTAAAAGTGAGCTATAGTTCGGTTGCAATCCCACTTGACTAGTTAGGATTGTGCTTGCATGATTGAACTTGTCTGAGTGTTTTTTCAAAACAAGTAAATAAACCTCACACCAATCCTTATAATCAAATCACACATATAGATCACTCTTGCATTTTTCCTATGATATTTTTGACCAAAATTTTGACCACACATCATTTAGCATAGATAGTTAAAAACAAAACTTTGTCACCTATTATCCACTTACCATTCACTCCTTTTAACCACCTTTTGACTATAAGACCATACACCTTTAATTAGATTATACCTTTTGACCATAAGACCATACACCTTCAAACCATATTCTATACACCTTTACCATACAACATTTACCTTACACCACACACTATACACTTTTACCTACACTATACCTTTGACCATATTCATTAAACACTTACTATCACTCACACCTTTCAAATACAAGTAACAAACCTTTTTCACATAATTAAATAAACAACAACCAAAATGTTGACCATTCTTCATTCAATCTTACACCTATCGTCACCCCTTTAACAACAAAAAAATCATCAAAATAAATAACAAACCCTTCCATCCCACTAATAATAGTTCGCAAACATCTCTTTCCATTCTACAAACAAATATTACATATTCCCCGTCCTAATCCACATAAGCCAAACTATCACCCCTCACTCATTGTCACACAACTTTTGTCCTAATCATTCATCATTTCCATTAGCATATCAACCCTAACCTAGGCCCATAAGACTCTAAAACCTGACATATCACATAACTTTCTTGATCAAAATAATTGTCATAACCTTACACCTTCATTCAAACATATACATAAAACACTTTCACTCTCTACTTACAATTTCTTATAGACAAGACCATCTAATCTTGATAATCGACATCTTACAAACAGGTAAAATATCCTTATCACCCATCATATTCTTATAAGCCCTTATAACAAGGCACGTCCTAAGCCCTCTACTACTGAGGCAAATCCTTTTCTTCTGTCTCCTTCTTTCAAATTTCCTCTGTCCTACTAGCAAGATCCAAATGCTAATATTATACGTTAATTCGAATAAGAAATCGAACCATCTTTCATCAACACATCCTTTACCGATTCAACACAAATCTCATTTTCATCACTACATCCTAACATCACTAGAGTCTAATGGCCCCTAGGATAATACAAACCCAATCCCACTCAAGAAACGACGAAGAAAACATAGGACATGACCTATTTAACCATAACTATTATGACGCCAATGCCGAAGAAAACCATACTAGGGGAGAAAATGAGGATACTACGGTTAATACTCGTAGTGATGGTAACTCAAGTATATACTTTACAGGAGGAAGAAGACATGAAATGTTTAACCGCTTCGTCAAAAAAATAAGGACTCTCTCTTTCTCCAACTATATCTTATGGGAGCGAAGCTTCCCCTTGATTACACCCATGACCAACTCCAAAGTCTCATCCATGATAAAAGTGATGGCATTGGCCAAATACCACCATCTACTCACCGCCATAATACAAGTAATTTTCATGTTGTACATGAGTGGGATAGTAGAGAGAACAACTCACATCCATCCAAAGAAGTTGTGTTATCCCAACTACAACAAATGAGTAACCAAATTGCTCAATTAGATTCTCAACTCATCCCACAACCATCTAATGCTCACGGATCCCAACATTCCTAACCAAACTTCAATCTGCCACCCATTGGCCCTCATGAACCCACATTGGAGAAAGAAGTGAAATCTATGAAGGAAACACTTCAAGGGAGACAACTCGACACACATGGACGATAATATAAATTTGAGGAAAATTTTCCTTACCCTTTTGATCATGGCATTCTGTGATTCCCTTTCCCACCATATTTCGAGCCACCCAAATTCAAAAAATATAAGGGAAAAGGTGACCCCCATGAGCATGTTAAGGAGTTCTATATGCTCTACTAAGAGATTTCCTATGATGAATCCTACTTACTAAGATTGTTTTCACGAAGCCTAGGCGGCCCAGCCCTAGAATGGTTTCTTCTTCTACCCAAAGGTTCTATTACTACCTTCACCAACCTATCTGAAAAATTCATAAAGCACTTCTCATATAACGTGGAACATGACGAAACAATGATTGACTTGTGTAATACTAGACAACGCAACAAAAAAAGCTTCTCATCCTTCCTACAATGTTGGAGATCTCTTTCTAATCAAATTCCATGACCTATCCCCAAAAAGTAGCTAGTCATTATTTTTGTTTCTAATTTCCACCAAGACCTAGCTTTCCACTTACAAGTCCATTGTGATGATACGTTTGATGATATCATTGAAAAAGGAATGCAAATTTAGAAAGCCCTTGTTGCTAAAGGCCTTATTAAGTTTTATTCTCGAGAAAATCACAATCACTCTAATCAACCCTCCATGTCTAAGAATCCTAAGTATTTTAATAAAAATAAAAATGTTGTCAATGATAGAGAAACAAAAACCAAACATATCCAGAATGTCCACATAACAACTGACATCTCTGTCCCTCAAGGCCAAACTCGGTCCACTCAAGACTCCAAATGTATAAAATACACCCCTCTCAATGAGTCTATGGAAGCAATCCTTGATAAACTAGTTGCATCCAATATCGTCGTTTTACCTCAAACCCAACCAATTGATGAGTCACGACCTAAACCCTCATGGTTTAAGGAAAAAGAATATTGCAAATTCCATAAAATCAAGGGTCATGCCACCAATAGGTGTATGAAGCTTAAGATTTATATCCAAGATCTCATTGACCAAGGTGAAATTGAAATTGAGGACAATGCATCTAATTCCTCTCAAAATCAGAAACTTGAGATCTATCAAAATCCCCTTCCTAATCATGGTCAAACCCATACTTCTACCCAAGGACAACAAAAGTCTAGAAACAAACCCAAATCATCTGCTTATCATTCTAATCACATAAATTACCATCGTGTACCATTACAATAGGAGTCACTTGTTGGCCACATTCATCATCATTCACACCATGTAGCTACCATTAAATCAAAGTTCCCTCACAAAGCCCTCAGTGTGTTGTAACCACTCAAAGGAGTTGTGTGGTGGTCCAAAGAACCACTCCATCCTCCTCTAATCCTGTACCACAATCCCAATACAACATCATTGAACAACTCAAGAAGACCCCTACGTAAATATCTATCATGGATCTTCTCAAAACATCCTCCATTCACAAAGATATCCTTTACTGCACCCTTTAAGAACATGTGTTCCAAATGATGTTGAGTTGTGGAGCTTAATTGCTTCACAAATAGCATGATTTACAACTTGCAGGTTTACACTGTTAGGATTTCATATTATTAGTGCTCGCATTATTATTAAAGTTAGATTATAATTATGTGATGCAATTGAGTTGGTATTACAACTCATATTGTTATAATATATTGTTTCAACAATATATTATTATAGAGTTTTGTTGTACCCGTAAAATTATAAACGGGTAAGTTGTTTGTTGACTTCCTATTTTCTAGGAAGTAGTTCTTCTATTGTATTGGCTATATATTAGCCAAACATGTTGTGCAGATATATAAAAAAATAAAAATTATTGTGTGTTATTTCCTGTGTAAATCTGTTACTGCATTTATATTTGGTATCAAAGCACTAAATTGAACTTGTAATTATGTGTAAATGTAATATTTATTACATTAAATATATATATATATATATATATATATATATATATACTATTATTATTGTGTGTTATTTCCTGTGTAAATCTGTTGCTGCATTTATATTTGGTATCAGAGCGTCAATGGTCATGTCCCTGTGAACAATGAGAGTCTTAAGAAGATTGTTGTGTGCAAATTCATTTTATACATATTGGTGAAGTTTCAAGTTTTACGTAGATCAAGGACTTGCATATATTTTTGCAAGGGATACTTCGTGAAAACACAAGTATAGATCTGCAGAAAGCCCCGCAATCTAGCTATGTGAATGATCCCACATTGGAATTGCTCGCTTACTGCTTCTGTATACGATCTGCATTGAGAATTACGGATCTTAGCGTGTGACAGTCCAACTATGGGCGCTCGACTAAAAGTACTACCATTGAGGTTTATCCGATATTCAATCCGTCCAGTTTTGATCTGAGATCCTAGTTAGAAAGAAGACGTTTGATTCGTTCATTTCTGTGCTGATCGACTGCACCTGTGTGGACGACAACAATACCTATTACGGGACCCTACATCAATACATTACGCGGTCCACTATGTTTGAATCTACAACTGCATCGAATCAGGATGGTTCTGCAGATCAATTTCTTCACTTGTACAGAAGAAACATCAATCACGTGTTTCCATCATAGCAGGTCTACCATCATATGTTGCAGGTGCCCTCCTATTTCCATCTATTGAGTATGAGACTTTGCCTGATCACTGCAAGTTTAAAGGCATCCAACTATATAATTAGTTATCGGCAACCGCACATAGAGTCTTGGTGATTGGTCTCTGAAGGCAATTCTCATTTACACATATGTTTATGAATCAACTTGTGACGTGTTAAAAAGCCCTGATCACCATTTATCGCTGGTATTGTTGTTCAGACGTTTTCTCGAATGGGTGGCAAAGTCTAACTCTTCTTGCCAGTACACGCGTATGCAGAACAGCCCCAAATGGTCAAGATAACATTCGGTCATGAACTGATTTTGAGTTCAGGGGATTGAAATCAAATCTGGTCTTCAACCAGTTGCATAGATAGTTTGTTTAGTCGTTATGTTATCCAACGCATGTGTTGTAAGTTTATAGTGGCCTGTTAAGACATCTGAAAGTCAAAGTCTCAGCATATCAATTGTGTCACTTCAAGGGGTTGATAAAGGCCCTGAGTATTCTTGCAGTCGATTAGTGATTTTCGTGTCTAATTCTTCTTAAATTTATTAGCAAAGACTATAGTTTGATAAATTCAAGTCTTACTATAGTGTTGGTTTAATGCCATTGCATTTTAAGGTTGCAATGCTATAACATTCAATGTTTTAGCCAAGATCTTAAAATTTTTCCGACACCATTTTTTTGGGATATTTTATAAAATTGGAATCATTATAATAGTCACTATTGAAACAATTAGTTTACACGATCAATATTCTCGTCATTTTGTTTCAAGTCAATTAGAGTCGTCAATGTGTGTCAATTGTCATTTACATTAGTGACAAATTATCGGGAACTTGTCCATCCTCAAAAGAGTTATTTATACGGTATCATCGAAATTGTGCGTCAAAGGTTGTTGCAAAAGTGCTTAGTTTTGTCCAAAGTGTCCCATCGCAGTGGTATCTAATTTCGTTGAAAAGAGTTAAAAGTTTGGAAAATATCCACTTTTTGTAAAGAGTCCTAAGTCAAATATTGCTGAGTAAAAAATGCCAAAAATTAAAAAATTATCTGTAAATGACGCATTGTCGGTGGTATGAGACGTCCGACTTTGAGGCATGCAATATTGATCTTCATGATCAATATCCAGTTGAGCTAACAACATCATGATACTGGAGGATGGAGGCAAATGGAGGTTGAAGGTCATTCAACGACCTCTCGTTACTTGCCAACGATGGGGCCGCATATCATGATTTGGTGACATTTGTTTTCAGTTGTGTGTTTACTTCAATTTGCATTGACCCTGTTGCTTCCATAAGTGGTACAATTTTACAGTGAGGGGGGGAACATGATTCCAATGTTCCATTTCCATTATGTCAGGTTTTTTTCTATGTATGTATGAGCAGACAGATTTTTAGCAGAATTTCTTATGTTATTCCCTGTAATGAGATATTCATGAGGGCTGATAATAGTACTTGACATATCATGATGTTGTTGTAGGTAAACGACTTTAAAACCTTCATTTGTGGTTTGTGGTAAAACCAATAGCAAAACCACCATTCTTGGTTGTTAGTAATACATTCGCAAAACCATCACTTTGTGGTTTGTGGTAAACCAATTGCAAAACCACCCATTCTCGGTTTGTGGTCAACCGTTTGCAAAAACTTTCCTTGAGGTTTGTGATCATCTTATGAAAATCACTAGATCATGAGCAGGTGCAAGTATAAGGCAGGTTTTCCCCATGTTCGTACTCAGGGGGGGAATGTTAGGATTTCATATTATTAGTGCTCACATTATTATTAAAGTTAGATTATAATTATGTGATGTAATTGAGTTGGTATTACAACTCATATTGTTATAATATATTATTTCAACAATATATTATTATAGAGTTTTGTTGTACCCGTAAAATTATAAACGAGTAAGTTGTTTGTTGACTTCCTATTTTCTAGGAAGTAGTTCTTCTATTGTATTGGCTATATATTAGCCAAACATGTTGTGCAGATATATAAAAAATAATAATATTATTGTGTTTTATTTCCTGTGTAAATCTATTGCTGCATTTATATACACAGTAACCGGCATCGATCGACTGACCGACGTTGGTCACCTGGGAGTAACTGGTATCGGTTGGGTAACCAGCATCAGTTACCTATCTGTGAAAGTTTTTATTTTAAAATGCGGGATTAGATCCATCCTTTGATTAAAATGTAATCTAAGGGTTGTAAATTCATATCTAAGTTTCCCTAATGTTTGTATATGCTTATAAGCTAGACAACTAGGGTTAGAAGGAGTGATTGATCATAATTGAGAGAAGGAATTCTTGGAGGGAGCAAAGAGAAGCTTGTGAAGGAAAACTATTTTACATCTGTGTAAGGTGTGGAAGATTGCATATCTTCATTGTACATCCTCTATAAATCAAAGAATAATAGATTGGTTATTTCTTGGTGGACGTAGCCCACACTAGGTGAACCACGTTATATCTTGTGTATTGTTCTTCTGGTTTAATTTCCGTATTTATTGCTTATATGCTTCGATTTTGATTATAGATCTGTACAACAAGTGTGTGCTAACCCCCAACAAATGACATCGATCCTATAAAATTCCACGCTCTCGTCACCCATATTTATCCCTATCCAATGCTTCCACTCAAATTCACTCAGTAGGACTTACCACCACATGGCCCTACACATAATTTGCCTCTCTATATTGAATTTCATATGGAACATACTCATGTTAAATGCATGCCAGTAGAGAACGGGTCTGCTCTAAATCTTTGTACCTTATCTCTTATTCAATAGTTAGGGTAAAATGAATTAGATCTAAAGAAAAATATCATTACCATCAAAGCTTATCATAATATTGAGCGTAAATCAGTTGGTACTATATATTTTCCTATCAATGTTAGGCACGTCATGTTTCCCACCCTTGTGCATGTTGTGGACATTTAGTTCCCATATAATTTATTACTTAAACGACCATGGATTCATGAAATGCATGTTGTACCATCTACACTACATCGATGTCTCAAATTCAAGCATGGTGGCATAGAAGTCACCATCCATGGTGATCTCATCCTTTCCAATATTGTCAAGCACTTGAGGTAGAAAGTTATCAGGAACCATATTGTCGCATTACTGAAACTATACAATTGTCTCTACCATCATCATCTGTCACTTCATATGTCTCACCAAATAGTCTTCCATCCACATCACACAACACTTCATCATCGTCCTCTCCTCTCCTACCCACTCCTTCCATATCCACTCCACTTTTACCCACTCACCACTTAAGTTGAAATCAACAAGGTGTGGAGAATATCAAAGCTTCAACATAAACAAGTTACTATTATCACACAAACAGTGTGGAAAGCCCGACATCTGTTAAAATAAATAGAAAAAATATTTATTGGGCTCATCCACTTTTAACATTTTGGGTACCTTGCTAATGAGTACCTTGAACCATTTGATACTACATGGCTCATTGATGACTCCATACCATCCTATTACTCTAACGACAAATATTTGATCCCTAAAAAAATAATGGCCCATATGGGCTATTCTGGACGAGGACTAGGTCACCATAAACAAGGCGTTCCCGAACCTCCTACCGTTATCCCTAATTTTGATGGTCATGGCCTTGGGTACCAACCACCTAATGAAAGTATCCGCGATGACCTTAGTGATACTTCACACACCTGAGGAGGTGATCGATAATATCGACACGAGTTTTGTCTATAACAGATACAAAGACCTCGACACCACTAACCTTTTCCATAACACCATTGTTCTCTCCATCAATATCACTCTCACCTGTCCATAACTCATTCAATGAGACCAAAAATTGGAGCATGCCCCTATTGAATCATTTTAGAATGATGAAGCAATTCTTGAGTTCAAGGGAACTTGCGATGATATACCTGTTGGGGATCATAAAAAAGGTTTCCAAATATGTTTAAATGTCGACGCCTACTTTGGCAAATAGAAGCCTCCCATTTCCCTGTAATCCTAATCTAATATCCCTCATCCCAACTTACCTTGTGACCTTAACGAGGAATATTCCCTCGCTGAATTATTCCAAGAATTCCCAAATCCTGAACATGATTCGGTTATGGATCAAATTCTTCTAGCTCCTAAAATGTTGCAAGACAACTCAATGTCATTAATTGAATAAACCCTTGACATCAACATCGACATGGAGGAAGAGCCCAAGATCTTCAAACTAAGGGCATCCTTATCTGTAGACAAACATGCCACCTTTATAGCACTTCTAAAAGAATTTTTAGATATATTCGCATGGTCCTATGCAGATATGTTTGGTCTGGATCCTTCCCTAATAGTCCATAATATTGTAGTGCGTAAAGATGTCAAACTAGTCAAACAAAAGCTCTCTGAAAGTAGTTTTGATTGTCATCCAAAAGTAGTAGATGTCGGCTTCATCCGTTGTTTCTTGTCAAAGAAGAAAATTTACATTTGTAACTTCCGTGACTAATAAAGCTAGACATCCAAACATTGACATGATTCATCTACAACAAGGCACCCTCATTGATTAGTCATCTCCACATCACCTAGGTGATCATCTCGCCTTGCGAATATTCTTAGGAAGTCAAATGACAGTAGGCAAGAAAATTGTCATTTGCAGGGCATTTTCATTTTATAATTGTAACTTCTTCTAGTGACATCAATAAATGTCATTGCGTCTAAGGATGATTTCCCATTACCAACCATTTGTACTTCCTAACATGATATGAGCATTGATTCTTACTCGCAATCTATTGTTTTCGAATCAGGGCACATTAGATGTTGTCCCTTTTCGATGGATGGTTTCTCTCTGGCTATAATCAGATTAAAATTGTAGAAGAAGATCAACATAAAACAACTTTCACTACACCTTGGGGCACATTTTACTATCAAGTCGTGCCCTTTGGACTCAAAAATGTTGGAGACACCTACCAACATGCAATAAATATAATTTTCCATGATATGATGCATGACATAGTTGAAGATTACGTTGAAAAAATTATGGGAAAATCTAAAACTCGTAAGGAACATCCCATTGTTCTTTGTCTGAATCTTCGAACAACTCCGTGAATACAAGGTTCACCTAAATCCTAAGAAATTTGTTTTCGACGTCACATCTAGAAAACTCATCGTCTTTATTTTCTTTGGATGTGGAATCAAAATTGATCTAGATAAATTCAAAGATGTGGTTGAAATGCATCCACCCAAAAATCTAAAGCAGCTACGGAGCCTACAGGGAAAAATACAAGCCATCAGAAGATTTATTGCACAACTTAGTGATAAATGCCATCCATTTCATCACCTACTCAAGAAAGGCACCAAATTTCACTAGATCAAGGAATGTTAGGCTTCCTTTGACAAGCTCAAGGAATATCTACTGCACCCTCTAGTGTTAGTACCTCCTACTCTAGGAATGCCTCTTATTTTATACATCTCAGCTACACAACACGCCTTGGGAGCTCTCCTAGCACAACATGATATCCATGGAAAAGAACAAGCCATTTATTATTTAAGCCAAACATTAATTTCTTATGAGCTTAATTACACTCCTATGGAAAAAAAAAATTGTTTCCATAGTCTTTGCCTGTCAAAATTTGTGTCATTACATGCTCAATAATACCATCAAGCTCATAACAAAATTAGATCCACTCAAATATATACTCTCTATATCAGCTTTAACAAGACGAATGTCTAAATGGATTATGCTCTTGAGTGAATTTGACATTGAATATGTTAATCAGAAAGCTATCAAAGGACAATTTCTAGCCAATTAGTTAGCAAAAGCTCCAATTCCTAATTCTACACCGCTCACTACTTGGTTCCTAGATGAATCTATATATACCGTTATAGAGTCAAAAACATGGACATTATACTTTGATGGATCTTTCACACATCATGGCTCAGGAGCAGGAATTCTATTTATCACTCCTCAAGGTGACCTAATTCCTAAATAGCTTTTCGGTCTTTCCTTCCCTTGTACTAACAACAGAGCTGAATATGAAGCACTCATTGCCTGGATTAAAAATGGACATTCAATGGAATATCAAGCATATCAATGTATTGGTGATTCATAGTTAATTATCAAACAAGTCAATGATGAATATGCCACCAAGGACGAAAAATTAGTTCCCTATAAATGAATGGTCAAAAGTTTCAAGGCTTATTTCCAACATATTCAGTTTAAGTGTGTCCCTCATACAAGCAACAAATCAACATATGTCATGGCTACCATCGCCTCCCTTCTGGATATTCCCTTAGATATATCTAATTCACAGTTTTTGGTTGAGTAGCTAATGGTCCCATCCTATGACATTCTTGAATCTAAGATGGTATATAAGGTTGTTGGTCCCAACTCTCCACACTATTATGATATATATACCTACGTCCATGACCATACTCTTCTACCCAACCTCCCTCTTAGCCATCGCAAATCCTTCATCCAACGAGCCTCTCGTTTCACTATCCTTGGTGATACCTTGTATCGTAGAAGATTTGATGGAAACTCTATTACGATGCCTAAATTCCCAAGAGGCCGAATCAAAACTTAAGGAAGTCCATGTGGGAATTTGCGGTGCTCACACTAGTGGTATGGCCCTAGCTAAAAAGCTTCTGCAAACCGATTACTATTGGCCCAACATGGAAAAAGATGCATGTTCATATGTCTACAAATGTGTCCCATGTCAAAAGCATGTCGACCTTATCCATGCGCCATCCCAAGCCTTGCAACCCATCACTACCCATGGCCTTTTTCTACCTAGGGTCTTGATCTCATGGGAAAATTAAATCCCACTTCCTCTGATGGTCACAAGTTTATTATTACTACAATGGAGTACTTCACTAAATGGGTCGAAACAATACTGCTCACATATGTCACTGGCAAACAAATATCCAAATTTGTCCTTAACCACATCATCTTCCGGTATGGTATTCCATCTGCCCTTATCACGGACAATGGGAAATCCTTCAAAAATAAATAATTCCATGAACTTTGTGACCAATTCCATATCAAGCTCAAATTTTCCACTCCCTATTATCCACAAGGCAATGGCCAATCTGAAGCATCTAACAAAATGCTAAAGTGTATCCTTGGAAAAATTGTGAATCAAACAGGACAAGATTGGCACATGCAAATATATCCTGCCTTGTGGGCCTATCACACCTCCATCCGCACTCCCACCAGTTTTACTTCATACTCCCTCATTTTTGGTACTGAAGCAATTTTTCCTGTTGAGATCGAGCTCCCATATTTACATGTTTCCCTCCAACATCTCATTGATGACGAAGACTATCACGTCCATCACCTTCAAGAACTCAAACTCCTAGATGAGAAACACCTTCAAGCCTTCGACCATCTAAAAGTATACCAAAACCACCTCTATAGACATTATAACAAGTGCATAAAAGATCAGGAGTTTGAATGTTGGTGACCTAGTCCTCAAGGAAAACTAGTGCAATACTAATGCAGATCACAAAAAGAAGGGAAAGTTCAAACCTAACTAGCTCGGATACCCTATGTCTTCATAGACAAATTCGACTCAGGTGCTTATAAGCTTGCTACTCTGGATGGATATGAGCTGGACGAACCCATGAATATCATGCATCTACAATGCTTCTATGCCTAAATATCTATTACTCAAAATCAAAATAAAAATAATATTAAAAATAATCCGTCCAATGGTGAAAATCACTTCGGTGGCGCCTTGGGCAAGTACCATGGTGAAAACTAGTTTCTGACGCTATGGTAAATTTGGTCCTATGTTTACTAGCACCTACGACACATATTCAAGCACACCTGGGGGAAAGCATCCGTTCTTCACATCCCTTTTATCCCTATTCATATTTTCATCCCTATCCACCTTGTCCATGCCCTAAATCTATACTTCTTCTAATCCTTCCTATAAATCAAAGGATCTATCATGACTAGGAATATATATCCTGATTCTAACCCAAGATGCATTATCCACAGTCATATCTTGGGAAACCGCTTTCAAAATAACCCCAGTCAAATGTCGATAAATGCAACCCTTATAAGATCCTGAGGCCTTCATTTCTCTCCATCCCCTCCCATCTACCTCTTACTACTACTTATCCCCTTCCAAAACCACTTCCTCTTCTCTCTACTATCCTGCCACGATTAACATAATGGTTATACTGTAAATATTTGTACAAATTTGACAACACTTAACATTTATTCCATATGTAAATACCAACATTACAACAATAACATAGACATACATCTAACTATCATACATTTATTCAAACTACCATTCAATCTATTATCATACATCCATTTACTTACAAACTATCATAATCCTCATCCCATCCATAAATCATAACTCAACATTAAAATCATATAACAATATCAATTCATCAACAACAAATACTAACCATCATCAACACACATCACCAATTACATCATCACTAAATTAACTAACCATCTCCATCAATAAAATAAGTGAAACATTTCATCACACCATCTATCTACAAATATACATCAATTCCATCATCACACCTAACATCCCACACATCATATATCATCATAATCAAAACAACAATGTAAATAATCATTATCTCATCCATATCTCATAATCATCAATATAATTATCTAACACTATCAACTTATTAAAAAAAAATACTACCTAAAACTATTATCTACATCATATGTCACCATAATTATCACATCATCAATCAAATCATCTAAACATTATAGGATCATCACATCACATTTACAAGATCATTATGATAACTATTAAATGATTCTACATCATGAACATCACAACAAAGTGAAGTACTAAATTATCATCCGTAACATTATATCATCAACATAAAGTCAAATCACATCATCTCATCAATAAACATCATATCATCCATATCATCACAACAACAACATAACACAACTATATCAAATACATCACCATGAAATATGCCCTACATCATCAATAATACATAAAAAATATATAACCATCCTCATCATCACTAAATGTCCCATAACATGTACATGAAATCATACATCATCATGTACCTCATCCAGAACTGGTAATCATACATCACAAATCATCCACATATATACATAAAAAATGTGACCATGATAGCCATCAAATATCCAACAAAATACATATAGTACAATATAATGGTGTTCATCACTGAGTTGAACTTCCTGTATCATGCCTTGCACCATTGGGCATAGTCTAAATAATAAAAAACTTCCACTTGTATAATTTTTTTGAAATAGTTACACTCAAAATTGGAAGATGTTGTATAAACATGAATCATAGCATTTTAAGTCTAGTTTCTAAGCTACTAAGTTTTATTGAAAATGGATAAGGTTAAGTGGGTCAAATAACTAAAATACCAACTGGTGCTCCTATTTTTGTTGAAAAAAATAATAGAGTGACTTTCGTGCCCCCAGCCATTTTTTTTAGCACCATTTAGTAGTTTTGAAAACCCTTTGGTGGAAAAATAGCTAGGAGCATCTAGTTTGAGCTAGAATTTTTTTTTATAGATTTTTTTAGCAAGTATTTATTTTTTATGATTTTTCTAGTACATAAAGTTTATGTTTTGAAAAATAACAGAGCTCCGACCGTGACCCCCCCCCCCCAACTACCTCAAAAAATATCAAAAATTAGATTTTTTTTTTGAATATGTATAGAATTAGGCCTAGTTTGTGTTAGTATAATTTTTTTTTCAATTTAGATGAGCAAAAAAAAACATACATGATGAAAGATAGACATATTTAAACTTCAAAAAATAGTTATAAAAAGGCATAGTTAGAAAATAAATAATATGGAAACCTTATATTAGTCAGAAAATTTGAAAAATTATATTTTTAGAAAGAAGAAACTCTGCTCTATGTTCGTGGTATAATTTGTTTAAAAATGAATTAATTGTTTTATGGTGATATTTATCATAGATGAAATGACATTTTTACATTTTCCTACAAAAACACATTGTTTGTTGTGTTTGTGCAGGTCCATGCCTCAAGCTTGGGGATCCAAAACCGGATCCCAAGCCTTGAGGCATGGCTTGGAAAAAGTGAAAATGAAAAACATGTATGCATGTTATAACGTGAACGCATTTTGTATAGTATGAACATTGTATATGCATTTGGCATGCTTCTATTAACAAAAATAAATAATAAAAAATGAAATACTTATACTTTAATTTTTTTTTTGTAAATATCATAAATTAGGGTCACTCTGCACCTTATGGAATTAGTCTCATAGCTCCATGAGTCACGGTTTAAGAGATAGATTTTTATAGTATAATTTGGTCAGTACATAGGTAATTTTCAAGATTTCAGCATTCAACCTAAATCTTTTAGCCTTTAACTTCTACAATCGAAACCTTAAACCCTAGGCCATAAAACTAAACCCTAAATTGTAAACCTTGATCCCTAAATCATAAACCCTAAACCCTAAACCTTAAACCATGATCCTTAGACCCTAAAACCTAAACCCTAAGCCCTAAACCCTAAACCTTAAACATTCACCCCTTACCTATGAGCCCTAAACCCTGAGCCTTAAGCCCTAAACCCTAAGCCCTAAGACCATGAACCATGAACCATGAACCATGAACCCTAAATGCTAAACCCTAAACCCTAAACCATAAAAAATAAATCCCAAACCCTAAACCCTGACCCCTAAACCCTAAACCTTAAACACTGAATCATAAACCCTAAACCCTAATCCCTAATCCCTAAGCCTTGAACCCTACACTCTTACCCCTGAGCCCTAAAATCTAAAACCTAAACCATAGACCATATACCCTAAGCCCTAAACCCTAAGCCCTAAACCCTAAGCCATAAACCTTAAGCCCTAAACGTTAAATCTTAAACCCTGAACCATAAACCATAAACCCTGAACCGTAAACCATAAACCCTAATCCCTAAAAACTAAATCCTTAACCCTAAACCCCATACCATAAACCTTAAACCCTAAATCTTATCCCTAATCCATAAACCCTAACCATAAACCCTAAACCCTAAACCCTAAACCTAAACCCTAAATCTTAAGCCATAACCCTGAACCTTGAACCCTAAACCCTAAACCATGAGCCCTAAATCCTAAACAATAAACCCTAAAACCTAAACCCCGAACCATATTTCATCAATATTTCCTAGTCTTGTGCCTAGAACCATCATTGAGTCTTCTTATAGAACTACCTTGTTTATGAGAGGTGGGACAAGTAACTAAATGGATATGACATTTACCTTGTGCCTTGCATTGCATATTACACATCTCTTCCAAACTTGTTTCTCCCCACATATACTTACACTCTTGAATGTAAATTTATTCACACTCTGAAACAAATTTCACATTTCTCATATTTCCATGTATGGTATTATGTAAGCCAGAGATGACCCATTGGAAGCTGGAAAAAATAACCATCACAACATTAAAACATAATCTTAAAGGAAACAAAAGAAACATAGAGAATATACCAATCCGGAGGTGTAGGAAAATAATTGAATTTCCTGTAGTATCCTCTCCTCCGAAGAAAGAGAAATGTTCTTGTTCTACTAGTCCAATGGATAGTAAATCTAACATAACTTCCTGAAGTGTTCAAAATAAGCATAGAAATAGGGTAATGGGTAAGAACAAAAAGGGGTTATCAATCGCCTAGTAAATCTTTCTTGTTTAGTTCTAAATGGGAGTCACCTGGCCTATGACTTAGTGACATTTCTATTCATTGATAATTCCTTATATGATAAACCCATGGATGTTTTCAAAAGTTCCTGCAAAAAGATAGGGTTAGTCATCAATCCTAGTGAAGGGTGTCATGTGATTTCCAAAAAACTTGAAATTCATATAGATTTAGAGGTCATAACACGAATTTTCAAATATCTCTATCATTATAAATGGAAGCCAAGTAATGGTGTCTCCTTATACATCCAAGGATCGAGGACTACTGGGGTCTGTGGAAGGATTGGACATTCAAGAATCTGACATTTCCCTCCTTCAAAATATCAATAGATGAAAGACATGAAATTGCGATGACTCTCTTTGAATGTTCTACCTACGAAGTCGATGAACCCTTTTTAGTTGAATACTCTTTGTCAATTACTAATAAGAATGGGTAAGACACAAAACATTACAATGAGTGAAATATTTCCCATGTGATGGGAAAAAGAAGATAGTTATATTGGGTAATATTTCTTTACCTTGAGCCCTGAGCCCTAAACCCTAAACCCTAAAACATAAACCCTAAATACTGAGCCCTAAAACCTAAACCTTCAACCCTAAACACTAAACCCTAAACCCCAAACCTTAAACCCTAAACCTTAAACCCTAAACATTAAACCCTAAACCTTAAACTATGAAACATAAACCCTAAACCTTGAGCCCTAAACCTTGAACCGTAAAACCTAACACCTAAACCGCTTACCCTGAGCCCTAAACCCTAAACCCTGAACCCTAAATCCTAAACCCTAAACCCTAAATCATACACACTAAATCCTAAACCCTGAGCCCTGAGCCCTAAACCCTAAACCTATAATCCAAGCCCTAAATACTGATCCCTGAAACCTTAAACCTTAAACCCTAAACGCTTGAAACACATGAATTCCTAAACCCTAAACCCTAAACCTTAAATGCTAAACACTAAACCATTAACCCTAAACTATGAAACCTAAACCTTGACCTCCCGAAACCCTAAACCCTAAACCCTAAACAATAAACCCTAAACCCTAAGCCTTAAACCCTAAACCATAAACCTTAAGCCCTAAACCATGAACCCTAAAACCCAAACCCTAAATACTAAGCCCTAAAACCTAAACCTTCAACCCTAAACACTAAACCCTAAACCCTAAACCTTAAACCCTAAACCTTAAATTCTAAACATTATACCCTAAACCTTAAACTACTGAAACCTAAACTCTAAACATGAAACCCTAAACCTTGAGCCCTAAACCCTGAACCCTGAACCTTAAACCCTAAAACCTTACACCTAAACAACTTACCTTGAGCCCTAAACCCTGAACCATGAGCTCTGAAACTTAAACCCAAAACCATAAACCCTGAACCCTAGGAAAAACACTAAACCCTAAACCCCCTAAATCCTAAACCCTAAACCCTTAGCAATAAACCCTAAACTTTGAGCCCTAAAACCTAAACCCTAAAATCCAAGCCCTAAGTACTGAGCCCTAAAACCTAAACCTTAAACCCTAAACCCGAAACACATAATCCCTAAACCCTAAACCTTAAATTCTAAACACTAAACCATAAACCCTAAACTATGAAACCTAAACCTTAGACCTTGAGCCTGAAACCCTAAACCTTAAATCCTAAACCCTAAACACTAAACCCTAAGCCCTAAACCCTCAACCCTAACCCCTAAACCCTGAGCCAAAAAACATAAACCATAAACCCTAAACACTAAATCCTAAACCCAAAACCCTTGGCCCTAATCCCTAAACCATAAACCCTAAACCCTTAACCTTGAGCCCTAAACCCTAAACCTTAAACCCTTAACCTTGAGCCGTAAACCCTATTCCCCGAACCCTGAGCCGTAAACCCTAAACCCTAAAACCCAAACCCTAAATATTGAGCCATAAAACCTAAACCTTAAACCCTAAACATTGAATTCTAAACACTAAAGCCTAAACCCTAAACATCATTTTAGTAAGGATCTCATTTTAGTAAGAAATAGACAACCATCATAGAGCTAATTCGTGGTCACTTAAGTGAATTATGGACCAAATTTCAAAATTAGTACCAATTCAAGCAGTGGTAGGGCCAAAATCCAATCTAGAAGGTAAAAAAACCTACAAAATGACTATATGTTTTCACAAAACAAAGACCAACTACAATATATATGGCTTGAAAGTTTTAGGTCATTACTGAAATTTTGAAAAATGAGTAAGTACTGACCATATTAGATTTTGAAAAACTCATCTTCTAGATTGTCACTATCAAAACTACGGGACCACTTCCATTAGGTGCAAAATGATCTTTTATTTCTTATATTTAGTAAAATAAATTTAAAGTATATAAGATTTCTTTTATTATTACTTTATACTTTTATTATTTCTTATACTTAACATTTATTTTACTAAACTATGGCTCCTTCCAGCCCCTACAAACTTCAAATAGAACAAAAAGCGTATGTGTTTTATGTTCATAGAAATGCGTACGCATTATAACGCGTACGCATTTTAGGCTCGTGAATTTATGAGCCTAGGAAAACATAACGCGATCATGTTATTGCAAAACACAATCGCATTTCATTCATTTTCAGGTTTTTGTCCACTTTTTGGCCCCCCAACTTTGTGCACTTACCCTATGCAATACTCACACTGCTTCCAAAAGCTATCACCTGTCTTGAACTTTGACCAAATCTATGTCTCAATCTTTGACCAGATCCACGTCCTCCTCTCTGTTGAGCTATATGGTTTGCGTAACGTAATGCATCTGATCACTCCTACGTCACAATATCCTCATAATACCATATCTCCTCCATCAAAACCTGATACTGCTATAAGGATAATTTGGCTAGGATACCCATCCGTCCTGATCTTTTTGATGTACTCGAGGTAGCCACTATCGCTACTCCTCCCTGAGATGCACCTTGTGTCTCACTCTCCTCAACCCCTGCATCTAATGGGCCATATCTTACTCTATAAGTATCTTGCTACCCATGATATCTATCACGGTGCCGCACCACTTGATCTTACTCTTGCTATAATCCATGTTCGCTTCCCTTGTAATCAAGAAATATCCACCTCCCTCTATCTCACTACCAATGATAGCACACTCTTTACTTGTCTAAACTCTCATACATATCTCACACGAGATGCACCTCTAGCCCGTAATCCTGCTATCTCTATAGCTTACACATGAGCATCCCTCTCTAACATGTATATCCATGCCTATAGCTCGACACCCCCATCCCCTGATCCTGATCCACCTACTCCTCTATCCCCTGATCCATCTACTCCCCTACCCCTAATCCATCAGATCCTCCTGATTTTGATCCTCCTGTACTAGAAGGCCATGTTATATCTTTCTGAGATGGAAAACCCACCTGAAATGGCCATGTAGCAGCATCCACCTCCATCACATCCATCTCTTGCCTATCTAGACTCTGTAAGGTGACTGAACAACTAGTTGTTTCCCCGGTGGACCACCTAAAATAATCACTGGCGGTGCCCGTTTTAACTCCTCCTCCACTTGTCCCTGCATTCAGTGTACCACTATTACATGTCCCTATGACATCCCCCTATGCACCTAACGATGACCATGCATAAACCTCATCCCACCAAATGGCCAAGTCAACTTCGTTAGTATAATATCTGCCCACCACTCATCATAACATTGTATAGTCCCTGGATCTTCCACTGCTGGTAATGGTACCCATGGAATAATCTGAATAACATCCAAACTAGTTTTGGCTACTGCCACAGGAATCACAACAACCCACTCGCTCACCTCATATGTCGTACATACGAATATATCTCAGCCTGACAGAATACCTTGTACTACACCAAACTGCCGCAATACATGATCCAGCCGATATCGTTCCACTGTATAGGGCTGACCTCCAACCAAATAATAGGGATTTTGGATCTTGCTCAAGTGCCTATGATCCCCCTCCCATGCCTCATACTACCAATATGGTTGTCAGGTAATATTACCTTCATGTAGCTCATCAACGCATCGCCTATACCAATCCACCTCACCGAAGTTCTCCTACCTACCCCTAATCATACACCAAATATATATTGGAGGCTCCCCAACCTAACGTTGCTCTCGAATCCCAATAGGTCTCAATGGGGTAATATGATCATAACTCCATATATGTAATGAAATCCCTACTCCAATCGTCCCACCCCCTCGGTACGCCACTCTATGTAGATCACGATATATCCGCACTAATACTGTTGGAGCCCACTCAAATACCATATCCTCCTGCCACATGACATGCACCACATCCACAAACCCAATGCTAAAATATCAGCGTCCACAATCTGGGAATAAAATGCAACTAGTCAATGAACATAACAACAACGACACCCTCTCCATGTACCCCTATTTAAAATACACACTCAGGTCTATCTGCATCCCATCACGTGGTGCATCCTCTACATCAGTCAACGATATCAATCTAGTCCTAGGCCTAGATCTATGCCATACCATCGGCTCCCCCTCTACTGGCAGTCGATAAATCTGGTAGTCATCCTCCAATGTTACCGTCATCTCCCTGGTTAGCAACCAAAAGGTACTCGTCTCTAAGTATCATCACTCCGCCAAGGCCGAAAGTAACCCTTGATCCATCCGTATGTAAGGCATCCTCACCACATGGAGGAGACCTAACACCTACAAAAATGATGCCTCGTCCTCCTTTGCCTCTATATCTGCACCCTCTAATAAATATATCAAGGTAGTTGATCGTCGATGCTTCATCTATATAGAATATAACTCAACCTACACACATTACACAACTCATATTAGCCCCTATATCCAATTACGCCTCCTATCAAATTCCATTTTGCACATCTTACCCCTTAACCAACTTACCAATTCAATTATGATCACATACGCACTATTTCAACATAAGCGTTATTTTATACATACGTGCTACTGTATAACATAAGCGCCAATGCAAAACAGAAGCGTTGTTACACACCCTACCTGTCGACATATGCACTACCACATATTCAACCACATAACCGCTCACAAACACGCTATTATATACTACATACATGCTAATCCATATCATACGTGCCACTTCAAAACAAACACACTCATTTCTATACCCATCACATAAACAAAACCGCTATTCTATTCTACCTGCCCATCCCTTGACAAATGCGCTACTTTATACTTCATATGCGTTAAACCATAACATATGTGCTACTCTAAAATAAACGCGCTAAACGTCAACCCCACCCCATTACCAATGTGTTAATCTACGTCTCAGCTTCCCAATCACTATGTATGTGCTATCTTTTATCACATATGTGTCATTTCTAGAGCATATGTGTTAAAACGTGCTCCTATGCACTGATTCAAAACCCTAAGTGTCTAAAAATCACCTAAAAACCCTAAAAAACATTGGAAAATGCAAAAATACAAAACCATAATTAATAACAAGGTACTCATCAGTACCTCAGCAACTTTTGACTAATGGTACGCCCTCACTACATCCACCTGGTGGTAAGCAATCCTCTCATAGGATATCTCGTTCTTTCAAGTGCTCTCATTTTCAAACTATGCATGGTGAAAATGACCCCTCTTGTGGGCCCCAAACCCCTTTTATACATGTCACGATGACCTAAAAACTTTCAGGAGTCCATTCTCTCAACCCGTGTGTCTTTTTTTCATCCTATTTCTTCTTATCTTTTCACTAATTCCCCCCCCCCCCCCCCATCACCTAAAATCCTAAAAATCGTTTGAATTTAAAAATCCACAAAAATCAAAAGAATCGTAAAAAATTAAAAAAAATCATTAAAAATTAATCCCCAAAAGTCAAAAAATCATACTTCAACATTACAAAGACTTGTTCAAAATCCAACCAATCAACTATCACATGTGTTGTGTTTTTGTGCATTTAAAAATTTCGGCCGATGATATGAGGCCTCTTTTGTTTCTTTTTTTTTGTACGGTCGGATGATATGAGGACCCTCCTAAAAAATTACTATTTTGGTTACATGATATGAGGCATCTTTAAAATTTTAAAAATAAAAAACAAAAACAAAAAAAATAGTGTGTTCTTCTCATGTTGAGGGGGGAGGAGGGGGGGGATATCGCTTGTAATGTATCTAGATAGATGATATGATGACGTATGTTGGTCGGTGGAGATGCCAACATGTGGCACACATCCTCTTAGTAGATATACTATACCCCTTACTACTTAGTTATATGGATAGCTTGTGGTATTTATTAAATTGTGCACTGAGTTGGCTTGCATTGGGTTAGTGGCATACACATCTATTATTGTAAGAGGGTCTATATATGGAGAAGCGTATCATTGTGTATGATGGCATACCATTATGTATGAATCATGATAATCATGAAGGAGAAATATTGTAATTGGAGTGTATGCTCTAATAAGGAGGTTGCCCCCTTGAAGAGGCTTGCAATAGTGGAGTGGTTCACCTCTTCCCTATAAGGAATATTGTACGGAATTTCCCTACCTGGTCATGGTATTTCCTGAATATGATTCATATTAGGGCATTTGGCCCAAAAATCTCGTGTTGTGCAATCTATGATTTTCTGCATATTATTCAGCATATTTTCTGATATTATATGTGAAGTTCATAAGAAACTGCCCTACTTAACCCTAGCTGATGGATATGTTCTTTTAATTTCAGAGTGTATAATGACAACAAGGGATAAGAGGCTGAGAATAAAGATCTGCCAGAATACCTCATTCAATGGAAGGGTCTACCAGAGCTTCTATACAGTCAAAGTTAGTGTTGCTTATGCAGTCTTCATGAGAAATAAATCAATTACTAATCTGTTGTGGGCAACCATGCAATCAATCATGCATTCGTTTATTCAATTATGACTCATAATTATATGGTTACAATAAACTGACCTTAAAAGTGGCAAAAGAAATATGTGTATAGGGTTAAGTTAGTTGCATTAAGGAGACCGATCCGTGTTAGGCAAAGGCCCTATGTGCATGGGGTACAGTTAGTTGCATTAAGGAAACTCATCTGCATCTGCATTTGGAATGTGGAATAGTTGCATTTGGAATGTGGAATAGTTGCATTTGGAATAAACCCATTAAGGAGGAGAAGTCATAAAACGTCAGAAAACCTCAAACAACAGATCTTTTGGGGGAACTGTTTTGTAGGTTTCTTAAAGACTGTTTATGGCCAAGGGCAACGCCCACTGCTCTTAATTTTTGAAACTAAAAAACATGTTGAAGAGATTATTATACAGTTGAAGTAGAGACCTGTTTAAACGGAGCGTTAGCGTTGGCAGAAGCATCTGAAATCAACTTTCGTCTTGTCGCCCTCCAAACAGGAAACCCCTTCTTTTTCCATCTTTGCGCCGTTTTTACTGGCCTTTTGTTTCAAACACCTGCGTCTTCCGTCCAAGTTGGAACTTGGAACATTCTTATAACGTTCCACACCCCGTCATGTGGATGGGAATTTATTTATTTATTTTTAAATGAAAATGCTTCTATACAAGTCAAAACCTTAAATAAGGAGACCCACACCCCCAAGGGACATTGTGGATAAAGATTTTTAGTCTTACCGAGTAATTTCAAGATGTAGTGAAAAGGTATATTCAATGGCTTGTATTTACAGGTAATTGTATATTAGCAATTATACTTGAAGTGCAAGAAATGTCAGATGGGATGCAAATGTAATATTTTTATAGAAATGCATTGTCGTGTCAGAAGTGATACGAAACATTTTTGTAGTGTTTTCATTTGTTTATTCCTACGATGGGGTTAGATGAGGACCGATGTGAATGGAAGGATGTAGTAAATTCTAAAAATCCTAATAGAAGGCAATCTCGATATATTTTTGTAGTGTTGCCATTTTGAGTGGCATTTGTCGATGACTGATGCATGTTAGAAGAGGTATCAACAAATGTGTGCGATTGTAAGGGTCTCATGTTGGCTCGAAGTAGTTTTTGAATTCAATGACTACAAAGAGTAATAGATCAAGAGGTTTCCATTCCAAATGGTAGGCAATGCAGACAACCTACATGAGGACCCCACTAACCAACCCTCTCAACACCCATAGGCTGGATGTCAGCATTATTTTCACGTTGAGTGTCTTTGAGGTCTAGCAAGACTTGATTTGAGGGTTGGAACATGGGGGACATTAACTCCCAACACACAACCAATCAAAAAAATGCTCTGAGATGTTACAGAACCAAAAATGTCAAACCAATATTTACAAAATAAAATCGTTCAAGGATTCATAAGACAAAACATGTGTATACATACTCACTACCCGAAGAATGGACATAAACATTGTTTTAGCCAAGTATTAAATAGATACATAAGTTTTTACATTATTATGTGTTTTAATAATATAAACGTTGAATTAGCATAACCTAAAAAATTGTAAACACAATAAAGATAGAAAATACTTCAAAAGACAAAACCATGGTACATTAAGAATAAATTTCAACACATATTGTAAGGGTTGTAGTATTTTCGATGATTTTAAATATTATTAATAAAATATGCATTGGATAGATTAGAACGTAGAGAACATTAACTCGAGACACATGAATGATTTTAAGAAATTGTTCTGACTTTGCAGAGGCGAAAATGCTAAACCAATATTTACAAAATTAAATTTTTAATGTTGCTCCAAGATTCATCAGACAACAAATTATTAGGGTTAGCACAAGGTTGTACAAAAAATATATCAGATCTAAGAATACATGCAATAAAAGCGGATATTCTACCAGAAGAAATATACAAAACAAGAGATATAAATCAACACTATATTTTACGTGGTTCACCCAGTGTGGGCTACATCCACCAAGAAACAAGTCAATTTATTATCCAAAGCTTTCAAAAGATATACAATCGAATATCTACAACCTTCCACACCTCTCATATTTACAATACTTTCTTTGTCTCAAGCTTCTCCTTCTACTCCAAGAATTCTCTCTCTCACAATTATTTTACAATAATCATCAATTCTCTCAATCCTTGCAAATACTTACTTCTAAACCCTAGCTTTCATGCTTATATAGGCATATACAAACTTAGGGCACTTAGTCATGTAATTACAATCAATAGATCTGATTTAATACTAAAAACAGATATAATTCCCATGAGTTAAATAAAACACCCACACACAGGTAACCGACGTCGGTTAGCTCTAATCAATGTTGGTTCCTCCTTTCCTGACCGATGTCGGTCATAGGTGACCGATGTTGGTCCCTTCATAACCGATGTCGGTCCCTTTAAACCGATGACAGTTACTGTGTTTTTCCAACAGGTTCAATATTACATGCTAATCTAAAGTAATTGAGATCCATAACTCAACAATCTCCCACTTGGAGATAAATTATTGCACTATACCTGTACAGTGTCATTCTTGGATCCTTTCCTTAGCTTTCTTTCTTTCTCTTCAAGTCTCAAACTCTAAGATCAAAAGAAGTGGAGTGCACCTCTAACTTATCTTTTGCTAATGGCTTCGTTAGCATGTTCGCAGGATTTTCACTCGTATGAATCTTCTCCAGATTCAACTGCCCATCCTCCAATACCTACCGTATGAAGTGATTTCTCAACTGAATGTGTTTTTTTCTAGAATGAAACATTGAGTTCTTTGCCAAATGAATTGCACTCTTACTGAAACTGAACAATTTACAATCATCTTTCTCCTTTCCCAACTCTGTTATAAACCTACTAATCCATATAATCTCTTTGCTAGCCTTTGTAGTTACAACATACTCTGCCTCTGTAGTAGACAAAGCCACAACCTTCTACAATCTCAAAATCCAACTAACTTCCGTCCCACCTATTGTGAAAATATATCCAGTAGTGCTCCTTCTACCATCCAGATCTCCAGCCATATTCGAATCAACATAGCCACATAATGAAATATCCAAACCTCTATAGCATAATTGCATGCTAAATGTCCCTTTCAAATACCTAAGTATCCATTGGACTGCCTTCCAATGATATATACCTAGATTGGACATATATCTACTCACAACTCCCATTGCATGTGTAATGTCTGGTCTAGTACAAACCATATCATACATAAGACTCATAAATGCTAAAACATATGGTACTCGTATCATGTATTTGACCTCCTCATGTGATGAAGGACACTGATCTTTTCTCAATTTGAAGTGTCCAGCCATATGTGTACTTACAGGTTTTGCATTCTATATCTTAAACCTTTCTAACACCTTATAGATATAATCCTCCTAAGACAAATACAATTTCTTGTTCTTTATGTCTCTATGTATTTGTATGCCAAGGATTCTTTTTACAGCTCCTGAATCCTTCATAAAAAATGCATGAGCTAGCTTTCCCTTAAGCTCACCAATGTCTTGCATACTAGATCCTGCAATAAGCATATCATTCACATATAGTAACAAAATAATATAGCTCCCATTTTTAAGCTTCTTGAAATTAACACAATTGTCAGATTCACATCTTAAGTATCCATGCTCATGCATGAAACTATCAAACCTCATGTACCATTTCCTTGGAGCTTGCTTGAGCCCATATATGCTCTTTTCAACCTGCACATTAATTTCTCCTTACCCTTGAATTCATAACTAAGTGGCTGCTGCATATAACTCTCTTCATCCAAATCACCATGAAGGAAAGTCGTCTTCACATCTAGTTGATCTAAATCCAAATCCTCTACTGTAACTAAACTCAATACAATACGAATAGAATTCATCTTTACAACAGGAGAAAATATTTCACCAAAGTCAATACCTACTTTCTGTGCAAATCCCTTTACGACAAACATTTCCTTGTACCTTTTTTGTCCAACATTTTCTTCCTTGATCCTATAAACTCATTTGTTCTGTAATGTCCTCTTACTTTCTGGAAATTTAACCAAATCCCAAGTTTGGTTTTGCTCCAAGGAGTCCATCTCCTCATCCATGTCATGCTCCCATTGCACGTGGGTCTCATCCTGCATTGATTCTTCAAAACTCTCTGGTTCACCATTATCAGTCAATAATAAATAAAATAGATAAGGGTAAATATTTATGGAGGTTTACTTACCCTTTGAGACCTTCTCACATGAGTTTGGGGTACCGAAGGCTCATTCTAGACCTCTTGGACAATTGTATCCAATTCTAACAGTGACCGACGCCAGTCACCTATAACCAACACCAGTTCTGCTAATTGATGCCGGTTTGGTTTTTTTGTAACTGATACTGGTTCAACTGACTGATGTCGATCAGGGGTCGACTGACACTGGTTATTGTGTAACCCTGTAGGTATGAATTTTAAATTCGAGAGTTCATTTTCATTCACAAACTTCTCAACCGGTTCGTCCTTGGGTACCAAAATTTGATCCTTGTACATTCTCTTTTCATTCCATTCAATGTCATGACTCCTAATAATTTTAGAATTCTCTAAATCCCAAAAACGGAATCCGAAATCACCATATCCATAACCAATGAAAGTGCATCTCTTGGATTTTACATCCAACTTTTTCCTATTTTCCTTATCAATATGCACAAAAGCTTCTGAACCAAAAAATTTAAGAAAACAAAGATCTACCTCTTTTCCGGTTCAAGCTTCCTCTAGTATTCCTCCATCTAGTGAACTTGAAGGTCCATGGTTAATCAAATAAACCGTTGTATCAACTGCTTCTTTCCAAAAATGTAAGGGCAATCAAACATGTATCTTCATACTTCTAGCACATTCCATGATTGTCCTGTTCATTATTTCTGCAACACCATTCTCTTGTGGTGTTCTTGGAACCGTCCTTTCTCTACGTATTCCATTCACTGAACAATAATCATTGAAATTCTTGCTACAATATTCACCACCATTGTTAGATTTAAGGCACTTTAACTTTGAATTTGATTCATTCTCAACAAGGGCTTTCCATCTCTTAAAAGTCTCAAAAACATCATATTTATGTTTAATACAATAAACCCATACCTTTCTTGTAGCATCATCAATGAAAGTAACATAATACTGGGATCCTCCATGAGAAGCTACCTGAGCTAGTCCCCACGCATCTGAGTGTACAAGCTCCAATTTTTGCTCCTACTTAGTTGCCCCAACTTTGAGAAATCTCACTCTCTTTTGCTTTCCAAAGACACAATGCTCACATAAATCAAAATCTAAATATTTCAAATCTGATGACTTACCCTTAGCCTTTAAGATATGCATTCCTTTTTTACTTATATGGCCCAACCATTTATGCCACATGCATGCATTTGAATCTAAAGTAGATAATGTAGAATATGAATCAGTAACACATGTAGATAAATATAACATTCCTACCTTCTTACCTCTTGCCACAACAAAAGCACCCTTGGTGACTTTCCAAGAGTCTGCTGTGAATGTAACCATGCAACCAGCTTCACCTAGTTTCCCTACAGAAATAAGATTCCTTCTGAGGCTTGGCACATGCCTAACATCTTTCGATACCCATGTATTTCCATTCTACAATTTAAGATGAATTTCCCCTTACCAATAATATTGCAAGGTTCGTCATCACCCAAATAAACATGCCCAAAATTACCCTGGACATAATTTCTGAAATAACCCTTATTAGGAGTTGCATGGAAATAAGCTCCTGAATCTAAAACCCATGATTCTATTCTATTATCCAAATAAAGAATAAGATCATCTTGCATTACCTCTGCTGCAACAAGATTTTCCTCTTTACCTTTGTCTGGGTGTTGGTTCTCTTTATCCTTTGACCAACAATATTTCTTTGCATGTCCTTTCTTTCCACATTTCCAACGGGTAATTCCATTACTTCTGAATTTAGATCTGCTATCCCTTGACTTTGATTTCCCATTATTTTTACTCTTGGATCTCTCCTTCTTCCTGCCTCTGCTTTCTACATTCAAAGAATTCCCAGATGATGATTCCTTTATACTTTTCCTATGAATTTCTTCATTCAAGATTATACTAACCACATTATCAAACTTTAAAATCTTATTAGAAGATGTTGTATTACTAACAACCATTACCAAGTTATCCCAACTATCAGGAAAAGAACATAAGAATAAAAGTGCTTTTACTTCATCATAAAACAAAATATCAACCAATTTTAACTGATTTACAATAGATCAGAAATCATTCAAATGACTAGATGCAGATCCACCTTCATGCATCCTAGAACTAATTAGTTTCTTCATCAAATAAAATTTATTTGAAGTACTAGGTTGTTCATATAAATTTGCAAGAGATTTCATTAACTCTACTATAGATGTCACTTCTGTAATATTGGAAGCCACGAATGCTGTCAGCCCCAATCTTATAGATCCCAAAGCCTTTCTGTCAAGAATCTCCCATTATTCACTAGTCATCTTCGTAGGTCTAGATTTTTCATCCAATGGTAAGTACAAATCTATTTGATACAGATAATCATCAATTTGCATCTTCCATAATTGCTAATTTTGGCCGTCAAACTTCTCTACCTTGTATTTTATTTCTTCTGCCATTGTTGTAGCTCCCACTCAATCAGAAAACCCTCTGTGATTAAATCTGTCAACACACAAAACCATCAAACAAAGCTCTGATACCAGTTGTTGGGGTTAGCACACCAGTTGTACAGATAAAATATCAGATCTAAGCATACATAAAATAAAATTGGATATTATACCAGAAGAAATATATAAGACAAGAGATATAAATCAACACCAAATTTAACATGGTTCACCCAGTGTGGGCTACATCCACTAAGAAAAAATCCAATCTATTATCCACAGCTTTAAGATGATATATAATGAAGATTTACAATCTTCTACACCTCTCAAGATGTACAATACTTTCTTTTCCCTCAAGCTTTTGCTTCTTCTCCAAGAAATCTCTCTCTCACAATTATTTTCACAATAATCATATAATTTTTCTAATCCTTACTTCTAAACCCTAGCTTTCATGCTTATATAGGCATATACAAACTTAGGGCACTTAGCCATGCAATTACAATCAATAGATCTACTTTAGTACTTAAATTAGATCTAATTCCCTTGAGTTAAATAAAACACTCACACACAGGTAACCAACTCTAATTAGCCCTAACCGATGCTAGTTCCTCCTTGCCTGACTGATGTCAGTCATAGGTGACTGATGTCGGTCCCTTCCTAACTGATGCCGGTCCCTTTAAGCTGATGACGGTTACTATGCTTTTCTAGCAAGAATAGACTTGTAAAACTCTTAAATAGACATCAAATTCCTAAAAAGAAAGATGCAGAATGAGGGGTCAGACTATCCTTAACTGCCAAAAAGGTGGACTTATAACTGAGCACTACACTACATCTCAGACTCAATGTAGTTCTGTGTGTATGTGCACGAAATCGTGCCCTAGGTTTCTCTTGTTACAGTCACACTTGGATAATGAGAAAGTAGTTAGATGTAAAGAAATGTAGTAAATATGTGCATGCAATAGAATGAACTTTCCTCTTAGGAAGTGTGATGTAGAAAACCAGCCCTTGTGTCCCTTGTGATGGAGTGCCCAGATTGGATGAGGGCGCCTGAAGCTGGTGTCCTAGTTTGGGCATTGGTGTCTAGGATGACAAATGTGAAAGATTGAAAAGGCAGACTCAGAAAGTAATGGTGTAAGACTGAAAGTAACAACAGAAAGCAAAGAAAGGTCACCAAAGACATGGGTTAATTAGTACCATTATTAATTAGGAATCATATGAATTGTATTATGTAATTAAGACTAGATAATTACCAAAAGTTCATGATTTTGTGTCTATAATTTCAAGCTCAAGAGGCTACTGATGAGTGAGTTTCCACCCTAGAATGATGTATCGATGTAGTTCCGATTAAGCTCTCTCTTAAAGAATGGGAGCGTTGCAATGCTCCTCTTTCTTTGGAAGAACTCCACAATGCCTTGCTTTTCTTATCTGATGAAAAATCTTTCAGACTCGATGGTTTCCCATGTGAATTTTACAAAGCAACATGGTCTTTTGTGGGACCTGATCTCTTGCATGTGTACAATGAAGCTCTCCAGTCCAATTATCTTGGGATTTTTATCAATCAAGGCAACATCAAATTCATTCCTAAATATGGTGGTCCTAAACATATAATGAATTGGCATCTAATCACCCTGCTAAATGTTTCTTACAAAATTCTTATTAAGGCGCTAACTCTTCGAATAACTGATATTTTTCCTAAAAACATTTTTTGATGATTCGTTTTATTTCTTATTTAAACACCTCATCTATTGTCTTTTGTTTATCCATGTGTACCCCTAAACTTGTATTTCTCAGTTATACTATTGAAAATTTCCATTATGACTTGAACTTATGGCACATATATTAGGTAATATAATTATTACTAAGTTTACTTTATTTTGTGGATTATGGGTATGCATTTATTCTTCTTGGATGCAATGTGATGTTAAATAGTGCTTTGAATAAATGTCATCCTTGATTTCCAAAGAGTTGTTATGTGTATCCACTAACATGCAACTAAAGAAACTCATTCACAATGTAGAGGTCATCCGCAACAACCGATATGTAGCCAAGGGACCCATTCGTAGCCAAGCGCTTGTAGCCACAAGAGGTCACAGACACATATAAAGTCGTGATTCTAAGGATCTTGAACAATGTGGACAATTTGCCTAAGCTTACAAGAGTTGATAGAGAAGCAGATATGCAAACAAGAAGAAGATTCAATGCCATCACCTAATTATGCGTTGAAACTCAAACAAAGAATGAATTGATTGAATTTATAATTTAATAATTTGTTATTCAATCGATCAGTTAGTTAATTTATGTGATTATATTAGAACATATCCTAAATAGTTCTGTTACATGCAAATTTATGGATTTCTTGGTTAGGATATTTTACTGAAGCCAATTGTAACTCCTAGTATGAATTTATCTCTTCACGCCTCTGTTGTAACGAAGGATATAAAAAGGAAGGATTAATGTTGTAAAAAGATATATAGCAATAAAGTAAGACATATTGATCCACAAATATAGATTTTGTTGTATTTTCTATTTGTAATCTTCATGATGATGAAATAAGAATATGAGTTCTATTAATTTGTTGTAGACACAGGCCTTAGGAGGGATTAACACCCAAGGCAGGGCCTACTTGTAGTTTGTTAATCCTCCCCTTTTGTTTGCTGTTTTTAATTCATTGCATGATTAGAATTACAACAGTTTATTCCTTTATCTGTATTCTATTTTTACATGCTTTTCCATAGCCATAGTATTTACTTTCAGTCATAATCTAGTTCATTTCCAGTATTGTTATTTCCTAATTGTAGTGACAACAATTTACCTTTACACTCCTCAAACATCTATAATTGTGCATACAACACTAGCAATATTGAAAGTTTACGTCCCTAGGTCTGATAATTAAATGACTGCAGATTAATGAACAACATATTAATTACTACAAGTTAATTTTCACCACCATTTTTGGCACCGTTACCAGGGATACTGCCAAGTTATAAGGTTTTTGAGGAAGTTTTTCATTTATTAGAGCGGTTTCAGTTTTAAGAAATTCAGTTCCAAATCACCCCCACTAATTTCCATTGAATGATTTGAGTTAGTTGATGCATGCACCGCCCAAGGGATGCCCATGGTATATTTTTACCTAATCCACAAGTAACACAAATCTCTTCATATACCTCTGAGGATTATGAAGAAGAAACCTTCGTACTAGGTTTCTTGTTCGAAGATAATCCTCCAAGTGAAAGCTTTGAAGCTGCTCCTGAGCAGTCAAAGATGGCAGAAGAATTAAATTAGAATGCTTAAAATGTTTGAAATGGGGAAACCACCTTTGATTTCCCCATCACTAAAAAACAATGCAGCTACTGGTATGAAGAATTTTTCTCCCTCAACCTTGCCCAACTTTCATAGATCTATGTCAGAAGACCCAGACAACTTTTTGTTTGAGTTCAATGTTCTGTAAAGTAGTTATGATTATAATACTGATGCACATAAATTAAATATATTTCCTACTACAATCAAGGATGCAACCTTGAGATGGTTCATGGGATTAGGAAGAAATGTTGTAACCACGTGGGCACAAATGAAGGAGAAATTCCTCGATAAGTACTAGGATTATTGGAGAAGAAAGTAACAGAGGGAGTTCCTTATGAAATCTACAGAATGGAACATAAAAAGAGGATGAACCATTAGAAGACTATTTTGAAAGGTTCATGTTTTGCATTCAGAAGTAAAGGCACACCGAACTACCACCTGAATCTCTCAAATTTCTCTTTTTGAAGGGACTCAGTGAGGAGGAAATGGATGCTCTAGATCTGATAGGAGCAATTGACATTTAAAAAGCTTCTTTTGAATAAATCTATGACGCCTATAAAAATTACTCAAGAGAAACTATGAAGAGGGTAATAAATGTATGATCAAGAGGTGGATTAGCTACCAAAACAATTGGGGACATATCCAAGTCAGATATTGTTAACATGTTTAAAAAAATGAAGTAGGAGATTGTCAATGACATGGCCAATCAATTAGATGCTCTACATGTGCAAAAAGAAAAAGGAAGATATAGAAGCCAACACTCATAAAGTATTGTCATGCATGTAGAAGGAATAAATCTGACTGTAGATGCATAGATAATTGGACAACATTTCTCAAGAAAGGGAGGTTTCACCTTGATTTCAAGATGTTGGAGACAGAGGATGGGACTAAAGTTTTCTATGTTTCTCAAATAAAACAATGACCACCGAGGCAAGGAGGTATGACACAAGACCCTATGTATTCATTTCAAAATTGGTTTAATAATTCATATATGAAATCCCCCACCTTGGGCCAACCCTAAAGGTTGGGCCCCATATCCTAACCAATATCAGCAATAGTGGCTAACCTCAATTTCAAGGCCAACCATAACAACAATGGAAACAACCTCCTCAATCATGGCAGCAACCTTGGAGAGGATTACAACAGTGGAATAACTCACCTCCAAATTACCAAAAATCTTATCAGTAACCTCCTTCTCCATAGAAGCAAGCTCTAATGCCAAAACCTCAAAAATATCTCAACCAAAAGCTACCCAACTACCAGATCAACCAATGCCTAACCCTAACAATAAATCTTCTCAACTAATCCTATTCCGCTTGAACCAGCTCAATACCCTACCTATTCATGTTGATATCAATAATATCCATCTTCTCTCAGGAAGAACACTTCCTTCACCAGCTAGACCCACCATTACTAAGATTGCTGAGGAACCACAAACGCTGCAGGATGATCTGTAACAAAGAAATAAAACATTACAGACTGCAACAACAATAGAAGACATTATACGCTGGCCTGCAGCAACGTCAAAAAAATTCTAGCAAGGGTAAAACATAGGGTAATGAGCCACCATTTCCTAAAAGGTTACAAGAAAATAATATTGACCTCAAATGTCAGAATCTTAGTCTGATTTTTTCAACTAGCTAAACGACACTTGTGTCAAAATTCCATTGATTTAAGCTATTAAGGATGCACCCATCTATACATAAATTGGTTAAAGATATATGCATAAAGAAATTAGGGAGAAAAAGGAAATATCCAACTGCCATGTAGGTCATTGGACAACTAGTTGATATTATGATTGGGATCTTAATTCTTCCCAAATACATAGATCCAGGTACAATCTTTTGGTAAATGTTCACAATCAATGACATAGTGATCAAGAACAATACTGATTGACTAGGGGGCAAAAATAAATGTAAATGAAAAAACAAATTATGGATGAGTTGAAGTTATTAGGGACTAAGACCAATAGCCACAAGTCTTGTAGCTTGCAGATAGATCAATAGTTAAGCACTAAAGGAGTTCATGGAGGACATAGTAGTAGTGGTAGACTCTTGGAAGTACCCTGCTGGTTTTATTGTTCTTCAGCTAAAATAAATCTTGAGAGGATATCCTATCATCCTTGGAAATAACATGGCTGGAAACTGTTGATGCATTCATAGGATGTAGATTTGGTAATATGATTATCTCTAATGGAAGTGGCACTAAAAATCTCATGCTTTACCCCCTTGCACAACCGTTCAATGAAGAAGACCAAACCATTTGGGTTAAAGATCTAGAAGAAGACCACAGCTCCATGTTTCGATCCTTTTTTATGTACAATCAGAGACTGAGACAAATAAGGGTGATGGGTGTAGGAGGAATACCTGTTATTTGGGTGGCGGGTAGAACGTAGAATGCACGCGTGTAGACTTCCAATCTCGGTCGATCGTGTGAACTCCTTTTTGGCTGGGAAGGACTACCTTGTAATAGACAACAAGACCACCAGAAAGAGTTAAATAGTATATGACAGTGGACTGCCTAGCGTATGCTAGATCCGGGAAGTGTGATACTTCCTAGAAGGCTGTCAATCCACTATTTTAAACAAATCAATGTAGGAAATAACGTAAGCAAATAACATCCTACTGTAGTTGATATGATTTAGGCATCTCATATAAATACAATAAGCAAAATCTAATCTAACAGGAAAGGTTAGGATCAGATCTGAAGGTCAAGGTAAGCTGGTACAGGTTTCTGCAGGTCTAGCAGAGGGTTGGTTTGGGTATTAGGTAGGTTGGGTCAGCTTTTGGGTTTGTTTTTAGGTAGTTTTACTAAATACAGAGACTGGTGTCGGTCTACATGACTGATGTTGGTTTAGGTGATGACCGATGTTTTAGTCACTATGGAAAGTGAATGGGGGTCAAGAACAGGGGTTTTGGGTTCTCCTCCAATGTTGGTAATGAGAGTTGGAAATGGTGTTTGTGAGGTATGGGTGAGGTAACAAAGTCCATGGTAGGTTAGAAAGGTTTTGGGTGAGGTTTTTGGGTGAGCTAAGGGTTAAGTTGTGGGGTTGGGTTGAAATCACAGTGACCAATATCAGTTAAGGAGAACCGATGTTTGACCAAGGCTAGACCGACCATAGTTAGGGGTGACGATGCCAGTAACTGAACAGGGGGGTTGGAGGTACTATGAAATGGGGTTTGGATCCTCTCTGTGATTTGCACAGAAAGAGTTGATGAGGGTGTTTGAATGAGGGTGGTGAGGGTTATTGAAGGATAGGGTTTTGTGAGGTAGGTTTTTGAGGAGGGTGAGTGGATAAATCAATGGGGAGAACCAAAGAGTGATTGGGAGACAAGTAACACAAAGGGAAATGTATGAACTAGAAGAATCCAAGTGAAAGAGTTAGATAGAGGGATGTACTTACTTGAAATCCAACACTAGTAGAATAAGAATGAAGGGTGGAGATAGTGGTTAGAGACTTGTTCTGTGGAGAATGACCAACAGGTGGAATAGTCTTTCTTGAGCTATCTATGTTATTCTCCCCTTTTGGTTGAACAGGCTCTTCTTGGATGGATCTTGGTGCTTGGAAATCTAGGATTCCAACATGTTCCAATGAATGTGCTTTAAAATTCCAAATGTAGAAGAATTCCAACCAAAAATTCCAATGAAAAAATAGTGTGTTCCAACCCTTTGGAAAGAGATCGAGAAGGTGCATTTACAGGTGACCGATGGCAGTCCCACCTGACCGACATCGGTCAGACTTTGACCGACATCGGTTATATCGGGGGGATTTTTTTTTAAGTGGGGAATATGCCTTCCCAACTTGATTTTGAGTGGTGGAGCACATTCGCCATCCACCTTAGAATGAGGAATAGGACAAGGAGGGGTCCTATGAGTGGGGTGGTCACTATTAGGGCTTTATAGAAGAGGTATGGGTAAGGTATGGGAAAGGTAAGGGAGTAGAATGGTGAGGTGGAAGGACAAGTGGGGTAGTGGAAGGGTGATGTGGAGGGGTAAGTGGGGTAGTGGAATGGTGAGGGGTTTGGGTGAGGTGGCTGGGCCAGTGGCAAGGTGAGGTGGCAAGGTGAGTGGGTAAAGGGGCCAATTTAATTAATTGATTTTAATTAAATCTTTGTGTGTGTGTGGTGAGGGGTCAATATGATAAGTGAAAGGGGTTTTGGTGATTAAATTAGGGTTAAATCAATCACCTGTGTAGAATGTGGTTATTTGGTCATTTTGGGTGGGAACGATGAAATGTGACACTTTTTTGGTGTCTACATTTTGCCCCTTTTTGTCAGGAAGACTGTATTGGTAGGCGGCGTGACAAAAATGAAAGTTGGTTTTTGCCCCAATGTGAATTTTGGGTGAGAAGGTGAATTTTGGGTGCCCCAAATAGGGGCATGAGTGATCCCCCCTCAAATCAGGCACCGATGATGAAGAATAGAGAATCAGTGGGTGGTTTGATAAAGCAGAGGGTAGGTGTGAAGAAAATGAGGGTCGAGGGGGTATGGTTTGGGGTAAGGTCAGGGTGGGTAATTAGGTAGAGCATTCAAACGTATGCACATGTTATGAGGATGCAATGAGATACAAGGTTGTCTAAGCGTAACAAATTTACGTCCATCTAAGGTCATAGGTTCATCCAAACAAGGGTTATTGAGGTTCCGGTATCCAGGGTAAAGGATATAGTCTAGACACACAATGAGGTAAGATGCAGGAATGCGTAGGTGTGGTTCTCGATACATCCAAAAGGTCAAAGGGTCAAGGTTGGTTTGGATAAGGGTCATGACCATAGGCAAAGTAAGGTCATTAGGCTGAACAAAAACAGGTACCATCATCGTAAGATGTAATGAGTGAGTGAATTGAAGTGTCCACATAATCAACAGTTGGGTAGGTAGGTGTGGGTAGGGTAGATGGAGATAAAAATGGGTAATGGGTAGTGGAATCAAGCATATGCACATGCATAAATTGCAACATGGTATCAGGTTGAAGAGTGTACAAACTCTACATCATCCAAGGGTGATTAGTTTATCCAAACAAGGGTTGTTGAGGTCCAGTATCCAGGGTAAAGGATACAGTCTGGGCACACAACTAGGTAAGATGCAGGAACGTGTAGGTGTGGTTTCGGTACATCCAAAAGGTCAAAAGGTCAAGGTTGGTTTGGATAAGGGTAACGGCCATAGGCAAGGTAAGGTTGGTAGGCTAAAACAACGTGGTAACAACATCACAAGGTAGAGCGAGTGTGTAAGGTCAATGGTCACACCAAGGGGGTCAGGTGTGGGTAAAAAGAGAGCATGGCGCAGGTAAGGCCACAGGAGGGGATGAAATATGCCCCAACTGATGGTGAGGTTGGGTGATAAATAATGAGGTCATGAGGATTACAGGTGGTAGTGTTAGGGTCAACTTTGGGTAGGTGAAAAAGGTTTCAGGCCAAGTAAAGAGGGTGCAATGGGTGGTAATGGGGTTAATATGATAACTAGACACCGGTCATGTAAACTGATGTCCGGTCTAGGGGAACCGACCATGGTATACTAAGGCACATGACCAATGTTGGTCTAGTTAACCGACGTCGCTCAGGTTAGGGTAAGGTTAAAAAAGGAAAATTCTACTTTTTACGGAATCATTTGTCATTTTCCAAATAGGAGAAAATGACAGAAGAGAGGTGAAAAACGTGGAAAGTGACAAGTGAGATGGAGAGCTGAGTTAGCGAGCCTTGTAGTGGGTGATTGGCATTCAATAGGTAGGTCCATGAGATTTGTGTGATCGATTCGGTTGGTTGGAGGTGAGGAGGGCATTTGGTGATGGCAGAGGTAGGAGAGGGATCGGGTGGACCACTAGTGTAGCAACCAACATGCCACCATGGAGATGACATCGCGATGAGGTAAGATTCAATCCCATTCTATCTTTGTTAGGTAAATTTGTTTATAGAAATCAGGGTTAGGGTAAAATGGGTTTGGGGGGAAAAGGTAAATTTGAATTTGGGAAGGGAAATGGATGAAATAGGAATGGAGGAAGTTTAGTGTAGGTTAAATAGAGGGGTGGGGGTGAGTTGAGGGGGGATTTGGGTAGGAATGGGTAGGGTAGTTAGGGTAGAAATGGGAAATTTTTTAGAGAAATAGGGCAGGGTTTCGTGGATTTTCGCCGCGACAGTGACCGACGTCGGTCAAGGGTTGGCTGATGTCAGTGGGATTAGCTGGCATCGGTCAGGATGAGGTGACCGATGCCAGTGTTGGGTGACCAATGCTGGTCAAGGATAACCGATGCTGGTCATCATTTGGAGAAAAATGGACCAAAAATGAGAGGGATGGGTGTGTGAGATAGGGCCGGAGATAGGAAGGTATGGTTTCCTGAAAATAGCTTGGGTAAGGGGGATAAATAGGTATGGTTGAGGGGTGTGGAATTGAGAGGGGGGAAAGGTAGTTAGTTATGGTTGGGGTGGTTAGATAGGTTAGGTGATATGAAGGTAATGTGCGAGGGAAAATAGGAAGGGTAATAGGTATAGTTGGGGTGTCAAGGGTGAATGCGGTTATGGTCAAGGTTTAATAATGTGATGGTTTGTTGGATGCAGGTGAGAGATCAGCTGTGGATGTGAGATAGGGTACCACCCCTGTTATTAGCAGTACGAGGGAGTGATGACAGTCATAGGAGTGGTGCCACATTGTATAGGTTGAGCCTGATTGGGTCAGATGCTACCGGCATGTAGTCTGGGATCCGAGTTTGATGGTCACCCTCATCGATAGATGGGATTCGAAGACTAACACATTCCATCTACCGACGGGTGAGATCATAGTCACCTTAGAGGATGTTTACATGATCTTATGGCTACTGATAGTGGGGATGCAAGTGTATTCAATTTCCTCAGAGGCATCTGAGGAGTTGATGTTGACAGTTTTGAGGGGCTGCATGACAGAGTTGAGGTTCCATAGTGTCAGCATGAGTTATGGAGATATGTATTGGGCCCATCTCGAGAGGAGATGAGGCTAGTGGTGCTGATGATGGAGGTAGTGTGTTGTTTTGCACTACCAGATGTAGAGGGTGGGAGATTCCCACAATCATTGATGGGGGTTCTCCATGATATGATGGAGGACAGGACCCATTTTGCATGGGCACCAACATTCCTGGTGTAGTTATACATAGAGTTATGGGCGTATGGGAGGCTATGGAGGTTCAACTGTGCTATAAACTTTCCTACTACACTGCTGGGCATATGAGCACATCTTGTGTGTGCGTCCAGTTGGTATGCCCCATCCTGATGCATTTGAGTCACGCTTGTTACAGGTGGGCTACAGGTGATGGGTACCTACTATTGGAGAGTGTCAAGCTACCCAAGCTACACATGATGTAGCCTATTACAGACGTTTACTAGAGGGTTTTTCTGGCATGGACATCATTTGGAGGCCATATGTGGGCTTCCCATCATATAGGTAGATGGTCGAGGAGTTAGAGGAGCTATAACTACTCAGATGGATAGAGGGGAAACGTGCAGGAGAGCACGAGATGATACCTGTAGATAGGGTCAGACAGAAATTTGAGCTATCTCAGAATGTACCCCCACCATTCCCACAGTATAGGAGGAGGGATGATGTGGAGAGGTCTCTACCTCTACCACAGTCGATAGTGCCTACAAGGTAGGAGGAGTAGGTGCTAGATTAATGGATTGATGATGCCGGGGTTACTGATAGGTACAGATAGTGGTAGGATGCACATCTATGAGTAGTACTTCCAAGGCCAGGGTAGCTAGATTTAGCCACCATCACAGTTCAGAGGGATGTCCTACAGGGATAGGTGGCTACCCTAGTTACACAGTTGAGGATGGTGTAGGGACAACTGATAGGGTCAGAGGCATAGGTTGCCACATTGCAGGCACATGTAGTAGCCCTTCAGGCCCAGATAGCACAGGGACAGGTTCCTGTATAGGTTAGAGATGGAGATGGGGTACAGGTGGATCGCTTCCCTATAGGCATCAGGTTATAGGTTTGCATGGCCAGTTGGCCACTGCACAGGCATATATTTTGGCCCTATAGGCCTAGATACATGCACAGGGTCAAAGTTTGATGGCACCACCATCAGGCTCAGAGGACAGGGTCCCACTTTATAGGTAGGGGCGGGTCCCACAGGTCCCAACAGTATAGGTATAGGGTCAAAGGCCAATGGAACCACCACAGATAGTACCCATGCCAGGTTCAAGGGATGCCCTAGGTGAGGCAAGGTATTATCAGGATCACTTGATGGCTGCAAGGATAGATGTCCCTTCTTATGTAGAGTATAGAGCACATCAAGAGTTGAGTGAGAGGACCAGGTCACACACCCATAGTGTGGAGATCACAGGGGGCCATCGAGCCCCAAGACAAGGTCAGGGTGAGGCCACCAATTCATGGAGGCCAGATCTAGGTGGGGTACCAGCAGAGGTCAGGCCACAGCCCATGGTGGGTGGTGAGATGTTAACGGGATACCACACTGGAGCAGAGGAGGAGGAGGAGATAGGTGAGACCGACATGGAGGATATCTGTTGGGGGGATTCTTGATAGTTGTGCGTACCTCCATTTTTGTTTATTTGTTTATTTTTTATATATACTGGCCTACATGCCGAAGAGAGTGAGGATGTATACGAGAGTTTTGAGATTTTTGATCATATACCAGCCTACGTGCCGAAGATGGTGAGGCTGTATATGAGATTTTTGAGAGATTTGATCGATTATTATTTGGTATCAGTGTATATGTATGGATACACAGTTTTTTATGATAAGGTGGATGATTTGTTGATGATGTACTTGGTTAGTAGAATTTTATTATTATTTGTAGATGGATGGAAACTAGGTGTTTTAGGCATGGTGGAGTCGAGTCGTAGGCATGATTTGATTATGATTTACGCATGGTTGATTCAGGTCATAGGCATGGTGGAGTCAATTCGATAGGTATGATGGATTCTGTTATGTTTAGGCATGGTTGAGTCATGGTTGTTGTGGTTGAATTAACTTGTGATTCAGGTATGTGACATGATGGAGTCAAGGGATTGGTTAGGCATGGTGTGAGTCATGTTGGTAGGCATGTGTTTTGGTGTGATTTCACAGGCATGTATGAGTAAGTTATGGAGGCATGGTTGAGTCATGATCGTAGGCAATGTATGATTATGGTTAAATGTTTAAATGGTTGAAATGAATGGATGTGTTGTGGTTTAATTTCCAATTTTTAAAGAAAATGTAAACTAACTAAAATTGAACATAACTAGAATAGATGAAATATGTATGATGGTTTCATACAGGTAAAGGATTTGAAGGTGATGACGATGTATGATAACATCCATGCCCATGTTGGTACATAGCCCTGGCGAAAAGGGGCCTAAATGTATGATTATCCCATAAGCTAGGGATGGAATGAAATAGGTATGGAAAAGGGTTGATAGGTTTGAGGTAGGTGAGTTCATGGTGTAGGTAAGGGTAAATAGGTGAGGTTGATTTGGGTCAATTACCTTTGAATATGTAAGGGTCTAAGGTATGGGTAGAAACTAACTTGGGTCAAGGGTAGATGGTATGTGACTTTGGTCAAGGTATGGGTAAATGGGTAAAGAGGTAAGGTTGTGGATGGGAAAAGGTGAAGAAGGTGAGGATGATGGTTGAGTTAACCTCCAATTGCCCCATGCCCTCAGAGTGATGCCTACATAGCCCCGACAAAAAGGGGGCCTCAGACCGATGTAGTTCTCCCATAAGCTAGGAAGGAATGAAACAGGTATGGAAAAGGGTTGATAGGTTTGGGGTCAGGTTGGGTTCATGGGTCAATGTATGGGTAAATGGGTAAATAGGTGAGGGTAGAGTTTTCAGGGTCAATGGTACTGTTGAATAGGTCAAGGGTATGGGTAAATGGGTAGATAGGTAGGTCAAGGATTGGGTCAAGGGTAGAGGTAGATCAGATGTTGGGTTAGATGTGTGGGTGTGGTTGATTTGGGTCAAGGGTATGGGTAAATAAATAGGTAAGGATCATGGGTAAGGGTAGATAGGTAAGATCAGATGTTGGGTCAGATGTGTGGGTGTGGTCGATTTGGGTCAAAGATATGGGTAAATGGGTAAATAGGTAGGGTCATGGGTAAGGCTAGAGGTATGGTTGATTTAGGTCAAGGCTATGGGTAAATGGGTAAATAGGTAAGGATCATGGGCAAGGGTGATTGGTGAAATCAAGATTGGGTTAGATGTGTGGGTGTGGTTGATTTGGGTCGAGGGTATGGGTAAATGGGTAAATAGGTAAGGATCGTGGGTAAGGGTAGATAGGATCAGATGTTGGGTCAGATTGTGGGTGCGTGTAGGTAAGGTGATTTGGGTTAGTTGTGTTGTGAAATTAGGATTGGTAGGTCAAGGTAGGTGTTGGTGAGAGGTGGGTATAGGTGAGTTGAAATATTCATTTTGGTTGAGGAGGGTCAATAGTTTAGAAAGTAGGAAATTGTAACAGGGTGGATGATGCTGCCTGATTGGGAAGGACCATCGGTGTGTAAACAAAGGGTAGGAGTGATGAACTCCAATCCCCTAAAATCCCTTGCATGTTGGACCGTTCCAGAGGTGAAGAAATTTGTAGGATCACAACAGGTCGTATGAGTGACATCATTCCGTGGTGGGTAGAAAAAGTAGGCTAAAAAGGGGTTGATATGGTGAAGGTTTGGAAACGTGGAGGGGAATAACGTACCTCTTGTACAAGATGTTCAAAAACCCAGATAGACGAGTCCATGGTGAAAATGGTGTGTTACTTTTGCTTGATAGACTGATCAATGCGGGAAGTCTATGTGGGATAATTAGATAATATCCTTGAGGTCTTCATGAAGCTAATCAATGCAGGAAGCTTCGGAATGGGTCTAGTCTTTGTTTTTTTTTACTAGGTAGAGTATGGCCAGCGTGGTATAGTTGTCCTTCGAGGGAGTAGTCTATTTATGACTATTAGATAAAAATGATAGATGTCTTTTTGAGGGATTCATCTTTTTGGATTGGAAGATTGACTCAAGGAGGGTGATCCCATTTGATAGGTGAATTCATTTTTACCAGTTAAGCCATGGACAAGGCTATAGAGAAATATGAACAACGTGGGTCAAGAGGTGAAGTTGAAGGTGATCAAGTTGGATTTTTTGAGGGACATATTGGGTGGGAAATGAACATGGGATTCCATTCACGAGGGAATGAAAATTATCCATGAGAATCATGTCATGAGTAGAGCTGTGGTACTCATATTGAAGACAAGGTTTAAAGAGTGACAAAAATTCACATGATTCTTTGTTTAATCGTTGGTATGTGAGGTGGTGACAAAAGGAGTTGGTGCACATAGGACGAGTTGGTAATAGTCAATGGGTGATAGAGCACTTGGTTCAACAATAGAACGGTCGAAGATGCAAGATGTTGAGGGGCTCAGGTTCAGGTTTACCATCGAGTGAAGATAAACAATAAGCACCTGATCCATAGGTATGGGTAATGATATAGGGTCCAAATCAATTAGGAGTAAATTTACCCCATAGATGTTTCTCAGGCTTTCATGACATGTTGATTTTCCTTCAAGATGAGGTCACCAACTTGAGAGGTTCGAGGTTGGACGAATTTGTCATAAGCGCGTTTGATGCATTTTTGGTATATTTGGAGGTGATCCAGAGCATGAAGACGACGTTCATCTAACAACTCTAGTTGTGCCAAACGATCTTGGTGAAATTCATCATTGGTGAGCATGTCTTTGAGTGATATGTGGAGAGATGGGATCTAGACTTTGAGAGGTAAGAAAACCTCAGTATCGTAGACTAGAGAGAAAGGTGTTGCAACAGTCGATGTGCAAATACTAGTGTGGTACGACCATAAGGAAAAAGGAATGTGCGTATGCCAATCCTTCCTAGTATCGTCTACCACTTTCATGAGGATTTTGTTCAAGGTTTTATTGGTTGATTCGGCTTGGCCATTGGTTTGAGGGTAGTAGGGTGAAGAAAAACTGAGTTGGATACCAAAGGTATCACAGAGTTCCTGGAGGGTTTTGTTTTTGAACTGCTTGCCATTATCAGTGATAAGGCGGTGAGGAACACCAAAGCACAAATAATGTGATGGTTGATGAACTCACAAATTTTCTCAGCTTTTGTAGAAATGAGTGGAATGGCTTCTACCCATTTGGTGTAGTATTCAGTAGCGGTGATGATCCATTGGTGGCGTTGGGAAGAATGAGGGTTAATCTCACTGATGAGGTCGAGACCCCATTGAGAAAAAGGCCAAAGGTCTTGTGCGACCTGTAAGGCATGACCTGGGGTGTGATGAAGGTTTGAGAGTTGTTGAAATTTCACACATCGTTTGACATAATCACAACAATTGTGGTTGAGGGTGGGCCAGTAATAGCCGAGGTGAAGGATACGTTTAGCGATAGCTAGGCCACTGATATGACCCCCACAAATGTCATCGTGGATGTCTTTGATGGTATAGGGTATTTCAGAGCTAGTGAGGCATCAAAGAAGGATACCGTCGAAGCCGCGCTTATAGAGGAGACCTCCCATGATGACGTACCAGGAGACCTTTTGGAGGAAAGCTCATCGACCATTATGGGTAAGATCCTGAGGAAGGATAGAAAGGGAAAGGTAGTTGGAGTATTGTTGGTACCAGAGGTTTGATGGGTCAATGGTAGGTTCCTCAATGAGGTTGAAAATGTGAGAGAGGTAGGAAGGTGATTGCACTCTTTGTACACCAAAAAATATTTATGAATTGGTGGCTGATGAGGGTATTTGGGAGGCAAGACAAGCCATGGTGTCTGTGAACTTGTTCGTAGAGCATGGGATGGTTTGTAGGTTATAGTGGGTGAAGGTGGTTAACAAGAGGTCTACATGGTGTTTATACCATTGTAATTCCTCATTGTGACATTGGTATAGTCCATTGACCTGGTTTACTACCAATTGAGAATCACCAAAGATATTAATGGATTTAACATCTAAGGTTCAGGTGGTTTGGAGACCTAATACGAGTGCTTCGTATTCGGCTATGTTGTTGGTACACTCAAAGTTGAGTTTGAAGGATAGGGGTATGGGTTCACTATCATGTGGAATGAGGATGATTCCAGCTCCACCCCCACATTGACACTTAGATCCGTCAAAGAATAAGGTCATTTGATAATGGGGAGGCTTCCTTGGCAGGTTCATCGAGGGAAATGGTAGCGACGGATTCATCGGGAAATTCGAAGTTGTTGGGTTGGTGTTCAAAGAGTGGGGCATCAGCTAGTTGGTTAGCGATAGCTTGGCCTTTGATGGATTTTTGGTGAAGAAAGGTGATATCCAGATCAGTGAGGAGCATGAGCCAGCGGGAAATGCGTTGGTTTTGGAATGGTTTAGCATACATGTAATGCAAGGGGTCGGTGTTGGTTATGACGAAGGTAGTGTGGTTGAGTAGGTAGTGGCAAAGTTTGGTGGCCACAAAGACTAAAGCAAGGCACAATTTTTCGACGTGTGTATACCTAGTCTCATAATCCACAAGTGTATGACTAATGTAATAAACCTCTTGCTCCCTGTGTTGGTCATCACGATGAGAAAACATGGCACCCAGGGAATGGTTTGCGGTAAAGATATAAAGGTAGAATAATTGGTCATCCTTAGGTGGGGTAAGCACGGGTGGCTGTAATAGGTATGCTTTCAAGGCCTCAAAATATTTATGGTAGTCTGTGTTCCAATGAAAGGTGATATCCTTTTTAAGGAGGTGGTGAAAAGGTTCATAGTGGTCTGACAATTGAGAAATGAAGTGATAGATAGATTTCAGTTTACCTTGCAAGCTACAAAGTTGGCACAGGTTGGTGGGTGGAGGCATCTCGAGAATGGCCTTGATTTTGGTAGGGTCAACTTCAATTCCTCGCAAAGAAACAATGAATCCCAATAGCTTACCCGAGAGGACGGTGAAGACGTGCTTCTTAGGTTGAAGGCATACACAGTATTGGATGAGGTGGTTGAAGATGATTTTAAGGATGGGTAAGTGTTCAGTGTGACTTTTGGATTTTCCCAAAAGGTCATCAACATAATCCTCTAATATGGTATACATAATGTCATGGAAGATATAGGTCATGGCTCGTTGGTATGTGGCACCTGCGTTCTTCAGTCCAAAGGGCATGACACGATAGCAGAAGGTCCCCCAAGGGGTAATGAAGGCAGTTTTTTGTTGATCTTGATGTGTGAGTAATATTTGATTATAACCCGAGAACCCATCCATGAGAGGTAGCATCTCATGTCATGCGGTGAGGTCAACCAATTGGTCGATGCTTGGTAGAGGAAAGTTGTATTTAGGACAAGAGAGGTTGAGGTCATGGAAGTTAGTGCATATGCAAAGTCCCCCCATTGCTTTGGTGATGGGAACAATGTTGTAGATCCATTGGGGGTAATCGATAGGTAAGATGAAGGAGACAGAAAGGAGGCGCTGGATCTCTTCTTTGACGAGAAGGGTAATGCGTGGGTGCATTTAGCACAGTTTCTATTTGACTAGGTTTGGCATTAGAGTAGGTGACGATATTGTGGACCACGATGTTGGGGTCAATACCAGGCATATCAGCATATGACCAAGCAAAAGCATTGCTATGGTCGCAAAGGAAAGAAGTGTAGGCTTCCTGCTTAGTGGAGTCTAAATATTGGCCTATCTTTAGAATGTGGGGGTCATCTGAAGTGTGGATGTTGATGTCGATGGTTGATTCATTCAACATGTTTTATGTCTCAGAAGGTAGTGTGCAGTGGAGATAGGAGTCCTTTCGCACCTAAATAGGTGAGAATGGAGTCGTTGTTGTGACACTGGATAATGTTGATAGAAGGGGCATCATCTTCAATCATATTAGGATAGAGGAAGGGAAGAGAAGTAAGAACCTCTCCATCTTGCTGAATGGTGAGAGGTCTGAAGGAAATGGTGTTTATGAAAAAAAGGTAGGAGGAATAGATTCTGGATCTATAGATTGCACGGGTGATGTTGGTGGGCTAGGCGAAGGGTTGTGAGGTAGGGGCGCCTCCGTGATGATGTCGACATGGTATCATTTAGGAGAAGGATTGAAAAATACCATCCCACTGTGGTATTTGTGTTTATGGGTGGTGTAAGGGATGACAATGTGACAACCTTGATCGTAAAGACCAAAGCCAAAACCCTTCCAAGCACATATATGGAGAAAGGTCTGGGCGAAGCATCAGTTGGTCAACAAGGGAAGGGTTGCGGTAAATGGTAAGGTTTGGGTTGGTGGTTCAGGCGTGTGGGTAGGAGTGTCGATGCCTCCATAGGTCAAATTGGTACAAAGGTGTGGGGGTCCATAGGTGAGAACTTCACTAATGCGGTGGTCGTAATGGGGGTGTTGGTGAAGGTTTCCATACTCCTTTGGAGTAAAGAAGGTATTAATTTTGTAGAGACGGTACTCCCCTAATGTGAGGCATTGAAAAACACGTTGAGTGGATTAGTATCCATAATGTGGGTGGCAGGGATAGATGTCTCCAAAGGGGTTTGAGATGAGGAGGGAGTGGGTATAGGAGTAGCGGATGGTTCTCTGGGAGTTATTGCAGCAGTGATAACGCGTGAGGTAGGGGTCGAAGGAGAAACAATAGTGGAGGCAGATGTGGTGATAGGTATGAGGACATCATTGGGTCGGTACAACATGTTGCACGTTTTAAACGGGGAAGGGTCATATTGAATGGTGTAGTTGTGTCCCTCATGTTCAAATTTGAGACAACAATGTAGGGTGGATGGGACACATCCCATGGCACGGATCCAGGGTCAGCCAAGTAACATGTTATATTGGAACTCCCCTTCCAGGATGTAGAAGAGTTCAGGGACACTATGAGGACCAACACGAATGTGCAAGACAACCATCCCCAGGGTAGTGGTCATGGCGTCATTGAAGGAACACAATGTAACTGGATTGTTATGCATGTAATTGGTTGGAATGCGCATTTGGTTAAATGCATGAGAGGAGATGATGTTAATGCTATCTCCCCCATCGATCATAATACGTCGGACACGTATATTGTTGACATAGGCAGAAATGAATAAGGCGGGGTCAGGGTCATCTATCTGGGGAGGCGCAATCTTGTCATCGGAGAAACTGAGGGTAACCACCGGAGATGAGGCAACAGGTGCCAAGGTGGGAGGTGAAGAAATAAGGGAGGCCACATGATAAGGTGTGATGATAGAGGTGACAGGTGTGGGGTCATTAGGTGGGACCTCTATAGATTAGAGAACCTCAATGAGAGCTTGGTGATGAGATTTAGAGGTATGTATGAGGTCGTATAATGAAATTTTGAGTGGATATTGGTGGAGTTGTTTGATCATGGTGCTGTGGGCTCTCCCATTGGAGATGGGGATGATAGGCCCTAGGATAGTGATTTTTTGTGCAGGTGCAGGTGCGATGTGAGGTATGTTTGAGGTAGTAGGTTCGTCTGCCTTAGATTTTCCGTTATCACGTTAAGCTCGAGTGGCAATTCGAACCATGTTGATTTTGAATATCGGTGGTGGATAAGAGGGGTATGGTGCTGGGGGTGAAGGATGGTTAAACAGGTAGCGACAGAGAAGGGGTGATTACGGTTGTAAGGGGAGCAAGATCTTTGTCTAAAAGATCGTCCTTGGCGAAGGTTTGTAGGAGGAGTGCTTTTAGGTCTTAGAAATCTTCCACGTTGTGTCTTGGTGAATGATGGTAAGCACAGATCTGGGAATCATCAAACCATTTTGGTTTAGGTTTGAGTGGGTCATAAGGTTGAATTAGAGGTAGTGTGATGTGGTAGGAGGTCAGTAGGTTGGCCAAGATATTAGCATAAGATTTTGCCATCGGGTCGCAATGTAAAATGCATGTGGATTTTGGTGAAGAGCTCTGTGTTGATTTAGGAGCGGGTGTATTTGGTCATGGTAGGGGTGTTGTCTGGGAAGTTTGGGTGCATTTAGGGTTAGGTTGAGGTTTGGGTTGCACCTTGTTAAGTATGGGCATGATGGGTAACCCAGTTTTGGGTTTAGCTATCGTTTTAAGAGGTGGGGTGGTTAGTAGTGTGGATGTAGGGTGTGATAAAGAGGGTCATGCCGAAGGTGGGAGGGGACGAGTTACCCAAGGTGAGAGTGATGATGTTGTGAGGGTAGTGGTAGAAGATAATACTGAAATTCGGTGTTGACGAGTAGGTGAGGGAAATTTTATGGGATTGGGTAGAAGGGGAGGTTGTTGTAATAGGGGAGGTTGTTGACTTTTGGTTACACTGCGTGCATTTGATTTTGTCATTAAGGTCAACAGACGAGGACCCAATATGGATGATAGTGGCGAAGGGGACACAAAAGTAGTGGGTGGTGCTAGTATCAGTACTCTGGCCAATTATCGATTCTGCTTAGGTAGGAGCATAGTTTTGGTGAGAGGGTGAGAGAGGGTAGTCAAATCAATCTTGACCAAAGGATGGTTAAGGATTGGTGTAGGTCGGACCCCCAAGATACAAGAGATTGTTGAGATTGGTGAAGGGTTGGGAGGTGAGGATGTAAAGGATGTAGATGATGGGGGTATATGTATGGTCGAAGGTGATATGGGAGGCGTTGTGGTCACCTCTTTGGGTAGGGTAGGTATAGATGTTTCCACCATTCTAGGGTAAATAGTGGGTGAGTCGGTAGGTGACATTTGCATCTGTGTTGAGACAGGGATTTGAAGACGTTCCTGAAGTAGTGAATGGTCAACGTACTCTGGGTGGCCATTGAATGGGGTGATGAGGAAATGAAAGGGATGAGGGTTGATTTGGTGGTGATCCATGTGAATGGAATGGTTATCCGTGAAACAGGGAAACACTCAACCTCTGAATCTGTGGGTAAAAGAGACAAGAGGAAATCAATGGGTATTGTAGGGGATGGAAGAGAATCGATTTTCATCATAGAGGGATCCCCTTTGTGTTGAGGTGTGGGTAAGGTAGATGAGGTAAGGTATTTTGGGGAGGAAGGGTGAGGCACCACCGACTCCTTGGAAGGTATGGAGGTAGGTGTCGATGGTGATTCATTGAGTATAAGGGTAGGGGGGTCAATGACATGGTCAAGCATGGTAGATATAGTGTCCAGGGAAAATGAGTCAAATTGCCCCAGGTTATCTTCTTTAGGTAGTGGGGAAGATGGTGAAGATCCTGGTGTGGGTAAAGGAGGTTGTTTGAGAAGTTATTCAATAGGTGCTGCTGGGGGGTATGGTGCAAGGGGAATGGGTAAGGTATCAAAGACAACATGGAATTCTAAATTATTGTCGCTATTGACAGAAGAATCATTATGTTGGGTGGGGGTGTATGATTATGAAATGGATTTTGGAAGATATGGAGGTTTTGGTTTGTGGGAGCATTGGGGTTATCTAGAATGATATCTCCTCTATCTAACATTTCTTGGATAATGGTTTTGAATGTGATGCAGTTGTTGGTATTGTGTCCTTGCGTACGATGGTAATCACAAAAATTGTTCTCCTTATACCATGCGGGCATTGAGTGGGAAGGAACAAAGCCAGCGTGTGGTTTGATAGTCCGAAAGGGTGATAGCCCCTTATTTTAGGAGTTTTTCTAGAATAATGGGTTATGGTTCAGCGATGGGGGTGTATTTACGTTGTTCCTGTTTGAATAAGAATGTTTGCATAAGAGAGAGGTTAGGTGGAGGTTTTGGTAGGCTGGACAGGTGAGATGGACCAGCCTTTAGAACTATGGCATGGGTGGATCCTTTGGCTTTGAAATAATTGAGAGGAATGGTTGGTGGTGTTTTAGAAGTGGGAATGGGATCGTGCAGTTTAAAAGGAGCTGCCTTGTTGTGTAATTGGATCCTTTCCTCCTCGATGTCTCAGATTTCGAGCTTCTGGGCCATGGTGAATGCCTTGTCAAATGTATGAAACGTTTGGATTTGTAAGGTAGATGAGATGTGTCTAGCACAAACCCATGTAAATAGCTCTATCAGTTCGGTCTGTGGTAAAGGGAACGTCAGTTGATTGATTAGGCCATGCCAGCGAGCAACAATGTCTATGATCAACTCGTCCTCATACTGACGCGTCGTGTACAAGTCAGTCATAGTGAATTTCTTGACCACGTTGATGGAGAAATGGTTCAAAAAGGTTTGGGCCACCTAGTTGAAGAAGAAAATGGAGTGCTTAGGTAGGGCACTATACCAATCCAGGGCGGGTCCACTAAGGGACATAGGGAATGTTTGCAAGAGCAAAGAATCATCGTGGGTGATGAGATAGCACATGTGTCTAAAAGACCTTAGATGTTATTGTGGGTCTTCTTTGCTGTTGAATCAGTTGAATTTCGACATTTCCCAGTGTGGGGGGTATGGATGGATTGGAACGGAGAAGTGAATAGGTTTGTTACAAATCTCCTCATAGGTCAGAGATGTACGCGAGCCAGAAAGAGATGCTTCTAATATTTACATATTATCCATCATCATCTTGATGAGATATGGAGTAGATTGTGGTGGAGGTTGAATTCCCAAAGGATGGGAAGGGAGGTAGGAAGAGTATGATGTTGAAGGCATCACGGTGTGTGAAGAAGCCGCGTATGAAAATTGTGGAGGGATATGAGAGGAGATAGGATGTAAAAGGGTAATAGGTTGAGTAAGAGGTAGAGGCCACTGACGAGGGTTGGAAATGGGTGTATATAGGAGGGGTAGGGGTGACCACCCTAGTGGCGACAGGAGGAAGCAATTGGGGAATAGAGAGAACTAGATTCTAAAGGGGGGTGTAGTTTGCCAATACCAGCGGTGTTTGAGATGAAATGGGTATGTTGGTAGTGGAAGACATGGGCCCACTTGGACTGATGGCCATGGCGGTAGGCATGGTAGATTCCATAGGAGGTAAGAACGTCAAGGTTGTGGTAAATGTCATATATGGGGTGGATATAGTCATGGCAGGGTGGAGCTGTGACACCACCGATGGCAAGGTAGAAGCGGGTAGCGCTGAGCTAGTAGTAGAAGCAACAGAAGTAGGTGTAAGGGTAGGAGGGATGGATACATGCATGCCATATATAAGTTGGCCCGAGGAGTCACGAGTGGATGAATGGGCTAGATAGTGTTGCAAGGTAGTGGGATTCTGGTTAAGAAACCTCGCAAAGTCTGCGTCACCCGTACTTACGACACCAGGTAGATTGGGGTCCAGAGGTGATGAAACAAAAGGAGGTGACGAACTAGGTGGAAGCGGCTGAAGGATAATGTGAAACACAAGAGCATTGGCTTGGTTACAAGTCAACACCATGTGAATGGATGTATAACAAGTGAAGCTGTATCCTACAGATGACACAGAAAGCAATAAGAATAGGAAAAACTGGTATTTGTAGATGGATTTGGTCAATGTATCAGTTAGGAATAAACATAGGGTAACTGACGCTGGTTAAGGATGACCAATGTCGGTTTAAGGATAACCAATGTCGATTACTATGAGATAAGAACAATTTTACCAAATGAGGCAAAAACTGGCGATGGTCAGATGGACAAGTTGTATGATGATTTTTTATCAAAGCATAAAGAGTACAGAGAATCACAGGAACTCTATAAGCAAAGAGGATGAAATAGGTGCCCTTTGGGTGATTTAACCAAAAGAACCAAAAACCAACGCCGATTAGATAAAACTGATGACAGTGAGGTGTAAACTGACACTGGTGGATAAATCGATTCCGATTACTATGAAAATTTGAAGAATGCAGAAAAATATATTGTTGTGAATTGAGATCAGATGAATGATCAACCCAGAAGTCTAGAGATGATGAAATGAAGCCCTGTCACACTCAGAGGAAGTCAGAATAATATAACTATGATGACAGAGTGTGAAAGGAAAAAGAAAATATAAAATGGAGAAACGTATCCTCACACCTCAAAATGTATGTCAATCAAACGCTAAAAATACGTTATCCAACAAGTGATTTTAATGTGTTCAGCTTGTGCTATTTTAGAAGACTGACTCATGAATTTAGAGTAGATTTTTTTGGCGAGGAAGGCTTCCTATGAAGAGGGAGATCTAGAAGGAGAGGTTTCGGGTTATGTTATGGCGGGGGCGGGCCATCCTCTGAGGTAATGAATGGACAGAAGTAACCAGCTGGGTGCCCACTAGTCAATCCACTGATCATGTGATCGTGGACAGCTTCTTCCAGGTGAGATGTTGTTTAAGAAGATGTGTATTTTTCAATTTTATGTAGTTTGGTGAGAGAGAGAGAGAGAGAGAGAGAGAGAGAGAGAGAGAGAGAGAGAGAGAGAGAGAGAGAGAGAGAGATGGAGAAAATGTGATTTTCTATGATTCTTTGTGTGAACCATCATTTGGGCATGACTTCCAGCATATAGGTTGCCCTCATTTTAATGTGAGCTAAATGCAACATACAAGGATGAAATGTAATTGATTTTAATCCCAAATCAACAAGTTACATTTGATGAAACAAATGGTGAATAGGTAGGAACATAATATTTCACTACTTATGTGAATGCAAGAAGGAAGAAGTGGTTTTAAGTACCAGAAAATAGATTTTGTTTTAGACAAATAGAAGAAGAGAATGTTACTAGTGAAGAGATTTTGTGTGAGTATGTTTAGAAAGGAAAAAAACACACCATCTTTACCTAGGAATGAAGAAAATGCAAGGAACCCTGGATGGGTCCCACCGAGCGTGCCAAAATGTTTCGATCCTTTTTGCGTACAATTGGAGATTGAAACAAATAAGTGTGATGGGTGTAGGAGGAATACCTATTATTTGGACGATGGGTAGAAGGTAGAATGCGCACATGTAGACATCCGATCTCGGTCAATTGTGTGAAATTAATTTTGGTTGGGAAGGACTACCTTGTAATAAACAACAAGACAACCATAAAGAGTTAAATAGTATATGACAGTGGACTGCCTAGTGTATGCTAGATTGGGGAAGTGCGATACTTCTTAGAATGTTGTCAATCCACTATTTTAAACAAATCAATGTGGGAAATAACGTAAGAAAATAACATCCTACTGTAGTTAATATGATTTAGGAATCTCATATAAATACAATAAGCAAAATCTAATCTAACATGTAAAGGTTAAGATTATATCTGGAGGTCAAGGTAAGCTGATACGGGTTTCTGTAGGTCTAGTAGAGGTTTGATTTGGGTATTGGGTAGGTTGGGCCAGCTGTTGGGTTTGTTTTGGGTAGTTTTACTAAATACAGAGATCGAATCCGGTCTGTGTGATTGATGTCGGTCGAGGTATGACCAGTGCCGGTCACTGTGGAAATTGAAAAAGAGTCAGGAACAGGGGTTTTGGACTCCTTCCAGGTTGGTGTTGAGAGCTGAAAATGGTGTCTGTGAGCTGTTAGATGAGGTTTAGATGAGGTTTGGGTGAGGTTTTAAGGTGAGCTCAGGGTTAAGTTGTGGGGTTGGGTGAAGAGTCACAGTGACCAGTATCGGTTAAGTAGACCGATGCTGGTATGAGCTAGACCGACGATAGTTAGGGTGACTAACGCCGGTGACTGTGGAAAACTACCAGGTATTGTAGAATGGATTTTGGATCCTCTTTGTGATTGCACCAAGAGTAGAGGAGGTCAGAATGAGGTGTTGGGTTACTTGAACAGGGTTTTGGAGGGTTTTTTAGGAGGTGTGAGTGGAATAATCAGTGGGGAGAACTGGAGAGTGATTGGGAGACAAGTAACATAAAGAGAAGTGAATGAACTGGAATAATCCAAGTGAAAGAGTTAGGTAGAGGGCTATACTTACTTGAAATCTAGTGCCAATAGATTGAGAATGGAGGGTGGAGATTTGTCCTGTGTATAGTCACCAGCTGGTAGAGTGCTCTTGCTTGAGCTGTCTAGGTTGTCCTCCTTGTTTGGTTGAATCAAGTTTCTTCTTGGATGGATCTCGGTGGTTGCTTAGGCTTCCAGTCATGTTCCAACGAATGTGCCAACCAAATGTAGATGAGAATGCTAGCAACCTCCCAATGAAGATGCCAAGCTTTCCAACCAAAAGTCTAATAACCCTTTGGGAAGAGCTCGAATTGTGTATTTATAGGTGACCGGTGCCGGTCCCACCTAACTGACATTGGTCAGACTGTGACTGACACCGGTTATGTTAAGGGGATTTGTTTTTTCAAAAATGGGGAATATGCCTTCCCCATTTTATTTTGAGTGGCGGAGCAAATGCACCATTCCTCCTTAGAATGAGGAATAGGACAAGGGGGTCCTATGATGATGAATGAATTAGGGTTAAATCAATCACCTGTGTAGAATGTGGTTATTTGGTAATTTTGGAGGGGAATGGTGAAATGTGACACTTTTTTGGTGTCTACACTCAGTTCAATAACTCAAGATGTTGGAGAAGTCCTGCACAATTGAAGGGCAAGAAGAGGATGTTGTTCTCTCTAATGTCTTGCAAAATAATTATGGGAAGAATGAATAAGTAGATGGAAAATTACGGTGTATAAGATCTCTTGAGAATCAAATCCTTCCACAAAAAATCACTATGAACATTCTAGGTAAGAATTACCTCCTCCACCAACTTCTTCCACATGATTGTATATCAAATTCTGTAAGCAGCAGTGTATGCTCTACGACAAATCTCTCTAAGCAAGTGTACATTGCTCCGAGCAAGCCACTTAATGTGAACAAAACACTGAGCATGCAGTAAGAGCATCTGTTAATTTTTGTTCTGCAGAAAAAAAGACACCATTTTCATGGGACTATGAAGATATGTATGGGATACACCCTAAGCTTTGTACATATAAGATATAAATTGAAGATATCTGCAATCCAATAAGACAAACACAAAGAAGAATGAATCCAACAATGAGGGATATAATGAAAGAAGAATTAAAAAATTTATTGGATGTTGGATTCATATATCTAATTTCAAACAGCCAATCGGTGTCACCCCTTGTCATTGTACCTAACAAGAATGGAAAATGGAGGATATGTGTGGACTATAGAGAGATGAATGCAACAATAAAAATGGATCATTTTCCGCTTCCTTTCATTAATCAAGTAATGGAAACTCTTACTGGCAAGAAATATTTTTATTTTTTGGATGGATATAGTCGCTACAACCTAATTCAAATTGCATTAGAGGACCAGAACAAGACCAAATTCATGTGCCCATGGGAAATGTTTACATTTTTTATTCTTCTTTTTGGTTTGTGCAATGCAACTGTTACATTTCAGAGATTAGTTTTGAGCATTTTTTCAAATATAACCAATGACTATAGGGAGGTATATATGGATGAATTTACAATATATGGCAGTAATTTTGATGAAGTAATGAAGAATTTGGACAAAGTTCTCAAGAGATGTAATGAGCATAACATGTCCTTAAGCAACGAAAAATGCTACATGATGATGTTTGAAAGAATAATGTCTTATCTATAACTAAATTCAGCATATATGGGTAAATTATAACACCAAATAAGAAAAATATTTATAGAGGGGTACTTCATTTATACATGACTAAGATTTTAGCACTATTATTTTTCCTGCTGGGAAAAGATGTTGCCTTTGAGTGGAATGAGAAATGTGAGGTTGTATTCCAGACTTTGGAAAAAATGTTAAATTCAACACCTGCGTTAAGAGGAACAAATTAGAGTTTTCCATTTCACATTCATATTGATGCCCCAGATCATGCCATTGGAGTAGTTCTAGGACATAAAGATGGAATCTTAAACTACGTAACGTACTATGTTAGTAAGAACCTACAACACTCTGAACTCAACTATACAGTCATAGAGAAAGAATTCTTAGCAGTGGTTTATGGTATCAATAATTTCAGGCACTATATCATAGGTTATCTAATGTTCATTCATACTGATCATGCAACAATTAAATATTTGATCAACAAACTAGTTGTAAGCAACAAAATAATCAGATGGTTATTACTCTTGCAAGATTTTGACATCACCATTGTGGATAAGCCTGGTAAGGACAATGTTGTAGCTGAATTTCTTTGAAGAATGGAGAATAATAACGAAGAACAAGCAGTGGATGAATATTTTCCAAATGAGCACCTCTTTTGCATTTCCACTAGAACACCATGGTATGCTGATATAGCTAATTATTTAATCTCAAGTAAGACACCTCTAAAGTATTTATATTCTGAAAAGAAATACATTGTTGAGAAAAGTGTGAATTCTTCTTGGATAGCTAGTTTTCTATTTCACACCGGGTAGGATAATGTTATGAGGAGATGGATAGATGATGAAGAAATATATGATGTCCTCAACGCCTGCCATAGTGAACCATGTGGAGGACATTTTTTTGCAAAAAGAACAACACAAAACGTATTGAAAACAGGGTATTACTGGCCTGCATTACATAAGAATGCAACATTATATATAGGAAGGTGTGATAAATGCCAAAGAATGGGTAAGCCTACCAAGTCAGATGAAATGCCACTGCAGCCTTAGTTAGTATTACAGGTATTTGACAAATGGGTTTTGGACTTCATTAGTCCAATAGATCCTAAATCTCAGCAGAAAGAGTACACTTTGGTGTGTATAGATTACCTCACTAAATCGACAGAAGTGAAAGCACTGCCAAATCATAAGAGTGAGAAAGTTGCTAAATTCTTATGTGACCACATTTTACGAGGTATGGAGTACTAAGAGAAATTGTTACAAATCAAGTTACACACTTCACTGCTGAAGTTATTTATGATCTAACTAAGGAATATGAAATCAGACACAAAAAGTATACACCTTATCACCCCCAATCTAATGGTCAAGTTGAGGTAAAAAATAGGGAAATAAAATCCATCTTGACAAAAACTATTGCACTCCATAGGAGATATTGGGCAGAAAGACTTCTGGAGGCAGTTTGGGCATTTAACACAAATTGGAAGACAACAACATGCTTCAAACCATTTGATATTTTGATTGGTAAGATTGTTGTTCTCCCTATTGAATTCGAGCATAAGCCACTAAGGACTACATTGGAATTAGGCATAGATTTTTTTGAAGCTCAAAGGCAGAGTATTATCCAAATCAATAAGCTAGATGAAATGAGAAGACATGTTGTGCATAATGCAAAAGTGATACAAAAGCAAAGGATAAAATGGCATGATAGATTCATCAAGATAAGAAAATTTCAAGAAGGTGATTGGGCTCTCTTATTTGACTCTAAGTACAAGGACCACATGGGGAAACTCCAAACAAGGTGGCCAGGCCCATATGAGATTGAGAAAATATTTTCCAATGGAGCTATGAAACTCACTACCATAGATCCTACGAGCTTCAAACTACTGGTGAATGGTCATAGGTTGAGGTTGTATAAAAATCCAACTGATAGGAGTACCTTTATGCAACAATTTAGAGGAGGTCAAAGTAGGATGGAGATGAGGACATCAGATTTAAGGTCATAAATTGAACCTGTTGGTTCATCTTCTGAAGTTGCTAAGGAATGAGATGTTTAGTAGCCTTGGTATATTAAGCTTGCTAAATACTCCAAGGGTAAATAAAAGTGATGTGATTAGCCTTCTTGGTGATCAACACCACTCAAATAACATGTTTTATTTTCATAGAATTTATATTTCGCAGGATTTGGTGTAATTGTTGCAAGAAGTGCATGGTCCCTGACAGAAAGAGATGGTGTAAAAACTAAATGTCCACTTTGAACATCATACAACAAAGCCCCACTTTGTTTTCCTATTAGCAAAACTTGTGATTGCATGAATAAAATAAGGAACAAACTACACCTGTGAGTACTTATGAAGATGACTGAAACATGAGAGAAAAATTCAACCTTCCCTTTCCAGGAATTAACTAAGTTTACTAATGAGCCTTTAACATGCCTCTACATATGCTTGTAGCACTCTATACAATGCCTTCAACATTATATCACCTCAACCTCCAACATCATGATGACTCTGCATGTAACCAAAGGTGTAAATTACGACAAGGCACATGTCACTATCATCTAACGTAGCTCTTGAGATAAGTGCACTTAATTCACTTTAATAAAGTATCGATAGAATACTTATATATGATTAAAATTTGTGTCATGTTATGAGTGAATTTATAAGCCATAATATGTCGTCACCTTTCATTATATGAGTTGTCACCCACGACACCCCACTTCATCAAACGACCTCACCTCACACACTTGCACCCCTCAAATGAAATTAATGCATACCTTTTCATGCTACGTGTGAGTCAATTTCAAAATTCGAAATCATCAAGTACTCAAAAGCTTTACACTTATTCAAATTTTTTCATAACCACCGCAAACTGCAAGATTTTTCCTCTTAGAGCTCAAGAAATTTACCAAATTCGAAATGGGAGGAAACTTAATTCAAAATGAGCCTACATACCACTCACAGCTTCGCAGTCAGCCACAAATATTACAATATTTCCATGACAACGGATGGATGGACTGTATTAATAAGTTTCAAGGATTCGATGATTACATAGTGACAAATTTTGCTTCCACATTCAAGGATGGAAAGGCCACTGTTAAGGGCTTAATAGTTAAGATGGATGATGAAATTCTAGCTACAATAACAGGACTTACGGTAGAAGGAGATATATTTCTTGAAAAGGAAAATCCATATGAGGCTCAAAGGGAATTTGGTGATGATGATGATAATTTTATAAGTGATAGACAAGGTACACTATACACTTCCTTGAAACCCTTTTGGGCTGATGTTGTAAACTAAATTATAAAATACTTCACCTGTGAGGGTAGGTAATCAAGATTGAATATTGTGCATTTTAAATTGCTTAATCATTTAAATAATGTTAGACATGTTAATGTCCCTAATTTATTAAATGAAATATTAAGGAAAACGAGTAAGGAGTATTAGAGGGGGAGGTCTGCATTATCTCATCACTGTCTTATTACCTTGATTTCCAAACACGCATTAGAGAGGGAACACCCTGCAATAAAATGGAGATAGTTTTCTAGGCCAAAACACATTGATGATTTTTTGGTAAAAAGGAAGAAAAAGAGGCGAAGCATAGCTAGTTCTTCCACACATGTGCCTAAAACCATAACTTCTACCTCTATTCCTACAAAAAATTCCACATTTGTAGAAACACCTGCTCATGAAAAATCTCATGAAAAACCTCCATCTCTAGTGAAAGATCCTAGGCCCATCTCTCTTGACAGGATTCTTGTTACTAAAAATTTGCTAAATATATCTACACCTGAGTCCTCTTCCTCTAAGGGCAAACAAAAGCCCTTAAGCAAATTGCTTGAAACATCTAGGAGATCTCATAGCCTTCACACTAAAAATCCCAAAGCTTCAAATCCTAGGAGAAATGGTACTATCCCACAGGGAAGTGATGTAGAGGAGGTTAAAAATCCTGAAGAACCTACACCAATGGATATTAAGTAGGGTGGTCATGAAATTTCTTGGGAAAAGGAGGATATAGAAGACACCACTAAGGAAATTGAAGCAATAAAGGAGGAGGAATATGATGAAAAATTTGTTCATGAGAGCCCTGCTGAACCAATTGGGGTTTAGGAAGAGGTCATTCATGCTGGGGAAACCCATAAACAACATGAAGGTGAAGCATTGATAGATGAAGTCCTGATTTGGTCTGAACTTTGTGAAAATATAAAACCATATAAATAATAATAATTCTATCTTATTGTTCAAACATGGAGTACATGGCTATTATATAGCCAAATATATATAAAAAAACAACCTCTGAAATAATAGGGAGGTGTTACAACTAATATCCCAGGATAATATTCACGGGTGCAACCCACTAACCAAGTACGTAATATTTCTATAATATACAACAATATTACTTAACAAAACACTAAATACAATATATTTATCCACACACACATATTAATATTAACCGATACAAAATATATGTGAGAACTAACATATAAAATTCCTAGGATTCACCCCCTTAGTATGAACATGGTAGAAAAATAATTGCACTTCCTCTGCAACTTGCTGCTCATGCATGCTCATGATCTAGATGGTTTTACAGGAAAACCAACAACCTCAACAAGGATGGTTTTACAGGACAACCAACAACCTCAACAAGTATAGTTTTATAGGACAACCAACAACCTCAACAAAGGATGGTTTTACAGGACAACTAAAAACCTCAATATCATGATGTTGCTTTTCCTTTGTTCTTTCGTCTGTCCACTATGTTTTTCCTTCAGGGAATTATGTAGCAAAAACTGCTCATTGAATACAAATCTAAATAAGAATGATCTTAAAATATATCACAAAAACAACTGGAAACTAAAAACCAAAACCCATTGCAAAATAGGTATTCTAGGCCTTGGAAATGAACTCATGAACATAAAATTGCAAAACTCACACACACACATTGAATTATGGTAAAAATCTCTCAAAGTTATTTTCAACTGCTCACCTGAATACAGGTGAATCTCAAATAAGAATGATCTTAAAATATATCACAAAAACAACTGGAAACTAAAAACCAAAACCCATTGCAAAATAGGTATTCTAAAAAATGAAGCTCACAACTAAATGCAAAATCACACACACATTGTCACCACAACTTCGTGTGGCCCCATCATTGGTAACTGACAAGAGGTTGTTGATTGACCTCCAGCCTCTGATGCCTCCGTCCTCCAATGTACGTGCTGCTAGCTCAGCCTGATTTGGATATGAAGCTCAACATGATTTCCACATTGTTTATTATTTTGTCTCCTCCCGCAATGTGAAACACTTTATTTTTTCGGACATCGGGTAACACCAAAAATGTGTCCATAAGGAAATTTTTTTATTATTATTTTTAAACTTTTGACTTTGACTCAATGAAGTGGACGTGACAACAATAAAATTTTGGTTTTAACGAGTGACACAATATAAACACAGAGAAGCGATGAAAATGAAAACACTAACTTTGACTATGACACATTGATAATTAAGGACTAAACAACTCGAGTTTGGGACTAATTGAAAAATTAATTATGGATGGATATTTTGATTTGACTCAACAAAAAAATGTATAAAAAATGAATTACATATAACCTTTTTCTACATGACTTTGACATTTGATGACACAATATTTTAAATTGACAATTTAGACTTAATACTTCACAATAAAGACTAAATATTGATAAATGACTAGAGATTTGAATATTATATTAAACAACTATTGACACATAACTAACATACTTTGACTAAAAATAAAACATAAAGATCTTACAAAAGAAATCTATTTTAAAAAAAGACTCAACTAATCACCAAACTAGATTAAAGACACTAAATATCCAACTTTGGAACAACCACATGGCACACTGACACTATTGACCACATTATAGAGATCACAACTGAGAATCAATAATAATATAGACCTAGTCTATATTTTGCATACCCAATAACGACGTAGAGAATTTAAACTGTTGACCATGACATGTGTTGATGTGGCTTGAATAAGAGGAGTCTAGACTGAAAAAGACTACCCTTTGCATGATACGAGTTATAGAATCAACTTACCATGAACATAACATAAAATCTCACACCTTTCCTTTGTTTTGTCTCCATAGGGTAGAGATGCACGTAGCCTTTGATAACTGCAAATGCAATAGATAGATTGTACCATGCATATAACACGAAAAGACAGATTTGGATGGTTAAATCAATGAACTCAACGTTTTGGATGGATCATTGGCTAATATTTACTGGATCAAATGTAACCCACAACCTCTATGATGAAATTTATAGATCTGCAGTCAATTCAGATAAGAGACATTCCATGTTGGAGGCGAGTGAATGACTGTCTTTGAGTGTGAAGCTAAGCTAAATGCTTGGATCGAATCCCAAGGACTGATGATAATAGAATAAATACCAAAGATATAGAAGATATGGAAACTATACAGAAAATAGTAACACCATATATCATCGAACTGAATAATATGATATAGAAGATTACGCTTGAACTAAGCAATGTCACCATGTAACACTGAGATTTGTAAAAACAAAAATGGAAGGACATGTGTCAGGAGTAGATCCAACAGAGATCAAGGATGAGGTGTGTAAATTGGATGAATACAAGAAGACTGATGGACATGGAAGCAGAGAATTATTTTCTCAAGGAAAATCAATGAAAATCTAATAATCATGGCAGAGTGTGACATAACATGACCTGCAATCAACATCAAATTACAAGGTTCAATTATTCCATTGCAGGAATCATCAGTTTGATACTGCAAATGATGAAGTAAGGTGTCCATAATCTGTTGAAAATAGCAAACATAGTCAACGATAATGGTAATTATGCATACTTGAATTGTTCTAACGTAGGTGCTTAGGCTATTATATAGCCAATTATGGTAGCAAAAATACCCTTTGAAATAGTTGAGTGAGGTGCTACATTCCTAATCATCTATAAGAGGTGTCATTTTAATTTTTGCTTCACACTATCCAAGTGGGTGTTTTGATCAATATGTAGTTATAGTACTACAACAATTGGTGTTCTTAAATAAAGAGGTTGGTTGACAAGTGATTTTTATCCCTTCCTGGGTTTCCACTATAAAAAGTTTTTATTTCTCATACAAAATATTTTTTTAGGTTTCCCTTATGCATGTGTAATTCCTAACTACTGAAGTTCAAAGTAGGCCACATTTTGATATAGTTAATGAAGAGCACAGAGAGGAAGCACTAGATCACTGTAGTGTTTGACCCCCATATTGTTGGCAGTGCTATTGTGGATGATCTTCCACCACACGTTAAGGAAACACATATTGTTGATGGAGATATTGTTAATGATCTTGAGATATAACCCCAATGTGAGGATATTGAGATCATATAAGTGGATAGTCCTACAGTTATTCAAGATACAGTTCATGAAGTTTCAGAGCTTGTTTATGAAACATTGTTACCAAATAGCCTGCAACCACAAGTTATTATCAAAGAAGTTTCCAAGGAACCCCCAAAACCTATTTGTAGGAGCATAGGCACTCAAAAAAATTGGTTAGATTATTGGGTGCAATAATTTGAAGACTATGTTACTATGTTGCAGGGTAGATGGGAAAGGGAGAAGGAAGAATTAATCTTCCAACATCAACAGGATCTTGAAGAGAAGGATAAACAACTATTAACGCAAAATCATAACACCCCCAAATGAGTTATGGATATGATTTTCTAGGGTAGACTCATTTGGTGTGATTTGTATAACATTGGATCATTTCCCAAGCTATGGGAATTGCAAATGGGAATGATCCTCCAGAGAAAGCTAGTTCATCTTCCTACTCCTAGCACTAAACTACTTCTAAGGAAGGAAATGTGACTATCTACTCTTAATCTAAAAATACCAAGGGACCAAGGGGAGAGCAAGAGCATGAACATAAATAAATCCTACACTACAGAGGTGATAGCACCGAGAAAAGGGAACTGCTGATCACAAACCCAACTGCCTGAAATGGAGAGAGATGAGAAATGGAGAGGGTTGAAAAGATGCATCACAGACCAGAGATAGATTTCACATAGAACACCACTTCAAAACCCATTAAACATAGCTCCCAGGACTTGCAACAAACATCAGAATATGCATAGTATACCCTGCAACGATGAGAGGCGAGGAGAGATGATAAAATAAGCAAAGGATGGACAGATGCATCACAAAACAAAATTTATTGCTCCGAAAGTTCACACAGTACATTGTTAGTGGGCAAGAGGCAAGAGAATGTCATTATAGAGCCATGAAAGGAGGTTCAGACTCCATTTTCGACCCTGGGGAAGAAAAGAAGAGGGGGGCAGGGAAGAAGAATGAACAACCTTTACAATGAATCCTACCCCCATATTTATAGATTTGATCAGAGAGAAGAAATAGAGATCGAAGCGGGAAAAGTAGGTTGAAGCTCAACCACTGCTATTAATGCTTCTGATAAAATATGCCCCCAAAATTTTCTTTACTGCATGAATCCTTGATTTGGTACCTTGAAAAAAGAGGAAACAGTGGAAACAAATCAAATCCGATCTGGTTGTTAAGACAGATAGATCTTGCATTGAAGGCCTGAATCCGATCCTCCATTTTCCTTTACCTAACCTCCTCAAAAATTAAATTCTCAGACCTCCATGGCATAGGTGAGGCTGAGATGTTTCTAATGGTGTCAGATTCGTGATATTTTGAGCACTGAGTCGAAAGATATGCCCCTTCGAAGTTTGTATCAGGTCCGTACAGGAGGGCGGGAAAACATCTTGAAAAATGGGTCCCCTTTTGATAATGTGGGACATGTGGCAACCAGATTAGGGAAAAATCAGGTTTACGGGTTCAAAATTTATCTTTTCCCCTTTTTCCACGAGAATCACAAAATCCAGAAAACTCTCGCGGCCCCGCTGTTTCGCTTGGACACGTGGCACCCTTTTGTTGGCTAGGGAGGTGCGCTCCAATCTTTTCCTTTGTGCCATTTTGTCAAAAGGAAATTTTTTACCTTTTCCTCCGACTCCCCACTTTGGCTTTGACTCGAGCTTAAACGCTGACCTTTTCCCTTTTGTTATTTTAGAGCCTGTTCGAGTCTGTCAAATAGATTTAAGACACGGATTCACGTAACAGAGCCGTTTCTTATCCTTCTTCTCGCACAGGGTCGTGGCCGATCCAATATTTTTTCCGAGGAGTGAAATATGGATAACAACAACTTAGAACCAAAGATAAAGAAATTGTGAGGCTCAATAAGAAACAAGAAGATATAATTTAAATAACCAATGAAATATTTAAATGTAGACCACCACCTAAAATTTATGCCATTTTCCCAAAAGAACAAATGTTGCAGTTAAAGTATACATGTATCAACAATGATATCCCATTTGATATTAATGGAGCTAGGACTTTCTTCAGGATATATATGAAAATGCCTCATGAAATTTAGTTTCTTTTATGTGAATTATATCAATACAATTATGCCTTGGAATATGTTAGAGATTGTATTCCAATACTCTACATTAGAGATGTTCCAATTAGGGCACTGTGTTCCTATTTTAACAACAAGTTGTACAAAGAAAAATAGATGGAGGAATATCGATAATTATCAGAAATGTAACCATTGATGATTAGAGGTGAAGCTTCAAATACAGGAGAAATTATTAAGGAGTATGGAAAATATATACAACACAAAGACATCAGACAACAAGTGCACCGGATGAGACATGAAGCTCATGATGAAGCCATAAACCACATTAAATATAATGGCCAAGAAATAGTACATGCATATAGGGAAATATGGTAGGAATTTGCATCAAAGATATAGAGGAAGGAAATGCATTCTTATCATAATATCATCCCAACTTTCAGGAGAATAAATGCATATATTGAAGTCTCTAAGGGATGTTGAAAAACTCGGTTTCCTATTGGTTATTATCCACCAATTTTCCACTATCCTATACCACATTGGTTTGGAAACAAGGAACTCAATGAGGACACATAGGAAAGGATAATGGAAAGATACATAAGGAATGCATTGTACTTCTTCAGCGAGCCATAAGGAACATCTACACCCACTGACTTCAGGCGCTTATGCAACATTATTCAAGCAGATCCTAACCCAGCTGAGGAACCGAAATAATCTTAAATGAGGAAATTCAAGAACTTAAGTCTGGGGGCATGATGAGTCATTTTATTTCTTGTTTAAACACCTCATCTTGTGTCTTTTGTTTATCCATGTGTGCCCTTGAAGTTGTATTTCCCAATTATACTGATGAACATTTCCATCATGACTTGAACTTATGGCACATATATTAGTTAATATAATTATTACTAGGTCTAATTTATTTTGTGGATTATGGGTATGCATTTATTTTTTTGGATGCAATGTGATGTTAAATAATGATTTGAATAAATGTCATCCTTGATTGCTAAAGAGGTTTTTATGTGTATCCACTAACATGCAGCCAAAGAAACTAATTCACAGTGTAGAGGTTGTCAACAACAACTGATATGCAACCAAAGGGACCCATCTGCAGCCAAGTGACTGTAGCCACAAGAGGTCACACACATATATCAAGTCATGATTATGAGGATCTTGAACAACGTGGACACTTCGCCTGAGCTTGCACGTGTTGATAGAGAAGAGGTTATGTGAACAAGAAGAAGGTTCAACGCCATTACCTGATTATGCGCTGCAACTAAAACAAATAACTAGTTGATTGAATTTATAATTTAATAACATGTTGTTCAATTGATCAGTTAGTTAAGTTATGTGATTGTATCATAACATCTCATAAACAATTCTATTATACACAAATTTTCTAATTGCTTAGTTAGGATATTTTACTGAAGCCAATTATAACTCCTAGTATGAATCTATCTCTTCATGTCTGTATTGTACCGAAGGATATAAAAAGGAATGATTAATGTTGTAAAAATATATAGATCAATAGAGTAAGACAGATTGATCCATAGATATAGAATTTTCTATATTTTACATTTGTAATCTTCATGATGATGAAATAAGAATATGAATTCTGTTAATTTGTTGTAGACACAAGCCTTAGGAGGGATTATCACCCAAGGTAGGGCCCACTTGTGGTTTGTTAATCCTCCCCTTTTATTTTTTGTTTTAATTCATTGCATGATTATAATTACAACAATTTATTCCTTTCTTTGTATTCTATTTTTACATGTTGTTCCATAGCCATAGTATTTATTTTCTCATAATCTAGTTTATTCCCAGTATTGTTATTTCCTAATTGTAGCGACAACAATTTACCCTTACACCTCTCAAACATCTGTAATTGTGCATACAACACTGAAAATATTGAAATTTTATGTCATTAGGTATGATAATTAAATGATTGTAGATTGATGAACAACATAATAATTGCTGCAAGTTAATGTCCTTAGGTCTGTTAATTAAATCACTGTAGATTAATGAACAATATATTAAATGCTGCAAGTTAATTTTCACCACCATTTTCCCTAAGAAAAGCAATTTTATCAAAGGTTGGTACATTCTGGATAATATTATTATAGCTTGGGAAGGGATGGAATGGGCCCAAATTTCTCTGCAATGACCTCTATTTCTCAAAATTGACTTCGAGAAGGATTATGATCATATCGAATGGCCATTTATTTTGGCTATGCTCCAAACCTTTAGATTTGGTGATTTTTTCAGGTTGGAAGTCAGAACTTTATTTTCAAATGCATCGGTTCACCTCACCATTAATGGCCATCAATTTTTTATGATCGACCTCTTCCACTCTATCATAAAGGAGTGTCCTCTTGCGTTAACCTTGTTTTTTCTAGCTGCGGATGATTTACGCTATCTTATTTCCCATCATGCTACTCAAGGTCACATTCGGGAGATTTTTCTTCCCAATCATGCTATGTAACTTATTAATGGTCATTTCGTTGATGATTCCTTTCTTATTGTTGCAAAAATTTGAACAAAATGTGGATATGGTGTTTGACTGTCTTGATACATTTTACCTTGACTCTAGTTCTAGTATTTAGATGGATAAGACGTTGGGCTATTAGAAAAGTTGCTTACCTATCCCAGACTGGTTGAAAGCTTACCTTTGGAAGTGGATTAGAATAGGTGATCAATTCAAATTATTTGGCATTCTTTTTGCCTTTGATAGCAACTCTACTACTCTATGGTAGTATGTTATCAATAGAGTTGAGCATAAGGTTTCTTGGTGGTATTCCAAACCACTCTCTCTTATTGATAAATTCCAAGTTTGTACTAAGATTCTTGTTTCTACCCATGTGTATTATTTTACATGTTGGTTCCCTTCCCATGATTTGTTTTCCAAACTTGTCAAGCTGTTACGTGACTATCTTTGGTATAAAAGTTTTGGTTTAGCCGGTTTTCACAGGGTGGCCTATTGTCTTCCTCTCAAACAAGGTGGTATGGGAATAATTGATGTTTACTAACAAAACACGACCTTATGTTCTAAATGGGTTTTGCATTGTCTGACGGGTGATCAAGCTTAGAAAATTCTACTTCAACATTGCATTGTTTCTGGTGCACCGTATGGAAAAAAATGTTGGAACAATATTGTCCTACACACCATTATTACCACTAAGGATCCTGTATGAATCACTTACAAATTTTTTTCCAAAAGTATTTAAAAAGCCTTTGATACTGTGAAACCATTGTTGTGTTGGAATGGCGATGGCTTTCACACTAGGATCTCTTTCAATTCTCAGAATATTTGGTGGTCTCCCATCATCACTGATGGTAATATTCTGCTTGTGGAAACTCTGGGAATCAAAGCAATCAAAATTTCTTATAAATGCGTTCATACCATTCAGGATTTGGTCACCCATAAAGACTGGATCCCTTAGCTTGAGCTCAAGACAAAATTTAATCTTACTAATTCAGATCTCCCATTTATTTACGAAATTCAGGAGTTAATGTCTAATGTCATGCTCCATAAGTTGGGCCTTAAACCACTGGATGCTTGGTGACTTGATTGGCGGTGGAATCCTGAAATTCCCTTCCTACGCTACAACACTGGAACTATTTATCAACTTTTGAGCCTAGTATCTCCTTTCATTATCAAACTCAATGCCTGTTGGGGTCTATAGTCTATAAAATCCACATGGCTTTGTTGACTTTCCCATGTTTGTAATTATCTTCTTGAGCCTAAATTTAATCATTTTTTGTGGTGCCTAATTTATCAGGGTCTGCCTTAAGGAGAACACCTTAGTCAGATTGGCATCCCTAATACTAAATGCCCTTTCTGCTCCAGACATGAATCTTTTAAACATTTATTTTGGTCTTGTCCCCGTGCCCAATCTATCTGGAAGTGGATCTATTATTTTTTCCAACCCTACCATCTAAAATTATTTCACTCGCATCTGGATTTGTTCAGTTATTTCAGTATTTGACCACATTATATTGATACTCTATGAAAATTATTTAGATCTTGTATTTTGTTTCATATTTGGAAAGCTTGAAATGCTTTGATATTCCAGGATGATAAAGTGGTTCTCTTGTCTACTTTGTGCATACATATCCAATCTCAAGCTGAAAAGGTTGCCTTAGAGTTCACTCATCTTCAAGATTTTCTCACACATTGGGGGAGTGTGCATTGCATGACGAGTCAGGTCCCCCCAGATGCCTTTTTACCTCCACCTCGGCCATCTCTACCTCTTCAACAACCACCTGTAGGGCTGCATCATAGAAGCCACTCTCGCAACCATCACTCTACCTCTCTTCAGGGTCACCTTTCAACTCTTTCCTCCTTTGTACTGGGCTGGATCCCTCCTCCAAGGGGAAGGGCATTGCTAGTTCTCCACGGTGGGGCTCATTGTCACCTGACATGCAGACTATGATAGGTTCTTCACCCCCTGGTTGGGGCATTATTATTCCATTGCAGATGTAGATTCCTGACCATGATGGTTAGCAGCTGGATCCTCCCTCGACTGAGATGATTAGTGGGGTGTTTATCCCTCCTCAGGATGAATCTCCTCCTCCTCCCGGAGTGGTGACTTGTGCCTAGTTTTCCTAGTTTTGATGTAATTGTGGGGTTCTTTAATTGAAATTTGGGCATTTTTTTGTAACATACGTGGAATTTTGTGAGATTGTGGGTTTTATCAGTCACCTCTACTAATGTAACTCTATTTTATTAATAATAATATGAGGGCAATTCCAATAGTAAATGTTCATTTAAGAAAAGGGTAAGGATCACTTCATGTAAAGGTTAAAGAACAATTCCTAGTTAGACAAGTGAGATATACTAACATAGTTAGATTAGATAAATATATGTAAAATATGTTGAGAATTATCAAAGATAAATAATTATAATACAAATGTAATAAATCAAAGGTAAATACATTACTAACCTTAATGCTTGTGAGGAGACAAATTTGGCTCTGGTAGGGTTTTTCACATGTTGATAGTACATCTCACACCATTCTAGTCCCTACTAGAGATTTTTAGGTCATGTCCTTGGGTTAGCCTACCCTTTTTAGGTGGCAGCCCGTTTATATGATGGCATCTCAACCTTCTGTAGAAACTATTGTTCCTACTGGTGGTGATGATGGCTCCAAAGCGTGCAAGGAAGTTTGTCCTGAAATTTTAGATCAAGGTAATGACTATGATTCCCATCCTAGTGTTGTTATAGATTTTGAGTTTATTGATCTTGTGGTTAAATATTATAATAACAATTTTCTGAAAGCTTACTTTTATAGCCGTATCCCCTCGTAATCCTTCCTTTAAGGATGGATTAAAAACAACTGGAAGTCTACCAGTATCCAGGTCACTAGTATCCATAACCTCACCAATTTTTTTTACCCATTTTATTTTTGCAAACCTTCAAAGGTTCAAGATTTGTTTTCACGCTCTGCATGTTGGTATCTAGAAAACACCCTACTTGTTCTTTCACCTTGGATCCCTAGTTTTAACCCTTATAGTCATGTATCACTTAGGATACCTGTTTGGGTGGAGATTTCTAGTCTTCCCATGCAAATTTGGTCTTTTATGAGCGAGATAGTCTTCCCCATCGGTAGAGTTATATATCAAGAACTTGAACATTTCTTATATGCTCACTCGCATAAAGGGGTTTACGTTGAGGTTGAACTTGCCGAGTATTTACAAGACCATATCAACATCTAGGTTGGGTCCACTCATTTCTCCTAGAAAATCATTTATCCACCTCTTCAAGGTTCCTCCAACAGTATTGATTCAAAATTAACACAATACAAATGGATTAAAAGTGAATTTTACATTCTCTAACTGTGTATTCTAACCCTAATAGGCCCGTGCACAATTTACTATCCCATTCTTACATATTTTCAAGTCTTCCAAATTTGAATCCAGCATGATCATACTCCATAAACACCATTCAAACCAATATTTGCAACGATACAAGTAGATTCAAGAACATTTCAAAGATTCACATTAAAAAAAACCCTTCATGACTTTCCTTTTACACATTTATAGACTCATTCTTCATAAAAAAAGGGTAATCCATCTATTATATTCTCATCTCACGTGGGATACCATTCACATCTCCTTTAAAATGATTCAACAACAGTTCCCTATTCAAATACCTTCAACCCTATCCAAATTTAAGTAAGTCTGCTCTTTACTAGACCATAACTCAGGACAAACACATTGAGTTAACAACCAATAATGGAGAAAACATGAAAAAATACTTAAAACATTAAAAGGACCCCTTAAGAAGGGATTACACACCTTATTCAGACACCTCTAAAAATTCCTAGACCCTTAACAAAACTCTAACAACCAAAATTGACTAAAAAGGAGGAATAATCTCACTTTCAAAATTCAAATGAACTTTAGAGGGAAACTCATTCATAACTTAAATTTGAATTTTAAGCTCTTTTAAAGACCTATAAAATACACATATGACCTATCATGACCTATTGAACATGCTTACACTGATATTTGACTCCAAAGAGTATTAATAACTGATGCTCCTGCATCATACTCCCAGGGAACAAAAAGAAGCTTCCCATGAACTTTTGTTCGAACAAAGATATAATCTTCTAATTGAATCTAACGTCCTTGAGCTTCTTCTTGGTTCCATACGATGTTTATAATGTCTCGATTATGGTCTTCATGTTGAGTAATAGATTTCTTGTCATATGAATGAGTTGTTTTCCTTGTAAAATGGCTATACTTGTTTTGAATGTTGTCCTCCTTTCTTGCTTACTCCACCTCTACTCCATTTTTCCAAGAAAAAATTCTTGAATGTCCACGACCTTAGAATTATGATCCTTTCCTTGAATTTTTCCTCCTTGGTTCATTGTAATCTCAAGAATTGAGAATGATGGCTCTTCCTTACTTAAGACTCTTATTTTCTACCATTTTTCTTCACCATCTCACGTGATGTACCTGCACAAACACCACTCAAAACAACATTAGATTGCAAAATTGGAGCTCGAATATCCCTCATAGTCTTCTCTTCCTTCTTTGTTCACTTCATATAGATATTATTCTTGAGCTTTCCATGCATCATTATTCAATTGAATGTTTTTATAACTTTCTTGCTTTTCTTCATGATTCTCACTGATATCATTCACCTAATTTAATCCTTCATTTGCTATCACCATTTCAAACCACTCTTCCAACATCTATATTTATTTTATCAAAGCCAGATCACCCATTTCTGCCTTGTCTTCATCAAATATTAGAAGTGTTTGTCCTTCCTCATCTGCCGACCTTTTTTTTTTTTTTTTTCTGAAGTCATATTCATCCTTTTCCAACTTTTCATCCTCTTTCAATCCTCTAATCTCACCTTCTTGTATTGCACTAGTTCATTTCTTTTTCCACACTTATTTTGTCTCTTTGTTCTTGGTTTGCTTCTTCTTCAAATTTGATCTAGGGGACAATTAGATCAGTTGGTGGTAAGAATATCTTGATAGATGTACCTTTTTTCTTGAAACTTATATTCTTCATCTCAACCTCAGTTGGTTTCTTAAGCCACTTGGGTATCTTGTATCCATGATCCATTGTTGATTTTGTGTGCTTAACATGAATCTTATTTTTATCTACCTATATGTCAGAAATATCAAACTCATTTGCATGATTCGAATCATAATTCAAAATTACATTTACCTCCTTCATTCCCTGTTACTTGATCTCATTCTCTTTCTTGCATTCATTTCTTGTAATCTTCTTGTTTTTTCTCCTTTTCTCGTCTTCGTCTGCTGGTATGCTTCCTAAAGCATCATAGAACCCTTTCTCATTCTTCTTTGAAAACTTCTATAACCTGCTCTCTTTCTTCATCATTGTCATTTTTCTCTAAGAAGGTTCCTTTTGATCTCTTTCTTGCAACTTTCAATGTCATATCCTTTATTTTCTTCACCAAACTCTTCAAACTTGTACATAAGAATTGAAACAAAATATTAGACAATAAAATAAGAAACCAAAATATCTCTAAGAGTACCAATTTCCTAGACACTTTCCTCTTTTCCTTCATTTCATTCGCAAGTGCTTCTTCATGCACTTTTCCTCTTCTAATAACTTCTATTCTCTGTATTATTCTCTTCTGGACAAGTGAATCAATGGGCCACTTAAATCTTATCTTCAACCTCCAAATGCATACCTAACTTCTCACCTATAAACACAAAATTTCCAAAGCTTCTAAACTCTTCAAGCCATTTCTCAAATTTTATATCTCCTTATTCATCTCTGATTAAGTAAATATTGAAAATAAATTCTAAATCCTAATTACAGAGTCATAACGAAATAATATAGTAATAAAGTACAAATATGACCTAAGAAATAAGTAATTAAATATGAAACCCTAAGTGCAAGAGAAGGGGTAAGATACTTAGTTGATTTTGCAATTATTCCTGGACTGTGCCGAACTGGAAAACTGATGGAACAAGAAGGTAGAATATCATAACCAAACCCAAAAAATTGTGTGAGCATTAGAAATATTAGGACTAGGGCGCCTGAACTAGGTTAGGGGCACCTAGGCACCAGGGACCTTCTGTAGGCACATGTGACTGCAAAAATGGTCAGAAAGTGATTTCTCCTGTGTCACTTCTATGTCACGACCATTTTTTGTTGATCACTTGTGTGTCACAATATGCCCACCGAATTCTCTTGAAACCTGTAAAGAGAAAGAGTATGTGCAAAACCCCAAAATGCATTAAATCCTAAAAAGAAAAAGATGCAAATGGGGAGTCAGACTGACCTTGACGGTCACCTAACTGAGTGAACTTACATTTTGGGCATTGTACTACATTTCAGACTCCATGAAGTTCTATGTGTATGTGTGTGGAAAATCATGCCCTATGTGGCTCTTGTGTAATATGCACTTGATAACGAGTAATAACTAGATGTAGAAATGTAAATAGATGTGTGCATGAAAAAATGAACTTGCCCTCATATGAATTATATGTAGAAGAATGCAGTCCCTTGTCCCTTGAATGGATGATAGATGGATGCTTTGATGCTCTTGAGATGCCTTTGGATGCAACCTTAGGTGATAGTAATAGATGCTTAGAGCTTGGTCCTTTATTATGATTAGATAGCTTTGTATTTATATGATTCCCTTGGTTGAATTTCGTAATTAACCACTAAAAGGCTGACCACCATGAAAATAAGATGTCTAATGACTATAAAATAACCAAAATATGTGAGAAATATATAAAGAGGTCGGGGTTCTCAGAGGGGACGGGGGCACTTGAGATTTGGCGTCCTAGCTCGGCCCTTGTGTCTAGAGTCAAAATGTTAAAGTATCGAAAGTTAGACTGGGTAATAGGGTGTGTAAGAGAAAGAAAGAAACCAGAAAGAAATACAAGAGGCAAAAGATAGTGGTCAGTTATTACTTTTCTCACTTAGGAATCATATGAATAGTGGTATGTAATCAAGACCTAGAAATATACCTGTTGACCAAAATAAGCTCACACTTATTTTGAGTCAACTGACACCATTTTCCCCCTTTTGTGCCTCAATCTAAATTTTTACATATTCCAAGCACTTAAGGCCCCCTGAAAGTATTTCCATCAGATAGGAAATTTCTTCCCCTTTCCAGAGACATAAAGAAGTCCTTCTAACTCTTTTTATTTTTCAAGTTACGGGTCGACGGGCCTTAGAGAGATTTTTTGCCAAAAGCGGGCTAGCGGGCCTAGGGAAGATTTTTTTTTGCCATGGAAATTATGGACCGATGGCGATGGTGGTAGAAGACATTGCAAAAATGCACAATTTTAATTGTGGGCCCGCAAGCCCGAGAAGGATTACTTTTGAAAAGTGGAAAAAGTGGGCCAGTCGGGCCCGACGATGTCGTTTTGCCCAAAAATGGGAAAATGTGGACCGGTGGGGCCAAGGATAACTTTTTACAAAATGCGGGTCTGAAGAGGAAAATTTTCCCAAGTATAGATGTAGGCTGGCGGGTTTGCGAGGGACTTTGAAACTTTTTCACTTTTTGTCAAATGGTGCAGTTTTCAAGTGCGGGTCTGTAAGCCCCTGGGGTCTCATCGGCCGTTGAAAAATCAAATAGGTAGCGGAAGCCTCCACATGTCCATATGGCGCATATTCAAAGGTAAATCCAAAAGGAGGTCTCCCTAATGAGCATGAGGCTTCCACGTGACCCAGGTCCGAAAAGGGGACAAAGCTGACTATTCAAAAAGACTGAGTATAGGGTGTCGGTGGAAGCGTCCACATGTCTCATCAGCATAAGACCAAGGTTGGGTCTGAAGTGTGGAGACTCAAATGAGCGCCAAGTATCCACATGTCTAGGGTCCAATAGAGTCAACAAAGGGAGACATAGCGGGCCCGAAATGACTAAGTATAGAGAGCTAGCGGATAGTGCAACTTGTATCATCAGTGAAAATTCAATGACGTGACCCAAAGTGGATACTCAAATGAGCGTAGGCTTGCCACGTGTCCAGAGCCCGAAAAGGAAGAGGCAGTCATTAAAAATTCCAAGAAATGGGGCAGGGCCAGTGAAAGTAGCCACATGTCAGCACAACACAACTTCAAAAGTAAAATCTAGGGGCAGTTTTCAAACAAGCGCCAAGCCTCCACGTGTCTCGGGTCTGACAAAGTGTCTCCGCCAATGGGAAGGACTCAAGTAGAATACAAAGGAAACTAAGGATCCCACAGAATCCACCATGTGTCAGTCCAGTGTGATTTCAAGAGCGAGAGGAAGGAGATGAATCTTCAAGATGCATGAGGCTACCATGTGGACCCTGTATGGACAAACTCCTTTAAATATTGTGTGGTGCCTCTAATCTTCCAGACAACCATATCTTTCAATTGGAAACTCAGATTTGGGTGTGAGAGGAATTTTTGGAAATATCTCGGTGCCCGCTTCCCACCTACCCACCACATTAATGTTTTCATCCCACCATTTTCAAGGATGTCAAGTCTCTCACCTACCGCCATGATGAAGGATGGGCCTCTTTTTTCCCAGTAAGGAACATCGACCAAGCAATGAACATTATAGTGAGACTCTTCATTGATGGTAGGTGGTTTCAATGTGCTTTCAGGGGGTGGTTGGAGAAGAGTTCGATTTTCCCTCTCTCTTTCTCTCTCATTCTTCTATATATTGTAAAGGAGGGGCATATTCAAATGGTTGGTCATTGTTTCTCTTCTGCCCCCCTCTCTCTTTCTTCCTTAGGGTAGGATGTGGAGTCTAAGCCTTCTCTCATGGCTCTATAATGGAATTTCCTTGCCTCTTTCTCACTGATGATGTACTGTGTAACTTTTGGAGCAATATAATCTGTTTCATGATGTATATGTCCATCCTTGGCTCATTTTATTGTCTCTTCTTACCTCTCGTCATTACAGTGTATACTGTGCATATTATGAAGTTTGTTGTAGGTTATGGGAGCTTTTCTTAATGGATTTTGAAATGGTGTTCCATGTGAAATCTATCTCTGGTATGTGGTGCATTTTTTCCACCGTCTCCTCTACTAACCTCTCTCCAATTTAGGCAGTTTGGATTTGTGATCAGCCACTTCCTTTTCTGGTGTATCACCGCTTAGTGTAGGCTCTGTTTCCCTCTCTCTATCTCCTTGTCTCCTTGGAATGACTAGATTAGGATTAGATTAGGTTGGCCTGCACTGGAGTAGCTCATGACATGTAGATTAGGAAGCAGGAACTAACCTTATCTAAAGTTCCATCTCAAGTTTTTCAAGTCCCGTAGCTTGAGAGATGGTCCAATGTTGTGAAATCACATCGAATTCCAAACTTCAGATACCCAAGCCATTCAGGGGTGTTGTGATTTTTCACTAACATTTTTGGCACGCCTAGGTGGGACACTGAGGTTAGATCTTTTCATCTTTCCAAGGTGTTTCAATACCAACATAACAAATCTTAAGCCACCATGCTACCACACTAATAGTTTTTGCACGCTCGGTGGGACTGAAGCAGGTCTTCAACTTCATCTTCATCAAGTTGATGTCTTATTAGTTGATATTCAACCTTTAGAGGCACATGTCAAAGAACATCTGGTGACTCCATCTGGTCAACGATCCATTCTATGAGTTGTAGACCATTTCCATCCATTTCCACCCATTTTCATTCATATTTCTTTCCATGTCTTTCATATTCTACCATTCATGAAGTTTTGCAATCATGACTTCATTCCCATCTTGGAATTCACACTTGCAGCAGCAGTGCACTCCACCTCCAATGCATTTCACGAACTCCTCCAGACCAACATTATGATCAGATCCAAGAACCATTATGGTTACCCATATGAGCAGTGTCAAAGCCAATTCGGCCATGGAGATCATCAAGAATAAGGGGACGCATATGAGTGGTGACAACTACATGGAAAGTGTTGATCTGCTAGAGATGATTCAAGGGATGGAGGCTAGCATGGCGTAATTCAAGGGCTACAACATAGATGAAGGAATTCAGAGATTGGTTTCAGGGAACCTTGTCCATGGGCTGGCCCTTTTCCAAGAAATTACAGCCCTGAGGAGAAGCTTGACTTCATGGTTGAAGTGCTACCTCAACTTACACAGTGGATTGAGGATATTGAGGCATATGAGAAAATTATGAGACAACCTTGTCAATGGGTAAGTCAATCACCAACTCCCTATCCTTCATTTTCTCTTTCTCAAACTTTATCATTTCAACATGATCAAGAGTCAAGCCCCTCACTTGCTGCCCCAAGTGTTGATTTCCCTTCTCCATCTCCTAGTTTTCCATCCCATCCTAATTCTTCTGCCATTTTCCCTTCCAAGCAGTCATTCCCTCCAAATAAATAAGAATTTCCACTCCCCTCTCCACTAAAAACAATATCAAAACTAGTTGAACCCCATCCTGTCACTCCTCTTGCTTTCCCAAGTCTATGTTGGGAAGAGACTCAAGAATTGAATCAAGGAAAAAAAGAAGAAGGGGGGCCCAATAGACAAGAGATGACAGAAAATATGAAGAGTTGGGCTGTCAGATTTGAGTTTACAAAGATCCCCTTGATGGTTAAGCCAACAGAGGAGGTCAGAGTTGAAGAGCTAGTGGTGGCTGAGGTTGAGTTTGTAGCAGAAGAAGAACAAGAACAACAATAAGAAGACCAATAGTTTGTTTACTTTGAATGCAGTGTCCATAATGGCACTCTGTCTGAAGAGGATGCTAATCTAACCCAAGCTACATAACTTGTTAAGGAGGAGGAACAACCAACTCCAAGTCCCATTGAAGAGAAATAGCTGGGAGAGATCAAATCAAAGTTGAGGCCATTTAATGAAGAAAGAATCATTGAATATTTTTTGCTTTCATTTCAAGGGCCTGATTTGATTGATGAACCCATGATGGAGGAGGAACCATACAACCAGTTCAAGAGGAGCATCCATGGAGTGTGGAGACAGATTCAGAGGCATAATCATGACCTTTGCATTTCTTACATACTCCCTCTTCCCATTCAACCCTCGAGAATTATAATGTTAGAGAAGAGTTTGAGACTTCACTAGCTTCATGTTTGAAGATACGAAGGGGAACTTCATATGGTGAGAAATAATGTAGATTTTAGGAGGATCACCATGCAAGAGGAAGTCGAGCACATGCAATAGGAAAGTACAAGGAGGTAGACTGTCTGTTAGAATTCAGAAGAATGTACTTTGATGGAGAAGAGCCTAAGTTGAGATTGCACATCATTTTCTCCTCCATCACCCACCTTCCAATCACATGAGCCTGCTGTCATGAAGGAGAGCATCCAAGGACATCAACCTACATCTCACAATGACCCTCTAGAACCAAGGTTAGAAGATATGAATCTTCCATGTTATTCTCAGAAGGACGAATGAGAAGAGCAAGAGGATGTCCCCATCTCTCTCACACCATCCATATAGGAAGGTCATCAGGAAGACTCCATTCTTGGAGTTGAAATTCATAGCAAGGGGCACATTCAATGGACCAGACCATGCCCAATCAGGTACTTGGCTTCATTGGAGCTAAGGGGGAAGCCAAAACCAGCCATACCTACTTCAGGGCGTGTAGGTGAGTATCAAAGTACCAAGGGTCACCATAAACACATCCAGTAGTCTAATGTCAATCATCTTGAGGAGGTATTTTTGGTTGATGTTGATACCTTGATGATTTGGGTGGAGGACCAACTTATAGTCAATTTTTCACTCATACAAGAAGCCATATTCAGTGTCAAATCATTTGCATGGCTGCCCCTCTTGAGGAAGGGAAGATATTTCTCCATGCCAGTTACATGTTTTTTTTGAGTGCCCTTTCTCTTAGGTTAGTGTAGGAGTAGGTTTAGGTTTGTTTCAATAGAAGAAGTGCTTTTGCACAATCTGTATGTTCCACTTAGAGCATGTATTATTTTCCAGTTTTGTGCATAGCGTCTCATGGTGTTTCATTGCTCCAAGGTTGTATCACTATGCGGTTTAGTGTGCCCTCAGTCCATTTCTAGAATAGGTAAAATTCCCAGGTAAAGACAATTTTCTACTCTTAGAGATTTAATCTCCATGATTTTCTTGAAAAACTGAGAGTGCAAACAACGGGGTGAGTTAAGGGTCAGCTACGGCTCTAGCAGTTCCCAAGTGGCTCAAGGATCATATTTCTAAAAATCAGATCAGATTTTTTTTACCAGGTAGAATCCATGCCTAATGGATGCTTCAAGGCCACTGATCATTTCACCTAGCAGGCAAGTGATCCCTGTGAGTCATAGAATTGTTGACCAAAATAAGATCACACTTATTTTGAGTACACTGACACCATTTTCCCATTTCTTGCCTCAATCTGAATTTTTACATATTCCAATCAATTAAGGCCCCCTAAAATCATTTCCATCAGATAGGAAATTTCTTCCCCTTTCTAGAGATATAAAGAAGTCCATCTAACTCTTCGTATTTTTCAAGTTATGGGACGATGGGCCTTAGAGGGATTTTTTGCCAAAAGCGGGCCGACGCGCCTAGGGAAGGCTTTTTTTGCCATGGAAATTATGGACCAACAGAATAAATTTTGACATTTTTTCACTTTTCACAAAAAGGCACAAGTTTAATTGCTGGCCTGCGAGCCCAAGAAGGATTACTTTTGAAAAGTGGAAAAAGCGGGCCGACAGGCCTGAGGATGTCTTTTTGCCCAAAAATGGGAAAATGTAGACCGACGAGGCCGAGGATAATTTTTTGCCAAATGTGTGTCTATGGGGGACTTTGAAAGTTGTTCACTTTTTATCAAATGGCATAGTTTTCAAGTGTAGGTCCGCAAGTCCCCGGGGTCTCATTGGCTGTTGAAAAGTCAAAGAGCTAGTGGAAGCCTCAACGTGTCCAAATGGCACATCTTCAAAGGTAAATCCAAAATCAGGTCTCCCAAATGAGCATGATGCTTCCACTTGTCCCAGGTCTGAAAAGGGGACAAAGTGGGTCGTTTAAAAATACTAAGTATAGGGTGTTGGTGGAAGCTTCCACATGTTTGATCAGTGCAACACCAAGGTTGGGTCCGAAGTGTGGAGAATCAAATGAGCACCAACTCTTCACGTGTCTAGGATCCAACAAAGTTAACAAAGGGAGACAGAGTGGGCCCAAAATGACTAAGTATAGAGAGCCAACGGATAGTACCAAGTGTCTCATCAGTGCAAATTCAATGGCGTGACCCAAAGCGGAGACTCAAACGAGCATAGGCTTGGAACATGTCCCAAGCTCAAAAAGGCAGAGACGTGTCATAACTTCAAAGAAAAAGTCCAAGAAATGGGACAGGTCCCATAGTGGAAGTAGCCAAGAATTCAGCCTCCACGTGTCTCGATCCACTGCAACTTCAAAAGTAAAATATGGGGGCAATTTCAAAACAAGCGCCAAGCCTCCACATGTCTCAGGTTAGGCATATTATCTCCACCAATAGGAAGGACTCAGGAAGAATATAAAGGAAACTGAGGAGCCCGCGAAATCTACCACATGTCATTCTGGCATGATTTCAAGAGAGAAAGGAAGGATCTGAATCTTCAAGATGCATGAGGCTGCCACATGGACCCTGTATGGATAGAATTTTTTAAATATTGTGTGTCCATAACCCTGATCTTCAAACATCCATATCTTTCAGAATGGAAACTCCATATTTGGGTGGGAGAGGACTTTTTGGAAATATTTGGGTGCCAACTTTCTCACCTGCCTCCATTAATGTTTTCATCTTGCCACTAATTTCAAAGGCTATTAAGTCTCTCATGTGCCAGCATGATGAAGAATGGTCCTCTTTCTTGGCCAGTAAGGAATAATGGCAGAGGCATGGTTCTTGCAGTAAAATTGTTCATAGTGGTAGGTGGATTTCAATGCTTTTTGTAATGGTTGGAGTAGGCGGAATTCAATGCATTGCAGGGGTGGTTGGAACAGAGTTCAAATTCTTCCCTTCCTTTTCTCTTATTCTTCCTATATATTGTAAAGGAGGGGCATATTCAAACTAGTTGGTCATTGTTTCTCCTCTTCCCCCCTCTCTCTTTCTTCCTTAGGATAGGATGTGGAGTCTAATCCTTCTCTCATGGCTTTGTAATGGCATTTCCTTGCCCCTTTCCCACTGATGATGTACCGTGTAACTTTTTGGAGCAATAAAATATGTTTCATGATGCATTTTTCCATCCTTGGCTCATTTTATTGTCTCTTTTTACATCTCGTCATTGCAGGGTATAATGTTCATACTCTGATGTCAGTTGCAGGTTCTGGGAGTTGTGTTTAATGGGTTTTGAAGTGGTGTTTTGTATGAATCTATCTTTGGTCCATGGTGCATCTTGTCCACCCTCTCCTCTGCTCACCTCTCTCCACTTCAGGTAGTTCAGATTTGTGATCAGCCACTTCCTTTTCTGGTGTATTCCTTTTTTGGTGTATCACCACTTAGTGTAGGATCTCTTTCACCCTCTCTCTCTCTCTCTTTGTCCCCTTGGAACAGTTAGATTAGGATTAGTAAGGTTTTTCCTGCACTAGAGTAGCTCATGGCAAGTAGATTAGGAAGCAAGAACTGACTTTCTCCGGAGGTCCATCTCAAGTTTTGCAAGTCCCACAACTTGAGAGATGGTCCAATATTGTGTAATCACACTGAATGCCCCACTCAGATACCAGGCCATTTGGGGGTGCTGTGATTCTGCTCTAACAATACCCAAAGTGTGTGATTTAGTATCTGTAATCTCTTTCTTTTGATTATTTATCTTCATTTCTTTTTGTTTCCTCTCAAGATAAAAAACTCACGCTCTAATACCAAATGATGAAGATGGATTTCAAGGACAACCAACAAGTCAACAAGTTAGAGAAAAATTAGAACACCAAATCTGTCCTTTCACCTATGTTGGAGGATCTTCTTCACTAGCGTTAAATAGGCCTAAAAACATCCAAAATTTGATTCAAGAGACTTTACAAATATATGGACTTCAAAAGATCTATTTTCAAGATATATAGATGTAATCTCAACAAAAAAATAGGTTATAAATAAAGGAAAGATTCACCTTTTTGTCAAATGTCTTCAAATTGCCTATTAGCCTTCTTAAGAGCAATTCCGTTGGTAGAAATTGGTTGGGAGAAATATGTAAATCCCCAAGACAAATTGAAAGTATATTTGAGCACCCATTTGGATTCTAAAGCTCATTCCCAAATTTTATTCCTCAACCCTCAAGGAAACCCCTTCAAACACCACCTTCATTTTTCCAATTAGGCCTAGTTATTAGTAGCCATGTCTCAAGGGTTTTCTATGCACAAAATTTGATTGTGAGTGTTTCAAATAAAAATCAAGGGATTTTCAGGCATGCATTAGGCTATTTTAGATGCATGCAAATTTTCATGACCAAACTCACAATCTAAACCCATTTTCCATCAAGTAATCCTTGTCAATTAGATCTCAAATTAGGCCAAAATAACCAAATGACCGAGTTTTGGCTATAAAATTAAAAACATAGAGAGTATCAACAAAATAAACACTTTTTCAGATACTCTTTATCAATTTTTAATTGTCCCTAAAGTTGCATAACCTAACTCTAATTATAAGTCTTTTCAAAAGTGAAATTTCTCAATAGGCTGGTAAGTAGGACAAACATAGCTAGTAGCGGACTGATCTAAATTCCAAGAATGTGGGGGCATATTATGACTCAAAACATTTTGATTCTCAAACTAGAAACTCCTTATATTCTTTCTTGAAAATTTTAGCCCTTAATTCAATGTTTAAGTCCTTCAAAAAAGATATTTTATTAAAACCCTTCATAGGGTTTTGTACAAGCATGGTAGGAGTTAAATTCAATTTTAAAGAATTACCGTATGCCTGAGAATCAACACGTGTTTCCTAGATGCATGTGACATCCCAAGGTTGTGTTGGGACATTCAAAATGATATGGATGGGATGGTAGTAGGTGTAGAAACAAAATCACGCACTTTGGGTAATTATTTAGTCCTGATTACATATTACTATTCATATGATTCCTAGGAAATAATGATACTAATTAACACATGTCTTTGGATACCTTTCTTTGCTTTATGTTGTTACTTTTAGTATTACTCCCTTACTTTCTTAGTCTACCCTTTTAGTCTTTGGCATTTTTCATCCTAGACACTAGTGCCTAGCCAAGATGCTAGCGTCAGGCACCCTCGTCCCCTCAGGGCGCCCCTATCCTCTTTGTACTTTACTCACACTTTGTGGGTCCTTTCTATCCAATTGAGCATCTTATATTTTATTTAGTTGGCCTTTTCAGGGTTAATTAAAAAATTAAAGTGAAGGAATCATATAAATATAAATTTATGTGATCACAATAAAGGACCAAGCACTAAGCATCTACTATTTTCCGCTAAGGTTGCATCCATGAAAAGCATCTATATCTGCATTTGTATCCATCTAGATCCATCACAAGTGATAAAGATAGGTTCATATACATCACACTTCATAGGAGGGGATTCTATTTTTTCCATGCACACGTTATTTACATTCTACATCTAGCTACTTGCTCGCTACTTCAAGTGTGAATGACACAAGAGCAACCTAGGGCACAATTCCGCACACATCCACATAACTACATTAGGTCTGAGATGTAGTGCAACACTCAGTTATAAGTCCATCATTTTGGAATATGAGGAAATTTTGACCCCTTCATTTGCATCTTTATTTTCTAGGGTTTGATGCTTTATTTGGGGTTTTACAGTTGATTCATTTATTCCAGATTGACAGAGGCATTCAGAAGAATTCAAAGACATACACGTGACAAAAGGAAAACAAGTGCGAACCTCTTGTGAAAAATTAGAGGAGGTTTTATGAGCATCTACATTGACCAGGGCACCCACGGGTGCCCATATCCATCTTCAAGTGCCCCAGTCTAGTCAAATCTGTCGGATCTACATTTTTCCATACTTCTTTGCGACGATCCTTCATTTTTGTTTAGTCAGTCTCCACTACGACATAGTCCAGTCACCTTTGTGAATCAACTAAGGCTCTTCTAACCCTCTTTGTACATTAGGGTTTCATATCTTCATTTCTTAGTTTCTTGGGTATTATTTCAGTATTTTATTATTTATTTATTTATTTCAAACTTGCATTAGATTAGGCTATTATATTACATTTTTGCATAATCATTTTGGTGAACCCAACATTTGAAACCCCCTTCCACTTAGGGCTCTTCTTCTCTTATTAGTATGGCTCAATCTTCTGAATAATTTATTGATGCCCATCTTAAAGCTTTAATTGATCATATCACTGAGTATCCCCAAGATCTAGACTTACTTTTATATACTCCTCTTGAGGAGGCTACAAACCTTATGGAGCTTAATGTTTTTTCCATTATTCCCACCATTGTTGTTATTAAACAACTTTCTTCTACACTTCCACCCATTTCCACCATTCCAATTTCTGTCCCTACTCCTAATAATCAATATACCCCACCTCTTAGTTCTCATACACGACATGCTCCTTCCACTAGCACTGAAGATTTAGCTTCCCTTTATCAAGACCTTCGAGTGTAAATTCATCAATTACGACAGGATACTTCTCGCACGTCTCCATCTTTGGATTCCACTTTGTTACTGCATACTCCATTCACACCAAGTATATCCACTTCTTCACTTCCACCAAATTTTGTCAGCCCTAAACTACCCATTTTTCAATGGCCATAGTGACCCACAAGAACATCTCTGAGAATTCTATGTGGCTTGTCTGTATTTTTTGGATGATCACATTCTCCTAGCTAAGATCTTTCCTCGTAGTCTTCATGATTATGTGATGTGTTGGTTATATGACCTACCTGTTCACTCGGTAACATATTTTACGCATCTTGACGATGCTTTTCTCACTTATTTCTCTATCAACATCGAATCCAAGATCTATTATGCTTAATTTTCACAACTAAAACAAGGATCTAATGAACACTTAGCGGACTATGTCTTATGATACAAAAATAGCTTAGCTAAGATGTCAAATGTGCTTGCAGACTCTCAGCTTCAAGACTTATTTATTTAGATTATATTACCACATCTCCAGGAGAGTTTTCTCTTCAGTACATCTCCCTCATTCTACCAACTATGTCATACTATTAAGCTTCGTGAAACCAAAATTTTATTCATCAACAAGCTCATGTATCAAGAATAAACATCCTCTTCTACACGTTTTCGAAGCAAGTCAAAATTAAAACCTTCAACTACTAAACCAACTGACATAAAAATTACGCTCAACATAGTATCCAAAACCAAAGAGCTTCAATAGAAACCACCTTAGTGTATAGTCACCTAATTCCCTATTTCTCCACACCTCATATTACTGTAGCTTATTAAGAGCATGCTTATCACACTTCCTCCACTACTTGAATTAGATCTATCGCAACCAAAAATAAGAAATTACAATGAGAAATTTCAACGCGAATATCACCAATGTGTGGGACACTCTACAAATCTATGTTTTAAACTCCATACAAACATCTAAGATCTTATTAATAACAATAAATTTGAGCTCCCAGAGCCCACAAACTCTGCACCTGTCAATGAAAATCATAAGCTTAAAATATTTAATAACCCACATCCAAAACACGACAAGAAAGCCACCAAAGCATTGGCTAATCATATATATCACATAGTGCCTCCTCCTGCATCGAGGGCTCTTGATTTCCTAGTTGCTAACACTGACATTTCTCCACCAAATATCTCTTTCTTCGATCGTGATTATCATGACACATTCTCTTCTAATCACTTACATATTAGTGCCTCTATTGGATCTATCTCTATGAATAATACTAAGGTTGACCTGTATTGGCCCATCAGCGCATGTTCTATTCCACTTCTCATCGCTATTGGATATACCTTATCAAAAATTTCATATCCGATGAACAATTCATTTGGCGTTGTAAAACTTCACATTATGGTAGGTTCTCTCACTATGCTTATATCCTTCCTTGTGGGGCAAGCAGTTGATGAGTGTGACATGATTTTAGGTCTCAATTGGATTCGTAGGTCTAAGTCAATCATCTCCATGAATAATTTGCATCTAATTTTTTTTCATAACAATCAAGTCATTTCTATTAATGGTGTGCTTCCATCTACTCCATGGTCGCAACGGCTAGTGTATCATTTGTTTCATCTAATACGCCATGACCCATAAAACCTAAAACACCATCTGCTCCTAGTTTACCTACTCGCATACAAACTACATGTTCTCATCACTCTGCTAGTCCAACAAAGCAATATAGGCCCATTCCTTGGACAGTTATTGCAACTCGCCATAGATCACCACCTCGTTTTATTCCACGTAAGTGTTTATCACCACCGCATTCTACTGCACATAGGTCACCATCCCCTATACATCTTGTTACACCATAATATACATCATATAATCATCCATCACATGCACATAAGATTCAGTCACCTGTGCAACATTTATTTGCTATACCACCACTCCTAAAGCATAATCACATGCTTTCATCACCAAAATCATCGAGTAGAGGACATTCATCCTTTTTTTTCATTGGATAGTTCACTAACCACTACAAACTTAGGGTGCATCATGGGTATTTCCCTCCTAATTGATATCACACATCTTATTCTACATACAAGCTAGTATCGACATCACCCAATGACGCACTCTTGTGCTTCGGTTCACACTTGACTGTTGAGGGCATCTTATACACATGAACCTCACACACTGCACAATAGACACTACACATCGCACATCTTCACACATCCTACATCCTACATCCTAAATGCATCTACACATATTATCTCATCTACACATCTAACATTACATACTATACATCCTACATTACACACTACACATTACAAATCACATCACAATTTCTCATCACCACATGTAGTACACATATTACGCATTTTTACACATCTACTTTTCCACGCTGCACTCACTACCTAATGACGTACTCTAGTCTCATGGTCCATACTGGACTGTTGAGGGTATACAAATCAAATGGAACTCATCACACTCACACATTCAACCTTTCAACCTTTTTCTCATGTGACATTCCTAGATTAGTGATATACATTGTAAGATATATCATCACTTCTTCTAGCATCCTTTAGTGATATACACTTTAGGCTACATCGTCACTTCTTCTAGTATCCTTTAGTGATATACGCCATAGGCTACATCATCAATTATTCTAACATCCTTTAGTGATATACTCTTTAGGCGAAATCATCACTTATTCCATTATCTTGTTGTAATATACACTTTAGGCTTAAACATCACACATTCTACCACCTCATCACTTTTTCTTTGTCACATTTAATCCTATGCATCACACGGAAACTTACAATCACCATATTTCTTCTACACACTTTTCAAACCATTTCCCGATGACACACTCTATTTTACGGTTCATTCTTAACTGCTGAGGGGGCATAAATAAATGAACCTCATTGCATACATACCCATCTACTTGGGGGGAACGCTGCTCTTATCGTTCACGCTGCATTCCATTCCGCACCATCCACAACATACTACATATCTTGGTTACATTTACTTATTACATGCTCACTTTATTAAACATTCTAGATATATATCTTGCATGTCATTATCTTTATCATAAACACATGCATGTTCACTTACTTTATAGTTGTGATTGCAGATTCTACAGATCTATTACACGCAACATGACTGCTTGGCGCAATACCTATTACCAGTCCCACAGTAGCTCCTAGGGGCATCCAAATTTTTACACTACATGTGTTATTATTTCATTTTGTTTCATAGTACACTACTTTATCATATTATACATGCTTTGACATACTCTTTATCTTCTTAACATGCTAACAGGTGCTTCATGTGCAAAATTTATTTTGCAAGACTATTTGCTTCCATGCTTGTTTGTTACATTGTTTGTCATTGTTTTCTCTTTGTATACTCTTATTTGTGGGCTTTTCCTTTTTTCTTATGTACACAATTGTCTACTTACGACCACTATGGCCTTTATTGTCTTGCAACATTATGAGTGGTGTCCCATGTTTGCAACTTTATTTTGACATTCTACATTATCTTATTACATGTTTAGACATTGTTTTCATAGCTTGCATTTCATCTTATACATGAGTGTTTGTCTTTGATTATACTAACACTTGCTTTCCTAGACACTTGTTTACGTGTGCCTTGGTTTCTACCAAGCATATTCCATTCATTTCCTAGCCACTTGTTTGCGTGTGCCTTGGTTTCTACCAAGCACATTCCCTTCATCATGTAGGGAATAATTTTAACTCATTGGTTGGTCCTCTTTTGGGCTACATATTCCTTCAATGATGTTACATGCACCCTAAATGAGGGGGGGAATCATATGGGTGAATTAATCACTCCATACAAAGTTACACACAACATGGTACTGGTACAACATAATTTTTTGTTTTGAAAGGGCAAGAATCAGAGTCAGGTCCTTGGCACAATGACCTTTCCTCGATGCCTGAAACCAGGGGCAATACAATAGTATTTTCTGGAATGTCAGTAACTAGGGGACAATTACACAGATCTTCGACATGTCGCAGAGGCTTTTCACAGGGAAGAGAGTCCTTCAGCACTGGGAATTTATACAATGAATTTTACAGGGAAGATATTCCTTAACACATACACACCATCTATAGTGGTATTTTACACAGTGAGAAGCAGTTAAAGGTTGACAAATGACACCAGACAGTTCTTCCTACACTTATTCCATTACACTGGCGTAAGATCACCCAACAAACTCGTGCATCAACATCATTTACAGGATCCTTTCTACACTCTTTTCCTCATCACATATCAGGTACACATGTTTATTTTTCACACTTTCAACATTTTTACATAATTATTTACATACTTTCCTTACATGTTTTTACTGTTTACATGTGTATTTGACTACTTGTCGACTTCTATTTTGCAGGTCCGTCTATATGGGAAACGATAGTCAACATCACACACATCAACATCAATAATAGGTACATCATGACATTTACACATGAATTTCTACCCTAGGTTCATTTTCATCACTTTTTTGCACTTTCTCCTCCTTAGCACCCACCCTTCACATTTTTATCACTCCATGATTTCTCTAGTCCCTCGGCACATTTTCTACATTGATCTACATGAATATCATGTACGCATCTCAATCTAGTTTATGTTACTGGAATTTTTTATCACCAACATAAAGTGGGGGCAATGTAGACATAAAATCATACAATTTGGGTAATTATCTAGTCCTTATTACATACTACTATTCATATGTTTTCTAAGTAATAATGATATTAATTAACCTATGTCTTTGACCACCTTTCTTTGTTTTATGTTGTTACTTTCAGTCTTATACCTTTAATTTCTTAGTCTTCCTTTTCAGTCTTTAAAATTTGTCATCTTGGACACTAGCGTCTAGCCAGGATGCTAGCGCCGGATGCCCTTATCCCCTCTGGGTGCCCTTGTCCTCTTTCTACTTTACTCACACTTTTTGGGTTCTTTCTATCCATTTCGGCATCTTATCATTTTGGTAGTAGGCATTTTCGGGGTTAGTTACGAAATTCAAGCCAAGGAATCATATAAATATAAAGTTATGTGATCATAATAAAGGACCAGGCACTAAACATATACTATCTCTAGCTAAGGTTGCATCCATCAAAGGCATCTATAGCTCCATTTGCATCCATCTATCTCCATCACAAGGGAAAAAGGTTGGTTCATCTACATCACACTTCATAGGAGGGGAGTTTATTGTTTCCATGTACACATTATTTGCATTATCCATCTAGCTACTTTCTCGCTACTTCAAGTGTGACTGGCACAAGAGTAACCTAGGGCACAATTCTGCACATACACACATAACTACATTGGGTTTGAGATGTAGTGCAAAGCTCAATGATAAGTCTATCATTTTAGCAGCTGAGGTTTGACCCCTTCATTTACGTATTTCTTTTTTAGGGTTTGATGCTTTGTTTAGGGTTTTACAGATGATTCATTCATTCCATATTTATATATTCATTCAACAAAATTCAACGACATACACATGACAAAATGTGAACAAATACAAACCTCTTGCGAGACATCAGAGTAGGATTTTTGAGAATATATGTAGACCAAGGCACCCAAAAATCAGACCACTGTTCCCACCCTTATCCCTCTCCAGGTACCCCAGTCCAGTCAAATCTGCCAGATCTACATTTTTCCAGGATTTTGTGTGATGGTCCTGTCGACACTAAAATTTTCCTCCGTAATTTCTATTTCATTAATGTATGATGTTGTTAAGTATAATTAGTAGTAGCGTCTGATAGAAGATAACGGCGCCGCAGTACGGTTCCGCCAATAATGTGGAGTACGGTAATAGTCAAAGTACAATAGGAATGTTGTAAAAAGTAAATATTTGTCGTAAGTGGTCCGGTAATGTTAAAATGTCAAAGTTTGGGTAATTAGAGAAGTAAGGTCTACATGATTAGGAATTAGAAATATTATATTGGTAATAAGGACAAGGAGTGAGGTCATAAATATTTTGTGTATTTTATTTGTAAAAAGTCTAAAAATGTGGAACCCATGTAAAATGATAAGGTTTATTTTATCTTAACAGATAAGCCTACATGTACAGATAAGAGTTAAGGTATGGAATATGATTCGTCAGAGTGGATTTCTTATCCTATCTTAGAGATAAGATGGATAAGCCTGGAAGTTCTATAAATAGAGAGGCTAACCCCCTCATTTAGCAGAGAAAGAAGTAGTGAGAAATATTGTAGGAAGTGTACGAAGGAAGCCATCAGTTAAAGGTGTGTTGAAGAAGCCATCAAGAGGCGTAATTGTAAAGTTTCTCCCATAGTCTTGTTGAAGTACCTCATGGATTACATCCACCAAACTAAAGGCTGTGCATTAGTAAATAATCATAGCACGAGGAGTTCCCGGTGAAGAATTATCATAGTGCCGGATTGGTGATGACAGTCCTCCATTTTTGTTTAGCTGGTCTTCGCTGCGACATAGTCCAGTAACCTCTATGAATCAGCTAATGCTCTTTTAACCCTCTTTGCACATTAGGGTTTCATATCTTCATTGCTTAGTTTCTTGGGTATTATTTTAGTATTTTAGTATTTATTTATTTATGGAAAACTTGCATTAGATTAGGCTATTATATTACATTTTAGCATGATCAGTAGGATGAGTAAATGGGATATAGTTGGAATAGAAGGAAATGACAACAAGAAATCAAGGCAACCTTATGTTCTCAATTGGAAAAATGGGAATTTGTTCATTGAGTGCAATAAATGTCTATCTTACTTGTTCAGGGGTGATGCTATGATCAAGGATGATCATCATATGTAAATCATGGTCAATGTCGGTATAACCAAACAAGACTCTACTTGGTTGTGGAACACGGGGAAATCACCCTTCGTCATCTGTGAATTCCTCTCTGAAGAGGTTCATGAAGATATGACATACGATGGAATAAGGATAAATCAAAGGCCGTGGAATTGAGTTTGTACATGGTTGGTTTACCCATAACACTTTGGCAGTATCTGCCTCATCATTCAAAGCAATGAGTTGGTGAATGATATTAGGTGGGACCAGGATATTCCTAAAGATAAGCTAACATAGGTGTTGGTCAATGTCTATTAAGCATGTATTAGTGTTTGGTTGTGGCACACCTGGATCGCAAACCCTAAGTATTGGTTTTTTGGACCCTGAATGGTCATGTGGGCACAAATTAAGGAAATTCAGAAATAAAAAACATGTAAGAATCTAAAGGGAAGGAAGCTAAGGCCTGGTAGCCTAGGCCGCTATGGAAACGAGGGGGGTTTTTTCATTCCAAATTTAAGTAATCTAAATTCCTTCCTTTAAATAAAAATGCAAGAAAATCTAAATTAAATAAAGGTTGATTAATTTTCCCTTTTAATTTAATTAAATCTGATTGCAAATATCTAATTAAAAAAATGCAAAATGAACTATCTAATTACTTTTTTTGTATTTTTTTTATTGCACTAGGTAAACAACAGGCATCCGCTCCCAGAGGTCAGGACATAAAGATAACAACGCAAAATCTCACAGTTTGAAACAAAAAGAGGACCAGGACTGAAAAAGAGTTAAATAAGCTTAGCTCCACAACAAGGTCCAGAAAACCAGCCAGTGAAAGAAACAGAAACGACATAACTATACCAAAAAAAATAGAGAGTTCGCTCAAAGACCTTCAAAAGTTCTAGGGCAACACCTTTAATTTTCCTTTTGATTTTCATAGGGATTGACCTCCATGGTCTCTATCTCCTTGTTGTGCTCAAGCTGCTTCTTCTTCTGGGGTGGCTCCTCCTCTTCTTCTCCCACAACATCCTCCTCAGTCTCATCCTCATCCTCCTCTTCTTCTTCAGAGCTAATGACACTGGAATATTTTCTTTTCCTATGTTCCTCTTTAATTGCTTCCAAACGAACCCTTATATCCTGAACAAGCTTATCCAGACCATTAATTCCCCCCCTAATATTTTTTTGGGCCATGAAATTTTTTTGTGTGGCTTCAATGTTGTCGATCATACCATTCCTAACCACCAAGTTCATCTCCTCCATGACCAGAATCACAGCCTCCAAGTACTGCACTTTTTTCTTTAAGTCCTCTTGGCTTTGTTCAACTTCTAAGATCACTTTGCCTTTACCTTTCGAGGACCCAATTTCCTGACTCTCCAAGCCCGCCACATTTTTCCCCTCCTTAACTCTGTTATGGCCCAATTTTCCCTCACGCATCTTAGTGATACATTCAATTAGAGTAATACTTTTTTTGTATTTTTGAAAAATCTTTCAAATGCAAATAAATAAAGTAAATCTAATTAACTTCTAATCTATGTTTTTCAGATTTTTTTGTTTACTGGAAATAAAATAAAAGAAACCTACAAGCAAGGGAAATTACTTCTAAATTAAATGAAATCTACTTCTACACCAAAATAAAATAAACAGGGATAGCCGGATGTGGGTATTCCTCTATTGCAGAATGTGAAGCTAGTTAGGAAATAAGGGATAAAATATGCAGAACAATCCCACACAGAATCAAAATAGTAGAAACTAAAATGCATAATAATATCACAGATCTAAAAAATAAAGGTGCAAAAATTAAGAGAACACAACACAGAGACAATATTTAACGTAGTTCACCCAATTTGGTCTATGTCCACCAAGAATCAATTGGTTAGATTTTATTACAAGCCGCCTCTCTCTCAATATAATACCCAGATTTGTTTGGAGCTATGCTCAAAAAAATCTCCTGAATTCACACTTGAACTCACACACCTCTACAATGTAACATCAAACCTACCATATGCACAAAAGAACATAAATAGGAAATTGCTTAAGCAGTTTAACAATACCGTGGGTACTAACACCATGGGCCAAAACATCCCCATAAACCTATGGGTCAAAAATCCTGCCCATATGAGAAGAGCATGTTTTCCAAGATATCAAGCACATTTTTCGAGGCCAATTTTTTTTAGTGTATAATAATTTTAGTGTACAGTCTTCAACACTTCCACACATGGAAAAAAATCCACAACATAACATCAAGAGCATGATAAGAGAAGCTCACCATGTAAGAAAACTATGGATAGTGTACAATACTTTTAGTGTATATTCTTCAACACTTCCACAGACAAAAACAGGCTCAAGAACATAACAATCTCCCACTTGGAGACTATTTTTTCTCTAAGAAAGCTTCTAAACCCTTCACTGTTGTCCGTGAAGACTAACTAAAGCTAAACAAAACTATAATTTCTCCCTTGTAACCACCTTGGTCATTATGTCTGTAGGATTCTAACTGGTATACATCTTTTCCAGCTTTAAATTCTCTTCCTCCAAAGCTATCCTAAACAAATTGAACCTTAACTGTATATGATTTATCCTAATGAAATGGAACCTTAACTGTATATGCTTTTTCCGTGAAGACCAACCAAATCTAATCACAACTTCAGTTTCTCCCTTGTGACCACCTTCGTCATCATGTCTACAAGATTCTGATTGGTATGCATCTTTTCTAGCTATGAATTCTCTTCCTCCAAAGCTATCCTAATGAAATGGAACCTTAACTATATATGCTTTTTCCTTGAGTGGAAAGCAGAGTTATTAGCTAGGTGAATAACACTCTGACTATGACTATGCAACTTCCCTTCCTCATACTTATGCCCTAACTCCTCAAACAATTTCTATAACCAAATCATCTCTTTTCTTGCCTATGTGGAAACAACATACTCAAACTCCATGGTTGAAAAATCCACCAACTTCTATAGTCCTAAGATATAACTCATTTTTATCCCACCTATAGTGTAAATATAACATGTTGTGCTCCTCATGCTGTCTACATATCCCGCCATGTATGAATCCACATAACCATGCAAAGTGGTGTCTAACCCATTATAACACAAAACTGTCCCCATGGTCCCTCTAAAGTACCGAAGGATCTACTTTACTACCTACCAATGATCTTTTCCTGGATCACTCATAAATATACTCACTACTCCCACTACATGTGATATATCAGGACTAGTGCACACCATGGAATACATCAAACTACTAACCGCTGATGAGTAAATTACCTTGGAAATCTAGTTTCTCTCCTGATCTATATTGGGACACAACTCCTTTGATAACTGGAAATGACCTGCCAAAGGATTCCCAACCAGTTTAGCATCCTGCATATTAAACCTCTCCAAGACCTTCTTAATGTACTCTTCCTGAGATAAAGTCATCTTTCATTCCTTCTTATCCCTGGATATCCTCATACCAAGGATTTGTTTGGATGCCCCTAAATCCTTCATATCAAAGGAGTCACTTAGCTTCTTCTTGAGTACTTTTATTTCCTGCATCTTTTTTCCATCCACATATAGACACAAGATAATATAACCTCCATCCTGAAATTTCTTTGTATACGTGTAATGGTCAGAATGACATCTAATATAACCTTTCTCCATCATTAAGCTATAAAATTTCTTATAGCAGTGATGTGGAGCTTTTTTCATGCCATACAAGCTCTTCTTCAGTTTACATACCATCTCCTCTTTACCTTTGACCTCATAGTCCTCATGATGCTGCATATATAGATCCTCCTCCAAATAACCATGTAGAAATACAGTCTTTACATCTAGCTGCTCTAAGTGTAAGTCTTCTGCTGCCACTATTCTAAGAACAATTCTAATAGAAGTGTTTTTTATCAGAGGAGAAAAAATCTCATCAAAATCTATAGCTTTTTTCTGTGCAAACCCCTTTACCACCAACCAGACCTTGTATATTTTCTTTCATCCTTATTCCTCTTTAACTCTATACACTCACTTGTTCTACAATGCTCTTTTGCCTTCAGGTAGCTTCACCAAATCCCAAGTCTAGTTCTCCATGAGAGACTAATGCTCCTCATTCATGGCTTGCTCCCACTTCTTCTTGGCATCTACCTGCATTGCTTCATCAAATCTCTCTGGCTCTCTACTGTCAATGAGTAATAAATAATAAAGAGAAGGAGAAAAATGCTTAGACTCTCATCTTAATCAAGAAATCCTTTTCAATATAGGAGATTAGGGTTCTTGTTGAGTAGGTTCCTAAACTGATTCATGTGTCACTTTCTCATCTGGAATATCCTTTACCACTACATATTCTTTCTTGGATTCTTCCATGTTTTCCTACAATTGTTTCTTATACATAACTTTCTCATTAAATACCACATCCCTAGATCAAATTATTTTCTTGTCCTTAATACTCCATTATTTAAATCCAAATTCATCACCACCATAACCAATTAATGCAAGAGCATTAAGAACCAAGTGTAATAATGTCATATGATACCATTAAACATGTCAGTTTAGGTGTGAGTGTTAAAGTTGAATATGGTGTAAAGGTTTGAATAAGTGCTTGTAAGAGGTTGTAAGAGAAAATAAGTTGAGTAGAAGGTGAAAAGTGATTAGATAAGATATAATAAATCCATGAAAGGCTTACAACTTTGTAATGTTTTCTTCAAATGTGTGTATGAGTTGTTTGGAGATGGTCTAGGATCTTGTTTGAGAAAAATTAGTGTTGGTTACACTTTGATATGAAGTTGTTGAGTCAAACATAGAAATTAGCTAGGCTAGTTAAGACAGAGAGAGAGAGAGAGAGAGAGAGAGAGAGAGAGAGAGAGAGAGAGAGAGAGAGAGAGAGAGATGTATTTGAGGGTACAATCATGAAGAGACCATGCAAAAACTTGTAACGAATATAGATAAGGAATAAAAAAATTGTGGAAGGATGTTGTAGGTGGAATTTTGTGTGAAATTTTCTCAATTGATATCTTTGTATAGACTGTGTATTAAGAAAACTATCCAGACCGTGAGCTTGGAGTAGGAAAATCACTTTAGGAGAGTTTTTAGACGTCTGTGAAAGCATGGTTAGTTGAGGATAGGTGAGGAGAGAAACATCAACTTTTTATAGCCCTTGACAATGCATGATTTGTCCTGTAGATCAAGCTTTCTCCTCTCAGGCCCTAACTAGGGAAAATAATATCTCTAGTTCTATCCATTGAAAATGAACAAAATTTTGTGGACATATCTAACGAGGTGATTTCTAGAATTTATTCAAATTTCAGCTCCTAACTCACACATGTGAGGTAAATATATCAGATTTTGCAGTGCTACCTGTACAGTGCACATGAAAGAGAGAAAATAGGGTGCATGAAGGGTCAAATTATGGAACCAAGTCTCTAAATTGTTTATACTTCATGTTGTTGCCATCCCAGAAGTTGATCCATGCTCCTTTAGGTGATTTTCTTCTTGCAATGGTGTACTATTATGTATAAGGGGTAGAATAGACCTAATTGGAGGTTTAATCTAAAAAAATAAGTACAAATTCTATCAAAGGAACATAGTGTGGAATTAGGGTATGTGTTAGAGGTCAAAAAAGGGTCTTGGAATCCACAATTTGATTGAGGGGGTGTTTCATGATATGGTGAAATATTTGGGCATCATTGTGTTGAGAGGGCTAGAAGGCTATAAGGCCTTAGGAAGAGAATTAGTATGAAGTAGAGAAGTGAGACTGTAGGAAGTGTCAAGACACCTTGGAACATGTCAGATAAGCTACCCAAGAGTGATTAAGGGTTATGAGAAGCCCATCTTATTATTTTGAGCATCTAGACCAAGTAAAGGCCTATCTAGACATAGGCTTGAGTGTTAGGAGAAATGCATGTTTGAAGTTGCTTTAAGAATCAAGGTATAAAATGACAGTCAAAGGGCATGCATAGATGTTATCAAGGATGATGGAGGATTTCAAAGAATGGAGTTAAGTCAGATAACCACATATACATCTATCTAAGTATTTCCTTCATATGAAAGCTAAAACAAATGCAAATAGGTGTATTACACCAGTAGGGTCTATCTCATGGTGTTGAAGCATGTGATTTGTATCTTGTTGAGTCTCTTGGATATCCTCAGTGCAAGGGAGGTTTGAGACAACATAGGAAAGTGTAGAACCCTCTCCAAAAGGATAATGCATACAAAGAGGGTAAGATTTCAAAATAAGAAGAAATTAGGCATTTTGAGATTAAGCCTTGCACCACCAATGAAAGTGCATTTTTCTGATTTAGCCTCTAGCTTGGTCATATCATTTTTTTCAATATGAACAAACACCTCACATCCAAAGAATCTAATAAATGAGTAATAAAATTTCTTACCAGACCAAGCCTCCTTAGGTATGCCTCCATCTAAGGCACTTGAGGGTCCTCTGTTTATCAAGTACACAATTGTGCTCACCGCTTCTTCCTAAAAAGAAAGAGGCAGTCCTGCATGTAACTTCATAATACTATCTCGTTCCATTATTGTCTTGTTCATAATTTTTGACACCTTATTATACTGTGGAGTTCCTAGAACCATCTTTTACCTGTGGATTCCATTCTTAGAACAATACTCATCAAAATCATTACTGTACCACTCCCCTCCATTATCTGACCTGAGACATTTTAGCTTAAGAACTATTTTATTCTCTACCAAGGCTTTCCATTTAACAAAAGTGTCAAATACATCAGATTTATTTCTAATACAATATACCCAAACTTTCCTTATTACATTATTAATAAAAGTGACATAATAATTTGAACCCCCAAGAGATGATACCTGATCCGCCCCCCACACATTAGAATGTACCAGCTCTAACTTACACTCTTTCTTCGTAGGTCCAACCTTGAGAAACCTTACTCGGTTTTGTTTCCCATATACACAGTTCTCATAAAACTCTAAATTTGTTTCTATATATCTGGGAAAATTCATATTTATGATCGTCATGCCCTTATGGTTCATATGATCAAGCCTATAGTGCCATAATATTGTATCTACGTTTGAAGCCACAAGATTAAAAACATTAGTGCTATCAGTGGTTAAATACAAGGTTAACCCTTCTTACCTTTTGCCACCCCAAGATATCCCTTGATAACCTTCCAAGAGTCCGCTGTAAATATCACAGTAAAACCATTACTTCCCAACTACCTCGCTGATATCAAATTTCATCTTAATGTAGGCACATGTATGACATCCTTTAATAGCCATGTATTCTCATTCTACATCTTAGCATAAACAGAAACTTTTCCAAATATGATGCAAGGCTCATCATCACCAAGAAAAACATGCCTAAAATCCTCTTCAACCTAATCGACAAAATAATGCCTATGTGGAGTAGCATGGAAATAAGCCCTCGAATCTAAAACCCAAGATTCAATAATATTATACAAAGAAAGAATCAAAGCATCCTGACATACATTACCCATTGCCACATTTGCCTCCTTTTTTTCCCCTGTTATTTCTTCTTTTCCTGAAGCTCCCAAAAATCCTTCTTTGCATGTCCATACTTTCCATAGTGCCAGTATACCATCTTGCTTTTGGGTTTTGACCTTTCCTGATATTTTGATTTTCCATGGCTTCCTCTATTCTTATGTCTCCCTCTAGTTTCCATTGTCAAAGCGTTCCTTGAATTAGAAGATTCCCCAGAGATTTTTCTTTGCATTTCCTCGCTTAGAATCACCCCTACAACATCCTCAAACTTTAACTTCAAGTTATATGGAACCTAATTTCTTACCACCATTACCAAGATATTCCAAATCTTAGGTAAAGAGAACAAAATTAATAAATCCCTAAATTCTTCATCAAATTCTATTGTAACCAAAGCTAGCATATTCACAGCTGTATTAAAATCATTTAAATGTTCTGCTACTCAACTATTCTCAGACATACTCATATTAAACAAAGTTTTCATTAAAAATATCTTGTTAGAGGAAGAGGGTTTTTTATACAACTTCCTTAATGCATCCATAAGTTATTTTGTAGTATTTTTCTTTGAAACATTAAATAATATCGAAGATGAAAGACATAGCTAGATTGTCCCAAGTGCCTTCCTATCCAGAAAATCTCATTCTGCATCCGTCATGCTCGAGGGTTTGTTCCCTTTTTCAGACAATGGAATATAAAAATCCTTTTGATAAAGGTAATATTCCATTTATATCTTCCAAAGACTAAAATTTTTCCCATTGAATTCATCAACCTTTGATCTTCCATCATCTGTCATAGCTCCCACTCAAGCTAAAACTTTTCCTGTAATTCAAAACTTAAAAAAACCAAACCAGGCTCTAATAGCAACCGTTAGGAAATAAGGGATAAAATATACAGAACAATCCCACACAGAATCACAACAGTAGAAACTAATATGCATAATAATATCATAGATCTGAAAAATAAAGGTGCAAAATTAAAAGAACACAACATAGAGACAATATTTAACGTGGTTCACCCAATTTGGGTTACGTCCATCAAGAATCACTTGCTTAAATTTTATTACAAGCCACCTCTCTCTCGATACAATACCTAGATTTGTTTGGATCTATGCTAAACAAACTCTCTTGAATTCACACTTAAACTCACACACCTCTATAATGTAACATCAACCCTACCATATGCAAAAGAGAACTTAAATAGGCAACTGCTTAAGTATTTTTACAATACCGTGGGTACCAAAACCATGGGCCAAAATTTCTCCATAAACCTATAGGTCAAAAATCCCGACCATATGAGAATAACCCATTTCCCCAGATATCGGACATGTTTTTTGAGAACAAAAAAATTCTTGGGGGCTATGCCCCCAAACCCTGACGAGAAAATTGTGGATAGTGTACAGTCTTCAACACTTCCACACATGAAAATAGGCTCCACGACATAACAAAGTTTACTCTAAGTTACACAAAGTATTTTCTAATTCATAATTGTGGATTTCGTACTTCTTCTATTTGCCTCGCCTTACAATCGCAGGAAGAAATAAGGATTCCCAAAAGCTTCTTCTTCCCTAAGACTTCCTCGGTAGAGAAATGAATTACAGAGAAAATACTAACACCGAAGAAACATAATAAGGAACATAGACATAAATGCCTCCTCAAGATTCTTTCCCTAGCATACACACAGGGAAAATCAGGGAAGAAGTTTGTCATTGGAAGATCGTTCATATGCACATAAATCTAATTAGTAAAGGGAACAAAATCTATAGATGTTCTAAATGAAGAAATAAAGAAATTTTTGCACATGAACTTCCTCCAAATCCTTTCTTAGGAAAATCCACAGGGATGGGCTGAGAGGAAAATATCAATGGAAGATTTTTACACGTAAATAAACAATCATGAATTCTACCCCTTTAAAACAAGTTATATTACTTCTATTGATTAACGAAAAATATTAATTCTATATTAAAAGCTTTGAAGAAGATTAAAATAATATACCTAACTTGGTTATCATAGAACTAAGATGATTCCTAATTGTGGTGGTGCTTCTCTTTATCCCCTTAGTTTCCTTTCCAAATATGAGTCCAATTGGTCCAAGGAGCATTGATGGTTGGTGGTAGAAGAAATTTTGAAGACTTCGGAGTAGTGATGGTTGGTGGTAGAAGAAAATTTGAAGATGCTGGAGCAGATTGGTTGCAAGCTAGCTGTTCTCAAAGGAAGGTAATGAAGAAACAAGACAATGGTACAAGTTGCTTTTGTACTTCTCAGCAAGATTTCATAAGAGTAACGATGCAATCAAAATCAACAATCTCCAACCAATGCTTCAGGAAAATCTTGGTTTTTATAGAAAAATAATAGGGAAGAAGTTCAATACACTTAGAAATTAAGAAATGTCAGACCATCTTAGGAAGGGGTAGTCAACATTCCAAGAATAGTGAGGAAAGAAGAAGAGTTCCATATGTATCCAACAAGCTTGAAATCAGGAGAAATGGTCAAGAAATGTGTGAGAAAGATACTGAGAAGCTTACAACACACGTACAAAACATGTAGTTGGAGTCTTGGATAAAAGTGCATGGAACTACCTGTCTACACAAACCGGTGGTTATGTAAACATCGTGGAGGTTGCATAACTTAAGAAGAAAACACTAAGGAAAAGGAGTGAAAAGCATTTAGGAAAGCAAGAAAAGCTAAGGAATTGAGAAATAATGAAGACTAAGTCATATATGAATCCTACAGAGAAGGAAATGGGATCTGGACCTCATCATTTGTTCTGGAAAATAAATTTATCATCATAGGGGATTTTTACTGTTCCATCAATGTAGCACCATGTAATTTTGGGTGCATACATTTTTCCCCCTCAGAGAATATTTTTAGCCATGAATGGGCGTAAAACATAAATTTAGAGTATGGCACTCCCAAATGGGAAAGTAAGAAATTATACTTCATTCGTCTGTGTGTTGAAACCACGCCAATCCAAGCTTCCTGCCACTTGCAAGAGAAAAACATGAATCAAGTGTAGATATAAAACGTAATAGATAAAACATTTTGAACTAAAATGACAAGAGGACTTACCATATCAGTGGGGATAATAAATATACTTGCGCTAGCGCTCTAGCCCTGCATATACAAACTCAAAATGACATTAGAAAACACTATATATATCACTTTTTAATATTTATAGAAATATTTTTCACCCACCCTCTTAATGATTTTTGGAGCTCTGGATTACCTGTGACCATTTTGCATGGGAGTACAACCAAATCGAAAAGCAATTTGAGAAAATGGCAGCACAACCAGTGGAAGGAGCAGAGGGTCATGATCAAGTTAGTTATTATCATTTTTTTATTTTGTCCCTAAAATGTAGGTTTTCACCAAAACTAGCTGTAGGGGGGTAATTTTGAATTATTTTGTAGTCAAAATGATCACATGGGGCACCACCTAGGACATGCAATTTATTTGATTAAATTTGATGCATATTTGTTTTTTTTTAGTTTTTATCTTTTAGGGTATGGCTCAAGTTTTTTGGGTGGAACCATTGCTAAGGCAAAGTGATAAATGTGCAACCACCACTCAATTATGAGTGGCAGTTTTGTAACCATCAAGGCAATTTACATTTTATTGAATAAGTATGGAATATTTTTGGTTTTTACTTGCATTTATACTATTTTATTGATCTCGTTACACATATATGACATCCTAACTTGCGTGTTTCTTGTTGTTTATGGATGCATGGAGGTTACGTTAGGTAGCATGGAGATTGTAAGTAGGATTGGTTTCCCTAGATCCTGCAGGGAGTGACTCAAACAGAGAGGGATTTACTGGGGAGAGTTGGTCTTTAGAGGATTTCTTAGACACGACTTGTTGCTTCCACGAGTCATCTACTCTATAATTTTTTGAGTTATTGGGATGTAGACTAGAATAATTTCCAGTTTCTTGGAGTTAGAGGTGAGTGGACCATCACTTTGGAGGATTTCTATTAGATACTTAGAGTTCCTGTCACCAGTAAGAGGTTAGTGCTGAAAAGTGCTAGTTCAATAGCTGAGGCTTGCAACTGAGCCACTTATCTTGGTGATGCAAAGGTACCTGATACGGGTGCCAAACAGGGGGTTAGATTAGTTACAGTTGACACAAGACCCATCCCTACTTTGTGGAAGGCCATTATTGGTATTTTGGCTTCACGTCTGATTGAGGAAAAGGGCAAAGAAAGGTTCATGTTCTGTTGGGTACCTATTTTTCAGAGTATAGATATGTATGGTAGAGTCTACGCATGGGGAGTAAACATTTTAGGGACCATGTATAATGAATTATACATGAATTTCATATTGGGGGCTAAGTCCCTTAGCCATCCCACACTGGTTATGTCTTGGGTGTATGAGAGGATGATCCCCTACTAGAGGGGAATGGGGATAACCGATCCTATGGTAGTTAGAGTAAATAGGTGGGTAGATATGGATCTACTTAGGGGGCCGCCATAGATAGTATCCACACTAACTATAACAAACATGGTTGCTCAACCATATTAGGACTAGTAGAGTCGAGACTCACTCGATACTTAGGGTACCCCAATATTTTGAGTTACCTTATGTAGATGCTCTCCCAGTAGTGGCTACAATGTACAGGGGTATATGGGAGGTGAGAGCCTCCCAGAAAGGCCAGTTAGAGTGGATGGTTATCACTCCTTGGATTCCTATTGATACATGATAGGTAGAACCATATTCAGGTGTTGGGGAAGTAGTTAGGCTAAGGTAGATGCTCCAGATTAAGGTAGGCCCGATGCACAGTGAGGAGGGGGAGGAGGAGGCTGAGACAAATTAAATCTTGGGAGAGGATACATACTCAGAGTTGCAGGCTACAAGAGATGCCTTAATAACTTATACAACTAAGGTGGACGCGAAGGTGGAGACAATCCACATAGAGGAGGCCTTGTCTACAGAGGGGGATGACGAGGAGTTGGTCCACCCATAATGCATGGAGGAGGAAGAAGTACCAACTTCGGAAATGACACCCATTGTTGTTCCAAGTTGGATACCCAAGGATTTGAGTGAGTAAAACACTCTTCTTCTAGATTTACTTCCTATATTAGATGTCAGTAAACTAATTCTCTTTGTTTATTTTTTTGTTTTCTAACTCGCCACTATTTTTTTGCACTGTGTAGCCACTTCAGATGGATGATGATATCTTATTTAGTGCACACTCCTCAACACGTTCATGATTCCTATGAGGATGACTTGAGATCAGTTGCTTGTAGACACAGGGAACCCGACGATGACATGCTACCATAATGATGTATTCATGTCAGCCTGCCATGTTGCATAGGTGATGACCTAGATGAGGACCAATGTCACTTTACATGAGGATCGAGAGAGACGATGATCATTCTCAAAGATCCACACATAGAGGATTTTAGGCTACACCGAGTTGTTCCCATCACATGAGTCATAACAGGAGCCCTCGTCATGCCACTACTGCCCCTTTATAGGGATCTAGGAGGGAGGAATAGGCCCGAGGCCTTTATTCCTTTGAGGCAATTTTTGACACGTATATCTATTTTTTTGTATTTTGAGCTCTTAGAAAGAATTTTTGACCATACTTACTCTATGGTGTGACAACATTATACACGAGAAACGTGATATCTTATTTAGTGATATTATACACATATAGACATTTTTTGTTTTTTTTATGATTACGCATATGACAACAAAGTTTAACTTAGCTACTTTTTTTTCAAGTAATATTTAACATCTACATTCCATTGGAAAAATGTGTTAAATGTGACATGGTGAAAAGATGAGCTCACTCCATTATTAACTCCACGTAACTAGTAGGATGCGAGGGCTCATCATCAAGAATCAATAAGGACGTGAGTTATATGACTTGAATAATTGGACTGTGAGTGGTGACCAAGAGACATAATTTGACAAATATCTAATCAAAAACTTGTAATCCAACCCTAATCAAGATCAAATAGCCAGTTCAAAATGATTTTTTTTTGTAAGTTTGACTAGACTTAGATTCATGGATGACCCATTGATTGATACAATTTGGTTTTGAGTAATAATTTCTCTTAACATACACCTTTAATTCATTTTCATGGGGACTTTTAGAAGTAATTTTTATTTGTTTATTTATTTTTAACTTTATATTTATTATTGTGACCCCCTACATCTTACCCCATGCTACTAGTAATAAGCATGAGCTCATCACCGAGGAAAAAACATAGACGAGTAAGGGAAATTCCCTGCTTTCCCAATCTCATGCTATCAGTAAGAAGCATCGGCTCGTCATTGAAGGTTAGTAGAGATGAGAAGTTTAGTTTTATTTGTAAATGAAAGTGTTTTGTATTTATTGTTTATTTATATTTTCCTTTTTTAAAATTGACTTTGGATTGTGCTTTTAGGAAGGAAAATTTTCCCCTAGCCTCAACCCCACGTAAATAATAGGATGTGAGGGCTCACCACTGAAGGTTGAGATAGGTGAAAAAAATATTCCGAGTAAAATGTTTAGAAAGTTTCTATCATAGAAATAACTTTTTAGGGGAAGATTTATCATCAAGAATCTTATAGAGAAATCTATGGGCAAGAAACACTTGAATTGGGAGTAATCATGAAGAAGACTAAGGAAACAAGTCTTTGCAGTATCAATGTCAAAAAATTTGTCTCATAAACGAAAGTGATGATAAATATTGGATAATTTGAAGATGTATAATGGATACTAAAGTGGTATGATTAATATGTTTGCCAATGTTTGAAAGTTTAAAATCATTTGAAAAGTAAGTTTCTAGTTTACAATTTCACAATATGATAATGCAAATGACAAAGTGGTATGAATGCAAGAATGTATAATGTGGAAAAACAAGTGACTATATATAAAAACATTTAAGGTGAAGTGAATTGACGGACTCATCAAATTCCTCACCCTCTTAGGTAAACAGACAATATAAACCATTTTTATAGTCTTCCAATACTGGGTAAGGCCCTAACCATTTCGGCCTAAATTTTCTTCCTTCACTGACCCTTTTTTCTATTCATCTATCTAGCCTTAATACAAAGTCTCCTACTAGGATTTCTAATTTTTAGACCGTCTTGTTGTATTGATGACACATCCTGTCAGCATAAACCTGATCATGTTGTTTGGATCTGAGTCATCTTTCATCCAGGCCCTCTAATTCATCCAATCACACTTCTCGGTACGTGTATTTTTCAAATATTCCTTGTAGACACACATGAAGACTTGGTAACTCTAGCTCCACCGGTAAGACCTCTTTGAAACCGAAAACTAGAGAAAAAGGGGGTTCCCTCATAGTGTTCACACTAAAGTTCCATAAGCCCTCAAGGTTGGAAATGGATTCAAGTGCCAATCTTTCTATTCTTCTTGACTGTCTTAAATATGATGGACTTCAAGGTCTTATTTATAGCCTCAACCTATCCATTGGCTTGAGGATAGTATGAAGAGGATGTATGATGTGAAATTTAAAACTAAACACATAACTCACACACCTCTTCATTTTAAAGGGAGTGTCATTATTCGAGATAATAACCTGTGGGACCCCGTACCTACAAATGATTTGGTTCATAATGAACTTAGTGATTACTGATCCAATTATTGTAGTAAGAGGCATGACCTCAACCCATTTGTGTGAAATACTTAGTGGATGTGATGATGAAATTGTGGCCATCTCACGAAGAGTGATAGAAATTCCCAATTAAATTAAGGCCCCAAGTAGAGAAGGGCTAAGGCATAATGATTGGATACAAAACATGGGTCGAGATGTGTATATCATACAAGAACTCCTGATATTTCTGGCATTTGTGCACATAATCTACAACATCATGTTCTAATGTAGGCCAAAAGTATCCCATTCAGTGAATCTTGTGAGTGGCCGAATTCCCTCTAAAGTGACAACCAAAGACTCCAATGTGGGCTTCAATGAGAACATTTTACACTTCTTCTTCATCGACGCATCACAATAACATGTCATGAAAGGCTCTGTGATAGAGCACTTCTTTTACGATTACATACTTTGTGGCTATGATACGCAACCGCCATCTCTGTTGTAAAATTTCTCCCTTGGGGTATGTCTGATCCAAGATTTGATTTACTATGTTAGTATACCATGGACACAAAGCAATGAGAGGTTTTGCTTCGATATAGAAAACACATTCATTGGAGAAATATAGATCGACTAATTCCCCACATGTCATAGGATTATCCACTAGGCAGACAACGATGATTTGTCCCTTGATGGATTTTTTATTGATGAAAGTGAGTTCAATCTCACCCATCAGTGTGATAAATCTACCAGCCTTTTTAGATAAGGTTGCTTGGGTCAAAAATGTTCGCAACTATTCTGATTTAATAATTACCCGCATTTCTTGGTTAAGCATGTAATGCCTTAACCTCTTAGTTACAAAGATAATTACCAAGCACTCTTTCTTCACTTGAGTGTAATGCATTTCATAATCAATGGGAGTGCGGATAATGAAATAGATGGCTTGTTATTGACTATAATTTTCCTTCTGTGCCAATATACATGCTATCAAGACATCCATAGGTCGAGAATACAGAATAAGAGGACAATCAAATTTGGTTGGCGTGAGCGTAGGTGGTGATATCAGAAAGCTATTTACCAATTCAAAATCCTCGCAACGTTTAGTTGTCTAGGTCTTACAATAGGTTTTCTTTAACAAGCTATTAATAGGGTGAATAACATATGTCAAATCAGGGACAAATCTACGAATTTCCCCAAGCTTTCCCAAGAAATATCTAATGTTTTATTCATCCATTGGTGGGTTCATTTCCATGATTGCCTGAATCTTCATAGGATTTACATTAATGCCTTGAGATGAAATGATAAATCCCAATAATTTCTGGTCTATGACTCCAAACACACATTTTTCTAGATTTAAGGTTAGACCGTATTCAATTAATCATGAGAGAATAATATGTAGAACTTTTGGATGATCACCTGATTTCTTAGCTTTTCCCAGGAGACCATCAACATACGTCTACACAATATTATGAATGAGATCGTGGAAAATATGTCATGGCCCACTGATATGTGGATATAACATTATTTAGACCAAATGTCATGACAAAATAATAAAAGGTCCCCCAAGGAGTAATGAAATTAGTCTTAGCTTGATCCTCATCAAAAATCTTATTTGGTTATATCTAGAAAAGTCATCCATGAGAGAGAATAACTCATAAATAGTCGTTACATCAATAATGATGTCAATGGAAGGAAATGGGAAATCATCTTTAGGGTAGGCTTTGTTAATGTCCCTAAAGTCACTACATATTCACATTTTCCTATTCTTTTTAAGAATCGTGATGATATTGGAAAGCCACATAGAACATCCACTGGTTTAATAAACCCAACTTGAAGGAGCTTCATAACTTCCTCCTTGACCATTAAAGTGACCTTAGGCTTCATAGGTCTCAATTTTTATTTTGAGGGCTTTGCATCAAGCTTAGTAACCAGGTTATGAACTACCACATCAGGAGTGACACCTGTCATCTCCTTCCAACTAAAGGTGAAATCTTTGGAATGTTCTTTGAGCACCTTGGTGTGTGATTCTATTTCTTCATGTGACAATGAAGAACCAAGATTTAAAATTCTAGGTTTATCTTATGTCCTAATGTTAATATCAATGGTTCCTTCTATTAAGGAAGTATTACCTTCTTCAAAATTAGGAGGAGCTGGAGGTAGCTCTAGTTCTTCTTCCTCAACTTTATAGATTCCAAAGAAAGAAAAAGGGTGAGGGGTAAGGGAAAATACTTTCTTGTGATGTGTGAGATAAAGGCCAGTGTATGCATGTAGGTATCCTCAGATCGCTCATTATTCTCCAAAAAATCTAATGTAATAGTCTCATTTCAGTCTCTACGTATGCCAAAATTTCATTGTTAGGTATCTTACGAACCAAGGGTTCGGCTTAGACCTAGACGGTGAATTCCATTTCCTTTAAACCCTCGTTAGGACAAAAATGAGAGAAAGAAGTGGCCATAGAATCAATGATTTGATTATTCTCTCTAGGAATAGCCTCTATGGAAATAAAATTGAAATCTTTACATAGTTTGTGCACAACAGACTTGTGAAGATGAATGTGCTTTGCTCTAGTCTCATAAACTTTCAAGACCTCACTTACAATAATTTGTGAGTCACCTATGAATATAATGTTGTGCACACCCATCCTCTTTGCCAAAATGAGACCAATAAGTACATCTTTATATTCAGCTCCATTGTTAGTACATTCAAAATTCAATTTAAAAGTAAAAGGCATAACTCTCCCTTCTGGAGAAGTGAGAATCATCCCTGCCCCTACGCCATAACACAATTTCACTCCATCGTAATTGAGGGTCCAAAGTTATTAGGAAAGATAGATGTTTTATCATTCTTTGAATCCTCTTCTTGAACCTCGTAAACCTCAACCATGTAAACCTCTCCAAGGTCATTTGATAGAATAGAGTCTATTATAAGAGCATGGCCTATGCCCAAAGAATCAAACGAGAGGACAACAAATCATTTTATAAGAGTTTAAAAATTTGTGCCATGTTTTTTTTGAGACACTCTCTACTACATCAACCTTGTTTTCATTAACATCCATCCCTTTAATCACCTTGTGTGGCTATAACTCAGTGGTTGGAACACATTTTAATACAAGAACCAGTCCTTAAGAAGGATATGCTTGTTCATAATATTTGTTGGGAGCTCAAATTTAGATTGGACCCCTAGTTTTTTCTTAACCTTAGCTAGGTGAATACCAAATGGATTTGGATCATCTTGAGCCAAAAATACCTTCCCTAGATGAAAGAATCTAAATTTATGAAACAAAGTAGAGGGAATTACATTTATGCTATGAATCCATGGCCTACCAAGGATCATATTATAGTTGGTTTCCTTGTCTATAATATAGAACTCAATTAAAACAGTCTTAGGACCAAGAGTGACTGGGAGAAATATAGTCCCAATGGATGTATTTTTAAGGCTATCATAGCCTCTCAATGCATTTTGAGTTGAAGAACAATTTGTTTCTTCGTAGCCTAGATTTTGTAAGAACGAAAAGGGGGAAATTTTAACCACATCTACATCATCGATCATCGTTCTCTTAACATAATTGTTATAGATAAACACTTATAAATACAACATAGGAACACCTCTCTGTGCTAATTCAATGTCTTTAGGAATCTTACTAATATTAAAAAAACCCCAATATCTATCTCGTGTTGGCACGGAGGATAGACGTCGAAAGGTATATGGTTAATTTGGGCCTCCAGAGGAGGTGTAGCGTGAATGAAATGACCAAGACATAACACTTATAAGAAATAAAATTGGTGTGCTGGGGAGTTTGTCAATAAATCTAAGAAGGAGATGTGAGAAAATGTATTGGTTAGGTTTGTAATCAAATCATAAGCACCTACTGGATTAAGGACTGTAGGTGCATCATCTTGTAGTGAAGGGTAAATAAGGAGAGGTTGTGACGTGTAGTCACGAGTACATGTAGATGCATGTATTTACAGTTCAGTTTCCAACTCAACTATGCATACAATCTTACTCTTATTCTATTAGTCCAAGTTAGGAGCAACTTGTGGGTCATTATACGTAGAGGATTCGTGATCATTGGTCCCTACATGAATAAATTTTTTCATACCGTGTGGATTGAATTTCTCATTTTTGGGGTGCTTCAGGAAAGGATATTTATAAATCCCAAGGCTAATGTTCTGTAGAGAAACAAGTCCCATATGGGTATCTTACGAAGGTGTTATGGGGTTGGCTAAGAACATCTCAATAAAGAGTTATCTTTGATCCTTTGGAATACTATGGATGAACTTGTTCCAGTCCCTACAAGTCTGGGCATCGTGGTCTATAACCCTATGCAAACAAAAATACAAGTTGGGATCATAGTCCCTAGATTTCTAGTTCTATTTTTATTGTGGTCCATAATTCTGATTGTTATTTTGATTCTAGTTGTTGTAGATATAGTTCAGAGGCCTTTAGCATTGGTTTTGATATTGATTCAAAAGTTGATTCGGGTATGGACTCAAGCCTTGGGCCTAAACTTGTTGAATGAGATTGCAACTAAAGTCAACTACATTTATGGAAGTGGTAAGGTTATTGTTCCCTTGATTGTTCAAATTGGCATTGTTGGTGTTTGCGGCATTCAAATTTTTAATCTCATTGGCTACGCCATTTGTTGTGACACCATAGTTCTGATTGAGGATTTTTTATCATTTATTGTTGTTTGAACCGTTTTAATAGTTAGAACTGTTTTGAGTGGGGGTGACCAACCTCCCATTTAGACCATAAGTATTGCATCCACTATTTATTTCCGCTTATTCAATGTGAAGCGCGCCCTCTAAGACTTATTTATACCTCTGAAGAGGAAAATTTTGGACTTCCTCATTGGTCCCTCGATTAAGCGAATGGAGGAACAAATTGTAAAGCTCCATCCGATCCATATTGGGAGTGCTAGCAAAAGAATAGATGACATTCCTCTGCATTTGAATGAAGTGGGAAGCAGATTCATTGTCTCTGGTTTGATATGAAGGAACTATTTAATACCTATTCTCAACATCTTGTTCATGTAAAAATCCTTAATGAACTTAGACATGAGTTGCTTAAAGGAATGAATAGAGGCTTCTGGGATCCTGTAATACCAATAGAGGGAAATCCCTTCAAGGGTCTTAGGAAATATTTTTTCAACAACTACATCCCAAGGGATTAGCTCTCTAATGGTAATAACATATGCCTTAATATGGGAATTTGGATCTCCTTCTCCCTTAAACTTGGGAAGATCTAGAAATGGCCACGGGAGCAAGACACCTCGTATAACAAAGTCTAGAGGTTACTTTAAGTATTCAGAGTATGTTCCCACTGCATATGACTTGAGTATTAAAGGTCCTTGATGGATAGGTGGAGGTGGGAGAAGATCCTGATAAGGTGTAATATAATCATTGGTCAGGGTATAAAGAACCCCTTTTTGTTTAGCATAAAGACCAGTGAAAGAGTACATTACCATTTGTGGAGATTTTGAATAAATGTGTAAGTAAGGGGGGACAACACTAGGATATGAGCTTGTGGGCGTGAAACCAAGAAACATCACATTTCCTAAAGGAATGACATTGGAGAATGTAATTCTAGTTGAGATTTGTGTTGGATATGTATACGAAGGATGAGAAGCCATTCCTAGTGTGCCCGATCTTATAAAGAGGTCACCTAGGTTAGGAGCATCCAAGTAGGCCTGAGACAAAGGTTGTTGATAGGTACTCGTGGGAGGAATGTAATTTTCCTTTTGCACATGATTAGAAGTGTTGTTTGAACTCAAAAATTATGTAGGTTGTGAGGCTTGAGTAATTTCTAATTCATTGATTCTCCCCACCAATGTTGAGATCACATCGCCAAGAAAAGGTTGTGTTTTGTTTAGGCGTATGTTGGGCCTTGGTGGGTTGTAAAGGTACATGATACTCCTATATAAATCAGTCTTTAGTAGACCATCCATCTTTAGGTGTGTTTTTTTATTTTGGGAGGAGGGGTGGCTTCATTGTTATGAAGAAGAGTATTTGTATATCCTTGCATCCTTTGTAAGGATTCGTCCATATCATTAAGACAGTCATCGCTTTGGATGAGTCGTGCCAGCAGCGCATCATTTTGTGGTAAGTAGGAAGAGAAGGAATCAAATTGCATGTTGATATGAGATATTGAGAAAACTCATGGATAAAACCATTTTTATTCAGTGAACGTCATGTTATTGGAGTTACATAACTCTGGTTGTGCACTATAATTAGTGTTGTGTCAAAATCACAGCACCCCTAAATGCGTGTAAGTGGATAATTGGGAAATCAATGTGATTTATCAAACATGGAGCTATCCTAAAGTGTGGGACTTTGTGAAATGGGATAGCTCCCTGGAGAAGGCCATATTCCTCTCCAAACCTAGTGATAACTACTCCAAAGCATAGAGGATGGATATTCTAACCCTACTTTAATGCTTCCTAAGGGGACAATGATAAAAGTATTGCATGAAAATGAAATCTACTCTAAGGGAAGGTGATGCACCAAGAAGGAATGCTAGAAAACCAGCACTATATAGGAGTGAAAACAAGAAAAATTGAGGAGGGTGGTGTAGCACCTCAGATCAAAACACATGCTGCAAACCTATTCACCAATAATAACAACACTACCAAAACCTTGCAATGAAAAATATAACAGTGCACAATAACCTTGAATGCAATGAGAAGACCAGAAAGATGCAATAACACACAAAATAGGGTTGTAAAAATCCAAAGATGTATTTTTATTACTCCAATAAGTTCATACAATTAATTACATTTGTGTGGAAAAGGCACAAAACTACATTACAATGTCCAATAGGGAGGTTTGAAACTCCACAGACTTCTTACAAACAAGAAAGAAGGGATGGGAAAATTTAAAGTGTCAAACCTTTTGAAAATGCCCCCTCCTTATAATTTTATAGAAGAAGTTTAAAGGGGGGAGATAATGCAGAGAAGTCCAAAATTTCTCCAAAACCCACAAAAAATCATCTTTATTTTCCTGCAATAGTTGTGGGGAAGATATGAAAACCCCATGATTGCACTTTACCTTCTATAAGAAGAAATGGGTCTATGGTTATTTCACTTCATCACTGCACCTGGGTATGGCTTCTAGCTCCTATAATTTCATCATGGTTTCTCTTCCACATAACTCATTAATTTCTCATCTTTGATCATCCCATGCTGCAAAGTTTCAAAATACCTTTCCAATGACTATAAAATTTCTAAAAATAGATGAGTAAGGAAGAAGTTATCATTATTTTTATCCAGGTTGCTTCCTGAGCTCATTATTTACCTACCATCATTATCTCTAAAATTTGATCCTTCCATTAAATTCCTCTCTGAATTTTCTTTCCAATGAGTACAATTTTATTAAATTTGGCCAAGGAATGTAAAATATATTCAAGTTTTTGCTCAATCCACCATTTTAGGCTTTGCACCCACCTACTGAGCTCCATTGAATGCAACTCAGCATGGTAACACCACCGAACATGGTATTCCACCTACCCCTACCATGCAAGATCTACATCCAATGAAATTACCTACCTAACGCACCCCTCAAAACAGCTCGGTGTTCCATGCAACTCTGAAGGATTTCTGAGTTTCCATTGGGTGGGTTTTAAATTTTATTGCTTCGGGGGTTCAGATTTTTCAAAGCCCCCAACTTTGAGTCGACTGCCTCAGATATTTCTACATCAGAATCTCTGAAACAAACTCCCACCCACCAAATTCTTTTTGGGATTTTTCCCCACTCAATGATTTTGGGTTCGTCTTTATTTCACCTTTCTTAGAATTCATGAAATGCCATTCCCAAAAAACCTCGAAACCATTGTAAGATGCCTCCTACCATGACTCAAAAACCTCCAAAGCTCCCACTCCGTACTGCTTCAGGTTTTCCCAACCAATTTTAGAACTTGGCACCTATCTAGTCACAAATTGTCTGAAGTGAAGTTTTTCAATAAAAATCTGAAAATTTCAGAACACTATGACCTCCATTGGAGTTAAAATGGGTCCCCAACTCACCATTTGCACATTGTTTCCGAGCCCACCAATCTTCAGCCCACCTCCAAGAGCTCGCTCACCATCATGACCACTTGTTGATTCTTCAAGCTACTCTTGATGCCCCTGATCACTAAAATCTTTCATGTATTTACTTGACTCGACTTCATGACCCAACTTTTGCACTTCCCACTGTGAACCTTCCTGAGCCCCTATTCCTTTGTGAAAACCTTGCTCCATAAGCTTTAATTCGGCAACTCCACCTCCTTGTTTACATGCTGACTTGGATAGCATTTGTCCATGTCATCAAACTCCCAAAAATGAGCTCTTCATTTCTTCTCACCACGAGCTCCTTCATGCCTGATTTCCACCTAAGTCAACTTGCCATCAATTTTGTTGGAGAGCTCACCTTGATTGGCTCTACTTCGACTTTTTTGTGATGCCGAGTTTCCTTAGGCTCAGACCATTTCAACTGCACGAGCTCAAGTTACCTCAAAATGCTTCTTAGTCAGTGCCTCACCGAGCTCCCTTCATGATCCTTACCAGCTCTTTGAACCTTCAAGTGAGCCATCTCCACTCGGCCCTATGACTTACCTGTGGCTCAATCCTTGTCCTTCATTCCTTATTCCAGCTTGCTCACCGATTAGCTTATCGAGCTATGATCTGAGCCCCGATCTCCATTGTCTTGATGCCAAGATCCATTTTTATAGCCTTCCAAGCTGATATCGAACTCACCCCTAGTCCATATAACTCAGCTCACCGAGCCCTCCATGACTCTAACTCCCCGAGTAGCTCTACTCGCCAAGCATACTCATCGAGCTACTTTTAGCTTAGTGCCTCACATAGGCCTATTTTGAAATTTTTGGATTTGAACTCTCTTTGGATTTTTTTTTGAATTTCTTGATGTGGAGGCTGAGGGGAGAGTGAAATAGAGTGCCCCTAAAGCTCACTTTCCATTTTTTTTCTTTTTTCCTTTTTGGCTGAATGTGGGCCCACGAGGGGCACATTTCCTCATTTTTCAAGTTGATCTTTAAGGGTCAAAACCCCTAAAGAGGAAAAAATCCTCTTATGATTTTCAAACTCCCAAAATCACTGAAATTACTCCCTGTGAAACCTTAGAAACTACTATAAGCTCAATTTCATCCTTAGATGCCCTACTCTAGTGCCGGGTCCCACTTACCCTCCATTGTCCATTTTTTTTCCAAAGGGAAAAATGGATAAAAGTTTTGGAGACTCATGGGGACATCTTCCTACTAGATATTCATGGAATAGTATCCTGATGCCTCTATTGGGCATGGAGTCACAACTGATAGCCTGTAATCGATCCGAACCTCTTCAAAAATCACTTGAAAATCACTTGAACCACTAGCTTGACCTGCTCCCACTCCCAAGATTTTGAATTACAACCTTTTGTGAGAGTGGAAAATTATCTAAATTTGGAATATTCACCCTTTCCTCTCTACAATCCTGATTTATGGGACTGAAATTAGACCTCTGAACCTATCTCGAAACTTGATTTCACCACATATGAGCACACCACGAAGTTAGGAGTAAAACACCTGTTGGTTTTAGACATCATGGAACTATATTAAAACTTGTTTTTTTCTCTTCTTCTGAATATTCCACTTGCAACATGTTGGGTGGGAAAATGCCAAAGGACGGAGCTTTAAATGAATTTTTTGATTTTACCAAGGCACTAGAAGCTCAATCATGACTGATCCTTAAATACAAAAGAATAATATTATAAATATATTTCTCTGATATGATTTTAGTTGCTCTACATTTGAAATTCCTTGAGGATTGCAACTATTTCCTATAACTGTGAGCTTCATGTTACAACATTTCTTTCTCAAGAGGCACACTAAATTTGTGTAATGATACAACTAGGATCAATAAAACCTATGCCAAAGGAACTTAGGGAAACTGAAACCTAATCTACAACAAGACAATGTGCACAAACACTTAGAGGAATTGAAATCCTAAACTAATATGTACAAGGGTGAGAATCTTCCTTTCAGTAGCAGTGTTTGAGATAGATTCCATTGACTGGAATCAGAAGCTCCTCTCCATCCAAAGTGGATAATTGAAAGGCATTTCTACTCTTACATCCTGTGACCATGTAGGGGCCACTCCAAATGGCGTCAAACTTGGAATGTTTGCCCAGCTTAGCCTGAGTTGCATCCCATTTTAGAACTAAGTCCCCTTCTTAGAAGGTCTTTGCCTTGGATTTCTTGTCAAATGACCTCTTGATTAAGGTATGATCTTTCTCCATGGTTTCTATTGCATTCTCTCTTATTTCTTCCAATTCCATGAGCTCTACATACCTAGCTTCCATAGGCTCAAACTCAGACAACTCTAGCTGCTTCATGAGCTCCAATGCGGGTAACTCAAGTGATATGGGCATAAATGCTTCCTTCCCATATAATAACTTATAAGGAGAGAAACTTGTTGACCTCTTTGGCGTTATCCTATTAGCCCAAAAATCCTAATTGAGCTTGGTATGCCATCTCTTCTTATTTTCATCTAGAGTCCTTTTAATTATTGTCAATAAATTCTTATTTGTGGACTCTGCTTTCCTGTTACCCTGGGGGGTAATAATTTAAGGAGGTGCTCAAATAAATTCCATTCCTAACATCTTATTCTATGATATTGGTACCTAGGAATGCTAGAGCATTGTCTGATATGATAGTGGTTAGGACTGTGAATATTGTCACTATCCCCTCGTAGAATTCTAGTATGCTAGACTCATTTGCTTCTTTGAGTGCTACTGCTTCAGTCCACTTGGTGAAATAGTCTGTTGCCGTAAGAATCCACTTGTGACCTTGGCTCAAATTTGGATTGATAACCCCAATGAATTCTAATCCCCGCTGCATGAATGGTTGGTCAACCAAGATTGGATGCAATGGAAGTGTTGTTATCCTTCTCCTTTCCTATGAAGAATGCACTCCTTTTTTACATTTCTTGATCCAAGTGTAGCAGTCACTAAACACTTGTGGGCCAATAATAACCCACCTTCATTATCTTGAGAGTTATTACCCATGGTGAAAAGTGAACTCTGAATTCTATATCATGGAACTCATGTAGCACTTTTCCACTTTGATTTGTTCTAATGAACCTCAAAAGGACTCCATTTAGGTCTTTCATGAACAAAACAATGTCAGTAAGCACATAAGGAATGGCTTGGAGTCTAAAATATCTCCTCTTTTCTTTTTTATCCTTGGAGGGCATAGAAATTTCTATAGGAAATATACCATATCATGTGTCCAACAAGGAATAAACACACTATCATCTACTTGTTCTTGATTATCCTGCAATACCAAAACAACTTCTTCTTTATTACCTGATTCAACTTGCTGACTGAAAACCAATTTCTCACACAATCCCTTACCATGGACCAACTTGGTGACTTTGATATCTTTTTCATACTCCATGACATGGGTGATCCAACCTGCCTGCTTCTCATTCAAGTCTTTTCTCAAGAGGAAATCCTTGACTCTGGCATAGGACACCAACAACTGAATTCTATTGTTTGAGACCAAGTACTTGGACTTTTTTAAGCTTCTAATGACAACAAGAATGTGTTTCTTAATGAAGGAGTACCTCACTTTATAATCCTCCAAGATTTGAATGAAGAAGGAAACTGGTTGCTTGGATCCCTCCTTATTCTGTTGTACCAGAATGGTAGAAATAATGTCTGAACCACCGAAAGCATAGAGCATGAAGTCTTTAGAAAATACTGGATTGATGAGAGATGGAGCTTGAGATATATCATTCTTGATAGCTTCAAAACTCTCCTTTCCCTCCATTGTCCACTTAAATGCCATGATTTTCTTCAACATCATGGTTATTGGCTTGACAAGAGTGAAAAAATCTAGACACAAACCTTTGGACAAAATTTATCCTCCTTAAGAAACTATAGAGGGAATTCTTGTGGCTTGGCAGTGGTAATGCTCGAATGGCTTCAACTCTTTCCGGATCAATTGTCAATCCCTCTTTAGATACAATGTGGCCTAGGAGTTTTCCTTTGTGAGCTAGGAATATACATTTTTTTGGATTTAGGGACACTCTGAATCTCCTGCATCTTTGGAAGACTTGTCTTAGGTGAAAAAGGTGATTTGATGCATTCTTGGAAAATGCGGTGATATCATCTAAGTACACAAGAACTATTTTATTTATTATCCCCTTGAATGCCACATCCATAGCTCTCTAGAATGTAGCTTTGGTCTTTGACAACCCGAATGACATTTTCATATAGGCATAGGTGCCCCATTTGGTGGTGAAGGCTATTTTGAATTGATACTCCTCTTTCACCATAATTTGATTGTATCCTGAGTACACATCTAGGAGAGAGAATACTTCTGATCCTGCAACTACCTACAAGACCTACTCCATAGAAGGAAGCGGATAGTGGTCTTTGAGAGATGCCCTGTTTAAGTCCCAAAAGTCCACGCACAACCTGATTTCTCCATTTCTTTTCCTGACCAATACCAGATTTACAACCCATCTTGAGTGCTTGATTAGAAATATGATGCTTGCCTCTATTAAATTATTCAACTCTTTCTTCATGAGAGCCTCAATATGAGGGTTGACTGGTCTTTTATTTTGTCTAATAGGATAAGCTTCCAGATCCAGTTAAATGGCATGTTGTGCTAACTTTGGATTAAAACCTTTGAAGTCTTCATACCCCCAAGCAAAGACATCTGGGAACTCTTGGCAAAGCTGTATGAAATCATAATTTTCCTGTTGAGTACTCACTTTGTCGATTTGGAGTACTTTACCCTCTCCAACTAAAATGGGCTCTGAATCCTCCCCTTTGACTTAGATATTTTCCTTTTCCTTCCAAAACTGATCATTGGGATTGAATATTGAATCCAATGTTACTAAGCCTTTTTGAATCTTATTCATCCTTAATTGCACCACTTGGTCCCCATATTGTTGCTCTAATTTATCCTGGTTATTAGCGGAGAATTCAACTTCTTCATGGAGGAAATTAATGAGGTGTTGATCATTCTCTAACACCTATTAACTTGTGTTTATGTATGGAACTACTGGCCTCACAACTACCTTGATATGGAGTTGTGTTTTATCTCTCTTGATACTATCAACCACATCAAATGTTTCCCCGATTGCTGAAAGTCTGTTTGCAACCTCATTTTTCTTCCTTGGTATGGAACTGATGTTAAAGGCCTCTAAGTTCTCAATGAGATCCCATACTCAGTTCTTGTAGATCTTTTGGAGATCATTTTTGGTAGCATTTAACCCTCTGACTTGATTAACAATCAACTCAATATATTTGAACAATTGTAATTTTTTTATACCTCTTTTCCTAGCCCAATGAAGTCCATGGATTAGAGCTTCGTACTCAGTTGTGTTGTTTGAACAAGGAAACTAAAATCAGAAGGCTGAATAACATTTGATGTTTTGTGGTGAAACAAACATGGCACCCCCTCCAGTACCTTTCCTGTTGTTGGGGATTTAGGATTGCAGAGTAGTGTTATGATTCAATAACAAACACAATCATGCACAAAGGATCTAAATAATTCCCCAAAATATACAGCAGTGGAATTATAAAATAGAATAATCCAATTTAAAATTAAGTACACACACATAACACAAAATGTATTGTGGTTCACCCAATGTGGACTATGTCTACCAAAGATAGATATCTCATATATATAATATAACAAGAGTAAAAACCAACTCTTCAATACAAGAGTACAATGCATCTCTACAAGAGTATCTCCTCTCCTCCATATCTCTTAATTTATCTCCATGAGTGCACTACAACCATGCCTCAAAACACCACCAAATCTCACATGCCAGGAACTAATGCATCTACCATTGTGTAACCAAGCTCTCCTGTGAATTTACAAACAAGACCTCTCACATGGGTCTACCAATGTGTAACCATATATGTGCACCAAGAAGTTAGTATCTCCTCTATCTTACTTCATTTGCCACTATAAACAAGAATACAACCTCCTCTACAATATCTGGATACTATTTGTATCCACAAGCTCTCCAACGAGATACAATACTAGATTCCTATGGATCAACAATACAATATGATCTCATGGATCTACAATAAAAGATCTCACAGCAACTTGTGGATCCACAATACAAGATCTCATAACAACCTATGGATCTACAAGATGAAAGGCTATGTAATTTGCATATTATGCAAGCCATTAAATTTAGACAAGACAATACAAAGGAAATATAGAAGAAGACATAACCACCTTCTCACCATTCAAATGTACCTACTATTTCCTTCTATCCAGCTTCTCTCCATTGAAGCTATGTCTTCATGCAACATTTTTCTTCTTTTTCTTCTTCTTCATCTTTAACCAAGGAGAATTAACATTATTCCTATATCCTTATGTTCTAACCCTAGTTTTCTAGCTTATATAAGCTTAGAAAAACTTAGGGCACCTTAGCTATGCATTTACAAACTTTAGATCAACTTTTATGATAAATTTAGATCTAATTCCCATGAGTTAAATATAAATTTGACACACAGGTAACCGGTACCGGTTACCCTAACCAGGGTCAGTTACCTTGATGCTGACTGGTGCCGGTTACCCTGACCAGTGCCAATTACTGAGTATACCAATGTAAATCATGCTAACTATGAAGCAATTCAGCTCCACAATCCTAACAATATCCCACTTGGAGATAAATTGCTGAACCTATACCTGTACATCACCATCCTATACATATTGTGAAGACCATCTATTCTTTATATCAACAATTCTCTCAAATGAAATCAGGAGGATTAAACCATATTCTAAAACCAAGAAGATAACAAACCCTTGACTTGTCATATACCTGCATGAAGCTACTCCTGATCCGTGATACATGAGCTATCCATACATCAAGCTCCCACTGAATAATAACTCCAAGCCTCTCGTGCTAATAAGCCACCATGAATAAGACACCTGCAAGATCTCCCACTCAAACTGAAATATTGCGCTTCAACTAAAACCATATCCATACCTATAAAATCGACCATGTTCTCCAACCATCTATCGATGTCTCAATGTAACCACCAATGTAACTGACCAAAGACAAGTCAAACTAGAATATGTGTAAGAAAAATAAGATCATGGGTCAAGAAAACCCAAATGCGTTCTACATGTAACCCATGGTTAATTACTCCACAACACTTGCACAACTCAAAGAATCACAATACTACATTCGGAAAATCCAACCCTACATAAACAACTAGCATGTCCAAGACAACCATCCATAGATAACATATATATCAAGGAGTAACATAGTAAAAAGAGGAAATATAAACATCCCCTACTCATGCTCAAGGAATCTATACCGTGCTCATAGGAATCCATGTGCAAAAAAAATATCTACATCATCATAGATTCACAAAATAGAATCTATCCACATGTATAAACTTACCATATACATCCATCCATATCATCAGGCTCTCCAGAAGCTCCAAGTCTCTCACCGACTAACTCCAAAGCCATATATGAATCCTGTGCTCATCAATGTAAACAAACACAAACCTACTAACCATGCTACTAATAATTAGTGCAAATGCCAGAAAAATGCCATAAAACTACTGCACAACCATCTAAGATGAAATAAAACAAGGGCAACATCAATAAGATGTAAATATACATTGTTTTCATAATGTAACCTGTAACAATTTTTTCCCCTTCTTTACCCTTTAATGTCAATAACATTTGTCTCTCTTCTTAACCCAGCTGAACAACCATTAACTGCGATCCCATAAGGGTATCCAAACACTAAAAATAAAACTAGAAGTGACGTCATCATAAACTCAAAATACCTATGAAACCGTGTCTGTCCTCCAAAACAAATTGTGCCTCATGCCACACCAAAAATGTAGGATAAACCTCTCACTCCACATGTGCATATATGTCCAACCTATAATGCCAACAACCACAGATTGCTCCCACTTAACCTGAAATCCCCTGTACTGCTTCTAATAACCAAGCTCAAAATCTATATATGTCAGTGATAAAAAATAAGATGAAAGAAAATATAAATTGATTCCCTTCTTATCAAAGAATACTTCCACTTCATAGAAGTTTGGACTTCTTGTGAATTAGGTGAATCAACTTATTTTCATCCTGTGCACTCAACATATTTCATTACCTGCAACTGTGTCTAAACAAGAATTTCATTGCGGATCCCATCCTTAGACTAGATACCCTTATCCTTAAGATTCTAGTAAATCCCGAAAATAAGAGTCAAACACACCAAATATCCATGGTATAAATTTTTATTTGTGCACACAATTCAAACATAATAGCAGTTTCTCCAAATGAAAGAAATAAAACATGAATCATATAGAGATACATGACTCAAAGTCTCACTAGAGTAACCAAGCCAACTCCGTCCTCTTTTTGATTCAATCATTGAAGTGGTCTGAACTATTTCTACTTGTACACACTATGCAACAAACATGATCCTCCAAAATAGGACACTGAAGCATCCATGCCATCTTCTAATGTAAGAAACCTTGTGCAAACCCGTTGTCACAAAGACCAACCATAGGTCAGTGACTGGTACTGGTTACACTATGTGATCGATATCGGTTCCTTGACTGACGTCGGTGCTTCTTCAATGAACACAATGCCAAAAATTGGCATAGGTCACCAAACAAGGTGCCTACTATGACCAAAGCCGATAGTTTTGCTGAGCCATTCATTTCAAGAAGCACCTAACCTTCCACAAAAACTTAATAATAATAATACATGCAATAAAATTGCACCAAGATGAAATACATCACCTTACCAGCACCAAGATACTCAATCGTATCATCAACTGAAGAACATGATTCTCTAATGGAAACCTTGTTTTCATTCTATGCTACTATATTCTTCTTTTGTAAAGAAGCCCATGAATCTATTTGCACTAAAGGATGCATACCTTCTCCTCTATCTCATACTTATATATGTAATCCCAAACCATGCATGTGCAACCAAAACATACAAGAACTGCAATACTAAGATAAAAACATACCTCTATAACCCATATCTACAATATGACCAACATGTTTGTGCCTCCAAGAACTAGGGACACCTCAGAAAACAAGACACATTCCATGCATATTCTTAATTCTTCATATCTGTGATTTTCTATTTAAAACCAGGTTGTTTAGTAACCAACCACGGTCACCATGTAACTGACCATGGTTACCCTGTAACCGACCACGGTCACCCTGCCGATGTCAGTTGCCACATAACCAACGCCAGTCACTATATTCTCCAACAACCTCACATGTCTAGCTTCCACTTGAGATTTAAATATCTTCCTATGATTTTCACATCAGGAAAAAAAACCTTGATCTCATACACCTGTTAGTAAACCACTAACAATATACTAAAGAAAAAACTTACTCTGAAATAACCAAGCTCTAATACTAGTTGTTGGGAATTCAGGACTGTGGAATAGTGCTATGATTCAATAACAACCCCAATCATGCACACATGATCTAAACAATCCCCCAAGATATACAACAGTGGAAGTATAAACTAGAATAATCCAAATCAAAGAAAATTACATACACATAAAAAATATGTACCGTGGTTCACCCAATGTGGGTTACGTCCACCAAAAATAGAGATCTCATATATATAATATAACAAGAGTACAAACCAACTCTTCAATACAAGAGTACAATTCAACTCTCCAGAGTATATCCTCTCCTCCACATCTCTAAATGGATCTCCATGAGTGCACTACAACTGTGCCTCCAAATACCACCAGATCTCACATACCAAAAACTACTGCATCTGCCACTGTGCAACCAAGATCTCCTGTGAATCTGCAAACAAGACCTCTCACATGGGTCTACCAATGTGCAACCATATATTTGCACCAAGAAGTAAGTCTCTCCTCCATCTCACTACATCTTTTATGTAAAAAAGAATACAACCTACTATACAATATATGGATACTATATGTATCCACAAGCTCTCCAATGAGCTATAATACTAGATTCCTATGGATCTACAATACAAGATCTCAAAACAATCCATGGATCTACAAGATGAAATACTATGTGCTTTGCATATTATGTAAGCCATTACATTTAGGTAAGACAATACAAAGGAAATGTAGAAGAAGACATAACCACCTTCTCACCATTCAGATGTACCTACTATTTCCTTCTGTCTAACTTCTCTCCATTGAAGATATGTCTTCATGTAACCTTTTTCTTCTTTTTCTTCTTTTTCTTCTTCTTCATCTTCAACCAAGGAGAATTAACATTCTTCCTCTATCCTTATGTTCTAACCCTAGTTTTCTAGCTTATATAAGATTATAAAAACTTAGGGCACCTTAGCTACGCATTTATAACCTTTAGATCAACTTTTATAATAAATTTAGATCTAATTCCCGTGAGTTAAATATAAACTTTCACACAAAGGTAACTGGTGTCGGTTACCCTGACCAGTGCCCGTTACCCTGACCAGTGCTGGTTACCCTGACCGGTGTCGGTTACCCTGATGCTGACCAGTGCCGGTTATTGAGTAAACCAGCAAGGTGTAAATCATGCTAACTGTGAATAAATTCAGCTCCACAATCGTAACACTTTCTCCTTGAGCCATCAAAAATACTTGTCATACTTCATTGTCATCCTTACTTATGGTTTGGTGATGCTAGGGAGAGGTGGATTCTCTTCATGCAAGTAATATATGCCTATTTCAATTTCTTCCATCTCTTTATAAGAATAAACAAATGTCTTTTATTTTCCCATTCATCTAATGTTAAATCCAAAATGCCTTCGAATTTAGTACCCATCTCTAGAGTGTTTGGGTAATCTTCCTGATCAGAAGCTGAGCAATTTGTATTGATTAGACTTGGCACATGAGGCTTAATGTGAAATTTTGCAATTGGTTCTAACCTGACTATGGATTTGGATCCATATATTGTTATGAAGATAATATGTGATCAGTCTGCAGATAGGTACCCACCTGTCTTAGCAGTGAAATCCCTTGAAAAAACACAAAGTAAAAAGTGGTGGTAGGTCAATAACTAATACATCTTACAAAAATGTGACATTGGGACAAACATGCAGTGTAATATTTAATCCTTTAATGACTCCAACGGCTCCCATTTTTGTCATGTCCAGTTTCACTACTCCTTTAGAGACCAGTTCATATTTTTGGCCCATTTGATCTACTATTTGCTTAGGTATTACTGAACCACTTGCCCTAGAATTGATCATGTAGTTGTGCACCAAGCTGTTCCTAAAAATCAATGACACGTAGAATGGTTGAGGCTTCAATTTTTTTCTTGGTTGACCTCCTTCTTGTTGAACTGCATTAGTGAGAACATTCTCTTGATTTTTGGATGATCCATTTGAGGTGGACCAATTGGCCATTGTTGCTTACAACAATTCCCACTATCCTAGATTTTCCAGTGACTCCCACATGGAAATTATTACGTGCAGTTTATTCATTTTATAAATAATTTTTGAAGGGAGATAGGTTGTCCTTTTAGTGCCCCTTACTCAGCACAATATTTTCCAGTGCTTGAATTGGTACATAACCTATTGTAACAGGTGCCTTGGGCTGATTTTGTGGGTTTGGGGCTGCTTTTGCAATGCTAACTCCTTGTGGGGTGAGAGTGGGCTGAGAAGCAGTTGGGATAGATGATTTACCTTCCCCTATGTCCCTCTTTTTTGAACATGTGTTGGTAGCTACACCTTGGAAAGGAGGTTGGTTAACTCCACAAAAGTATTCCATTTACCAATTGACCAGTGTGGTTTCAATTGGAGGAGCCTTTTGTGGATTTGTTTGCTGCTAATTTTCTTCCTCAGTTGGTTGTTGGGACACACCATAGTCTGCACCATTAAGGCTTGATTCAATACACCATTGAAACATGTTGCTTGATTGTGGGGTTGATTACATGGGAAGCACCATTCATACTCCTGTAAAATGTTGTTTTGAGTTGGAACCAAAAAGGCCCTGGATGTTGAAACTGCATTTGGATTATATGGTTGGAATGACCTAGAAGCTTGAGGTTTTCCTTGGTTTTGATTTTGATTTAGCTTGAGGGGGAGGTTTGTTTGATAGATATAGAGGCCTATTTGCTTGAGCTTGAGGCTGGTATGGTCTGAATCTCTGATTTTACTTCCTCTTAATAGTCACTAGCTCATTTCTTAAGTTTTGTAGCTGCTTCATAACCTCCTGAAGTTCTTTGGAAGAGCCAGAAGAAGTGGAGACCTCGATATTTATTTTATTTCTAAGGGTTGGAATGGATTCAACTTAGGTGCTTGACTAGTTGTAGGATTTCCCATTTCTGGATATAGAGGCATAGGTGGCCTAAGTTTAAGCTTGCCTACTTGAATAAAACAATTCTCCACTATGAAGGCTATGTTGTAGGCTCTTGAAAGCATTTTTCCTCCCATAGATTGTATCATCATAGCTATGTCTAAATTCAGAGCCTTCAAGAAGTAGAGGAACCCACCTTGGGAAGCTGGTCTCATGGCCATTGGGATTCTGTCCCATGTCTTTTGGAAATGGAAATTAAAATTTACCATCTACTCATTTAGAGCTCTTGTGATTGTTGTCAATTGTTATAATAAAGACAAATTATCTACCCTTTCTCCAAACTGATCACAGAGGGTTGTACACAGTTGATTCTAGTTTGTAATCAACCCCACTATTAAGCTCCTAAACCATTGCAAAGCATTTCCCTTGAAAGAGGAAGCTAATAATTTAACTGCAACATCCATTTCATTGATCTCATGGATTGCACAGACATTTGCAATGTCTTGAATATGGTCAATAGGGGTTGTATGATTCTCTCTAGTGAAGTAGGGGATGTTTTTCAATGCTACAATTGTGATCAGATTGTGTATGTTGAGGGCGAGTGGACTAATGTCTGTGAAGTTAACAAAAGTATTTGGTGGTGGTGGTTGGGCCATTCTGATTGGTCTAAGGACCCTAGTTGATTGAAGGAAAGGTCTACCAAGTGGAGGTGTAGACAAAGTCTTGTTACGTAGAGATGGTGATCTTTGTGGTCCTCTTCCTCTCCTTCCTCTTCCTGAGAGATAATTACAGGTAAACAAATATTCCTTCCTCTCTTGTCTCCTAGATATGGTCTGAATTCTTCTCATGTACTTGAGCAACCTGTGCTACTATGCCACTGAGTTATAACCCTGGGAGTCTCCAGACGTGTTGGGAATGAGCCTCTAAAGGCTAGGGTTTTACCAAGATGCACACCCAATCTTGATAAATTGGAGAAAACAAATTTGAAGGGCCTGAATTTTGATTTTCAGAAGGCAACCCCTATCTTACAACTGGCAGTCTCCAAAATTCTAAAATGCAGAGAGATCCCTCAAAATCCCGTAGCAAGAAAAACTTCGAAATCCAAAAATAGTACCCAGTTGAAACTCCTAATTTCTGAAATCTAAAAACCCAAAATTCTAAAATCTCGAAAGTTCCAAAATTCTAAAATCCCGAAATGTAAAAATCCTGAAACTCAGAAAACCCAAAAAGTTTGAAATTTTAAATCCTAAAATTCTGAAAACCCAAAAAAGTCTTAAATTCATAATCCCAAAATTCCAAAAATCAAAATTTTGATTTCTAAGAATACCATTTTGATCTCCAACCTCTAATCTATCCTTTGGTGAAATTTTGGCTTGTTTTGCTCATGAAAAAGCTCCAAAAATTGATTTTGAAACTCAGACCCTGCAATGAAAACTCTGAAATCTGAAATTTTCTTCCTCTAAAGTCTAAATTCCTTACAATTGCCTCCAAATCTTATGAGAAATGACCTCTTGTCCTACTAGGCATGCCAAAATGTTGAGGAAAAATCACAGTACCCCTAAATGCTTGCAAGTGAATAACTAGGTAGTCAGTATGATTTGTCAAACATGGATCTATCCTAAAGTGTGGGACTTTGAAAAATTGGATAGCTCTCCGAAGAAGGTTGAATACCTTTCCTAACCTAGTTCTAACTACTCCAAAGTGCAAAGAATGGATAATTTAACCCTATTCTAATGCTTTCCAAGGGGCACAAGGATAGAAGGATTGCATGAAAATGAAATATACTCTAAGGGAAGGTGGTGCACGAAGGAGTGTTGGACAACATACACTACATGAGAATGAAAACAAGTAAATTGGGGAGGGTGGTCAAGCACCACAGATCCAAACACCTGATACAAACCCACTTTCCAATAAACATAACACCATCAATTCCTTGCAATGACAAAAATGATAATGCACAAGAACCTTTAACTGTGATAAAAGATCAGATATGATGCAACAAATGTAAATGAGGGTTGAAAACATCCACAGATTTGATTTTTATTACTCCAATAAGTTGATACAATACATTACAATATGGGGGCCAAATTCATCAAATTTTTATTACAATGTTTAATGGGGAGGTTTGAAACTCCACATATTTCTTACAGACAAGAAAGGGAGGGGAAATTGCAAAGTATCGAATCTTTTGAGAAGGCCCCCTCCTTATAGTTTATAGAAGAAGATTCAAGAGAGGAGAGAGAGAGAGAGAGAGAGAGAGAGAGAGAGGAAGTCCTAAATTTCTCTAAAACCCACAAAAATCCTCGTTATTCTCCTGCAATGGCTATGGGGAGATCTGTAAAATCCATGCTTGATTGTACCATGCCTTGTGCAAGAAGAAATGGACTCCCTGATTGCACTTGCTCCATCTCTGCACCCTAGTATGGCCTCTAGATCCTGCAAATTCATCATAATTTTTCACCCACCTAACTCATTAATTTCTCATCTCTAATCATCCCATGCTGTAGAGTTCTGAAATACCTTTCCAATGATTATAAAATTTCCAAAAATAGATGAGTATGGAAGAAGTTATCATTATTTTTCTCCAGGTTACTTCCTGAGCTCATTCTTCACCTACCCCCCTAATCTCTTAAATTTTATCTTTCTATTAAATTCCTCTCTGAATTTCCTTCCCAATGAGTACAATTATATTAAATTTGGCCAAGGAATGCAAAATATATTCAAGTTTTTTCTCGGGCCACCATTTTAGGATTTGCACCTACCTACCGAGCTCCATTGAATGTAACTCGGCATGGTTCACGCCATTGAGCTAGTTTCACCTACCCCTGGATTGGTGTGAACTCGTTATCCAATGCTTACCTACCCAATGCACCCCCTGAAATGGTTCGGTGTTCCATGCAACTCGTTGGGCTTTCGGATTTTCCATTGGGTGAGTTTTCAGAGTTTATTGCTTCGGGGGTCCAAAGTTTTCAACGCCCCCCCAACTCGGTGACCACCTCAATATTCCTACATCTGAATCTTGAATTCAACTTGCCACACACACCGAATTTGAGTTTTCAAGATTTTGTGACTTCTAAGATTTTTGACTATCGATCCCCCAAGAATTTTGAAATTCGTTTTCTCGAAAACCCAAAGCCACGTTGGCTGTCAACTTGCTCACCTCACTAACATCCGAAGCTCCCACTTTGGATTTCAGGTTTTCCCGACTTTGGATATTTTTAAGTTTCTGACCTCACAAAATCCAAAGTGAGTTTTCTCCAAAAATATGAAGTTGCATCGATCACAAACTCCATCTGGTTATCTCGGGTCCCTGAGCTTGTTTCTCAATGCGTCCGACTGAGACTCCTAAGAGCTCACTCTCCACAACGAGCCACTTATTGATTCTTCAAGCTGTCCTATGCCAAAAACTTTCCAAAAACCTTTAGATTTTTGTATCCATGGCTAACTTCATGACCTGACCCTATGAATTTCATGTGACTTAACCTTCTCGATCCCTTATTCCTTCTGTGAAAACCTAGCTTGGCTCGCCGATTAATTCGATGAACCATCCTTGTTTACATGCAAGCTGACATCCCTGGCTTGTGCCTATGTCATCAACCTCCCATGATGAGCTCTTCATTTATCTCACCACATGAGTTGATTCCTTCGCGCTTCCACCTATTTAAGTCTCTGCTATTAAGCTCTTGTTCGAGTAGCTCACCTCCCTAGATCTACTTTGCTTCATCTTTGTGTCGTATAGCTAAACCGAGCTATGCGACTGAATCACCCTCAATGTTCCTCGCCAATGGGTTTCCTGTGCTCCCTTCCATCTTTGTCTACATCACTTCTTACACGAGCTATCTCCACACGTGCCGAACTTGGACGTCTCCCCGTCACTTTTTCAATTCAAACAAGCTCACCCAAGCTTTACAAAAACCCCGGCTCTCCATGCGGTGCCAAGAGCTCGCCGAGCCCTCAAAAGAGCTCGAGCAACCACCTTTGTAACTTAGCTCGCCAAGTAGCTCACCGAGCTACTCGGTGAGCCCTCCATTGACTTGTCTTCCCCCATGCAGAACTCCAGCTCACCGAGAAGCTCGGTGAGCTACTTTTAGCTTGATGGCCTATCATAGGCCTATTTTGTAAATTATTGGCCCCTCAACTCTTAATTGAATATTTTTTGAATTTCTCTCGAGCCAGGAGGCTGAGGGAGAGTAGTGAGATGCCTCGAAAGTTATTCTTCCATTTTTTCCTTTTTATGCCTGTTTGGGCCAGTGGGGCCCACACTTCCTCCTTTTTAAAGTTGATCCCCAAGGGAAAAAACCCATAAGAGAAAAAATAACTCTTATGTTTTCAACCCTCCCAAAATTACTGAAACTGCTTTCAAAACCTCGAAAACCACCTATAAGCTTGATTTCATCCTTAGATGCCCTGCTTGGTTTTCAGGTTTTGTTACCCTCTGTTGTCCACTTTACCCGGGGGAAAAAATGGATAACAATTAGGTTTGTATATCTCCTCAATCCAAACTATTGAGTTGGTGTTAAAACCTTGAGAAGGGTGCATGGAAAGATATAGTAAATTTTTTGAGTAATTATTAGTCCAACCTGACAATGAGGGTAAATGTTGCATATTCATTTGGTGGTAAAAATCTTTGAGACCCAAAATGGGTTTTCCGTACTCCTGACATGACATATTTGGGGGGTGTATAAACACCCAAAAAATAATCCAGGAGAGGGGAAGAGTGGACGAAAGAAAATAAAAAAAGAAGATATGAAAAATAACTAATCCTTCACGTTGGGTTCACCAATTTTGTACGCTTGAGAATCAACACGTGATTCTTGGACGCATGTGACCTCTCGAGGTCATGCAGAGAAAACTGGAATGATATGGATGGGATGACAGTTGGATGGGTAAATGGGACATAGGTGGAATATACGAAAATGACAACAAGAAATCAAGGCAATCGAATGTTCTCAACTGGAAAAATGGGAATTTGTTTGTTGAGCGTAATAAATGTCTGTCTTACTTGTTTGGGGGTAATGCTATGATCAAATATGATCACCACACGAAAATCACGGTCAATTTTGGTAGAACCAAACAAGACTCTACTTGGTTGTGGAACACCAGGAAATTTTCCTTTAAAGATAGGATGAACAATGGAATAAGGACAAATCAAAGGCCGTGGAACCTAGTCTTTATCTAGATGGTTTTCCTAAAATTCTTCGGCAGTATCCGCCTTGTTGTTCAAAGTGCTGAGTTGGTGAATGATATTAGGTGGTACCTAGGTAGTCCTAAAGATAAGATGACACAAGCCTTGGTAAATTTTTGTCAAGCGTGTATAAATGTTTGGTTGCGACACAGTTGGATTACAAACCCTAAGTCTTGGTTGTCGTGGACCCTGAATGGTCACATGGGCACAAACTAAGGAAATACATAAATAAAAAAACATGTAAGAAACCAAAGGGACTAAAGGTAAGGTATGGTAGCCTAGGCCACTATGGAAATGTGGGGTTTTGTTCATTCCAAATAATCTAAATTCCTACCTTTAAATAAACAATGCAAGCAAATCTAAATTAAATAAAAGGATGATTAATTTCCCCTTTTAATTTAATTAAATATTATTTTTAAATATATGATTAAATAAATGCAAAATGAACTATCTAATTACTTTTTTTATATTTTCAAAAAATATTTCAAATGAAAATAAATAAAGTAAATCTAATTAACTTGTACTATATTTTTGGATTTTTTGTTTACTGGAAATAAAATAAAAGAAACCTATAGGCAAGGCAAATTTCTTTTAAATTAAATGAAATCTACTTCTACACAAAAACAAAATAAACAAGGAATATCCGGATGTGGCTATTCCTTCGTTACAGAATGTGAAGCTTACTCTAAGTTACAAAAACTAATTTCTAATTTGTAATTGTGGATTCCTTACTTCTTCTATTTGCCTCACCTCAAAATCACATGAAGAAATAAGGCTTCTCAGAAGAAATTTCTTCTTCCCCTGATACTTCCCTGATAGAGCAATGAATTGCACATAAAATACTAACAATGAATAAATGCAATAAGGAGCATATACACAGAATCCTCCTCAACATTCTTTCCCTAGCAGACCCACATGGATAAGAAGGGAAAAAGGTTGTCATTGGAAGATTGTTCATATGCACATAAATCTAATTAGTAAAGGAAATGAAATCTACATGTATCCCTAATTTTAACCCTTTTAATAATTTTATCACTGGAAAATTATTTCGTATTGAATCCCTGATTTTAACCCTTCTAGTCATGTATCACTTAGGATACCTGTTTGGGTGGAGTTGCCTAGTCTTCCAATGCAAATTTGGTCATTTCTGAGTGAGATAATCTTCCCCATTTGTAGAGTTATCTATCAAGAACCCAAACATTTCTTCTACGCTCACCTGCATAAACAGGTTTATGTTGAGGTTTAACTTGTTGAAGATTTGCGAGATCATATAGACATCGAGGCTGGGTCCACTCATTTCTCCCTGAAAATTATTTATCCACCTCCTTAAGGTTCCTGAGAAACATTCATTCAAAAGTAACACAATATAAATGGATTAAAAGTGAATTTTACCTTCTCTAACTATGTATTCCAACCATAATAAGCTTGTGCACAGTTTCTTATTCCATTATTACATATTTTCAAGTCTTCCAAATTTGAATCTAGCATGATCATGCTCCATAAACACCATTCAAACCAATATTTTCAAAGATACAAGGATATTCAAGAACACTTCAAAGATTCACATTAAAAAAAACCCTTCATGACTTTCCTTTTACACATGTACAGTTTCCTTCTTTATGAAAATAGGAGTAATACATCTATTTTATTCTCATCTCATGTGGGATGCCCTTCATATCTCCTCTAAACTGCTTCCCCAACACTTCTCTATTCGAATACCTTTAACCCTATCCAAATTTAAGTAAGTCTCCTCTTTACTAGACCATAACTCAAGACAAACACATTGAGTTAAGAACCAATAATGGAGAAAACATGTCAAACTACTTAAAACATGAGAATTACCCCTTAAGAAGGGCTTACACACCTTATTCAGACACCTCTAAAAATTCCTAGACCCTTAACAAAACTCTAACAAGCCAAAATTGACCAAAAAGGAGGAATAATCTCACTTTCAAAATTCAAATGGTTTTTGGAGGGAAACTCATTCATAACTCAAATTTTAAATTTAAACTCTTACAAAGACCTCTAAACACATCATATGACCTATCATGACCTATTAAACATGTTGACATTGATATTTGACTCCAAGGAGTACTAATAACTAATGCTCCTGCATCAATACACATACACACATTGGTATTTATTTTATAGTATGTAGAGGGGTTACCAATGTAGGAGAACATAGAGGTAATAAATGGATGGAATAAACATAAACATCAAAGAACCATTTAGAGGTAAATAAAATCCATATGGAATCATCATTCATAATAAAATAATATTCATAGGAAGACCCAATCATACATAAGGAAAAGAGGGAGGAGATTTTTTTTACACCCTAAATAAATAAGGGTTGGGGTAGATTTGGTTATTATTTATTTAAAGGCATAAGGGTCATAAAAATTGGATATTCTTATTGATTAATAAATATTAATGCAAAAAACTAGATTACAGGTCCCAAAATAATTTGTAAAATAAAATGATAGAAATGATTTAGATCAAAACACAAGAGGATACGTATAATTTGTTAATTACATAAACATGTGTATGATTTGTGACTAAATAATGAATGAGAAGGATAGAAATGACCTAGAGGTGTTTCGTATCCTGAAATGTGACTATAATTTGAGTATTCATAGAACCATATGTCATGTATTAGAGTGTGGTATGGTCTAGATATAAGTTGTGTGGTCTTGGATTAGTGGGTGTTAGAATTTCGTAAGTTTTTTGTTTATGTGATTGAATTTAATATTTGTTTTTGTATGATTTTAGGGTTTGTAAAAGTGTGACACCTCTTATAGTGATATTTAATAAGTAGAAACACTAGGTTCCTATAGTAACTCTTCATGAAAATAATAATATATTAAAAGGATATTAACATTATATGTGGTGGACTTGGACATACCCTGACAGATAAGACCATATGATCTATTCTAGGTGTTACACTACATCCCATTGATGGCGGGTTTAAACTTCACGTAGCTCTCCTGGTGTAGGTGTAACTTTGTAAGAAAATCTATGTCAACCACTATCTTTCCCTCATATCTATTAACAAAATGATAGTGGGAATAACTATAGATATGTAGAACGTACCCTTCACATTGTAATATAATGTGATATGCTTGAAAATAATAAATTTATTCATTGACCAAGTAGAATCTTAACAAAATGTTGTATTGGCTTGAACTTTCTTGAATTGGAAAGCATATGGAATAAGAGACATGGATCTTGAACCTAGTTTTCCTAGATTCACACTCCTATGTTGTGATGCTTTTTAAAAGGATTTTATGATAAAATTTAGTACTTTACAATTGTATTTTACAATTATTCCTCTCAAAAGTGCTAGGTTCTTTGAACAAGTGGGCTATGTGTGATTATTGGGGTATTCGTAGGTTTAATTTCACATTTAGGATGGTCTATAGGATATAAAACAACTAAACAAAATATTTCAAATTGGAAAAGTGACTAATTATTAGTGGGAAATGGAGTAGTTGGGATTGAGACTAGACAATGAGACAATTTGGTTCCATTTTTATGGTTCTGTATAAGGAACTTGTGGGTTTTGTGAAACCTTTTGGGATTGGTGCCTATGGAGGACATAAGTTGGTATTGAAGGAATACATGATTGGTTTTATGCATAAATAAGTAGTCTACATAGATAATTATGTCATGAAAAAAGGGATAATGATATGTCATATGGGCTTATAATGTGTGCACAAATCATGCTCAAGGTGAAAGGAATTGATAAATTTCAAAATTTATATGTCTCCATTTGTCAAAATTCCCCCACCAGACGTCCCTACTTCCTTTAAATCTGAAATGGAAATTACATGCTTAAAAGAAATGATTCTTGAGTGTGTAAACACATTATATTTCTTCCCCCAGAGTTGTCTATTTTTCTTCGGTCCTAGCACACTCCATGATGAAACCTACAACATAGATGTAGTCAATTTCAGTAAAATAAATCAAACTATGAATCAAATTTGAATATAATATTTTAACTTGTAAATTTTAATTCTCATTTGTATCTTAGTATAAAAGAGATACAAAGCATGGAATAAATATGCGTATTTTATTTACTAAAGGAGAATCTTCTATATTTGTTTTTCGTGTACACTTAGATTTGAACTGATTTATTAAAGGATTGGGGGTGATTAGTCCCTACTATCACTGTAGTATATGCCATATTTGGATAAAAATCAAGGGTCACTTGACCTATTTCCAAAAAGGAGAAGTGTCATAATACATTTTTCCCAAGACACCCAAACAAGAAAGATCTCTACAGAGTTTTCTAGTCACGCTAATATACTCCTAAAATAGTGGGATGAAAGATGCTACAATGTTTTTTGGTCACATTAATATATTCAAAATCCCATGAACCACACCACTGTAGATGGATCTAGGCCTATGTGTAAAATAACACAAAGTCATAAGGGGTTGACTAGTCTCATTCCCCCACCGCGTGCTGTAACTTTGACTCCCAGAAATACAATGTTGTATATACAAAAATGATAATAAGGCCCATGCCTCCATACCCGGTATTGAAACTATGAATGATTCATGCACAATTATAATAAATAATGAAATACTAAAATCCTCCATATTTTGTACCAAAATGCAGTAAACCCTACTAAAAAATGTGTCATTTGTCCCTAAGCCTATATAAGAAGCCTAAAACTATCCATCAAAATATGGATTTTTTATAAATTTGAAAAATCTACTCTCATGATGAAAACAATCATCTTGGACCATAATGTCTTGCGGGTGCATCCTTGTTGGATGGTTAAGTACAAGTGTAATATTTGTTCAAGTTTTGTTTCTGAATATGTTCTTGACTATTTGTATCTTGTGTTTTTTATTTGAAGTCTAAATATATTCCCAAGGTTCTATACCCTATTTCATTACGTCTCTAAAGTTTGAATTCTATTTATGTGTCTCATGTCCATAAATATATGTGTGATAAACCCCATTGAATACTCCCTCTTAATGTGAGCGAGATGTGAAAGTATAACTCTTAGCTCAAAATAAATGATGTGTATCCATGTCAGATGTATAGTCTACATTGGATCACATGGAGGGATATTTTGGATGGACACCATTGATATCATGTTACTGCAAGGATTTTCATGGTAGAAACCATGACACATAAATCTAGAAAACAAGCAAACAAACAACAGTCATTAGAGCGAATGCTAAACATGTATAATAACAAACAAGTGAAGAGGTAATCAAGAATACAAGTAATATAACATACAAAAACTTAATAAAATTCATATATATTAGTAAAAAAAAATTAAAAAAATTACAAACAAGAGAGACCAAAGTATCATGATACATTCAGAGTGAAGGCTAGAGTCTACATACATAAAAGGAAGAATATAAGTAATCAAACAAGTGAATACAATAAAAAAGAACATCCTAAAGGCACACAGATTAAGATAAGTTAGCATTGCATAAAACATGTGTTATGCATATGAGCTTGAATAATATCATATTACACAACACTAAATTGGGAAAAATAAGAAAATGAAATTCATTGTAATGAAGCAAAAGCACTTGAGAAGTGTAAGAGATGCCCCCAGATTGGAAAGGCTAATGGATGGACTTAGGACAACACTTTTCATCATGTATAGTCTTGTATGTGTTCAATACTAAACTCAAGATACCTCATGAACACACATGTGTAAATAATATATAGAAAATATACTATCTATCATGTTGTATTTAGGTCATGATTTTATATTTATATATATATATATATATATATATATATATATATATATATTTTGTGTTTATTTGATTATTTGATTTTTATTTTATTTTAGAATATTTTTGTAAAAATATAGCAAAGCCAACGCTACCCTATGAAAGTGTCAAGAAGAGGAAGATCATAATCGTTGGAGGTGGGAGAATTATATTTTGGAGTTATAAATTAGGTATGTTCAGGGAACCATAGGGATAATACAACAATAATATTCATTAAAAATATTGTAGTTGAAGTTGTGTAAATAATTATCAACTGTATCATTTGGATCATCGTGACTACAACATGAGTTAGTCACTATAACATATTTATATTTTAAATTAACTAATAATGGTGTATTAGGGATAACTTTTTAATTTTTTGCACACTAATTTTTTTTGTGTGAGCTCAAATTTCCATGAACCATGCGCAAATAGTCTTGTTCAAACCTTTTTGTTTCATCTTGCACCTTTTGTAATGTTCCCTATGCAATGTGATCTTATTTAATGCATATTGTTTCCTTTTCTTTTTGTATGTAAGTAATATGTAGATCTTGCATTAGGATTGAATTTTCTAAAGGTTGTATCTATTTCAAATCCTCTTCATGACTATATTTCCCTTGTATGATAGGATAATTTATATCATTTAGTATTGTATTATGCACATACGATATAGATTTGGTATTTCTAGGTACCCATTTAAATTTAGGAGATTGAGATGGTCGTACAAGATATAATTCTCTCTAATGAACATCATTTATAGGAGGCCAAGAAACTGTACACCATTTTTTCATACTATATGATTAAAAATACCCAATGATGAGGATGATGAGGATCTCCAATAACTTGACAAGATATTTCAAATATTCTATCTTAAACTTCATTTCTTTTTGTTGTATTTACCTATTCATCATTATTTTTCTCAATAAGTACTTGGTCTTCTATAATGTGGGATCTAGTCACATGAGTATGCACGATAGGTTGGAAAAGGATTTTGTCTACATTTTGATTTTAATATGCCTCCTCATCCTCTTGAGTTGTTGTCTCAGGAAAGGAAAATTTTAAGGAACATGCGAAAAAAACTTGTAGAAATCATGGTGAATGTTGTTGGAACCAATTTCATAGTTTTGGCAAATCTATTAAAGACAAACTTTGATTTAATGGTAAAAATGGTAAAAACATAAAATATAGTTGCGTATCAAATGATGAATACAAAAATATTTATTTAATTCTTAAAACTGATTAGGTGAATGTCCTTTGTTAAATTCACTTTCCAACAAAAGTAATAAAGTATACTTGTTTCACTCGCTTGACATTCTAACACTAAGAAGACTAATGAATTTTTCCAAATATTGAATAAGAAAACAAAGTAGTTTCAATGTTTTACATGTTATTGTTTTTTTTACATAATAGACGAGGGGTCTATTGAGACCCTCACCCTTAAAACTTATATATATATATATATATATATATATATATATATATCAAAGTATAAAATAAAGGCATATATTTGTACTAACCAAAGCTACAAAAGATATCCCATGGGAGGAAACAACACTCTTGACATAAATAATTATAAATAGATAAAATAGATACACACTATAGAAGACTATTCTTGTTCACAGTTTTATGCAAGAAAGAGGAACTAAGACTGGATAAAAGAGTATATTCTCCTCCCTCTCATGAAATTCGTTATAATCATCCATGGGTCAAAATACGTGCAAAATTTGAATGATGCATCCTACAGGAAAAATGAAGGCCACTTAAAACCTTTAGAATCTCAACCTTCCCTTTAGGCATGGGCATTTATTCTTGCATCATTTTCACACCATATGGGAAGGGTTGTATTCCCCTTCCCCCCAAAAATTATGAATCATATTTCTCCTTTGATTGTAATGCCACACTCATAGTTCTCGACTTGAAGGCCTTGCACACTTTTCGATCCAATTTTCCTACTTTCTTACACAACTCAAAAAAGAATTTTTTCAGAGAATCTATGTTAGGGATTGCATCTCCTACCCCCAAAACATTTGGGTGGAATTTGTTACAAATATTCTCTATGCCATATTATGAAGTAAAATATCCTTAAGACAAAAGCTTCTAAATCAAGAACTAATAAATTTGAAAGGTAGGGGTAATATTAGCTAGCTTAGAAAGAAAACCAAAATGGACACTATCAAAAGAATAAAAATCCTCCACTGAATCCATAATATTAGGAAAGGTTAATATATGATTAACAAATTCCAATTCAACTTCAATAACATAAAATATTTTGTGTAATAAGATCCTTGGAATGTCAGCTATAATGGGTAAAGAAAAATAACATATTTTAATGGGAAATTCTAAATCTGAAGTTACACATGATGATAAGAGAGAGAGAGAGCTCAAATTCACATGCTTATACAACTTGTGAATTATACCAATTCTAAATCATCCTTATATACAATTCGCCATGATTATAAGATCAAAATACTTATGCATTTAATTTAAATTTGTGTAAACAGTGACAAAATAGAAAAGTTTAATTGAAGTTGGTCTTGCTTTTTGAGAATTAAATATTTATATAATTAGAATTTAAGTTCTCATGATAAAACATTTATATTTGAGCTAATATTATATTCATGGGAAGCTACATTAATATGTGGTCCATTGCCTTCTATTTAGAAACCAACTCATAAATAATAAATCATAATCATAGTTTTAGATTAATATATTATATGACATGATTTTGAGCTACTAGTACGCATGGATTTTATAGCTAATGTGGATTTAATATGCTGCTTTTATTGATTTTCCATGTATTCCCATAAATTATTTCTATCTTTTCACCTCTAAGTCCCGTTTTTTATTAAAGGAAAATAGTTTTGAAGGGACTATAACTTGTTATAACAAAGGCTCAACAACCAGATCAACATGAAAAAGCATCAAAATAGGATCTGAATCCAGATATTATGATAAGTCTAACAGTAGTAAAAAAAGAAGATACTAATAAAAATAAAAATAGGGACATAACAACAACTAAACAACAAACTATCAGAAACAAAACAACAACTTGAGCTCCTCCAGCCTGCCCAGACAGTATTATTTCATCAAATCCCTTTCAATCCTTGATTTGATCATCTATGGGGAGGTAAAAAGTGCTAGAGTGGTGACATGTGTTCGGTCATTAACGTTCAACTATGAGATGGCCTGATTTCTCTCCTTTTCAGTACCCCAAATATCCTCAGGGACTCCACTCAACAATGTGATGCTTCTGACATGTTGTTCAAGAAACTCACTGATTGCTTTAAAGATGGCCATATTGTGGTCATGTCTATCCTTATTTCTCCCCATTCTATCATCCAATGAGTTCAATTTTCTGTAAATTTCTTCAGTTTGATTTATGCCAAAACCCACATAATCATTTATCTCTTTTTTCCCTTTTGCTTGTTTAGCTGATGTATCTCTTTCTTGATATTTTCTACCTTATTTTCCAGTGTTTCCATTCTAAGGAGAATATTATCCCTCTCCTGCTGGGAAGCTTTTTTCTTCCCTGCATTACTAATATGCAAGAGATTGTGAACCATTTCCATATCCTTGTTACTCCAGAGGACATGACTAGAGGTAGGTGGGGTTGCTTTATGGGGTGCAGGGTTCTTAGCCTTGACATTCCTAAAATTGGAAGATTTGGATGGGTTAGGAGTGGGTGTGCTATGAAAGGGAGTGGGATGAATGTTGGTGGAAACATGAATGGCAGGGAAATTGATGAGGTAATACTTGTGAAGGAGAAAGATGAGCCCCTAGTGAAGGGGGGTGGAACTAGTATGTTTTTTAAAATCAAGAAAGGATCATTCCAAAGAATACAGGAGATAGTGCGGGAAGCAAACAACAATATTTCTCCTAAAGTGATTAAGGAAAACCAAGTGTTTGGTGGGAATAGTAATGTAGTGACCTTCAAGGGATATAAACCACACCATTATTTTAGTAATTTCATCAAAAGGTTTTGGAATGGAGCTTACCTGAATGCCAGCCGTAACAAAGATGATATCCTCCCCTGCATCAATAAACTTCTTTGCTTCAACATTTTTGTCAACTCTTTTGCTGAAGAACTGGATTCCATCCAAAGCCAGCCCTATAACCTCTGCAATTAGCTCCTCTAAGTCCAGTTAATTCTTGTGTTTCAATTACAATTTTGTCACATTTTTTCGCATACATTATGATTTTTAGGATTACTAATACTATAATAAAATTATGGTTTTAAGTCTGACATTGCATGTCATTTTTTTACAAACCGTGCTTTAACAAAACCATGGTTTTAAGTATGACATTGCATGCTTTTTTAATGAAGGAAATGAGAATTTTCAGTCTATGAAATGCTGTAGACTACCATCACATTGTTAGCTGACTTGTCAATGTTTATTCACATTTTGAATTACAAGTTCTCACATGTTTTATAGTTTTAGAAGCAATGTGGTGGCCATTGTTCATATGTTATACTCTATAATAAATGATCTTCGGTTATGATAAGTTTTGACAGTTCCAAAACTACGCAGAGCTTGTTAATTCATTCACTATTCACAGATTAATAAGACAAGTATCTAATAAATATTAGAAAACCTACATTATCTTAAGAAATGATACTACGGGATTAGTGCACCAAGTTGGGGGGCCAAAAGGGGGTCTTAAGTGGACACATTTTTCTTAAAAAAAACTTCAACTTGTACGAGTTTTTCGAAGTAGTTACACTCAAAATTGGAAGATGTTGTAGAAATATGAATCATATCATTTTGAGTCTAGTTTCTAAGCTACTAAAGTTTATTGAAAACAGATAAGTTTAAGTGGGGTAAAAAACTAAAATACCAACAGATGCTCCTATTTTTGTTAAAAAACATAATAGAGTGACTTTCGTGCCCCCCACCATTTTTTGAGCACCATTTAGTATTTTTGAAAACCCTTTGGTAGAAAGATAGTTAGGAGCATCTAGTTTTGGATCCATTTGTTTTAGACTTTTTTAGCGAATATTTTTTTATTTATGATTTTTCTAGTACATAAATTTTATGTTTTGAAAAATAACGGAGCTCCGACCGTGCCCCCCACTAACTACCTAAAAAAATATCAAAAATTAGTTTTTTTTTAATATGTATAGAATTATGCCTAGTTTGGGCCAGTATAATTTTTTTTAAATTTCAATCACCCAAAAAAAAGATACACTATGAAATATAGACATATTTACACTTCAAAAAATAGCTATAAAAAGGCATAGTTAGAAAATAAATAATATGGAAACCTTATATTAGTCATAAAATTTGAAAAATTATATTTTTAGAAAGAAGAAACTATGCTCTACGTCGTGGTATAATTTTTTAAAAATGGATCGATTGTTTTATTTTGATTTATCATAGGGGAAGTGGCATTTTTACATTTTCTTGCAAAAACACGTTGTTTGCTGTGTTTGTACAGGTCCATGCCTCAAGCTTGGGGATCCAAACCGGATCCCAAGCCTTGAGGCATGACTTGGGAAAAGAGTTCACACAAAAAACGTGTATGTGTTATAATGCGTACGCGTTTTTCTTTGTTTTATATATTGTGGCCCCCAACGTCCCTTTCATCTCTTTCACGGGAATTCTATAAACATTCTGTTTTGTAAACCGGATCCCAAGCCTTGAGGCATGGCTTGGGAAAAGAGAAAAAAAAAAACATGTATGTGTTATAACGCGTACGTGTTTTTATTTGTTTTATATATTGTGGCCCCCCAACGTCCCTTTCATCTCTTTCACAGGAATTCTGCAAACATTCTGTTTTGTCTGCAATTTTCTCTACATTCTTGCACGATTTTTTAGTAGTTCATTTTTTGCCCTGCCAAACTAATTGATTTTTTCTAATCATGGGAAATAAACATCGAGCTAAGGATAAGAGGAAAGTCAAGAACAAGACACTAGAGCAATTTGAAGAGAAGAGAAAAAATAAATTGAAGAGAATGCAAAAAAATTGAGCAGGGCAAGGCACATCCGTTATATCAAATGTAGCTAATGTATTAGAAAATGGGAATGAAATACATAATGAAAATGTAGAGAATAATGATTTTGCAATGAATAATGATATTGAATTGAATGATAATGTTGGTAAGGATGAAGAAATTTATATGAATCCAATTGTTGAACCCTTACTTGAGAATCCAAATGTTAACCCCAAAATTTGTATGAAAACACTGAATGAAGAAAGTAACCTTGTAAATGAATCTTCACCTCTAAGAACACCTCCTTCCATTTTTCGAAGAAAACCAATTCACTTAATTGAAATTGATGAAAACATTATAAAACCAATGCCTAACAAAATGTCTGAAAGAAATGAGAGAAGAAAAGCTAGTGGAATTTGGGATAATTACTTTGAGAATTTAAATGACACACAAAGATGTCAATTATTTGTTACATTGATGAAATTAATTCAGATGAGACCTGTAATGAAGACTCGGGGGTTAAGAACATCTTATGTTGTTGATCAAAATGTGTCAATTGTTGAAAACATACATAAAGCATACCAAACTGTAGGTGGCAAAAGACACACCAAAGATAGTAATTCTACACGACATGCACTTACTAATTGTATAGTAAGTGATAAAAAAATTAATAAACGCTTGATTAGAAAAACTAGTGCTTTGAAGCTAAACAGAAAAACACTAATGAAAGCAATAGAGAGACGTAAACGTCTTGAGTTAGTCAATAACATTGAATATTGGGCTTTCTCTAGCAGACTTCCATGAAAAGACAAGAATACATATGATATTCTAAAAGAATTAATTGTAAAATTTTGGAATGAGAACACAAGATTGTCACCGAATAGAAGAGATACGGTAAAAAGAAGAATATGTTCTCGTAATCGTGAATCGTGTGCAAAATATTTCTTAGATATGACTCAAAAAGAATTATTCTCTAAGTTTAAGATTGAAAATCCACAAATTAACATTAGCTAAAGATTCTTTGAAATGAGCAAACCCTTTTATGTGAAAATCAATCACTCACGTACCACTTGTTGTTGTAGGCATCATGTTGAATTTTCAATGCATTATGATGTTTTTTTGTTAAATACGTTGTGTTTTGCATACTGACATCATGTTGCAGGAGTGTGGAATAAATGTCCCACAAAAATCTTCAAGGGAATTTATTCCGACAATATTTTGTGAAAAATCAACAAGACAATTTTTTTATAACAAAGCATGTTTGGATGGAACATGCAATGTATACGGTGGCGTACCAAATCTGAAAAGTTGTATCCCAGAGGAGAGTACATATTCAATAGGAAAATAATTGGTTGATTTCACCAAATATAAATTGGTGGCATATCAATTAAAATATGGAAAAGAATCTAAGAGGTGTGAGCTTGTTAGAAAATAATTACCTATATCAGGATATATGGTCAAATTCAGAGAGAAATTTTTTATGAGTATGCAAGGCACACACATAGAGATCAATGGTTGGATGAAAAATTCAAGTTAAGAAAGGACACATTCCCACTTGGTACTATTGTTTCAGTAGTTGACTTCGCAGAGAATTACACATTGCAGCAAAAAATGGAGGTTCAGTCTCAATATTATAACTCAGTGTAAGTTTCTATTTTCGTGCATATAACATTCATGCACTCTCCTGAAAGCACTTATCAAGATTGAAAAATATTAAGAGAGTATCATTTCTACATCAGTGATGATCGGACACATTCTGCAGAATATGTACAAGGGTGTTTCTAGGTGTTTTATGCGAACTTGAATGAGAGGAACATTAGTTTCGATCAACATTACATTTGGTCAGACAACTGCACATCACAATTCAAGAATGCGCAAATATTTTATTGGTTAAACAGGATGCACAAAGAAAAAAATGTACAACATATCTGGAGTTTTACTGAGGTAGGGCATGGAAAAGGAGAGCATGATGGTGCAGGAGCATGTGTGAAAAGAGAACTTGCAAGAGAAGAGTTAAAGTTCAAGGATGGTGCTAAATTTACAGATGTAAAAAATATTGTTGATTGGTGTGTCAAGAATATGGGCCATGAATCTCAAGAGAGATCAATGGTTCGTAGATATTTTTGGTTGATAGAGGAACAACATTGGGCAAACTTTGAAGATTGTATGATAGTTATAGGATCAAGTGATATGCACTCATTCCGTAGTTCAGATGTAAATTCTTGGACTATTTATACTAGGTGCATGACATGTTTTTGTATATCGTGCATTCATTTTTCATGGAATGAATGTGAGTCACAATAGTGGGTGGATGAATGGACTTGTAGACCTCTAATTCCACTCAACACACATCAAGTTCCATGAGCATTACAACTTGCAAGGTCTTCAGATCAAATGACAACATCACCTGACTTTAACCAAGTCTCTGATTTAGTGCAACAAGGTACATACATATATGTAAATGCCATGTTTTAGATTTATAAATTATTAAATGGTCAACTCTTAATGTATTTTTAAATTGACTTAACAGTTTTACTTTGTGATACATAGGGCACGTTTTTGTAATTATTGCGATGGAATTTAACAAAGAAGGAACATACTACTTCTTGTCTCATTGGGTAGAGGGGAAAAAATTGACTTCCACAGTCATTGATGGTGAAGACCTTGAGTATCCCACTACATCAGTGGTATTCACTGGAACTTGGATTCGACGATATCCTATAAAAAAATAAAAAAATTGGTTGTTTGAAGACTATGAATTACATCGGAAGATACTTCACTATTCACATTTGGTCCTTGCAACAAATATTAAATTGATCAAATATTGAGGGCGGCCATCAAACAAGAATCTATGGAAGGTTCGTGAATCAGATCATGAAGAAATTCTTGCTATTGTCAAGAATAGAGTTGATCCTTGCGGTTCATTGGATTGAATTTGCAAAGGTATGTTCTTCATGAATTTAATTTGAATATTTACTTAAATGATTTTGTTTAGATTTTGTATGATTTAAAATTCTATTTAATTGGTTAGTAACATGTTTATGTAGGTTAGTGGTGCCAAAAAAGCTTCCACCTTCATGTGGTCGGCACTGTTAGTCGAGAATTTATTATTCTCGAAGCTAAGTGAAGCTAAGAGAAATTAAATATTAGAAAGGAACTACAAACAAAAATTCTCATTTCACCACCTATATTGAAAAAAACTCTTATTAAAATTCTCATTTCACCACCTATATTGTATGAACCACCTATATTATTCAGGTGATTGGCAATGAACAACCTTACACTGACTCATTCTGAATGGAGATGGAGAAAACCATGAGAGGATTTTGTAGAGGGCTTCAACATGGAGGTCTCGGATCTGACAAGATGTCTCTAGGTGCCACGGAGTCTGAGAAATCACCCGTTGAAGATATGACATGTTTGGGTCTCAGGGCTCATAAGCGACTACGCCCAGACGAGGTATCCCAAAAGCACGAGGAGTGTAGGGAACCAAAAAAAAGCCTCCACTAGCATTCACCCGGCAACACCGACATGTTAGCGTAGTTGGTTCGGTCCCACGAGCTTTCGTTTGCAAACTATAGCGTCTAGCAGCCGTACACTGACTCAAACTACACTATTTTGCGCATTTGCAAACAATAGCACAACGAGAGAACCAGATGGATATGGAGAAACCCGTGAGAGTATTTTGTAGAGGGCTTCAACATGGAGGTCTCAGATATAAAGAGACATCTCTAGGTACCACAAAGTCTGAGAAATCACCCGTCGAAGATATGGCGTGTTTGGGCATGAGGGCTCTTAAGTGACTACGCCTGGACACGGTAGCTTGAAAGCACGGGGAGTGTAAGGAACCAAAAAAAATCCTCCAATAGCGTTCACTTGGCCACTCTGATGTGTTTGCATAGTTGGTTTGGTCCCATGAGCTTTTGTTTGCAAACTACAGCCTTTGGCAGCCCTACACTGACTCAGACTATATTATTTCGCGCCTTTGCAAACAATAGGATAGTGAGAGAACTGAATGGAGATGGAGAAAATCATGAGATTATTTCATATAGGGATTCAACATGGAGGCCTCGGATTTGATGAGATGTCTCTAGGTGCCATGGAGTTTGAGAAATCACATGTCGAAGATATAGCGTGTTTTGACCTCAGGGCTCTTAAGTGACTATGCTCGAATGAGGTAGCCCGAAAGCACGAGGAGTGTAGGGAACCAAAAAAAAGCCTCCAATAGCGTTCACCTGGCCACCTCGATGTGTTAGCGTAGTTGGTTTGGTCCCACAAGCTTCTGTTTACAAACTACAGCCTATGACAGCCCTACACTGACTCAGACTGCACTATTTCGCGCGTTTGCAAACAATAGGACAATGAGAGAACCTAAAGGAGATGGAGAAAACTGTGATAGGATTTCTTAGAGGGCCTCAAAGTGGAGGTCTCAGATCTAATGAAACATCTCTAGGTTCCACATAGTCCAAGAAATCACCTGTTGAAGATATGGTGTGTTTTGGCCTCAAGGCTCTTAAGGGACTACACCTGGACGAGGTAACATGAAAGCACGGGGAGTATAGGGAACCAAAAAAATGCCTCCACTAGCATTCACCAGGCTACCTTGACATGTTGGTATAGTTGGTTCAATCCCATGAGATTCTGTTTGCAAACTACAACGTCTGACAGATTAAACTAACTCAAACTGCACTATTTCGCGTGTTTGTAAACAATAGGACAACGAGAGAACCGAATGGATATGGAGAAAACAACGAGAGGATTTCATAGAGGGCTTCAATGTGGAGGTCTCAGATTTGAAGATACATCTCTACATGTCACAGAGTCCAAGAAATCACCCATCGAAGATATGTTGTGTTTGGACCTCAGGGTTCTTAAGCGACTATGCCCAGACGAGGTAGCCCGAAAGTACGGGGAACGTAGGGAACCAAAATGAAGCCTCCACTAGCATTCAATTGGCCACCCTAATGTGTTGGCGTAGTTAGTTCAGTCCCATGAGCTTCCGTTTGCAAACTATAGCCTCTAGCAGCCCTACAATGACTTAGAATGCACTATTTCGTGCCTTTGTAAACAATAGGACAACGAGATAATCTAATGAAGATGGAGAAAACCGTGAGCGGCTTTCGTAGAGGGCTTCAATGTGGAGGTCTCAGATCTGACGAGACATCTCTAGGTGCCATGAAGTCCAAGAAATCACCCGTCAAAGATATAAAGTGTTTTGGGCTCAGGGCTCTTAAGTGACTACGTTCGGACGAGGTAGCCCAAAAGCACAGGGAGCATAGGGAATGAAAACGAAGCCTACCTCTTTCGGGCGTAGTCTCTTAAGACCCCCGAGGTAAAAACATGCTATATATTTGACGGGTGATTTCTCAGACTCCGTGGTACCTAGAGACATCTCGTTAGATCATAGACCTCCATGTCGGGGCCCTCTACGAAAGCCTCTCGCGGTTTTCTCCATCTCCATTCGGTTCTATCGTTGTCCTATTGTTTGCAAAGGCGCGAAATAGTGTAGTTTGAGTCAGTGTAGGGCTACTAGAGGCTGTAGTTTGCAAACGGAAGCTCATGGGACCGAACCAACTATGTCAACATGTTAGGGTGGCTAGGTGAACGCTAGTGGAGGCTTCGTTTTGGTTCCCTACGCTCCCTGTACTTTCGGGCTACCTTGTTTGGGCGTAGTCACTTAAGAGCCCTAAGGCCCAAACACGCCATATCTTCGACGGGTGATTTCTTGGTCTCCGTGGAACCTAGATAAATCTCGTTAGATCCAAGACCTCCATGTTGGGGCCCTCTAAGAAATCATATCGCTATTTTATCCATCTCCATTTGGTTCTCTCGTTGTCCTATTGTTTGCAAAGGCGCGAAATAGTGTAGTCCGAGTCAGTGTACGGCTGCCAAATGCTGTAGTTTACAAATAGAAGCTCATGGGACCAAACTAACTATGCCAACACATCGGGGTGTCTAGGTGAACACTAGTGGAGGCTTTTTTTTGGTTCCCTATGCTCCTCGTGATTTCGGGATACCTCTTCAGGGCGTAGTCGCTTAAGAGCCTTGAGGCCCAAACACGCTATATCTTCGACAGGTGATTTCTCGGACTCCATGACACCTGGAGACATCTCTTCATATCCAAGACCTCCATGTTGAATCCCTCTACGAAATCCTCTCGCATTTTTCTTGATCACCATTTGGTTTTCTCGTTGTGCTATTGTTTTCAAATGCACAAAATAGTGCAATCTGAGTCAGTGTACAGCTGCCAGACGTTGTGGTTTGCAAACAGAAGCTTGTGGGACCGAACCAAGTACGCAAACACATCAGGGTGGCTAGGTGAACACTAGTGGAGGCTTCATTTTTGTTACCTATGTTCCCCGTGCTTTTGGGCTACCTCGTCCGGGCGTAGTTGCTTAAGAGCACTGAGGCCCAAACACGCAATATCTTTGACGAGTGATTTATTTGACTCTGTGGCACCTAGAGATGTCTCATCAGATCCAAGACCTCCATGTTGAAGCCCTCTACGAAATCCTCTCGCGGTTTTTTACATCTCCATCCAGTTCTCTCGTTGTGCTATTGTTTACAAACTCGTGAAATAGTGCAGTCTGAGTCAGTGTACGACTGCCAGACGCTGTAGTTTGCAAATGGAAGCTTGTGGGACCAAAACAACTACGCCAACACATTGGGGTAGCCAGGTGAACTCTACTGGAGGCTTTGTTTTGGTTCCCTACGCTCCCCGTACTTTCGAGCTACCTCTTCCAGGCGTAGTCGCTTAAGAGCGCTGAGGCCCAAATACACCATATTTTTGACAAGTGATTTCTCAAACTCCGTGACACCTAGAGATGTATCTTCATATCCGAGACCTCCATGTTGAAGCCCCATATGAAAGCCTCTTGCAATTTTCTTTATCTCCATCTGATTCTCTCGTTGTGCTATTGTTTTCAAACGCGCAAAATAGTGCAATATGAGTAAGTGTACGGCTACCAGACGTTGTAGTTTGTAAACGGAAGCTCGTGGGACCAAACCAACTACGCCAACACGTCGGGGTGGCTAGGTGAATACTAGTGGAGGCTTCATTTTGGTTCCCTACGCTCCTCGTGCGTTCGGGCTACCTCGTTCGGTCGTAGTCGCTTAAGAGCCCTGAGGCCCAAACACGCCATATCTTTGATGGGTGATTTCTCAAACTCCGTGGCACCTAGAGATGTCTTGTCAGATCCGAGACCTCCATGATGAAGCCCTATATGAAATCCTCTGGTGGTTTTCTCCATCTCCATCCATTTCTCTGGTTCTGCTATTATTTTCAAACGCGTGAAATAGTGCAATCTGAGTCAGTGTACGGCTGCCAGACGTTGTAGTTTGTAAACAGAAGCTCATGGGACTGAACCAACTATGTTAACATGTTGGGGTGGCCAGGTGAACACTAGCAGAGGATTTATTTTGGTTCCCTATGCTCCCCGTGCTTTCGGGCTACCTCGTCCGGGCGTAGTCGCTTAAGAGCCCTGAGGCCCAAAAATGCCATATTTTCGATGGGTGAGTTATGGCACCTAGAAATGTCTCGTCAGATCTGAGACCTCCATGTTGAAGCCCTTTATGAAATCCTCTCACGGTTTTCTCCATATCCATCCAGTTCTCTCATTGTGCTATTGTTTGCAAACACGTAAAATAGTGTAGTTTGAGTCAGTGTAGGGTTGTCAGACGCTGTAGTTGGAAAACAAAAGCTTGTGGGACCAAACCAACTATGCCAAAACATCGAGGTGGAAAAATGAACGCTAGTGGAGGCTTAATTTTGGTTCCCTACACTCCATGTGCTTTCGGGTTACCTCGTCCGGGTGTAGTCACTTAAGAGCCCCGAGGCCCAAACATGCCATATCTTCGACAGGTAATTTCTCAGACTTCGTGGCACCTAAAGACGTCACGTCAGATTTGATACCTCCATGTTGAAGCCCTCTACAAAATCCTCTCACGGTTTTCTCCATATGGTTCTCTCGTTATGTTATTGTTTGTAAATGTGCGAAATAGTGCAGTCTGAGTCAGTGTATGGCTGCCAGATGCTATAGTTTGCAAACGGAAGCTCATGGGACCAAACCAACTACGCCAACATGTCGGGGTGGCCTGGTGAACACTAGTTGAGGCTTCGTTTTGGTTCCCTATGCTCCCTGTGCTTTCGGGCTACCTCGTCTGGGCGTAGTCCCTTAAGAGCCCTGAGGCCCAAACACGCCATATCTTAGACGGGTGATTTCTCAGACTCCTTGGCACCTAGATATGTCTCGTCATATCTGAGACCTCCATGTTAAAGCCCTCTACGAAATTCTCTCATGGTTTTATCCAACTCTATTTTGTTCTCTCAATGTACTATTGTTTGTAAACACGTGAAATAGTGTAGTCTGAGTTAGTGTACGGCTACTAGAGCCTGTATTTTGCAAACGGAAGCTCATGGGACTGAACCATCTACGCCAACACGTCAAGGTGGCCTAGTGAATACTAGTGGAGTCTTATTTTTGGTTCCCTATGCTCCCCGTGCTTTCGGGCTACCTCGTCCGGGCGTAGTCCCTTAAGAGCCCTGAGGCCCAAACACACCATATCTTCGACGGGTTATTTCTCAGACTCCGTGGCACCTAGAGACGTCTTGTCAGATCCGAGACCTCCACATAGGGGCCCTCTATGAAATCCTATCACGGTTTTATCCATCTCTATTTGGTTCTTTCACTGTCCTATTATTTGCAAAGGCGCGAAATAGTGTAGTTTGAGTCAGTGTAGGGTTGTCAGACGCTGTAGTTTGCAAACGGAAGCTCGTGGGACCGAACCAACTACACCAACACATCAGTGTGGCTAGGTGAACGCTAGTAGAGTCTTCTTTTTGGTTCCCTATGCTCCCCATGCTTTCGGGCTACCTCGTCCAAGCGTAGTCCCTTAAGAGCCTTGAATGACTAGATTGGCTTAAGAATGAATTTGATAGGGGTGTGTCTAAGAACACACGGGAGTTATTAATTACCTAGTAAATATTTCTTGTTTAGTTATGGATGGGAGTCAGCTATCCTATGACTTAGTGACCCTCCATTCATTGATAATTTATGCTATGATAAAGCCATGGATGCTTTCAAAACCGCCTTAAAAAGGATAGGGGTAGTCATTAAGCCTAGTGAAGGGTGTGATATGATTTCAAAATAACTTGAAATGCCTACAGATTTAAAGGTAATAACATGAATTGGACAGGATTAGACAATCAAGAATCATTGAGCGTCTGAATCAGAATGTCATTGCATGTGAAGAAATTCTCAAGCATTGGAGTAATGTATATGGAGAGACATTCTCAAAATATCAACAGATGAAAGGCATCAAATTGTGATGACTCTTGAGTGTTTTAACAGGGGAGAAGACTACGAAGCATATAAGAATGTAGTAAGTGCATGATAAGATATAAACTAGTACAAAGAGACCATGAGCAAGAAGAAACACAAGTAAGGTAAATACACATATACACATTGATAAATTGAATGAATAATTACTCAGATTAGGTAACTCTTTATATACATACATTATATAAATATTGATTTCCAAAGTTTGATGCATATTATACATTAAAAATTCTAGTACATGTACATCACCAATAAATGAAAAAATAATCCATAATGTCTTAAATATTGTCAAGTGCCCATCATATTAGTTTCATGTGAAAATAATCTCAGAAATGTAAGGTCTCATACAAAATTATCAAGTTCTAAATAGTATTTTAATGTGCATAATAAATACAAAAATGCGCAAATAGGTCATATACCATCAAGCTGAAATGCCATATAGGCATACATACAATGTCATGCCCATAGGCATACAAAAACAATGTCATGTAAGACATATATATTTCCTACTCATCAAAATCTATCCCTCTCTTTGCCTTGCTCGAAGAAGGCCCTCCCTTAGACAAAGATGGAGATCCATGAGATGACTTTGGATCGTTCGAGCCCATGCTTTGAGTCCTCTTCCGCTGAATACTCGCCTATAGATGAGCCTATAAATGCAAACAATGTTTTTTTGTCAAAACTTAATTTAGATATGTTTTCAACATGTATTTAAGACCATGCTAGAATGAAAGTATTTACATAAATACACAACTTACCGCAAGTTGTTGATCACGCCGAATTTGCATCTCACACTCAGATGAGTCATCGAGAGCTCCTATAGTACGAATGGGGGTACAAAGATGATGAGATGGAGGAGTCCGTGCCCTCAAAGTCAAAATGGAGGGGGTTGAAGTTCCCTACATACACATAAGATCAAAAAATCTAACATCAGAATTAGTGAAAATAGAACTAAGTACATGTATGTACATAATGACAATATTTTAACTAATTTTATCAATATAGAACTATTATTTTTACCCTGCCACGTCTGTGAATCAAATGAACATGGTTGCTACCTTTTGTAGGTAACTACTACATTTACAAAATGAAGGAAATTATTAACATAATTTAATAATTATACAATGAAAGACATTACTAATATGTAAATTAACATAATATGAATTACATGAGAAATTTAAAAAAAATTATGTGTTATTTGAATACCTCAGTGAGTTGTTGCGCAGATGAAATCACAGTGGCAACACCTTTATCTACTTGTCATAGAGATGGTGGGGTGTCTAGTGAAGTCAACATCTTTATCAAACATGTATATTACGTGAGTTAGATGGACATACAAGAACATACATATATTTGACTTCAAAACTAATATATATATAATATATATATATATATATATATACATGTATGGGTAAGTGCACCAAGATGGTGGACGATTAAGTGGACATAAAAACCTAAAATTTAGGTACCGCGCTTGCGCAACTGTTTGTATAGGCTTGGTGATTTCCGAACCTAAACCCATGCTCGCAGTTTGCAAACTGTGATCGCGGTCCTCTGAGACAAAAAAAAGACCCGCGACTCCTCATTTTCCCTCATTTTTCCTTTCAAACCGTGATTTCTCCTAGACCTTTGGCACTCGCACTTTGAATACCCCCTAAAAATTACTCTTCAGACTTGTGGATCACGATAGTTTCAACCATGCCGCCAAGACAAAAAGGTAAGCCCTCGATTTCGATCAATTTGTTTACATTTTAGGTTATTTTTTATGATTTTCATGGTTTTTTCAATTTTTTGTTTATGAATACAATTTTTTTGTTTTTTCAGTTACTCGGCGAGCTCGTAATCCTACAAACCCTCAAAACAATCGTCAAAACCCTCCAAACATTCTACAAAACCCACCTCCAAACATAGATCCACCTCCTGTGGCTCTTTCTGTCCCCACAAAGCCAACAAGAACACAAGCTAATATCGTTGGAAAAATCTAACAAAATAAAATTGCCATTGAGAACATTAGTCAGAATATAAGACAAAATCATGCCACAAATTTGTCCCACATGACTTTAGCCAACACATTACAAACATTGATTGGTGAAGTTGACTCTGCAACCAACCAAATAGACAGATGGAATACCTTTAGAGTTGATTGTAGGCAGTGGTATACAAATAAATTATCCCATGCGGCCGTAAAAGGCAAAAAAAATGGAAAAGACCACATTTGTGCATTATTTACTGACCCAAGAACCAATGCCCCCCGCATTTACTTGCAAATGGTTCCCAATCCATTGGTGCCACGATGACCGAATCAAGAACAATTTTTGGGACCGATGGTGGATAGTTTTTGATTATCCACCATGCAATAACAATCAGGTTCCCCTTGATTTTTTGAAGAAATTATATTGCGAGTTTGTGCTTAATGAGGTCCCAAACTATTTTGACTTTTCTAATTTTTATGGGCAAGGTGGTGGCTCTGCACAAAGTAGACCTGGTGCACGCGTAGGTCAACCAAGGATCCCCCATGCCCCAAAACCCCACTACCTTTAGTTATCCCTCCTACAGTGAAGGAGGTTGTAGAGATTGACACACTACATGCATTGAGGGAGCTCACTAACACTCTGACCCAGCATAGTGAGCAGATTGCATCTAGTGATGTTGGTGGAGGTGCCAGTTCTAGCGCATCACACCACTGTGGATTATGTGGTGCTATATGCACTGCGGGCGAGACGTCATTTGCTAGATCACATGATTTCTTTTCTCTAGATGAGATAATGGTGGATGTTTTTGGAACTGGTGCAATGGATCCTGGTCTTTCATAGGTAAATGTCAAATAAATATTTAATATATATATATATATACAATAGTTTAATTCATGTTTGAGATTTTAATATATATGTATTTCATTGTACGTTATGTACATACATGTAAAAAATAATTTTTATTTTATTTTAAATAGCAAGAGATAGTGAAGGAAACATATGGCGTCAACATGCTAGATACTGCAGCTGGACATGTTACAAACGTAAATTTCAAGTTGTACTTAAATTTCAAATTTCATTTAATTGTGCACTTTTATTTTTATAATGTTTCATTTGTACATGTACATATTAATATATGTTTGTCTTTTATATGTGTAGGAGCCTGGTAGGTCATCATCTGCTCTGGGAACTGAGGCTATTGGCACGCCTGACGTGAATTTTACGCACGTTAGTTTCTCTTTACACTTTCCAGTTCTAATTGTGGAAGTTCACGTGGATTATGCTTTGGCTCTGTTATGTGGCAATCATGTAGATTAATATTGATTTGTACATTTTTTTGTATAGCTTATGATTGCCAGAGAGACTCCTCCATTTATGCAGACTGTGGAGGCTGTTGTAGATACTGCCATAGCATCTGCAGATCCACTAACTGAGGTACAATTTTTTCAAATTTGTTAAATTTATTTAGGAATTATTTCTTATTACTTAAATCTACAATATCAAATTTTGTACATAAAATATTTAATTTGAAATTTAATTATTTGTATGTAGCTTACCTCTCATGAGTCTACCATTGTCCCTGCCATGCGTCAACGAAAAATTGATAGGGATCATGACATTGTGGTAAGATTTCACATGCATTTTAAAACTAAATTCTAAGTTTCTAAAATTTGAATGTATTTTGAAAATATGGGTGTTAAAATCTTGTTGTTTATGAATGTGCAGGTTAGGTTGCAGGCCTGCTTAGAGACGCCTAGGACCACACTGATGAAATCCATAGTGGCATCTCCCTCCACTACATCCCCAGGTCGTGGACATGCTACTTATAGTAGGGTGAAGAGAGGGAAGATATTTCATGATTAGATTCATAGGACATGGATGTAAATAGATATATATATATATATATATATATGGACCAGCTAGTCCTAATTCATGATTCTTCATAGGACATTGTATATAGCCTTAAGCGTCCGCATGTGGTCTTATATGTATTTTGATACATTATATATCTGGATGTGTTGGTTTTCATAATGATATTACTTCTATGTTTGATTCGAATTCATTGCACATGATATCCTTCTATGTATGTATATTCTATGTATATTAATTATATATGTATGTTTTATTTAAAATTAAAAAACTATGGTGCAACAATAAGAAGAAAATAAACATATATCTCATGTACCATATTCTAGTACAATAATAAGTTTTATGTATGTTATGACATGTACATGTCAAGGACTGAAATTTCACATGTTGTTGGAGTTGTCAGTAGATTTAAGGAAAATCTAGGTAGAGAACATCGTTCAACAGTGAAGTGGGAGTTTCACTACTTGTGAGGAAAAATAAATTATTGCATCGCCTATAACAATATTGGTGATTCAATTTGTAGATATTTTGATTCATATTTTGTAAGTGATTTGGAAAAACAAAGATCGAGCTATTACACTTGTAACTGGACTTATCAGTTGGATTTCAAAGCTTCAAAATATTACAATTTTTTCAACTACTAAGGTAGAATATGTAGCTAACTATCATAGTTGTCAGGAGGTAATTTGGGTAAAAATTTTATTGGATGAGTTTTGAAGATATCAATAGAAGATGAAGGTATTGTGTGACAATCAAAGTGCTATTTAATTATCTAAGAATATAGCTTATCACGATAAGAAAAAGCATATTTTAGTTAAGTATAATTTGGTTATCTTCTATTCATTTACAGAAAATGTGATGAGTTGTTTGTGTAATATATTTAAAGTGGATTGGTTATCAAGGTGGATATTATAAGATATGTGACAACAAATTTAAATTTGTTGAAAAAATTGTAATTGTTGAAATAGTTGTAATTGTTGAAAAAGTTGTCATTGTTGAAAAAGTTGAAAACAGTAGGTCATGGCACCAAACCAACTACATGGACATGTCTGAGTGGCCAGGTGAATGCTAGAGGATGTGTTGTTTTGGTGCATGACAACGTCATTGCTTTCAGGCTACCTCGTTTGGGCGGAGTCCCTCAAGAGCCTTGAGACCAAAAAATCCTTCAACTTTAACGGGTGACCACGCAGACTCCGTTGCACCTAGAGACGTCTCATCTGATCCTACACCTCAGCGTAGGGACAATCTACAATATTCTGTCTCAGTTTTTTCCTTCTCCAAATGGTGCTCTCGCTGCCCTATTGTTTGCAAATGCGCCGAATAGTGTAGTTCGAGACAATGTAAGGCTATCAAATGGTATATTGTGTAAACGGTGGGTCATGTCACTAAACCGACTGCACGGAAATGTTTGAGTGGATATTTAAACACTAGAGGAGGCATCGTTTTTTTACGCAACAACATTGTTGCTTCTGGGATACCTCGTTAGGGCAGAGTCCCTCAAGAGCCCTGAGACCAAACAATTGTTCAACTTTGATGGGTGACTACGTAGAATTTGTGGCACCTAGAGATGTCTCATCTGATCCTACACCTCGGCGTAGGGACACTCTACAATAGCCTGTCTCGGTTTTTTCCTTCTCCAATCAATGCTCTCGCTGCCCTATTGTTTATAAACGCACTGAATAGTGTAGTTTGAGATAGTGTAAGGCTGTCAAATGATATATTTTGTAAACGGTGGGTTGTGGCAGCAAACCGACTACGCAGAAAAATTTGTGTAGCCAGTTGAATGCTAGAGGATGCATCATTTTGGTGTGCCACAACATCGTTGCTTCCAGGCTACCTCATTCGGGCGGAGTCCCTCAAGAGCCCTGAGACCAAAAAATCATTCAACTTTGATGGGTGACTACACAGACTCTACGACACCTAGAGATGTCTCATCTGATCCTACACCTCGGCATAGGGACACTCTACAATAGACTATCTCAATTTTTTCCTTCTCCAAATGGTGCTCTCGCTGCCCTATTGTTCGCAAACGTGCCGAATAGTGTAGTTTGAGATAGTGTAAGGTTGTCAAATGGTATATTGTGTAAATGGTGGGTCATGGCACTGAACCAACTATGCAGACACATCCAAGTGGCCAGGTGAACACTAGAGGAGGTGTCGTTTTGGTGTGCAACAACATCGTTGCTTCTGGGCTACCTCGTTCGGGCGGAGTCCCTCAAGAGTCCTGAGACTAAACAATCATTCAACTTCGATGGGTGACTACGTAGACTCCATGGCACCTAGAGACATCTTGTCTAATCCTACACCTTGGCGTAGGGACACTCTACAATAGCCTGTCTCAGATTTTTCCTTCTCTAATCATCGTTCTTGCTGCCCTATTGTTTGCAAATGCGCCGAATAGTGTAGTTCAAGACAGTGGAAGGCACCAAGCCGACTATGCAGACATGTCTAGGTGGCTAGCTGAATGCTAGAGGAGGCATCATTTTGGTGCACCACAACATCATTACTTCTGGGCTACCTCGTTCGGGCGGAGTCCCTCAAGAGCCCTGAGACCAAAAAATAGTTCAACTTCTACGGGTGACTACGTAGACTCCGGGGCACCTAGAGACATCTCGTCTTATCCAACACCTCGGCGTAGGGACACTCTACAATATCCTATCTCATTTTTTTCCTTCTCCAAATGGTACTCTCGTTGCCCTATTGTTTGTAAACACGCCGAATAGTGTAGTTCGAGACAGTGTAAGGCTATCAAATGGTATATAGTGTAAACGGTGGGTTGTGGAATTGAATCGACTGTGCGGACACGTCTAGGTGGCCAGGTGAATTCTAGAGGAGGTGTTGTTTTGGTGCAACAACGTTGTTGCTTCCGGGCTACATCGTTCGGGTGGAGTCCCTCAAGAGCCCTAAGACCAAAAAATTGTTCAACTTTGACGGGTGACTACGCAGACTCCATGGTACCTAAAGATGTCTGTTTGATCCTACACCTCGGCGTAGGGACACTCTACAATAGCCTGTCTCAATTTTTTCCTTCTCCAATCAGTGCTCTCACTGCCCTATTGTTTTCAAACACTCCAAATAGTGTAGTTTGAGACAGTGTAAGGCTGTCAAATGATATATTTTGTAAATAGTGGGTCGTGGCACCAGACCGACTACATGGAAACATCCAAGTGGCCAGGTGAACACTAGAGGAGGCATCATTTTGGTGCGCCACAACGTCATTGCTTCCGGGCTACCTCATTCATGCAGAGTCCTTCAAGAGCCCTAAGACCAAAACATCGTTCAACTTTGATAGGTGACTACGCAGACTTTGTGGCACCTAGAGATGTCTCGTCTGATCCTACATCTTGGCATAGTGACATTCTACAATAGCCTATCTCATTTTTTCCTTCTCCAATCGGTGCTCTTGCTGCCCTATTGTTTGCAAACGCGCTGAATAGTGTAGTTCGAGACAGTGTAAGGTTGTCAAATGATATATTTTATAAACAATGGGTCGTGGCACCAAACCAAATATGTAGACACATCCAAGTGGCCAGGTGAATGATAGAGGAGGCATCATTTTGGTGTGCCACAACGTCGTTGCTTCTGGGCTACCTCGTTTGGGCGGAGTCCCTCAAGAGCCCTGAGACCAAAAAATCGTTCAACTTCGATGGGTGACTATGCAGACTCCATAGCACCTAGAGACATCTCATCTGATCCTACACCTCGGCATAGGGACACTCTACAATAGTCTGTCTCAGTTTTTTCCTTCTCCAATCATGATCTCACTGCCCTATTGTTTGCAAACGCCCCGAATAGTGTAGTTCGAGATAGTGTAAGGATGTCAAACGATATATTTTGTAAACGATGGGTCGTGGCACCAAACCAACTGCGAGGACACATCTGGGTGGCTAGGTGAACACTAGAAGAGGCATCATTTTTATGTGTCACAATGTCTTTGCTTCCTGGCTACCTTGTTCGGGTGGAGTCCCTCAAGAGCCTTGAGACCAAAACATTGTTCAACTTCGACGGGTGACTACGAAGACTCCCTAGCACTTAGAGACGTCTCGTCTGATCTTACACCTTGGTGTAGGGACCCTCTATAATAGCCTATCTCAGTTTTTTCCTTCTCCAATCGATGCTCTTGCTACCCTATTGTTTGTAAATACACCGAATAGTGTAGTTTGAGCTGGTGTAAGGCTGTCAAATGGTATATTTTACAAACAGTGGGTCGTGGCACCAGAACGATTGCGCACACGCATAGGGATGGTCTTGTAAACACTTGGGGAGGTGTTGTTTTGGTTCTCTAAGGTCTAGGTCCTTCTGGGCTACCTCCTCCGGAGCCAAGAACCCCCTCCACATGTACATAAATAATTGTTAATTACTTCTCTTTTCTTGTAAAACAATGAAAGCTCCTCTTAGTTTTGAGAATTTATAATTCTCTACTAACGAGTACCAACCACGTGAAGGTGGAAGCTTTTTTGGCACCACTAACATGCATATAAAAGTCTTAGTCAAAGAAATTTAATTTTCAAATCAAATCCATACTAGATATATACAAAATATACAAATTTAATAAAATATATGAACTTAAATTTATCTAACTAACAAATTTATATATACCAAAGAAATTATATATAACAGACATGAGCATTGTAAATTCATTGCAATGAACCATTAGGATCGGATCTACTCTGAATAGCGGACATGATTGCTTCATGATCTGACTCTTGAACCTTCTAAAGAATTTTGTTATTAGGCCTTTCGCGATATCTCTACAGCTGAATATTTGTCACTAGAACTAGATGCAAATATAAGAGTATTTTCCTCTGTGTCTCAAAGTCTTAAAACACCCAAACAGAGGAGTTTTTTAATGGATATCGCTGAAGCCAAGTTCTAGTAACTACCACTGTCCCTGTAAGGTACTTAATATCTTCACCATCTATAACAGGAGAAGTCAACTTATTTCTTTCCTCGATGCAACGACATAAGAAATAGTTTGTTCCTTCTTCATTGTTTTATGTCACAATAACTGCAAACACATTTCCTACAAAAAAAGGTTTCAACTCAAATTTAAATTGTACATATTAAAATTTCAATGGACATAACTCAATACAAAAATTGTAAATAATCATAAATACCTTGTCGCACAAAAATAAGTTTTTTGTCAAAGTCCTTGGATGTTGCAAATTCATCTGCAGAAACAAGTCATAATGCTTTTGGAGGTTAATGACTAACAAGCGGAGTTAGAGGAATACAAATCCATCCATCGACCCATTCTTGTGAATCACACTCAGCTGTGACAAATTTGATACAAGATGCACAAAAACATGTCAACTTTCTTGTCCATGTGGCCCACGAAGTAGCATCTGAGCTACAAAATGAGTGCATATCATTGGACCTAGTGAGTTTCATACAATCCTCGTAGTTAACAATTTGTTGCTCCTCTATCAACCAAAAATATCTGCGAACCATGGAAATTTCTTGAGAACCTCGGGCCATGTTGTCAATACACCATTCCACTATGCTCTTTGCATCTTTCAATTTAGCACCATCTTTGTACTTCAACTCTTATCTTGCAAGAGCTCTTTTTACACATGCCCCTACACTGTCATGCTCTCCTTTTCATGTCCAGCCTCAGTGAAACTCCAAATATGTTGCACACCCATCTTGACGTGCATCCTGCTCATCCAATAAAACATTCACGTATTCTTAAACTGAGACATGCAATTATCTGACCATATATAATATTGTTTGAAGTGGATGTCCCTATCAGACAAGTTTCCATAAAATAACTGGAAACACCCTTGCACAAATTCAGTAGAATGAGTACGATCATCACTGATATAAAAATGGTACTCTCTTAAAATTTTCTGATCATTCTCTTCACTGTCAGGAGAATGTATAAATGTTAGATGCACAAAAATGACAACTTGTACTGAGTTGTAATATTGTGATTGAACCTCCATTTGTGGTTGTAATGTATAATTCTCTACAAAATCTACCACTGAAACAATATTACCAATAGGAAATGTGTCTTTGCATATCTTGAACTGTTCATCCAACCGTCGATCTCTGTGTGTATGCCTAGCATACTCATAAACAATTTCATCCTTAAATTTTCTCATAAATTGAAAAACAGGCATATGTTATGTAACTAGCTCACACCGTTTAGACTCTTTTCCTTCTTTCAACTGGTATGCAACTGATTTATATTTATCAAACTCAATTAAATTATTTCCTATTGCACCTTCAATTTACTCATGGATGCAACTTTCCAATTTAGGTAATCCACTACATGTACCACAACTTCCATCTAAACAATCTTGACTATAAAAAAATTGTCCAACTTCTTTTTCAAAAGATACGTAGGAATGAAATACTTGGTGGAACTTGAACACCACATTCCAATAACATACTTTCAGAATGCAAAATAGAATGAATATATAAAAATTTAGCATAATGCATAGCGAATTCAACATGTTGCCTACAAAAACAAGTGGTGCGAGCGTGGTTGATTTTCAAATAGAATGGTTTTAACATTTCAAAAAAATGTTGACTAATTTTAATTTCTAGATGCTCTTGTTCAAACTTACAAAAAAATTGAGTTTGAGTCATATCTAAGGAATGCTTTGGATGTGGTTCGCGATTAATAGAACCAACTCTCTGTTTTACAACATCTCTTTTATTAGGTAAAATTCTAGTGTTATCATGCTAAAATTGAATAACAACTTCTCTTATAACATCAGTATTATATTTGTCCTTACGCAGTGCTCTAGCAGAAAATGCCCAAAAATTGGTGTTATTGAGTGATTGAAGGATATTACGTCTTTCAATTGCTTTCATTAGATTTTTTTGATTAACTTACAACTTTTGACTTGTTTGCGTAATCAAACATTGTTTTTTATTGATTCATTTACAACACTAGTAGCAAGTACACGACGCACAATATTACTATCCCTAGTGCGTCTCTTGACATCAACAGTGTGATATGCATCATGAAGGTTTTCAACAATTGTAGAGGTTTGACCACGTATATTATATGTTGTTAATCCTAAGGTGCTTAATGTAGGTCTCATTTTATTTAATTTCATCAAACTAACCAACAACTGACATCTTTGGGAATCATTTAAAATTTCAAAATGATTATCCCAAATTTCAGTGGCTTTTCTTCTGATTTTCTGTTCAGAAAGTTTGTCACACATTGGTTTCAAAATGTTTTCATCAATTTCAATAAAATAATTAGGTTTCTTACGGAAAATCCTAGGTTTTTTTGTCAATTTTTGCTTGTCTACAGTTTCAACCTAAATTTTTTTATTCACATTTTCATTATCTCCTTCAATTTCAACATTTGCTACATCATGAGTATTTAATTCTTCTTCAACATTGACAGTAAAAATATCTTCATCACGAGTATTTAATTCAACTTCAACATTGATAGTAGAAACATTACCTGGTTCCTCATTGCTTACAATAGTAAGGGTTGAAGATGAACCTCTTCTTGGTTCAGGAAGATTCCGCATTCACTCAACATTTTGAAATCTGTTTGCCTCTAATTCGTTTGGTATTTTTTTACTTAATGACTTCCTTTTTTGACTTCTTTTCTTGTCTCCCATGATGTTTTTATTCCAGCGATAAGAAAAACGTGCAGAAAATGACAAAATTTCGTAGTAATTCGTACGGTAAATTCAAACAGTAAAAATCACATGGTAATTAGAACATTGGGATGTGTATAAATATGATTTATAAACCGCGATAGCACTTTATAAAGCATGATCACGGTTCTTGTTTAAAAACCTGCGATCACGGTTTATAAACCACGATTGCACTTCTTTCTGTATCATCAAATCTGACCCTAAGGCTTGGGAAATCTTTGTTTTGCCCCAACCAAAGCTATGAAAAGTCATTATGAAGTGTAAAGGTTCAAAAAACTTCAAATTTGCTCTTCCATAGACTTGAACCATGCTAAAAAACTGAAAACATGTCACAAAAATGGTGTCATCATGTAGGGGAGACTATTAGCTTCATAGAAACATTGATTTTAAAGTGAATAGAATAAGATAAATATCATTTTATAATTTTTTACTAACAATAGGTCTTTAAGACATTTTTTCTGCGAATGTTCATGTCTACGTTTAATAATGCAACTTTTGTTTCACTTATAAAAATGTAATAAAAATTAGACCATCCCAAGTGTGGAGAAATTCTATACACGTTAAAAAAATATTTGATTTCGATATTTTTTGATATAGTTATGGCGGGAAAACGAAAAGCGCTCTGTTTTCTAAATATTTTTAGACCACTTTCACAGAAAAAATTACAAAAAAAATATTACGAGCAAAAATACAAAATAAAATCCATCCCAAGATAGACAACTACATCTAACTTTTCACTAAAGGAAAAAAAAAACAAGATTTGGTCATCCAAATCGCAGGCAAATGGACTACAATCTTATAGGTTTTTTCAAAAACAAAAACCAAGTCATATAATTTTAAAGTGTTTAATATAGCTAAACTTGTCCATTTTTTAAAAAAATTAGTATTTTAGAAACTAGATTCTTGATGCTACAATTCATATTTATATAAATGTTTCTAATTTTGAGTGCGCGTATTGCTAATAATCCCTACAAGTTGATATTTCACTTTTTTTTGCAATATGACGTCCACTTATGACCGCTTTTTTGTCCACCAACTTGGTGCACTTACCCGTATGTGAAAATTTTACATAGTTAACATTCTAAATTACCTCTGTGAATGTATGTGTATACATGGTGCTCGCCGCCTGTGGTTGGAATGAAGATGTGCCTCCTGCGCGCTGTAATATCAATGCATATACATGTACAAATACAATTATTTCAAAAATTTAACATATATAAGTAAATCAAGTACTCCAAAAATTTTGTAACACACATAACAAATTTACCTGCGAAGGTGATGCCGATGAATGTAATCCAAATGTCTCACTTAAAAGGACATCTGACATAGTGACATTATTGTGTGCACCCCTAGCACTAGGTGCACCAAAATTAGTACGCATGAAAGTATCGTCCCCCTCCGGCCCCAAACATATGCTACCACATGACGAGAAAATATGTGGCCTAATGCTAGTACTCCCTGAGGGAAAACTTTGTGTATCTCCACGAGCATTTGGCTCAGAAATATCCCTCGTATGTCGAACAAGGGCTGCAGATAGCCCTTGAAGCATGTGGAGTGTATCAATCTCTACTATCTCCTTCACTGCTTGAGGGACAATCTCAAGGTGAGGGGGCTTCTGTGTGGGGAATCTACCCTACCTGAATAGGTGCATGTTGTGCACCTGGTTGATCTTGTGTAGATCCTTTTCCTTGGCTCTGGAAATCTCGAAAATCAAAATAATTTGGGGATCTCGTTGAGGATAAACTCACAATAGAGTTTCCTCAGAAAGTATAGTGGCACCTCGTTGTTAGTACAAGGTGAAAAATCAAATACCATCCACCATCGGTCCCAAAAATTATTTTTAATCAAATTATTATTGCACCAATGGATGGGAAATCATTTACATGACAACGGAACATGAAAATTAGTGTGGGGGTCCGTGAATAAGGCGCATATGAGGTCTTTTGAAATTTCTTTTTTCTTTACATCCACATATGACAATTTGTTGGAATAATAAACCCTACAACCCTCTCTGTAAGTTGTCCAATGATCAATTTTCCCCGTTTTCGTGTCAATTTGAATAAGTAATGCCTCCAATGTGTTTGTAAGAGAGGCGCGGTGGGGGTCTGTAGATTGTGAATCCCTCATTGTTTTGATTAAATCCTCAATTTCAATTTTGTTTTCAACTATGTGGGATGCTAAATCTTCTTGACTACCCGAGGGATGTTGAGCAATTGTGGGAGTTTCAGGAGGGATGAGAGGAATATTAGGGTTTGGTTGTGGTTGATTCCCTCGACCTCTAACTGTAACAATAAAAAATATGTATTCACTTCAAATTTTAATCTATAATTATCATATTTCAATGCAATTTTGAGAAAAGAATTGTGCTTACCTCTTCTCCGTGGCGCCATCATCGATTCATATCTTCTCGGCGATCCAGAAACGATCCTTTGAGCTTGAGATCCAGCTGAATGAAAAAACACGAGGGCACGGTTAAGCTCTGAAACTCACGTTTGAGGGAGATAAAATGATAGAGGCTCGAGCCTTTTTTTTGTTTATAGTAGGCATAACACATACGCGTTATGCTTCGGTAAATCCCAAACCTGATAATTGAAAATGTGATTGTGTTATAATAGAACTCGTACGTGTTTTGCTTTTTTCTCGATACTTGTCCACTTTTTGGCCCCCCAACTTCGTGTACTTACCTTACGTGGAAGCTATTCATTCATTCTCTTTTCACATCATTTAATTTTCAAAAGGATTACCAAATATTGCAGTTACACTTTGTGAAACAACATGGATTTGTCGTATTGGATTTCTTATGGCTATTTCAAACAAAGTCTTAACAAAGATTAGTTATGTGAAATGTGAAGTAGTGTGGAGTATTATTATTGGTTAAAAATTGAAAATATCATCAAAGGAATGACATTGCAAATTATAGGATCCACAAAGAAACTAACATTGTGAAAACAATATAAGCATATAGAATTTTTATTAGTTTGTACTTCACAATGAATAATAAAGGCTATATACAGTCTAACATTGTGAAAATGGGAAATATGTGGTGTTTTATTATTAGTTCATGCTTCATAATGAAACATACCTGACAAAAAGATCATATAATAGAAAGGGTACGTAAATATTGTATATATGTGGAGCCTTCATATTGGCTTCCCTTTTGCACTCATACATGGTTCTTACAAAGGAAAATAATACACGAAGCTATCAAATATCGCCACATGAAATTAACAGGACTTAGAGGTGAAAAGATAGAAAAAATCCATGGGAATACATGGGGAATAAGGAAAAACAAAAAATTAAAGATACATGCATTATCAAGATCCATGAGTAGCTCAAAGCCTCAGAATCAATACAAAACATAAAAATTATTAAATGACAGACTAGACTTCAATGTTGCAATGATATACCACTATTTTAACATGAATTAACAAGATTTATATGACTCTTGAAATGATTTCATACTCAAGCACCTGATATTTAAGATATAAATGAGATTTTAAAGTCTAAATTAAAATGATCACAAAGAAAAACAAAGAATTACCGTTTTCTGAAATTTTGAGCTTTGCATACCTACAGTTGCTCAGGTATTTTAAAGCTTATCGTCAATGGAGGCTTACCTGCACATTTTCCACTTGGACCAAATATTTAGAGACACCATTTTTTCAAACAATTCATTGACGCTGAGCATTATACAACCTTGAAAATAGAGGTAGAAGAAGTTAGATTGATAGAGGATAATGATGATGCAGACCATGATGAAGTACAGTGAATGGACGATCTAGTGGTTGTCACACAGATAGAGATACATATGTTAGTTGGAAAATAAGAGGTAATTCCTTGTATCTACTTTCTTTGGGTTGTATTTGTTAATAATGTAAGTTACATAGGAGGAAATCTAAATTCCAAAGGAGGAAAGTTAATTGCTAATATAAATGAAAACACTATTGTTGCTTACTACCATCTCCCTCTATCTAATATTTAGTTCAATCAAGAAATAATAGAACAATGGGGAAATAGCATTGAAGTTAAGACCATGCTTAAATATTGGGCAAATGACGAGACTAGTTTCAAGTCAAAAGTCTCCATAGACAAGATGCATATAATATATTTCAGATGTGGAGTGAGAGTGAAAATGGACCTAATGAATAGATTTTTTTAGCCCCATATATTATGCATATCAATCAGACCTGGGTACCTTTGCTAACCATGATCATCGATAATGAAAGGCTACCTAATCTAGATGGATTTCTAGCTTATAACCTCTATAATAATCTTGTGAGTGCCAGGGAGAAGATGTAATTTTTTATATGATGTCTTACTTGCTTGATGTCAAGTGTGTAATCCAACAATTTCAGGGAGTCCCCAGTCGTTATCCAAAATACCAAAATATAGTCCCTAAGGTATTTGGCAATATGCACATGCATAACTATAGGAAGAACATGATCTTCAATGCCATACATGACACCCATATGCCTAGGGTAAGTCAACGAATCTTCAATTCATTGAGAACTTAGGGAGCTTTCTAGTGTTAACCAAACTTTACACTAATAATAGTAGAGGGGATTTTCTCTATCCCATTTAGACTACCCAAATATGTTTCATAAAATCTACCTGAGTGGGAGATTGTATATCAGTTTGTTCATGGCATCAATCTTGTGGAAAAGGAACAAAAGAATTAAAAGTCTACTTATCCTCCTCTACCTTTATCAATAAGTTCAACGGTCATGAATTATTAGAAAAATGCTAAGAAAGTATCATCCCATAGGACATCATTCCACATAGACTATCATACTCTAAGGGGTTTTGACCTATCAGGAAGAGTGGGACAATTTTGCAAGCACACCCATGGCATGGTCACTTACAACTAAAAACATCATCCCTATAAGGATGACTTGTTTTATAAGGATGAGGTCAATGATCAAGTGGTGGCCATTAATATGATAAATTTCAAATTCAGCTATACACCTATTGGGAAATAGGACAAAGTTGGTGGATTGGAAACTAAGCTAGGGCAAGAACCGGGGATGGAAGAAGGGGAAGAAGATTCAAATGAACAAGGTAATGATACAAGTCAACTCAAGAAGCTTCTTGTTGGTGTAACTTTTCCATCAAAATGAAAATATGGTCCTTCTCATTCTGCTCCTTCTCCAAGCATATAAATAAAAATCACTGCAAGGTCTTTTTGGACGTCTACTAGTCCACAAAGTCCATAAGCAACTAGTCTTATTCTTATTATTCTTCTAGTGAGTACTATTGCAATTGTACGTTCTATATCTATTCCTTTTCCTTTTAATTCTTCACTTTACTAGTTTATGCCCATTTTTCAGTCCTTCTGCAAAGATTTGGAACTCCATGAACCATTTACAACTATGATATAAATAAGCATGAACCTCTCAAATGAGTTCTTAGACTTTTGATACATGTTTAAATCTGCTGACTATTTTATAGACTAGATTCATTCTATGAGCCATACAATGAATGTAAATCATATACGAGCAATGAGATGTTTTATGTCTTATAACAAACCATTGCGATGACCTTGCATTACTGCTGCTCCATATGCCCCAACACACACCAAATTTATTGCAATTGTAGAATCATCCATGTCATTGATCTCCTTCAAACTGCTTATTACCAATTTACAAAGGTTTTCAACATTGGAGTTCTCTCTCATCTTGTGAATAGAAAGTGATGTTGTCTCACATGAATCTCAATAGTATAAACATGCATACATACCCAAGCAATAGTATCTACTACTGTAACCTCATCAATAGACAAAGAAATATATTTCTCTTTCATGTCTTTTTTTCTCAACTATAGCTACGCATTTTTCCAAATCTCAACCACTACTTTCATACCAGTGAGAATGAGAAAAGTGTGGGACACCAAGAAAATACATCATAATATTATGTAGTGCCCACCAATTTAGTTCTTTATATACATGTCAAGACTCATTGTATCATATGTATGGAGACATTATACATAGTACTATTACAGTTATTGTTTTGGACATTATTATGATTTTTGTCGTCAAATTAGTGCTTAATTGCTAACTTCTTCTTGGCAGAATGATGCATGATTCTGATTCTATACTTTTATCATTATTATTTGGTTTAGATACAATATTATGGATATTATTGATATGATATTTACATGGTTTATATTATGGATAGTTGTTGTAATGGTTAAATATTTCATTGACATATGGATATTGTATAACTAATTACTTTGGATGGATTAACATATGCTTGATTGGATAATTTTGGGATGTGTAGTATCATTTATATTGTTTTGGGCATAAAATGAGTATGATGTTTGAATTAATTTTTGCAGATTACAGGTTTCACAATAGGATAACTTATGGGACTCATTCTAACCTGCAACTCCTTCCCAAGTTGCACAATTTAGGACGTTCTGGGTCTGCCAGATCTAGGTGTCCCCTTGTTTGTTTGTCCTTGTTGGAATTTAAATTTTGTTGACTAAGTCATGGAAATTTGGACCTCCATCATTCAATTGGGTATGTGAAAACATCCTATGTACTAGATTAGAAATGGTAAATCTTTTGGCGCTGCACTTCTCTCCTTTTAAATTAAATTGGGTTATTTATCCTTAATTACTTGTTTAAGAAAATTCATTGTGGTCATAATTTGAAGTTTCCATCATCTGATTCAAGAATGTAAATAATTTTGAGTTTTTTCCTGTGATTAACCAAGGTTTTGGGATGCCTAATCATGGACTAGGTGGTCCCACTTCCCACTCATAATGAGCCACTTTTTCCAAATCTTGAATTTGGGTAGAAGGTTGAAATTTAAGGGTGTGTTTAGTATACCAGTACTATGAAGTGTTGCAATTTCCTTTTTCTCATAAGAATACACCCCATTAGTTTCCATTTTCCTATGGGAAGGGGGATCTTCGAGTCAAGGCTCATGATGAGATGATTTTTCCCTAAGGCTTTCGACCCTTCGTTTGTCCCCATAAACATTTATGTTTTTTATTCTTGGTTCATTTTTTCTTAGTGATTGGTGGGAGCCATAAAATGAAGAAAGAATGATATGTTTGAAGTTGGACTTATCACAGTTGGCTATTGGATGTTTCTTACAAAAGTAAGGTAAAGGTATGTGACACCTTCTAGAAAACTTATTTTTTATTGGATCAATATGAAATCTTGTTTTACCTACACTTGCTTATTTATAGGATTGTAAACTGAAAGGACTATAGCCAGACAATCATTCTTGGTTTATTTGCATTTTCTGTAAGTTTTATGCTCCAAGCTTTTCTACCCCCTTTAGGGAGTGGATTTTGGAGTGTTGGGGAAGGGGAAAGAATATTTATTACTCCCATAAGGATTGATGTGTAAACCTTGTTGGGATTATTACTATACTCTCTTTATATGGTTAAACTAGGAGATGGTTTTCCATATAGTTTGGAAACCATCTCCCTAAAATCCTAGCTAATTGAAACCTCCAAGGTTTGAAAGAATTCTTGGAAATCCAAGAATGTTTTGAAATCTTGGCCCATCGATTACGTGACAATCCATTAAAAAATAGACTTTGGTATTAAAGACTTGCTGGCTATTCGCATGGATACTTGTAAAAATTTTAAACTCAGTTGGTTATATGGTAAACTTAGATAAAATGGTTTTCTATACCTCTCTCCCCTTCTTGTAAAAGAATAGAGATTCTTGTGTGTGGTGTTTTCATTTATCTTTGTTGAGTTTCTTGTATGTGTATTGTGTATTTTTTCCATATCCCTCATTGTGCATATGAGATGCATGCATGTCCTCTCTCCTATGGGATTTGAGGGAGGCTAGCATGTCATCATTATTGGAAGTGGCATGTGATGATGTCATTTGGTTGGGTGGACAACCAATCCGTTTCTTCTTGTGAGCTTAAATTTTTAGAGCATGCATGGAGATTGGTTCTTACTTTAAGTGAATAAAAGATTTGTTCGAAATTTCAATATGGTGTTCCCACTTAGTGGGAGGCTTATCCAATTGGATCTTAGGTTTTTCATAATTTCTAATAAATTGAAAGAGAATGAGAAATATAAATTGGGTTGTAAGTTAGAATGGTAAATTTCATTGTTATCTCCTTTAAAAATCTTGTTGAAAAGTATAAGTTGTGAATATGATCTCTTGTTTTCCACATAGGAGAATGTAGACATTGGGATTTCCAATACCTACCTTTACAAATTCATTTTACACCAATAATAAACAACACATGTCCAAGTTGTGCTACATATTTCTGTTGGGAATTAATATAATCTAATGCGGAACAATTCCTCAGAATTGCAATAATAAGAAGTATGAATAGAAATTACAGAAATGAAATATGCAAAACACGAAGACAATATTTAACGTGGTTCACCCAATGTGGGCTACATCCACCAAGAACACTTGCTCAGATTTTATTACAAGCCAACAGTCTTCACAATTACAATAACTAGATCTTGTTTGGAGCTGCGCTCAACAAACCCTCCCAAATTCGCACTTGAATTCACACACACTATTCACCTTCACAAAAACACTCATATCAATCCTATTGTATGTCCATCTATATATAAGTACATCAATAGGTAGCCGAAGAGGAAGTTTTACAAAACAATGGGTACCAAAAAGCCATGGGCCCAAAACTAGCCCATAATGGTTACCCATTACCCCCGAATGGGTTAATAAACCACCCATGAAAATTTTAAAAAATGTTTGGAGCTTTGGTTTGGAGGATTCCATTACCAAACAAATGAAAAAACAAAGAAATTATATACATAAACAAAAAATTGAAAAACCCAAAATCACATTTTTGTCACCCCCAAAGCAATGAACCCCCTTGACCCGCTCACCGGCGGTTTAGCAATCATGGGACCACCATAAAAATATCCGAGTGTAACACATGGAAGGTGTACCAAACTCTAACATGAAAATAGGCTCCACAAACATAACAATCTCCCACTTAGAGACTGATTTCCACTGAGAAAGCTTCTCAACCCTTCACTGTCATTCGTGAAGGCCAACCAAAGCTGAACATAGCTTTAGTTTATCCCTTGTGACCACCTTGGTCATCATGTCTGTAGGATTCTGACTGGTATGAATCTTCTCCAACTTCAACTTATCTTCCTCCAAAGTTGTCTTGATGAAGTGATATCTCAACTGTATATGCTTTGTCCTAGAATGGAAAGCAGAGTTCTTAGCTAAGTGAATAACACTCTGACTATCACTATATAGCTTTCCAACTTCCTGCTTATGCCCCAACTCATCAAGCAATTGTTGTAGCCAAATCATCTCCTTGCTAGCTTCTGTAGCAACAACATACTCAGCCTTAGTGGTTGACAAAGCCACAACCTTCTGTAACCGTGAAATCCAGCTCACTGTTGTATCACCTACAGTAAATACATAACCTGTTGTGCTCCTCCTGCTGTCCAAATCTCCAGCCATATCTGAGTCAACATATCCACACAAAGTAGTGTCTGATCCACTGTAACACAAAACAGTACCCATGGTCCCTCTCAAATACCGAAGTATCCACTTTACTGCCTGTCAGTGCTCATTTCCTGGATCACTCATAAACCTACTCACTGCTCCCACTGCATGGGCAATATCTGGCCTAGTGCATACCATAGCATACATCAAACTGCCAACCGCTGATGAGTAAGGCACCTTAGACATCTGGTTTCTTTCCTACTCTGTCTTGGGACACTGATCCTTTGATAACTTAAAATGGCCTGCCAAAGGAGTCCTAACCGGTTTAGCATCCTGCATGTTAAACCTATCCAATACCTTCTTAATGTACTCTTCCTGAGATAAAGTCAGCTTCCGTTCCTTCCTATCCCGAGTTATCCTCATACCAAGGATTTTTCTGGCTGCCCCCAAATCCTTCATATCAAAGGATTCACTTAGCTGTGTTTCTTGAGTACTTTTATTTCCTGCATGTTTTTACCTGCAACCAACATGTCATCAACATACAAACACAGGATGATATAACTTCCATCCTCATATTTCTTTGTATACACGCAATGCTCAGAATGACATCTAATATAACCTTGCTCCATCATGAAGCTATCAAACTTCTTATACCATTGACGTGGAGCTTGTTTCAGGCCATACAAGCTCTTCTTCAGTTTGCACACCATCTCCTCTTTACCTTTGACTTCATATCCTTCTGGCTGCTGCATATATAGCTCCTCCTCCAAATCACCATGGAGAAATGCAGTCTTTACATCTAACTGTTCTAAGTGCAAGTCTTATGCTGCCACTATTCCAAGAACAATTCTGATAGAAGTCATTTTTACTACAGGAGAAAAAATCTCATCAAAATCTATACCTTGTTTCTGTGCAAACCCCTTGACCACCAACCGGGCCTTATATCTTTTCTTTCCTCCTTCTTTGTCTTTAACTCTATACACCCACTTGTTCTACAATGCTCTTTTTCCTTCCGGTAGCTTCACCAAATCCCAAGTCTGGTTCTCCATGAGAGACTTATGCCCCTCATCCATGGCTTGCTCCCACTTCTTACTGGCATCTACCTGCATTGCTTCATCAAAGCTCTCTGGCTCTCCACTATCAGTGAGTAATAAATAATAAAGAGAAGGAGAAAAACATTCAGGTTCTTTTCTTACCCTAGAAGACCTCCTCACTGTAGGAGTTTGGGGTTCCTGTTGAGTAGGTTCCTGAACTGATTCATGGGTCACTGTCCCATCCGGAAGATCCTCTACCACTGCATATTCTTTCTTGGATTCTTCCCTATTTTCCTGCAACTGTTGCTTATACATGACTTTCTCATTAAAGACCACATCCCTAGACTGAATGATTTTCTTGTCCTTAATACTCCAACATTTAAATCCAAAGTCATCACCACCATAACCAATAAAAGTGCATTTTTCTGATTTAGCCTCTAGCTTGGTCCTATCATCCTTGTCAATATGAACAAACACCTCACATCCAAAGACTCTAAGAAATGAGTAATCGAATTTCTTACCATACCAAGCCTCCTCAGGTATGCCTCCATCCAAGGCACTTGAGGGTCCTCTATTTATCAAGTACACAGTTGTGCTCACCGCTTCTACCCAAAAATAAAGAGGTAGTCCTGCATGTATCCTCATGCTCCTAGCACATTCCATTATTGTTTTGTTCATCCTTTCTGACACCCCATTCTGCTGCGGGGTTCCTGGAACTGTCTTTTTCCTGTGGATTCCATTCTTAGAACAATAATCATCAAATTCATTGCTGCAATACTCCCCTCCATTATCTGACCTGAGACATTTTAACTTAAGACCTGTTTCATTCTCTACCAAGACTTTCCATTTAACAAAAGTATCAAATACATCATATTTGTTTCTAATACAATAAACCCAAACTTTCCTTGTTGCATCATCAATAAAAGTAACATAATAGCATGAACCCCCAAGAGATGATACCTCAGCCAGCCCCCGCACATCAGAATGTACTAGATCTAACTTACTCTCTTTCTTCATCGGTCCAACCTTGAGAAACCTTACTCGCTTTTGTTTCCCATATATGCAGTTCTCACAGAAATCCAAACCTATTTCTATATATCCAGGAAAATTCTTCTTTATGATGTCCATGCCCTTATGGCTCATATGACCGAGCCTATAGTGCCATAATGTTGTATCTGCATCTGAAGCCACAAGATTACAATCATTAGTACTATCAGTGGTTAAATACAAGGTTCCAACCTTCTTACCTTCTTGCCACCACAAGAGCACCCTTGGTAACCTTCCAAGAGTCAGCTGTAAATATCACAGTACAACCATCACTTCCCAATTGCCCCACCAATATCAAATTTCTCCTTAATGTAGGCACATGTCTGACATCCTTCAATAGCCATGTATTCCCATTTTGCATCTTAACCTAAACAGAACCTTTTCCAACTATACTGTAAGGCTCATCATCACCAAGAAAAACATGCCCAAAATCCCCTTGAACATAATCAACAAAATAATGCCTATGTGGAGTAGCATGAAAAGAATCCCCTGAATCTAAAACCCAAGATTCAGTAATATTATGCAAAGAAAGAATCAAAGCATCCTGACATACATTACCCAATGCCACATTTGCCTCCTTGTTTTCTTCCTGTTGTTTCTTCTTATCCCGAAGCTCCCAACAGTCCTTCTTTGCATGCCTAAACTTTCCACAATTCCAGCATACAATCTTGCTCTTGGATTTTGACCTTGCCCGATCTTTCGATTTTCCATGGTTTCCTCTATTCTTCTGTCTCCCTCTAGTTTCCACTGTCAAAGCATTCCCTGAAGTAGAAGATTCCCTAGAGCTTTTTCTTCACATTTCCTCACTTAGAATCACCCCTACAACATCCTCAAACTTCAACTTCGAGTTAGCTGGAACTGAGTTGCTTACCGCCATTACCAGGCTATTCCAACTCTCAGGTAAAGAGCACAGAATTAATAAAGCCCTAACTTCTTCATCAAATTCTATTGTAACCGAAGCTAGCATATTCACAACCGTATTGAAATCATTTAAATGATCTACTACTGAACTATTCTCAGACATCTTCATATTAAACAACTTTTTCATTAAAAATATCTTGTTAGAGGCAGAGGGTTTTTCATACAACTTCCCTAATGCATCCATTAGATTTTTTGTAGTCTTTTCCTTTGAAACATTAAATAATACCGAAGATGCAAGACATAGCCAGATCATTCCAAGTGCCTTCCGATCCAACAAATCCCATTCTGCATCTGTCATACTCGAGGGTTTGTTCACCTTCTCAGACAACGGAGTATAAAGATCCTTCTGATAAAGGTAATCTTCCATCTGCATCTTCCAAAGACTAAAATTCTACCCGTTGAATTTATCAACCCTTGATCTTCCATCATCTGCCATAGCTCCCACTCAAGCTAAAAAACTTTCCCTGCGATTCAACACTTCAGCAAACCAAACCAGGCTCTGATACCAATTGTTAGGAATTAATAGAATCTAATGCGGAATAATTCCTCAGAATCGCAATAATAAGAAGTATGAATAGAAATTACAGAAATGAAATATGCAAAACATGAAGACAATATTTAACGTGGTTCACCCAATGTGGGCTACATCCACCAAGAACACTTGCTCAGATTTTATTACAAGCCAACAGTCTTCACAATTACAATAACCAGATCTTGTTTGGAGCTGCGCTCAACAAACCCTCTTGAATTCGCACTTGAATTCGCACACACTATTCACCTTCACAAAAACACTCATATCAATCCTATTGTATGTCCATCTATATATAAGTACATCAATAGGTAGCCGAAGAGGCAGTTTTACAAAACAATGGGTACCGAAAAGCCATGGGCCCAAAACCAGCCCATAACGGTTACCCATTACCCATGGGTTAATAAACCACCCATGAAAATTTTCTTCGGGGGCTTCACCCCCGAACCCCCTTGACCCGCTCATTGACGAGCGGGACCACCATAAAAATATCCGAGTGTAACACATGGAAGGTGTACCAAACTCTAACATGAAAACATGCTCCACAAACATAACAATTTCAAGTCTTTTTATGTGCTTTGGAATCTACAAGTGAAAAGCTTAAGCTATGGGTTCTAACCCCAAAACAAGCGGATCATCATTAGGATTCTCATCCTAGTTTTAAAAGGAATCAACAAATCAAGAAAGTGTCTAGTATCCTTCAAGAAATATAGGTCAATTCTCAACAACCGTGACTGTAAGAATTTCATGAGATCCTCCTTAGGCAGCTTCATTTGAACACTAACCTTCACACATATAAGATGAACCATGAATTTAGAATTAAATTTAATAAGATCTTTTTCCAATTCCTTGAAAAACTTCATCATTCCTAGTTTTCCAAATTAACTAGAGGACCTCAATAGATATAAAAAACCATAATTTATGAATTTGTATTGTAACTTCACATGAGAACATAAAATACTAGAAATAACATGTAAAGTAATACTTTTTTGTGCCACTCCATTCCAAGTCTAAAGAAATTTTGTCAATATATACTGAGCAAAAGGAAAATCAAATAGTGTCTGTTTAACAATTTTAACACATTAAAAAACTAGACATTATTAATACTCAATTCCTAATTTGGCCAAGGAATCACCAACAAAAAAATTTTGTGAACAAAGAGCCATGTAAAGCATATATTTTTAGGCTCAATACAATACAACCATGAAATAAAAAATCTATAATTACAAAATGTAAGAGGGTCACACTAGTCCCACTTGTTGTTAAGACCAAACAATATATCACAAGATATTTTTTATAAATTTGTTTAATAGTCAAATCCAAAAGAGAAGACCCTTTCATCCTTTTATCATTATTATATAACCCCGTCTTCTCTTCCATCAATAAAACAAAATATGGGCACTTCAAACACTTAAAAACAAAGTATAGGTCTTAGCATGAGATTGAAGTATAACATAAGTAGCCTTAATATCCTCACAAAAGAGATCTAAAACCTTAACATATAATGTCAAACCATGAAAAGATGGGTTGAATCGTATTTGGGGATTAGATCTATTCCCAAGCTTTCCAAATTGAGAGAAAAATAGTTTATCCCAAAGGCTTCACATAGATACTATATCCCAAAGGCTTCATAGAGAAGGTTCATATATCAAATCAACCAAATGTAGTCCTTTTCACTTTTTGTGCCCTTTCGAATTCCTATTCATTGTGTTGAAGCTAGCTAAGAATTTCCATAGTTCGTTCCCACTCAAAGACATTAATATCCATTTGGAGACTTTCAGAACACCTTATTCGCTAATGTCTTTATTTATAATCCCTCCCCACACCTTAGGCTTATAAAAAACATCCCATTTAATTACATGTTTCTTATTACTTCCTTTTCTACTAGATGACAAATTGTATCGATCGGAGCAAATTATCAACATGGGAGCTAGGAAATAATCATCATGAAGAGTAGAATATAAGGAATGATGATAATATGTTTATAAAAAATGTATACCCCGCGAGGTAGGGATAAGGCACGTCCTTTTCATTTAGCTAACTTCTTTAAGATTTTAATAAAAACCCAATGCCACAAGTGAATAAGGGAAGGATAAAAAGTGAAAGGAATCCCTATAAATATAACATATTTATGGTGTCCATCACATGACCATCTAATGTTATTCACCCAGGGAAGTCACATCCAAACTAAGAAGCGAGGATTTAGGTAAACATATTTTAGACATAAAAGTAGAGAAATAAATTTTAATCCTAGCCTCATGTACCTAAAATTTATCTTTATGTATTTTCAAAAAGAGGGAAGTTTCATTAACAAACCATGCGTCAATAATATCGTCTTCATTAGGGAACAAAATTCCTATAACCAATAGTCCTAGGGTAATATATCTCAATAAGTAGTGAAATACTTAGGCAACCATCCCAAATAAGGATGGGGCCAGATGACACTCCTGCGAAATGAATCAAAGGAATAAAATAATATTATAACTCCCTATTTATCTCCACTTATTTAGAGGTATCCTTGAAAAGGACTAACACCTTTTTTATAAAATTATATTATTTTCCAAGAGCCCCCATCATTAGATCTCCACACCTTTTTTATCTTCACATTCTGCTTAGAACTCTTTTCCTAAGTCATGTCTTCTCACTTAGTTATGAGATGGTCAGGAACATATCTTCCTTCAACAAAAACAAGTTGAGTGATTGAGATAATATAAGAGAGAATTTCATAGGTTCTTATGGAAAATATATTGGCCAAAATATTGTATGAGAGATTAAGGAGAGTGGTAGGACTCAAATTTTTAATTTAAGTATTATCACACTCATTAGGGATGAGTTTGATAACACCTTAATCAATATTATGCCCTAGTGTAACACCTTGAAAAGCCTCTTATTATTTTTTCTTATGTTCATCATTGATCCATTCTTTATATATAATATAGAAATCAGTCAAGAAACCATCCACTGGGCTATAGATTATTCATTCTTTAGTTCATCAATAACACACTTAATTTCGTCAATATAAACATAAAATTCTACCTATTGAGTAGTATATCTTAACAATTCATATGGGATATGAGCCTTGTGTATAATCCTTTTTTATCAATATAGTTAAAGGATACTATAGAATGACACAAAGATTTATAAAATTAGAAGAAAACTTGTAGTATCTGACCATGCTCCTTAGTTAGAACACCTCTAATGTCAACCACAATTTTTTAATTTTTATTGTTCTTATATCTGAGAAGTCTAAAAAATATATTTGTAACCTTTGTCCCCATGCTTGATCCACATAAGTTTTAGACCTAATACTTCTCCTTGGGCAATGTAGGATTAGTAATCCATCTATATTTATGTTTAGTATCAATCAAATTCTTCAACAACCCATCATCACTTAGAAAGACTTGTAACTTATTTTCAATAAATCTCAAATCCTCTTGAACCCGTATTTCTTTTAAATTTAGCTTTAATTTTGCCATAACCTCTCATATAAGTTTGACATGCAGTGATGTAGGATTTATAGGTGTCAATAGAAGAGGAAAGAGAAGAAAGGTTCTTTACAAGAGACCATTGTAAACAATATTCATCCTTAAAATAAGATGTATCAAGTTTATGCAATCCCTTCCATTCACTTTTAATACTTAAAAGAACTGAATCCATTGAAAAAACTATCTTGATGGAGAAATGGTTAGAGATATTGTAAGGGAACACTTTAGGAGTATTGTCCTAACTAGTTGAGGGATAAGAAAATACTCTTTATCTACTAGAAACTTACGAAGTCTTGTATAAAATATATTTTTATTAGCATGATTATTACACCATGCGTGTGATACCCATTTTCTATCCTCATTTCCCTTATACATTGGGTCCACCAATCTCAACTTTATCTTCTTTTTAGGCACCATAACTTCTCATCTAATCATACCCCTCAATTTGTTTTTATTTTCTTCAATGATGTTAATATCTCTACAAATTTATCCATGATATATTCTTTAAGTTTTTAGGAATCCATCAATATATCTCTTCTCTCTCTCTGTAATAATTAGGCACATAAAGAGAAAAAATTCTGAATTTATGGTTTTCAATATTCAAAGAGATAGAAATAATCATATTGTTCGGTGAAGACCCATAATCACTTATAAATGAATTGCATTACTTGCTAACTAGCAACTTTGTTCCCCCTTTAGCCATATCATGGCTGGTGGCAAATAAAATTGCACCAAAAATTAACTTTTTGAAGGATCAAGAGTCCAACCTTTTCTTTGTTTCTATAAAACCTTTTAACTTTGTCTCTTCTATCATAGGCCTTTAGTAATTTAACATTCCAAATGAGAATAAACATTAATGAGGTGAAATATGTGGTTTACTACCACTCACAACCTTATAAAGCCTTTAATAACAAAGGGGCATTTTTCTTCCTCACCTTTTTTCTTAGTGTTATCAACTCCACCATTCAGATTACCTTTTCTTTTTCTAGTATCCTTAAAACCCCTAAGGGGGCATCCAATGCTTCAAAATACCCAACCTTCTTCATCCTTTTTAAATGTTGTTTAGCATTCAAGGGGGACCCGAGGACCAAAAGTTTAGTAGTAAAAGAGTCACCCGACATCAACACCATTGAGGATGGCAAGGGAGCATGGGATGGGGATTCAATCGATGTTCACAATGTTTGACACTAGATGCCAAGTTTCCCTAATCTATCATATGTTTTTCCTTAATTTCATTAGCTTTAATAGTGTCAACAATTTTTTTGGACTCATTCAAAATATTTTCATCTGTTGTTTTGGCTGTAACCACCACATATTGATCCAAAAAATAACTTCCTTTTGAAGGGGAGATATCCATATCAAGTTTAGGTGGAGAAGAAGGATGATCAAGGTTACCATCTTAAGGATTTTCTATGAGATTTTCAATGAGACTTTTCAACAATTTTCAATGAGATTTTTTCCAAACAGATAATAAAATTATCAACAATTATAATATACTAAATTACAAGATAAAGGGTCTTGAGCATACCATCTCTTATTATTTTTCAAATAAATTTGTTTAAGATTCCCTAGTCAAGTTATACATGTGTATTTGTCAGAGTTATAATAATAATAACTAAGAAAATACTTAAAACTAAAGTGATGGGAGGTTTTTGTGAGGTTTAAAATTTATATAAAAGGAGAATGGGATACTAAATGGTTGTATTTTTTCAGTAAAAAGGATGCACGTAGAGACGAGAGGAGGGGCATGAGGTTTAGAGGGATGCGTCTTGGAAAAAGAGGACGGTTGTGATCGATGCCAGGGAACTTGCAACAAAGTTAAATGTCATTATGCTTGAATGGAGGTGGCTGCAAGAAATTAATACAACCTTTTATGTTTCTCAGAACGACAGAAGAGAAACATAACAAGTAGTTCCAGAAATTATTGGTCGCCATAAATCCTTGAGGGGGGAATTGATATTAAAATGATAGGTTGGAAAAAGGGAGGATGATGGTCGTGTAGGTGGCCGAGTCTGGCTTTATGACTGCTAATTGGCTTTAGCGAAAAGGCTCGCAACCAGTGGAGGAAATATTTTTCGAAGAATCATGAGGATCGATTTAGACCCGTAGGGGATGGGAAACAGGATAGAAGAGAACCATGTGTAATGAAGACTTGTGGAACATAATTTGGAAGGAGAACAAGAATGGATGTTGGTTGCAGGAGCAAGAACAGGAACAGGAAGAATGTAGGCCAAACTGAGGTTGGCATCTATCCTCCAACAATAAATAGGTTATTTGCAAAAGAATTTTCAACAATTTTATTTGGCATAACCAGGTTGGGAGCTTATTGACTCTCTATTTGATTGTTTTTAAAATCTTAATTGTCTAACTCCACAATACAATTTTTTATTTATTTTTAAATTTCCGAAGAATATGGTTATATTTATCTTTGTATAAACCAAAGGTACAAGCCTTGCTTTTACACCTAAATGCCATGTCAATTTGACATAATTTGGAACCCAAAGTTATAAGAATTATAGTGAGTATACTTTACGTAGTATATAAAAAAATCATCTCGCCTTGGGTTGGTGGTCCCGGCCCCCAATCTATAGAATAATTCGGGTTGGTGGTCCCATCACATAGTTTCATGGATGAATGACCTCGACCATACCTCTCTATTCTAGAGAGCATAGCAGAGCTACTTATTGTATTGTTTTGTTGAGCCATGAATACAGCAAGCACAGAGGTGAATACAACGAGGCAGATCAATGAGCGAGCCGGGAAGCGGATCAGCGATTCCCGATTCCTTAATTACCTAATTAAATATATTGTTCAATAACATGATAACTTAAAAATAGAATAATTAATTCAAATAGATTTAAATTAGGTTATTCTTATATATGTGGATAAGTTTTTCAATGATAATCAATAAAAATACAATGAGAGTTTAGGGTTTAGCAATAGAACCATTCCATCATGGTGAGATGATGTGACATAATGTTCATAATATTTCTAAATATAAAGATATGTATAAAATATCAATATCAAAAATTGTATGTGGAATAGGTTCATGAAAGTGAAAGTTGGGTAGGCTTGTGGCTAAATATATTTTTAGGCCTATGAAATTTTCTTACAAGTACTTTGAGTTGGATCTACATTTTAGGATTTTCTTCGCCTTTCTCTAGAGGATTACTTTGTAAACTTGTTTCTATGTGATCAATTTGTCATTGGAGATATACCTTCTCCTTTCTTATAGCCCCAATAAGGGGTTACTGAAAATTAGTTTGGCTATCTCACTACAACCACACTAATGTGATGCATGATGCACTATTTATCAATACTTCAATGAGAGATTAAGCCATATATATATTTAATGTTATATAAATGTCCAGGGGGAATTTTTTGAGAACATCCTATCTCATTATAACATTGTCTACTCTTTTCTTTGTTTCATCCACAACTACAATTCCAATGTTCAAAAGCATAGCTTCCCTGTTAAGACAGGGCATCCTTTAATGACTATGGAACAAGAAATCCACATAGAAAATTGTCCAACCTCATGCATAAATGACGCAGGCACCAATGGTGATTAGTAATTGCTACATTTGAAATAATAGTAGGGTACATTTATGACAACGGTCATGTTCATGGACTTTCTTATGTCTTTGTGATTGTTTAGCTTATCAATTAACATTGTACTTGCCTAAACTTTTCGATATAAAAATTTCTATCCTTATAATTTAATAGAAAAGATTAAATATAAATAACCATGATCACTAACCTAATATAGTCTTCATTAAAATAAAATAACAAGGTCGTGATATGGAAAATCTTATTGAAAATATTATACTTTGGAGTGAGAGGAGAAATAATATAAATAATGATTTTTTTTCAACTGGAACAAAATGTAGAAGCAAGTTCAATTGATCATTATAAAAAAACGTGAAGAGATTACATATATTTATATTTATACATGCATGTCACATTTCTATTGACACGATAAAACAAGATAAACATCCTTCTATTTGAAGATAGATAAAGCAAGTCTAAGAATTGAAAAGATCATAAAATTATAAACAATGATTTTTTATGAATGCAAATGCCAAACCAATTTGTCCCCTTTTACTTTCTTGAGTTACTAACTTTGTTATCAATATAAATTAAATTGTAGTGTATTGTTAATGTAATACCTTTTTCATATACACTTTCCATTGAATGAAAATAATCAAAAACTTAATCATATGAAAAACTTAAGGTAAAATTATTATTTTAATTTAAATGTTTCTATAATAAATTAATAAATAGTTAACTAGGTCATTAATACTTTATAGTTATAATAGATTATTATTAAAAATGAACTCAATCCACATTAATTTTAAAAAATAAAATTTTAATTAAAATGGAAATTTATATTGTAAAATAGTATTAGCATTTTAAATTTGATTATTATTTGAGGTGATATATTTTTTGTCTTATATGGAAAAAAATATAAACTCATTTATTGTCTTTGAAGTGATCTTTATATTAAAAATGATAACAATATAGTAATAATCTATACAAATATAGGAAAAAATATGGTATAAATGAAGAAATAAACCCAAAGTATAGAATTGCAAAAATAAGAATGCAAGGTTTTTAAAGTGGAAATCTTTCTTAAGGGGCAACTTTGAGATATAAAAAACTAAGATATGAAATTTTGTAATAATTATTTCCAAATGGATTATTAATAAAACATGTTAGTTGTTTACAACTGGATATTTAGAACTAGAAAGTAAATAGATCTCTAATTGAGTTGACTAGTAAAAAATAAGAAACTAAAAAACTACTAGAAGCATGACCATATTAAAGGTTTTAAGTGTCATAGACAATAATTGAAGGTAACACCATTTCTTCTCATTGCCAATATGTCTCCCAATTCTTAAAAGCAATCTATAACATGGAATAATAATTCTCTCTAAACAACCATTGCGTAGGGAATGAAATAATGTATTATTGTTAACTACCTACAAATTAATATAACTTAATACCAAAATGTTTTGAATATACAAGTTCTTTAACATGGTATATTTTTCATATAATATTAATATATAAAACTATAGGTATGTATAACAAATAATTCAAAATTGAAATTGAAAGTTGAAAACATTATATGCATATTTTTAATTTCTATAATTGATTGTTTGAAGGGGTGTGGATTCCTTGAATTTAAAGAAACTTCTATCTATGGAGAGTAAATCACTATATTATTACCACAAATATAACACGCAATGACCGACCATTTTTTTTTCTTGCAAATATGTATGAATGTTGGTTGTTGAGGCGTGTCTCCCTTAGTGTCAAACATAACTATATGTAATAAGTCAAAATAGTGGTGTACCAACCCGAGCATTGATATGGGATGAGACAAGGTCTAATTTTTTTTGGGTAGAAACATACTCCTTCCATCAATTTATTATTGTATTAAAGAGTAAATAAAATAAAATAGAAAAGAAAAATTATTAATAAACTATTATGGTCATTTTACCACATTTTATTATTACATATAAATTATTCGAGTTCATGGAAATTAATTTTATTATTCTACAACATTTTATCGTGATGAACTTGTTAATGTCATTTCATCGCTACGCTCCTATAGACAGACATTTAGAGTTGCGAAATGGGGTATCTTTGTGTATCCTCAGAGACCAGAGGCATTTCCACTCATGACCGATGTAGAAAGATCAAAGGGATACATGACAGAAGAATTTCCACTCCAAATCTGGCACGAAACCATGTAATAAGTTCACTATAATTGGGGTGAGTACCATCCCAAAAAATATGTACCTTTGTATAGTTGCAGAACAAATCCTGTGGGCCCGTATTTCTAAAACTCACTTCAATGTCGACCTCGTATTTATAAATCCTACACCCCAAAATTTACATCCATTCCATTTTAGCCAAGCAATTTGAAAAATAAAATGATAAATGGGGAAGTAGCTGAGTGTGGCTTACCATAGGCTTCACCCATGTTTAATCAAGGTCATGATAAAATATAGTATTAATTTAATGACTTTTGATCCATCTAGTTTACTAGGAAAGGAAGTTTCTTTGTTTTACCATTGACCGGGATGGTGGTGTGCAACCAATCCAACTGCATACCTCCTCCAACATATCGATAGAAAAACTCGGCCCCAACAACATGCCATATGAGGCGGGCATGTCTGCTACAAGTATTCTCATTATGGTTTTCTTGTCAGGGAAGTCGGCCAATGCTACCTCAACATTTTTGGAGACACTGGCCAGAGGTAGGGGAAAGGGCGAGGGCGAGGGCTTTAACAACTTTTGCAGGCATGACATTGTCTAAGGCATCGAAGTCAATAGTGTAATTTTTTAGTTTATACCCATTGACTAACAAGACTATGTAGAAAGGTTCTACCTTCATAGAGGTGGAAGGTGTGGAGGCAAGAAAATTCAAATATGTAGTGGATTGAGATGCACAAGGTGGTTCTTTAGTGACATGGTGTTTTTAGGACGTGAAACATAGCTACTTCCTTTGATATGGTGAACAAGTTTTTCAAGTTGCTTGGGATGAGTTCTCAAGTACTCAATTTAAGAAATTTAGACTTTTGATTTTTTGAAATGGTCAATGATATCAAAGGATGAAGAGGTGGTAGGAATATCAAGGTTTGTGACAACTTTGACATGGATGTTCTCAGGATAAAAAAAAAATTGGGTTTTCAAGGAAAGTTGAAGGAGAATTACTTGAAGAGGCCGAAGGATTATTGGCTGGAGACTTACTAGAATTGATATGTTTTTTTTTGTCTCTCTAAAACTGAAGTTATTAAAATAGATCCATGTGTATATTTATTAATAATGAGTCAGTAAATTTTTTCCCACCGTAGAAGGAAACTTTCACACAATTTAATATGAAAACTTTTCTTTAATAAACATTAAGTTATTTTTTGTATGTAACATATTGGAGGAGGCAAAGATCACACCTTTAATGGAAAATCTCTCGGGGCACTCGATTAGAGTTTCCAACAGTGTCTTGGCTTCTTGGTGGAAAGGAAAAGTCAAGGTGGGGAAGACCAAATTCACTATTTCGTCAGATTCTATCATTACGGTTACTGGTCTGCCTTTTGAAGGAGATATCTACTTCAAATGCTCCCTTAGAGTGGAAATGGTGGAATTATTTTCCCATGGGGAAACATTAAGGAAATACCAGCTAAGCTATGAACGTGCTTCTCTTCCTCTGCCCTAGGACAGGGTCACAGAACTTCTCATTCACTACTTTACTTTGGAAGGCTGCTATAAATTGGTCTACGACCCCCAATTGTTCCTTCTCTCTCACCTGGGTCACCACAAAAATGTGAATTTGGCTTCCTTTCTTTTCCAATATCTTGAGCTTTATCTAAATTTGGCCAGGGAGGAAGAAGGCTCCCTTCTTCATCACAACACTCTGTATCTTCTATTCAAAACTGCAGCTTCTCAGGAGGATCTTCTCATTTTCCTCTCAAATTGGGTAAACAACACTGTGTTCTTATCTAACTCCCCTTCCCCCACCTTCTCTCCCCTCTTTCTCCTTTGCACTACCTCGCCGCCTCAGCCACCATACCCATATCCCCTCCGACTATGATTTCGATGTTCTTATCACTGGACACATCACTGCTCTCTCCACATCCCCTTCTCCTTCCTCTAACATTGCTCATCTATTGTCACCCCATGTTTTCCCTCTTTCTTCCCCGAAGCGTCCCTCTGCTACTATTGATGTTGCTTTCGATTCTTCTGGTTTTCATTCTGTGGAGCCTATAGAGATCTCGGCCAAGCAAGAAATTACTGAGGTTCTTCTGGGTCTCTCATCTGTATACCCAGACTCTCCAGCTCATGATGTTGAGGGTTCCCATTTCATTTCCACGAAGGATGCTAAAATGGTTGCTGAAGAAGAGAAAACATCTGGATGACACCCCCCACTAAAATGGAGAATAATGACATTATTGCGAACATTCTTGGGAAACTAAAGAGGGCTTTCTCAGTCATCGAAGATTGGAATGATTACACTGATAAAACTTGAGAAAGCATAAAAAAATATTGCATTGAGCTCCTCAAGTTGGCTGAAAATCTGGCAGACATAAATGCTTCTGCTGCAACTAAGGATTTTGTTGAAGCTCTTAAGAAAATACACTCTATGTAATTTTTGTTGTATCTTGTTGTTTTTCTACTTTTGGACTGCCTTTGGGATTTTTCACTTTATGTTTAACTGCTCTATCTTGCCTTATGGGATTTTTGTAAAAGGATGCAAGTCCTTTCAAAACCCCCAATTTTACCTTTTTTTTTTTTTTAAATTAAGTTGTTTTTTTAAAAATGCAAACTATTATTTTATATTAAAAGATTTTCATACATTCCATAAAAAAATTTGATTTATGTAGGGGCCAAGAAGAGTCCTTTAAAGGGTACTTTTTTTTGTTTTTAATTCTCCTTAGAACAACGATCTCCTTACTTGACGGCCTAGATGAATTCCAACACAAGTTTAGATCCCGTCCTACTCACGAATTTTATCCGGGACTAGTTTGAAACATAGGTGCTCCAAAATCACCAAATTGTTTTCCCACCATAAAATGAAAATTTTCAATCAACACATTTTAAAATACCAACACTTTCTTTAATAACGCTTAATTATTTTTTTTTATGTGCCCTATGATTTGCTATAAAAGAATTTCATAACATTCCATAAACCATTTGATTCATGCAGGGAAAAAGAATAGCCCTGAAAGCATATGTGGGGGGGTCTTAAAATTTAATGCTTACATACACACACACCCAAAAGCATGGCCAAACTGATTTATTCTCTACTACCTCTACGCTACTACAGACATAGATTTGTGAATTGCAAAGTGGGGTATCTATGGTATCCCTCCTCAGAGCCAGAGGGTTTCCTCCATGATCAGTTGTAGAAGATTGAAGGGATACAATTACAGAAGAATTTCCACTCCACTCTGATGCGAAACATGTAAAAAACTCTTTGAGTCGGATGATACCATCCCATAAAAGATGTGTTGTTGTATCGTTGCAAATAAATTTTGCGGGCTCGTCTTTCCACACCATCACTTCAGTTGTTAAACATTCCTGAATCCACAACATGTGTGCGACTTCCGATTTTGTAAATCCTTGCACCCCCAAAATTTACAGCGGTTCCCTTCACCCACAATTTGAAAAACAAATGATAAACGAAAGTAGCTGGCAGAGTGTGGCTTACCCATAATGCTTCACCATGTTTAATCAAGTTCCTGATAAAATCAACAAGTATTGAGAGTTTGATGACTGGTCGCCCATCTAGTTTTTGATTGAGGTGAGTAACAAGTGCCTTAAATTCTTGTGTTAGTATTGCCACTTCCGCCCCGATTAGTGGGGTCGTTTGCATTTTCAAACATCCCCTTTCTATATTTTATCCAATAATTTGGTATAGGGATACATCCCCCATCTGGAATGTCCAATACAACTTTCCGATCAAAACCTTGCTCCAGCACGGTAAAGTCCTGTGCGTCAGGTGGTATGATTATATGGTTGGTTTACGATTCCTTTAATGCCCGTTCTTTGGCTTGCCAAAGGCAGCGGCCTGTCCCCACACAAGCACGGGGCTTTTCCAAAATCGAATAAAAATAAAATTTCCTATGTTATGGTAGCTGGCAGTGGTTGACTTCCTTTCCTCCTGGTGGGTGCCCCTACCTTCCCATTTATTCAACTTTGACTACCACCCCTGTCACGTGGTCTTTCTCTCTGCCCAAAACCCGCGTATGCCTTGTTTTGCACTCCATCAATGTTGAAAAGATTGAATGGTGCTGTCAGCGTGAAGTGCTACTAAAATCATATAAGATCAATAGTAGCAGTATGCTCATATCTATCAACATAAACTTAACACGGCGATGGACCATAGAGGGGGACATGCATGGCATAGATCTACGGTCGGCCAAGGAATAAATTATATTGTAACGGGGGATTTATAACATAAAAGAGATTAATGAGCTTGCGACGTCCAACTTGCAATTCTAATTTTATAACACTATGTATGTGTTTGTAGTATCATATCCTCATACAAAGTGTATATTGTTCAATAGCACTAGAAGGAATGCTTAGTTATGTTAGTAATGATAAAGGACAAAAAATGAATACAAAAAACATTATCAATGAGCACACATTGAATTTGAAAACCCTAAACCCAATCCATAATAAGAAGAGGAGGATAATTAGTAGAGGATGTGTGGAATATCATCATCAATAAATGTAATAAAATTGTTGATTTTCTTATAAGATTCCATGAGATTCATAAAAGCTACATGAGGGTCATCACTTTGTATTTGAATATATATCAATGTTGATTTTAGCATGTGATGACAATCAGGGGCCTTACACGGGAGATCAAAATGATATCATAATCTTTAGATGAATCAACAGGTTGAGCAAGTGGTATATTGATAGGAGGGGGGAGGGATGTAGGAGTTCCCAAAGGTTTAATTATTTTTCTGAGTAGTTTAACATTAATAGTAGGATATTTAAAGGTGGGATTGAAGCAAGTGGATATTGAGTAACAATTGGTATATATTCAACTTGAATTGATGTTTGGGAATAGACACGGGTGGGAATGAAAGAATAAAAAGTCTACCCCCTCAAAAGAAGAAGAAGAAGATGGAAAAGGGATTTTATGCATGTCTAAGGTCAGGGTTCACCAAATGATTTTTTTAAAAAATTAAATCTTAATCTTAAAGGACTAGATTAAAAAAATATATAAAACATATAATATCCAACTTACAAGCAATGATGAGCAAAGTACAACATTAATGAGAGGATATTAATGACTTGGTTGATATTTGGCTATCTGGACTGGATTGTGATACACTAATGGTGCAATAGGCTCAGTCTAGACTGTATGTGCTTTCATTTGGAAAATAGTGATCTAAAAAAAGTATGTTGGACAGTACCACCTGGAAGGGGACAGTATCATCTAGGTATTATTTTTTGATTTGGGTGCTAATGTCCTAGTGATGGGTATAGATCTAGTTCTTTCAGTATCTAATATTGTCTCCTTCACTTCACTCTTTGTCGCATCAACTTCGCTTTGTGCATGTTAGTCACATCCACTTCATTGTAGAGTTTTTCCTATCGCACATGTACCTGCAAAATAAATCCTAAATACCTACACAAAACACTAAAGCACACATTAGACTAAATAAAATGTGCATATGCTTTATTCAAACTGACCTCGACGATCACCCCAATGTGATTGTCACCAAGCAGTAAAAACTACTACATTTCAAGCTTAATGTAGTTCTGTGTGTGTGTGTGTGTGTGTGTGTGTGTGTGTGTGTGTGTGTGTGTCCCTGTGAAGTGTGTAGGTGTGATAGAAATTGTGTCCGTTGAAGCTAGGTCACCTTGTACAAGTTGCACCAAGATAGTGGGCTACAACTACTTTTTCTCCAAGATAATGTGTGTCATGAAATTCATAATTTACTCTTCATATGCAGTGAATAATACATCCCAAATGCATTTTTTAAGTTGCTCTTTTTTTCCAAGTAGTAGTTAGAGAATAATAGCCTTGTACCCCCTTAGAGTAGTTAGTAGGTTTTGTATATATATGATTCCTTTTCTTGAATTTCGACATTAACAACACGAGAAGCCGACCCAAAAAAGATCATTTAAGTTTAGAAAAGATAAACAAGTTTTGTGTAATTTTAAAATTTAAGAACACAAGTGAAGGGGCATAAAACAATCCTACAGGGGTAAAAAAATATTAGTGGCCACTAATGTTCCTTACTGGGCGCTTATGTCCAAAAATCTCCAAAGATAAATCAGGAAATGCTCAGTTGAGTAATACATCGTGTGATGTCCAAAAGTAACTAGATAATTCCATAAAATTAGAGGATAAAAGCAAAAGTAAAATAATGCCAATATTTAAAGGTTCAAAACAATTTATCAATGGCTAGTTTTCTTACTTAGGAATCATGCATATAAAGACGTACTAGAGCCATAATATAATAGTAATACAAGTGCATAATTTTGTGCTATAGTAAACACCTTGAGGCTTGAATTAAGTTGGGCCACTATAGTATTTGTATTCTTATCAAGTCTTCCACTGAAAAATGGTATTGTTATCAATAAGTTCTTGAATCTTGTGTTGTAACTGTACGAATCTTGGTTATAAGTCTGACACAAAATGGTAGTTGCAATATGCTTTTTTATTAAAACAATTATATTTTCTTACTTACTATTATCAATTTGGAAAGGTGGAGATAAAGTTAAAAGATTTTCATTCGGGTAGCTTTTGTGTAAAAATTTATCAAGGGGTTTCTTCCAAACATGTACATTGTCTTCGTGGAAGAGTAGAAAATGGGGGACCGCCGTAAAAAATATACCCGAGTGTAACACATAGAAGGTGTACCACACTCTAACATGAAAATAGGCTCCACAAACATACAATCTCCCACTTGGAGACTAGATTTCCACTGAGAAAGCTTCTCAACCCTTCACTGTCATCCGCGAAGGCCAACCAAAGTTGAACATAGCTTTAGTTTATCCCTTGTGACCACCTTGGTCATCATGTCTACAGATTCTTACTGGTATGAATCTTCTCCAACTTCAACTTATCTTCCTCCAAAGTTGTCCTGATGAAGTGATATCTCAACTATATATATGCTTTGTCCTGGAGGAGTGAAAGCAGAGTTCTTAGCTAGGTGTATAGCACTCTGACTATCACTATGCAGCTTACATTCCTCCTGCTTATGCCCCAACTCCTCAAGCAATTGTTTGTAACCAAATCATCTCTTTGCTTGCCTCTGTGGGCAGCAACATACTCAGCCTCCATGGTTGAAAAGCCACCAGCTTCTGTAGTCGTGAAATCCAGCTCACTGTGTCCCACCTACAGTGTAAATATAACCTGTTGTGCTCCTCCTGCTGTCTACATCTCCAGCCATGTCTGAATCTACATAACCACGTAAAGTGGTGTCTGATCCACTGTAGCACAAAAACTATCCCCATGGTCCCTCTCAAATACCGAAGGATCCACTTTACTGCTTGCCAATGCTCTTTACCTGGATCACTCATAAATCTACTCACAGCTCCCACTGCATGGGCAATATCAGGCCTAGTGCACACCATAGCATACATCAAACTGCCAACTGCTGATGAGTAAGGTACCTTGGACATCTGGTTTCTTTCCTGCTCTGTCTTGGGACACTGCTCCTTTGATAACTTAAAATGGCCTGCCAAAGGAGTCCCAACCGGTTTAGCATCCTGCATGTTAAACCTATCCAATACCTTCTTAATGTACTCTTCCTGAGATAAAGTCAACTTCCGTTCCTTCCTATCCCGAGTTATCCTCATACCAAGGATTTGTCTGGCTGCCCCCAAATCCTTCATATCAAAGGATTCACTTAGCTGTTTCTTGAGTACTTTTATTTCCTGCATGTTTTTTTTACCTGCAACCAACATGTCATCAACATACAAACACACAGGATAATATAACTTCCATCCTCAAATTTCTTTGTATACACACAATGGTCAGAATGACATCTAATATAACCTTGCTCCATCATGAAGCTATCAAACTTCTTATACCATTGACGTGGAGCTTGTTTCAAGCCATACAAGCTCTTCTTCAGTTTGCACACCATCTCCTCTTTTACCTTTGACCTTCATAGCCTCTGGTTGCTGCTGCATATATAGTTCCTCCTCCAAAAATCACCATGGAGAAATGCAGTCTCTTTACATCTAACTGTTCTAAGTGCAAGTCTTCTGCTGCCACTATTCCAAGAACAGTTCTAATAGAAGTCATTTTTACTACAGGAGAAAAAAATCTCATCAAAATCTATACCTTGTTTCTGTGCAAACCCCTTGACCACAAACCGGTCCTTATATCTTTTCTTTCTCTTCTTCTTTTAACTCTGTACACCCACTTGTTCTGTAAATGCTCTTTTTTCTTCCGGTAGCTTCACCAAAATCCCAAGTCTGGTTCTCCATGAGAGACTTATGCTCCTCATCCATGGCTTGCTCCCACTTCTTCTGGCATCTACCTGCATTGCTTCATCAAAGCTCTGGCTCTCCACTATCAGAGTAATAAATAATAAAGAGAAGGAGAAAAAAAATTCAGGTTCTTTTCTTACCCTAGAAGACCTCCTCTCACTATAGGAGTTTGGGGTTCCTGTTGAGTAGGTCTGAACTGATTCATGGGTCACTTTCCCATCCGGAAGATCTCTACCACTGCATATTCTTTCTTGGATTCTTCCCTGTTTTCCTGCAACTGCTGCTTATACATGACTTTCTCATTAAAGACCACATCCCTAGACCGAATGATTTTCTTGTCCTTAATACTCCAACATTTAAATCCAAAGTCATCACTACCATAACCAATGAAAGTACATTTTTTTTGATTTAGCCTCTAGCTTGGTCCTATCATCCTTGTCTATATGAACAAACACCTCACATCCAAAGACTCTAAGAAATGAATAATCAACTTTCTTACCATACCAAGCCTCCTCAGGTATGCCTCCATCCAAGGCACACTTGAGGGTCCTCTGTTTATCAAGTACACAGTTGTGCTCACCGCTTCTACCCCAAAAAAAAAAAGAGGCAGTCCTGCATGTAACCTCATGCTCCTAGCAGCACGTTCCATTATTGTTTTTTCATCCTTTTTGACACCCCATTCTGCTGCGGAGTTCCTGGAACCATCTTTGCCTGCGGATTCCATTCTTAGAACAATAATCATCAAATTCATTGCTGCAATACTCCCCTCCATTATCTGACCTGAGACATTTTAGCTTAAGACCTGTTTCTTTTCATTCTCTACCAAGGCTTTCCATTTAACAAAAGTGTCAAATACATCAGATTTGTTTCTAATACAATAAACCCAAAACTTTCCTTGTTGCATCATCAATAAAAGTAACATAATAACTTGAACCCCCAAGAGATGATACCTGAGCCGGCCCCCACACATCAGAATGTACCAGCTCTAACTTACTCTCTTTTCTTCGTAGGTCCAACCTTGAGAAACCTTACTCGCTTTTGTTTCCCATATATGCAGTTCTCACAGAAAAATCCAAACCTGTTTTTGTATATCCAGGAAAATTTCTTTATGATGTCCATGCCCTTATGGCTCATATGACCGAGCCTATAGTGCCATAATGTTGTATCTGCATCTGAAGCCACAAGATTACAATCATTAGTACTATCAGTGGTTAAATACAAGGTTCCAACCTTCTTCTTACCCCTCTTGCCACAACAAGAGTACATTGGTAAAACCTTCAAGAGTTAGCATGTTAAATATCACGTTACAACCATCACTTCCAATACCCACCGATATCAATTCTCCTTAATGTAGGAACATGTCTAGCATCCTTCAATATCCATGTATTCTCATTTTGCATCTTAACCTGAACAGAACCTTTTCCAACTATACTGCAAGGCTCGTCATCACTAAGAAAAACATGCCCAAAATCCCCTTGAACATAATCAACAAAATAATACCTATGTGGAGTAGCATGAAAAGAAGCCCCTGAATCTAAAACCCAAGATTCAGTAATATCATGCAAAGAAAGAATCAAAGCATCCTGACATACATTACCCGATGCCATATTTACCTCCTTGTTTTCTTCTTGTTGTTTCTTCTTGTCCTGAAGCTTCCAACAATCCTTCTTTGCATGCCCAGACTTTCCACAGTTCCAACATACAATCTTGCTCTTGGATTTTGACCTTGCCTCATCTTTCGATTTTCCACGGTTTCCTCTATTCTTCTATCTCCCTCTAGTTTCCACTGTCAAAGCATTCCCTGAAGTAGAAGATTCCCTGGAGTATTTTCTTCGCATTTCCTTGCTTAGAATCACCCCTACAACATCCTCAAACTTCAACTTCGAGTTAGCTGGAACCGAGTTGCTTACTACCATTACCAGGCTATTCCAACTTTCAGGTAAAGAGCACAAAATTAATAAAGCCCTAAATTCTTCATCAAATTCTATTGTAACCGAAGTTAGCATATTCACAACCATATTGAAATCATTTATATGATTTTCTATTGAACTATTCTCAGACATCTTCATATTAAAAAACTTTTTCATTAAAAATATCTTATTAGAGGCATAGGGTTTTTCATACAACTTCCCTAATGCATCCATCAGTTCTTTTGTAGTCTTTTCCTTTGAAACATTAAATAATACCGAAGATGCAAGACACAGTCGGATCGTTCCAAGTTCCTTCCGATCCAACAAATCCCATTCTGCATCTGTCATGCTTGAGGGTTTGTTCACCTTCTCAGACAATAGAGTATAAAGAGCCTTCTGATAAAGGTAATCTTCCATTTGCATCTTCCAAAGACTGAAATTCTACCCATTGAATTTATCAACCCTAGATCTTCCATCATCTTCCCTAGCTCCCACTCAAGCTAAAAACTTTCCCTACGATTCAACACTTCAGCAAACCAAACCAGGCTCTGATACCAATTATTAGGAAATAAGAGATAAAATATGTGGAATAATCCCTTACAGAATCGCAACAGTAGAAACTAATATGCAGAAAATATTACAGATCTCAAATAAAAGTGTAGAATAAATAACAAAACACAGAAAAATAATATTTAACGTGGTTCACCCAATTTGGGCTATGTCCACCAAGAATCACTTGCTCAGATTTTATTACAAGCCTCCACTCTCTCAATACAATACCCAGATCAGTTTAGAGCTATGCTCAACAAACTCTACAGAATTCACACCCAAATTCAAAACACATCTGCAAAACATTTGCTTGTCTATTTATCATATGCATAAGACCATATAAATAGACAACTGCTTAAGCAGTTTTACAAAACTGTGGGTATCAAATAATGGAAGAAAAACAAAACCGTCCCATAAACCTATGGGTAGCTAAAGAGGCGATTTTACAAAACAATGGGTACCGAAAAAAAACCATGGGCCCAAAAATAGCCCATAACAGTTACCCATTACCCATGGGTTAATAAACCACCCATGAAAATTTACTTCAGGGGCTTCGCCCCCGAACCCCCCTGACCAGCTCACCGGCGAGCGAGACGACCGTAAAAATACCCAAGTGTAACACATAGAAGGTGTACCACACTCTAACATGAAAATAGGCTCCACAAACATAACAACACACACACAAATGGATCCTTATGAAAATCAGATTTACTTTAATTCCAAATCGAATGTGAGAGAGAGAGAGAGAGAGAGAGAGAGAGCACAATGAATAACTAGGGCATACATGCCTTGGCCATACATCCCATTTTTCCAAGCATGGAGAGACATAAATGATCAAATCAAAATGCCAAATGATGGCCATGTCACCTCCTTTTATAACATAAGGGGTGCAACATTAAAAGGGCCAACCTTTTCCCTTTTGGAGTGAAAACTAATAAAACTTAAATTAAAATATTAAAAGACCCGCTTATGTGCACTCTATTATTTTTAATTAAACAATAAAGAAGTAAGTAGCTTATGTGTGATGAGGCAATAAATTGGCCATAAATTACCATTATTTTGTCCTTCCAAGTTACCTTTGAAAGTGGATTTCAATGTAATCTAGAAACTTATAGTTTTCTTAAGATATAATATAGGATGTATATTTTGTTCATTCTTTAGAAGTATTTTGTTATCTATTTTGTTGACTAATCCTATTGATTATTTAGGAAAGATGCAAAGTCTTGTGCATGCAGGTCATAAAGGAAAGATAATGCTAGTTCTGGGGAAAGTGGAATTGATCATGGATAGTATATCTAAACTCAAATATTATTTCATATTCAAATTCCTCTCGAAAAATTATGAAATTTCAAAAAAAAATCATCTCAATCCGAGAATGTGTGCAAAAATTATATCTATTTTTAGTTAGCTCCGGAACTTGCAGTTTTAGTTCTAGAACTTGCAATTTTAGTTCTGAAGATTGTAGATTTAGTTCTAAAACTTGTAGATTTAGTTTCATAACAATTAGAGTTAGTTTCGGAACAATTGGAGTTAGCTCTGGAACTTGCAGTTTTAGTTCCGGAACTTGCAAATTTAGTTCCGGAACTTGTAGTTTTAGTTTCAGAACCTGCATAAAATGAGAAATTTTGAATAATCGGAGAATCTAATGGGAAATATGAGAGATTTTTTTATTCATAGAAATGTGTTTAACAAAAACCTCATTCATATTTTCTATAGGTTTTACCAATGAAGATAAATCTAACTTTTAGTGACCTGCAGTCCAAGGGAAAAGTGTATCAGATGAGCACCAAAAGTTCCACAGTAAAAAACAACAAAGTCAAATGGAAAATCCGGGAGAAGTATTTGGCCAAAATAATTTTTTGAGGAAAAACCTCCTTCCAATAAACTAGGAGAATAAAATCATTGTGATGAACTTTTTACAAAAAAGTAAGGAGAAGATTTGGAAGTAAATCTTCCTAAAATAGTGAGATAATACTTTGACTCTAATAATAAATCTCTCTCCATATTTTGTGGAGATGAAGATATTAGTTGTTAGGATTGGAATAAATATAAGATCATATTTTATTTCCTAAAATAAGGAGTTGGTTGGATGCATGAATTATAAATTCAACCTCTCACACTCTTATATGTAATTTTTCACTACCAAAAACAATAGATCCGTTCTTTCTCAATTTTCTAAGTGAAATTATTCTGCAGGTTTTGAATTAAGTTTGAAAGTATGAATTAAGTCCTCTTCCAAGGAATGAGCTAGCCACTCATTCCCAGTAAGAAGGATCAATGTTTTATGTTCCTTTCTTTATTTTGTTTTCCTTTTGTTGTGAACTTCTGATTTCATGTTATGTAATTCTTATGTCTATACAATTTTTATTGTGAATCTGCATGTGTCTAATTTATCTCTCATTTTTTTTAATTTAGAAATTTCATTTATGTAAGTGCAAGTTTTGGTTTGTTGCTTGGGACCTAACAATTTTCTACCACCTTCCACAAGTAGAAAACTGCAAATGATTGTTGCGAAATCACTTTACACCTACCCAATAAACGCCTATTTGAATATGTATGCAGCAAGCTTTTACCCACAATTCACACCACTGAAAGCCATAAGATTACTATGTTACTCTCTCACAAACCTTCTACTTAACAATTGTTTATTGGAAGATGTGTGCAACGATTGTCTACACACACACCCACAAGTATGGAAAACAGCAAAGAATTACCCTGCTCCTCTGCGCGGAAAACAATCCACGCTCTAATACCAATTAGCACAAGGAGTCCAATGAAGGACATCCACACCTCATAGCGCACATAATATGCGTGGAAAACAACTAAAATAGAATGGAACACACGCAGGGGAAGAAAAATGAAATTAGATTTTGAACACACGTAAAAACAATGCATTTTATTAATCAACTCGAATAAAAAAATGGTACCATCCAGAAATAGGGAATTGAGGCCAAATGAAAGGCAGTGGCCTAAACACATGAATTTATTCAACTAGAGCTTTGTTATAGAGAATTCATATTTGTAGCGTCACTGTGAGGATACAAATCGCTTAAAAGATTAAGCAAGCTCCATATTTGGAAAAGGAAAAAAAACAGGGAAAAAAGCAGTATATTAGGTTTTATATATTGCGTAAACCGAGTAGAAGGTTTGCAGAGCTGTGAGTAAAAGTGCAACAGTTGCCGCCGCCAGAGCTAGAGTTCTCCAAGGCGATGAGAAATGCTCTCTAGCAAGCTCGGCCGACCATACCTTGAATCTACTTGTATAGTGCCCATTCACTCGTCTCTTCAGCTCCGCGAATAACATCTCTCCGACTCACGGTGACTCCATTGCACAGACCATTGAAGATCTCCGCAACCTCTGCCTCACTCCCAATGTAATTTATAATGATGTTACTTTCTATGAGCACACCCACGTCTTCTTCCGAGTCGATTAAATCGTCCATCAAACTCAGGTAGCAGGTCACGTAATTGATTACAGATGGCTTAGTCTCCTTCACGCCATTGACATTGAGATTGATTACAGATGGCTTGCACACCTCCAGAGCGATCAGGTTACGGAAAAGTACCTCTGTGTAGTCCGTGATGTTGATCGGAGGAAGATAAATTGTGGCTTTCTTGCGGTCAAACTTAATCCTCTTGATGCCTCCATTGCATGCCTCGAATTTGATCCCAGCATTTTAATTGTCCTGCGCGAGGGATGCGTCTCACGGCATTCTGATCTTCTCTGTCGGCGGAGTAGAGATTTGATCCGGATCGGAACAAGGCGGAGACACAATGAGGGCGTGCAGCAAACCCAGAAGGTGATCTTCTTTTCCATCTGTTAATTGCGACCACGCCCATTCTGTCATATCATACTTGAAAGGGTAGAATTTGGACCTTGAAGATTTCACCAGGACTTTCAAAAGCTTTTCTTCCACATCATCGGCCTGCTTGAGCTCCAGTTTCAGTAGCTTTCGGAGAACAATCAAGGGCACTTGATTTTCAAGCATCAAAATGTCTGCACAGTATGTCGAATCCGGTATAATCAATCTGTTTCTCTCGAAATAGGATCATAACATTTACTCGCTTCGGCTACGGGAAAATTTTCGCCGCCCAGAGTCCTCAATATTTCCAGAATGAAGCAGCCGTCCAAACTTAACATGAGAGCGAGGTTGGCCGCCTCGCAATCGATTTTTTCTTCGTAGGCGTTCCTGATTTGTTCATTCAGCTGAAAGATCTCATCTTTTGCTTCAAAGGAGAAGTCCGTATCATTTAGATCACGGTCCTGGTTAATATTGAACCTGGCCATCATTCTACGCAGGCCCTTCCTTTGTGATTGTCCATTGGAGGAAGATGTGTGCACTTTTGTGATGGTATGGACCCAACGAAATGATCTTAGGAACATATGATTCCCCTTTCTTTGGCTGTTTCAGGAAGTTGGGAACTCTGAAAATGGACACAGCGGAAGGAACGGCATTCCACTAGCGGAAGGCGGTCGCAGGCGATCGACGTCGGGATCGTGTTCAATAGTAATATTCCATTTCATCTTCGCTGATCCATGATCGCACTTGTATATCCTTTGATAATTGTATCGGTAATTGCCTCTCATTATCATCGTCATTGTCGGAATCAGACACTGCTGACAATGCAGACTTCCCAAATGCAGCCGTTGAAGTTCCAAATGCAACTTTCCTACCCATGATTTCAGAGATGAGAGTAAGCAGCACTCACCAACCACCCCCGCTTCGCCTTCAAATAGTATCCTTCCCTTCCCGTTCCCGCAGCACAAATATAATTTTGGTCTTTCCAAATACGAATACAAAACTTCAGTCTTCTTCGGTTCTGCTTTCAAAATGGAGTACCAATAAAATATTAAGAAACTAATCCATAATCGAGGAAAGTCGGAGGGTTTTTTTTTTTTATAATGTTTTTACTATTGGAACAGACGTTATATTAATGTATAGGTTAATATTGTTTTTAGTTGTTGAGAAACTATTAACTTATTTCCCACTTGTTATAGGTATGTTTTGAAGAAATTTTTTGAAAAATAGTTTTTTTTTAATGTAATGAATGTATGCGTAAGAAAATCAAAATATTTAATTTATAAAATGTTGTATTTTAGAGATTAAAATTTATGGCTTCTTTAAGGAATTTGTGTGTCCACTTAAAGAGTCTTTCACCTAACTAAAAATGAGAGGGAAGGCGAAATTCAAACTCAAAGCTTTTGTTTGCTCATTTTGCAACCTTTATAGGCTTTCAAGTTTTTCATTGTAGAAATCCTGGAATAGGAGTATGATGAACTAGAAGCAACGACTGGAATGGAAAAGCTATGGAGAGGCCAAGAGCATAATCATTATCGACATGCTCAATGAGAAGACAGTTATGAATGTTAGGGGTGAGGGTTTTCTACAAAGACGAGCCTTGGGTTATCACTTGGACTCCTCAAGCCTAAAAACCATGGAGACACGCTGGTGGGAAGGGTAGGGCTATCCACGAGTGTGGTGTGCTAATTGGTTTTCCTTACTCTGAGAGAGGAAAAGTCGTATCTCACCTAATGTTGAATGCTCCAGTGAGTGATCTAAGTGTTATGAAAGCTATGGACTTGTGCTCTAACAGAGGCCTGAAGAGAGAAGAAATACATAATGAGGATGATGTTGGGGTATCTACGAGTCAACAGTCTTTTGCGCGGTCATTGCTCCAATCGAGCAGTTGAAGGACTGCCAAATCTACAAGGCTACAAATATGTTTTGATTTGACCGTCCTATCCTAGAACAAAGAAGGCTTAGTCAGTGGTGATTTTAAATTGGGTGAGTGATCCTTCGATTCTTTGATTCTGAAAAGGTGCCAATCAGTGTAGCCCCTCTTCAGCTGAGAATGTACAATGTTCTACTTGTCATGTGTAACTAGGACCACATCAAGTTACTGCTAAAAAGGATTGGATTTTTTGTAAAAATTAGCTCTAGTTTACAGGTGGTTGTTATGTTAAAGTCTGTATGCTCATTGATTTATCTAAACCATTATTTCACTTGAGAGAATTGGCTTCATCCCTTGGACCGTGGATTTAGTTCCTCATCTATGAAAAGCTCCCCTTCAAATGCTTTCTGATAGAATATATAAAGCCATACATACACATGAGATATAGAATGTAAATGATTAGCAAAGCACCAATTAACATAGATAAATGAACACAGATACATATATTAACATGGGAAAACTACGAGAGGTAAAAAAATCCATAAAGATGATATTCATATATGAGAACTATTCACCCCACTATATATTCCTCCTTCTCACTTCCTGTAATGCCAGCTGGGCATCGAACTCTCCCTTTCTACCTGCCACCTTGGCTTTCCCTCCCAACCACCTACCTGCCATCGATTATGGCTGTCTTGTCTGTCCTGGCGTGAGGAAAGGGGTGGAGTCGCATTTTTTTTTTTTCTTTGCCGTGATCTCTTCAGGATTCTCCTTCAATGCGTTTGGTTGGGTGTTGGGCGCAGTTTGGTTGATGTGATGGATTAGATGGAGCTTCAAGCCAGTGAAGTAGGCGTGTATGAGACGTTTCCTTCCTTTCCCTCCCTCCTGGGCGCGTCCTTTTTTTGTCTTCCCTGGCCGCATGAAACCTCCTCACGCCTTATGCTGGTGCGCAGATCCTGGACAGGGTTATTTTCTGTTGTTTCCAGATGCATTTGGGGGAGAAAGGCGCTCTGTTTCCCTTTGCTGGCTGCGCACAACTATATCCGCGAGTGAGGTAGGCGTGTTTTGTTCCCCCCATTTTTTGTGGGTGCTGCGAGGCGTGTTCTTGTCGGATCTCCTAGGCGAAGGAGTTTTTTCTGTGAGGCAGAAGCCCGTTTGAGCGCTCCAACAAGCAGTTCGTCCGACTATGTTGTTTTTCTGTTCAGTTTTGAATGTATTCTCAATTCGGGATTTCTCCTTCAAGATAGTTTTTATCAAAATCGATTAAGTGACAGTGTGAGTGTTACCAGAGAGACCCGATGAAATTTATTACAGAGATTCTCTGTGGAGACCTTGCTGTTCGATGTAACTCATGGGAGAGAATCCCATATGCGTGGATCTGTTTCATATCAGAATATTCATGAAGCACATTTGCCTTGTTGTTTTAATGGTGCATGCGTTTTGTGTAGGTGACAGATCACACCCACAGGCACAGGAGATCTATGCAGTGTTGGAGAGAACGTCTTGGGAGATGAAGGTAGCAGGATATTTGTCAGATTCAGAACATGTGCTGAGTGATCGGGAAGGTAAAATTTTTTCCTCTGTCACCATAGTGAGAAGATGGCAATTTCTTTGGATTGTTTAGTTAAGCCTTTCCCCTGGGACAACTCTCAGAGTTGTCAGGAACCTTAATGTATGTGTTGACTTCCACACTGCACTAGGTTGTCCAAGATTGTTGCAATGCAAATTGTTGTGAGAGAGGTAAAGCAGTTCCATTTCAAAAAAAAAAAAAGGGGAAATGTTCTTGTTGAGATTTCTGTAATGCCTGGTGAAGCAAAGACAGAAAATTCATTGGACAAAGATGAAATGATGATATCAAGTCTCTGTGGCATAAAGCAGGTGGAGAAACACTCTATATTATATTAAGTTCAAAAGAGCCTTCTAACAGATGTTGACTGCCACACACTGCAACCAAGTTTATCTCCAAGATATATTGCTAGAGAAATTGTTGTGGGAAATGCAATCCGACTCTCTCATTAAACAATGACAATGTTCTTATGGAGATTTTTGGTGCTGCTAAGTGAAGCAAGCTGTAAGCGATGGGCTGCACACATTTGCACTATATTAAGGTGCATCATATGGAACTTGCAGTGATAAGAAGGAATCAGACTTTATTTTATTTATTTATTTCACTTTCGAAAAAGTATTCTTTTCTGAATGTGAAGAGGACTGGACTGTGCTATTTTACTTCATCAAATCTGATGTATGGTATATGCATCTCTGGGATGAAAAGCAAGAAGAAGAGTAGGTGGAGATTGGAAAAGCAGGAGAGTACTGCTTGAAGGAAAAGGTTGTGTATCATCTCGGTAGATGCCTACCCGAGCCAGGAGCGTGGTGTAATCAATATGTCTCGTGTCCAAGCTTCAAATCATGGGGTTGGTTTGTAGCTGTTTTTTCACTGCGTGGTTGTGGCGCTAGCTCGAGCTCGCAAAGCACTTTGGGTTAAAGGCAAGCAACGGCATTGAAACAATCATATGCATGGAAATGGCGTTTTAAACCAGGCATGTTAAATCTACTCCTTGTAATAGTTTTCTACCTTCTTTCAGTATCTCGAAATGAATTTTCTTTCCTCTTGAATGGCACCTAGACTAGATGTTTCGTCGGGTTGTTTATATCACTGCCTGATTGTGTGGTTGTCCCTTTAAATCTTATTCCTATTTCGCTGATTTTGCTTGGAATGTTCCTTCCTCTCTATAGCTTACTCCATTTCATATTTGTCTAAATGGGTTACTGCAATTTTGAGTGATGCAGTCTAGTTCGTAGGGAAGGAAACATTATTGAGTTTTGTTTGCTTATATGACTTTCTTTTAAAAAGAATTTCTGTGATGGTAATTATAATTGAAGGTTACTAAATAGAAGGTTAAACCTACATACCTCTTTTGGTTGAATAAATACGCATTTCCTGTTTAGGGCTCTCTTGTTTTGCTAAAAGGTACATTAATAGTGACGTTGTGTCTGAAACTTGTTTAAGCCTATGGGCATTCCTTACTTTATGTTTGATTAGAAAATGGCATTTAGGGTTTTTTTTTTTTTAGAACTGTACATGGTTGATTGTTGTACCTAGTCTAGATGAAGGGATAACCTGGCATCTATTTTGGCCTCCACGTGTTGAGAGTATTACTATACCTAATTCTTGATGTAAACTCTTGTATGATTAAAGCAAGGGGAAACATTGTAAGTTTAACTGAATGAAATCTCTACAATTTTTATTAAGGGTCGCAAGCAAGCTATTACTAGCTAGACTGAAACAAAAGTTGTAGGTGAATCCATGGTACTGGACTCGTGAACTCGTTTCCTGTTAGATGACAGCTGATTTCAGTGATAATATCATAGGTGGCCGTTATATTTATTTATCTGTTTGATATTTGCTAAGACTTTTCCTTTCCTCGATAAGCCCACATGGATCGGGTAAAATTTTCCATCTTCTTTACCTTTGGCAAGGAGTTCATAGAACTTCTAGCCCCTGACCGCACTGCGTAACCTTCCTGATAGCTAGGTGCGTTGGTTCTTGGTCTGTGCTTGTACTCGTGGTAAGGTCTTTTGAGCCTGGGGCATCGTTGGTGTTTTGCCCTCTGCGTATCGAATCCCCTTTATTTTTTGAACTCGAATACCTTATACTTCAAACTTGGTTACTAAAAGGTCCCATTTTGTGGCCTTGTTAGGGAAATCAATTTTTATTTTAATGTTTATTGACATTGTCTGAATTATATAAAAATTAGTAACGAATTTTGGGTTTAGTCTTCCCTTATATTATGTAGAGAAGTTGACGATTAGGATAGGGTTTGTTGGGTAGAATAATGGCCCTTTCTGTGTCTCTTTCGTACGCTTTTGGAAAAGTGGATTTGTTTTGTTGTTAACTAGTACTACGTTTTAAGAAATCTGATAAGGAGGTAGTGGTAAACTCCTTAGTTAAAACCAAAACTATAGTTGTGTTCTTTTAAGGGCATCGAACCCATATTATTTTGAAGCCCCCCTGGAAGAATTGGATAACGTCATTTTTTTTTGCTTCGCGCCTACGATCATATTTAGTACGCTTTGTCTTCTCTTGGACCCCCTTTAGTTGGATGGAGTAAATTTTGGATTCCAATCACGTAACCCATAGCATTACATGAAGGAGATATCAACACTCTTGACTTTCTTGTTCCCAACCCATAAGGTCTTGCCTTGATTTATGTAATTTTGTTCTTACTAGTATTTGGACTTTCTCGTTGTTGGATGATTTAGTTTTCTCTCTCATGAGACTAATATTGGAGTTGTGATTTGTTTTTTAATTCATTTCTGAATTTTAGAATATTCGTTTCTTGATATTGTTAATTGTTAGCTTACTATTGCATTGTGTAGCCTTAACATGCTCAGTTCTTTGCGAACTGACTTTAGTTAATATTTGTGCAGATGGATTATGCGAGTAGACTAGAAGAAAAGAGTGTAAAAGTTTCATCTATACCATTATGAAGTTCCTTGTAAAAATGTCCAATGTGTTTTAAATTGTGTAACATTGCTTGTAAAGAGAGTTGATATGACCTCTTGCCTTGTATTGTTTGGTAATGGTGAAATAAAGTGTCTTGTTCATGTGTAGTTAAGCTTGAAATTATCCTTGTGAGAAATGGCATTCAATCTTTACATTGATATGAGTATTGTAAAACTTTGATCTTGAGAAAATTGTTAAGTTAAATCTTTCTAAGACTTAGTGACAATATTTTATAAGTAAAGTAAAATGAGTCGGTTAACCCTTAATGAAGCTAAACAAAAATATTCAACAAATAAATGTAAAGGTGATCTATTTGAAATCAAATACTTCCATGAGTGATCAAAATGAAAACATCCTTGTGAAGTAAACATTTATAAATTGATACCCCTAGCTAAACTAGCGAACACTATCCCTTTGGGGTGAACTCTTAAACAAGCTTAAAGGAAAACAATGGTTAGTTTCTGGAAGATATTAAGATTTAATAAGTAGGAGAGAAGACTTTAAGTGAACTACTCCACAGTGTCTAAGAAATTAACTTAGTTGGTGAGATGAATTTGTGCGAACCATATATTGATTCCTTCTGAAAACTTAAGTCATGAGCTAAAAGGGTGTCTTACCAAAATAAATAAACCCTGACCATTTCTTACTGTGGCTTGCCCTAGTTGTGAGTGTGTCATGTGGTTGGACTTCCATGTTGTCTCGTCAAAAAAAAAAAAATAAATTTTCCTTGATAAGTGTGAACGTTTCCGTGCTGACCTTGTGGTCTTCCCTGTAACAAAAGTGGTTCCAAGTGCTGGTTGTAACCTTGTGACGACATGTTGTGTCGTGTTGATCAAAGCAAGTCAAAAAAAAAAGTTATCCTGTATTTCACTGTGTTGTCCTTGTGTGGTATTTTTGGTGCGTTACACTTCCTCTCCGATAAACTTTGTTCAAAAAGCATTTTACAAAATATTTTCCATCCAAAATATTAATTAACTCACTCACTCAAACGTTGTTTCATGAGTATACATTCAAAGTGTAATTTACAATAGGGATAAAACCCTATTTATAATTGGGATGAAATTATGTGACTGTTGTAACCAACGGATCCATCCTTCCCTAAGAATAAATGGTAAGTAATAAAGAACTAGATTTTTTATTATTTATTTTACATGAACTTTTCAACATGTGTTAATAATAATAAAATCATTTATTATTTAAGGAATTAAATGTACTAAGGGTCTAAGATATCCTACTTAGGCATTAAATGTTCTAACACTCCCCCTTGATGATAAGTGGGTTAGTCCCAGGCAAATAGATTGATTCAGGGCAAAAAAATTTCATGTTTCTAGGGTCCCCTCATATTTTTTTTAACTCCCCTGTCCAAGTAGAAAGAGAGCAAGTTCTGAGAAAAATGTGAAAAAAATTTGTAAAAAAAAGCTCGGGCCAGAAAAAATCATGAAAAAAAATGGCTAAGTCCTAGTCCTCGCAACAGTCGGGACAGTTGGGACAAAAAGGCGCGGCGGATCGGCCGAAATGAGCACAGGCGGCCCTAGAAGCAATTGGGACATCTGGGACAAAAGTACACGGCGGGACGCGGAAAATCCGAACTGGCCGAAAAGAGAAAATTGGCTAACTGCTGAGAGGGTCACCTTTGGGACACTTTGGGACAAAAACGCGAAAGACGCGAACCGCCGAACCGGGCGAAATGAGTCGAGGCAAGCCGCGAAACAGTCTGGGACGAGTGGGCAAAAAAGTACGCGAACCGGCCGAACCGGCCGAAATGAGAACTTTTGTCCCGGATGGGACAGTTGGGACAAAAGGGCGCGAACCGGCCGAACTGGACGAATTTGTCCCAGACGGTCCGAAAGCAAATGGGACATATGGGCTGCGAGTACGCGAACCGGCCGAATCGGGTGAAATGGGAACAAGCAGTTCCGAAACAACTGGGACATTTGGGACAAATGGGCGCGAACCGCCGGTTCGCCCGAAATCAGCACAAGGAGCACTGTGCCAAATGGGACAAAGGGACGCGCGGGACACGGAAAAGCCGAAATGGCCGAAGGCAGGGAAGAAAAGTCAACGTTTGGTTCGGAAACTTCAAACGGCCATAACTTTTGACTCCGAGCTCCGATTTTCATAAAATTGGACTTTCTGGAACGAGCATGACGTCCTCTACGCCACAAAAACTGGATTTCTTAATGAGGGTAGATATATTTAAATAAAGGAAACATATTCGGCTCCCAGTCAGTAATGCTCATTCCCGTCAAATGACAGAAAACGCCTGCCAGCCCAAAATAGCTGCCCGCACTCAGAAGGCCATAACTTTTGCATTTCTCAACGAAATCACACAAAATTGGTACCGTTGGAATCGTGGTTCCGAGCCCGATGCACAACAAATCAAGAAATTCCAGATTTGATGAGAAAATTGATTGATTTTTTAAGAAAACGTGGCCGGGTTCAGAACAGTGTTTTATTTGGTAGCTGGGAGTGCAATTAAGAGGCATGGTCATCATTCTTTCTCTGCTGCAGCACATGGGACAGTATGGGGAGCCTTTTGCAAGTAATGTATACCCATTCCACTCAATTTAATGCCTCTACAGGTGGTTGAAGGACAGATTTCGGGATTTCCATTTTCCCTTCTCTTTTCCTTCTCATTTTTTCTATAAATTGGAGTGTTGGGCTCATTGTAAAGGGGGAGAGTTTTTGGGTACAAAAGCTCTGTCAAAATTGCTTTGTGAAGCCAGTGTGTTGCAGGCCCTTGTAGTGGACTCCTTGCATGGTGATCCAGGCCTTATCTTGTAATAGATTGAACTGTGCATATCATGAAGCAATAAAATATCAGTTTGTGGATATATCTTCCCCTGCTGTGTTTTTTTTCATTCATTTCTTGCCCCTTTAATCTTTCTACAAGAATATTGTGTCTATTTATTATGTTCTTGCAGGATTCATTATCATTGTGTGTGCTTGGAATATTGTTGTGAATGCATTTTGCTAGATTATGGTGAACTGTCATCACCTCTTCTAGTGTGCACTTTGCCTCTGTATTTCACACATTTGGAGACTACTCTCACACCCTCCTTTTTTCTGGTGTATCACCGCTTTAGTGTAGGCTTTCATTTTATGCATTCTCTCCCTGGTCCCTTGGAAATTTTAGATTAGAATAGTTAGTTTCTCCTGCATTAGAGTAGATTGTGGCAGGTAGTTTAGGAGCAAGAACCAGCTTTCTCTGGAGGTCTATCTCAAGTAGCAAGTCCCACAACTGGAGATAGTACCCACAATCACACTGGATGCTTAGAGTGATCAAACTAGAAATCTGATCAACATCCAGGGGTGCTGTGATTTGGTGATAACATCACCTTAATAAAGGAAAGGATTATACTTTGTACAAATTTTGAAGGATTTTTTTAAAAACCTTCATCATGTCAAACATCATCTTTTGAAACAAAATGAATTTATAATCCAAAACAACTTAAATTAGGTTTAGGCTAGCATGATCGTGATCGTGATAGATGAACGTCTCACTATTTCTCATGAATAATCATCCAAGCATTTTTTGGAGCCTTTTATAACATAAGGACCTTCATTACAATTGATTTAATAAATTTTTTGATAAAATATAAATATTTCATGAGAGGATCATCATGGGTGGTGCCATTGGTCATCCAAAGTTCACTTTTGCAATGCCTCATAACAATGTTTTTCTAAAACACTTATAAAGTAGTCTGGAGTGCCCATTCATCTTGCACAAGGAGGAAATTATGATCACCATGCTTTAAATCAGCACGTTCTTCATCAGCAATGGCTCCATCTTCATCAGATTCGTTTATAACCCCTTCTCTCTCCTTATTCTAATTTTCAATTAAGAATGTACTTTTTTCTATTTTCATCCTATTCACTTAAGTAAGTTACCCTCAATATTAACATTGTAATAGTCCTTTTTTCAGTAATAAGAAAAATACTCACTACCTAGTAAAATAAAAGCTCACAAGTGATGAAGATAGGTGAAAGTCATGTGGGGGATAGATGAAGAGACAATTTTTTAATTCTATAAATTGAAAATGCTTTTCTTCCATTCCAAGGGGTTTGGAATTTTTTGATTGAATGTCTATTGTTGAGATTACCACTTCTACATCAAGAAATAAAAGTTGTAATCCTTCTATTTTTTTCTTATCTTATGTTCCTCTAATCTCGCTTCCCAACTTTTCATACATGATAATCTTGTAAACAAATAAACGTATATGTGCCTTTGATAAATGATTCGATGGAATAATGTGTCTATGATTTGTTGGTTTAACATTTTTAGAATGGTTGTGTTCTTCTAGTTGAATGTGGACCTACTCTGGTTTGATTTATGTGAATTCTGTAAGCTTACTCACAACAATAACCCCCTCTCTCTCTCCTTATTTTCCCAACTCTCATTGACCTCTTTCCTTGCAAATTCCTCCCTTGTACCTTTTACAAGAATTCTCCACAAGTTAGTGGAGTATTCCTTTGTGATCCCTAGCTTAACGACCACCCATAGCTTTAGATTATTTTACATTCAATAATGGGAGCCTCCCCATACATAAGAAGGAGGGGCTTAGCCCCGTGGCTGTTGACGGAAACTATATATTTTTCCCACAAAAAATTTATTACACCAACAGTAATATTATGTTTTTGAAGATAATTTTTTCTCTTGATATCATTTTATCCCTAATTTGTATTTTAATTTCCATGACTTTATGTAGTTATATGTTAATTTACTGGTCATAATTGTGTACAACCGTTCGGCGTTTACCCTAGTTCTTGTCGCAATGACCCTTTTGTTGAGCGTCGAATGGATGTGTGTATTTCCGTTGTCTTAGATCTTGTCTCCGTGATGTTTTAGAACCTTCCCTCTCCTTCTTGTGTTCTCAAGTTGTTATTGACACCTCTGTGTGTGGACTATGTAATGTCCTGTGAGTAAACCTATTTAAAGGAGGATCTTGTTGTCGCATAGTTAAGCTGGACCTTTGGCCATTATTGGTGTGAGTAGAAATTATTTATATTTATAGTATATAATGATAACAATGTAGTTTTAATTTAATTATCGATTGGCCTCTATCTTATAGTGTTATTGTTTTACATTATTGTCAAGTTGGTATATACGTCTTTGTTAATATGATTAATAATTATTTTAAGTGGTAATAATAATAATAATAACAATATTATTATTTTAATTATTGATCGACGATAACTCATTATTTTTAGTGTCGATTGTTATCAACTGTATTATTAATTATCGTTAAACGATTTTATTGTTTGGTTGGTCGCTTTGCAGAATGAACCCCATTCCGCGCTGAGGAAGGGATTACCCGTTTTGGTGCCATGGTCGTTCCTTGCCTTGTGTTTGCTTTTGAATGCCAACCTCTAGTTTTCTGCGCTTGGTCACTTAGGCCTGTTCGCATGTTGTTTTTAATCTTTGTGAGTAATGGAGAGTTCGATTCTTACTTCCTCTAGCTTGCTTGTGTGTACATGATTAAATTTTCTCGGGTTGAATAGTAATCATACAAAAATTTGTATACCTTTTTAGCTTATGAGAACTGTTCAGGTAATCTTGTAACTCCTTTTACATTTGTATTAATATATCTTCTTTCGTATGCTTTGTGAGCTTACCTTAGTTAGTAGAGATTTTGTTTATCCCGTATCTTTGCTGAAGGAGGGGCTCATGGGGGCGCCAGGTCGTGGTGAGGACTGCCCAGTTTTTAAATCTTTTAAACTTCTTTCACCTACCCTCCACTGCCACCTTGGCCGACCAGGTCCATTCGCATGTCTTGTTGCTAGTAAATGGCGTTAGACTCCTCCCAACCACTGAACTACCAATAGTTATGGTATTTAATGTTTCTACCTTGCGTGAGGGAGATGGGAGTCGGTGGAGTCCTAATTTTTCTTCACCATGATCTCATTTTTTATCTTTTATTCAATGCGTATGGGTGATTCCTTCTCCTGGCACATTTTCTCTGCCTCTTTGTTGACTGCGTGAATGCTGGGTTAGGAAACTGTTCAGCCTCGACATTTGTTGGTTCCTTTTTTGGAGATCCTCCTCTTCTTACCCTGCGCACGTGGATGGATGTCCGCACCTGTTCCAAACTGCCATTTTGACCTGGTTGCGTGGGCAGAGAGGCCATCAAAATATTTTCTGTCAAGGCATTTTTTCTTCATGGTTCCTCCTTGGGCGCAGTAATGGGTTTGATATGGTGGTTATAGATGAAGCTACAAGCTAGTGAAGTAGGCGTGTTACCTCCACTTTCATTGGGTGCTGCGAGGTGTGTTCTTGTCGGGGATCCACAGCAACGACCTGCAACAGGAATTAGCTAGACGACAGGCATGTTGCAGTATGGTAGAAGCCTTTTTGAGCACTTCCAACAAGCAGGTTGTCCAACTATGTTGTTATCTGTTCAGTATCGAATGCATCCTCAAATTCGGGATTCTCCTTCAAGATATTTTTATCAAAATCGATTAAGTGACAGTGAGAGTGTTACCAGGAGACCTGATGAAATTTATTACAAAGATTCTCTATTGAGACCTTACTTGTTTTACGATGTAACTCATGGAAGAGAATCTCATAGAGGTGGATCTGTTTCATATCAGAATATTCATGAAGCACAAATTGCTTTGCAATTATATGAACTTGCGGGAAAAAAAAAATGTGGCAACTGATCAGCTTCGACACCTGTTGGCTTTTTTGTTGGACATCCTTTCCTTCTTACCCTGCTAAGTGGTAGACCACATCTCCTTTTTGGCACACAGTTTGCTTCCTCGTGGGTGTTTCCACACCATACAAAACAAAAATTTGATTTTCCATTTTGCTGGATGGATGTCCATGTTCCGCTATAGCATTCCCTTTTGACACGCGTTGGGAGGATGTTGGAAAGTATTTTAGACCACCTACCCTGGCCGTGAACTCCTGCCTGTGCCAACGTGGAGATGATCAATGTTTGGGCACCCAAAAAGCTTGAAGAAAATGGAATTAGGCTTGGGTTGCTATTGCAGGTCCTGTTTCAGCGTGTCTTGGTCTTGGGAAGCACACTAAAGGCATGATAAAACCTAACCCTCTCTCTTAATAATTTATTCCCTTTAGTATTTGGGTAAATCAATCTCTGTTATTTTTGTTTGAATTCTGTAGAGATGGGTTTCAGATGACTTATAATCATAATTGCATGAGCTGATCTCTCTCCCCCTTTACATTTTATCTTAATTACTATTTGACAAGAAGAAATCTCTCCAGTGATTCTCGCTTATCGATCTTATAAAGTTGGTTTATCATTTTGCCATGATTATTCCTATGAACAGTGGTTTCTGTAGAAAATATTGTGGTGTGTGAATGAGATTTAGAATATTCCTTGTATTGTTTTTATTTGTAGAACATGGCTTGAAAACGGGAATTTTCTTGGAAGACTATGTTTGTCTTTTAATGTGGTTTGATAATGATATAAACCCCTTTAGAATTGGGGGCTTCTATTTGGGGAGTCGTACTGGTTTTACTGGTCTTTCTAGATACCATCTGACTCTTTTGATTACCGTTTACCTTGGGGATTATTGTAAACCCCTCACCAGGCCCTCTGTTATTATTATTAGTACTATGAGCTTTTTTTTTTTTAGATGGGAACGCTCCTGAAGCATGTGTTGATGGGGTTGTTTTTGTGATCTTTTTGAATACGGTAAGCACTCAAGACGTTAGCTTGTGTGGATAATTATATGGCTTAAGTTGAGGCACTACTTGGATTTTCGAATCAGTTGAAGTAATATTGGATACATCGAACTCTCATGAATGTGTACATTCTTCAAGTTTGATTGACATGTGATGGCCCTCAGGCATATGAATTCAGGAAATGCTTGAAATATGAAATTATAAATTTATCCTATACTTTGACTTATAAGCTTGTTGAAATGCTTTTTGGTAGGAAAACAGATGAATAGGGAAGTTATGAGAACTACCCTAAAATGGATTCATGCACAACCTTAAGTAAAGGTGACAACTGCCATAATGGGACTGTGCATACCATGTATGACAGTAAGGATAGAAGTTGACCTGAAATTATTTAACTTCATTTTATAGAACAATAATTAATACCCATAAATTGGGGTATGCAAGTGGAGGTTGAATTATATAACATGATATATTATGTTATCAGGTAACCAGTAAGGATAAATATGTTATTTCAATACTTGGTTAACGAGTGGAATATTTTCTGGCATTTACGATGATTATTATGTTAGCTAAAAAAAGTTTGATACTTGCATCTCAATTAAGAGTTGAGATAATGTTGATACTTGTATTTATAGTGGCTTGGACCACGCTTACATATCTTAGTTAGTCAAATGAATCTTTGACATATTAGCAAAATATGACAGTATTGTTGATCGTAACTCATTCCAATGAGTTGGACTCTTATACTAATAGAAACATATAAAGACATGGTAATAAGCAACCAAAAGGATACCTAAATAATATATGAACTTGTGGATTGGTGGAATCTTTGTTAACATAAGTATATTCTTAAAAATTGTGAGGTAAATATCAAAATTATACTTACATATAATCATTGATTATCTATGAAGGTTTGATGCTTGAGTAATATCGATGAATAATATAAGATTGATACTTTTATTTATTATAGAAACTTAATGTCGTTGGTGCTGTTATTTAATTAAAAGATAATATTATTGGATACATATGTGGGAGAAGTAGATTGAAGGTATAAAGTGAGCGATATTATTATTACTGTAATTTAAGTATGATTAATTGCATGGTTAAGGTTGTATATCTAGTCACTTGGAATTGTGTTCTTATGTAAGCAGATCTTAAGGAAGTGAACATTAATGAGTATGAAATGTATTATCATGAGATGTGCAGTTAAGTTTTGAATGTATGTTAGAAATTATTTGATAGGGAGTATTGCAAACTTTCATTTATTTAAATGCTAGATGGCATAAGTTATTAGGTGAGGTTTATATCTTATCATGCTCAGTTCTAGCGAACTGACTCTAGTATATATTTGTGCAGATGGATTATGCGAGTAGATTAAAGGAAAAGAGTGTAAAAGTTTCATCAGTTCAAATTATGAAGTTCTTTGTAGAAAGTTCAATGCATTGTAAATTTTGTAACTTTGCTTGCAAGGAGTTTAGAAGATCTCTTGTCTTGGTATGTTCAGAAAACTACGTGGTGAAGTGTTCTTTCCCCTTTTGTTGTTAGACTAGTAACTTACCTTGGTGAGAAATGATATTCAATCATTACATTGGCATAAGTATTGTAAAACCTTGATTTTGAGAATAAAGTGTTAAGTCAAAACTCTCTGACACCTTGTAATGATGTGATATAAGTAAAATTAAATGGAGTGGTTAACCCTTATAGAAGTTAACTAAATATATATATTCAGATAAATTAATGTAGAGATGACTTACTTGAGAACAATAGATTCCTAAAATAATCAAAGGTGAAACTATCCTTGTAAAGTAAAATTTTAAAATTTGATATCCCTAGCTAAACTAGTGAACACTACCCCTTTTGGGTGAACTCTTAAACAAGCTTAAGGGAAAACAATGGTTAGTTTCTGGAAGATAATAAGATTTAGAAAGTAGGAGAAGAAAATTTAGAAACCACTCAATTTATCTCTTAGCCTTTTGGAAAGTAAATAATCTCCTTTTGTAAATCTCTTTCAGGGAAGCCTAAGTAAAATCGTTAATAATTATGGATAAAACCTCAAGCTCCAATTAAATCTTGGTAATAACTAATGACGTCTTAAGGAGGAATTCAACTTGACCTCCTTCTCTTAACTTTTGCCCAAGGTGCTTTGTAATTTCCTCTTAATTATGTTGAACATGAATCCATGTGGTAACAAGGTTTTGAAGTGAATTTTAGTGACGTAAGTATGGATAGATGGCCTTGTGGAATTAAATTATCTCCTTTATTGAATAATGGAATTAAACAATTAATTGTCATAAAGGAGAAGACTTTAAGTGAACTACTCTACAGTGTATAAGAAAATAACTCAGTTGGTAAGATGAATTTGTACGAATCATATCTTGAATCTCTCTGAAAACATAAGTCATGAGTTAAAGGGTGTTTTATCAAAATAAATAACCTTCAATCATTTCTTACTGTGGCTTGCCCTAGCTGTGAGAGTGTCATGTGGTTGGAATTCTATGTTGTTCTGTCAAAAAGAAAAGTGTATTATCCTTTTGGGTGTGAACGTTTCCGTGCTGACCTTGTGGTAATCCCCATAACAAGTGGTTCCCAGAGTTGGTTGTAACCTTGTGATGACATGTTGTTGGTAACTCGTTTTTTTTCCTGTTATTTGCAAATGGGTACATGTTCAAGTCTATTTTTTGGGACCCATATTTGGATCAATTTTCCAATATTTTCTCATTTCTCACTCCCAATTTTATAGTTAAGGGAGTTTTTTCTAATTGTGGGGTTTGTAATGTAATACAAATCTGAAAGTATATACTTGTGCTACTTGTGAAAATGTAGGGTCTTGTGAACCTGATAGGGTGTTGTGTTAGCAGTTCATTTTGGGCACCCACAATAAAGAATAAACCAAAACTCTTCAATGATGAGATTTTAAAAGGAATTAAACTAAGAATAATGTTAACGGAAAGAGACTAATGAAAATAACAAACAAGAAAGAAACTGCCAATCTTCACAGAACATTGAAAGTTAAAATTTCTACCAAATGTTCCTAAGGCCACCTTGTGGCCGTGCTTTAATCAGCTAAATTTTAAGACCCTAGGGTGTAATTTCCCCTTTACCTGTTCTTGGTTACGTATTTTTTTTTCCCTTCCTCGGTGTTATGTCGCATCGAGGACGATGCTTTCTTAAGGGGAGGAGAATGTAATGCCCCGTCTGGCAGTTACCCAGGTTCATGGCGTAGCGACCCTTTCCTTGTTGGGGTCATTGTAGTATATGTTGACTATGTGTATATTTCTATTGAAACTTTTCACATATAGTTTAATAACATTTGTGTGATAACATGTCTCTATATCAAAACCTACTATATATAACTATTAATACTTGTTGAGTAAGCGTATATTTATACTCGAACCTTTAGCATACAGTTGTTTACTCTCGTTAAATTTAGGTATATCTATATCGTATACGAAAGCCTTCCTTTGACTAGGGAAAGTCAGGATCTTATTTATTTCTTTATCTATCCAAAATATTGTAAGGAATCTATACTTAATGAACCTTCAATCCTCACCATTGAACTGAAATCTTGTCCATATATCACATATATTTAATTCAACAGAGTTTAACCAGTCAGTGAACTAACGTGGATGGATATAAAGATTTTAGTATTATAATGTTCATAGCAGGTAAACTGCGCATGTTGTGTATGTGAGCGTTTCTCATTCGTGGAGATAGAGTTCCAAATTGGAGGGAACCTTCTCTTCAGATAAATTACGTTGTATTGTGTAATGTCATAAAATGAATATTCTACCAGTGTTCGACAGAACCGTGTCATTGTATGTTTGATTGATATATTTAATTCAGAAATAAATAGAATGCCGAATTTAAAATGCGACTTAGCGTAAACCAGGTCTATTACGTTGTTCTATAGTTTTGTATGCTTGGTTGCTCGCAGTAGCACTTCGGATGTTATAGTTGAGTTACAACTTACTATCGATGTTAATAAAATGAAATAAAATATAAGTAAAAATAAACAAAGGAAGGAAAGCAGGGTTTGCGTGGGAAAGAAGGGAGAGTAGGTGTGGTGGCGCAGGTTGGAGGGGACATGTTTTTTTTAAAGTCAAACTTCTATCTGCTGGTGCCAGCCTTACCTCTGCCAGCCGCCCCCACCTCATTTAATTCCTTGGATTGGAAAATTTCTCGCGCCCCGTGCTAACTACTCTCCTTGACTTGTTTGGCCGCGTGATCAAGGAGGTTGGTTTTGCTGGGATGGAGTCGCAGGTGTTTGGGAACTTTTCTGTTGTTGTTCCTCTCCTTGCCGTGGCCGCCCCTCCCTACAGACCAGGCTGTTTCTGAACACAATGACTTTTCCTCATGGAGGGGTCCTAGTTAGAGTGGGGGACCGAGTGTTGTTGCTAAAATGTAGTTCTGTCTGCACGCGACCACAGCCAATGACCAGCTGTTGCAAGATATCGCCACTGTTGTATGTTTAATGAGCGTTATTGTGTGGAAGGGAGAGGACCGAACGGGGCTCGAGGTGGGAGGATCATCGCCGAATGTGCTTGTGATGTTGAAGGGGGTTTAGAAACGTGAGGAATTTTTTGGCTGAGCGTACGAGGGACTGTGGGGGCGCCTTCCCTGTGCCCGCGCGGGTTTGGTGTGGTGATCTTAGTTGAAGCTGACAAGGTTGCAGGAGGGCTCGTGTTACCTCCACGTTCATTGGGTGGGTATATGTTGTGTTCTTGATGGGGAACCCACAACGGTAAACAACAGAACCGCACAGTTTCTGCCAGAGCCTGGGATGGAGCCAGGAGAGGTCTTTCGTTGAGGGCAGAAGCCGTTCTGAGCGCTCCAACAAGCAGTTCGTCGACTATGGTTGTTTTCTGTGCCCCGGTTTGAATGACACCTCCGATTTCAATTCGGGCATTTCTCCTTCCAAAGATAAGTTTGTATCAACTCACCTTAGCACAACACGGAGCATTACCAGTGACAGTGTGAGGGGCCTTCCATTTGCTACCAGGGGCAACCACAAGCTAAGTACGAGAAAGTTATACAAAGATTCTCTGGGAGACCTTGCTGCTCGATGTAACTTCTGGGAGAGGATCCCATATGCAGGGGATATGATCTTTATCAGAATATTCAGGAAGCACTTTTTGCTTTGCAATTTATTGAGAATTTCTGAGAGTCACTATATTCGCAGCAGTTTGTTAAAATGGTTGCATGCCGTTTGTAAGGGACAGATCCACCCCAAGCCGGAAGGGAGTATATGCAATGTTGGAGAAAATGTTTGGGAGATGAAATGGGTAGCAGGAAATATTGATCAGATCTAGAGCATACACGTTGGTTGTGTATCCCCAAATCGACTGTGTGACAGTGGGAATGCTCCAGCAGACTTGATGAATTTTCTTTTCAAAGACTCCCTACCGAGACCTTTGCCTTGTTCTTCGATGTAACCCATGGGAGGAGGACCTCTTAGAGAGCGGATCTGTTTCATATCAGAGTGCGCACAGAAAGGAATGGCACCCAATCTCGGCTTTACAACATATAAGGTATACTAGATGTCTGGTTGCTATCTTTCTGACTTTCTTCATGCGTTTGATACTGCTGTTGGAGACGGTGTGGATGTGATTTCTCTTTCTGTGGGACGAGGACCTTAGTCAGGGATTTCCCTGCAAACATTATTTTTGGTTAATGGGAAAATCATCAGGGGAGTGTCCTTGTTCAGTAGTAGAGAGGCCGTTGGGGTCTGATTTTGTGCCATTGATCTATGCTGGAGACATCTCTGTTGAAATTATCACACTTTCAAGCTACGCTGAAATGCTGCTCTGCACCGAGAGTTTGATGCTGTCCCAAATCTGATGAAGGAAAAGAGTTGTTGTATCATTACGGTTGATGCCTTTCAGAACCAGGAGCGTGATGTAATCCGTTTGTCTTGTGTCGAGCTTCAAATCATGGGGCTGGTTGTAGATGTTTCACCGCTGGAATGTGGAGGCGCTAGCACGAGCTCATAGAGAGCACTGTGGGTTTAGGGCAAGCAGCGGCTTCTTTAAGACAATATCTTTACACATGGAGATGGCGTTCTAAACCAGGCATGTTAGGATGCCCCTGAACTATTTTGCTTTCCTTTTCAATTCATTGAAATAAAGGATCTACTACCTAAAATGAACGCCTTTCTTAATGGAATGTTGGTTTGATCTATCGATTGTCATTGATTGCTTGGTTTCTTTATTTTTCCTGTCTTCTCCTGAATCGTTGTCACTTTATGATGGTTGCATAGGGAAAATTGTGGTATCTTACTCTTTGTATAATTATATGGCTGAGCACAATGTTGTATTGCTTTGTTTCTTTAATCAAATCATTGAAATGGAAAGAGACTTCTATTGAAACATGGAACTTAAAAAAAAAAAAATGTTTACCTTTCAAAATGCTTGGTTATGGCTACCCTAAGCGGGATATCAATCAATAAAGCTCCTAAAGTTGGATATGATCTCTTGCTCGATAGGAGAGACTCTGTTTTGCTTCCTTAGGGGGTGGCCTTCATTATAGTACTGATTGCCCCAATCGCATGCTTCTTTCCTCTTTGGCTTGTTCCCTTGATGTTGCTGGGCAAGATAGGTTATCACCTTTCAGATCTTACGAATTGTAGACTTAAAGCGGGATAAAACACAAATTCATGTATATTTCTTTTGCAGTTGTTTTTATCATCATTGATAAGGATACAAACAATAGAAATCTGGGGGTCCTTAGCTAGATGGTCTGTTTTATAGTTGTAACACGCCTCCCTGATTACCTTTCTATTGCATTGTAATTTGTTGGTGTAAGTGAGGGAGTCCTACCAGAAAAATGGAATTGATATTGTACCAACCACTTTACACATAAAAAAGTGCTATATTGTCTTGGATAGTAGTATGTAGCATTTATGAAGATTAGAATGAATTTGTTTAGGCTTTCCAGTTTAAAAGTTTGTCATGATTGCCTACCTAGAGGGTAGATCTACTTGTGAGCTATTTTGTTTATACTCGTTTCCTAATAAAGTTGCGGCTTGTGGTTTCTTCATAATCATTCTGGTTCGGAAATAGGAAGCAAAGAAGGACAAATTTCATTGATTGTCCTCAGCCTGAAGTAGATCAATGGAATTCAGGATTAACAACCCTTTAGCAATAGAAAGTTCTAGGTAGAGAGGAATCCTAGTTGCAAACCAAAGAAATTGAGAGAATCCTAGGTGGTAACGTTTATACCTTTTAAACGACCTTGTAAGGAAGAGGCGGTTAGCCTCTTGTTTAGATGTAATGATGGAATGTTTCCTCGGGGCGTCACGATCCCTTTGTGATATGAAACATAATCCTGGAAGGACTGGGTAACTAGTTTTGTTTCGCGTCCTTGATCGTACTGGATGTCCTTTGACTCTAAGGTTTTTTTCTCTCTTTTATGATGGATGGTATGAATATTAGATTTAAGTCACGTATCCATACGGTGCATGATAACAATTCTCGATATATGACCTTTCGTCCTATCCCACGAGTTTTGGATGTTTCTTTGTTTGTTTGATTACTGCTTGTTGGAATGTTTGACTTCCTCATTGTTGGCTGGTGTAATCCTTACCTCGTGTGAAAGTATATTTATGTTTGTGCGTTGATCCTTTTCTGAAGTAGAAAACATTCGCTTTCATGTCAATTGTTAATTTTAGCTTATTATTTTCAATGCATAGACTTAAATGCTCAGTTCTTGTGACGATTGGTAAGTTATATTTGTGGCAGTATGGATTTGCGAGTAGACTAGAGAAATAAGTGTAATAAGTTTTCATCTGTACCATTATGCAGTTTCCTTGTAAAAATGTCCGTGGTGTTTGTGAAAATTGGTAACAGTGCTTGTAAAGAGAGTTGATACGAGTGCCGGGGGTGGGGGACAGGGTGGGGTGCCGGCTGTGTATTGTTTTGGTAATGTGTGAAATAAGTTCTTGTTCTGGTGTGTTAAGCCTTGAAAATATCCGTGTGAGAAATGAGAATTAATCTGTACATTGATAGAGTATTGTCAAAACGTTGATCTTGAGAAATAATTGTTAAGTTAAATGCTTTCTAAGACTTAGCGACAATATTTTATACGTAAAGTTAAAATGTTCGGTTAACCCTTAGAGAAAGCTACACAAAAAGAAGAGTTTTATTTGCACAATCAGGTAAGGTGTTCTATTGAAACAAATACGTCTGAGTTATCAAAATGAAACCATCTTGTGAATTAAAAATTTTCGCTGATAATAGCCTTAGGCTCACTAGCGAACATTAGCCTTTCTTGGTGAATTCTTAAATGATCCCCTAAGGTTAAATGATTGGCGTGTGTAATATAAATAGATTAATAAATAGGAGAGAATCGGTTTCGAAGCCATGTAATCTGTTTCTTCTCACCATTTTGAAGGTAAAATGTTTTCTTTTGTATCATCATCCAGTGAAACCTAAGTAAAACAGGGGGGGGGGATGGAGGGAGCGAAGAGAGGGAAACGGGGATGGAAAAGAAGAGCGTTACAGTTAAGAAAGGGGAAAGGGGATAGTAGACGGGATGAGAGGCTCTTTCATCATTACGTAGAAAACCTCAAGATCCAATTTAAACCCTCAGTAAGAACTAATGATGTCTCCAGGATGAACTCATGGACTTTCTTCCTTTGTTATATCAGTACCCGCTCGTAATTTTCTCTTAAGTTTTGTTTGAACGTGACACCCCTGTTGTCAATAATTGGCAATGAACAGTTCTATAGCGTAGTGTTAATAGATGGCCTTGTGAAATTACATTACACCCCCCCCCCTTTCTCTAAACAAACGCATTAAAGCAAATGAATGTCGTAATAGAAAAGATTGTCTAAAAATATTTCATTGAGATTAAAAGGCAGTAATTTTCGTCGGTTCAATGGACTTCCATCCATGAACATTCAGTTCTTGAACTATCGCAGTGCTCGAACTGCCATAACATATTTATGTCAAGGACATATAATCTACATTATTAGATCTTGAAAAGATTAATATTACAAAAATATGGAGCAAACTTTGATTGGAAATAAGTAAATTTTGGATGTCAGGTGGATTCAAGAGGGAGAATGTGGTCAAAAGCTGGGAAGGCCATGTATACTCTCTGTCATAACCCCCAAAGAACCGATGCCATTCTACTGAGGGATCCTGTCAAATGTTGACAACATGACAGGATATAAAACAAGGAAAAAAGAAATACTAAAATCCATCCTAACAGGAACGAGGGAGGTGATGGCTGAGGATGATTAGGAAATATGATAGGCTGAGCTGTCCCTTTGAAACTGTGGTGTCTGGGTTAAGAAAACCCTGAGTTAGTGGAAGACAACGTGCCAGTCACAAAATTGGAAGCTAGGCCAGATTCTCTCCAACAAATTATATATGAGAGAGTGTCTTTAGGACTAGGCCCCCCTGCTAAAATAGAACATATGCAAGGATTCCATCCTTTCATTGGTACTTCGATTGTGTGGAGTGTTGTAGAATGGTTTAGGGGGAAACGATTTTATAGACATGGAAATGATAGACACTGTGGACGCCTTGCTCCTTCGTGGTCTTCTGGTGATGAATTTAACCAAAAAAGACAAAAATTGTATATGATTTGGCCCCTTCCACAATCTGATATCTCACTTTATTTGGCTCTTACAACACATTATTTTGGGAATTTTACTATACTCGCTGCGCACTGTATGTGCCCAAAAATGTAGAGGTCATGGGGGACTTTTCCTAGGGTTTTTTGGCTAGGAGTCAAGAACCCAACATGCCAAATGATCGAAAAAGATTATAAAAGGCAAAAGATTTTGAAAACAAAACCATCATCCTGAAGAAAAAATCTGAATAGAATCTTCCTTGAACAAAAATAATACAATATAGGCAATCCATGTATAAACATCACACACAGGGATTTACCCAGCTCAAAAACAAATGATGGGCAAGAACAATATACCTGCAAACCCATAGTATTTTCTCTTCCTATGGATGCTTCAGATGGGAACACCCAAAAGTGGTTTTTTATTATCTATAAAGTGAAGAAGTCTTCTCCGATGAAATTTAGATGGCATAACCAGATGAACACGACTTGGGATGAAGTTATTTTGTTGGTGCTTAGCAACACTATTGGGAGAAGAAACTACTTTCACACCACCGTTATTTTTCCAGAGCTTAGCAACATTGGGAGGAGCCACTATGCACATGATAGCCAGAGAACAGAGTAGCGATCATTGCAATGATGAGAAATCAAAAGTGTAGGAATGAAGGTCTTTAAATGCCCTCATAAAAGTAGCTGCACAATAAATGGAGCGCGGAACATAACATGTTTATGTAGATGCTACCCAACCCTAAAAATTAAAAAGTGGGAAATTTTGAGATGAAATTATTTTTTTGAGACAAAATTATATTTTTTTCTCTATGTTTTGTCTCAAATGACCCCCCATTAGACTACCTCAACATTCCTTCTTTGCTCCTACTGCCTAGACTACTCCTTTAGACACTGTATTTCTCCTTGCAAACTCCGAATGACACCCATTTTCTCTTGATATACTTCCTTCTGGTGGGCAGGGTCTGGATACTTCCCATGTGCCACTTCTTCTCTTGAGACTGGAGTCTTTTACCTTGGTACTTATTTGGCACACGTAACCTCTGCTCATGTCGTCACTAGAATAGGTTCTAACCCTGACTCACGCACCACTCTAGGCATCCACTGTGTGTCGGCCTTATTTATACTCACTATCCTAGTACCCTTGTCCTTCCGGTGCTGCTAACTCATGTGCTCAAATAACTTAGGGCACTCCTCATACTTATGTTTTTTCCTGCACCATGAAAACTATAATAAATCTGAGCACTCACACATGTAATGTTATGTAGATCCATAGTTATAGTAGGTTCCTCATGAGAAATCACTTCTGCCTCCTTCGTGGTTAATACAATCATGGAATCCTCCACTAGAACCTCTCCCACACGCCCCTCCATCCACACGTCCTTCATAAATGTGATCATCTTCTTTAGAACCACTGACAAGGCTGGTCTGGCACACACCCTGATCAATGACCTCATGGATCTAGTCAATAAGTATATAATCCTTAGTATCATGGGTTGTAGAGTTACAGAGCTTATAATAGCAAGACACATTCTTCTGAATTGTGTGCTGAAATAAGGGGAATTTACTTGCATCATGCTCCCCATGAAAAATTTCACAATCTAATGTTATGGTGCGTACTGACTTCTGGAGGAAACTATCCTTGGTATGCCCCTCTACTTCAAAATCCACACACCAAAGACAACTACGAGTCTCATGTGTAGATTTTATAGATAAATTCTCTTATTGTTTATCCATGACAATGATTTGAGCCTCCAGAAAAAGGATTACACTAGTATCAATGCTCCCAACTACTTTAGCATGTAAGGCAGCCTCTAGAGCCTCACAAGGGTCAGTAAATGTTTTATGGGATAATGCCCTCCTAAATGGAGTGATCAACCCTTCAACAAACCATTAAGCATGTTGTGAAGGGTGAATATCATATGACAACTTTGACAGGAGAGTCTTAAACCATGCATCATACTCCTGCACACTCTCTCCCATTCCCTGTTGGATCTCCTTCAAAGCGTTGATGCTCTTCCGTTCGAACTCCGTTATATATAACTCTGCTAGCAAGAAATTTTTTAAGGAGGTGTAGTCTACCACCATCTAATAGGGGTTATAATTCATATACTAGCTATGTGCACATCCTTGCAAAGTTGTTATGAACTAGCTTGCCTTCTGCTCTGGGGTAGTGATCCCCTTTCCGCGCCATAGTAATTCAATTTTTTTCACGTGTTCCACAACATCCTCTATACCTTAGTAATCTGGAAAGTGTAAATACATTTCAAAGATTACCTGAGGAGGTGGCTGAGGCCCCTGTCCTCTTGATCTAGATCCTTGGTTCCCTTCGGTGTTCCCTCCACTAGGTCTTGTGCCTCTAAATCCACCAGTTCCACCTCCATATCATCCTATAACCAGAAATGGTCCTAAAGTGGTTACGCCCGGTGTCCCCACCATACTAAACTACGTGCTAATGGTCAATGAGATTGATCCATTTCCAGAAGTGTATCCCACACCACTACTAGACGCATTGCCTAAACCTTGCGTACTTGTACATTGCCCAAAAATTCCTCAAAACATTGGGATGGTATGTACAGCCATGGATGTCCCAAATGAAAAATTATACCTCCTGGGATCCAATCAGCCACTCGTAATGTTACCAACTGGGTTATTAATACTCCTTTGATTTGAAAAACTAAGCGCCAGGGGTTGGTTTCCAAGTGGGTTCATATGCACACTAACAACTCTCTTTTCTCCATACAACAAACTCTCATCAGAAGCTGAAGGGGCCTCTCTCCCATGCTTTCCAAGATGGGGTAGAACAAACTTATAAGGCTCCATGTCCAACACGTGAAATTCAACACCTTCTCGCAACGTCTGCCTCCATAGATCCATCATACTTGCAACCTCGCGTTGTCTAGTCATCTCCTTTTCATGAACTTCACTATACTTAAGCCATCTCTCCTCCCTTTCATTTTCAACCATAATGTCTGCCATCTTCTGGCACCTTGGCTTCCTTGCATTGTGCTCAGAGTAGCTTAGCCGACCATGGAGAATGATTCTAAACTCAAAGTAATGACCAATATCTTCATAGCCAGAGGAATAACACTCAAACATGACCCTCTAGGGTCCCTCAGAAACTTGAACTAAAAAAATTCTCGGAAAGAATACGTCAAAATGGTGTATTCCAATATATAACTGGCCATCACTCCCTTCCACCAGTGGTCAATAGTAGGTGTCCAAGTCAGATCTACATCTTGTATCCTCTGATATTCATCTTGGGTCCACACGCACGATTTGTAGAACCAGCTTGATCTAGATGTGTATGTTGAGAGCCATTCATATAGCTCTACTGGGAAGAATGAAAATAATGTCTCATACATCTCATGGTTTAGGTTCTCTTCTACCCATCCACGCACATTGAACTCAGGTTCAGTGCTGAATCTTTGAGAAAACTCATCCTCTATGCTCTTGAAACATGTCTCAACACTTTCTAGAGTTAGGCATTATGTCATTACACATCAAAAAGATAAAGATGCATGACATTTCTCACAACAACTTCAAAAAGAGGTCCCGGCAATAGAACCAAGATGTAGTCATTTTTATGCCCTCTTAAAGAACAAGGAAATCCCATGCGCACCGACCTATCACCCAACAAGCACTGGGCACTCACCCAAGGCATGCGCAGGCACTGAGTCCCTCATTTATGTGAGTTGTGTGAGAATGCATTATTTACGATAGAAACTCAAGTGAATAGATTGGAAAGGAACTATACATTCATCTTAGAGCTCATAATGGCTTCTAGACCAATGTGTTCATTCATATAAGAAAAGTATTACAGAACATAGATCTAAAGCATAACAGAAAAGACATGCACATGGGTTTACTACCATTGATATGAGATGTATATATATAACTGATTCATACAGATGTAAGTATAACTAGAACCATACCTATATTCATATTAAACATGTTGATAATCACATTAAATTAACTAAGGAAATCACAGATTCATGTGATAGTGCAAACCAATGTCATGCATCGGAACTGGACTTAAGCTCTTCATAGTACAAAGAAAAATTGTTCAGACCCATCCCCTTGACACAACATACTCCTACAGATCCTCTAAACCCAGCCTATGGAGATCTCAAAGTGTTGTTGTATGGCTTCACCTCTCTTGAATTCTCGCCTCTCCTTCTGTCCCTTTTTCTTCTACCGGGAGCTCATATATATAGCCTTATCAAGCACTGATATTCCTTTCTGAAGTTGTAGATCACTTGCCATGTTTCCAAATTGTCCTTCATGAGAACATGTTTCTTCAGATGTAAGCTCTCCATCCATTTTCATGATGATCTTTTGGAATCTTCTATCGCAAGGTATATTCCTTATGTGGCCACCAAGTTGCCAAGCTAACACCTTATCCACTTCGCATGCATAGTCAAGTCATGTTTGCCTCGTGTTCTACTTGATATGCCAAATATGGCTAAGTCCCAAGATCTTTTCTCTTCCTTTTCATGTGCCACTAGTTCTACTAAAACCCTCCTAAAACCCTATCTTGCACGATTTCTCCTTGCGCGCCCTTCTTTAAATAGGCCTTGCATGCCCACATGCCTTCTTGTACTTTGTCAATATTTTAGGGGATCAACAGGACACCCATAATAGTTACCAACCAAACAATGGCATAGCCCACAATATATACTTGTAAATCAACAGAGGCCAAACAGCGTAGGCTACCATTGGTAGAGTTAACATGCAGGGGAGGACCCTCAGGAGTCACGGAACCATAAGGAGCAAAGCCCCCTTTGTTGTCGCATCCATATGCTTGGCCAATAAGGCCAATCCATTCACACTTCCCACTGAAAGAGATTCAAACACTCCACTCACCAAGACTTGGTCTAATCCGTGAATCCAAACACCGATAGAAGGACGGGGGGTAGAGTTTGGATCCTCGTAGCCGCCGCCGATGCATTCTTCACATCCCAGTAATAGAGTTTTAGCTCCATTTTTTCTGACACCCTGGTAAATAGTCCCAAGAATCACAAGAGCACGGTTAGGGTTTATGAAATCTCAACTTGGGATCACCATCAATTTACTGCTTTCTATATTTCTATAATAAATTAATAAAAAATTAAAAAATGATAATTTAAAGTAAATAAAAATTAAAAATTAATCATATAATTACTAAAAAATTTAAAATTAATAAAAAATAAAGAAGTAATAAATTACTAAAAATTTAAAACTAACAATCGCATGTGTACAGTGCAATGTGAACGTCGAATGGTATATGTTATTTGATTTAGAGGGATAGTTATTTACTTTTGTAGTTGATGTTGATAAGGGGTGTGATTGACAATTCTGATTTTCTATTAAATCCAAAACAAATGTTGCAAAATACATCAGAAGGGATGTTAAATAATAGTTAGTTGTGTAATAATTGAATACTAATGCAAGTGAGACATGTAAGTTTTCTAACACTCACTCTTGAGAATGCGGTGAATGTGAAGTGTTGACGTCAAAGTAGATTGAAAGAACGACTAAGTGATTTAACATATTAGCTCTCCAAGAAACATAAGTGAGACAAAATATGCAAACACATATAAATAAAGCTTAAATGGTTAGGGTACATTGTAGAGTGCTTTATTAACTCAAAGCATTTGAGAGCATCATCGTTAGAGCTATTTTGTGCATATCCTACAATTATGGCATTCCATGAGTCCGCATCTCTTTGAGGCATTTTGCAAACAAAAAACCACTTTCCATTATACTTTGATGGATGTTCATACCTTGTGCTAAGGCTTCCATATTGGTATAGAAAGGGTGTATGCTAACAAAGGTTGTGGAGACTGGGTTTGCTCTTTTCAAATGCATTCACACTGACATACTATTGTCTCCTACTACTATCTGGATTGTAAGTACTTTAAAGGAAAAAAATGACTATTACTTACATTTTCATTATCTACGTATTTGCATCCTTGTATACTACCCTCTACTTTGATAGCACCTCTGCAACTACTTTACTTAACACTTCTTTTATCCAAAGTGACATTGTCATTCAAAGTGTATCGAATGTATTCATGTTTACTGGAAATGAAATTTCCCAAAAAAGGACGTCATTCATGAAATAAATACTATAAATGTATACATGTGTCATTATGTGTACATAGGTCTTCATGTATATGATGTTATCAAATATGGTTTGCAACTTTAAATGTATGAATCTGTAACAAAATTAAATGTACACATACAACCTTTCAATGTAATGTTTTATCTATATTCCTACACTACCATTATCAATCACACATATTATCAAGTGTACAATAAATATTTTTTCAAGAAAATACCAACCAAATACCCAATGCAACACTAACACAATTACCCTGAAATAAATACGAATAATGTCAAACATAAAAGTGATTAACTATAAAAAATGGTATCAAATGTATTCATGTTTAAAGCGAAAAAATTGGCTAACCAAAATCAATCACACCTTATCAACTTGAATTAAAAATAATAATAACCATCCCTATAAAACAAATAACTTATACCATTCGAATAACTTATATCATTCGGCGTTCGGTATTTGGTTTTTAGCAGTTGCATGTGGCATTTTTCCAGTTGCATGCAGCTATGTGGGGTCTTGGGTTTTTTTAGCAGTTGCATGCGGCTGTGTTGGGTGTAATTTTAGGTAATTTCAATCAAAAGGTAACTTGGAGAGCATGCTCAGCCGAGGCTCTCCTATCTAAGAAAATATCGCTTCTAAAAGCATTTTGTAGTGTGATTCCTTTGATGATTTTAATTTCACTACTTTGAACAAGCCATGGTATCGTAGGGAACCAAAACCATTTTCAGGGGTTTTTGGTAGAATCGAATAAATGTAGTTTTAGTTGCATGCTTTGGGCGTTTATTACTATTCTCTCTCACCTTTTTCCTTCATTGTTTGTCACCTTTTTGAAGAGCACATGCCTTATAAAAAAAAAATTCCATGCTGATATTTGCGATTTCGGCAATAACCATGGCCCATTCATTTCCCTCAATGTTTCCCATTTCTAGGACCTACGAAATCATTGTTACAGAGGTCAAGCTTTTTGGAGGGCCCAAAAAATTTCTTGTGATAGAGGGCAATAGAAGGAATTAGTCATCATAATCAACCCAACCATGAAGTGTATTAGTTAATGAAATTAGAGGGTTAACATAACATTTGTTACTTGAAATAGTGTCAACTGAGATCCCATTGAAACTAAAGATGCGAGCAGATTTCAAGGCAACGACATGAAGAGGAACTATAGGAAGCATGTCTCCAAGTTATTTTCTTATCTCATCTAAGTTTTGTCACCAAAATGTGACACTTACACTGAATCTCAACATGTCCTTTAATTGTAGATTTCTTCTCTTTGTTTCAGACTTGTCATGCCTATGAATTGCTGAGCATGGTGACATTGCAAGACCAACACCAATCAAATCAATTGTAGAACCTGCAACACCTGTTTAAAAAGTTTAATTCTCTATCTGATATATACTTCCACAATACATACATGGAATTATTTGGAATGAGTTACAATTTGTTTCAAAAACACTTATAAACAAACACTTATAAACTAACCACTACAATATTTTTTAAAATAAAATTTCTTTCTTTTTTCTCATGTAATTTTATTTACACGTTTCTTGTATTTTTGTCCACTTTCAGATTTCTCGATTGGTATTCCCATTCTCCTCAATTTGTGGGGTGGTTCATATTTTAGTGCATCTATGTTAGAATCATAAATCAAGCAGAAGCCTCGTGAATGATCTCCAATTTTTCAAAATTCGAAGAGAAAAATTGGGGATGTTGTCATTAGGTGGAAGTAATCTCTTATCATTTCAACTATCACTGTTTTAGGTGGTTTTGGTTACCTGCAATGGAAAACATTAACAACACATTAAAGACGCTTAAACTCTTCCACCCTCTGCAAGCAAGGCGTAGTTAATGTCAAAGCCTTTGTAGGGAGGGGAATTATATTTCTAGTCTGCATCATATTAAATTAGAGAGGGAAAATAAATATGTTAGTCCATGAAGATGTTCTTAGGTATGACGAGCAACTTAAAAATTCTTATCGCTAATCAGTTTAACGTCCAACTTGGGACGCTTCGAAATGGCCTCATTGGGAAGAGACAACACTCTTTTCTTTACTTCCAGAGAAATAGAATCACAAACATACTGCAAAAAAGTGAAAGAATAATTTAATAATTCTAAGTGTATGTGGTAATCATTTTACCTCAAGAAACTCAAGGAAATAGAGATGTAGACAAAAATTAATAGTAAGATGAACTTAAATATAAATTCTAACATATACAAGCAATAATCTTCATCATTTAGTGCCTAATAATTGTGAGATAGAAAACTATATGCTATGTATGCATGACGATATTGACCATTTAACAAATTTGATCTTAAAGCATGAATTATGTGGGCCACATCATTCATAAATTTTACATTAACATTTGTCTTTATCCTTTATCCAGATTTCACATCATTGTCTATGTATATTGCAGTCATATATCTTACCCTTTATGAATGCTCAATATTGGCATAATTTTTTCAATTTACTCCATTGTATTTTTTCCTCATAATGTCAATGACCTAGTGAGAGTCTGAAATCATAATTCATTAGACCCCAATAAGTATAGAAACCAATTTTGACTGTATAACAATAATTCAAAATTGAAATGATGAAACGTTTTTGTGAAAACATATATGCATATTTTTTTTAATTTTCTATTTCCTATTTACTTATTGTTTGAAGGGGTGTGGATTCCTTGAATTTAAAGAAACTTCTAATCTATGGAGAGTAAATCACTATATTATTACCACAAATATAACACGCAATGACCGACCATTTTTTTTTCTTGCAAATATGTATGAATGTTGGTTGTTGAGGCGTGTCTCCCTTAGTGTCAAACATAACTATATGTAATAAGTCAAAATAGTGGTGTACCAACACGAGCATTGATATGGGATGAGACAAGGTCTAATTTTTTTTGGGTAGAAACATACTCCTTCCATCAATTTATTATTGTATTAAAGAGTAAATAAAATAAAAATAGAAAAGAAAAATTATTAATAAACTATTATGGTCATTTTACCACATTTTATTATTACATATAAATTATTCGAGTTCATGGAAATTAATTTTATTATTCTACAACATTTTATCGTGATGAACTTGTTAATGTCATTTCAATCGCTACGCCTCCTATAGACAGACATTTAGAGTTGCGAAATGGGGGTATCTTGTGTTATCCTCAGAGACCAGAGGCATTTCCACTCAGGACCGATGTAGAAAGATCAAAGGGATACATGACAGAAGAATTTCCACTCCAAATCTGGCACGAAACCATGTAATAAGTTCACTATAATTGGGGGTGGAGTACCATCCCAAAAAATATGTACCTTTGTAATAGTTTGCAGAACAAATCCTGTGGGGCCCGTATTTCTAAAACTCACTTCAATGTCGACCTCGTATTTATAAATCCTACACCCCAAAATTTACATCCATTCCATTTTAGCCAAGCAATTTGAAAAATAAAATGATAAATGGGGAAGTAGCTGAGTGTGGCTTACCATAGGCTTCACCATGTTTAATCAAGTTCATGATAAAATTATAAGTATTTAATTTAATGACTTTTGATCCATCTAGTTTACTAGGAAGAAGTTTCTTTGTTTTACCATTGACCGGGATGGTGGTGTGCAACCAATCCAACTGCATACCTCCTCCAACATATCGATAGAAAACTCGGCCCAACAACATGCCATATGAGGCGGGCATGTCTGCTACAAGTATTCTCATTATGGTTTTCTTGTCAGGGAAGTCGGCCAATGCTACCTCAACATTTTTGGAGACACTGGCCAGAGGTAGGGGAAAGGGCGAGGGCGAGGGCTTTAACAACTTTTGCAGCATGACATTGTCTAAGGCATCGAAGTCAATAGTGTAATTTTTAGTTTATACCCATTGACTAACAAGACTATGTAGAAAGGTTCTACCTTCAATAGAGGTGGAAGGTGTGGAGGCAAGAAAATTCAAATATGTAGTGGATTGAGATGCACAAGGTGGTTCTTAGTGACATGGTGTTTTTAGGACGTGAAACAATAGCTACTTCCTTTGAATGGTGAACAAGTTTTTCAATTGCTTGGGATGAGTTCTCAAGTACTCAATTTAAGAAATTTAGACTTTTGATTTTTTGAAATGGTCAATGATATCAAAGGATGAAGAGGTGGTAGGAATATCAAGGTTTGTGACACTTGGACATGGATGTTCTCAGGATAAAAAAAAATTGGGTTTTCAAGGAAAGTTGAAGGAGAATTACTTGAAGAGGCCGAAGGATTATTGGCTGGAGACTTACTAGAATTGATATGTTTTTTTTGTCTCTCTAAAACTGAAGTTATTAAAAATAGATCCCATGTGTATATTTATTAATAATGAGTCAGTAAATTTTTTCCCACCGTAGAAGGAAACTTTCACACAATTTAATATGAAAACTTTTCTTTAATAAACATTAAGTTATTTTTTGTATGTAACATATTGGAGGAGGCAAAGATCACACCTTTAATGGAAAATCTCTCGGGGCACTCGATTAGAGTTTCCAACAGTGTCTTGGCTTCTTGGTGGAAAGGAAAAGTCAAGGTGGGGAAGACCAAATTCACTATTTCGTCAGATTCTATCATTTACGGTTACTGGTCTGCCTTTTGAAGGAGATATCTACTTCAAATGCTCCCTTAGAGTGGAAATGGTGGAATTATTTCCCATGGGGAAACATTAAGGAAATACCAGCTAAGCTATGAACGTGCTTCTCTTCCTCTGCCCTAGGACAGGGTCACAGAACTTCTCATTCACTACTTTACGTTGGAAGGCTGCTATAAAATTGGTCTACGACCCCCAATTGTTCCTTCTCTCTCACCTGGGTCACCACAAAAATGTGAATTTGGCTTCCTTTCTTTTCCAATATCTTGAGCTTTATCTAAATTTGGCCAGGGAGGAAGAAGGCTCCCTTCTTCATCACAACACTCTGTATCTTCTATTCAAAACTGCAGCTTCTCAGGAGGATCTTTCTCATTTTCCTCTCAAATTGGGTAAACAACACTGTGTTTCTTATCTAACTCCCCTTCCCCCACCTTCTCTCCCCTCTTTCTCCTTTGCACTACCTCGCCGCCTCAGCCACCATACCCATATCCCCTCCGACTATGATTTCGATGTTCTTATCACTGGACACATCACTGCTCTCTCCACATCCCCTTCTCCTTCCTCTAACATTGCTCATCTATTGCACCCCATGTTTTCCCTCTTTCTTCCCCCGAAGCGTCCCTCTGCTACTATTGATGTTGCTTTCGATTCTTCTGGTTTTCATTCTGTGGAGCCTATAGAGATCTCGGCCAAGCAAGAAATTACTGAGGTTCTTCTGGGTCTCTCATCTGTATACCCAGACTCTCCAGCTCATGATGTTGAGGGTTCCCATTTCATTTCCACGAAGGATGCTAAAATGGTTGCTGAAGAAGAGAAACATCTGGATGACACCCCCACTAAAATGGAGAATAATGACATTATTGCGAACATTCTTGGGAAACTAAAGAGGGCTTTCTCAGTCATCGAAGATTGGAATGATTACACTGATAAAACTTGAGAAAGCATAAAAAAATATTGCATTGAGCTCCTCAAGTTGGCTGAAAATCTGGCAGACATAAATGCTTCTGCTGCAACTAAGGATTTTGTTGAAGCTCTTAAGAAAATACACTCTATGTAATTTTTGTTGTATCTTGTTGTTTTTCTACTTTTGGACTGCCTTTGGGATTTTTCACTTTATGTTTAACTGCTCTATCTTGCCTTATGGGATTTTTGTAAAAGGATGCAAGTCCTTTCAAAACCCCCAATTTTACCTTTTTTTTTTTTTTTAAATTAAGTTGTTTTTTAAAAAAATGCAAACTATTATTTATATAATTAAAAGATTTCATAACATTCCATAAACAAAATTTGATTTATGTAGGGGCAAAGAAGAGCCTTTAAAAGTGTACTTTTGTTTTTAAATTCTTAGACAAACGAGCTACTTATTGAAGGACTAGATGATATGCCAAAAAAATTTAGAGCCCTCCTACTCACAAATTTTATCCGGGGACGTAGTTGAACATAGGGTGCTCAACAATCACCAAATTGTTTTCCACCATAAAATGAAAATTTCAAACACATTTTAATACCAAAACTTTTCTTTAATAAACGCTTAATTATTTTATTTTATGTGCACTATTATTTTCTATAAAAGATTTCATAACATTCCATAAACAACATTTGATTCATGCAGGGAAAAGAATAGCCTGAAAAGCATATTGGTCTTAAAATTTAATGATTACACCCATAAAAAAGCATGGCCAAACTGATTTATTCTCTACGCTACTACAGACATAGATTTGGAATTGCAAAGTGGGGTATCTATGGGTATCCTCAGAGACCAGAGGAGTTTCCTCCCATGATCAGTGTAGAAAGATTGAAGGGATACATGACAGAAGAATTTCCACTCCAAATCTGATGCGAAACCATGTAATAAACTCTTTGAGTCGGATGAGTACCATCCCAGAAAAGATGTGTCTTTGTATCGTTGCAGAATAAATTTTGCGGGCTCGTCTTTCCACAACTCACTTCAGTGTTAAACATTCCTGATCCACAACATGCCGACTTCCTATTTGTAAATCCTGCACCCCAAAATTTACAGCGGTTCCACTTCAGCCAAGCAATTTGAAAAACAAAATGATAAACGGGAAAGTAGCTGCAGAGTGTGGCTTACCATAGGCTTCACCATGTTTAATCAAGTTCATGATAAAATCACAAGTATTGAGTTTGATGACTGTCGCTCCATCTAGTTTTTGATTGAGGTGAGTAACAAGTGCCTTAAATTCTGTGTTATATGCCACTGCCAGGTCGTTTGCGATTTTCAAACATCCACCTTTCTATATTGTATCCAATTAATTTGGTATAGGGAGTACATCCCACAGCTGGAATGTCCAATACAAAGAATTTCCTTGCTCCAGCACTCTGTAATGCCCGTTCTTTGTGCTCCAGGCAAGCGGCCTGTCCCCACAGCACGGGGCTCCAAAAATAGAATAAAATAAAAATTTCTATGTTATGGTAGCTGGCAGTGGTTGAAGCGCCTTTCCTCCTGGTGGGTGGCCGCACCTGCCCATTTATTAAAACTTTGACTAACCACCTCCTGTCACGTGGTCTTCCTCTCTACCCAAAAACCGCGTATGCTTGTTTTGCACTCCATCAAATGCTGAAACAGATGAATTGCTTCAGTGTGTTCTGGACAGTGGATGCGTTGATGGTGAAATGAAGGTCTGTCGCCCTGGTGCTGCGTGAGTCTAGTTTGACGTGGGTACAGATGAAGCTACAAGATAGTGTAGCAGGCGTGTTACCTCCTGGGAGCGTCCTTGGGTGCTGCGAGGTGTGTTCTTGCTGGGGATTTACAGCAACAACCTGTGACAGTGAATTACCGGGCGGCAGGAGCATTTCGGTGAGGCAGAAGCCATTTTGAGCGCTTCCAACGAGCAGGCTGTCCAACTACCTTGTTATCCGTTCAGTTTTGACTGCATCCTCAGTTTCGGATTTCTCCTTCAAGATCTGTTTCTCAAAATCAACTAAGTGACAGTGAGAGTGTTACTAGGAGACCAGATGAAGTTTATCGCAAGGAGTCTCTATTGAAACCTTTTCTTCTAGTTTTGTGATGTAACTCATGGAAGAGAATCTCATAGACGTGGATCTGTTTCATTTCAGTATGTTCATGAAGCACGATTTGCTTTGCAATAATATGAGCCTCTTCAATGAGTCACCAAGTTAGCAGGCATAAAGGTTTCTGTTGGAATTACCACCCCTTCAAGCTTCAACTGAAACGTTTGCACCGAGAGTTTGATGCAGTCCTCTCAGTTCGTTCCTTGAAGATCCTTCCAGTCCAATCCTTAAAGGATATTGCCGAATCATTTACGTATATTTGGGCCTATTCTTTTCTACTTCTTCTGCTAATAATATACAAGTGAATAGCAGGAGTACCCAACTGTTCAGAAGGGATTATTCTAATTCTAATCCTGAAACATCTTCAGAGACTGCTCCAGTTTTAGGGTCCGAGCTTGCCCAATTGCCCCTCATAGCTGATGAAATCAGGTAAAGCCTTCCTGTTGTGCCCTACAAAACACCTGCAAACATTACCCATGTGGTGGAATGCGTTATTTGTCTGTGTAAGATTGAAGAAGGCAATCAGATAAGGGAACTATCATGCTCTCTTTTCTTCCACAGAAATTGTTTTGACAAGTGGCAGGATCTCCAACAAATAACCTGTCCTCTATGTGGATTCTCCCTCATACCAGAAGGGACTGCTTTTAGGCTGAGGAGAAGAGAGTAGGAACTCACAGAAGAGCTCATGTTCTGGTTCTCCTCCTTCCATGGACATATTTGGAGGATGTCTCTGCTAGCGGCGGGGTTCTAATTAAAGCAACGCATGTATCAGCAATCTCTGCTCCTCTCATTAAAAAGCCTCGCGGTCTCTCTCAAAGTATGCAATCCCTGCGTTGCTAGGTTGAAGGATGCAATGCAGATCTCACCTCTTCTAAAGACTATCACAGGTGTCCAACCTAATCAGTTCACCTTCTTTAGTATTATCCTTGCATGTACCAATGTAGCATCTCTCATGCATGGTTTGCAGATCCACGCAAAAAAATCATTAGATATGGATATCAGTCTGAAGTTATTGTGATGAATACCCTGTTTGACATGCATGCGAAATGCGGGAGCTTGCAGAAAGCACGGGATTTGTTTGACAAAATGCCTGAATGAAATATGGCTAAAGGACAGCAAGGATTGCATGATATGTTTTGGAATGGATTTGTTGAGGAGGCATGGGAAGTTGAAACAAATATGAATAACTTGGGTAAATCCATCTCCTCCAGCCTTGTGTAGATCACTTGTATTGTGGTAGCACGTATAGGGTATGTGAGTTGGTTGTCGAATCCCACAATGGATGATGAGGAAGAGAGAGATGAAGGGTTTCCATGGTTTTGGGTGTGCTTTGATTTGTCAGTTGGAATGGGATTTTCTACAGTGGTCATGGTGCTTACTTTACATGTGAGGTGGAAGAATGAATGCTTTCGACTGGTGGACCGCTTAGAACTGGTGCACCCGAATTCCAGTTCCTATAATTTTTATGCTAGCCATGTGGAGTCTGTACGACCTATTGAAGCTGGAGAAACAGGCAAGATATTTCTACACTTTTCTACTGTTATTTTATTTAAAAATATTGTGAAATCGAACCACTTTTCCTTGCATTTTTTTGTCAGTTGGATGTCATGATGGGAGATTTCCCTTTCTGCTTGTGTCTTCTTGTTTTAGCTTTTATCATTGACAGAATGTGGGTCGAAAGGATGCGTGTGCCCTCTCCTTTGAATGTTATGTTTTCTCTTACTCAAATGATAGAACTTTGTCTATTTGTTTATGTGTTAATTCTTCTCTATGAATGAGTTGCAAGTTATTATGTTGATCAAGTTAGCATTTTCATTATCATGGAAGTAAGTTTACATTAACTATGAAACCCCCGTTCTAGCACCCAAGTTTGTCCTTGACATTTTTTTGTTAGCTCCTTCACAAGTCCCTTCGATAACCTATTGGCATCGAGAAAGAAAGGTTGTAGGATTGTGTGAGCAATGCGTGGGCTAGCCAACTTAGAGTTTTGGTATTAAAACTGGTAGAATAAAAGGGTTCGTGTGCAACGTGTTTTTCCGTCTCACGTGATTAGACTCTTATACTATCCTTCATCTTGTTTCTAGGCTTTTAAGGCCATCCTCAAGAAGTACCTTGACCATGCCTATCAACTTGAATCGTAACTAGCTTTTCGGATCAACTAAGCTGGAGGTTTCATTGTGCGAATCCAATACCTCGTTGGCACTAGATTAGTTTGGTCTAATCCCCCTCTCAAAATTATTTCTGATGGCGCTCTTCTATCTTTCCTAACTTACATTATTCTCCCCCTTGTAATGTTAACGCTATTAATTAATATTGGTCAATTTTTTATGCACGTAATTACTGTAATAGTTTGTGATGGAGATTTCCTTAGATGTGATTGACCTTCGGGAAAAACTCAGCTTTCGTGTGATAATCTTATGAATTCATAGCGGAAGGTTTTGTTTTGATAAAGTCACTTAGAAATTATGTTTGTATCTTTTTGTGCAACGGTTGACTGCGTTACCAAGGGTTGCCGTAAAATTTGGTTGTTTTGGGATATGGGTAATTTTATTTTAAATTAACCAATCATTAGTACTGTAGTGGAGGTTGCAAACCTTTAGTGTTATTAAAAAAAAAAAATTGTTGATGACATTATTGTATACTCTTGTTGGACGAAACCCCCCCCCCCTTCTTCTCTCGTGTGGTTTGCTACTAGCCTGTGAGACTTTGACCCTTCCTGGATGATTGGTAGATCTCTTTGTAGTTATGGTCAAAACTAGTATACTTTGCCTTCGCTTCGAAACTTGTGTTGTGTGTATACTCTAATTGATTTCCGGTCTGAAACTCTATTATCCATGGCTGTTTGTGTTAATTTCTGAAACCCGCATTTCCCCCTTCTTGGGCCGATCCACTCTTGTTCTCTTGGAAAAATATTATTTCAGCCTATGCGTTGGTTCCTTTGATAAAATTCTAGATGACTGGTATATAGATCAATTCTCAATCTTGTAATTATTGTTTAATTACTTACTTGATGGGGATACTGTCTTTGCTAGTTTGGTTGTTTTCTCCTTATAGGGCCAAGGGCCATTCTCATATGATTGTTACTTTCGTTGCATTTTCTCCTAACTGAAGTACAAGGTCTTCTCCTTCTTTGATCGACATGTTATAGACTTTGTTATAACTTGATGTGCTCATAGTGTTTAGAGGTTTGACCCAATTTCTTGTAATAAGGTGCTTCTTTTCATGATATTGTTAGATAATAGTTATGGTGGTTTTGTGTAGCCTTATCTTGCTCAGTTCTCGTGAACTGACTCTTGTAGAAAATTTGTTGCAGATGGCTTACGTGGTTAGATGATGGAAAGACTTGTAGATTATTGCATCAATCTTGGTTATGATGTTCCTTTGTACGAATGTGTACTATGTTATAAAATTTGGAAAGGGCCTTTGGACATTTTAGAAGAAGGGTCAGTGCCTAGTAAATGTATTGTAGAGTATTGTTGTTGTAACTGTTAAAACTTTGGTTTGTTTGGATAACATGTGAAAGATGAAATTTGATTACCGCTTGGTTATGGGATATTCTAGTGTATTTTTTTAATCCTTAGAATAGTAGTGTGGCATGTTCCATGTTATTACTCTCTTGCTCCCTAGTCATGGCTCAATAGAGATAGTATGTCCCTTTGATTTGTGCATCATGTTGGAATGAATTGATACAACCTTGTTTTGTTTCCGTAAATGAGTACTGTTAAACTTTGCTCTTGAGTTAAAATGTCGAGTTGTAAATCCTCCTAAGGCATAGTAGCAATGAGTTTGTAAGCCCTATAAAGTGGACTGGATATTCCTTATAAAAGTTAAACGAAAATTTATGTATATGAACATATTAATGTAGATGTGATCCACTTGAAACCTTTGAGACCTAGAACAATCAAGAGGAATCTATCTTTTGTAACAAAATATGATTACTTGTTTTTTTTTTTCGAGCTAAACTAATAAACTCTATCTTTTTGGTGAAACCTTAAAGGATCTCATGGTAAAATCAATGGTTAGATTTTAAAAGATGTTAGGATTTATTGAGTAAGAGGGAAATTGATTAATAAAACCTTAAATATCTCTCTATCGTTTGAAATGTTCTCCTTTGTCAAACTTAAGAAAGTAAAGTCTAGATGGAACATTTAACCAATCTTGATAAACTCTTAGCCTCAATAAAAGACGGATAGTGGACAATGTGACCTTGAAGCTGAATTTTGTTGTCCTGTTCCGTTAACCCTTATCATGATTCATGGTGATATTTCCTAAGCAAGGTCAAAATTTGATCTTTAAACAAGAAGGCTAATGTTATGAACCCTAAGCGGTACTTTTCACTCAATCGGAACTTATGCCTTCACTTGTACAACAGAGGTGTGGAACTTGTGTTAGTGGCTTGAATAGATTAATTAACCTTGTAAGAAATGGAAAATGTTCTAAAATCAAATGAATAAAAAGCTTTGGACATAAAATTGATGATCCTAGTATAGAAAGCCTGGCCTTAAGCTATTCAGTCAATAGTTGAAAAGAAAGAAGTTCTCCCTTGTGAAAAGAATTGTGTGAATCATTACAAGAAATTTTATAAGAACGTAAGTTAAGAATTAAGAGACACTTTAGTAAACAAGAAAATTTAACAAGAAATTTCCTCATGGGATGCCCTAGCTGTGAGTGTGTCATGTAGATTGGACTTCCATGTTGTCTTGTCAAAAGAAGAGTACATTGTCCTTGATAGGTGTGAACGTTTCCGTGCTGACCTAGTGGTCTCCCCCGTAACAAGTGGTTCCTAGTGATTGGTTGTAACCTTGTGACGACATGTTGTGTCGTGTTGTGTCAAAGCAAGTCAAAAAAAAAGTTATCCTGTATTTCACTATGTTGTCCTTGTGTTGGTATTTTTGGTGCGTTACATAATAATATTCTGCAAGATTGAAACAAATTGTAAGAATAAAGGGGAATGGGTACTTCTCAGTTCTCATTAAATTGAAAATGGAAGAATTTGCCGTTCCAAGTTGGGTTGAGGAGAGTGCACTTCTACCACAGTTTGTGTTTAATTTTTTTTAATAAAATAAAATATTTTAATATTTTTTTTGGGTCAATATTTAAGATAGATTCCATTTTTAACATATTTTAAATCCATCATATAAAGTACTCTCAACAAAAATGTAAGTATTTTAATTTGAACCATAACTACTAAATATGGTTTAATAATTTATATTTTAATATTTAAAGAAAATTCAAAAAGAATAAATAATGTTATTTTCGTCCTAGTGAAAATTATTGTGAGAAATTTTTGAATAACAAAATGGTAATATGTTAATGGAGAAAATAACTACTTTAATCAATAGAGATATTTATTATTATGATAGGTATATATGTTAAGAAGAAGAGTTGGCTTTAAATACCTATTATAATCAATAGAGAAAACTATAATTATCATATATATTAAAATATCATCATTTGTTATAACAAATCTCTTTGATCAAGCATGATGATGGGTTATTTAAAGAGACCTAAAACATGGATTTTTTTTCCTAAATGTTAGCACGGATGTCGAACCCTTTCGGTCCGGATCAGGGGTCCCTCCTGTCAGGGGCCCTTTCTCCCAAGCCACCAAACCCCTGGAATAAGACCATGGAGGGTTCCACCTCCGCTCCTCTTACAGACAAGCTCTCTCCTATTCTGACATATGGGTCCTTCTCCCTACGCATTCCCACTCACATCATTGATGCTACTGCTGCTTCATGTGACCTTTCTCTGGTTGGAAAACTGATGGGCCCTAGGCCCCCTTTGGAGGATATTGAAAAATTGGCATGGATGAAATGGCATCCATGTGGGGCACTTGAAATAGCAGCAATGCCCAACGGATTTCGTGAGAGCTATTCTTGGCGGACCTTGGTTTATTGGCAGACGTGGCTTCTACCTCAGGAAATGGTCTCAGGGCTTCAACCCACATACTGAATCCATGACCCAAGCGCCAATATGGGTTCGCCTCCTGGGTCTCCCCCTGGAGTTCTGGCATCCAACGGTTATTGAAGGTATTGCTCTCACTATAGGTTCTTTAATAGATATTGACCAAGCTACTAAGGCAAAAAATAGATTCATCCATGCTTGTTTCTATGTTAACGCCGATGTCAGTTGTCCTCTCCCAAAAGAGATAGAGCTATTATCTAACCTAGGGAACTGGAAGCAAAATATTGACTACGAATATATTCCTCAAGCCTGCTCCTTCTGTAAAAGCATTGGCCACAGAGCCTCTGGTTGCCCTTCCAAACCCTAGCCTAAACCCAAAGCCCAAATTCCCTCCCCAAAGAAAAAGAAATTTTTTATTCCAAAATCATCTTCTAAAGAGATCTCGATCATTCCCACCTCTAATTCCTTTTCTCTCCTTGAAGAGGGGGAAATAAACACTGACACATAATTGTCTTCCCCCTCTGATCCCCCTCTTATTCCCCTCAAGCCTCCCACCCTCTCGGTGACCCCCTCAGCTCTTCCCCCACCCCTCCTCAGCGGAGGCACCCCCCTCCTTGGTAGTGCCCTCGTCCCCACCTCCTCTTTTGTCCTCTCCTCTCTCCCTTCTCAATCCTCCCCTTCCCCCCCTTGGCTCCTTCTCCTTTAATCCCCCCTCCTTGAGCCTCCCCCCTGGCCCCCCTTTTCCCCCCTCCCTTGGACACCACCATCCCCCCTTTGGATCTTTCTTCTAATGATAGTTTTAATCCCCGTTGTACAAGAAGCAGCAGCAAGAAGCCTGATATTGGCACTGAAAAAGTCAGGGGATGGATTCCGAGCAATGTCAAGCTCCAGCAAGAAGCAACTCTTAATGTCGCTCAAGGAACACAGAGCACAATCCCCATGGTGGTGGGGAGCAAATCAAAATCTAAGAAATGAAGATCATCTCTTGGAATATAAGAGGTCTCAACTCTCTTCAAAAGCAAAGAGTCATCAAAGATATGAAGTTCCAGAATTCTCCTGATATCATAATGTTGCAGGAAACTAAACTTAAAAAATATGATCGAATCCTGAAAAATTGGCTTGTTGCATCCTTTAAGTCTCAACCTTCGACAGGTAATTATGGAGGCTTATGCACCCTATGGGACCCCAAAAGCTTCAAAGGTGACTTGTAATGCCCCTTTCATCATTGCTCTTTTATTCTGCGACAACCGTGCTTCTAAGGGTTGAACGTCGTTGCGTTTCCATTAAAGCATTAGTGTCTTCACCTTGTCGAGCTTGCCTGCTTGTATCGGTGTCGATGTTTTCTGTTGTTGGCCCCCGCAGCGTCCCTCGCGATTATCCTATTAAAGGAAAACCTTGTTCTTGCCTTATCGAACTTCCTGTTGATTGTTATTGATATGATTGATTATTATTATTTTTGTTTTAGGTTGTAAAAAATAAATAAATAAATAAATAATAATGATAATAATAATATTATTATTTAATTACGGATCAATGATTACTTCATTATTTTATTGTCGATTTTTTTTATTAATTAGCGTTAGGTGTTTTTATTGTTTTGTTGGTCGCTTCGCAGACCGAGCCTCGGTTCGTGCACAGGGAGAGGATTCCCCGTCGTGGCCCCATGGTTTGGTCGTAATCTTGTGTTCGTGTCCGAAGCTTCAACCACCTTTTTCCTTCTTTCCCCCCCCCACCTTGGCTCGATGCATGCTTTGAAATCAATGGCAATTTTTTGGTACGCTGGTGGAGATATTTCACCCACCGACCTATCATTCTTTATGGCAGATTATTCCCCTTGGTTGGCGTGAGATTTTCCTGTTTTCCTATTCTCCCTTGTCTCCTAGAAGTGGATGCATGGAGGTGTTTTGGAGGGGTGGGACACCTAACCTTCTTTTTTTTCTTTATGAACTTTTAATTTTCATGCTTGGCGGGGGACGGTGGAAGACATTTTGTTTATTATTTTATTTTCATTTTGGTGCCTTGCTTATGCAGACTGAAACACATTTTTTTAATGCATGGGCAAATCTTTTTTCTGGATCGTTGTCTCCTTCTTTTCCTCCCTGGCTCGTGGTTGCAACCTACAAATGGTGCTCCTGATGTTGGCCACATGCTTATTGAGTTTTGTTTTATTCTTTTTCCTTGATACCTGAGTTTAATGTTTCATCCTGCGCGTGTGGATGGATGTCCATACATGTTCCAAACTACCATTTTTACCTAGCTACGTGGGGAGAGAGGCCATCGAAATCATTTCTATCAAGGCGTTTTTCATCATAGTTCCTCCTTGGGCGCAGTGATTTGTTTATCTGGGACGTTTGGTCTGATTTCTGTCCCTTGCTCGTTGGAGGTCGTTTCCTGTTCTAAACTGCAACTGTCACTTTTTTTAAGGCTGCATGAATGTTGTTAAAGGCGTACTGATAAGGTTTGACCTGTTAGTTGTTTTGATGACCCTTTTTTTGTGAATATCCAGCAAGGATAGCATCCCGTGAGACTGCATCTCTTTGTGGCAGTTTGTCAAACACTTTACCTACGTTTTGTTCTCCCACATTCTGCTTGCATGGCCCCCTTGAGTCACCTACGACTCCTTTGGGAAAATTTGTTTTCCCCTTATGCTGAGATGGATGCCTTTGTTCTGCTCTGATTACCCCCTTTTAGACGCAAGTTGGGAATATGTTTTCAAGTTTAGGGAGTCTGAATTTCCTCTTGGCAGATTCTTTTTCCTTTTTTGAGTTCCTAGGATTTTCATTAAACCCCTTTTTGTGTAGTTACTGCAGTCTTAGCATCCTTGAGACCACGTTTCCTTCAAGGTATTATAGAGCTATGTTTTGGGGACTCCATACCTTGGCTATAACTTTCTTGTGCCACGTTCTAGCTATGAGAAGAGTGTAGACCACCCAACAAGCTGGAGGATAGTGGAGTTCGGGATTGAGTAGAATGTTAGTGCCTTGCATGCTGCAGACGAAGATTCAACTAGAGGGTTATGTTGTTGGGCCTTGGGTTGTTTGGATGCCTCGTCGAAGCTGGAGGAGCAGGCAAGATATTTCTACACTTTGCTACTATTACTATAATTAATTTATCGTGAAATAAAACTACCATCTTCCTTGAATCGTTTTTTCAGTTAGATGCCATGTTGGGAGATCTCCCCTTTCTGTTTTTTTCTTCTTGTTTAAGCTTTTATCATTGTCAATATGTTGATGGTAAGCATGCGTGTGCCCTCATTTTTGAGTGTTATGTTTCTCTTTCTCGAGTGATAAACCTTCGTCTTATATATATATCTTCTTCTCTATGATTGAGTTTCAATGTTATTATGTTGATCCAACTAGTAATTTTTGTTGTCGTTAAAGTAAGTTAATTACAATAACTATGAAGTTCTTTCCTATCACTTGAGTTTGTTTTCTTTGTCTTTTGTTGAATGTTGTTAAATATCTCTCTCAAACCCCTTTGATAAACTTTGTGACATTGGGAAAGAAAGGTTGTAGAATTGGAGTGATCAACGCTTGGGCTATCCGGGATGGAGATTTGGTATTAAAACTTTTAGAATGAGAAAGTTTGTGTGCAACGCATTTCAGTCCTCACGTGTTTAGACCCTGTATTATCTTTCGTCTTGTTATTAGGCTTTTAAGGCCATCCTTAGGAAGTACCTTGACCATCCCTATCAATTTGAACTGTAACTAGCTTTTCGGATCAGCTAAGCTCGAGGTTTCAATTGTGCGAATCCAGTACCTCGTTAACACTAGAATAATTTTGGTCTAATCCCCCTCTCAGAGTTATTATTGATGCCGTTTTTTCTATTTTCCTATCTTGCATTCTTTCCCCTTTTTAATTTTAATGTTATTAATTAATATTGGTCGGTTTCTATGCACGTAATTCCCTTAATATTTTGTGATGGAAATTGCCTTAAACGTTATTAATATTCGGGAAAACTCATCTTGCATTTGATAGTCTTATGGATTCATAGCGGAAGGTTTTGTTTTGTTAATTTCACTTAGTAATTTATGTTTGTATCTATGTTTGATGGTTGTTTGTGTTATCAAGGGTTGCCTTAAATTATTGTTGATTTGGAAAAGAGATAATTTCTTTTACATTAACCAGATTTTAGAATTATTATGGCGGTTTGTAAATCCTTAGAGATATAAAATTTGGATGATGTTTTTTATACTCTTTTTTGACAGAACCCCCCCTTCTTCTCTCACGTGTTGTTATTAGCCTATAAGGGCATTGGTCCTTCGTGAATGATTGGGGAATCTCTGGGAGTTAATGTTCAAGTCTAGTATACTTTTCCTTCACTTCAAAACTTATGTTGTGTGGTGTCCATGTATTTAATTTCAGTGATATGCTCTATGTGATTACAAGAATGAAATTTGAATATGCTTGGCCTTTCATGTTAATCTTTGAACATTGTGGTTCCTCTTTGTTAGGCTAATAAGCTCTTATCTTTTAGAAATATTATATTAAAGCCTACGCTTTTGGTATCTTTTGGTAATTTTAGATGGATGGCATGTATATCAAAGTTCAATCTTGTAATTATTTAATTGTTTGATGGGAATCTTGTTTCTTATAGATTGTTTATTTCTTCTTATAAGGCCAAGGACCCTTCTTGTACGATTGTTATACTTTCATTGTTTTGTTCTTAACTGAAGTACAATATTGTCTCTTTCTTTGATTGACATGGTTGAGACTTTATTTTAAAATTGGGGTGTTGTTAGTGTTTAGAGAATTGACCCGATTCCGGTAATAGAGTGTTTCCTCTCATGGTATTGATAGATTATAGTTATTGTGGCTTGTGTAGCCTTATCTTGCTCATTTCTCGTGAACTAACTCTTGTGAAAAATTTGTTGCAGATGGCTTATGCGAGTAGATGAGGGATAGACTATAGATTTTTACATCAACCTCAGTTGAGAAGTTCTTTTGCAAGAATCCTTTTTATGTTGTTCAACTGTTGATAAGTCTAGTGGAAATTTTAGAGGAAGGTCAGTGTCTTAGTATAATGTATTATGGACTTTGTCATCTTAACTTTGGAAACCTCGGATCATTTGACTATCATTGAAAATATAAGAAAATTTTTGTACCGCTTGTTGAGTGACCTTTTTGGATTATCGGTATTCTAAGAGTTGATGTAACCTTGTTTTGTTCTTGTAAATGAGTGTTGTTAAAATTTACCCTTGAGAACAAATGTTGAGTTAAATCTTGTTATGACTTATTAATAATGTGTCATAAGTAAAATAACATGGGTTGTTTAATACTTATAGAAGTTAAACTAAAATTTATATTCAAATAAATTAACGCAGAGGTTACCAACTCGAGAGCAAGTACTTCTTTAAGTAATCAAAGGCGAGACTATCATTGCAAAGTAAAATTATATAACATGATATCTCTAGCTACACTAGTGAAAATTATCCCTTTTATGGTGAAATTCGTAAAACGATCCTAAGGTGAAATGAATTGTTAGTTGTTAGAAGATAATAAGATTTAATAAGTAGGAGAAAACAATTTAGAAACCACTCGACCTATCTCTCGGCCATTGGAAGGTAAATTGTTTCATTTTATTAAACTCATTCAGTGAAGCCTACTTAAAATCTTTAATAATTCTGGATAAGTTCTCAAGCTTCAATTAAATCTTGGTAATAATTAATGAGGTCTTAAAGATGAATTCAACTCGACCTTCTTCCTCTAACATTTTCCAAGGTGCTTTGTATTTATCCTCTTAAGTGTGTTGAACGCGAACCCATGTTGTTATAAGGTTATGAACAAGTTCTAGTAGCGTAAGTGTGAATAGTTGGCCTTGCAGAGCTAAATTACCCCTTTTTCTTAATAAACAAATTAAATAAATAATTGTCATAATGAGAAGACTTTAAGTGAACTAGTCTACAATGTATAAGAAATAAACTTAGTTTCGTAAGATGAATTGTATGAATCATATCCTGAGTCTCCTTGAAAACGTAAGTTAAGAATTTCAAGATGTCTTATTCAGATAAATAACCCTCAAGAATATCTCACTGTGGTTTGACCTAACTGTAAGTGTGTTTTGTTGTTGGACTTCTATGTTGTCCTGTCTAAAATAAAAGTGAATTATCCTTGATGGGTGTGAACGTTTCTGTGTTACTTTTGTGGTCATCCTTGTATCGAGTTATTCTCAAAGTTAGTTGTAACCTTGGTGGCGACATGTTGTGTTGTGTTATGTGTCAAGCAAGTCAAAAAAAAAATTTATCCTGTATTTTACTATGTTAGCGTGTGTGAATTTTTGGGTTGTTACATGATTGTCTGCTCAAACACCCCAACTTCCTGTGCATGCTCTTCCAAGAAGTGGGTTCAGACTCCACATGGATTTCCATCAATGTCTATGCTCCCAATTTGGAATCCCAGAGTGGAAAATTGTGGAAAGACATCTCAAATTTTATCAGCACTTGCGGTAATATTCCCATATTAATAATGGGAGATCTCACTTGCCCCCTCTATCCTTCGAAAAAATAGGGAGGCGCTCCTGCCACGCATGTCAGCATGAAAGCTCTGGCTGACTTTATTATGGAGAATTCCCTTCTTGACATGGACCTTCACGACTCCTCTTTTATGTGGTCTAACCGTAGATTGGGTAGGAACCATATACAAATCAGACTGGATACATTGCTGGGCTCTCTGGACTAGATCTCTCTCTTTCCTAATTTTTACCTCAGTTCCCTCCCTCATGTTGCCTCTGATCACAACCCTTTCCTGCTCAGTGCAAACCATAATCTGAATATCAAGAACCCTCCCTTCAGGTTCAAGATTTCCTGGCTTGAGAATAACCACCTAAATCCTCTAGTCGACAAATGGTGGGACATCAATGTCGAGGGAACTGATATGTTTAGGTTTTCCAACAAGCTCAAAGAAATTAAAAAACAACTCAAAATCTAGAAGACCACGGTTTTCGGCAGCATCAAGCTCTGTAAGCATAATTTGTCACAGGATATTGCCAAAGTCTGCTCAAATGGAAATTGATGGGAGATTGGATCACCTTCACCAACAAGAAACCTCCCTCCTTAATGAATACCACAATACACTTCAAGAGGAGGAGACCTATTGGAGGCAGCGTTCTAGAGCCGTTTGGCTTGAACAGGGGGATCGCAATACCAAATTCTTTCACATCACTACCTCCAAGCACAAAACCAAATACAAGATCAGAGAGCTGTTCACTTCCTTAGGTATCTTATTAACCTCTGATACTGACATTTCTAATGAGCTTGTCTCCTTCTATTCTAACCTCCTTTAGGTTGACCAACCACCTTCAGAGCAATCAATGTCTTCTATGGTTCAACATATTCTCCGGCTTGTGTCAGCTGAGATGAACAGTAATCTAATCAAACCTTTTACTATGGAGGAAATCTACAAAGCAGTCTTCGCCATGAAAGGGGACAAAGCTCCGGGCCCAAATGGATTTCCCGCTACTTTCTTCCATGTCTTCTGGGAGACCATCAAGCAGGATCTCTTCAAAGTGGTTAATGAGTTCCAAAACAGTAACAACCTTCTAAAATAATGGAACACCACCTTCTTGGCCCTTTCTCCTAAAGAGCGGGGCTCAAAGGATGTCTCCAACTTCAGACCTACCAGTTTATGCAACACCGCTTACAAAATCATCACTAAGATGCTGGCTTCTAGGCTTAAACCCCTAATGAATGATCTCATCTCTCAAAACCAGAACAACTTTATTAATGGGCGGCTCATCCAAGGAGGTATCATTACGGTCCACGAAGCTATCCACTCAGCCTATCATTCAAAATCTCCTTGGATGATCCTTAATCTTGATATGTAAAAAGCTTTTGATAGAGTCAGCTGACCTTTCTTGATCAGGGTCCTAGAAAAATATGGTTTCGATAAAAGATGGTGCAGTTGGGTTTTCTCTTGTATTGTGACTTCTTGCTTCTCTATGCTTATAAATAGAATTCCGGCGGGCTTCTTCAAAATCAGTAGAGGTATCAGGCAAGGTGACCCCCTGTCCCCCTTTCTTTTCATTCTCATGGTTGATTCCCTCAGCAAAGCCCTTGAGATTGCTAAAAGTCAGTCTGTAATATCGGGTCTGAAAATCACTTCCAACTTGCCTTCAGCCACCCATAGTCAATTTGTGGATGACACTTTGCTGTTAAACGCCGCCTCTGTGATTGAATCCCAAGCTCTCATGGATATACTAACTCTCTATCAAGATGCTTCTCAGCAAACCATTAATTTCAACAAGAGCAGCATATCCTTCATAAATACTGCTCCTAGGACTCAGAGGAAGATTGCTGATATTTTTGGCTGCAAAATTGTGGACCTCCCTGCCTCCTATCTGGGCATTCCTCTCTTCAAGGGAAAGCAAAAACAAATTCTTTGGAATCCTTTCATCGAAAAATATCAAAAAAAGCTTGCTGCCTGGAAAGGGGCCTTGCTCATCCAAGCTGGAAAACTCCAACTAGTAAAAGCCACCCTCCAGAGTCTACCTACATACTTCATGTCTCTTCTCAAATTGCGCAACTCGGTGAAGGAGGTGGTGGAAATAATCCAAAAGAACTTCCTGTGGTCTGGGGTGGAAGAAAAAAAGAGGATCCATCTGGTTTCCTAGAAGGAAGTGTGTAATCCGACCTCTATTCGGGGGCTCGGGTTAAGACGGATGGCTGATATGAATGCGGTCCTCCTAGAAAAAATTGGCTGGGAAGTTGCAAAAGGGATCTCTCATTGGGCAGAGCTCCTCAGAGATAAGTACCTCACTCATAATGAGGATTTTATTACCTCTAACTCGATCCGTGGTTCGGCCATATCGAATTATGTTATTAGTTCCCTCCCCATTATCAGGACTAACACCAAATGGAGGTTTGGAAATGGAAGGCTTATTGACTTCTAGCAAGATCATTGGATTGGGGAAGAGCTGCTGGATCGCAACTCCTCATGGGATCCTATTAAAAGAATCCTCATTAATAGACATGGCAGTTTGGTTTCTGGCTACTAGATGGTGGTGAACTCCATCCCATCCTGGACTATCCCAGATTACATTGGAATAAGCGATCAGCAGAGGAAGCTCCTGATTTTTCTTAGAAGTAAACTCTCCTCCATTTATATCCCCTTTTCCCTTCCCGAGGATGAGCTTATCTGGCCCCTCTCCCCTTCCAGATCTTTCTCGGTTAAAGCTTCTTACCACTCCATGCATTGTACCGGCCCTGGTCCTCTCCTCACCAAAATATGGCCGAAGGAAACAATCCCCAAAATTGGCTTCTTCTCCTGGCTCTCTTCTAAGAATGCTTTCCTCTCCAGAGAAAATTTGAAAAGAAGGGGTTTATCTCTTCCCACTAGATGTGTACTCTGTGCTAAGGCAGTGGAATCCTCTTCCCATCTTTTGATCCACTATCCTTTTTCATAAGCTATTTGGCATTGGTTTTTATCAGAGATGGGAGTGCTCTGGACCTTTCCAGAGTCCATACAGGACACCCTCACTTAGTGGTGCTCCCCCTTCTCCCATCTGGCCCTGGTTCTGGCTTGGAAACTTCTCCTCCCGCATGGCATTTGAGGCATCTGGAAGGAAAGGAATAGAAGGATTTTTAAAGGTCAGAGTCTTGAACCTGATCGTGTGGCCATCCAGATCACACTGACTTTCCAGGATAATCTCAACTCTCACTACTGAACCAAGTATCAGTAAACAATTCAAATTTGTAATTCTCAGGAGTGGCAGCTGCTGTTGGAAAATCTCCCTGTGAGGAAAGCCCCTTCTACTGATCACGTTTTAGTGCAATGGCTTCCCCCCCCGGTTGGAGAAAACTCAATTCTGACGGGGCCTTGAAAGGAAATCCTGGTAAGTCTGGGGAAGGAGCCGTCCTTCGTAACTCTTCTAGTTCCATTATCATTGCCTCTACCCACAATCTTAGCTTTGGCACCAATCATCGCACGGAAGCCATGGCCATTCTCAAAGGCCTTGAGATGGCTATCAAATTTAGCAACAATCCTCTCCAAGTTGAAAGCGACTCCTTCAATATCATCAATCTCCTAAAGTCGGTGGACACTGGTCAATGGTCAATCCAAAATATCATTGCTGATATTCGAATCTTGCAAAGGAGTTTCTAGCAAATTCAGTTTCACCACACCCTTCGGGAAGGAAACAAAGCAGCGGACCACTTGGCTAACATCGGAGTTCTTCTTGAAAATCAACAAAGCTGGAAGGACAACTTTCGAGCTGACCTCCTCCAAATTATCAAGAATGATCTCACTTCCTAACATTGGATGGTGGAAGGGTGAGCTGACTTGGGTGTTAGCTATGTCTTTATGGACTTCCCAAAAGGCGGCGGTAATAATTCTTCATTTATTATGAAAATACCTTTGGCGCTGAAGCATTTGAAGGGGGAGATATGCCATGTTTTCACATATTTTTCTCATGCATGGTGCCATTCCTCCCCATAATCGCACCAAGTACTGGCGAGAGGGTAATGATGTTGAAGCAGACGACTCCCCTACTCTGGGCAGCCTTTTTAAGACCCTCCAGCATCCCCTCCTTCACACTCATTCCAAATTTCTTAACAATACGGGTGGCCAGCTGAAGCGCATCGAGCCTAGCTCCTGCAGCATGGTGAAGGATGACGAGGAGGTCTGGAACATTCTACTGGAAAATGGGATCACCACCTTTCTAGAAAGAATGACGGGCTACTCGGCCCTGGTCTTGTACGCTGCAATGGCTTCCTGGTCGAGGGGGCGTGTCCAAATCTATAATACTTCTTTTACTATCTCCACGAATGCAATTGATGATGTTACAGGACTCCCAGCTGCTAGCGATATATATTTCAAGTGCTTGCTCCATTCAGAAATGCAGGATTTCATCGCTCCAGGTGAAAAGCCTATCAAGAATCTCTCAGGGTACACTCGCGACTCACTGCCTCCCCCGTGGGACAGAATTTTTGAATTCATCATGCGATACTTCACCATTGACGACCACTATCACCTAGTCTTCGACCCCCACTTTTTTATCCTCTCGCATCTACGTTGGGGAAAAAAGATCAACCTGGATGCCTTCCTCTATCAATCTTTGGAGGATTCTATTCATCTGGCTCGCGACGGGGAAGGTGCAATCCTTCATCAGGGCCTACTGTACTTGTTGTTTTCCGCAGCTACCTCACATGCCGATTTAGTCCGCTTTCCCCCTAAGACTGGTCTCCGTCGTCGTTCTCCCTCGCCTTCCCCCCGTCCCTCCTCCGCCTCCCTCTGCCCTTCCAGTCGCCATTGTCACCTGCACATTTCCTCTGATTCTGACTCGGATGTCACCATCCTGGGCTCTTCCCATGATGGTTCCACCCCCTCAGCTCCCCCTGCTAGCCCCCCGCTTCCACTTGTTCAATCGTGCCTACTTCTGGAAGGCGCTAACACTAGTAACAAGGTGATTTCCCCTGTCTCCAGCCCTAGCATTTCTCTTGCTGATGATATCCTGGGCCTTGCCAAGCTTTACCCTGACTCCCCAGCCTCGGAGCATATGGAGACGAATCAACCTGTTGAAGACCCCAACACTTGGAAAGTTGGGGACATTTCGGATTCCGCTGACAGCGAGCCTCATGCTAACACCCTAAAGTCGCCTTCGAATATGGATGCTAATCCTACTGAGCCTAAGGTCACTGACTCCCCGAGGGATTATCGCAGAGTTGATTTGGTTTCCTCTATCTTAAGCAAGCTCCAACGTACCTTCACTACCCTGAAGGCCTAGGAAAATTTCACTGACACTACTAGGAATGCCATTGCCAGAGACTATTCGGAGCTCATCAAACTTGCGGATCAACTTGCTGAGGATTCGGGCTCTCCTAGGGCTAGAAATGTTGTCGCTGAACTGAAAAAACTCATATGAAGCTCTTTTATTTTCTCTTGTTGTCTTTTTCGTTGTCCTTTTTTGGAATCTTCTAGGGTATTTTCTTTATATGTTTTTATCTACTAAATCTAGCCAGCTGGGTTTTTTTATATAAGGTTGTGGGACCTTCTAAAACCCTCCTTTTACCCTATATTCCAAAAAATATATAATTACGCCAGAGGCGTTCTTGTAGTGAACTAAGACCTCTTTTATCTGACACATTCCAAATAATCGATGGTGGAGAGGAGTTTAGAAGAAATACGTTGAAATCCAAGGGTTAATGTTCACTCGCTTGGATTGGATTAGTTGTCCAGGTCATGTATTCCACAGGCATAGCACCTGTCCTCGCATGCAGAGTTCAACAGCTCTGTCACCTCTCTGCGATGTAGCGAGAGGTTCCAATATTACTTAATTAATTTTTATTATAATATTCAAAGGCGGTTCGGGAAAAACACCTCTGTTTTTCATAATTTTTTTAGCAGGAACACAAATGACATGTTATATGGAGAACAATTTTAGGAGCAATTTTTCACTTGATGTTGTTGTAGGCTACCCACAGCGGAACTTCTCATCAGAGATGCCGGGAGCTGGTAAGTTCTTGGGGTGTTTTACCCATTTTATGTGTTTTTGCATAAGTACTCGTGTCGGCGTTGAACTGATCTACGTGGGTTGAGCTTGATTTGGTGTAGGGAGTGATCGTGTGGGGCTTTATGAGGAGCTGTGGCATGCCTGTGTTGGCCCCCTAGTGACTGTTCCTCATTTTGGTGAAAGGGTTTTCTACTTTCCCCAAGGTCACATAGAACAGGTGTGTTTGGAGGGCCTTATTTGGTTTTTTCTTGTTTTGATGTATGCCAGGTTCGGAATCACACTCTGGGTATTTGGAATTGGTTGTCGGTTGAGGCGTCCACAAATTCGGGTGCCGATCGTCAAATGCCCATGTACAATTTTCCGTCCAAAATCCTTTGCCGACTAATTAATGTGCAGTTAAAGGTATGTTGATTATGAATCATTTTTCTGTTATTTGGCACAAATTTGGGAAGACTGAACTATGCATTTACACTCTTTAACCAACATGACCGTAGATGTAAGGATTTGCTTTGTTTGGAGCCCTGGTTATCAGAATTCTACTTTTGTTTTTCTTATTGTGGGTGTCATCTCGGTAACGTTGTTTGCGTTCATAGCACTGATTTATGCATGCCTTCCGTGTTTTCCAATTGATTAAGAAGTCTAGGATATAGTTTTTTGGTGCTGTAAAGGAGAGATTTTAGGGGGAAGGGATTATATAGCATAAGCTCTTTGGCAACCATGTTGGACGGCCGGGGCGGTTGTTTTCTGCCACAGATTTTACCCAGCTCCCGCGAACAGCTAGAACAACAGCAGCATTGGTATTTAATGACTTGCTTGTTTGAGCTGCAAAAGATCAAGGGTTCGAGTCCCGTGGGTGACAAGGGAAAAGAAAGAGAATTTCAGCCCCCTCTTAAAGTCAGGAAATTGGAAAACACTCGGTCTCTGTATAGCTCTAGGCAGTTTACCTTTTCTGCACAATCATCGTCTTCATCATTTGAGTGCACTGACTGTACTGAGCAGGGGGGATCACATGATGGGTCGGATGATAACATCATTCCTGGCCTTGATGAAAACAATATTGCCATGAGTTGCCTTGCCAGATCATCAAGATCAGACAATGGTGCCGCCCTTGCTCTGGTGAATCGGAGATTGAATTCTTTAGTACGAAATGGGGAACTTTATGTTCTGAGGAGACGGCTTGGAATTGTGGAGCATTGGATTTATTTTTTGTGCACTTTGGTTGCATGCGAGGCCTTTGATCCTAGGCAGCAGCGTTGGATGCACTTGCCCCGGATGCCTTCTGATGACTGCTTTACTTTTGCAGATAAGGAGTCTCTGGCAGTGGGTACTACATTGCTTGTGTTTGGGAGGGAAGTGCTTGGTTTTGCCATATGGAGGTACAGTATTTTAACTCACAGTTGGTCTAGGGCCCCTCCAATGAATCAACCTAGGTGCTTGTTTGGTTCTGGTAGCTGTAAAGAAAGGGCGATTGTGGCAGGGGGTTGCGATACCATTGGGTTTGTTTGTAAATCGGCAGAGCTTTATAATTCAGAGCTGGGCACTTGGGAAGCGTTGCCTGATATTTATTCCCCCCAAAAGCTCTGCTCAGGGTTTTTCCTTAGATGACAAGTTCTATGTCATCGGTGGGATGATTAGTAATACGGAGTCTCTTACTTGTGGGGAAGAATTCAACCTTGAAACCAGGACATGGCGGAAGATTCCAAACATGTACCCAGGTGGCAATGGAGCGGCACATGCACCTCCTATGGTTGCAGTAGTGAATGATCAGCTTTATGCCGTGGAGTACTCCCAGAATGAAGTTAAAAAATATAATAAAGAAACCAATACATGGAAGGTGTTGGGAAGGTTGCCTGTGAGAGCAGATTCAACAAATGGCTGGGCCTGTGGAAATGATTTGATTGTGATTGGAGGCCAGAGAGGACCTGATGGTGAAAGCATTGAGATGAATTCATGGCATCCTACCCCTGATGAAGGACCTCCGCAGTGGAATGTATTGGCAGTCAAGGAACATCAAGGAGTTTTTGTTTATAATTGTGCAGTAATGGGTTGCTAATTATTTTTCACTCTTGATCTTGTCAGACGTGTTCTGATTTATTTCTTCACAGAACTACTGTACAAGAGTGCACTGATTTGATGGTAGCAGGTATGATTTTTTATGTCTTGGCATCAGTTAAAGTGGCGTAGGTGTTTAATTGAGGGCGATGAGCATTGAGTTCAGATCTCAAGCCATCAATGATGTTTTCAATTGATTACCTTGCTTTTTTCACAATCAAGCAGACAATGTGTTTCTTAGGTATTCACAAGTTTGGTACTTTTCTTCAAAATGTGTTTCCAATTTTTTTCAAAAAAAATGGTTACACAGGTCAGGCTTCATGATCATGGAAGTTATTGTGATGATCATGTAAGTTATTGTGCAAAAGAACAGAGATATATTAGTTATGATAAGATTCTCATTTCTTCCGTGTAAACGCTGTTATAGTGCCATTCAAACGATTACTGTTGCATTTTTTACATGAAAAAATAATGGAAGCATATTTTATTCTTTTGCCCATTTTAGAAACGACTTTATTGCCATTTTAGAACAACTGCTATAGAGTTTAATTACCGTTCTGTTAGTGATTGTTGTCCATGTAAATTGGACATGAATTATTTTTGTTTCTACTTTTGAAACTTGTCAAGGGTTTAAATAGAGCTTTTAGAACTTTTAATTTTTTGATTTGTGAGTCTTGTGTTTGAAAGGTTTACGATATAGTTGACATGAGAAGTAATATAAATGGGCCTTTTAATTAGTTATTACCTATATCTTGGAAGAACTTTAATGAGTCTTGTGTTTGAAAGGTTTACATTATAGCTGTGACACAAGGAGTAATAGAAATGGGATTTTAATCAGTTATTACCTATATATTGGATATATATATATATTATTACCTATATATATATATAGTTGACATAAAGAGTAACAGAAATGAAATTATTATCAGTTATTACCTATATCTTGGAAGATCTATAGTATGTTTCATATTCATATGAATGATATGTTGATGTGGTCTCACTGTTGCCGCTGGCATTTTTATTCAAACTTGAGGATTTTTCCTTTTCATACGAGTTTTATTCAATGCATAGGTTTTCTTATTGGTTACCATGCTCATTTGAGTTGCTTGCTTAAGTAGGTTACTGCCATTTGTGTTTTAATAAGAATGTCTTGTTTTCGGTAAATGATTGAAAATGTAAGGAAATGAGGGATTTGGGGACTTGAGCTCATGGCCAACTGGGCAGACCATTGTCTTCATTGAAAGGATGCATTTTACATTATTTTTCTTGGAAGTACTGTGGACACTAGCATAATAAAATTCTTATGTTGTTTTGCTAATGAAAGAAAAGTTAATAGTGTATAGATTACATAAATTTCGCAAGCGTAATTGTTTTTCTCACTAATTGGATAGAGCTTGGTAGCCTCCTTGCAAGAATTCCCAACTTCAAGCAAAAGTTTCTTTCTAGCAATACTGTTCTTGAGCCAAGTTGATCTAAATTTGTTTTGGAAGCATAATTATTTTTCTCACCAATTGGATAGGGCTTGGTTGCCTCCTTGCAAGCATTCTCAAGCAAAAGTTTAATTTCAGCAGTGCTTTTTTCTTTCGATTTTCAGCCTCACACTTAACAGTACCAACACATGGTCAATCAAGCCAATATTACCACTCGAATCTATGAGTTACAATTTTTTTTGTTCTTAAAAAATAATTGATCAGTCTCAAAATGCGAGATGGCCTAATTAATTTTATATATTTACTATAAAACTGAAATGTAGATTAAACAATTTTAAAATTTTCATAACAATATTATTACTATATAAAAACTCGTGTAATATAGGTATAATCCCTTCTATGTCCATAGAGTGTGTAAGACATGAGTACAAACTACAACAAGAGCTTTGTAAATGTGAAGAAATGATTTGTACATGAGGTGTATTCTATTTATTTGAAGATGATATATTCTCTATGACAAAAAAAAATTATAATTGAGTTCTGTGATTTCAATTTAAATTGGTAATTTTTAATTCAGACAACTTGTATCACAAATCAAATTCATTTGTCTAGACTGATATTAACACTAATCAACCCAAATTCAAACATTATTTACATGACATATAGTAGTGTAACTCATGTAAACACATTCTATGTTAATTTGTTTTACTTTTAGTTAAATGTTTATGTAATCATTTATGATTTGTATATGGTATCTTTTAACAAACATAAGCATAATAAAATTAGACAATATTATTATATATAATACTTTCATTTGTTTTAGAAAGAAATTTAATTTAGAGATATTGTTACTTTCTATCTAAATAAATAATGAATATCTAAGGATACATAAAATCAATCATACTACGTTATTTGTTTGATTGTAGCACATCAATTTTGAAATATTCAAGGAAACAATGAGAGCATTGACTTCTTAATTTATCATTTTGAAAATTATTGAATATAATTTATTTTTTTGTAAACTTAATATTATAAACTCATTTGTAAGCATTTTCTTCAAGTCTTCAATATTTGGGAACAGATCCATCATTATCGTTGGCGACCCTGGCCAATCGCCACCTATCAAGGATTTTTTGCTCTATGTTGGTCACTCATATGGAACAATCCTTTGGTTTAGCTTCACTACATACGTCATGCTCAAAACAATCTTCCGGTAACAAGGCTTATATCAAGTGAAAAATTATTTTCGCTAGCTTCTCCTTAAAATTAGAGATGGAATCCCCCTGCTTGAAGACTGGATAACACTTCTCCAATGCAAGGACTCACAAATGGTAGTAGATAGTGACATTGCTCCTTTCCTTACATCTCAACATTTATTTGGGAAAATGTCCCTCTCCCACCATCTCTTCAGAATGTTACTTTCTAACATTACTCCAAAATGTCCCTCCCATCACCTCTTCAAAAGAAAGGAATAAGAATCTCGTTTAACTGATCTAGATATCTCCCCTCTCTAATATAAGGTGTTCCACTCCATCTACCCGCTTCTCCTTACAACATATATTTCGATGATGTAATTACATGCTCACTTCTTTAGGTGATTTCATGCTTTAGATACTATGTATACGATATTACTTGCATAAACAAATTCTTTCAATTTATTTTACTCATACTCTATTCTCATTGCATTCCAATTTATTTTCTTCATAGATCATGTTCTCCATTTTCAATTGTCCATACCCCCTCTTTCATTATCTAGACATTTCTTCCCCCTCGATCCCTTTCGGCGTCCACATTGCACAGTCCCACAAACTAAGAATTAATAAGGTTGTGATGTTTGTTCAATTATATCTCAAGTCGTGGACCGCCATTCTTGTAAGCTTAGATACCACGAGAATGTGGAATCTAAGGTTAGAAACATAACAAAGACTATAGCTGGGACATCAAACCTACTTGAGTGTAAAATCTCCAGTGAAGATTTTCCTAACGGTTTGTTGTCATTTTAGCCTCGAGTTTGTGTTACTTATTCCATAGCTGTGATGCATAAAAATGATTGTTCCCTTTGTTGACGAACCTTCTTTTTAGCTCCCAAGTTCTGTATTGGGAGTTTGGAACTCAGAGTTGTCATTCTTTTGTGAAAAGGTTCACATATTTTCCTCATCTAAAAGCATTGATGCACTATTCTTCAAATTCCTTGCATTGACCCTCTAAAAGAGACCATTCATTATTCAACCAGATATTGCTTAAACCCACGAGCTTGTATCTGTATTCTGATGGTTATAGCTTGCTTGTATGAAACTTTGATGATGGACTCGTTGGTTTAAATATGGAAAAATTGTTCATTGTTCTTAATGGCAATGAGGTTGTAGGCTCTGACTCCTTATTCATTGTTGAAACATTATCTCTATATGAAGCATATCTTCTTGAAATTGTAAACCCTCAATAAATTCCACTTCAAAATCGCTCACTATCACAGACTCTGACTTTTGATCTCCTTGTGGATTAAATTTATATTTAGATAAGAATAGGTTCAATGCTTTAACAAACTGTTTATTTTGGAGATGTTGGTAATTTTTATACTCTAAATAATATGAATGTCATTACGCTGAAAGCGTTCCCTATTAGAATCGGGGGTGGTTGATTCTAACACCACTCAGAATGTGGGTGGCAAAGATTGTAGTTTGAGGGGATGCGTTGAGATATGATGGTTGCGTTATCTTCGCAACAAACACAATAAACTGCTCCACATGAACGTGTTGTCTCCCTACTTCCTACATATCGTACCACCAATACATTTGGAAACCATGTATGGACATTTGTGACTTTATTAGACAGTTTCATTGACATATGGTGTAAGAGGAACCATCAATGGTTACAGTTCGTATTTAATCTCCACGTTGTTTCTTTGTATGTTTTCCTTTCCAGAATGCAAGCACTACGAAGTTCAGCTAGATGGATGGTGGTGCATCAATGGTTTATTGTCAGTCTTCGGCGTATTCGTCACGTTGGATGTCATGCAGCTCCAACCAGTTTTTTGGTCCAGCGAAAGATAATATCCTCCATCCCTTGGCAAGAAATGGCATAAATTTTGGGTGAATGTAGATAAAAAATCCTAATTTAATACACTTGGGGTAACATTTAACCTCAATTTTTCAGTTCATCCCCTTAGAACATATATTTCATTCTAATAAATTATGCGTAAGATAGAGATTCAGTGGAACACAATGCAACCCCATCTTCATTTCCCCCCATCCTCTCCCTCTTATTCGCTTCCTTAAGACCCAAGAGTTAGTGGCGAAATATCTTTATTGGATGGAACTCAATTTTTAATCCAACGTACAGGATAGCCAACAAACTCCCACCCAAGAGTTGGTGACCAAAGATCTTTATTTGATGGAACGGCATTTCATCTCTATTTTTTCTTCTTCTTTTGAGTTTTATTTATTGCATGATAATCAATCCAATGTTTAAGTTATGGGATATAAATCAGAGCAAATTTGGGATCCACAGGCAGAAGCGGGTCTTATTCCATATAGTAAGGTCTTTGAGATTTTATTTCTGCTTCAGAACAGTATAATGTCATTTGGTCTAATCTCAAAGTCTATTTGGGATCTTAGGATCAGGCGCTTGGTTAACAAGTTGACCATCTTAAGCAACACACTTTTTGTCTTTAAAAGAGTCCTTGTGCACTGTAAGGGGAAAGCATAGCCCCCTTGAAAAAATTCTCACGGGAGAAAGAATTTGGTCTCCAAGAAATTATTTGGAGGTGGCCATTCATGTCTTGGACTGAGGGAGAAATAGATGATAGCTGCTAATCAGAAGGCCTGAAGTGGATGCATGTAAGCTATGGAAGAAAGCCTGATTTGGAACCGGATCATGAAAATTTGGGAAATAACATTGCAATGCTAGCTAGGAGAGGTTCAATCTGTAGATTTTTGGGACAGATTTCTTTAAAAGATATGTATGAATGTACTCCACAACTTCTGTGTGCATCCGTTTACCAAAAAATGGGGATAATTACTGCAAAGGAAATTAAATTTTGTAAACGAACTCTGTTTTTGCTTAATGTGAATGAGATGGCATGGATCTGTTAATTTTTTCTCTAACATTATAAATATATAGAATGCACATAAGTAGATGGGAATTACCAATTTTGATGAAATGTTATGAAATGTAGCATAACAAATTGTATCTCTTGTTTGTATTTGTTCTAAATGCTTACTTGAGCTTCTTGAATTAGATCAAGATATAAATTTTTGAACATTTGTCTTTTTTTCATGAACTATGATTCTTTATTTTTAATAAACTTTTTAAATTTTCAGGGTGAGAATTGGGATAAATTCGTGACTTCCAAGGAAGCTATTGTTATTGCTAGCATTGTTATTGGGATAATTGGGATTAAAAATAATAATAATAATTTTTTATTAGGCAACTATTACTAGCATTCATTGCTCTGATGTGCTCATGGTGACGGGAAGAATTATTTGCTGCAGCATTGGGCAATGCCTCGGTGGGCAAGGAATATGCAATTACCCTTACTACTGCGAATGATATTGATTTTATTCATCATTAATGCCTCTCTTTTAATCTCCCCTTCTCTGATTTCCTTGGTTTTAGAAAAACAACTTTTGTAATGCTTATAAGTATAATCTTTCCCCTCTCCTTTCTTGACCTCTTCAATAAAATTTTTGCATTCTATTCCGTTGTCGCGTTATAAGGCTAGATTCCCAATCTTATAAGAGTTTGTGTTCTTTTATTCACATTGTAATATACCTATTTCCTGAAGTTATAAAATTTGTATTTTTAATTACTCTATAAGAACTGTATGCAAAAGAAATTATAGAATTAGCATAAAAATGCCAGAGATGAAATTCTCAATCTAAAAATCTTGAAAGCAGCAAAAACAACTCTCACTCAAAACAATATTTTAAAAATGAAATGTAACAATTTCGTAACTACCAACAAAGGAGGTTTCATTTACTTGCACACTGTCGAAGTGGAAGCTTTAAAACTGGGTGTGTACGTTCATGAGAATTAAAGAAAATAGATTTTTAACTGATGTTGCAAATTGGAAAAATGAATGAAATATATAAAATAGATGTGGATTGTATTATTAAAAATAGCCTCAAATACATGACATCATTTGGAATGTAGTTATTTCGACATTGAAATCATGAAAATTGTTTGAAACATGCCAAAAAAAAATTCGGCTCCTTCACATGAAATAGATTAGAGTTATATTATATGTAAATACATTCCTGGAAATATATATATATATTAAAATATAAAAATATAAAAAAACCATTATAAAGTTACATCTATATTATATATAATTTTAAGGAGATGGAAATTAAAAAAAAAGGCGTGTCAAAATACATTATATAACTATTTTGCATTCTACTTGTTTACAAGCTCTTTAACCATGTCAACATATTATTAGCCATTGTTTACTATTCAAATGTTAACTTCGCTAGCGACGATATTGATTACTTCCTGCACCAAAGACGACCTAAGGATATAATTTTACTTTTCCATTGTGTAATTTTATGTTTTGTATTCTATCTTTGTATTCTTATACTGGTTGGTCAGTCAAAGTCCACTTTTCCTAGGCATTAGGAAAACAAAACATGATTGTTTCAAAATTGAGATTTGATTATGTTTTTTCTCTTAAGTTGAAAGAAAGACCTCACATTGAATGATGTCTTTACTCCAAAAAAATTTTGTTGTCTCATGTTGCATTTTTTTTCAATGATGTCTACACGAAATTATTATGAGGAGCGTGTTATTTTTTGTCAAAAAGTAGAGGTGATCTCTCTGACATCATTGAACAAACCCCCCCCCCCACCCCCCCCCGCGTACTATTCTTTACTTTAAGTGCATCTAACACCAAATGGCCATACATGCATAAAATTATGTTTGGCTCTAGACCTATTGACCCTCGTGGTGCTTAAAGACAGAGAAACCTTAACGTTGTTTCAAACCCCCATCGTGTTTTTGCATTCCTTCATCAAAGATTCATAATATTATGTGAAAACTTCTTGCAAAAACACCTTTAGGCTCGTGACTGTTGATGTAGGTAAGAGTTATTTCCCTTCTCTATTTTGTTTAGTCAATTACAATCTTGAATATATGATCTCCCCCTCTTACAGGTTTGAGTGGCAACATCAAGGCTCTGCAAATGTACAAGACCTTTTGTGGCTTCGACATGTCTTGAATGTTGAGACACTAAACTAGGATGACATATCTTTTGTTAAATCTATGAAAAAGTACTTTGACCAGTTTGTTTATGCATGGAATCCCCGAACCTTAGCATGATGGATAGAATATATTCAATGTTGCATTGAAGAGCACCTATGCATATTAAACACACAACAGGTAATGGATATCAATACTCTTTCTGACCTGGAATAACTGTTGAATCATGTTTAACACCAAACCAAATGCTTTGAACAAGATTTCCTCCGAAAAAAGGAATAGGCATACATTTTCTCTACAAAGCACCATGGGACATGTGAGTTGAATCAAAATTCACAACCACCCACACCTACCCTTTTTTTTGGGGGGGTGATTGTTAACTAACGGCATCACCCCAATTGTTGATGGGGAGAACTTCACATGCTGTCGCAACGTCTAGATGTGACTTACACTCCACATCTTCACATCCTTAAATGATACGAATAAAACTACAAACTTATTTTCACTTTTGCAATAATATTCTTTCATTCCTTACATTCACATATATACCTATAAATTGTTTGCACAACGTCTTGAACAACACTATTTGTTTTAATCAAAGGATTTCCATATACGATGTCATATTGTTCTACATTTGAGTTTCACATTGTCTCTACTATTTATTTTTGGTTCCCCCGCACTTTTCCACCCTCTAACCTCTTTATCTTCACCCTCTTCTTTTCTCAATGTTTCTCTCCTTCCAATATAAATCCTTCGAAAGATTCCCTTCGACATTTCCATCGTACATTTCTAGTAAATAATATTATTATACGAAATATTATTAATATAATAAATTTGATTTAAAACAAAATACTATATGATTTTTTTAATAATAATTAAACATATACCAGTAATTTAAAAGGACCTGTCCTAATTTATTACGCCGAAGGCATTCCCCCTATGGGAAAGGCACTTGCAGACGTTTCTATAACTATCTTGAATTTGACGGTTTGACGGCCGTCTGGACGTTTTTACTGTTTAACAGTTTTTTGGGACGTTTTTGCTTTTTAACAGGTTTTATACCTTTGGTTCCTTTTTAGGCACAAATTCGTAATTAAACGATTTGCGGCCTCCCACGACGATGATCCAATCATCCGGCAACACCTGATTCGAAGCATACCACCTGCTCGAGGACAACGGTGTGGGGGATTCGACCCAGTCGCAGGCGGAGTCTGAACACGGTGTGAAATAGCGAGCAACTCTGTTGCCTTTGTTCCACCCGCCGGTCTGCACGAGAGTGTCGTTGCTATCCAAGGCACCCGAAGAACATAACGGATCGCTAAGGAGGTGCAGAGGCCGAACTGTATTGGTGGCAATGCCATACTCCACGGAATGCGCCCAGCAATCTTCCGTTGCAGACATCGTATTGCAGAGCAGGTCGTTTCTCGAGATGTTGGACGGACCGGTACTCGTCTGGTCGAAGAAGAGAACTTTGTTGGTATGTAACAGTGTCATATGCATTGCAGAAACTCCAGTGTTTTTCATCAGTAGCTCCCACCTTCCCTCAGTCATCTCGTATGCTCCAACGTTTAAACAGCTGAATAAAATGCACAGCAACAATCCGTGCATCCATACTGGTCTTGATATTATTACATGCTCCATTATCAAAAACATAATAGATTTCAACGAGAAAACCCGGTACTCGTCTGGTCGAAGAAGAGAACTTTGTTGGTATGTAACAGTGTCATATGCATTGTAGAAACTCCAGTGTTTTTCATCAGAAGCTCCCACCTTCCCTCGGTCACCTCGTATGCTCCAACGTTTAAACAGCTCAATAAAATGCACAGCAACAATCCGTGGATCCATACTGGTCTTGATATTATTACACGCTCCATTATCAAAAACATAACAGATTTCAACGAGAAAACTCGGAGAAACTCTATGTTATAAAACAGTTGGCACAAATACCTGTATATATAAGAAATTCTTAAGATTTCTATATTTAAGAAAATAAACCACAACCTTTTTACAAACTGTGAAAACATCAAAGTTCAAATATTAACCTGTTATTGAAGCCCATAATCCTATCACAACAAGAACGAGATGATTATGATTCGAAAAAGCCATGACAAAAAAAGTTATAGTGGAACAAATGTTGATTGAATTGAGTTACTTTTGTCTGGTTTGGATATAGTTTTATAGATGAGTTTTGAGGCTCTCACTTTTCTGCTAACAAAGGATGGCTTTGATTTTTCTTTCTTGAGTCTGACATGAGCTGACGATTAAAAAATCAGCAAATCAGATTCTTTAAATTTGTTGCCATCTGTTGGACATTAAATATCCAAGATTTCTATAACTAGCAATCACATGTGCACAATGCAATGTGAACGTTGAACGGTATATATTATTTGATTTTAGAGGGATAGTTATTAGTTTTGCAGTTGATGTTGATAAGGGGCGTGATTGATTTTGTAAGTGTAGGAATATACAAAACACAACCAACGCCATCAACGAACACGGTAAGGAGCATGGATTGATATGAGTGTAGGAACTAAGATTTATTCCCTTTCCCGAAATCAAACTTGTAACCTACTTATTCCAGACTCAATCGGCAATTGCTCTCTTTGTACAAATTAATAATAAAGGCCCAAATTGTTAACTGTTCTTTTGCTAAAAATATATGTAGAACTTTAATTTCTTCTTTTGCAAAAATTAAATGTAACCCATCATTTTGAATGAAAATGATTCACCACCATTATTCACACATGCACATGCACTTATGTTCATTTTTTTATTTTTTTTCAAAAAGTTATGGAGTGTGAATGTATTCTTAACCACACTCAAACACTTCATGAAACAACATCCTGATAGTTGTCTGCCCATCGAATAGGATGATCTATTCCCCTGTAAGAACATCATGGCATGATAAGGGAGATTTATTACCAGGGGAAATTTTATGATGTAAATAGCTTAAATCTTACCACCATTCACACATAGAGTAAAATATCAGACGCCCTGTTTTGAGAAGTGCCTCTTTCATTACCGGGTATCTGTAATTGGATTGCAAATGGCCGTCTAGACTTTTTTACTATTTAATAGTTTTTTGGGACGTTTTTGTTGTTTAACAGTTTTTTGGGACGTTTTTGTTTTTTAACATTTTTTAGATAAGTCGACTAAATTCCAGTCGCATGTGCTACTCTTTTATTTTTGTAAAACCTGCATATGCTTTGTTTAGGACGTCGGTGAATCTTAATCCCACCCATTCTCATGTGATTTCTTAATCTCTCAATACTATTATTCTACCACTAAGATTTCTTCCCTTGCCCGAAATCAAACTTGTAACCTATTGATTCCATGACTCAATTGCAAATTGCTCTCTTTGTACAAATCAATAATAAAGGCCCAAATCGTTCTCTGTTCTTTCACTAAAAATATATGTAGAACTTTAATTTCTTCTTTTGCAAAAATTAAATGTAACCCATCATTTTGAATGACCAGAATTTTCCACCATAAAAATGATTCACCACCATTATTCACATATGCACGTGCACTTATGTTTAATGTTATATTTTATTAAAAATTCCAATCCGTAGAAATTTGTGAAGTTTATACCTCAATATTCCTTATGAAAGTCTTTCTATTCTCCAACTACAACATCTTTACTCTAGCCAACAAATTCTATATCACATTTTGTAATTCAATAAGGACTTTCAACATAACTTACCAATCCAACTTGGGGACAAAAATTCAAATAGATTAAACTAGCATCCACGTTTAAGATGCAATCAATATGTTTAATGGTGTCACACATATCATAGTTCCGTAGGTATATGTGAACAAATAACAAGTGAAGTGATCACCAAGAAAAGTATCAAAATCTTTAAGATCTTGTTAACTACAATACCACTTTGAAAAAAAACTGAAAGCATCAATAATCTATTAGTTACATTTTCAAATATTTTTTTTCTCAAAGTATATTTAATGGTTTAACAAAATCACTCTATGCATGTGTCACAGAGTTAAAGGTAACAAGAATGTCACATTTTTGTTAGTATGAATGGACAAATAACAAGTTCCTTCCTTTACCAATACCAGAGAGACTTTATGCTTGGGATTTTTTTACCCTGTTCGAAAATATTAGGAAACATCAATCAACTCGATATCACAATCTTATGGCTTTATCTGTGAATAGATAAAAAAAAGACAAAGCCATTGCCCTCTATGGCCTGGTTTGGTATTTTCGGTTGAAGAACTCATTTTAAAATTTCTATTTTCTTTTCACTCTCTATACAAATGGTGAATGGTGTGTTGTTGTAGCATAATATATATATTTCAAAATTACACATCAATGTGAGAAATGACCAATATTGTCACTAAATTGCACAAATTTACAAGGATATAGTTGAAAGAAATGAAAAAAGTATTTGTTGTTACTATTGAAATGGTCATATAAGCCGATTAGACAACTATTTAGAAACAAAAAAATGAATTACATGCAAGCCATTCAGTCTATGGATGTGAGCAGTTCCCTTGTCATCATTATGCCCTTCATCTAACCAATTCTGTGAATCCCCACTAAGTAGTCACTTTCCATTTCCCAATTAGGAATGCGGTTAATCTTTCCAAGAAAATGGGTCTCCATGTCAGGGGAAAATGGGTCTCCATGGCCTGCCCAAATAATTATGGTGGACTGGGTCAGAGAGCTGAGTGCCAAAGGCATGCTGATGGATGCAGCCGACCTGAATCTCTGTGATGAATTCTAGTAGAAGATGAGATGGAAAGAGTGCTCAATTGGGGCTCCTGTGTTCCAATCCTATGCGGAAAGGAGGCTCGGCAGCGACAAGTTCTTGATTAATATTA